>CM055870.1:9879831-11357331 GCA_029582165.1 Portulaca oleracea
AGGGGCCAACACTAGGGTGGTAGGGTGAGATTTCCTAGTAGGGTATTGTGGTTTGCTTTGATGTGTTACATTGTAGTGTGTCTTCGATTTGATTATGTTGTCCAGGTGCATCCAATTATTCCTTAGCTACTTGAAGCACAAAGAATTGTATCTTCTTAAATCTGCAACCTGCTTCATTCCATGAAGCATTTTTTGGGAAAATAAACCTCTAGTAATGGTGGTAGTTTACTGTGTGATTTATATTTTAAAACACAGGAAGAGTTGTAGAAAAAAAGCATTTAAAATATTTAAATTATCCTTGTTATCAATTTATAAAATAATTCTCATATTTATAGTTTAACCATAATCTCCATATACCTACCAATTCACTAGATTTGACTTAAATAGACATTCAATTACCCATTTCTCCATCCATTCATTCCATTTCCATCCGATCAGTCACTCTCTGAGCACCCCAAAAACATTCCCACTACACTACCTCCTCCTCCCAAATTACCAATTCAAAACGCACATGACCAGATGACCTGCATGCATAATTGCATAGAGGCCAGCTATTCAAGACAAACACGGAATATAAAAAAGGGTATTACCTGGACAGGTGGTAGACACAGCACAAGGTCAAGCAGGAAACCTCCAGAAATCTGCCAAATTCTTCTGTCCCATATTTAACCCCCTGCTAGCAAGCTACCAATCAGCAATAATCAAATTGATTCCCAGACTCACAATCAGGAAGGAGAGAGAGAAACAACTAGAAGAGGAAGAAGCAAGAAGGTCTGCAATGGCGGAAGTAGAGAAGCAAGTGATGGTGTTCGGAATGGATGAGAGTGATCACAGCTTCTACGCTCTCGAATGGACCCTTGATCATCTCTTTGCTCCATATGCTCCTAACTATCCTTTCAAGCTCGTTATTGTTCACGCTAAACCCTATCCTTCTCACGCCATTGGCATCGCTGGACCTGGTTTGTCTCCATCTCCCTTTCTTCTGCTGCTTCTCTTTTTGATTCTGCTTGCTTTGCTTTTGTTGATTGATAGTCTTGATGTTTTTTTCTCTCTTTTCTGGTACTTAATTGATTTCGTTGTGGTGTGTATTGCTGATAATTTGGGAATCAATCGTAGTAATTCACGTGATCTTGAATCCGGAATAGATTAATCAAAGTTCCGTTTATAAAACCAATTTCTGTGAGTTGTTGATGAGTTAATGAAATCAATTCGAGGTGTGTCCACTTTAATGATGTTACATAAAAGGCCATGTCTATAGATTTTGGGGAAACGCATATATACATTTGTTATTGAGGATCAAAGGTGCGAAAAGTAGAGCCTTTTTTACTACAGAAGTATAGTTGGTTTTGCAAAGTTGCATATTTTGATATTAGTATAGTATATAAAATTTAAGAAAAAGGGCAAACCAATGCAGATTAGGGTACCTTGATCTGTCTCAAACCCACCATGCTATTCTGTTTTATGGGTGGATCAATGTGATAACATTCATAATGATTTTGACTAATCGTCGAGATTGAAGACAAGCTTCTGAATGTTGTTAGTGTATGTGTATGCGATTATTAAGTGCATTGCTTGGTGTCTCTGAGTCTCTCTGTCTTGCTGTATGCAATTTGAATTGGGCTTATCGTGTTATCAGTTGCAGGTGCTGCGGAGGTGATCCCTCATATCGAAGCTGATCTCAAGAAGACAGCTGCCAGGGTCATGGAGAAGGCCAAGGAAATTTGCAGCTCTAAATTGGTATTGTCAGCTTTTCTGTGCATATTGAGATGCCAGTAACCAGTAATGGTGTATTTTTGTTGCTGTTTGTCACTTTGTTGTGTCTTTGTTTTTGTTTCTCTGGCTCTTTGCTCGCATCCCGGCGTCGTGTTACCTTGTTGAACTTTCCATTGGGTTTCTGCAGTCATAGTTCTTGAGTCAAGCTATTTTGCGGACTAGTTAGACTATCCAAGGAACCTAGACCAGGATTAGAACACCTTGCATTATGTTTTGACCGTGCTTAGCTGACCCTTTTGTGATTGGTTGTTTGATTTATTATAGGATTAAAACATGCTGCACTGTGCTTTGATATCTACCTCGTTAGTTTCATGTATGCTGCCAGAACTCATTGTCTGTTTCTGCCCCAGGTAACTGATGTCCATGTGGAAATCATGGAAGGTGATGCTCGGATTGTTCTATGTGATGCTGTTGAAAAGCACCATGCGTCCATGTTGGTCTTGGGCAGTCATGGATATGGAGCAATTAAGAGGTAACTTTACATTTTTCTACTATACATGTCACATTTAGTAAGTCTCCATTTGGGCAAAAATTACTTGATTCAGGAACATATGGATGCAATAAGATATGTTGTTCAGTTGTTGGTTGGACAGATATTTTGGGAATTGGCACTTCTCTTTAGATGTGTTATGTATAGCATATAGTCATATACTGGAAAGGTTGCGTATAGACTTCCAATTTTACCATACATTAGAAGTATAATACAAGTCACCAGCTGAATTCACTGGTCCATATGAAACATGCTGGTTAAGTTATTGGTGACCTATGTGTTGAGGTAGCTTGTTTCTGCACCTGGTTGGGCTTAAACCCCATTTTGCTAAAGCTTGACCGCCACATTGAGTTACAGTCTGAAACTATTTGGGTAAATGTCTGAATGATGTACATCCCCTACTGTAAGTAAGGAACATGTAGAATGCCATAATCCTCAACCATTTTGAAAACCCCAGTTTCATCTTTGCTTGTGAAGTTTGTGAACATGGGGCATGATCTGCTGGTGATGAAATGCTGACCATGACTTGGATTAAACTGCAGGGCTGTCTTAGGGAGTGTCAGCGACTACTGTGCGCATCATGCGCACTGCTCTGTGATGATTGTCAAGAAGCCCAAGCACAAGCACTAGGTTCTCCGGTGTGTTTACGTGATTTTTGGTTGATCTCTGCCATGCAAGCTGGCATCGGTCACCCTTCATGGTGATTTGTGTGTGGTGTGGTGTAATGTAATGTAATAATCTGGTCTGAATTTATTGTGTGATGAAGTATCTGTAGGACACATATTGATCTATATTGGTACAGTGATGTATAATCAATGGCATCGCTCTCAGAATGCCATGAAAACTATGATTATGTGAACCTTACATTGTACAGCTAGTTGTGCCAGATGAACTGATGAAACCTTTCCATTTCCATTGACTTCCTTGAGTTGTAAAATTTTTTTTTGTAAGAGTTGTCATCGTACAAAATATGAGAGAGTTACTCGCTCAAAACCTGATTCTTTCGTTACACTCTGCCTTCTTTAACATCCCCTCCCCCAAAAACAAATAAAGCCTAGCATGTCAATGAGATCTAGTATTTTACCGTATTCCCTGGATCCTGCTTGCGGGAACGCTCTGTGGACCGGACTGCGTTTTTTTCCCCCCCAAATCTCATGACCTGCAATTTTATGTCGGAATAGGCAGGGTAGACAACCAAACTCTTTGGAATTGGGCTGTAAAGCCCTAGGAAATACCTGACTAAGGTATTTTGGTAACCTACTTGTACACAAAGTTCTGTTTGGTAATTAGTTATTACCTATTTGAATAAACTATTCGTATTAATTGTTGGTACAATGTTTCTTGCTCGTATGTGTGGCTCAAATCTCACATTCTCATGAATGTTTAGTCTGACACCCCTAAATATACGTTGATGATTGCTTACTTCATTATTTTGATTTGGCTTTTGGGGGGTTGGAGGGGACGTTGATGAATGTTTACTTCATTAGTGAAATAAAATGTAGAATGTATTTCAAATTTGGAGGGGCACATGTGCTGAAGTGGAGGATTATGTGCTTGTTTGACCTAGTTTTTGAGAGTGTTTTTGGAGTTAAAAAACACAAACTATGCTTAACAGTACTTTTTTTAGAAGCTAATAACGGTTTTCCAAAAACAAGTTCAAAAGCAAAAACAGTAAATTGTTGCTTCTGCTTCTTACAAACTAATCACTACTCAATCTACGAGATTCTCTAGTGATTAGTTTCCATTAATTTCAAATAAATATTCTTATTCTTATAAAGATAGTATTTAGATATTTTAATATTATCTTAGAACCTTAATATTATGTTGGACATTTTGATTATCTAATTCCTTTGCAAATATGGTATTGGTAAATTTTTTATATATAAATATTTAATTTAAAGAATTGTATAGTTAAGTAAGACCATAGATAGTTATAATAATAATTATAACTATAATTATAACTATACGATTATAATTATTGTTAAAATTAAAATTTGATAGTATGTTGAAAAATGAATAAAACAAGAAAATGTAAATAATCATATGATAATTTTACTTCAAAAAAACATATGATAATTTTTAAAAGTTACGCTAACCAATTAAATTTAGTAAAAGCCAAACACTTTATTGATATTGGTTAAAGTAAAAGTTAATTAAGCTACAATTTATCACATATGAACTTTGACATATATTAAAATAATCAAATCTTCGTAGGATGGAATTAATTACATCTTTTGCAAGAACATTATTTCCTTTTCATTTTATTTCGTAATTATTAATTATTTTATATTTTTCGATGTTTTTCTTTAGCTGATAATTTCTTACATAAAATTTTATTCAAAAGTTGCACAATTATACTCTTACGATAGTATTACCTCCATCGCTAAATGATTGTCATGGTAGCTACTTTTCAAAAATCCAATATACATAGGAAAATTAGTAAAAAGTTGAAACTTTACCAAATATTTCCCTTACACTATTATTATTTTTTTTTTTTGCAAAGGAGAACTTATATTAATATAAGGAACTAAACATGCCAAGAATGTTGTCTTTTCCTCATCCTAATGGCGAGCATGTGTGCACCCTTGACCTGATTTTTAAAAAAATTTTGCAATGGTGCAACTATGAAAATTAAGCAAAACTTTTCTACAAGACTCAATGATGGAAATACAATTCCTTAGGGGAGCACAGTGACTTAGAAAGAGTTGAATCAGTGAGCACATTTAAACGAGCCAGACTCTTGTTCTTAGTATTGCATAAAGAAGCTTCAATACCCAAGAGTTCAACTTGTAAAGTAGATGTCTTGAAGGTAGCTTTCGATCCTGACAAACCTTCACCCTGAGGTCCCTCTAATACCCAACCAAACCTAACAGAAAGAGACCTTTCATACCAAGCATCATCCAACCTTGCCATTGCCCAACCAGAACCCTCAATCAACTCGTCTCCTACTTCAGGTGCCCTCCAAACACAGGAGCTAGGTTTATTAAACTTGGACTTCCTAAACTTTCTGTACAATTTAGTAGTCTTAGAAGATGTCACCTCCTCAATATCAATCTCAACATTGATGTCTATGACGACATCTGGAGGACTCACCCTCTCTTGAATAAAAGCCACATTATTCCTTCTAAATCAACCAAAGACAAGAGAAAAAATTGGAATTGTAGATGATCTAGCAACTTTTTCCTTGAAGAAATAGGCAGGTCGCACAGATATCCATCTATTGGAGCTAATCTCGCGTGCAACCAAGACATTAATACCTAAAGGGCTCCCTTTCCCAACACGAGAAGCAAACTCACAATCCCAGGTGCTCAAAGGTTTCAAGGTCACTCTTATAGAGAAGGGAACTCAGACTGTCCAAACATTTCCAACTTGTACATTTTCCCCAATAGGTAAGACACTGTTGCAAATTTTCCACACAACCATTTTCCACTTTGGAGAAAGGTTATACCCCCAAAATCTCTTCCAGAACTTACTGTCAATATGGGTTCCACCCACGTGCTCCCCCACTTTTTTTTGTAACAAAAACTAGTACCTAGATTTATTGTGTGACCCCAAAATCTATTTTGCTTCACAACTAACAATTTGGGTCTTCAGAGAAACTGACCTGGATTGCAAAGATTATGTTAGCTTATCCAACCTGAAAAGTGACCTCACAAGAGAGACATTCCAAGGGCCTCCGTTCCATCGCAGATCATGCACTAGTCTATTTATCCAGGCATCTCTATCCCCCTCATTCCTAAGGGCAAGGAGTTTAGACCCGCCCAAACATCCTCCAAAACTCTCGTGGTAGACTCCGAGTGAACTCTCCAACATCAACTTTCCTTTGCCTTTAGACTCACTTTGACAAGTCCGCTCCAACCCAAAGAGCCTTTGCGCTCATGAGATTGAGAAGCCAACAAATGGGAATAACCCTTATACCTTGCTTTATAGATTTGAGCCAGAAGGGAGCCTTGATTATTATGAATTCTCTAAGCTTCGCAAAGTAACAATGTATCATTAAAGGTTTCCGCATTTCTAATCCCTAGACCCCCTTCACCATTTTTCTTAAAGAGAATTTCCTTCTTCACCCAATGTTTTCCATAAGCTCCATTCTCAATCAACCAAAAGAAATTCACCACCAATGTGTCAATCTTCCTGGCCATTGAGACAAGAATCTTATACACGCTGAAGATGTGTTGGTTAAAGATTGCAAGACCTGCATTGATAAGGACTAATCTCCCTTATGGTGAGAAAATTTCAATTTCCACCTATGGAGTCGCCTCTGAATATTCTCAATGAGGAATCCAAACTGATTGAACTTGTTCCTACTAACCAAAGGAGGGAGGCCAAGGTATTCAATGCCCCCACTTGTTCAAACCCAAATATAACTTTAAGCCTCTCAATATCTTCCTGACGAACTTAGGGAGAAACAACATACTGAGATTTTGACAGACTAACAACCTGTCTCGAAGCTTTGTAAAAGGCCTTAATGAAATTCTTTAAGTTCAAGCAAGCTGAGAGGTTGATTTCCGTGAAGAACAAAGCATCATCTACAAATAAATGATGATTCACCCTCATACACTGTCTCTTGCCACCTTGATGCCTTTGATTCCACCCAAATTAGGTTACCACTTCAGGGTCTTGACCAAAACATCTAAACAAAGAATAAAGAGGTAGTGAGACAAAAGACCCCCTCGCCTCAGGCCACCGTAAAGTTTAAATGGAGGGGAAGGAGAACCGTTGATAAGAATTGCATACTGGACCATCAAGACACTATTTCTAATCAACTTGACCCACCTTGAAGGGAACTTAAGTTTAACTAATACCGTCTCCAAGAAATCCTAATTGAGATGGTCATAAATAAAGTTTACTCATGTCAGCCTTTAGGGCAGCAAGACCAGTTCCTTGCCTCTTCAGGCTGATGTAATGCAAAATTTCATGCCCAATCCAGCAGTTGTCGGTGATATCCTTGTTGGGAATGAAGACATTTTGACGCTAGTCCACGATATTCTGAATGATTTCCCGTAACTGGCCTATTCATCAAGTATTTGGAATCAACTTGTAGACAACTTCGCATAAGCTGGTCGGCTTGAAGTCACCGAAATTTGTTGGCTCCTTTTTCTTAGGAATCAACGTGATATACGTTAGGTTAGTTTCTTTGAGAATGAGGCCTGAATTAAGTGTAGAGAGAACGACCCCATTAGTCGCTTCTCATACTACATCCTAGTACATTTGGAAAAACGCTGCTGGAATTCCATCTAGCCTCGTAGACTTATGACTTCCTTATTTTGAAGACTGCATCTTCAACCTCCTTCTTTGAGAACGAAGCATTTAAAATATTCAAATCAAAATTAAATAAATTACTCCCATTAACAAAGGGTAAGATTGGTATTTCAATTATTGGAATTATTAAATTGACAAATAAAAAGAGAAAATGAAGTTATGTAATTTGGCAATCATTTAAAGACGAAAGTAGTACTTTTTATCACAAATCTAATGATAGTGTTTTGATATATTAGATCATTGTATCTGTTGACAAATTAATTGTTAAAATTTTTAAAATTTGACTGACACATAAGTCAAAGTAAGAAATACAATGGAAAGGAGATAGTTGTATTTTTTTAATCCTTGGTCAATCTGAATTAATTTATACTAGGGTGCATACAACTTGTGGAGTACTACGTCCATTCTTTTTAAATATGACTTTTTGACTAACTTTTCTTGTTTCATATTATCTGTCAATCTCAATAACATATTAATTTTTCGAGAGATAATGACATATTAATTACTATTTTTCTTATTTACCATTAACAATCATTTAGTTAACTCTAAATTTTGATTTTAATTAAATATATTTAATTAATTTTCTACCTAACCATTCTATAAATTTGTGTGATATTGGTTTTTCGTAGGCCTTGTAAGATTTTGACAGACCTAATAATTCAATTTGTCTGATCCGGAAAAAATTGAGTAATGTCACCAAAATTTCGTCTGAATTTAAAAATCGGCCAACTAATCATTGTTCAGTTTAAAACCATGTTGGGTATGAGTAAAGAATTGGGTTCAAGTTTGATTTTTTTTGGAAAAATTTGGGTTCCGCCATTTCGCACAATCAGACAATGATGTTTGGACCCTTTTTTTGAGCGACCTTGGGTTGACTTTTAATTACCTTTATGCATAATCCAGACATCAAAGAATTCGAGCGTTGACCAATTAATTGGACAATATTCGATCATTCCAACACCAAAAGTATGAACTTGCCTTGATACACGATTCGGACAACGGACATCCGAGCCCGGGCATGGCCTCAACGTCCGAATTGTTTGTTTAACAGGGTCCGGGTGATAGGTGTTTGACCGAATGACCTATATATTTGATTGAATTCGGAATTACTTGGACCCTAATTTTTGTGAGGCCTAATTTTTCTCCACCACCCAAAAAAACAAATAAAGAGAAACAAAGAGAGTATAAAGTAATTTGACGAATAAATGTAACGAGTAGCATTCCAAGCAAATAATAAAATTCACAATTTAGAATGGAAATACTCTGTATTAGTTTTAATTTAGCAAATTAATGAATAATTGTTATGAGGGTTTAAGAAAATATATTCAGTAAACTTAGCTACCGAGTTCATTGATTAACGTAAAATATAAATTCACATAACATTTTATAGATAATATATAAAGATATAATTTTCAAAGGGTTTAGGGTTTTGTTAATAAAAACTACAAAACATTAATGCCATCGTTGCTATTCATTGAAAGTTGTGTTTTCCTAAGTCAAAGCTTTAATTGGATGAATATATATTATACTACCTCCGTTTTGTTTTATCTGTCGCCTGGGAAATTGTGGCAAAAACTTTGATCGTTAATATCTTAATTTGTATAATGATTCATCATACAAAATTGATATCATTAGATTCGTAATAAAAAATACTATTAAAAAAGTATAATATTATATTTTCTATAAAAGTTTTATATTAGAAATTATTGATTAAAAATTGGCACTGAAAACCATAAATGACAGATAAAAAAGAACGGAGGGAGTACTTTGTAACTTGTAAGCTAGCATTTTTTGCAAAAAACTTGTAATGGAGGATTTCTTAAACATTGAATGAAATTTGGTCTGTTGACCTTTTTTTGCAAAAAAAAATAAAAAAAAAATTGTAAGCTAGCATTTTCAGAAGTCTTTAGTGTTTCAAACAACTTTTTTGAAATGTTAATAAAGTTAAGATTTAATATTTCACTGTTCTTTGTCAAAAGACACCCTTTGAAAGTGCCATTTTTTTCAATTTATATCCATCATTTAACCCAACCGTTTAATTTACCCAATACTTTTTCTTCAAATGATTATCTAAATAGTTATCTGCTAGCTGATAAAGACAACTTTTATACGGTAGTTTTATAAAGGGGCCAAAATTAAAGCTAATATTAAATACAATCTGAAATGCTACTTTACTAAACACTGAATTTAACCAATTAGTGTTTCACTCAGACAAAATACTAAATGATAAGTGAAGTGCCTTTGACGCCAACGACATCTACATGTTTATTATTTGTATATATTTTAAAAATTATGATATCATATTTTTATAAAAATATTTTTCCTTGAACATTGTAATAGTAAATTAATAATTTTTACATAGCAAAGTAATTATGTTATATTGAGAGTTATATTGAGAAATTGATCAATTAAAATTTCTAGAAACTACTGACATCATCTGTAACGACATATGTCAAGGAATGAAGTAGATAATTAAAGATCCCAAAATTTAAAAAAGGTAACCCAAGGACCATCAAAATTGAGCATGAAAATCATCACCATAGACCTGCAACCCGGCATGACCATGGCAACTTTTGCAACGTCCAACACCACCCTCCCCCACACACATACAAAGGAAAAAAAAAAAAGATAAAAAAATTGAAGCAAAAAATACGTAGGTGAAATAGAACTTACAAAATTTTGTCCGATTTAGGCACCGTTCTTTTATGCGTTAACGCACCCAAACGCAACACAAAATCAATAAAATTTAATGCATGACAAACGCAAGATAACGCAACTTATCACAATCTACTATTCACCTCTATTCACTTTTTTATTATTTCCTACCGCAACCCAACGCAATCCAACGCAACCCAAACACAACTTATCGAAACGCAAACGCAACGCAACGCACAAAAGAACGGTGCCTCAGAATATTTAAATTGTCCGACCTGGAAAAACTGGGTCTTGACTAGATTGTTTGTTCAATTTTAATATTGACCGAATATTCAGACATAAAGTTTCTCTTTTTTCTATTGCCCGACCCTCATTTTAATTTCCTTCGAATTGTCCAACCTGGTCTAACACAAAATGAAAGACATAAATTTTTCATCCAAATTTTAACATTGATCGAATTTATCCGACCTAAATTTACTTGGACATAAATGGTTGCCGTCCAAGGTGAAAGAGAGAGATCAAAATGGGCGAACTTTACAATAAATAAAGTAAGCATTAGTTTGGGGGTGGGGAATTATTAACCTAATTAATTAATTATACAAAGGATAGCCATCATGATTGGACTTGGACCTAAACCCGAGCCCCCCGCTTCCTTCTGCCTGCATTTGCATTGTTTTTTGTTAACCAAAACTTGACCAAATACTAACCGTTTGTTGGCCTTGTCTTGCATCATCATCTCATCCATCCCTTGCAATTTGCACTGCTTCATGATGTATGGATTGGATGGGTGGATGGGTGAGATAAAAGAGAGATAAAAGAGAGAGAGAAAGAGAGAGAAAAAAGAGAGAAAGAAAGAAGAAGAGGCAGACAGGACCTCGGAAGGTACGCACCACGTAACCTTACAGCTCGGATAAAGAGAGGAGAATAGGATACAGTGAAACAAAAAACCCACCTCAAATACCTATTACACATAGCTAGATAGGGTGCCTGGGATTAGGAATTTCACATTCCCAGTTTCAGGAAAAGAAAACAAACAAAGAATAAGGAGAAATAATTGTCTGTGTGATCACATTTCTGGGTGTCTGCCCAGAATTTGATCCGCAGTTTGGGATTTTAGCACTTGGGTTTTTCTGGGTTCCTCTTAATTTGCTGTCTGGGAAAGTATCAGAGAGAAAAAGAAAGAGGGTTGTTAGATTGTGTTGATGATGAGGTCAGAAGAGGGCGATCAAGCGATTGATTTGAATGCTGAGCCGGAATCTTGTGTATCATGTTCCATATGCCTTGATTTGGTCAGTTCTGGTGGGGAAAGATCTACCGCTAAATTGCAATGTGGCCATGAATTTCATCTGGGTAATCATCAAACTTGCCTCTTTTGCATGAAATTTTGTTTGATTTCTTGTTGATGATGAGATGGTGCTTTAGAGATGTGGAAAGGTAAAGGTAGATGAATAGATGATTACTCTGGGCTAGCTTGAGATTGAATGTTGTTTCTTGTGTCTGTTGTTCATTTGTGGTGAGTTTTGGTCTGATAACTTGACTTGCTAGTTGGTATTAGTTGGTTAGTGCTTGCATCTTAGGACCCATCAATTCTATGGGGATTGTCCTTTTTCCTTTTCCCTTGTTTTTGTGGGGTCTTTAAGCAGATGTATCAGTTGAGGATGCTTTCAGGGAAGTTTGTTCATCCTAATTTTGGGGTTATTGAAGCTGATTGATTAATGGACAGTATTAACTTATCTATTCTGTGAAATCTTTAGGCTTTCTGGTGATTACTGATTGACAATAATCACAATATCACTTTATGACAAGTGATGGTGTTGATCCCCTTAATCAGCTCCAAATCAAAGCCTTGGAAGTCAGGGGCTTTTCGGGGTCCTGTGATGTTGGATGATATAACTTTTGCTCTTGTTGCTTTACTACTAGTGGTTTTTATTGCTTCTCTGGAAAATGTGCTGCTAATTGTCCTAACAAATGATGCTTACATTTACTATCTTCAACCCCTGAAAACATTTGGACAAAATCTCATATTACTTGTGAATTGTGATACTATATACACAGACTGCATTGGTTCCGCATTTAATATCAAGGGAAAGATGCAATGTCCTAACTGCCGAAATGTTGAAAAAGGTCGGTGGTTATATGCTAGTGGTTCGACAAATTCCTCCCCTGAGTTGAGCATGGATGATGTGGGCGTCGACAGTTACCCCTTGTACTTCAGCTTTGCTGAAATGGTAGGGAAAATATACTTCTTTTTCTGTTTTGCTTAATTTATTATTTAGCATCATTGATCAGATTGCTGGTGAAACTAGTGCCTTCCCCACAAATTATTCTCTTGGATTTGGATATATTGGTGGCAATGAGCCATATACTGCACAGTGGACATGCTAAACTCTTCTGCCTTTGTGAACCAAATTTGATATTCTTTCTTTAATGAGAGTTGCAGCACCGATAATGTGACTATGATTATGAGTTTTTTCATAGTGAGCTTTCATATGTCAGGCATGGAGGTTTATAAATTATGAGTTTTTGATCGAAAATAAAGTACAGCATAAAATCTTAAATTATCTGATTAATCACAAACTATGGCATCACATGTTACTTAACAATGATTAAAGACCAGAGATTGTATTACATCTCTATGCTTCTCTTAACTATGAAGTTGAGGAAAATTTGTACGGGGCATCTTTGTCAAATTACATATCATTTCATAATTCATACCATATCATGTATATACTTGGACTGTAGGAGTTATATGTGAGTGGCTTGTGACATCCTGGCTAGACTATTTTTAATATCAAGTTTCCAAATATTTAATATTGGTCTGTATAGCTATAGCTCTACAACTAATCTCAGCCATATAAAAAAGATACATATTAGTATCTTACTAAAAGAACCCTTTTTCAATTAAGATATATGATGAGAGCCATGAGACTATACAGTGCAAGGGTTTAAAGCTGTTTGGGCAAATTAAGTGGTGGTGGCCTTAGATTGTTTTGTAGAAGATTGAAGCCGCGGTAGTACTGATTGGCCCCAACTGCTTCAGGCTAACCCTGTTTGGAATCAGTTTAGCTGGACCAAGGATTGGTGAATCTTTGGCAGATAAACATGTGATGTCAAATGTCAGAAGTCTCAAGTCACCAAATACATTGCCGATTAGTGATCATATATAAGCAGTTATCCTAGTCTTTGGGCGTACAGAGATGCCATCAAGAAAACAGGATAAAGTCCATACTGCTCATTAGAAAAAGGTCGCATTTGTGCTCTGCAAAGTATAAGCTAATGGCCTGATTTATACTCTCATGCAATCTAAAAATTCCAAAACAATGTTCTCCTTTGTTTTGATTTCTTCTAATTCCAGATTCACATTAAAAGTTTAAAACAATCCCCGGTCCTAGTTAAGCATGTGTTTGCTGGCTCAAATGCATGTGTATGCAGTTTATAAAACAATACTTTGTTTTGAGTTGTTTTAGTTCCAACGAAACTGGTACTTCATATCCTCTAGTTGAGCAGGTTTTTTGAGGCTGAATTGTGTCCGAAGGGTTGAGAAACTCAGCACCACTATTCTACTATTCTTGTCTTGAACAACTTGGAGCCACAACTTCTTTTCACACTATTACGGATACAAAAATAATGGGAAAATTTGGGAACCGTTCTGGCTTATTACAATGACCAAGCCTAAGACACAGATCTTTTTGAGTGGGTCAACTGCTTTAGCAGCTGGGCACTTTACTCTTCACTGCAGAGCATCCAACTAATCACTGCTAGCTATTACTTGACTACCAAATAAGCGGACAATTTTGTGAGATATATTGCTATAGCGTACTACTATTCATAGTTGAAAGTATCCTACTAGTGATTTTCTAAGTTCCTGGAAACCTGATTTTGCTTTGTTGATCAGAGAAAGTGGTGGCTTTTTACGCACCCACACCCACACTCACACTAGGAATGCCGTGGAATTTTCAATTTTAAAAAAATTCTATTCCGTAAGCTTGCACCTTGGTTAGGGCTATTCTAGTTCTTGCTAGTTGTCACAATTGACCTTGTCTTCAAGCTACTAAGTCCACATCTAAAATCTTACATGAAACTTCCCCTGTAACCTATTTAAATATTTCCCGTGGATGTCAATTTCTTCGGGTGCATGTAAATTTTCTGATTGTAGAGGATATACTTGCTGCTAGCATTATCTGTGAATATGATTGTGCACCCAATAATTTTTCCTTTTCCTGTTTGATGCAGCCATACAGGGTTCACATTTGTCCGTTCCGTGGGCTAACACATGTTCATCCATCCTCTGAGTAAGCTCCCTTTATATCTTTGTATTCAGTGTTTCAGGGTATCATCTAAATTTGTGGTTTACTGATCTCAAATACAAGTAGCATTGCGGTAAAGCTAGAGGATGCTCAAGGCTTGAAACTATATCTCAATTTTCCTTTTGAAGTAAACCAAAATTTGATACTTATAGAACTTCTATGCATGAATAAACACTTGACTCTGATAATTTGTTGTCATGTTATCAATTGCCCCCCCCCCCCCCTCTCTTTCTTTTCTTTTTAGAATTACCATCAGTACCCTGGTTCCTAGTCTGATACTCTGATTTCATTTTGGGACATTGATAGAGAGAGAAAGGAGTCCTGATAATCTGCTGCATGCTTACGGATGGTTATTAGATGCTCTGTTTTTTGTTTGCTAGTCTTTTCAGAAAACTAGATATTATATTTTGGAAGCTATGTGATGGTATGCTATGATTTCTTAGAATACCATGAGAGAATTTAGGGTACAATGAAAACTCCCCTTCAACTAGTATAGGGGCACTAGTGTCAGGTTGCCACATTATATTATCATACCCTATGCATCCTATCTTGTGGGGGCTCCCATGTAGACCTCACAAAATTGACTGAGACTCAAAACCCCACCGAGCCAGCACCTCAAAAGGTTTCTCCCCAAAGTGGACCTGAAACCCAAACTGAACCAAACTTGGTTCAAATTATTTAATGAAGATGCTTCTTTTTGCATGTCGGTATTATTGGACCAAAAATTGATTGACCTCATGGCGTGAAATCAACCTGAACCAAGATTTGATTGGTCTAAAATGTCACCCATCTCAAACTTAAGTCAACCTTATCCGACTAGAATGACCCATTTTATAGGTCTATTTCAGGAAATGGATTTGTATTTGCGACACTATGAGAATGTTCTTGTACAATTTAAGCTTTCATTAGCTTCTTTTTGTTTCACTAATTCTCTTTCATGGTTCCAAATCAATGGTTCCAAATAGGTTAAAATTCATTGTTGTCCCCTTGATCTTTGTGAAATTGTTACTTGTTGGGAATATGTCCCATTGAATCCTTTCCATATTGTTCAATTGCTCTAAATTGTTCTCCAAGTCTTTCTATAATGCTATGGTAAGAATTGTTCTCTAAGACTTTCCATATTACTCCAACAATTCTTTCCATATTCTTCATCAACCTTTGAGTGAAAATAGAGGTAACTACCATTGGTATGAGCATTACACATCAAAGAGATATTTTAGCACATATTGTGTAAGTGTGAGAGCTTTTGTATTCCCCTTGAGACCTTTGTTGGGGTTTGATCCCTAACTATTCCATCCTTGTATTCCTATAGAAAGAGAGAGAGGTTAAGAGAGGGATTTTGTCCTCTAATCTTTGATCAAAGCACATATGGTGATTGTGATCACCTTTGTACCGATCTTTTCTCATAGTGGAATTTTCCTAGCAGTCGATGTCCATGGATTTTTCTCCGAGTTCTTCGGTTTCCCACATAAATTGTATTTACTTATTTTAGCTTTCATTGTTTCCTTGTGACTTGATCCTATACCGAATTTCTGCATATTTCCTAACAAGTGATATAAGAGCTTTGGTATCAAGGATGAGTTCTAATGTGAAGGTTGGAATTCCTAAGTTCGATGGAGAGATCAATCTCAACCTTTGGAAGGTTCAGATGAAGGCGACGATGATGCAAAACGGATTGTGGAAAGTTCTCAATGGGTTCCTCAAGAAATCCGATTCTATGGAAGACGCTGCTTGGACGGCGAATAAGAAGGCGAAGAAGGACGCCATCAAGAATGGGGATGATCTTGAGGAGATAGCTCTATCAACCATTCAACTGTGTTTGACACCGAATGTGCTACAGGAGGTTTGATGTATAATGGGATCAAAGATTGCATCTTGATCAATTACACATCAAGGGAGACGTGCAACCAATCTCAACATGGGAGGCTTCAAGTGAACTAGGGCAAAAGGTAGGGTCCTTTGTGAGAGAAAGATGGAGTCTTTGAGAGAGTGGAGAGACTTGAGATGGGTCCATTTCCTTCTATGAACCTATGGTCCCCAAAGGTGAGACCTAGGTTTAGCAATTCTCCATCATGGGCCTCCTTTGATGTATTTGGCGTGGGCCGAAATACATCAAGGTTCTTGACATGGAGACACCTGTGGATCTATGGAACAAGTTGGAACAACTCTACATGACGAAGAGCATCATCAACATAATCTACATGAAGAAACGACTCTATTCTTTTAAGATGGTCGAAGTTACTTCTGTTCAAAAGATTAGTGATTTAGATAAGGTTGTTGTGCTTTTTGTGTCATTGCCTGAATCCTACGAAAATTTTAAGGAGACTGTGTTGTAAGGTGATAATGAACTGACACTTAAGGATGCCAAAGCTAGCCTTTTGTCCAAAGAAAAATTAGACATTGATGCTAGAAATAATGATAGAGGAGAAGGCCTAATTGCTAGGGGTAAAACTTTGACAGAGGCGAGAGTAGCAGTAAAAAACCCTCTAGATCTAAGTCCAGAGGCCATAAGTCAACCAAAAGATGTAACTACAGTAAGAAGTCAGGTCATATAGCCTCTGAGTGTTGGAAGTTGAAGAAGAAGAAGGAAAATGAGGCCAACAATAAACCTAATGGAGAGGCTTCTGTAGTGAACCGTGAAGGTGATGTATTGCTTGTAACCACTTCAGATAACTGTCATGAGAATGAGTGGGTCATTGAATTTTGATTGTACTTATCATATATGTCCTCATTGGGACTAATTTTCTATATACAAACCCTTAGATCAAGGTGTTGTGCTTATGGGTAATGATGCTTCTTATAAGGTCCATGGGATAGGTATCGTCTTAATTAAAACACATGATGGTCTTGTCAGAACCCTATCCATTGTACGTCATATTCCTGAATTGAAGCGTAATTTGATCTCACTTGGTACTCTTGAGTCTCTTGGTTGCAAGTACACAGGTGGAGATGGAATCCTGAAAATCTCTCGAGGCTCATTAGTTCTCATGTGAGGAAATAGGCGCGAGAGCTTATATATTCTAGATAGCACCACAGTCACAGACTTGGTTGCACCAGTGGCTTCTTCCCTGGATGTAGGTCACACTCAATTGTGGCATGCTCGATTAGGGCATATGAGTGGAAAAGGCATGTCGTTGCTCAGCAAGAAAGGTCTCCTTGGCAAGCAAGGTACTGGAAAACTTGACTTTACGATCACTGTGTATTTGGTAAGCAAAAGAGAGTGGGCATCTCTACGACCACTCACACCACCGAAGGTATCCTAGATTATATTCATTCTGATTCATGGGGTCCTTCGAGAGTTGCCTGTTTTAGTGCTTAACGTTATATGCTCGCCTTTGTGGATGATTTCTCAAGAAAGGTATGGGTTTATTTCATTCGCAAGAATAATGAGGTATTTCCCACATTCGAGAAATTCAAGGCCCTAGTTGAAAATCAAACCAGGAGAAAGATCAAGGCTCTTAGAACTGATAACGGTCTTGAGTTTGTTGAACATGACTTTAATGAGTTTTGTGCAGCTGAGGGCATTGCTAGGCACAAAACATTGGTCGGCTAACCTCAATAGAGTGGTGTTACAGAGCGCATCAACCGAACCATCTTGGAGAGATCCCACTGTCTGTTGTCTCATGCTAACTTATGGAAACGACGTAAATTTTTGGCAGAAGCATGTTTAACGGTATGTTATCTTATCAACGGGTCTCGTCATTCAGCTTTTAACTTGAAAATCCCGAAAGAAATCTGGTTTGCTAAACCTGTTAATTATTCCTTCCTAAGGACCTTTGGATGTATTGTTTTTGCTCATGTTAATAAAGGCAAATTATCTCCTAGAGGTATTAAATCCATGTTCCTTGGTAATGCAATTGAATCTAAAGGCTATCGCCTATGGTGTCCTAGCTCTAGGAAGATCATCCAAAGTAGGGACATTACCTTTAATGAGAAGGTTATGTACATTTCTGGAGAGAAGTCTATTGCTTCTTATCCTCATAATGCAGATTCCTTTCATGGTGCTAGCAAGCAGGTGGAGTTGGATATTCTAACGATCACAAGTTAAAGTGGAGCTCTTACACCTACAGAATGAAGCTCGGGATGATACACCTCCCTTGCCCACACCTCATGTGCATGATGAGGATCATGAAGAAGAATGAACAGAATGATGCTCCTCCTATTGAGCCTCGGGTGGAGGACTGCTCTATTGCGAGAAACAGACTGAGGAGAACGATTAGACCTCTCGCTCGATATGCAGGAGATGGAGATTCATGGCTAGTTGCCTATGCTCTCTTTATTGTCAAACAAATGCCAGTAAATTTCGAGCCATCATGCTACAACGAAGAAATCTCAAGCCCTAATGCTTCTAATTGGCTCTTGGCTAAGCAAGAAAAGATGAAGAGCCTCCACAAGAATAAGACTTGGGAGCTATGTAAGCTTATAAAGGGACGTCAAGCCTTGACATCTAAGTGGATATACAAGAAGAAGGGGGGAATCCCCGCGGTTGAAGATGCTAGATGGAAAGCTTGTTTCCTTGTTCGTGGTTGCAAGCAAAAGGAGGGAGTTGATTACAATGAGTTATTCTCTCCTCTTGTTCATCACAGTTCCATTTGTGTTCTATTGTCCTTAGTTGCTCTTGATGATACAGAGTTAGAACAAATGAATGTGAAAACGACTTTCCTACATGGTGATTTGGAGGAAGAAATCTATATGAGACAACTCGAGGGTTATGTGGTTCCTGAGAAGGAGCAACTTGTATGTCATTTGAGGAAGTCCCTCTATGGCCTCAAACAAGCTCCACGCCAATGGTATAAGAGGTTGACTCTTTTATGTTGAGTCATGGCTACACACGATGAAGATATGACCCTTGTGTGTATTTTTAGAAGATGGGTAATTCAACTATGTACTTATGATTATATGTTGATGACATGCTTATTGCCTCCACGGATAAGTTTTTGATTGATAGATTGAAATCCCAACTTAGAAGTGAGTTTGAGATGAAGGATCTTGGCGCTGCTAAGAAGATCCTAGGAACGAAGATTAGCAGAGATCGAAAGGCTAGTAAGCTCTACTTATCTCAAAAGAAATACCTTTAGAAAGTCATGTCTCGGTTCAATATGAGCAATTGTCTACGCCTTTTAGTGCTTATTTCATACTCAGTGCAGCTTGTAGTCCTTGATCTAAGGAGGATCCAATGTCTGGCATTCCTTGTTCTAGTGTTGTTAGGAGTCTTATGTATGTTATGGTGTGCATTAGACCGGACTTAGTTCTTAGCGTGGTGAGCCGATATATGCATTGTGCGGGGAAGGAACATTATAATGGGGTTAAATGAATCCTTCGCTATGTGAAGGGTACCACTGATTGTGGTTTGGTCTTTGATAGAAGTATTGTGGTTTCTAATGATGTAGTTAGGTATGTCGATTATGATTATGCAGGAGACCTTGATAGAAGGAGGTTTATATTTGGTTATATTTTCACCTTATGTGACGGTGCTATATCTTGGAAGACGTCTTTACAACCTATTGCAACTCTATCTACTACTGAAGCTGAATAAATCGTTGTAACGGAAGGTATGAAGGAAGTTACTTGGCTTCGTGGTTTTCTTATTGAGTTTAGTGTTGCACAAGGTGTTACCTGTGTCTATTCTGATAGTTAAAGTGCGATTCACTTGACCAAGAATGATTCGTATTATTCAAAGACCAAGCATATTAATGTGAAGTATCACTTCATTCGCGACATAGTTGCTATTGGTGAAATAATGGCGAAGAAGTTTCACACAGATGACAATCCTGCAGACATGCTCATCGAATTGTTTCTCCTTATTTTAGCTTTCATTGTTTCCTTGTAACTCTATCCTGTACCGAATTTTCTCATATTTCCTAACATTACTTGATCCCAATTCTTACCCCTGATTGGGTTGTTTCTCATTAAGGACTCAGTTTAAGTCTTATAGAGCCCTCTTTGGTCCTTGCTACACTTTTGCTTTCTATCTGTCAGCCACTATCTGAAGCCTCAATATATGTCTACATTTTGTTATGGAATGTTGCCCTTTATTTCTGCGACCTCTAAGTTTCAACTTGTTTTCAAAAGCTTGAGATTCAAGGGTGGAACAACGCAGAACTGAGAAGTGTTGGTAAGAACTGAAACAACATGTCTCTATGATCTGCTGCATGCAGTCTTGTGGACAAAAATGGGACTTTCACATGGTATAAACACCCCAAGTTTTTTTTTTAAATTTTTAAATAGATGTATGTATCCCTCCGATCTTTTGTTTCTAGTTCCTTTGCCCCCTCCCTACCGGCAACTTTTATTGGGTCCTATCAAGATCTCAAGGGCTTTCTAATATTCTACTCTCATGACGAGTAGCTTATGTGAACTTTGGCTAACTAATTATAACTGGGGTGAGATTAACTTCTTTATGTTTTATAGGTATCCTTCCACACAGCTTGAAACTCACTTAATGACTCTTCGTTTCTTGTTTCCCTGCAATGACCTGCATAGTTGTCACGAGCCAGTTTGTTGATGACTGAAGTGGTGTTGCTACCTGACCTGGATTAATGCCTATAGAGTGGAGTATCTTTTACATTTTTCCTGATCCTTGAGCTGAACTGACTAGTAATTAGTCTCACACTTGATTTTTCGCAGACAGACACTGCTACCCAAACTCAGCTTTGTAACTTTGAGATTTTTATAAAGATGGTCACAAGTGAAGTGAACTCATGTCTCCATTCTTGTCTGAATTTGTCTGGATTTTTTATCTGACAAGATTTCAGACGTAGAGATCATCTTTAGTTTTGTGGTGTTTAGAATCAGGTAGACATTTGCAATCATGTTGTCTGGGCTAGTAAATTTTGGATTGGACATATCGGTGGATCTGCAAGCCAGCTCATTTCAATTACAGGTCATATCATATGTGAGGTTAGTGTAGATTTGTCAAACTTTTGAGTAGTTTGAATCAAATCAGGTTGTATCTTATTCCCTCCGATCTAGGTGACTGTCTTTTGCAGTCATTTTGCCTGGATATTCTTATCCACTCTCTCATGAGGCTAGTGTTTCTTAGACCTTTTTCTGGCTTTGTACAAGAGAGATCCACTTGCATTGGATGGATACTTATGAGAGCGGCTCCATTTTACCAAGTCTGGAATGAGAAATATACCAAAGTTTGTTGAATCATTCTGGGATTAATTTGAACCAAGCAAAAACCAATGAACCCGGACATAATCAGAACGAGGGTTCTTATCTCCCAAATTTAATGGTGTCTGAAGAGGAGATTTCTTGGCCATGGATCTACCATCCTTGACCATTATTAGTATGCATACACGGTACATCACATATGAAGTTTTATTATTATGCTTAAGAATCAACAAATACAGACTATCTCTCCATTCCTACGGACTTATCAATGTCAATGTTTGATGTTATAGGTCAAGCATCGGAATCATGAGCACATTAACCCCAATGATGGGCCACCAACATCCCGGGAGGAGTCCTCATCCTCATGGATGGGTGCACTTCCAACACGCTCCATACCACCATCACCAACAGTCATCAGGAATGCCAATGCCCATCAGCAACCACGGGAGGTTCGACACTCCAAGGAGCTTGCCAAGATATATGCCACCAGCACCAGCACCGGCACCGGGCCGTGTATATGATCCTAACCCCGGCTTCTCTCTCTATCCGGAAGGCGTTTCCATGAATTACTCCCATGCTTGGGGCAGAGATAATGTACCCCATTTCCCTTAGTCACTCACCCCCCTTGGTGTTAATTTGGATTTTGAAGCTCGAGCTTTGGGACATTATTATATGCCGGACATTGTGGTCTTTCGGGGAGCTGTTTGCTCCCAATGTTATGTTAATATTTACATAGACCATGAATGCTGGGAGGTCCTCGTGCGTATGTACACGTACTGGCCGTTGTAAATCTGGAAACGATGATTCAGAAACATTTTGTATATTTTGGTGTTGGTGAGTCTATTTTGATTCCCAGTGGAAGTTGAACTTCTGTGACTAATGTATATGAGTATATGACAACAGAAGCTGATCGGGACACTTCTGAGTGAATTCCTGCCTGATCTATTTCATGAATTTTTGTGAATTTTTATTAAGCTCTGTTTGGAAGACTGTGGACAATCTAGTTTTGGAGGATAACAGATTTTTGGTGTGTTCAACTATGGATGGACATTAGGTATAATCCACCCCGGTGAACCATATGATTTTAGTTGATTTTTAGTTGATGAAACAACACAAGAATAAAATGACATGAAATTTATTTGATGAAAATCATTTCACAATATGTGGGCTTAAATATGATGCATGAAACATAAGGGGGAAAAACTAGTGTCATGAAATGTAAGCAAATTTTATCCTTTACCTGAGCCTGGAATGTATTTAATATTCCCTTCTTTTAATATTGATTGTCAGTTTGTCACTTAGTTGACTATCACAGTCTTCAATATCATTTTTTGATTGATAATTTCTTATATAATATTTTCTCAACAATTGCAATATCATACTTTTAGGTTAATGGTTTTCGTTATGAATCACTTAGTTGACGTGTCTCGGAGGAAAAAAACGCCTTCTTGTCTTCGCTCGGTCGCACCCGCGACAACTGGATTTCTGGGCAAAATAACAGTGCTTCGTGTAACTGTTTTGGCTTGTATATATATATATATCCTTAGTGACGAAATTAGTAGTATCTTAGTTTTAATCTTCATTTTTATCTTAGCTTTTATCATTATGCTTCCTCATTAGCTCTTCTTTTAGATTGAATTAGGTTTAAGCTTTTGATTTTTCTTCAACTTTTCTCTAGTTTTTCTTGATTGTAATCAACTCTCTTCTTCAACTAATTCTAGAAATTTTCCTCAAACTCTAGTTCTCTCTTGCTTTCATTATTGTTGCCATTTCATTAGTTTTAGTCACAAAATTCCAATCCAAAATTTAGTAAAGAGGAGGATTAAGGGTTTCACAAATCCTCCTACCAAGTGAGGATTTGGGGATTCTTAGTAATCCAAATCACTAACCTTCTTATTTGTTCGGGCAAAATTCGAGATGAAGATTAGAGATGAAGGTTAGAGGTTAGAGTGAAGATTTAGTGCATTGAGGGTAGGATTGGCAACAAGCCGAGCCAAGCCCGAGCTTGGTAGGCTCGAAGCTCGGCTCGCTGCTTGGGTCATATGCTCGAGCTCGGCTCGTGGCTCGCTGAGCCTTAGATGGTGAGGCTCGTGCTCGGCTCGGCTCGTTGGGCTTGTACTTTTTTTTTCTTTTTTTTTTGCAAAGGAAATAAAGATTACAAAATTAAAATAAATGAAACTAGATTGTCAATTTGATGGTACCCAACCCACTTTACTAATGTTTTGACAAGCCTTACAATATAATTATATCATGTCACTAACACCTACTAATCTACTTTGTACCGAGCCTACTAGGCTCGCCGAGCTTGTCGAGGCTCGGCTTGGCTCGCCTTCCACACGAGCCCAAGCCCGAGCAAGCTCGAACTCCTTCCGAGCCGAGCTTTACGAGCTTCCCGCCGAGTTGGCTCACGAGCCCTCGCGAGCCGACTCGTCTCATTGCCAGCCCTAATCGAGGGTATGATTTCTTGTTCTTAATTTCATTATTAAACTTAGTTTTATTGTTTTCTTATTTCTTGCTTTTAATTGCACTCTTAGTTTTAGTTTTCTACTTTTTTTGAATTAGAGCAATCCATCTTTTATTCATGTTTGCTTGATTATAGTTGTTGTGATATCCATGATTAGTATAGTTTAATCTGTTTTCCTTTCAATTATTTACTGCTTTCTGCATTTTGACAACCCTTAGCAAACCAATTTTTCCTAAAAATCCTAAACACCCATCCCTGTGGACCGACAACCTTACCTTCAAAACCACAAAACTACGACCAAACAATTCCAAGGTTTTCATTAGGACAAGAAAATTGCGCAGAAATCTAGTCGTCGCGGGTGCGACAAGGCATTTCTCGGGCGCGACACTCTCCTGGAATTTTTCCCAACCTAAGTCAGCTAAGTTGGTCGCGGGCGAGATCAATTTGGTCGCGGGTGCGACATCATTCTGGCTATTCCCTTTCCAAAATCTCCAAGGTTTTAATCTATGTATGTCACGGGTGCGACAGCTTCTGTCGCAGGTGCAACCTTCACCTGGACCCTTGCCTTAACAGGCGCTATATTCAGTTGATGAATTTTTGCTTAATCTTGAAACTTTTGCCTTAGTTTTGGCTCTAACACTTTATTACGCTATAAAACTCAAAATTATCATAACTAATATATAATTACGAGGTTAAAACAAGCAAAACACCCTATAAATGATAACAATTCGGCTCGAAACGAGACCGATTAGTTGCTGTAATTCGTAAAAAGGACAAGCTAGAGGAAAATATATTGGGTTTACAACGTAGCATTCGTGACATTGACTTAGAGATGCAAGAACTCCGTCGCAAGAACAGGATGTTGAAGAAAATGGTTCATGATTATAAACATCGGGAGGCAATCACTACAACAGAGTTATAAAAAAAAACCGTTCTGAACGGTCTGAAATCAGCGTGAACGGTCGCGACCCAGGGTGGGCGACCGTCAGGACGGTCGCGTTTCAATTGTCATTTGGGGTAGCGCGCGACCGTTCAATGAACAGTCGCTAATTAGCAACTGTTCATTGAACGGTCACCCGCCCCTGTGACCGTTCATGAACGGTCGCCCTCTTTACAGTTTTTTTTTATAAAAAAGTTTTTTCTTTAGGGGTTTCCTAAATTGATATTTAAAGTATTAGCGCCAAACGGACAAAAAATGAACGGTCGTAAACATTAATATATATATATAAATGAACGGTCGCAAACATTAATATATATATATATATATAAGTGAACGGTCGCAAAATATATTACATATCCCAAAAGTTTTGAGTTATAGTTGTCCTCACAAACACTACGAAAAGGGCTCCCGGGGAGAATAAGAGCTATTAATGAAATTGGAGGGAGAGAATTGACCGCTTGAGGGCGTCCCCTGCTGCTGTTGATTTTGTTCTACTTGGGACAATCTTCCTTCAAGTTGGCTCAACAGCTGCCGATATTGGGAGACTTGACTCCTCAAAGACTGTTGTTCAACCACCGAGGAAGCATAAGCAGATAGGGTAGCGGTGGATGAAGAAGAAGATACCTGGTCCTCGTGGTGTGCATAGCAGGGCGACCTTTCATAAAACATGTCCGTCGAGGATCTCAGGCCGTTGACAGACTGATTTTTGTCAGAGAACCCACCAGGAACATTGTAGTACATAGCGTTGGCTTCCACAGAATTGGGCTCCACGCCCAGTGTTCGGTCTCGTTCCGAGCCGATTTCTTCTCTTTTGTAGGGTATTTTTGATTGTCCTTAATAATTATTTTAGTAGTTTTATTGTGTTTTTACTCTTTTATTAGATTTTATAGCTTTTTATTATTATAGTTATTATTATTATTAAAATGAATCAAAATTATAAATATTAGAAAATAAATTGAAAACCTTTTCCTAATTCTAATCCTATTCTTAATTACCAGCCCAAATTCCCCATTTTTCTTCCCCTCGGCCCACAGCTAATTCCAACCCAGCCCAGAATCCCTTTCCTAGTTCCCTCTTCCTCTTCTTCTCGGCCCAGCCCAACTCACCAAACCCTAATACCCATTTAACCCTACCCGTAAACCCTAATACCTAATCCATCTACCCGCCCCATTTTCCTCCTTTCACTCAGCCGATTAAAACCTCTCCCCCAAAACCCTAATCTAATTTCCACCTTTTCCTTTCACCTCTCTTCGTCCCTTTCTCATCTCCCTCTCTGTTCTCTTTCTCATTTGCGTAGAACACCAGCCATACACCCCTCCTCCATAACCAACGAACTCCCTCTCTCGTTCCATCTCCTTCTCTCTTCTCTCATCTTCTCATCTCATCTGATCTCATCTCATCTCATCTCATCTCATCTCATCTCATCTCTTTCTCTCTTCTCTTTGCTGTTTCTCGCAATTTATATCACTCACTCACTCAATTTCTCATCTCACTTTGTAGGGTTTGTTGAAGATTCGGTTGAGGACAAGTATAAGGCAGCAACATTCGAAGCAAGCACAACCGATTGCATCTCCACCGTCCAATTTAAGAGGAAATCGAGCGCTCATATTGAAGGAAGGGGCACGAGCTTGAGTATAAAAGCGGAGGAGAAGCAAACTCGAGTAGCAAGGAGGTTTCGGCCTCTAATTTAGGGTTAGGGTTTAATTTATGCGTTTAGATTTTAGGTTTATTCATTTTTTAATTCAAGCTTTGAACTCTGTTTTGAATCTCTTTTCGCTTTCCTTTTCGATCGATTTTGGTTTGGTTTTGTTAATGCTTTGTTCAGTTTTGATGTAATGTTCGAATTGGTATTGGATTGTTCTTAATGTTCGATGAGTTTGTGTTTTGGTATTTGATTCGGCGTTTGGTTTGATTAGTTTGAATCTGAGTTTTTCTTTGGTTGAATTTGTGGTAGTATGATCTTTGTATTCAATTACTCTGTTTACTCGTTGTTTTGGCTCTGTCTCTGTTCGTCTCCTCTCTTTTGTCTTCCTTTCGCTTCGGTCAAGTCCAGTAGGTACTAGGATAGGTTTTCTTTCCTTTTGCTATGTTTCTCTTGGTTAATAGAGATTAGGCAGTAGTCTGCGTTATGTTTTCGTCAGTTCTAGGGTTTTAATAGGGTTAGATTAATGAAGGTTTATTAGGGTTTGTCTTTTATTTCTGGTCAGTTTAATTAGGGTTTTATTAGGGTTTATTAAGTCTTTATTAGATTAGCCACAAAACAAATGCACTTTTAGTGAGGAGGAGGGCTAAGGGTCACAAATTTCACTCTCAAGTGGGGATTTGGGGATTCTTAGTAATCCAATTCACGCTTTCTTATTTGTTCGGGAGAAAGTTTAAGGTGAAGGATTCAATTGAAGGTTAGAAGATTTTGGTCATCAAAGGTATAATTTCTTGTCTTTAATTTCATTGTTCATTCTAGATTTCCATTCCTTGCTTTAATTGCTTTATTTGATTTCATGCTTTTAATTGCTTTCTTTGATTCATGTCTAGGTTAGATTTAATTGCTTCCCTTTACATTATTTATTGCTTTCCGCATTGAGAAAAACCCCTCTACACAAACCGATTACCTTAATCAAGCCTCACACCCATCCCTGTGGACCGACAACCTTAACTTATAAAACCACAAAAATACACAACCGAATAATGGCGCCGTTGCCGGGGATGGCGTTATTTGGTAGATTAGGTGATTGGTTTGTATGTAAATAGTTTAATTGCTTCCTTGATTATGCTAGAAAAATGTAGCCAAAAAAATTGAATATCCGAAACAAAAAAAAAGAGAAAAAAATATATCGAAAAAAAATAAAATAAAAAAGAGATGGCATGTTTTAGCTTCCCTCAAAATGAGCAAGAATTATTTTGTGATTATCGTGATAGATTAAATGATTATCTTGTTTATTGGGCTCCTCATGGTTATATTTATTCTAATTGGGAAGTGTTAGTTGTTACTAATGAGGGATTGAATTTCGAGACCCGTTCTCTTCTGAATTACTTTGATTTCAATGTTGAAAATGAGTATCGGGCTTGGGAATTATTTGATTGGTTGTACACGGATACTCGCCGATTTGGGGAGACTTTTTATTCATCGGGTTCTTGTTTTGGCAATCCGTGTGCTCTTCATGCTCAATTGCACTATGAGAAACATTATGATCTTTCTCCATGTGATGATGTTGAGTCTCGTCATTTGTGTGTGCATTGTGAATCTCCGTCTCATGCTTCCGAATCTTGTAGACTAGATAAAATTGGTGCTGAAATAGTTGGTTTACAAGATAGGATGAATAAATGCATGCAAGAATTCGAACACGTGCTTAAACCTAGGGTAGAAACTTATCTTGCACAATTGGTTGATTCGAATGTTGAAATAGGTCATTCATCGTCTTTGAGTCCTGAAATGCATGACGATTCTTCTGTATATGATTATGATTATGATGATGACTACTGTAATGGACATAGTTTTGTAAGGAGGATTAGTGATTCCTTAGCTCTAGCCCCACCTAGTGAGCATGAGGAACATGATGATTATGTGTGTGATGATGTAGAATTAGTTGAAAACATGCTAGATGATGAACCATTGTCCACACCCTTGTCCATGCCTTTGTGTGAAGAAAAAAATGAGTTTATTGAATGCTATGATGCTTGTGATATAATTGAGCATGATCTTGTTGAGAGTGAAATTGAATCCTTGGTGATTGAATGTGTGCTTGATACCGATTTGTTCACTTTCATTGAGAATTATTGCATTAGCGAGACATTAGCTACCCTTTCTTGTAAATCCATTGATGTGCAATCTTGTGATGATGAACTTGAGTCTATGGGGATTGATCCTAAGTGTTTGAACTTGGTTTGTGACAATGATATTTTTGATGGTGATATGCTTTATGAGTCGTTGTTTGCATCCAAGTCTTCGCATGAGCATGTCCATGAAAGTGTTGTATTGCACCCTTCCGTTGATTTGTGTACCCATTCTCCATTTACGAGTCAATGGGAGGATCCATTTGTCATGTCTTCTTTAACTATGCCTAGGAAAGTCTTGTATATTCATGCATTTCATCATTTCTATGACTTTCCTAAGGCATTCGATAAACTGTTAAGAGCACTAATGTTTGTTGATGTGTTATTGCGAGTGTGCTCTTACCTACACCACTCTGAGATGCATGAGAGGATGCATGATTTGTTACTCCGGGCGTTGAATGGTTCTGACTTGGAGCCCGATATCTTGAGGTGAGAAGGACTGAGCTTATTGATAAGAAGCCTTCTAGGTAATATCCTTCCTCACCTATCTTGTACAGTTAGTAAGTCGGTTTTCTTTTCTTCTTTTATTTTCTTTTTGTGTGTTTCTTTTTCTTTTATTTTGGGTTGCTTGCTTACCTATTTCTTTTTCCATTTTGAGGACACGACAACCTTTTTGTGTTGGAGTGGGAGGGTAGTATGCACTCCGGTCTTTGAGTCCAAAGAAAAGAAAAAAAAAAGAGTAAGAGTCGTTTTGTAAATATTTTAGTTTGTTTTCTTAGTTCATTAGTACTTAGTGTCTTGTATAGTTTGTTTTTCCTTTTGATCTTGCATGTGAACCATCACACATAGTACGCCGATTAATTATATCGAACCACACACTCATTTCTAAACATAAGTTAAAATTTCAATTTTCAACAACAATTCCAACATATAATCAAGTAACTAACTTTAGAAGGAAATGACTTACATAAACTTTGGCCGATTCCAGGTCACTCCAGTACGTGTTTGTTGCCCTCGGCGTCTTGCTTGCAATGATAATGCTCTATGACGTCCACAGGGGTCAGATAGATCCCGTCATTAACTTAGGAATATAATTTGAAACATTACAGATATAACATTGAAATTTGTAATGATGAAAATCGTCAATGTAAAAGATTATTGGAGACTTACAAGTTCACTCAAGTATTTACCGACGGACATCGAGCCACCGTAGTGCAAATTCTGGGTCGGAGCTTTGTTCCAGTTCGCCGTGTATGCATCGACCCGACGCTGGTAGTCCTTTGACTCTCGTAACGCTCACATCCTCGCCCGGATGTTCATTCATAAATGGGGGATCGGTTTGTCCCTTGGGGCCTTTTTCTCCCGATAAACCAGGCCCTGTAGGAGGTCGTTGAATTTTGTGTACCACATATTGAAGACTTCCTCAGCCAAGTCCATTTCATACTCGAACCGTTTCTGTACAAGAACAACAAAAAAAAAAAACACACACAATTATTGTCCCATATATAATAATGAATTCCAAGTAAAAGATTTTCATTCCTAAGGATTGCATTCTTACATAGAAAAATTGCCAATGAACCACTTTATCGCCATCTTCCATTTTTGTGGCGCAAATAGCCTCCCCTTGGTAATGGGACCGTATACTATCCGACACGACCCTTGTTATCTCATGCATGGAGATCCTACAAGAAATGAGCAACAAGTGAGAGCGTTGCAATATTTATTAATTATTATGTATTGACCGGATTTTAAGTTGACATACCAGTCTTCTCCCCTAATGAGGGGGATCCTCGGGTTGGCTAGGTCGGGAGGTAAACCAGGCTGGATTTTCCACAACGGAGAGGGTGGGGCCATGTCGTATTGTTAAGCTGCACTATAATAACCAACAATTGACCGCACAAAAAATGAATTTAAAATTCTTTTTCATTTGATGCATGCAGTGAGTAATCAAATAACAATCACGAAAACGAATTCATTTAAAACCAAACAAAATAAAAAATGATTTCTAAACTTTAACATCGCATAACGTAATAAAAACAAATGACTGTTCAAACCTAGAAACTAATCGTACACGTGCGACCTACTCATCGTCATCATCACTATGCAACTCAACAAATGCTGCATTTTCCAATACATCATTCCTTTCTAATTCATCGTCTTCCACACCCTCAAGTATACGCCGATCTTGCCCATCGTCATCATCATTAAATAGTTCGTCTCCCGAACCATCTCGATCGTCAAGTAAGTCAAACTCAGCAAGTGAAGGGGGTTCCACATTGTTGTCTTCCTGAAATGCTCCATCATCGAGTCCATCTATTGCTTGTCTTGGCTTAATTGTCAGTGTTGCAGTCCAGGATGATCTATCCTTCTTGGTTGTTGGGTAATGGATGTACACCACTTGTGTAGCCTGAGATGTCGATACAAAAGGCTCATATACCCTATAACTCTTTGCTAGGTTGACATCAACAAGCTTGTAATGATCATGCATGACTACCCCACCTTGACCCGGGTCGAACCATTCAACCTTGAACAAGTGGACTTTGTATTCCCTCCTATGCCTAGTAAACTAATTCGATAACCTCTTTCAAAATCCCGTAGAGGTCAGTTCCATTCACCCCTTTGACACACACCCCATAATTTGCATTCGTTGGTTTATTATCGGCACGGTAAGCATGGAAGTTAAAGTTGTTAATGTAGAAATGAGCCCAAGATAAGACATCCTTCATAGGAAAATTAGCTAAAGCTGTAACAATTTCGTCTCCTTCACCTGATGATAAAACCTACAAAGTTGTTCAATGTTTACGAGGTTAATCTCATATTAGGGATGGCAACGGGGCGGATCGGGGACGGGGGAATATATCCCCGTCTCCATCCCCGCTCCCAAAACTCGTCCTCATCCCCGCTTCGGGGAATGATTTTTGCCCAATCCCCATCCCTGTGGATTCCCCATCCCCGGATTTTTTAAAGTTATCCAAAATCTAACCAAATTTTAATCGGACCCAATTTTTTATCGGACCCGAATTTTAACATGTTCAAAATACAACGTATTTAACTTGCTCAAGCAATAATACATCAAAATCAAACAATAATACATCAACAAGTATTATTCGGTAAAAAAATACAATAATATATCCTCCTCAAAATTCGAAAATTACTACTTTATCCTTGCTATTAATATATATTACATAGAATAAAGGTTATTTGTTAATTTTAAAATTTTCGGGGACGGGAACGGGGAATTATCCACGGCGGGGAAAATGGAGACTGGGATGGGGAAAATTTTGTCCTCATCCCCGCCCCGTCCCCGAGCAGATTTTGAAAAATCGTCCCCGTCCCCATTCCCAATGGGGGTGGGGATTTTTCCCTAGAGCGAAGCGGGGCCCCAGCGGGTTCGGGGATTCCCCACCCCATTGCCATCCCTATCTCATATAACCTATGTTAACGAATAATTTACAATTCTATAACTCCAATTGAATGTTAATCTTTCTTCTCAACAATGAGGGAATTCTTTGCGATGTTTATTCCACAATTCACCATGCGGCGTACGTGGATGCATGTGGGTCATCTCTTCTTCAAATTTACTGAAAATAGTCAACGTAGGTGAAGATTCTACTGGATATAAAATAAGTTATTGTTAATTAAATTGTCGATCTAATTAATTTAGCTTTTATACCTTTCATATTCAGTCATTAAATCGGAGTTTGAAAGGACATATTCATGCGCAACCTCATATTTTTGTTGGTCAAGGAATCTTTTCATCCCTCCAGCTGGAGAGTGCCCAATGTTCGATGAAAACAACTCAGGTATTGCTCCATTGACGTCAGATGCATCACCCAACCCGGGGCACGCGTTCCTTGGAAGGTCCCTTGACTTTGTGTGCACTTCTGGTGCAAAGTATGCAGCACAAAAGTTGGAAATCTCCTCCGTTAAGAACACATTACATATGGAGCTTACAACGCGTGCCTTGTTTCAAACCTTCTTCTTCAAATGATGCAGAAATCTACAACATTTGACAACCAACACGCGTTGAGGAATGCGTTGCAAATAAAGAGGTTGGTCCTAAACTTTAATAAAATACACTATAAATGCAATACAAATATTCATTACCTTTCGAAAGGGTACATCCACCTATACTGTACCGGTTCACCTTTAGCTGCTTCATATGGAAGGAGTATTGGAAGATGCTCCATCACATTGAAGAATGCAGGAGGGAAAATCATCTCCAGTTTGCATATGATTTCTGATATGTTCCTTTCCAACCGGTGTAACGCCCCGGAAATTCAATTATAAAAAGGTCAAAGTCAAAAGTAACGATAACGGTAAATTTTGCGGAAGACTTTACTTTTCAAGCGGGCATCACTGCCGTATCCCCGAAGGAATACAAGGCAAGAAGGAAAACTACAACTGTTAGACAACGAAGAAGGAAAACAACTAAACGACTTTAAGGTTCAAGAACAACATTAACTAGTTCAAACATAGTTAACTAATACAAACTTCCAACTTCAAGACTGGTGACCTCACATCTAGATCCCAACCCTTCCAAAATTATTGATCAGCACCTAAAAACAAAACATTTACCAACATGAGCGGGGGAAACCTCAATAACGTCTACCCCTAACAGTCAAAACAATTATATAAATCATTTCAACACATTTTAAGGGGAGGGGTAACAGTTCAAACATTTCAAAATAACTTCCACCAGATAACTCTACCATTTCCACTTTTAGTGCGGGCGGGGCTTCCGTATTGCCCCTCGGAGTCAAAGACTCGCCAATCATACACATTTCTTTCCAACAACTTTCCATATCATTCTCATTCTCATCAACCACATTAACTATTCACAATCCGGATGGTCATCGCACTTCACAAATCAAATTATCAGGCGTAACCTGGTCTCTTGACAGTCTCTCTCACAGGTAACGACCTGATCTTAGGGAGACTGCCCGAATCCGCATTATACTCATATCCTTTAATTTAGTCAGGTTTACATTTCCAGTTCTATCCAATATCAACCAACCATTTCCAAAACCAATACTTTTAACATAAAAGCCAAAGGACTGTCCATACTTTATAAAACAAAGAACACAACCTTCTCAACAAATAAACAGTCAAATTTAATATAAGGTTCCCTTCGGGATGCAAGTTCCAAAATACGGTAAAATCGTTTATAAAGAGCATCCAATGGGGATTAGGGCATAGACATTACCTGAATATAATAATCTTCACGTAGGAAATTCACAGGAGCTTCTAATCGGATACTCGCTCGATCTAAACAAGGAGGAGGGCCAGGCGTGGGGTGGAGCTGGAGGTGTTGGGTGGTGCTCGACGTCGACGATGGCAGCAGAAGTAGCTTCGGGGAGGTCCAGTCGTCGGCGGCAGCAGCTCTCGTCGGCAGTTCGGTCAGCAAGCCTTGGTGTCCTGGGACGCTCTAGGCCGCGGTGGTCGGGACCGTCAGTGGTGGCGTGTCGGTGCAGCAACGGTGGTCGGCGGTGGGTGGTGCGGTGGTCGGAAAACGAAATGAGGGAGAAGGGGAATAGAGGTGATGTGATGGTGCTGTGGTGTCGGGGATGTCGGGGTCTGTTGGGCAAGGAAGAAGAAGAAGGAGAAGAAGAAGAAAATGAGAGGGAGGTGGGTGTGTTGGCTGGGTTGCACGAGCAGAAGAAAGAAAGAAAGAGAGAAGGGTGTGAGCAAAGGGAAGAAGAGGAAGAGAGGCAATATATAGAGGTTAGATGGGGGTGTTCGTACCATCTGCATGGGTCGCATGGGGGTTTTTTATTAGCTGATGGTTAAAAGAAGGATGGGGATAAAGGGAGGAATGGTGGCAATAGGGTTTTGGGGGGAAAGAATATAATCTGGTTTGAATTAGCTCAAAAGGGAGGGAAACGTGGTTTAAGGGGGAGAAAAACATATTGATTTGAATTAATACAAAGAGAGGGAAAAGGATTAGGGTTAATTTAGGAAAAAAACTTACAAACTGATTCTAATATAATTTACCCGATAACCGAAAATTTCCTAACTGATATTTTTCAGTCACAAAAAAAATTCCCAACATATCTCATAAAAAGTTTCTCCTAAAAACAACATTTTTTTCTTCTAAACCGGATCCTACAACTAATCCCAATAAAATCAGCTGATGACCGAAAAATTCCTAACTGATATTTTTCGGTCACTACAATTTCCAAGTAACCCACTCGCGGTCCTAAAAGCTCCATGTGAAACATATATATATAAATAACAGAAAGAAAGCGCACGTCAGGTAATTTAACGGTAAACATAATAGCATTTTTCGGGGTTTTACATCATTCCCCACTTAAGAAAGTTTCGTCCTCGAAACTTAAATCTAATGTTAACCACAACACTTTTATTAACGACATCCTACTCAAAAACCCGAGGTTTTACATCATTCCCCACTTAAAGAAGTTTCGTCCTCGAAACTTTACTCACCTAATTGTTGAACAAGTGAGGGTATTTCGCCCGCATCTCCTCTTCAGTTTCCCAGGTGGCCTTGGTCGAGGTATGATTCGCCCATCGCATCTTAACCAAAGGGACAGTCTTTCTGCGTAGCTGTTTTTCTCTACGATCCAAATTTCGAGCGGTTGTTCCTCGTAAGTTAAGTCTTCCCTCAGCTGCAACGATTCTGGCTCGATCACATGTGCAGGGTCCGCGACATATTTTCTCAGTTGAGAGACATGAAAGACATTGTGCACTCGAGGCAATTCTTCGGGTAGCTCTAATTTGTAAGCTACTTCTACTATACGTTCCAAAATAGGATATGGCCTGATGTACCTTGGGGTCAATTTCCCCATTTGACCAAACCTCATGACTCCTTTCGCAGGCGATACGCGTAGAAACACATAATCTCCTACTTCGAACTCCAAAGGTCTTCGTCTCCGATCAGCGTAACTTTTCTGTCGGCTTTGTGCTGTCTTCATCCTATCTTGTATGACTCTCACCTTCTGCGTTGTGAGTTGGATTAACTCGGGGCCAATGGTGAGGGCTTCATCAATGTCTTGCCAGCACAGAGGAGTTCTACATCTCCTTCCATACAAGGCCTCGAACGACGACATCCCAATACTAGCGTGGAAGCTGTTGTTATAGGAGAACTTGACCAAGATGAGTTCGTCATCCCATGACTCCTTAAAATCCAAAGCACATGCTCTCAACATGTCTTCTAAGGTTTGGATCGTCCTTTCTGTTTGCCCATCTGTTGCCGGGTGAAAAGCGGTACTAAAGTTGAGCTTCTTACCAAAAGCCTCTTGTAACTTCTTCCAAAATCCTGATTGAAATCTCGTGTCCCTGTCCGATACTATTGAACTAGGGAATCCATGCAATCGTACTATCTCATTTACATAAACATGAGCTAATTGGTCAACGTCCAAGTGTTAGCCATGGCGAGAAAATGCGCAGATTTGGTTAGCCGATCCATAATCACCCAAATGACATTATTCTTTCTCCTGGCCCTAGGAAGACCAATTACAAAATCCATGGAGATCGAATCCCACTTCCACTCTGGAATTTCTAGTGGGTGCAATAGTCTCGCAGGCCTTTGGTGTTCAGCTTTCACTCGTTGGCAGGTTAGACACCTAGACACATATTCAACCACTTCTTGTTTCATGTTGCTCCACCAAAAGATTTGTTTGAGATCCTTGTAAAGCTTATTTCCACCTGGGTGCACTGAGTACGGGGTGCTATGTCCCTCGTCCAGGATTCTTCGCTTCAAAGCTTCCATATTGGGTACACAAATTCTATTGTGAAACCTCAATGTTCCGTCTTCATGTATTACAAAACCCAGTGCCTTCCCTTGAGTCACTTCTTCCTTTATCTTTACTAGCTGCAGGTCCAACTCTTGAGAGTTCTTAATCTCCTCCAAGAGAGTTGGCTGAATCTCCATGGCATTTAACATTGCACTTTTCCCTGGAATCATTACATTGAATTCTAGCTCCCTGAACTCCTCACACAACTGCCGAGGTAGGGTTATTAAATGATTCGCTGTGGAATAGGGTCTTCGACTCAGAGCATCTGCCACCACATTAGCCTTGCCTGGGTGGTATTGGAAATTGACATCATAGTCCTTTAGGAACTCCAGCCATCTAGTCTGGCGAAGATTTAACTCCTTTTGAGTAAAAAGGTACTTCAAGCTTTGGTGATCAGTAAAAACTTCACAATGCACACCATAAAGGTAGTGCCTCCATATTTTAAGAGCAAAGACCACTGCTGCTAGCTCTAAGTCATGAGTAGGGTAGTTGTTCTCATGAGTCTTCAGCTGTCTCGAAGCATAAGCAATTACTTTCCCATTCTGCATCAGAACACACCCTAGTCCACCATGTGAAACATCACTAAAAATCATGAAACTCTCACTCCCTTGAGGCAAGGTAAGAATAGGTGCTGAGGTGAGTCTCTGCTTCAACTCTTGGAAAGCCTTCTCACACTTGTCTGACCATGCAAACTTCACTGACTTCCCAGTCAGGTTGGTAAGAGGCGTTGCGATCTTAGAAAAATTTTGAACAAACTTTCGGTAGTACCCATCCAATCCTAAGAAACTCCTCACTTCCGTGGCATTCTTTGGGGTAGGCCACTTGCTAACAGATTCTACCTTTTGAGGATCCACGGCTACTCCATCCTTAGACATAATATGTCCTAGGAAAGCTACTTGTTCTAACCAAAATTCACACTTGGATAACTTGGCATATAACTTATTGGTTCGCAAGGTTTCCAACACCATTCTCAAATGTTGGGCATGGTCCTCCTACGTCTTTGAATAGATTAAGATGTCATCGATGAACACTACCACAAACTTATCCAAGAAGAGTTTGAATACCCGATTCATTAAATCCATAAAAGCGGCTGGGGCATTAGTAAGGCCAAAGGGCATGACCACAAACTCATAATGGCCATATCGGGTGCGAGAAGCGGTCTTGGAGATATCCTCTTCTCGGATTCTCAATTGGTGATATCCCGACCTCAAGTCGATCTTGCTAAAAGTTATTGCTCCTCCCAACTGATCAAAGAGGTCATCGATGCGTGGCAAAGGGTAACGGTTCTTCACCGTAATCTTGTTTAACTCCCGGTAATCAATACACAGCCTCAGACTACCGTCCTTCTTCTTCACAAAGAGAACTGGTGCACCCCATGGAGAGGTGCTCGGCCAAATGTATCCCTTCTCCAATAGTTCGTCTAACTGAGCTTTAAGCTCCTTGAGTTCAGCATGTGTCATTCGATAGGGTGCCTTAGATATGGGAGCAGCTCCAGGCTCCAAATCGATGCAAAAATCCACTTCTCGTGGTGGCGGAATTCCCGGAAGTTCCTCGAGAAACACGTCTGGGTATTCCTGCACCACAGGAATGGTTTCAAGTGTTGTGCCTTCAGCCTTAGTGTTTACGACACTGGATAGGAATCCTTCACAACCCTGTCCCATCAATCTCTTGGCTGTTAGGGTGGAAATGATTCTAACTCCTCGAAGATCGCGATTGTTGTAATGGACCACTTTGCTCCTGTTAGGACCAACTAAGGTCACTTTCTGCTTGCAGCAATTGATCTGAGCCTTTACTTGGCCAATCAATCCATCCCCAGAATAACGTCGAATTCCATAAGGTCAAACTGGTACAAGTCGGCGTCAAACTCTTGACTGCCTATAACTATGGGACATTTCCTGTATAACTTCCCACACTGGACAGATTCTCCCGTTGGTAGAGCTACCGACATAGGAGTGCTATCTTTTGAACATACTAACTTAGCCCTTTCCACTATTCCCGAAGAAATAAACGAATGACTAGCACTTGAGTCGAATAATACATAAATGCGATAAGCATGGAGAAGAAATGTACCCATGACGACATCCACCTCATTCTCCGCTTCCTCCTTTTTCATGACATACACCCTTCCTCCGGTGTTCCACAGTGCTTGCTGTGGTTGACGAGGTGGGGGTGGTGGGAGTGCTTTGACTTGATTGTTTCGATTTCCATTGAATCCTCCTAGATTTTGGCGGGGTCTCCATTGATTTCCCGGGTACTCAATCCGATACTGGTTATTTGGAGGGAGAGCTCCACGGTTTGCATTTCCTGCGTGGTTCTGTCCTCCTTCTGCTGAGTGGGGACAGTTCTTCACCATATGGTGGGGGCTGCCACAACGATAATAGACTGCCCTAGCAGGGTTCCTGCATTCTCGAGCATAGTGCCCGTACCTTCACGTGGTAGCTCCTCAAGGTCTAAAGGTGAGGTTATTAGTCTCCTAAGGGCTACCTAGGTTTGCACCACACGTGGCACTATTCTCGAGCATATTCTTGTTGTTTTACAGGAATGGATCCAGGTTTGCACCACAACTTTGACGTGGAGGAAGACCTCTTTCACATGGGCTTCTGGAGGGAGCCCGAGGAGGCTCTGGCGCAGTACGTGGAGAGGGTGATTTCCGAGATAGACATCCAGTTGGAGATGCCCCTGCACACCACGTGTTTACGACACGAGGGGTGCATGGTCAATCTCCTCTTGATGACATTGACGGGGGACACCACCTGGGGGTACCGGGCCTCCCAACTGATGCCACCTATACCGCCTGAAGACCCCGAGGCGCCCTGGCTGAAAAACTGTCAGTGGTGCGGACGTGTACCAGCAGCACCAACCATCCTCGATCTGGTTCAGACTATGGTGGAGGCCTCACCGGCCGACATCGAGGAAGTCCACCAGAACGAGGCGCCGCCGTTTGATCTGACTGATGATGAGGAGGACGAGGCCGAACAGGAGCAAGACCTCGAGGAGGGTCCCATGGAGATAACCAGTGAGAGTTCGGAGTCGGACTCGGCCGACGAAGGGTCCGATGATCCGACCGGACCCGAGGCGGAGAGAGGTGTTCAGAGGCGTCGTGTTTGATTTCGTTGTTTTCATTGTTATGAGCTGATCTTTTTAGAATTGTATATAAGTATGGGAACCTGATAGTACCATGTTTTGATGTTCTCTTCTTCGCTTTGTTATGACGGTAATAGTTATATCATGTTGAGCTAAAAGCAAGGTTTAACGTAGTAATTTCGTTTATGTTATGAAAAACATGTGTTACTTCACTTTAAATCCTCATGTATGCAGCTACGATGGTATGAGAATGGTGGATTTAGGCACTATATGACGATATGATGAGATGAGAATGATTATGTTGAATGTGGAAGTTGAAAGAGAGTTGAACATGTGAAACATTAAGTGTTTATAATAAAATGTATAGAAATGTGATCGATACTTGAGTAAAAATGCATCGTTGTGAAAATCCTTTATATTCTTATTAATGTAAGGTTTTGTTTACCAATGTTAGAAAGAAGGATAAGAGTACAAGCTGGGTAAGTTTTATGTCATGAATTATTATTAAAAGTGTTGGCCTAATGAAATTATTTGTGTTGGTAATCAGAAGTCCCAAAAGAATGGAAAACGATAATGGGGGTCGCCCCAAGAGATCCCGCCACCTTCGGTTCCTTCCATGGCGGAGCTGAGACAAAAGTATGCACTACTCTACGAGGCCGCAACAAATTCGGTACATAGGGCGACTTCATCTAATCAAACGGATGGAACTCCAACTTCAGGGCCTGGCTTAACTCAGCTAATGATGATGGAACTGATGGCCCGACTGTCGGAGCAGTTCCAATGGATTGCGGGACAACAAAAGGAAGGAAGATCCACTCTGTTTCGAGAATTCAATGCCTTGAACCCCCCATCCTACAACGGGGTAGCTGATCCCAAGATCTTCGAGGAATGGGTCAGAAACGTGGAAAAGATTTTTGACGCAATTCAGTGTCCTGAGGACAGGAAGGTAAACTTTGCAACATATCATCTTAAGGGAGAAGCTGACTTATGGTGGATGAGCGTGAAAGAAAGGCAGAATGAACAAGGTTTTAGATGGGAAAGCTTAAAGGGGATGCTAAGGAACCGGTTTTACCCAATGGCCCTACAAAAGTCCAAAGAGAAAGAATTTCTGGAGTTGCAACAAGGGAGTGACACCGTACTGCAGTATGCTTCTAAGTTTATGGAATTATCGAGGTTTGCACCAATCTATATTGCGAATGAGAAGCTGAAGATGAACATATTTGAGGATGGGTTGAACTACAATATACAGGAAAAGTTGTCCGTATGCACTTTCGCCTCATATCAAGATATGCTGGAGGTGGCTGCCAATGTGGAACGGGTGCTAAGTAATCGGACAGTACAATTGACAAAACAGGGCGACAAGAGAAGGGAACCTCCTCATTTTGTTCCTCAATCACCACCTACCTTCAAGAGGTTCAGGCCCAATATGTGGCAAGGTAATCAGGGACGACCCCAACAACCTGGTGCAGTAAACTGTAGGGCTTGTGGTAGGCCCGGGCATTATGCAAGAGATTGCCGGAATCCAACCAGAGTGGTCTGCTATCGCTGTGGCAGTTCAAATCACATTGTGAGAAACTGTCCCCATCCGGCTGAAGGGGGATCCAATTTTATGGGTGGTGCTAACCGAGGAACTCTACCACCAAACCACCTGCGCAGGATTGAATATCCGGTGAATCAGGGTAGGCCTCGCCCAAATCCTGGAGGCTATAATGGCAACCGGGGCAACCCAATTAGAGCACTTCCGCCGCCACCACCCCGTCAACCGCAGGCCCCGCTCAATACTGGAGGAAGGGTTTATGTAATGAAAAGAGAGGAAGCTGAGAACAATGCTGATGTTATTACTGGTACTTTTCTTTTGTGCTCTTATCATGTTTATGTGCTGTTTGATTCTGGTGCTAGCCATTCCTTTATATCTCCTGACATAGTAGAGAAGACTAAGTTAACATCCTCTAAAGAAAATGAAACTATGTCGGTGACCTTACCTACGGGAGCGTCAGTACGATGCGGGAAGTTATATAAAGGTTGTCCAATAATTATTGGCGACCAAGAGTTTGATGCTGACTTACACCAGTTTGAGTTGATGGAATTTGATGTGATTTTGGGAATGGATTGGTTGGCTAGATACCAAGCGTAGATTGACTGTTGTAAGCAGAAAGTGACCTTAATGGGTCCCAACGGGAGAAAAGTGGTCCACTACAATGAACGACATCTCCAAGGAGTGAGAATCATTTCCGCTTTAAAAGCTCACAAGTTGATGGGACAAGGGTGTGAAGGATTTTTGTGCAATGTTATGGATGCTAAAGCTGAGAGCGTATCTCTCGAAACTATTCCTGTAGTGCAAGAATACCCAGATGTATTTCCTGAGGAAATTCCGGGGATGCCACCACAACGGGAAGTGGACTTCTGCATCGATTTAGAGCCTGGAGCTGCTCCAATATCTAAAGCACCTTACAGGATGGCCCCAGCTGAACTCTAAGAACTCAAGAAACAACTAGATGAGTTGTTAGAGAAGGGATATATAAAACCAAGTACCTCTCCATGGGGTGCGCCAGTGTTGTTTGTGAAGAAGAAAGATGGTAGTTTGAGGTTGTGCATTGACTACCGGGAGCTGAACAAGATTACGGTCAAGAACCGTTACCCGCTACCACACATTGATGATCTGTTCGACCAATTGAAGGGAGCTGCAGTTTTTAGCAAGATCGACCTGAGATCGGGTTATCATCAGTTGAGAATTCGAGAAGAAGATATTACTAAAACTGCTTTTCGGACCCGATATGGTCACTATGAGTTTGTGGTTATGCCATTTGGTCTCACAAACGCTCCAGCCGCTTTTATGGATTTAATGAATCGAGTATTCAAACTCTTCTTGGATAAGTTTGTAGTGGTTTTTATAGATGACATCTTGATCTATTCAAGGACACAAGAGGATCATGTGCAACACTTGCGAAGGGTGTTGGACACTTTGCGGGCAAACGAGTTATATGCGAAGTTTTCCAAGTGTGAGTTTTTGTTGGAGAAAGTGGCTTTTCTGGGGCATATTGTTTCAAAGGATGGAGTTGCAGTAGACCCACAGAAGGTAGAATCTGTTAGTAAGTGGCCTACACCGAAGAATGCTACAGAAGTAAGGAGTTTTCTGGGTTTGGCTGGGTATTATCGGAAGTTTGTTCAAGATTTCTCTAAGATCACAACACATCTCACTAACTTGACCAGGAAGTCGGTAAAGTTTGTATGGTCCGACAAATGTGAGAAGGCTTTTCAAGAGTTGAAGAAGAGACTTACAACGGCACTTATTCTCACCTTACCTCAAGGAAACGAAGGTTTTGTCATTTATAGTGATGCCTCACATGGTGGTCTAGGGTGCGTGCTTATGCAAAATGGGAAGGTGATCGCTTATGCTTCAAGCCAACTGAAGACCCACGAAAGGAATTATCCTACTCATGACCTGGAGCTGGCAGCAGTGGATTTTGCTCTTAAGATATGGAGGCATTACCTTTACGGAGTGCACTGTGAAATCTTTACTGATCACCAGAGCTTGAAGTACCTTTTCTCTCAAAAGGAGTTGAACCTTCGACAAACAAGATGGTTAGAATTCCTAAAGGATTATGATGTGAACTTTCAATATCATCCCGGGAAGGCGAATGTGGTAGCCGATGCTTTGAGTCGAAGACCCTACCCTGAGGTGTACCATTTGATAGCTTTACCACTGCAGTTATGCGAAGAATTCAGGAGATTAGAGCTTAATGTAAAGGTTCCGGGAAAGGATACGGTATTGAACGCCATGGACATCCGTCCGACTCTTTTGGAGGAAATTAAAAATTCTCAAGAGTTAGACTTGCAGTTGGTGAAGATAAGAGAAGAAGTAATCCAAGGGAAAGCACCTGGATTTGTGATACATGAGGATGGAACGTTGAGATTTCACAACCGGGTATGCGTACCTAATATGGAGGAACTTAAACGAAAAATCTTGGATGAAGGGCACAACACTCCATACTCGGTACATCCAGGAGGAAACAAGCTCTACAAGGACCTTAAGCAAACCTTTTGGTGGAGCAATATGAAGCAGGAAGTGACCGATTATGTGTCTCGATGTCTGACATGTCAGTGAGTTAAGGCTGAACACCAGAGACCAGCAGGTTTATTACATTCGTTGGAAATTCCAGAATGGAAGTGAGACTCAATATCTATGGATTTTGTAACTGGTCTCCCTAGGACCAGGAGAAAGAACAATGCTATTTGGGTGATTGTGGACCGTTTAACCAAGTCTGCACATTTTCTCGCCATGGCTAACACTTGGACGTTAGACCAGTTAGCCCATACTTATGTAAGTGAGATAGTGCGATTGCATGGAGTTCCCAGTTCGATAGTCTCGGATAGGGACACAAGATTTCAGTCAGGATTCTGGAAAAAGTTACAAGAAGCTTTTGGTACTAAGCTAAATTTCAGCACCGCTTTCCATCCAGCTACTGATGGGCAAACAGAAAAAACGATTCAGACTTTGGAAGACATGTTGAGAGCGTGTGCTTTAGATTTTAAAGAATCATGGGACGATGAGCTAACCTTGATTGAGTTCTCCTACAACAATAGCTTCCATGCTAGTATTGGGATGTCGCCGTTCGAGGCGTTATATGGGAGAAGATGTAGGACCCCATTGTGTTGGCAAGATATTGATGAAGCTCTCACTATTGGTCCAGAATTGATCCAACACACAACTCAAAAAGTAAGGATCATTCAGGACAGAATGAGGGCGGCACAAAGTCGACAGAAGAGTTACGCCGATCGAAGGAGAAGACCCTCGGAGTTCGAGGTGGGAGGTTATGTGTTCCTACGGGTATCTCCTACAAAAGGAGTCATGAGATTTTGTAGACACCAGAAATTGAGTTAGACAGATTTTTCAAACTTAACCCGGGGTCAAGCTAACAAAGCCTCACGCGGATCCAGGCCTAATTCAGCAGAGACTTCCAGCCCAGTTTAGCTGTGCTCGCGATTTCGTGTCGAGTCTAAAATGATTGTAGGCTCGCGATCCGGCCAAAATATCGAGATCTTCAAGAGCTCACGCGGATTTCATCCCAATAGCATGTGGGCTCGCGATCCGGCTAGAAATCGGCCGAACGAATTTCGTGCTCACGGATTTTGGGTTTCGGTCGCATATAAGTCCTCGCGGATCCGTGCAGGTGAGACAGAATTCACGCGGATTCGGATTTATTTCTGGGTCAACCCAGAATCTCACGGATCCGGGCAAAATTCAGCCCAGATTTTCAGCGGGTCACGTAGATTCCGGTCAAAACCGCCAAACCGTCAGAATCGTGATAATCGCCGTAAAACCGCCTAAATCGCTGCAGAATTGATTGTCTATAAAAGCAAGCTCACGCGGATTTGGGAGGGGTTGACATTTTTGAGACTAGAAATCAAAGGAAAAATATTGAGCCGGCAGATCCTCGCGGATTCCTGGAACTACCGGCAGTCGGAGGATTGAAATAGGCAGTCTAACACACCCGTGCATCTGACCCGGCGAAGCCACGCGGATCCGCTAGGATTCGGTAATCTTTTTTCTTTTTTTTAGTTCATTTTGATTGATTCCCCCGAAGCTTGTAACAATGTAGTTGATAGATCCCCGCCCGCTGTAATTTTGTTTACTTTTCTCGCATTTTTTGTTATTTCATCTAGTATATGAACTTTATTATTTCATTTTGAATGCATGCATTTTTCCTTTTAATTTGTGACAACTTTACTTTTTCTTAATATGTAAAACCCGACCTAGTAAAGGCCGCTTCGGCGGGCGGTGCAAGGGCATCCCCCTACACCGACACCTTTACCCCCGGATCCATTCTTTTGGTTCGAGACCGGAGTCAAGTTTTTTTTTTTTAAAAAAAGTTTTGTTAGTTTTTCTTTTTAAAAATTAACTGACGACTCTTTCCGTTTTTTTTTCTCTTCTTTTTAGCCCAGAATGGCTCTGGAATCCGCGTGGATCCGGGCACCATTCAGGCCCAGGCTGGTCCTGGAATCCGCGTGGATCCAGGCACCATTCAAGCCCAGGTTGGTCCTGGAATCCGCGTGGATCCAGGCCCGGTCTCTTTTACCGTTTTTTCTTTTTTTTGTTTTGTTTTCTTTTTCTTCTTACCGATTTTCGAAAATAACTTCCGGAAAAGTCGAAGATTTTTAAATTTGTCCCTTAGGAAAATAAGCAACCCCACGTCGACCGACACTCCGCGGGGACCGTGCCCTCCGGGCCGCGGGCCCTACAGTGGCGACTCCACTGGGGACTTATTAGTGGGTAAGACTTGAAAAGTCGGTTTTTTTTTTTTTAAAAAAAAAAAAGTTGTCATTTTTTACTTTAAGCATATTTGCATTTTTCGGGCCTTCCCCTTTGTTGGGCACAAAAGGCACCGTTTAGGTTTATCCTTATTTTTGCCATTTTTGGGAGAACAAAACCATTCAACTTGGTGGATCCATTTAGATCTTCACCAAGCCGGTGGTTGTTTTTCCACCCGTGCACCACTCCTTAGTCCATATGACAAAAAGGGAGCAACCTGAGTGTACTAATCTCACCATGCACCCCATGGGAGACCAAACACTTAGGACACGGGTTAGAGGTTAGGAGACCGTACCATACCACCTTGAACATAGACCCTTGGTTAGGTTGGAATTCACGTGTGTGCTATGTGCTTCGAACTTGAGACCATGCCTTAACGCTTAAAAAAAAAACAAACATAAAAAAGTGGGCATTTTGCATGTTGGACCGAGATAACTGATTTGGTCCATACAAAGTCGGAGCCAGGCGGATCCTCGCGGATTTTGTTCACTGGATCAGTTTTGTATGGCCCAAATCAGTGGTCTGGTTCTCTGTTTAGGTAGTCAGCTTTGGTTTAGGCCCAATAGGGAACTTGAGCCCAAGAAATCCGCGTGGATCTTGGCGCGCTCAGACCCTACGGGGCCCAACCCGAGGCGTGTCGGGTTTTTGCATTTGGGTTGCAGATTGTGATTTGGCCCATGCAAGGGCCAAGCCCATAGGATCCTCACGGATTTTGGGATCGGGCTGGACTTTGTATGGTCCAAATCATTTTTCTCACCTTTTCTCGGTTTAGGCGTTTAGAACGTGAATTTGGGCTCGGAAGTGGGCCTGAGCCCAAGAAATCCGCGTGGATTTCTGGGGAACTCGGTCCCTCTTGAATCCAAGTTCGGGTTTTCTAGTGGTGTTGGTCAACATGCATGTGTTTTGGTCGGTACCGGCAGTCCATTTGAGTCGCACAGGTCAGCCCGGGCCTCATGGATCCACGCGGATTTTGTGAGCGAGCCCGCCCTTGTGTGGTTCAAATGGGCTCCTCGGTCTGTTTAGTCGGCTAGAAACGGTATGTTTAGCCCTTATGTGAGGCCTGAGTTCGTTTTTCAAGCTCGGCCCGATAAGGTCTAAATATGTCATCACAGGCCAGAGTCTGCATTTTGCATAAGAGCTTTATTTGGGCTTTGCATATGATTTTGAGCTTTAGTTCGATCATTCGGGGTCCAAATAGAATTCTTCATCCATTGCATGCATGCAGTTTTTTAGAGTGACATTGAGCTGAGTCTTCGAGTTCATCCACCTTTCAGGGGCAGGATAGGTTGGTTTCGGGTTTATCAGCGAGGCGAGACAGGTCGGTTGGAAACTTTTGACATCCATTACGAAAGCTAAGATCTGCATCATCTGAGGCAACTAATTCAGGAACAACCGACGAAGAAGCATCTGAGGAAGGTGTTGAGTCTTTGGTAATTGACCCATCTGAGATAATGTCGGATCCCAATGATGATCATCCTGAAGATCATCCTCCTAGTGACCATGGAGAGGAACCTCCTCCACCACCTCCACATAACGACATGGAGCAATTGACCAACATAATTCTGAATATGCAAGTCTCTATGAATGCTCAATTAGAGGCACAAAACCAAAGAATCGATGCTGTCATTCATGCCATGGAGGAGGTGAAAAATTCGAATGTGAAGAATCCTCCTGCGAGTGAAGTGGAACAATCTGGAAGAAAGAAAGAAGGATCAGTCCACGAGGTTTCAAACTCGAGACTTGATCGCATTGAGCAAATGTTGAAAGAGTCTACACTCTTTAACAATCAATTCATGGATGATGTAGGTTTCACACCCGTCCCTCGAGGCAGATTGCCTCCGAAATTCAACATGCCTGATATCAAATTTTATGGTGTAGAGAACCCACATCAACATGTACGGAATTTTCTGGGGGCTATGACGCTGAAAGGAGTTGAGGAGGACATTTATCACATCGTCTTTCCTCGGACTTTAGGTCCAGATGTCATGAAATGGTATAGTACGCTTAGCCCCGCCAAGACTTCACAATGGAGCTCACTTTGCAAGGAGTTCCTACATCAATACTCCTACAATGTCGACATGCCTGTCACCTTAAGGGACATGGAGCTAATGAAGCAAGGAGAAAGGGAATCTTTCTCGACATTTCGGTGGAGATCAAGGGCGGCTCAAATGGTAGATCGACCTTCGGAGGAACACCAGGTTGATATGCTTATTCGGAGTCTGCAACCCTCGTACAACACTCATTTGAGATTTCAACCTCTTAAAGACTTTGGCACACTGAGATTGGCCGGCACAAAGATTGAGAGTGAGTTTGCTAAAGGAGTTACAAATGGGGGCTGGAAGAACACTTACACTGGCAAGAAGTCCGCCGGCCCATCTACTTCGGCTAATAAGGGGAATGAAGTGAATGCTTTACAACGCTACACTGAGTACACCCCTATAGACACCACGTACGCTCAAGCTTTAGAGCGTTTATTAAGCAAGGGAATGATTACTCTTCCCGACTTAAAACCTGAGCCGAAAGAGAAGCCGCGGAATTGGGACGCGAGTAAGTTTTGCAAGTATCACCGGGCTCGAGGTCATGATACCGAGCAATGTTTTACCTTGAAGAATCGAATGGAAGAGATGTTTAGATCAAAGCAACTACCTTTACCCAAGGCAGCACAAAAACCTAGCAACACCAAAAACCCACTAGGTTTACTGCATATACATGCTATATTTGAAGAATGCGAATGGGATCCTTCTGACTTCATTACAGATGAGAAGGAACCGGCTTATATCGCGCGATGTTTCCGGGGGGATTATGAAGTCAATGGTTTATGGGCAAGTGATGAGGACGATGTTTATGGTGAACCTCATGTCAATAATGCTAGTGACAAATTTTGGAGTTCTGATAGCGATGATGACTTTTGGGGAACAGCAAAACCTAATAAGACTGAAGCCCCAAGTGTTTCCTTCCTTACACGGTCAGGACGTCACAATTATCCAGGAGGACCGTCTCAAGTCCAACCTCAAGACAAAGGAAAGGAAAAGGTGGGAGATCGTAGTTCTACTCGGAAGAAGATCTAGTATTGAGGCAGTTAAAGAAATTGAAGATGGATGTTACTGTTTGGCAATTGTTGGCCGCGTCACAGAAGCATAGGCAAGCTTTAATTGAAGCTTTAAGCAAGATTGAAGTGTCACCCGAAACCACACCCGAGGAAATAGTATCTTTTGTCACATCAGGCAAGGATATTATAACCTTTAGTGATGAGGATCTGCCCAAGGAGGGTCTTGCACACAACAAGGCCCTATATTTGACTGTGGGATGTTCTAACAAGGTGATTCCTTTGGTGCTGGTCGACAATGGATCCGCTGTGAATATTTGCCCATGGAGGACAGCTCAAAAGCTTGGCATTCAGTCCCACCAACTTACTCAACAAGCTATCCAACTTAGAGCTTATGATAATACTCCTAGACGAATTTTAGGATCAGTTCTTTTGCCAATCACCATGGATGCAATCTCTAGCAACGTCGAGTTTTTGGTACTGGATATTCCAGCATCCTTCAATTTACTACTAGGGCGCCCTTGGTTACATGAACAACGGGCGGTGTCATCAACCCTACATCAGAAGGTGAAGTTATTGGTTAAGGGACAGGTGGTGACCATTAAAGGAGAGGAATTATCTGCTGTGATTACTTCTAAGAAACCGACACTAGAGGTGGAGCATAATGCAAAGGACGAGGAGTTCCATCATTTTGATATCGTAGCTACTTTAGATAGGGATGAAGCACCATTGGACTTTGATCCTTACTCTAATCGAAGGGTCAATGCTATTCTCAAAAGACATGGTTATTTTCCTGGTTTACCCTTAGGGAGGAGAGCTCAAGGCCTTGCATCTTTTTCCTTGACTCAAAAGGGCAATTACCGTTTTGGATTAGGATATACCCCAACAGAAGAAGAGCGAAGGTTAGCTGGAAGGACTATGAGGGTTAAGAAGGATGAGCTAATACCGCTTTACAGTATAAAGCCGTATCCACTCACACTTGATGGTCAGTTTGTGAAGGAGGGCGACTATTTCCCTTACTTTGGCTTTCCGGAGCCATACTACTTAAAGAGCAAAGGGATCCTAGTACCGGGGCTAGAGATTTTCAATGATTGCATGCTGCTTGAGGAGGAGCTTTTCACACCAGCGCGAAGGAGTGATACCCCATTAGATTGGACTCATCTAACCGGGAGTAGCATCTTTGGAATTCTGTTTGGTCAAGAGGCAGGGAAAGAAGAGAAGCCGGTTGAAGCACTCTCTTTAGCCTTATCAAGCCTGGATTTCGATCCTACTAAGCTCATCGCTACATGGTCAAGAGAGCAAGCAGATTACTTGGATCGCGGCTGACGGCAACAAAGAATTCACTCTAGCTTTAGGAGAGTCGGCTCATGTGTCAGGGCCTAGTTCTGTTTCTTTTCCATTTTCCGGGTCTGTTTTAGAGTCAGGTCTTAAGTCTGTTGCATCTTCATCAGAAGGGTCAGTTGAGTCAGCTGTAGATGTCATTGTTTCTCCATCTAATGAAATGAACTCTTTTGCTTACGACTCTTCTCAACCCCCTTCCCTGAACTGCTTTGCCTCAAATAAAAATAACAACGATGCTGTAAACGAAACTGAAATCCCTAAGGATCTTTTAAAAGCAGTGGAACATCATGAAAATCGAATTTCGGTAATCGAAGAGACAATAGCTATAAATCTAGGTACTTCGGAAGAGCCTAAACTTACCAAAATCGGGAAATCCTTAACTTCCGAGGAGCAAGAGCATTTTACTCTACTCCTGCGAGAATTTGTAGATGTCTTTGCTTGGTCATACCAAGACATGCCTGGCATAGACAGAGAGATAGCTGAGCATAGAATACCGCTTTACCCTGATGCTAAACCGGTGAAACAGAAGCTTCGTTGCATGAAACCAGAATGGGCGTTAAAAATTAAGGAAGAAGTTGAGAAGCAATTGAGTGCAGGTTTTATTAGGGTGTCGGAGTACCCACGATGGGTAGCAAATGTAGTCCCGGTCCCGAAGAAGGATGGGAGAATGCGGATGTGCGTAGACTTTAGAGATTTGAACAAAGCCAGTCCGAAGGATGACTTCCCTTTACCTCACATTGATATTTTAGTAGACAATACTTGTGGTCATGCCCTTCTTTCCTTTATGGATGGATACTCAGGTTACAATCAGGTTAAGATGTCCGAGGAGGATATGGAGAAGACAACGTTCATCACTCAGTGGGGCACGTTCTGTTACGTAGTGATGCCGTTCGGGTTAAAAAATGCAGGGGCAACCTATCAAAGGACTGCTACCACATTGTTGCATGACATGATGCATAGAGAAGCGGAGGTTTATGTGGATGATATGATTATTAAATCTGCCGATCACAAAACCCACCTAGACAGCCTTAGAAGATTCTTCCTTAGGCTCCGTAAATACGGAATGAGGTTAAATCCACAAAAATGTGCTTTCGGAGTGACGTCTGGAAAGTTACTGGGTTTTGTAGTAAGCTCTAGAGGTATTGAAGTTGATCCCGCGAAAATTAAGGCGATACAGGAAATGCAGCCGCCTAAGACGGAAAAGGAAATAAGAGGTTTCCTAGGACGATTACAATACATTAGCCGGTTCATTTCGAAATTGACCATGATCTGTGATCCTATATTCAAGAAGTTAAGGAAAGGAGTCAAGCCGGAATGGGATGGAAAGTGCCAAGCAGCCTTCGATAAAATTAAGGAATACTTGACTAATCCACCTGTTTTAGCTCCGCCTATGCCTGGAAAGCCGCTGCTTTTATATCTAACCATTACTAAGGCAGCAATGGGGGCTATGTTGGCCCAAAGATTCGAGGGAGAAGAACGAGCAATATACTATTTAAGCAAGAAGTTCTTAGAATACGAGACTCGGTACTCCAACATAGAGAGGTTGTCCCTTGCTCTCGTTTGGGCAACGAGGAAATTGCGTCACTACATGCTTGCGCATACCGTGCATGTGACCGCCTTTATGAACCCTCTCAAATATCTGATGGAGCAACCGTTGGTCAATAGTAGAGTAGCTCGGTGGATGGTTATGTTGTCGGAATTTGACTTACAGTTCGTTCCGCAAAAAGCCATAAAAGGAAGGGTGGTTGCAGATTTTTTGGCTGATCTACCCACGGAGAAAGCTCATGAAGAAGAATTAGAAAATCCAGATGAAGAAGTATTTCAAACTCAAGAAGATATCTGGGATATGTATTTTGATGGGGCTTCAAATCAGAGTGGGTACGGAGTAGGAATCATCTTGATTTCACCTGAAGGAGCACATACTCCGATTTCAGTAAAGTTAGATTTTGAGGTAACAAACAATGTAGCAGAATATGAGGCATGCATTATTGGCATGCAAGCCGCTATAGAGATGGGTATAAAATGTATAAGAATATTCGGTGATTCAAGCCTTATAATAAATCAAGTGTCCAACAAGTGGAAAGTAAAGAATGAAGCTTTGGCACCCTATCAAGCTTATGTAAGGGATTTAGCAGAACACTTTGATCAAGTAGTGTTCACTTACTTACCTCGGGAGCATAATGAATTAGCTGATGCCTTAGCTAAGCTTTCATCCTTGCTTAATATCCCGAGAGGAGTTGTGTCTATGCCTATATGCATAGAGCGAAGAGATCAACCGGCTTATGTTTATTCCTTGGAAGTTTGTGAGGTGGATTCATCTTGTTGGTATTATGATATATATCAGTACCTGACTAAAGGAGCTTATCCTGATAACTCCACCACAAGGTCGCAAAGAGCAATCAGACTTTTGGCTTCGCAGTACTGTTTGATTCAAGATCAATTGTATAAGAAAACTGACATGGGCATAAATTTGCTTTGTCTGGGACAGAACGAAGCCCAAAACTTGATGAGAGAAGTTCACGGGGGAGAATGCGGTCCACATATGAATGGGCGGATGCTATCTAAGAAGATTCAGAGGATGGGGTATTACTGGTCAACTATGGAGGCTGATTGTCATAATTATGTGAAGAGGTGCTACAAGTGTCAAATTTATGCAAACTTGCAACACCAACCTCCTTCATTTTTTACTACGTTAACCTCGCCATGGCCATTCTCCGTTTGGGGCATCGATATCATAGGGAAGATCACTCCTAGAGGAACGGGAGGACATGAATATGTGCTTGTAGCTATTGACTACTTCACAAAATGGGTGGAAGCAGCATCTTATGCAAAATTGACTTCTAAGCACGTCGCTAAGTTCGTACTTAGAAACATAATATGCCGTTATGGGGTTCCGCATGAATTGATAAGCGATAACGGAGTTCACTTCAAGAAAGAGACGGCTGAGTTTTTAGCGAAATACAAGATCCAACATCATAGATCTTCGGTATATCGACCTCAGACCAATGGAGCGGTTGAGGCAGCTAACAAAAATCTCACTAGGATAATAAAGAAAATGGCCGCGACTTATAAGGACTGGCCAGATAAGTTACCTTTTGCCTTGTGGGGTTATCGAACTTCTATACGTACATCCACTGGAGCAACTCCCTACTCCTTGGTATATGGGATGGAAGCGGTGTTGCCAGTAGAAGTGGCAATACCTTCGTTGCGGATTATAGCGGAAAGTCAGATTCCGGAGGCGGATTGGGCTAAAGCTAGATATGAGGAATTGGTCAACGTCGATGAGAGAAGACTCAGGGCCATGCATAATGCCCAGATATACCAGAATCGTGTGTCCAGGGCGTTTAATAGGAAGGTCAAATCAAAAGACCTTGGAGAGGGTGACATGGTTCTGAAGGAGATAAGGGCACCTATTCAGGACCCGAGAGGAAAATTTAGACCCAATTGGATGGGTCCCTACGTCATAAAGGAGATCCTTCCCGGAGGAGCGGTGAGATTGGTAGACCTAGAGGATGAAGAATGCGCTCAGCTGACTAATTTGGATCAACTAAAGAAGTTTTATGCATAAGGGTAAAATGGACATAGCAACTGGTGACAAAAACCAGCAACTATCCTTAAGAACATCAGCTACTGGCTCATTAGACCAGCAACTGATTTGTTTTCTTGAACTACAATGGCCTGATTCCACACATCGTGGATACGTAGGAAGCTTTTTCTAAGAGTCCGGCCCAATCAATAAATTTCCCTGATTTTGGTTATCTATTTCTAGTCCTTAAAGCAACATTGGACCCTCATGGATTCAATGAAACTTGAAACCGTACGTAGAGCTCAAAATCTCAAAAATCTCATCCAGACTCCAATAGACTCACGCGGATTTCTGGGGTCTGAATTTGGATTTGTTGGTTTTCTGGCTTATTTCAGTATTGGGCCTCAAGTGTCCTTAGGATCCTCGCGGATCTTAGTGGACTTGGTTCCCGATTTGCACTAAATGGTTGTCATTTTCCAATTCACTCAACTTTTTTTATACAATTAAGAAAATCCGCACGGATTTTATTCATTTTGGGCCTGAAATACTCATCTTGCATTTTGGAGCCGTTTGGGCTGGATCCGCGCGGATCTCTTACTTTCTGGGCCAAAGTTTTTCGGTGAGGTCTACGCGGATTTATGTTTTGACCCGGAGTACTCCGTTTGAGAGCAACTAAAGGCGGATCCGCGTGGATCCACAATTTTAAGGCAGGCCCACGCGGATTTCGTGTCTTCCCTGGGCCTAATTTTGTTTCTTTTCTCCATCCTTCTCAATTCGATTCTCGTAGTTTTTTTTTTATGATGCAAAAATCTTCACGGATTTTACATTATTTTGATTGGGAATAAATTTTCTATGTGCAGGAGTCCAGGCGGATTTCACATATGTAATGGAAAATACTGGAATTTCGTGAAATGCGATTTTATTATTTCCGATAAACCTAAAGTCTAAAAATAGGAAAAAGAGCATACAAGTTTATGACTTGCAACTCAACGTTCATCAGCATCTAAAAAAATATATAATATATGCTAAAAAAAAAACTAAAAATAAAGGCAAGCAGCATCAGTTTCCTAGTCTTGCTTCAGCTTCTTTCCTGGTTCGAGAATAGTACTCGACCTAGATCCTTCACCAGTTGAAGATGTTCTCCGCTGTCTTTTCCTAATAGTTAGGTCGTCAGGAGTCTTTTCTTTGCCCTTCTCAGTATCTTTTTGAGTTTGTTGTGGTGAAGTCCGATCGGGGTCTGGTTCCTGTATCACTACAGGCCTTTCCTTGGGGCGTGTTATAGTAGTTGATCTAGGAAGACGAGTCCCTGTAGATGATGGCAACCATCCTTTCTCCTCTTTTCTTTTTAAGTCTTTCCTAACAGACGGGTCTTTCTCAATTATCCAATGGCGATAAGCCTCAGATACAAAAGCACTCCCACCTATTGTAGGTACAGTAAGGGTAGGCCTGCTCATCCAGTAATCTTGCCAGGATCTGACTTTTGCAGCATCATTAGTCATGATCTTTGGATTGGGAGGAATGCAGTCCAGCGAAGGAATTGACTGTTTCCTTCTGATCTGACGTTTGGCCCGCTCAGGGAAATAATAAGTAGTGTGGGTGAGACCCACAAGCCGCACGAAAGGGCACCGGTGATCAACAGTTACCACTTCTCTCATTCTCCACCAAGTAATATGCCACTTGACAATCATCTCTTCAACGAACCATTTCAACTATCTGTCTGTTGAGCGTTCTTTGTACCTACGGGCACGTTGGCAAAATTGGGACATCTGGAAAGTCGGTTCGTTCTTGGGCGGCTCTAGGAAACGAGTGTGCTCCATCAACCAAATCTGCAAAAAATAGAAAGAAATTTTAGATCTTTGATGGGTCAGATCCGCGCGGATTTGTCCAGGGGAGCAGTCTGGAGACTCACGCGGATTTCTGTGAAATTTTAGGCAAAAGGGTGAGGTTAGGTCCTCGCGGATTTCACGGCAATATCGAAAAAAAAGGGGTGTTCGAAAAATCGGTGGGAATCAGAATCTTCGCAGATTTTAATAAAAGTTTACCTGGAGAAGTAGGGGGCTTCCCGAGAACTCGCCCTCCGGTTCCTCGCAAAGCCGATCCAGGCACAAGATGGTCTCGGCTACGATCATTGGCGCTAGGTTTTGGTCACAACGGAGACTCTCACTGATGTTGATTAACGAGGCAGGACCACTATTAGTACCACCATGGTGGAAACAAAATCCTCCTAGCATACATAATGTTAAGGCTCTGACTCTTTTCTCAATGTGGTTTCGGCCGTCGCCGTTTTTGAAGTATGAAATCAGAGGCAAAAAGTTTACCCTCTCCTCTTCAAGAATTTTCTCGAGGGTATCCTTTTCCAGTCCAAGCAGAGATGCATATCTTGAGGCGATATTTCTAGAAGAGGTTGGGATCACAAGTGTGGAAGTGAATTTGAAGCCTAAGATTGCCCCAAATTCTTCGGGAAGGATGCATAACTCTTTTTCCCCGAACCTAAACAGGTGAAGTTCAGGGTCCCAAAATTCGACACCAACTCTCAAGAAGTCCCACATGATTCTCACTTGCCTCAGGCTGATTAAAGTGTGTAGGTTGTATCTTTTCAGTTCCTCCTTCTCAGCAGATGGGAGGGAAAGCATCCACTGCTCTAGTTCTTTCTGAAATGACATATTTGGGAAGTATGTGGGGAATTTCTCGTGGATTCGAGGAATAGGCCAAAAGATTGAGAGGGATATTGTAAAGTCTGTGGATCTATGGTGAATGGGATCACGCGGATTTTATAGGTTAGAAAGTTCAAAGTAGCTAGAAGTCCTCGCGGATTTTCCCTGTGTAAAGAATAGTATTTTGCAGTTACTAGTCCTCACAATAAGCAAGAACTACGGATAAGTCGGAACACTAGATTCACGCGGATTTGGTAGTCTTTGGGTTTTGGCAGACTTCACCAGGTTCACGCGGATTCATTTTTGGGGATGCCGAGTCCACGCGGATTTTGGTTTGTTTTGGGCTATGTTGGATCCAGGCGGATTTGTGGACTTTACTCAGTGTTGGGTCAGACTTTGACGAAAGATGGGTCCACGCGGATTTGGGTCAGATAGTGTCTGGGCTTAAAACTGCAATTTTGACGAATGGTGGGTCCACGCAGATTTGGGTCCAGCAGGCCCTGGATTCACACGGATTTTACTCAGTGTTGGGTCAGATTAGTTGTCAGGTGGATTCACGCGGATCCGCCAAATGTCCAGATAGATCGAAGTCTCGAGCTTGTATTTGCAGGAGTTTCTTTGTGTTATATGTTCAGTGATGTAAAGAGGAATCAAATCATTTTATGGAATCTCTTTTGACCACAGCTCAATGTCTTTCCGTTGTGTCCTGCATTTCCTTTTTGTTTAAAATATAATTCATAAATAGTCATTAGCAATGTTAAGCATACTAGCTTTCATAGTACTTGCATACATACATATTTAATAAATTGCATTACAATCTGACTGGTAAATTCCTAAGCGTTATACATGCTCAATCATCTTCCTCGTCGGAAACCAAATCTATAAATTCGGGACCCGAAAAACCGAAGCGTCGGCCCGTTAATGGAGGAGTAGGGTTTTCGCTGGTAAAATAGTTCCATCCATCAGTTGCCCAAGAAGAAGGTTGCAGAGTTGGGCCAGGACGATATTCTTCAGCAGTGGGTTCCTCCGCCAATGAAGTGCTGGGGGCTTCGTAAGTGTGAACTCGACCCGATTCATCCACGTGATAAGAACCAGGATAGTGGCCTTGCAAGACAGGAGCTCTCAACACCGGGGTCAAGCTCCAATCATCACTATATTCTTTTTTGATAGGTTCCTCTCTGCCCATGAAGTACGAAGAAGACGAGTCGAAGAAGCTAGCAGAGCTGGGAGCAGGCATAGCCTGGATAGGGGTTCCGGGAGAAATGTCTTTGAGATCCGTAGAGGATTGGTATGCATCATGGGGCCACCCTTGTTGGGAATATTCAGGGTACCCCTGAGAGATAGTTAAGTTACCGAACATTTGCTCCAAGGTAAATGTATCGGTGGATTCATAGGTTTGTGAGGCGTCACTTTCGCTAAGATACCTCCCGTAGTTGCGAGTCCTGAACGATCCCCGTGCAGACTCAAAAGCCATGGAAGATTCCGCGGAATCCTCAGTCTCGTCCTCAGGAATTACAGGGATGGTGGGTGTGTAGTTATTGAGTTGCATTCCACTACCGCTACCAGAAGGACCGGCGCCCTGTGAAGAATACGGAGTAAGCGGCATACTACCTCCTCCCAAGTCGAGGTCTTGCCAATTATCTTCATACACCCCATGATCATGGTAATCACCGCCACCTAGAAGACCAGCGCCCTGTAAGGTGAAAGGAGCTATCGGCATGCCTCCTCCCAAGTCGAGGTCTGGACCGTCATCGTCCTCGTCATCATCATCATTTTGGCCTCCACGCCCTCTACCATAAGGACCGCCTCTGCCGTGGTGTCCACCACCATGAGGATGTCCCCTACCTTCGTGCCCGCCACGTCGAGGTCCGAAGCCCATCCGGCGTCGGAATCGTCTTCTCATGTCTTGGAGCTCATCACAGAGACCGTAAATGAGGGTGATCGCCTCCATAGTCTGCTCACGGCTCCACTGAAAGGGAAATTCAGTTTAGGATCAGAACGCCAGATATTAGGAGCAAATCATGTATTAGGGCGAGAGAGAAGGTCTTACCCCTGGACTGTTTGATGATAAAGGAAGCTCAGGGCAGTCTCTCCTACGACGCCTCAAGCCAAGGGGGTTGGGAACTTCAGGGGTTCCAGTATCCTGCAGGTCAGTTAAATTAGCCACAGCAATAAGGAGACATAGGTGAAGGGGAAGAATGTTGTACTTACCATGGGTCCCATAAGACGTGGACGGATGGAATTTGCATAATCGGCACCCATGATTAACAAATTCTCGACTGGGATCCCCATAAGATTAGCCTCAAGTTCTTCCAAAGTTAATGAGCGAGGATAGAACATCTTCGCTGGTGGGTCCATTGGTACAAGAGGAGGCCATACATGAAGACATTGATGAGTAACTCTCTCACCACAATACCAGATAAAGGTAAAGGGGCCCTCGAACAGGATCCTTCGACAGTTAATCTCCTGAAGTACGTCGAGGTCGGGGAGTTGGTCTTCCGTAACCTCATAGGCAGCCCAAGGATTCAGAGCACCCTGAGCATACAGTGAATGGGAGTTTCAGATGACGAAACAACGACAGGGAAGTGAAAGAGAAGGTAAAGGATACTTACTTGCCCAAGATTGTTCAAGAGACCTCGGAAGAGCTCCAGCTGTTCTACCCGGCGTTTCCTTTCCAACAAATCAAGACTGCCCCATCGAAGAGCTATAGGAAAGACATTTTCAGTGGTGGATTTCGGGGATAGTCCCTCGAAATATTCATAAAACCAGATCTGAGGAAAAACAAGGGTTTAGTGTCGACAATTAATGAAAGGATGGGAGAATGACAAAGTAGTATACCTCAATAACTTTCCATAAGCCGCATGGATAAGTGTTGTTCTTGTCACTTTGGACTTTGGGACTCGACTTAACGGAGCTCCCTAAGAGGCATGTGTAAGCGGCACCCTGCCGATTGGGCAGATTTTCAAGATTTTCCAGGTTCCCCAAATAGTGGAAGTAAACGCGGCTACTGCGTTCCGCAAAGATGGTGGTGCATAAGAAAATGGCAAGTATTACCCGCCGCCGTTGGTCCTCGGTGTATATGTCGTCCCAGAAGTTTCCTTTTTGGACCTCGTCAAAGAGAACCGAAAACGAAAGCTACGTATCGGCCATCGTTGTCATTACGGACCGAATAGTGCCACCACGAGCCTTATCCCGCCTGGATCGTCGGAGTAATGTAGAGGATCTCCACCGAAGGATAGCCCTGTAATCATTGCGAAATCCAGGGGGGTAATGGTCATTTCGCACTACGGGAAGTGGAAGGTGTTGGTCGTATCCCAGAAGCGCTCGCTTAATGCACGTACGACGCAATGACCAGTAGGCTCTCGCATAGCCTGAAGGGCGTTGAGTAAGTGTCCAAATCCCGCATCCTGTATTATCTCCCTAGCTGGATAGTCCAGTTGCTCCAGCTCGTCGATAAGTTTCATCACTTTGCCGATAGCCCCACAGGCTTGTATGTTATCGGCCTGCAAGGTAAAAAAAAAAAAGAAGAAGAACGCACAGAAAATAGAGTCGGCCAAGAAATTTGTTGGGATTATACACAGATCAGGCCATAGCTTCTCAAAAAGTACATACCGGAATTTGGGTGGCGTGATGCGAAATATGTGAGGTACGACAATATAAGAGGTCCCTATTGTCCCACAGATCAGGGCCGGCCCATTCCTTGCCCATATTGCCTTTCTGGGCAATGTTACCAGCCCACGCTGCTTTCTTTGGGTGGTACTTCCCAGGTTTAGTAGGTGCCATCAAAGGTACTGCAAAGGTTACATATGATGCAACTGAAGTTTACATGGATTTCAGCAACAAATAAAGTTAAAAACCGGTCAAGGTAGGAATCTCATGATTTCAGACACAAAAGAAAAAAAATTTTCCTTATCTTGGAATCACGGATTTCGCATACACAAAGAAAAAATATTTTTCTTTTTTCCTCACATCGAATCTCGCGGATTTCAGACACGAAATAGAGCAAAAATTGCTCCCTTGCAGCTGGAAACTCACGGATTCCAGACACAAAACGGAACAAAAATGCTCAGAATGCCCCTGAAAGCTACAAGTTGAGTAAAATGCTCAATATCCAACCAAGGTTCACGCGGATCTACACTCAAATTCAGCTCAAATGCATTTTTTGACAACAGTACGGTTCAGTTCAGTACGGTTCAGTTCAGCTCAACCAAGGTGCACATGTGACTGTGGATAGGACAAATCCACGCGGATTTTAGTTAGCTCAACTCGACTCAAGCTGCCTCGAATGGATTTTGGTCAGAATCATGCGGATTTCTACATATACTTGAGCAAACTTAGAAACTTGTAGGAACATACTTTCTCACTGGCCCAAAATACCAGAAGCTTACGCGGATTTGTTGAAGTCCTCGCAGATCTGCACAGAATCGACAGTGAGAATGTAAGAAATTCAGCTGAAAAGGGGTAAGTGTCACGCGGATTTCAGCAAGAAAATGCAGCAAAATTGGCTCAAAATCTCTGAGTATCACGCGGATTTGTGTACAAAATGCAAAGAAAATGCTCAAATTTCTGGAGAATCTCGCGGATCTACTCGAAGTGGAGCTGAAAAATGTGGTTTGAAAATTTGACAAAAACTAGAAGGTTCACGCAGATTTTGAAAAAAAAAAAACTAGAGAAAGTGAGCTCACCTGATCTGTTTGGAGTGAACAGAAAATGGCAGCTGCAGCAGGCGAGCACCACGCGGATTTCATAGGGGAATTTGAACAAAATCTGCACGAATCCAGTTCGAGTTCCTCAGCAAAATCTGTCAAAATTTGCATGAAACCACGCGGATTTTTGAGGGAGAATGAAAAAAGTTTACCTGCTGCAAGAGAAGGAAGAGAAAATGGTGGAAATGGGCTCGGTATCACGCGAATTTCAGCTGAAAGTGCAGCAAAATTAGCTCAAAATTTCCGAATGTCACGCGGACCTCAGCTCAAAAACGCTCAAATTTATGGAGAATCATGCGGATTTACCTGAAATTGAGCTGAAAATGTGGTGAAACTCCGAGTTTGACTGAGAGTGGCGCGGATCTTGGCACCGGGGCTTGCGCGGAGTTTGGCTGAGCTGTGAGGAAATGAGCTCAAATGAGGATGATGAAGATAGTGAGTGGTTGAGAGGGGAGTTGAATGGCTTTTGATGCTATGTGGATAGGGAGCAAGTGGCCAAGGGAGTATACTCATCTTATCCATTCTCACTTTCATTCTAATTTTTTTTTATTTTCTTTTATCTTCCTTGATTTACTTTTTGTGTTATTTTTATTTTTCATTTTTTATTTTTATTTTTATTTTTCATTTTTATTTCATTTTTTATCTTTATTCTGATTTTTATTTTCATTTTCTCTCATCTCATTTTTATTTTTATTTGTCCTTTTCAGGAAAAAACATACTAAGCCTGGACAACATCCAGCATTCAAGCTAGCTACAAATCAATTCCAGATATCTTTCAAGCTAACCTTGAAAGTTGAAGCCTGGACAACATCCAGCAATTTCACTAGCATCGGACTACCTCTGGTCAAATCGAAGCTACCCTTCGATAGTTCAAGCCTGGACGACATCCAGCAAATTGGGATAACATTTGGACTACCTCCAATTAACTCTGAAGATATTTCCAAGATGTATACTTTGACTTTCGTCTTATTCAGACTCAGTCAAAGTGGGGGCTAACTGTAGACACCAGAAATTGAGTTAGACAGATTTTTCAAACTTAACCCGGGGTCAAGCTAACAAAGCCTCACGCGGATCCAGGCCTAATTCAGCAGAGACTTCCAGCCCAGTTTAGCTGTGCTCGCGGATTTCAGTGTCGAGTCTAAAATGACTGGCTCGCGGATCCGGGCAAAATACAGTCCAGATCTTCAGCAGGCTCACGCGAATTTCATCCCAATAGCATGTGGGCTCTCGCGGATCCAGCTAGGAAATCAGCCCCGGAACGAATTTCAGGCTCACGCGGATTTTGGGTTTCGGGTCAAACATAAGTCCTCACGGATCCGGGTCTGGGTCAGCACAGAAATTCACGCGGATTCGGATTTATTTCTGGGTCAACCCAGAATCTCGCGGATCCGGGCAAAATTCAGCCCAGATTTTCAGCGGGTCACGTAGATTCCGGTCAAAACCGCCAAACCGCTTGTAATCGCATAATCGCTAAAACCGCTTAAATCGCCGAGAATTGTTTGTCTATAAAAGCAAGCTCACGCGGATTTGTGAGGGGTTGGCATTTTTGAGACTAGAAATCAAAGGAAAAATATTGAGCCGGCAGATCCTCACATCCTGGAATTACCGGCAGTCGGAGGATTGAAATAGGCAGTTTAACACACCTGTGCATCTGACCCGGCGAAGCCACGCGGATCCGCTAGGATTCGGTAATCTTTTTCTTTTTTTTAGTTCATTTTGATTGATTCCCCCGAAGCTTGTAACAATGTAGTTGATAGATCCCCGCCCGCTGTAATTTTGTTTACTTTTCTCGCATTTTTTGTTATTTCATCTAGTATATGAACTTTATTATTTCATTCTGAATGCATGCATTTTTCCTTTTAATTTGTGACAACTTTACTTTTTCTTAATATGTAAAACCCGACCTAGTAAAGGCCGCTTCGGCGGGCGGTGCAAGGACATCCCCCTACACCGACACCTTTACCCCCGGATCCATTCTTTTGGTTCGAGACCGGAGTCAAGTTTTTTTTTTAAAAAAAGTTTTGTTAGTTTTTCTTTTTAAAAATTAACTGGCGACTATTTCCGTTTTTTTTCTTCTCTTCTTTTTAGCCCAGAATGGCTCTGGAATCCGCGTGGATCCGGGCACCATTCAGGCCCAGGCTGGTCCTGGAATCCGCGTGGATCCAGGCACCATTCAAGCCCAGGTTGGTCCTGGAATCCGCGTGGATCCAGGCCCGGTCTCTTTTACCGTTTTTTCTTTTTTTTGTTTTGTTTTCTTTTTCTTCTTACCGATTTTCGAAAATAACTTCCGGAAAAGTCGAAGATTTTTAAATTTGTCCCTTAGGAAAATAAGCAACCCCACGTCGATCGACACTCCGCGGGGGACCGTGCCCTCCGGGCCGCGGGCCCTACAGATTTGGTCAATCGGGGAAATTGACTCCAAGGTACATTGGGCCATACCCTATTTTGGAGCGCATAGGAGAATTGGCTTACAGATTGGAGTTACCAGGGGATCTACCTCGAGTACACAACGTTTTCCATGTTTCGCAGCTGAGAAAATATGTTGCAGATCCTTCGCATGTCATTGAACAAGAACCGTTGCAACTAAGGGAAGATCTGACTTACGAGGAACAACCGGTTGAGATTTTGGACCGTAGGGAGAAGCAGTTGCGCAGGAAGACTGTCCCACTAGTCAAGATATTGTGAACAAATCATACCACAACGGAGGCCACTTGGGAAACCGAAGAAGAAATCCGCACAAAATACCCTCATCTTTTTAGCAGCTAAGTAAGTTTAAGCTTTGGGGACGAAACTTCTTTAAGTGGGGAATGATATGAAACCCCGGGTTTTATGAATAACTGCATGGGTAGTGGTAAGTTTAAGTTTCGGGGACGAAACTTCTTTAAGTGGGGAATGATGTAAAACCCTGGAAAATATCAGTAGAAATATCGTTAAAATGATAAAAGCATGACGTTGTTTATTATATAATTATCTGTTTATCACACGGAGCTTTTAGGATCGCGAGTGAATTTGTTAGAATTTTTAGAGTCCTAAAAATATCAGTTAGGAATTTTTGGGACTTCGGGTGTAAAATCTTATATCAGTTATGAAGGTTATTTTATCTGTTTATTAATGTTTTGCTGGGGAAATTAATGGATAAGCATGATGGGTTATTAAAAATGTTTTCCTTTATTTTTGGGTGGGGATTATGACATCACAAGGATGATATCACCCACAAAATTCATCAGATTTTGTTTTGGTAACCGATTGGTATCAGCTCACCCCCCACTACCTTTGCATACCATTGGTACTAACCAATCCCTGCGTGCCACTTATCATCCCCCACTCCCCCCTCTCCCCCTCTCTTTCTCTCTCCCGCGTCTTTTTCTCTCTTTCTTCTTTCTCTCTCCCCTCTTCTTCTTCTTCTACCAATACTGCTGCTGCTGCCCCGACGCAAACCCAGCCCCACCATCACACCACCCGACGCCACCAACTCCGACCACCACCGCAGCCTCACCACCGCCGGAAACCGCCCCAAAACACCACCCCGAACACCCTCTTCCTCCTCCTTCTCTTTCTTTTCCTTTGCACTAGCAACCCCACGCATCACCCCACCATCACCAAGCCAACATAACACCTCCGACCACCGCCAGCTCGACCACCCGACGACCTCCTCACCTCTTTCCGATCACCGCCCGACCTCGAGCACCACCCCCGAACCAATGGTCGTCGGGTGGTCGAGCTGGCGGTGGTCGGAGGTGTTATGGTGGCTTGGTGATGGTGGGGTGATGCGTAATGCTGAAAAAGAAAGAAGAAAGAAGGAAGGAGAGAAAGAAGAAATAGAAAAAAAGACGCGGGAGAGAGAGGGAGAGGGGGGAGTGGGGATGACAAGTGGCACGCAGGGATTGGTTAGTACCAATGGTATGCAAAGATAGTGGGGGGTGAGCTGATACCAATCGGTTACCAAAACAAAATCTGATGAATTTTGTGGGCGATATCATCCTTGCGATGTCATAATCCCCACCCAAAAATAAAGGAAAACATTTTTAATAACCCATCATGCTTATCCATTAATTTCCCCAGCAAAACTATAATAAACAGATAAAATAACCCTCATAACTGATAAAAGATTTTACACCCGAAGTCCCAAAAATTTCTAACTGATATTTTTAGGACTCTAAAAATTCTAACGAATTCACTCGCGATCCTAAAAGCTCCGTGTGATAAACAGATAATTATATAATAAACGTCAAGCTTTTATCATTTTAACGGTATTTCTACTGATATTTTCCGGGGTTTTACATTATCAGCAATGCATAAAATTAAAAAATAATGAAAAGTTGATTTTATTTGAGTCAAAATAAAACCATCGAAACTCTACATGTTAGCATTATCATTGACAATACATATTACTATGACAAGCCCCAATTGACTAATTATACTCAACACAAGTTAACTTCAATAATAATAATAATAATAATAATAATTATTATTATTATTATAATTATAATTAAAATAATAATAATAATAATAATAATTATTATTATTATTATTATTATTATTATTATGGCAAGGCCCAATTGACCAATTATACTCAACATAAGCTAACTTTAATATAAACATAGAGTGGTAGATATATTAATTACCTCAAATTTTTTGCCTACACCGCCCATTTTCATATTTCTTGGCCAACAGAACTAAAAACAGACATAGAATAAAAATTAGGGAAATCACTTCTAATCAAGACAGCACAAATCTGGGGTATCAATTATAATGAAGGCAATCGTCAAATACTTAACTTACAAGAAAATAACAACCGATGTCCCATTCGTGAAGAAAGGTGATGGAAATATAAAATTAAATTTTTGCTTTTTAATAAAAATAAAAATTTTAAAATAAATTATTAATTATTAATTATTAATTATAAATGACAATTACAAATAACTCTCTAATAAAATGAAGTTCAATATTAACACATGTTTTAGACATTTTGGATAAATTTATAAATAAAATATTATTTTGTACATTCATTATTATAATTATAGAATTTAAGCATATCATTTTTAATTTACCGTTCTTCCGTGCGTTAATGGAACTAACCGCAATAAAATATTATTTTATACAACACACTTTCTAAGATACTGGATTTTTGGCCCGTCCGTACCGGTGAGGCCCCTGTTCTTTTATAATGGCCTAATGGGTGATGAATCAATTTTATCCGTCATATTCTTAATTACATTATAAACTTTTTTCATATTATTAATTCTTTCTTACCTATTTTATTTAATATTTATTTAAAATTTTATATATTTAGGATCCGTCAAATTTATGGATAACTTCAATTTATCAAATATTATCAATTTTTGCCTAAATTTACCCTAAATTTACCAAAAAATATCAAACTTAAAAAAATAAAAAAATTAATTTTAATATATTGGCGTAAATTTACCAAAAATTATCAGAATTGACCAAAAGCTACCAATAACTACCAAAAGTTACCAAAATTTAACTTCACCCAACTGTTTTTTAACTATAAATTTGACAAACCCTTAATAAATAGTGTCGTTAATGTGATATGTCTTATTTACAATATCTTAACAAAAAATTATAAACTATGTATTTAAAAAATTGTATAAAAACTGAAGCATATAATTTATGTCACACATGATCTTATACCACCGTTCTTTAAACGAGTCATTTTCAAGTTAAGACAGGTTTGGATAAATTAAGATAAGTTATAATATTTTTTTGGAAAATTGTGTTTTTAGAATGAATGTTTTTTTTTTTTGGAAAATTATGTTAAGTTGAGATAAATTAAGAGAATTAGAACCAACTAAACAAAAAAAACAGAGTTCTTGTCCGTGGATTTTCTTAGACGAATTGACGCACACTTACAATATTTGGAGGAGTTTAGATGTTTCATGTTTGGCATGCACATAAGACATTGAAAAGGGGAGAAGCGTACACACGATGACACAATCAATCAAGCAGACAAAAATTGAGGAAGACGTACGTACCATTTATATGTACCCCGGGATGGTGCCATGCCATGTATTCGAATGGCAGAACTCAAGTGTTCAACAAATTTTCTGACTCTTATGTCCTTCACCAAAACACGGTCGTTTTGCAGCAGGATGTGGCTGAAAAATGAAAAGAAATGTGAAAATATGAAGAAGAAAAGAAGATGCGGGACTGTTAAATTTATAGATAACTCCAATTTATCAATATTTACTAATTTTTGTATCAATTTATCAAAATTTAGTCAAAAATTACTAAAGTTAAAAAAGTTAAAACATAAAAAAAATAATTTTGATATACTAACTTAAATTTCCCAAAAGTTATCAAAAATTAACAAAAATTATCAAAAATTACTAAAAGTTACCAAAATTTAACTTTTAACTAATTATTTTTTACTAATGAATTATATACCCGTACTAAGAGATGAGACCAGGAGAAAGAGGATGGTGCTTTAGATAAATTCAAAGAAATCTTGATGCTAGAGAGAAGCAAGACGAAGGTAAATTTGGTTTTGAATATGTGGGAGTGAGCTAGCGTAGGACAAATATGTAAATAGGGTGGTAGGTGTTGGTTCACACAAGTGGAAAGAGAGGATAATAAAAGAGGAAGCGAATTAGAGAGTGGATAGTAGTAGGGGTTGTCTTTGAATTGGGTTATAAAGAGTCGGAATTGAACCATAATGATATACTAACTCTTTCCTAAAATATTTTTCTTTTTACCTAACTACTTCATCCTAAAATATTTGTCCATTTTATAATTTCAACAATTACAATTCCTATTATACCCCTACCCCTAATAAATACTCTTTTGTTTCTTTTTTATTTTTCTTCACATGAGGAAAGTAAGAGCAATTTTGGTACATTACACATTTTTCATCCCATTTCCCCTGACCATTGGACTTTTAAATATGGTTGGATGGACAAATAATATGGGACAGAGGTAGTACGAGTAATGCCCCGTTCTTTAGATTGGTATCTCTAACCATTCCAATATAATCCAATTCAATTTAAATTTTACACATTTCTCAAAAAAAGAACATCCTCTGTAAAAAATACAATTCACCAAAATAGCATCGTAGTTTATTCAATTCAATACATCCAAACTTGATTTTAACCAATCTAAATAATAGAGCCTAAGACGCAAATTCATTGGAATCTGGGGCTAAAAATATATGATTTAGGCCATCTTTAAGGAGCAGATTCATTTCAATTCGGTGCTAAAATGTCTGATTTAGGCTGTCTTCTTTGATACCGTGAGATTAACGCCTACGGTTGGTTGTGGTGTGCTAATGGTGCGGTGTGGTAAAATTTGAAAAAATGTGTTGAGTTGTGGTAGACTAAGAATATAAAAAATATAGGAGAAAAGTGAGGAGAAAGAAAAATGAAAAGATATATTAATATTGGTAATGATTGTAGTGTTATGAGGTGAAGTGTGAGAAAGATTAGGGTCTTGTTCTTTTATGCGGTTGACAATCTGCGGTGGCACAACCCACCGCATTTTGCAACAACTCACCGCAATATACCATTCTACCATAATCCACCATAAATTATTTTTTCACAATTACCAATATAGGTCGTGTTCTTTTATGCGATATTTTGCGGAATTGTGTGGTGAGGTGTGGTGGAATTGTGGTGAGGTGTGGTGGAATTGTGCTAGGTTATTGGTACGTGCGGTAGGTGAGGAGAGAGAATGTAAAAAACAGAGGAGAAAAGTGAGGAGAGAGAAAAGTAATGATTTGCGGTAAAATGCGTTGGGTTGTGGCAAATTGCGGTAGACGCGGTAGACTGTGGCACCGCAGTTTGCCAACCGCATAAAAGAACAGGGCCATAATATTTCAACTCACTTTTTTCAATTACTTTTTCATAATTACCAATACAATATTTCAACTCTTCTAATTACTTTTTCACAATTACCAATACAATATATATATATATATATATATATATATATATAAACCACCACAACTTACCAATAATCCAACACAATTTCACCATAACCCGCCACAATTTCACCACACTACACCACTGATTCACGCATAAAAGAACAGGTCCCTATTCTTTTATGCACGGTGCATATCACATTCACACCACACTTTACCACAACCCACTACAATATACCGTTCCACCACAATTTACCACAACCCACCACAAATTACTTTTTCAAATTTATTATATATCTTTAATATAAATTTTCAATCAATACTTTTTCAACTCACTTTTTTTCAATACAATACTTTTTTAACTATTTTTTTAATCATTCAAAAACAATACAATATTTCTCTTTATCTCGCTCCTCCCCATCCCGTTTTCAACCATTTTTTCAACTCACTTTTTTCAATACAATAATTATTAAAGAATATGTCATTACTCTCCCTATCTTTTTCATTTTTTCTTTTTATTTATACTCTATGTCCTCTATACTTAAAGAATATGTCATTACCGATAGGATAATAACAGTCACAGTATATCATACTAAAAATTTGGAGGTAGTCACAACTCACTACCAACGAAACTCAGAGTCTCCGACCATTGCTCCTCCAATTAAATCACATTTGAGGGAGAATGTTACGTCCCATATTAATAAGCTGAGACGAGACAAAACTCCTCATACCCCATCCCTCTCCATCACATTATCATCCCAAGCAAGCACAAGGAAAGGGAGTAGATTGTGTGGTATTTTAAGAAACAGTGATTGACATCGACTCACCACTTCCATTTCTACTTTGTCTTTTGCAGGTTAGGCCCCCCCTTTTTTTTTATACAGTGGACTGCAGCGTGACACTACGGTGAAATATGGTGGGTTTGAAAAAGTTGTGGATTTTAAAAAATTGTGGTGAGTTTTGGTTTTAATAATTATAAATAAATGTGTTGGAAGATGTGAAATTGTAGTGGGTTGTGGAAAATTTAAATTTCAATAAAAAGATAAACTAAATTAGAAAAATAAGATTATGGTGGATTGTAGTGGGTTATGGTGGAATATGACAAGTTGCGGTGATGTGTGACACTACAGCAAGTCAGCTGCATAAAAGAATGCGGCCTTAATCTACTATTCCCTCCGTTTCAAATTAATTGACATTTTGACTAAATTTTAATAGTTAATTAATCACAAATTATAATGAATTATATTATGAAATTACCGTCATTAAAAAAATATTTTACTAAAAATTAAAATTTCATATTTAATATAAGATAATTTGTGTATAACAAATAGTTAAAATTTAGTCAAAACTTCGAGTACATAGCTATATATGGACAGTAGCTATTATGGCGGTGTGTTTTCACGAGTGCGTCTGTGTATTGTGAATTCAAAGTAGTGAAAGTGCCCATGTCATTGATTCAACTTGATGCGTGAAGTTCCAAATTTATTTGTACCGTCATGTCAAGACTGCCGAAGCATCTGGTTTTACCACTCACTTTTACCTTTGGGTGAATTATTGGTGGACACTTTTAACTTGATGCATGAAGTAAAATATGATGGTACGTGACAGGACTGGACGATGGAGAATACTGGAAAAGAGAGAAACTGTGAACGAAAAACATGGCAACAGGCTACTATACAATAAAAGTATTTATTATTTACATTTCGTTGTTTTATACGGTGTAATTGTGCTGCGGTAAGTTGTGGTGCAATGAGTTATGGTAGGTTGTGGTAAGTTGCGGTGGAAAATAATAAATGAGTGTTATATAATGATATTAATAAAAAGACAAATAGTATATTGCGGCGAATTGCAATAGATTGCGGTAGATTACGGTGCGGTGAGTTACGATACCACATAAAAGAACGATGCCTTATCTATCTACAGTAAAAGATGTTTGAACCAAAAATTTGTTTGAGTAATCTGTTTGCTTGCTAACTTGTGATTACATACAATAAAAGAGGTTTGGACAGAAGCGTTTTTTGAGTTGTATATTTGTTTGTTAGTTTGTGTTTATATACAAATTTATTCAATTACCCTCAAATATAATACATTGTGTTCGCACATAAATTTATTTTTTCACCCTTGAAATATAATAATTAGGCTCGGTTCTTTTATATGGTACCACAAGTTATCGCACTGCATTTTACCGCAACTTATCCCGCAATCCGCCGCAACTCACCACACATTACCATTTACCTTTTTATAATTACCATTACATTTTAACACTCATTTATTATTTCCACCGCAATCCACCGCAACTTACTGCACCGCAACTTCACCGCATAAAAAAAAATGGATGTTTCTTGTAGCTTGTTTTGATAAATTTAATTTACTCGTTTGTCATCGAGTACAATACTCAAGGATCCTAACATCAAATGAAAATTAAGTTAGTAAACTCATCATTTTGGATGAGCCAGTTAAATACAGGTCATATATATATCTGGTTCGGGAATTTTACAAATTTGACATTAAAACACATGAGTCATATGTATTTTGAATTCGGGTAAATATTTATACTTTTTCTTCACGCATAAGTTTAGTTTCGTACTCAAATACAATAATCAGGAATCATAGTATCAAATGAAAATTAAGTTACTAGACATATCAATTCAAACAGACTGCTTAAATATAACTATAGTGTATATTTGATAAGGCAAATACATGATATGTTTATTTCAAATTTATGTAAATTTGACGTTTTTAACGTGAGTTGTGCACGTTTTGGGTTCAGGACCTTCAGGTGGATACATGTCAAATATATTTAATTCGTCCATATGATGAACGGGTTAACTAGTTTTTAATAAATTAGGCGTCGTTTTTTTTATTCGGCTAGTTGGTTGCGATTTCACACCGCACCATAACTTTCCATATTCCACCACAACCCACCATAATTTACCACAACCCACTACAATATATTATTTCAATTTTAATTTATCTTTTAATTAAAAGTTATCCATATTCATCTCACTTTTTCCAATTACAATTTCAAATATATCAACTCACTAACAATTATTTATACAACAATATTTCATACTCCACCACAACCTTCCACATTTCACAACTTTCTCCAACTCACCACAATTTTCAAATTTTCATCACGCCATATCGCAACCAACCGTATAAAAGAACGACGCCTATGAGTAATGCAAGTTACATCAGTCACATCATTTATTAAATAAATAATTTTTTTCTTTGTTTTAATAGTTTATGGAGATGTATGTTAAATAAAGAATAGTGAGATAACAAAGTAGCATGAATATTTATAAATGTGAATCATGATTTTATTATGCAGAGATCTAGATGGCGATTTTTTTCGACGAACAATAAGATTCGGATCCGGGGGAAAGTTTACGGATTCGAAGGCTAGAACAAATCCAACCGTTCAAAGAACATACTCTATTTGATCGGTCTATTAAAGAAGGGCGTAGTAACGAAAAGCTAATCAAATTATTTAAAATTATTTGGATGCATGAAAGAATCAAAGTACAATAACTAAATAAATGAAATAATTAAAACATAAACAAAGGAAAAAAAAACAAACATAATTAAAAGTGTATTTACAAGTTGAAATCCAAACAAGTCAAAGTTTATTATTTATTTCAATATTACATGATTATAATATGAGAATTAAATAAATAAAATGAAAAAATAAATAAAATGCCAAGAATATTAGTGTATGCAAAATGATGAAAATGGTGAAGAAGAATAAATCACATAGTGTCAATATTCACAGGTAAAAAAAAATTGGGTAAAAGTTAAATTTTGCTATGAGAAACAATGTTGGAATAGGATGATCATTTATAGGTGAAAATGAAAGGGTTTTAGATGCTAATATATTGAACTTTTGGGGTATTGGACAATAATGCACTGAACTTTGACCTTAGACAATGATGCACTGAACTTTGGGGGGTGCTGGACAATAATGCACTCAAGACAATTTCAATGGTGGCGAACTTGGTGATAATCTTACGTGACAGACCGAGAAGAAAAATATTTTTGGACCAATTCATCTCCCCCCCCCCCGTTACAAACGATTGCCACCAAGTTAGCCATTGTCAAAATCACACTGAGTGCATTATTGTTCAACACCCCCAAATCTGATGCATTATTGTCCAAGTCAAAGTTGATCACATTATTGTCAAATCAAAAGTTCAGTATATTAGCATCCAAAAACCCAAAATGAAATGAAGGAAGGAATGATATCACCTCTGTATTAAGGTGTGTCAAATTCACGGGTAAAAAGTAATTGGGTAAAAGTTAAATTTTGGTAACTTTTGTCAAATTTACCCTAATATATCAAAATTATTATTATTTTATTTTTTAACTCTTGTAATTTATGATAATTTTTGGTAAATTTCGATAAATTAAGATAAAAATTGATAAATTCAATTTACCCATGAATTTGAAAGACCAAAAGGATCATCACATGATATAAAACAAATCCAGCATAACTACACAAGTTTGTTTTGTATATTTATCATTTGAACCAAGCAAAAATGATAATCTAAAGTGAAATTGGATTCTAATAATACGAACTTTTAGTCAGACTTAATAATACAAAATTTTGATTTGGTGATTAATAATATGAATTTTGACTTAAGTAGATGGCGTGCTGACGTGACGTCCAGTCAACTTTATTTTGTCCACATCAGCCCCCCTCTCTCTCTCATCGTAATTCCCCGTTCTTTTTCCAACTCCCCTTTCCAGCTTCATCACCCTCACCATCTATCTCTGTTCTCTCTCTCCTTCTCACCGTCAAACTCATCTCCATTGATGGCTTCTTAAGCTTCTTCGTCCTTCTTCACCCCCCTCCTCCTCCTCCTTCTTCTTCTTCTTCTTCTTCTTCTTCTTCTTCTTCTCTCATCACCATTAACAATCTCACATTCTCATAATTCACCACATAAAATCAAAAATAGAAACAACTTTGGAAATGGAATCCTAGAATGCCATGGATTTGACCCAGAAAGGGTACACTGAGTGAGTCGCCATGAAATAGAGGGTAATAACGGGCTCTATTTATTCTCGATTAATTCCAAGATGGAGGAAGATGAAGGATGCCATGGAAATGCAGAAAGGATTTGACCCAGAAGTAGAGGAGGAAGATGGAGGACGCCATGAAAATAAAGAGGAGGAAAAGCTTGGGTTTGATTGCTGGGAGAGGAGTATTTATACTAGTCGACCTTCGGTGAATTGGGGGTGGGGTTGTGGTCATTATATTGAAAGCAGGGTTAATGGGGATGACAGTGAAATGCAGTGAGCAGTTTGGAAGGTAGCAAATTCATCCTTGGCTTGCTTGCTTTAACTAATTGTTACGACTTTTTTTTAATCATGCGATTAGATTAGGGAGGGTGATATTCTAGATCACGAACGTCTGCTGAATGCTGATGCTCATATTAAGCAGGTCGAAATTATTGGGTTTTCTGGTTAGCATGACATAGCAGCAGAGTATTCTGGTGGCAAATGCTGTATTTTGCTGGGTTAGATTTAGTTTAAGGTAATGCCTATCTAGAGTGGTTGTATTGGGTGACCTTGGTAGTCAATTTATGGTTCATGCTTCGTATAAATGGAACATTGTAGTTGATTTGATTTGCCTTTCCAAAAACAAAAGACATCAGGATATATTGCTCATTGGTTTACAAAGTATTCATTTACGTACCACATATGAAAAACGTTGCCTTGTAAATGAAAAACGTAGATATTGTACATCATATGAAAAACGTTGCCTTGTAAATGCCTCACAGGTATGTAACTTGCTAATGTTTAATGACTTAATGTGTAATCTATAACGTAAAATTTGGAAATCATGTTTAAATTTACTTTCAGAAGCAATACAATTGTTCAACACCACATCAGCTTGTAACGTAATACCTCTGCTGCTCAAGCCCAAGAAAGTTGGGGAAACATGAACTGTTCACTCAAGGGTAACAAGCACAGGTTGATGTCAAAATACAATCACAATAATTGTGGATCAAATTGTTTGATGTCTGCATGTTTCATAAAATAGTGTCAACTGTTATATGAAAAATGTTTGTTAAAATTGAAAAAAGAGAAGGGTTACAATTGCATAACCATTCCAGGCCCATTTCAGGACCAACACATTAAATTTGCAAATCATCTTTAAAAGTAGGGTTATTGACCATGAAGGATTGGGCAAAATGCAAATAGACATGGAGGACATGAGAACAATGAGGTTCTAATTCATGAGAAAGAAAGAGACCTAGCGGTGCTGATGTGACACAAGTCAGTACCCTGGAATAATGTATGTAACCCAAAATAATATCGTATTATGATAGGAAGTGTAGAGAGATGATTTCTTGGAGAAATGAACACAAACGGACCGCGTCACTCGTAACACGTACAGATCGTGTTTGACCCCAGACACCTTTTTTTTGGGAAGTCGGTTACTAGGTTTTGTTAACCCCTTCTCCCAGCCGCCCAACACAATAAATATGGAGTCTGTCTGAGAGATTTTTCGATCAACTGTTTGAGACTTCTAGAAAGATAACGGGTGGCTTCCTAAATTTCTCTCTCTCCTAGTTTAACAATTATCTTTATTATTTCATGAAACAATCTACAAAATACAATAAACACATACATTTTAGATTGAGATCAGTCTCAATCGGGTCGATTTAGCTATTGAGTTCTCAGAGTGCTGCGTGGACCTACGGTAGAGGAATTTTGCTTTGGAATCTCAAACGTCAACCTCTTCTTCAACCGAATTTGCGATCAAGTACAATACTAAGCCTCTTCAGTTGTAGTATTTCTTGGGTGATTAATTGTTTTATAATTGTTATGAATATTCTACCAATTAATTTGTATCTGTTTAAGAAATAGATCAATTAACACCCAACAGTGGTATTAGAACCACCAATTTCATGCTTATGTTTTATGCCTAATTCATGTATAATTTTGTCAATTGTTAAATTATATTATGAATTTGCTAGATTAGGTTTTATGCCCAAATTTCAAATTTGGAATCATTAATGTTGTTAAATACTAGGCAATATTTGGAATAATTTTAAATCGTAACATAAAATTTTGTAGAATTATTTTCTGATTTAGACTATTTACAGTGAATATGATGAAAAATCAAAATAAAATATCAGACAACGTCAAACTATTCCAAGAAAATTACTGGAGGCTTTTGGTATTATTTTGGACATGCCCTAATTTTTGTGGAATTTCCCAATTAAAAAATATTTTTAATTAAATTTTCCATATCTAAAGAGAAATAAATTTGTTGTTTATCTGCTTTTATAAATTTATAAAAATTTGTAAAAATTCTAGAAAATTAATAGTAGGTCACTGGATGATCATACTAGTGGGGAAAATTGTTTGTATGAGTTTTCGAACTCATTAAATTATTTTCCTTAATTTTCGAGATCTCTAGTGGAGTAGAATTATTTATTCCTTTGAATTTTCTCAATTTTCAAAGTTTCATAAAATTGTGGAAAAATCACAATAGCTCACAAGGTGGCTCATCTATGTAGAAAAATTATAAAATCTAATTTTCAAACTTATGTACATTTGATATTTTATTTACATTAGGTTATTGGATGATTATGTAATATGAGAGAATTTGTCTTTGAGTTTGGAAATTCGTTGATATTTTATGAAAGAACCCTAGAGGGAGGGTGAATAGGGTTACTGAAAATTTCTGCACAATTCACAACTTAATAAAGGACGTTAGGTTCTTAGTCACAATGGACTAAGAATCTCCCTAACATAGAGTATAAACAGAATAGATAAAGGACCAAATGTATGAATTGAATAACCTCCTTTATTGTGAACAGATCGTGATGAACCTAGGGTGAATGACCTTAGGTTTTACAAAGAACCAAGCGCCTTACAAGGACGCTTCTTATTTTCTGAAAACAACACGCACCAAGATCAATCTTTGGTGCCTAAACTCAGTCGACTTTAATTCCGTCTAGAAATCGACTACACAAGCAACAATCAATCCTAGACCCGTGAAGGATTGATTTCACTCACACTTTTCGCAACACAAGTTCTCACAAAAACACCAAAACAGAAAACTCTATTTCTATTTTGAACACCCGATTTCTTCCGTGGAATCGTTGCTTTTCTTTGTCTTGAATGCTTCTATTTAAACCGATTATGCTACGTTTTGTATCCGTTAGAAGGGATTCTGTTTTTGCTCCAATTTCTCTTCACTGCGCTGTCGAAGTATCCTTTCCTTTTCGGCAGGATCTTCTGGGAATTCCTTCCAAGTTTCATCTTCAATTTTGTCTGCAAAGTAGCATATAAAATTAGTCTGATTCACATAGCAAAAAGGGGAAGGAAAGATTCTTGCCTAAATGGAAAACTTCCCTGAGTAAGTGTCGTCATTTGTCTTTCACTTCAAAACTCTTTGAGCAGTGTCAATGTCCTTCAGATCGTTTGACATAGATGTCCTTGATGTGCATTGAGTGAATGTCCTTTGCTCTGTTCTCAACAGGGGTTCTTCATTCTCCCCCTTTTTGAGTGAAAGACAAAACTAGATACAAGCATAGTATGTGCAGCATATATAACGCAAATAGTTCATTCATACAGGGATATAGCAAAAGAGTTTTAGTTCGGTTGTACAGTCCATGTAAAAAAAAACATACTATGCTATGCATAGATCATCTCCCCCGTTTTGGCTTTCAAGCAAAAAGGAAACAGGAGGAATGTTTGGCAAAGCAAAAAAAAAAAAGTTCAAAATAGAGAAAGAGAAGAACAGTTTTAGGACTGGGGTTCTGCGGGGGTAGTGTCGGGAGCAATGTTCGAAGAGCTTGGGTTGGGGGTGCTTGGTACAGCCTGCATGCCTGTTGGAGCAACGTCCTTCAGAAGAGAGACTGCAGCAGTGATTTCTGAGCGTGTCTCGCGAAGGGCCTTGACCTCATGTTGTAGTTGGCGAACCTCTTGATGAAGGGCCTCAATAGCAGAGTTGATGTTGGAAAGATGAGTTTGGAGGGCGTCAGAGGCATCCTTTGCTGCAGCAGCAGAGTTCGAGGCTTCTTCAGCCTTGATCTCATCCAAATGAAGCCATAGGCCATTTGGTTGCTTCTGGTATCCAAGGGTAATGAGGAGAGAGGAGCCAATTGTGGGTAAGTTGAAGGAGGATTTTTCAGCAGTGTCGAGGGGAACATGACAATGGCGAAAGATCTTGGTTAGCAGGTTCCCATAGGGAAGGGGGCCAGAAGGCGAGGCAGCAACTTTTAGAAAATGTTGAACGACTAGTTCACCAATGTCAGGATGACGATTGTTGAGGACGTTCAGGATAAAGATGGCACAGGCTTCATTGATGGTTTCCTTGTTTGTACCCCGGGGAAGGATGGTCCGAACCAGGGTGTAATAAAGAAAACGGGCTTCAGACTTCAGACCAGTGTATTGTGTGTTTTTCTGTTCAGTGGGGCGGGCGAATTGCCGACGGAGTTCTTGTTTGGGATCTGAAGGGATGGGTAAAGGTGGTTTGGTTGGACTGGGTTGAATATGAAGGATACGCTCAACCAGGGTGGGTGTCAGCAAGATTTCAACGCCAGAAACAAGGGATTTCACAGAAAGACGTTTGGTGTCTGGAATGAGGTTTGCAAAGAACTCAATAATGAGGGATGGATAAATTACCGGCTCACAGTCGAAGAAGGTGTAGCAGCCAAGATCCTTCAGGGTGGAGAATGATGGAAAGATGGTGAGAAGGGAATCGGCATCTACATTCTCACGGCATAATATTTGTCGGTTAGCGATGGTTTGAACACGTTGCTCGTGGGTGATTGCATTAAGAGGTTGCGGTTGAGATTGAAGTGCAAGAGCGGTGGATGAAGATGAGTGAGATTGAGTGGAGTCGGGAGGATTAGGGGACGACTTGCGAGAGCGAAGTCGTTTGGCAACCCCTGCAGGAGGAGATGGGGCTGTATTTTTAAGAGCGGGGCGTTTTTTCATGGTTGGAAGGGTAGAGAGAAGAGAGAGATGGAAGGAGATGGTGGGGTAGAGGATGATGAGGATTTAGAAGGATGGAGACAGGAGGGAAGAGTAAAAAAAAAAGAGGGTTAAATAGAAAAGGAGGGCGGTTGAATTGTTTTGGGTATGGAAAGAAGGGCAGTAAATGGGGAAGGAGATAAAAAATGGAGGGATAACTGGGGAAGGTGAAAGTGACGGTTGGAAAGGGGAGTTATGATGATTGGATGTGTTTTGGAAAGTTGGAAAGTGAAATGATTTGATGAGATTTTGAAGAGTTATTGTATTTGAAAAGTGTGAGAAAAACCGTGTGATTTTAATTTTGGAAATAGATGAGAGAAGGGGAGAGGATTTTGAATTTTGAAAAAATGAGTTTGAGTTAAGCAAAGCAGTTATGGAGGAACTGTCTGCCTAACGTCATTGCCAGGTTTATTTATGTGATAAAGGTGAGACTCAAGGGGTCTTGTGACAAGAATGTCAAGGGCCTTGATGAGTCTGTAGAGAGTAGAACGTACCTGGGGGTAGAGGGCCTTAGCTCCCCCTAAATGGAGGGACACTAGCTCCCCCTCAACTGGTCATTGAGTTGCAGCATGCCAATTTCCCGTCTATTGATGATGAATTGCTCAGTGGGAAGGGCCTTGGTGAAGATATCAGCCAGTTGTTGATGAGTGGGTACAAAGTCCAGTATAATGTGGCCTTTGTCAACATGATCTCTGATAAAATGATGTCGTACTTCAATGTGTTTGGTACGGGAGTGCTGAACTGGATTTTTAGTGATTTGAATTGCGCTCTTGTTATCACACTTGATGGGAATTTTTGAGAGTTCTATCCCAAGGTCCTTCATGTGCTGTTTGATCCACAAGGTTTGAGCACAACAGGCACCGGCTGCTATGTATTCTGCTTCTGCAGTGGAAAGAGCAACGACATTCTGTTTCTTGGATTGCCAAGAAATTAAGGAAAAGCCTAGCATTTGACGACCGCCAGATGTACTTTTTCGATATGTCTTGGAACCAGCAAAGTCAGCATCTGTGTATCCAATGAGGTTCAGGGAATTGTTTCTGGGGTACCACAGACCAAGGTCCTTGGTGCCTGCGAGATATCTCAAAATTCTTTTGACAGCAATCAAGTGAGATTCTTTAGGAGCATTTTGAAACCGAGCACATAGGCAAACACTAAACATGATGTCTGGACGACTAGCAGTTAAATAAAGTAGAGATCCTATCATACCTTGATAGTGCTTGTCAGGAACGTCCTTACCATGTAGATCCTGATCAAGTTTTATTGTGGATGACATTGGGGTACTGCAGTGTTTAGCGTTCTCCAAACCATATTTCTTTAGAAGTTCTTTGACATACTTACTTTGGTTGAGAAAGATGCCTTCATTGTCTTGTTTGATTTGTAGGCCAAGAAAGAACCTTAGTTCTCCCACTAGACTCATCTCAAACTCCTTGCTCATTAGGTCGGAGAATTCCTTCACTAGATATTCATTAGTAGCACCAAAGATAATGTCATCTACATAAACTTGAATTATAGTAGAGTTCTGACCTGAGGTTTTGATGAACAGTGTTTTGTCTATGAGACCTCTTGTAAATCCATTTTTCAAAAGAAAGGAGCTTAGTCTCTCATACCAAGCCCTGGGAGCTTGCTTTAGACCATAAAGGGCCTTCTAAATTCTGTAAACATGAGTGTGTGGATCTTGTTGTTCGAATCCTGGAGGTTGTTCCACATAGACTTCTTCCTTTAGGTATCCATTAAGGAAGACACTTTTTACATCCATTTGATACAGTTTCATGTGTGTTGATGCAGCGTAGGCAAGGAGTATCCGAATGGCCTCTAGTCTTGCAACAGGTGTAAAGGTTTCATCATAATCAATGCCTTCTTCTTGGTTGTATCCTTTGGCAACTAGTCTTGCCTTGTTTCTTGTGACAGTGCCATGTTCATCTAATTTGTTGCGGTAGACCCATTTCACACCAATGACTGGATGATGTTCGGGCCTTAGGACAAGTTTCCATACTTTGTTGTGCTCAAATTGATTCAATTCTTCTTGCATAGCTAGGATCCAGTTGTTGTCCTTTAGGGCTTCTTCAGGTCCTTTAGGTTCAATCTGAGAAACAAACGCGTGAAAGGCACAAAAGTTTCTAAGAGAGGATCGAGTTCTAATACTGCTTCTGCACTGAAAGCGCATTGTCATTTGGATGAGCAGGTTTGAACCTGAAGGTCCTTGATGACTCCTCGGTGTTCTGTTGTGCATTATCAGTCATTTGAGGAGTTTCTGTTGGTGAAGGTCCTTGTCCTTCACTTGAGGAAGGTCCTTACTCTTCACTTGAGGAAGATTCTTGTTCTTCATTTGATGAAGGTCCTTGGGCTTCATTTTCCTCATGATCCGAAGTTTATTGCAAGTTGTCATCAGGAGGAGGTTCTTCATTTTGTTAAAGAGGACCGTGCTGGAATATACGAGGGGCATCTTCGTCATCATCATCTTGCAGAATCTGGAATTTGATGGAGGACCTTTCTGATGAAGTGGTGGAAGTTTCATCGAAGACAACATGGATTGATTCTTCCACCTTTTTAGATGCTTTAATGTGGACTCTGTAGGCCTTGCTAGATAAGGAATATCCTACTAGAATTCCTTCTTCACTTCTTGGCTCAAATTTGCTTAAGGCCTTCTTACCATTGTTATGAATAAAGCATTTGCATCCAATGGCTTTGAGGTGAGCTACATTTGGTGTTTTACCCTTGAACAGCTCATAGGGTGTTTTCTTCATGAAGGCTCTTATAGTACATCTGTTGAGAATATAATTTGAAGCATTTATAATTTCAGCCCAAAGAAAAAGGGGTAAATTGTTTTCACAAATGATTGTTCTGGCCATGTTTTCCAGTGTGCGGTTCTTCCGTTCAACCACACCATTCTGCTGTGGTGTCCTTGGGGCAGAGAAATTATGTGTGACCCCTTCTTGATCACAGAATTTTCCAAATTGATCTCGATTATCAAACTCTCTTCCATGATCTGTTCTTATAGACACCAGATTGAGTCCTGTAAGGACTTTGAGTTGCCTGTATAATTTCTCAAATTCTGGGTAGGCCTCTGTCTTATCCTTCAAAAATAAAACCCAGGTAAATCTAGAATAATCATCAACAATGACTAGTATGTATGAACGTCCTCCTAGACTTTTGTATGGAATTGGTCCACAGAGGTCCATATGCAACAGTTCTAAACACCTAGAGGCGGTTACTTGAGATACAGGCTTGAAGGATGTTCTGGTCTGTTTTCCTCTAGTGCATGCATCACATACCTTGTCACAAATGAAATTTTGAGATGGCAGTCCTCTGACTAGGCCTAGGCGTTTTAGTTTTTGGAGTGTTTTCATGTTCATATGTCCTAATCTACGATGCCATAACCAGGTTTCATCTGATGCAACTCTAAGACAGGTAAGGTCATTTGTCATATGATCACTAAGGTCGATAACGTACACATTGTTCATCCGATGACCTTTAAGGATTATTTCATGAGATTCCTTTTCTACGACACATGAGTTCTTATTGAACCAAACTTTATAACCTCTATCACAAAACTGAGAAATACTTAAAAGATTATACTCTAAACCTTCTACATAATATACATCATTTATACAGTTGACGGAATCCTTACCGACCTTGTCGACTCCAAGGATCTTCCCTTGGCTTTTGTCTCTAAATGTTGCCTTCCCACTTCTGATGTCCTTGAGTTCTCTGAATTTGGTTGGATCTCCAGTCATGTGTCTCGAGCATCCGCTGTCCAAATACCAGAGGTCGTTGTGAGCCCTGAGACATACCTGCACTGAAGGACATTATACCTTTCTTTGGACCAAGAGGTTTATGAAAGATTTCTTTGTTTGGGGGAACTGGTTTGTTGTTTGGCTTCTTTGGAACCCACTTTGCTTTGGTTCTTGGTTTTGGAATAGGTGTGGGTTTATGAGGGGGCAAGATTTCTGGTTTGGTTCTGGGTGAATCAGGTTTATCTGTAGAGGTTTTCTTCTCAAGATTGATGGTAGAGTGGACTTGGTCTATTTCTTGGTTTAGAATGGAGTTTAGCTCTTTTCGGTTCTGTATCATTTCATTTCTCATGCCGATGTTATCAGAGGTAAGGTTTTTTATTATCTCTAATTGAGTTTCTATGGTTTTGGAGTTTGTTTCAGCAATTCTAGTGAGATATTGTACCTTGTCGGTGAGAGTTGCGATGTAATCAAGCAGATTGAGCAATCTTGGTTTCAAGTTATGCGAAGGACATTTTAGAAAGAGATTTGTAAATACCTCATCATCGTCATTCGCCTTTGTTTCATCTGCTTGAGTTTCTGTAAGGTCCTTTGCCATGAGACAGAGGTTTGCGATTTCTTCGGACTCGCTTTCACTTTCACTGCCTTCACTTTCACTCCATGTGGCAACCATGGCTTTGCTGCTCAATCTTTTACCTCTGAAATCGCTTTGTTCCTTGACTTTCTTCACATGAGGACATTCCCTGACCAGGTGATCTGTTGCACCACAAGCAAAGCATTTATATTCATTATCATCCTTGGTTTGAATTTTACCTTTGGGTGAAGGTCGTTTGGAGGATGATTCTCTCAGATAGCCACGGAATCTGGGATTCTTTCTATACAGTCGTCTGATTCCTTTGGCTAACATGGCCATGGTTTCTTCATCATCGTCCTCTGATTCTTCTTCTGGTTCCTTGGTGCTTTTGAGGGCAATGTCCTTGGTCTGACTGCCTTCAGACAGTCGTATCTCATGTGCAAGAAGTTTCCAATCAGCTCTTCAATTTTCAAGGTCTCTAGATCTTGGGCTTCTTCTATCGCTGTTACTTTTGGTCCCCACTTGTGCCTAGGAAGACACTGAAGGACCTTGTTCACTTGTTCTTCATTGGAATAGGATTTTCCGAGGGACTTGAGATGATTGATGATTGCACTGAATCTTTTGAACATTGACTCAATGGACTCATTTTCTTCCATCTTGAAGCCTTCATACTTTTGAACTAGTATGTTGACCTTGGTCTTCTTTACTTGGTTTGTTCCTTCATAGGTTGTGACCAAGTAGTTCCATATCTGCTGAGCTGTATCAAAATTAGACACTCTTTCAAATTCATTAGAGTTAAGACTGCAAATTAAAAGATAATGTGCATGAGTATTTTTCTTTGCTTGCTCTTTTTCTTCAGCTGAATACTCAGATCTTGGTTTATCACTTGTTGTTCCATCTGCAGCAGTCGTCGGGGGAGTAGGATAATTTCCTTTGGTGACTACATCCCAAATGTCCTCATCTTGATTTCTCAAGAAGATCTCCATTTGGCGTTTCCAGATTCTGTAGTTGTCACCTGTCAGTAAAGGTGATCTGTTTCATGAACGTCCTTGACTTAAGTCTCCCATGTTGTGATCTCCCATGATCTTTGCCACAAAGCGATTAGTCTCTGAATTTTCAGTGGACCAGGCTCTGATACCAATTGAAAGAACCCTAGAGGGGGGGGGGGTGAATAGGGTTACTGAAAATTTCTGCACAATTCACAACTTAATAAAGGACGTTAGGTTTTCAGTCACAATGGACTAAGAATCTCCTTAACATAGAGTATAAACAGAATAGATAAAGGACCAAATGTATGAATTGAATAACCTCCTTTATTGTGAACAGATTGTGATGAACCTAGGGTGAATGACCTTAGGTTTTACAAAGAACCAAGCGCCTTACAAGGACGCTTCTTATTTTCTGAAAACAACACGCACCAAGATCAATCTTTGGTGCCTAAACTCAGTCGACTCTAATTCCGTCTAGAAATCGACTACACAAGCAATAATCAATCCTAGATCCGTGAAGGATTGATTTCACTCACACTTTTCGCAACACAAGTTCTCACAAAAACACCAAAACAGAAAACTCTATTTCTATTTTGAACACCCGATTTCTTCCGTGGAATCGTTGCTTTTCTTTGTCTTGAATGCTTCTATTTAAACCGATTATGCTGGGTTTTGTATCCGTTAGAAGGGATTCTGTTTTTGCTCCAATTTCTCTTCACTGCGCTGTCGAAGTATCCTTTCCTTTTCGGCAGGATCTTCTGGGAATTCCTTCCAAGTTTCATGTTCAATTTTGTCTGCAAAGTAGCATATAAAATTAGTCTGATTCACATAGCAAAAAGGGGAAGGAAAGATTCTTGCCTAAATGGAAAACTTCCCTGAGTAAGTGTCGTCATTTGTCTTTCACTTCAAAACCCTTTGAGTAGTGTCAATGTCCTTCAGATCGTTTGACATAGATGTCCTTGATGTGCATTGAGTGAATGTCCTTTGCTCTGTTCTCAACAGGGGTTCTTCATTTTATTTATTCTTTCACATACGCTGATTAGTCGACACTAGGAAACAACACGGACCGTGTTGCTAGTTGTGTCGATGAAGACATGTATTTAGCGTTTGGGATTAATTTTTAAAAGGGTTTTTGGATGCTAATATACTGAACTTTTGGGGTTTTGGACAATAATGCATTGAACTTTGACTTTGGACAATAATACACTATACTTTGAAGGGTGTTGAACAATAATGCACTTAGAACAATTTCGGCATTGACTGACTTGGCGACAATTGTACGTAGCATGTGAAGGGATCAATTGGTCCAAAAATATTTAAATTTATGACATGTCAACTAATCCACACATAAGCAAAGAGAATCAACTTTGAAAAGATTAAAAAAAACATAAAATCATATTTGTTTAAACGAATTTCTGCTGGGAGATTGTTGTTGTAGTTGTATAAAATCAACTTTGCTTGTGTAAATTATTTGACATGCCATAAATTTAGATATTATTTAGCATGTTCACTTTCTCGGTTTGCCACGTCAGTTCATCACTAAGTCAGCCATCATTGAAATTGTTTCGAGTGTATTATTGTCAAACACCTCTCAAAGTTTAGTGCACTATTGTCTAACGTCAAAGTTCAGTGCATTATTGTCCAATACCCCAAAAGTTCAGTATATTAGCATCCAAAAATCTTTTTTAATATTAATTATCAAACCCTATTATTTTTAAATCAGATGACAGACATAAAATCCTATGAATTTGTTAAGTTTAGGAAACTTTGTAATTTTCAATAAATACACTTAAATCAAGAAATTAAGTAACTTGTGTATAAATTTTGAATTTTGTTATATTTTGTTAATCATTTAAACTATTTAAGAAACTTTGTTGAAACTGTTTAGTCTCTGTTTCCTTTTGTGTGCTAAATTTAAAAAATATGCCTTCATAATATATTATCCATCGCTTTGAATATGAATGTATGACCCCGCTCGATCATATAAGGGTCGCTACTGATAGTTGCTCAGACTTCACTATATTCGTTTGACAGTTGTTTTAAACTAGAACTTGATAGCATCTGTCACAGTGTCATCAGAGAATCCCTTCTTCCTTTCACATAGCTCCCTCTTCAAGATTACCCGCCCTCTTCCGACCAATAAGAATCATGTTCTAATTGGAAACCTACTCATATTAGCACCACGTGAGTCGGTCGGGGAAACAAATGTATTTGACACTTCATCACTGTCACCGATGTGTTCATCCTCGTCCACATCCATGATATTAACAACTGAACGAGCCCTCTTCCCTTGAATAATCATTCCCCTTAAAACTATCATTAACTTGTCAAAATTAGAAGGAAGTGTATGTCTCAAGCTTTTATACATCCCTTTGAACTTCTGCAATAGAAAATAGAATAACCAATCACAATGAAATAGACAAACATTAAAGAAGCAACCACATTGCAATTATTCATACCACAATAAACATTTCCCAACTTCTGGCTTACATACATAGCTTCTACCACTGAGTCTATCTCACCTAAACCAATGACCACTGAATAACAAGTTATAAAGTATTAAAATATTTTAAGAATAAAGATAAAATAAAATAAAGTCAAATATAACAAATAAAACATTTAAAAAAACAACATTTCTACGTAAATCCTAATCGTAAAAAAATTATAATTAATTACAAGATTTATAAATAAAAGTTTTATTTTCTAGTGTATCACCATTTGAAGCTTGAATAATTTATTATATTAATTTAAATAGAAAAATTGGATTCTAAATAATCCCTATTTTCACAATATTAGATATTTGTACGTGGGTTGTCTTGCAATGTCGAATGTAGGCTCTTCGATGGAGTTGCAGAGGGATCGTACAAGGAGAGTCCCTTCAAGACATTTGAATGTGAATAATCTTGTTCCTGTGTGATGGTCTCGGGCCCTAGCTCGGGTCATCGGACTCAGCTCCCGAGTCGACATTCTCCTTGGGGTCCTCCGGATCCTCCTCGGGATCTTCCTCGGGGTCTGTTACGGGGTCTTCTTCGGGATCTTCTTCCTCTGGTTCCTCTTCGGGCTCACTCTCGTCAAGCGGGACCGGGGGTGGTGCCTCGCTCAAGTCCACCTCGATGATGTCGGCCGGAGTGGTCTCTATCATGGACTGAACTAGGCCTATAACAGTTACAAACACAAGGATCCACACCTGAAAACAAAACATTTACAAACATGAGGGGGAAACCTCAATAATGTCTATCCCTGACAGTCAAAACAGTAAATAATTCATTTAAACACATTTTAAGGGGAGGATAACAATTCAAACATTTCAAATCTCTTTCACCAGATAACCTTACCATTTCCATATTTAGAGCGAGCAAGGCTTTTGTATTGCCCCTCGGAGTCAAAGACTTGCCAATCATATATATATTCCTTTCCAACAACTTTCCACATCATTCTCATTCTCAACAATCCACATTCACTATTCAAAATCCGGATGACCATCAGACTAAACAAATCAAACTACCAAGCGTAACCTGATCTCTTGACAACCTCTCTCACAGGTAATGACCTGATCTTAGGGAGACTGCCCGAACCCGCTTTATACTCATATCCTTTAATTTAGTCAGGTTTAGGGTTTCAGTTCACTCCAATAGTAAACCAACATTTCTCAAGAACACTCACACTTTCAACACAAAAGTCAAAGGACTCTCCATACTTTATGAATCAAAGAACATAACCTTCTTAACAAAATAGACAGTCAAGTTTCAGATAAAGTCCCCTTCGAGATGCAAGTTCCAAAATACAGTAAGAACCACTAAAACAAGTAAAGAGCATCGAATGACGATTAGGGCATAGACATTACTTGGACTCGATTTGCTTCACGTCACACAGTCACAGGAGCTACTAACGCGCAATCTCGCTCAGTCCTAGATTAAAAACGACCTAAAATTAATATTTCTATCACTAAAAGCTAATCACTTCCCAACTCATCGTAACATTTCCCAAAGAGTTAGTTATTCAAAAAGCGCATTAAAGTAACGGTATCACAACCTAGCTAGTTCATGAAAAACAAGTATAATATACTCCAACTTACCTTAGAAATACATACTTACATAAAACCATGCCAACAATAATTCGTATAAAACTAAACTAGTGTGACTTCTAACATGTAAACTTGCATGGTATTATATATTCACAAAAATTACAAGTATTCCATTATAACATTTAAAGAACATGCTAGGTCACATAATCACTCAAACTTATTCAAAATCACACTTTAGGGTTCCTAACATGATCCTAGGGTCAAGACTTCTTCAAGCTAACCTAATAACATGAACTAATAAGGAGAACTTTAACATTAATACATGAACCCTATAATACTAATAATCATGAGACTTTTATGATAATAACATGAGACTTTTAAAAACTAAAATATGAAACAATATATTAAACTTCCATACTAAGAAATATGAAATTTTAATAATATTAATAACATGAATTCTAAAATAATAATATGAAATTCTAAAATATTAACATGAATCCTTAAAATAATAACATGAAAATATTAACATGAACTTTATAATAATATGTAACTTTAAAATAAAATCATAAAACTAATAATAATAATAATAATAATAATAATAATATGAAATTTTATGATAAAATCATGAAACTTTATAATAATAATAACATGTACCTTAAAATAATATGAAAATCTAATAATGTCATGAAAACTTAATAATAATACAATAACTTAATAATAACTTAGAACTCAATAATAATGTGAAACTTTAATAATAACTTAAAAATAATAATTCGAAACTTAATAATTATATTACGAAAACTTAATAACCTGTGAAAACTTAATAATAATAATACGAAACTTAATAATTTACGATATTAATAATAATATTACGAAACTTAATATTTACTTATAATATGAACTTATTAGTAGTAAAAACATGAAATATCAAAGACATTAAGTACATTAAACATCACTTTAACATATCAAACCCTAATAATTTCTAACAAAACCCTAGTTCAACCTTACTTCAACCCTAACCAAGAACAACACTCTAGGGTTCAATCATGCATAAAACCTAACCTAAGGTACCCCCAAGTGACCTACCATTTCACCATCATTTCACCACCCTTTCACCACTACACACACACTTTAACCCACAACCAACCCCCTTCGAACCCCTAATCCATCCAACCACATATCAGCCATGTGTTGTGTGGTTGTATTCAAGAAGAAGAAGAAGAAAAGAAAGAAGGGGGGTGGGGGTTGTCTGTGAAATGCGAAGAGAAGAAGAAAGAAGACAGAGAGGTATAAGTAGGTGCGATGTGATGTTGAGGAGAGACGGGGGGAAGGGAGTACGTTGTATGTTCCATGCATGCAACCATGTATTAACCAACAGATTAAAGGAGGGAGGGAGAGGCGTGCAAAAAGGGGGGAAAAATACATATTATCTGATTTGAAAACCAAAATGGGAGGGATTTAGGGGAAAATTAGGGGGGGACTGAAAAAAAAAACTTAGACTTATTTTAACACATCTCATAAAAATTTCCCCTAAAAACAACACTTTTTAAAAAACGGATCCTACAAACTGATTCTAATAAAATTACCTGATAACCGAAAATTTCCTAACTGATGTTTTTCAATTACTAAAAATTCTAAGTAACCCACTCGCGTCTTAAAAGCTCCATGTGAAACATACATATATTTTATAGAAAGAAAACGCACGAATAGTAATTTAGCGGTAAACATAATAGCATTTTTCGGGGTTTTACATCATTCCCCACTTAAAGAAGTTTCGTCATCGAAACTTAAACGAAACTTAAACCTAACCACTTAAAAAAAAAATTTCGTCCTCGAAATTTTACTCACCTAATTGTTGAACAAGTGAGGGTATTTCGCCCGCATCTCCTCTTCAAATTCCCAGGTAGCCTCGGTCGAGGTGGCCATGGTCACTACTGGACGACTGGGATTTAATTTGACCCATGTTCGACCGGTACACATTCGAATGCATTGCAAACGACGTGGGGGAACCTTTGATAGTTCTAATGATGTTCCTCATTTCACTACAACAGGGTAACAAAAATAAGACCGTTTTGAACGGTCTTAATTCACCTTGAACGGTCGCTCGGCAGGGCGGGCTGTAACACCCGAACACCCATAAACACAAGATCACCATTAATTACTTGTAAAACCTGTGAATAGCGCAGCGGAAAAACACGGGTTGAGGTATTACCGCCGTCCCACTAAGGAAAAGGCACACACTCATCACCAACACAACAACCAACACAACCATCAAATAAACTTACACTTAAACCCCATACATGACACTCACCCAAACATTGAAATAATACTTTAATACAACCATCAAAACACACATTAAACCTTCCAAAACATGATTTGGTCTTTAAACCCACGAAGACCATCGAGGTTCGGCCAACAACCACCATATAAAACTACCTTGCAAGGATGAAAGGAACTACTTCTGCTTGTCTTTGCCTTTGCCTTTGACTTGGGAGCTCGGACCGCCTAAAAACAAAACATTAAACACATTCGCAAATGAGTGGGGGAAACACTCAGTACACAAACCTCCAACACGTCAAACCGTTCGAAAACGGTTTTAGTGCCGACATTTAAATTCATTTTGAAAACGGGAAAGGGGATCTTAAACATGAATAAACTGGATTGCCACATAGATAAATATGTGTAAATAAAAGAGATAAACTTGTAATAATTGAAAACGAGTGGTATCCCTTACGATCGATGCACAGCATCTCACACACGCACATGCCCAAACCGATCTGGAGTTTGGATTGGGTGACTGCTAGGCGATGACACCGCCAGTCTATAACACTCTGATCAGGAGCAACTAAAAGATGATGCTAGTACCTTTAAACTAGCTACAAGTACAATGGCGGGACCACTTAATGAAAATGGAAAGTATTAGATTATAACTTGAAGTATAAATAATAAGCATTGAAGAATATAAAGGTTGGACAATTTGCGTACCTTGGAAAGTAGGAAAACTTGGTGGCGTGCCTCGGGCTCGGGACGACTTAGGTGACTTGGGAACTATAGTAGGAAGTGTAGAAAATGAGAACCAAAGAGGGTTCTTAGTGAGTTACAAATGTTAAGTAAAATAAGAATTTAAGAATGAAGTAGATTAGAAGGAAAATTTCAGGTTTTTAGAAATAAAGTTTTTAACATAACTCTAGCTAGGAAACTCAGAATTAAACAAACGAGTACTTCTCGGAAAAGGGAAAATCATGATCTACAACTTTGTCAACATGACCAAGGTCTAAAAATGAAGGGAAGGGCTTGAAAAACAGCCCGGACAGAAACAAAAGCTGTAATTTGGAAACTAAAACTTTCGGTTTGATCTTTTGATACGAAACTCATAAAGGCTTGGAAGTAAACGATGAATAGCTTAACTTATAGAATGATTTGAAGAGATCATATTGATGGAATATGGAGAATTAAGGAATGAAAGGCTAGAATGGAAATTAGAGAGTTCTTGATTTTTCGGATATATCGTCAAGCGACGAAGAAGAATTTATAACGATGGATTATTGGATTTTGGAAGTGTTTGAAAGGTGAATTGGAATTATGCATTAGAGAAGGAATAAGTCCTTGGATCATTATGCTTCAAAGGGCTCTTATACTAATGATGCAATCTACAATCCAACTTAAAGTCGATTATTTCGTTATGTAACTTAATCTTTCAACCTTAACTATGATAACATAACGTTGATAAATAACATTAACCTCCAAAAGATAGCATTTTCTACTTAGAAAACACCTCTTGAATATTCTAATATTGACCAAAGAGTCTCTAAACAATTAGAATCCCTTACATGATTGGAATTGGATCACAAAACCTCAAATTTATAAAACATTTTCTGGGCAGAAACTCAACTGACATGCTTCACTTCCAACCCTATATCTTGCACTCCCGATATCCGATGAACGCAAACCATACATTTTCGGAAAGCTTAAAAGGTCACCTAAAACTTTTATATTTACCACTGGAACCAATAAAATCTCTAAATGGACGGAAAATAGTCCTCAAGTTACTGACTCAGAATCGTATATACTTTGCATCCCTTCACGGTTTCGCTCATATCTCGGGCTACACATGTCGGATTCTCGAAATTCCAAAGCCCATAGTTAGGTAATGACTTAAGCTATCTTTTTAAGTAAAAATCTGGGCTAAACTCCCACTTTTAGTCTTCTGTAAAAATCAGATTTGTACCCAGAAACTTATTTGACCCTCTAAACCGACATGCATGATTTTCCTTGTCTCCAATTTGTATCAATTCCCAATTAAACTTCAAATTAACTAACCTCCATGGATTTTCCAGAAATTAAACACTTGAACTTGCTTAAACATGACCATAGAACTCACATGCAACAAGCTATTTCAAACATTCAACAAGAATACAACATCAAACACTCAAAATCAACCCCAAATTTACATGCATCACCCCCAAAATCAAACCCTAGTTTACCTAACTTAACCATTAACCCCAATATAATTTCATGCTTAGAAATCATAAAAGAGGTGGAAAACAACAAGAATAATCAGAGTTAAAGACAAAAATCAGATTAGAAGAGATAGGATTGAGTTAGGGTTTGAATATATACCACTTGAGAGAGAAATTGGAGAAGAAAACAAGAGAAGAGTGGAGGAGAGGGCTCGGCCACCTCTGGGCCGCCGGCCGGTCACCGGAAAACGCCCGGATGGGCTGCTGCGTGGCTGGGCAGAGGAGAGTGGGGGAGGGAGAGCTGAGTTTGTAATTGTGTTGAAATGAAATGAAATAAAATCATTCTAACTTAACCCCCTTGATATATATAAATACACTCCCCCTTAATTACATTAAAAACACCAATTAAAACACTCTTCTAATTAGTAACTAGCCTAATAAGGGTGCAATTAAAAATTAGCTAGGTAAGATAATTGGTAATAAACTAGATAAAATTAATTAACATAAAACTTGATAAAATAGTTTAGCATAAATTAAATAAAATTACTTGGGAATAAATTGGATAAAATTAACTAGTACTAAACCACATAAAATAAATTGGTAGGGCATATTAATAAAATGAATTTAGCAATAAAATGTACTTAGGAAGGTTGGGTAACATAAAACGTAAAAGAAACGGAATTGAAATTAATATAACCGTCTTCGGTTTAAAAGCGTAAAATTGAGAACCATAAAATAAATTATATAACTCATTGTAAAAAAAATATTTATAAACTCATAATAATATTTATAACTTTAAATCCAGGATAACATAAATTCAACCCATTTAGCCATCGCCTTGCTCGAGACCTGTCACGCATAAATAAATAAATAATAGAAGTAACAACCGCAATAACCACAATAATAATATTCATGTCATGAAAATAGAAAAATTTTATTAGCGTATTTTAGCTAATCACCGTAATTAAGGTTTCAATTAATACGGGTTTAGGGCGGGTCGTTACACGGGCGACCGTTCATTTGCGACCGTTGGGAACGGTCGCATTTCAAGGGTCGTTTGTGAAGCGGGCGACCATTCAAACGACCGTTCATTTGAACGGTCGCCTAAGCTTGTGACCGTTTATTAACGATCGTTACCTAGCGACCGTTCAACTGAACGGCCGCCCATTTTATTTTTTTTTTTGAAAAAATTTTTTTGTTGAGGGTTTCTGGTAATATAATCTTTGCAGAATATAGTATAAGTGCCAAACGGTCACAAAATGAACGGTCGCAAACAGTAATATATATATAAAAATGAACGGTCGCAAACAGTAGTGTATATATATATATATATATATATATATATATATATATATATATATATATATATATATAGTCAACGGTTGCAAGTCAACGGTCGCAAAATATATTACATATCCGACAGTTAGTTTTTAAAGTTGTCCTCACAAACACTACGAAGAAGGGGGGTCAGTAATGAAGTTGGAGGGAGAGAATTGACAACTGGAAGGCGTCCCCTGTTGCTGCTGTTGATTTTGTTCTACTTGGGACAATCTTCCTTCAAGTTGGCTCAACAGTTGCTGATATTGAGAGACTTGACTCCTCAAAGACTGTTGTTCAGCCACCAAGGAAGCATAAGCAGATGGGGTAGGGACGACGGATGAGGAAAGAAGATCCCTGACCATTGTGGCATGCATAGCGGGCCGACCTTTCGTAGAACATGCCCGTCGAGGATCCCAGGCCATAGACAGACTGATTCTTAACCGAGAACCCACCAGCGACATTGTAGATCACCGCGTTGGCTTCCACAGAATTGGGCTCCACGCCTGCTGCAGATACTTGCTCAAGATATTCATTCTACAAATGATCAACATTAATGATAATTAGTAACCACAACTAAACGTAAAGCAAAGTGGTCATGTTGTTTGTTATCAAAACACATTATCAATAGATGCCACAACTAAGGTAATATAGGGAGAGTTACATAGAAATTTCGGCAGAGTTTGTAATATGGACTATCCCAAATCCATAATACGAAACATTAACCTGCAAATGACAATATAAACTCAACTTGTAGAATAAGGGGTCACATGCCCACTTTACCACAACGAACATTTGCAACATATACAATCCTATCGAGCCACACACTCGTTTCTAAACATAAGTTGCACATTCCAACTTCCAACAACAATTCCAACACATACAATCAAATAACAATATACGGCCACACGCCGATTAATCCTATCGAGCCACACGCTCGTTTCTAAACATAAGTTGCACATTCCAACTTCCAACAACAGTTCCAACACATACAATCAAATAACAATATACGGCCACACGTCAATTAATCCTATCGAGCCACACGCTCGTTTCTAAACATAAGTTGCACATTCCAACTTCCAACAACAATTCCAACTCATACAATCAAATAACAACATAGCGCCACACGCCGATTAATCCTATCAAGCCACACGCTCGTTTCTAAACATAAGTTGCACATTCCAACTTCCAACAACAATCCCAACACATACAATAAAATAACAATATACGACCACACGCCGATTAATCCTATCGAGCCACACGCTCGTTTCTAAACATAAGTTGCACATTCTAACTTCCAACAACAATTCCAACAAATAAATTATTAAACTAACTTTAGAAGAAAATGACTTACATAAACTTTGGCCGCCTTCGGGTCAGTCCATTGCTTGTTGCCGTGGGCGTCTTGCTTACAATGATAGTGCTCTATGACGTCCGCGGGGGATGGATGGATCCCGTCACTAGCCTAGGAATATATTTAGAAACATTACAGATATTACCTTAGAATTTGAATTGATGAAAAACGTCAAAGTAAAAGATGATGGGAGGCTTACCAGTTTCCGCAAGTATTTACTGGCGGACATCGCGCCACCATAGTGCTTATTCTGGTCCGGGGCTTTGTTCCGATTCGTTGTGTATGCCTTGACCCGACGCTTATAGGCCTCTTCCTCTCGTTTAGCCCACATCCTCGCTCGGATTTCAAATGTCAAATGGGGGATTTCTGTGGTCCTTGGGGTCTTTTTCTCCCGGTAGACCAGGACCTTAAGGAGGTCGCTGAATTTGCTATGCCACATATTGAAGTCTTCCTTAGCCAGGTCCATTTCATATTCGAAACGTTGCTATACAATAACAAATAAAACAAATAAACACATAATTACTGTGCCATATATACTAACGAAGTCCAAATAAAACCATTAGGTTCCGAAGGATTGTATTCTTACATAGAAATACGACCAATAAACCATTTTGTCTCCATCTTCCATATCACCGGCGCAAATAGCCTCCCCTTGGTAATGGGATTTTAGACTCTCCGACACGACCTTAGTAACCTCAGGCAATGAGAACCTACAAGAAATGAGCAACAAGTGAGAGTGTCGCAATATTTATTAATTATTATGTATTGACCAAAATTAAAGTTGACATACCAGTCTTCCCCCCTAATGAGGGGGGTCCTTGGGTCGGATGGGTCGGGAGGTATCCCGGGCTGGATCTTCCATAGAAGGATGGTGGGGACATGGCGTATTCTTAAGCTGCACTATAATAACCAATAATTGACCGCACAAATAATGAATTTAAAATTAATTTACATTTGATGCATGCAGTGAGTAATCAAATAACAACCATGAAAACAAATTCAATCATAACCACACAAAATAAAAAAATCATTTCTAAATTATTACATCGCACAACATAACAAAAACAAATGCCAGTTCAAACATACACGTGCGACCTACTCATCATCATCATCACTAAGCAACTCAACTAATGCGGCGTATTCCAATGCTTCATTCCCTTCTAATTCATCGTCCTCCACACCCTCTAGTATACCCCGATCTTCTCCTTCTTCATCATCACTAAATAGTTCGTCTCCCGAGCCATCTCGATCGTCAAGTAGGTCGAACTCAGCAAGTGATGGGGGGTCCACATTGTTGTCTTCCTGAAATGCTCCATCATGATCATCGAGTCCATCTATTGTTTGCTTTGCCTTAATTGTCAGTGTAGCAGTCCATGATGATCTATCCTTCTTGGTTGTTGGGTAATGGATGTACACCACTTGTGTAGCCTGAGATGCCAACACAAAAGGCTCATACACCCTATACCTCTTTGCTTGGTTAACATCAACAAGCTTGTAATGATCATGTACGACTACGCCACCTTGACCCGGGTCGAACCATTCAACCTTGAACAAGTGGACTTTGTATTCCCTACTACGCCAGTATAAACTAACTCAATAACCTCTTTCAAAATCCCGTAGAAGTAAGTTCCATTCACCCCTTTGACACACACCCCATAATTTGCATTCGTTGGTTTATTATCGGCACGGCAAGCATGGAAGTTGAAGTTGTTAATGTAGAAATGAGCCCAAGATAAAACATCCTTCCTAGGGCCATTCGCTAAAGCAGTAACAACTTCGTCTCCTTCACCGGATGACAAAACCTACAAAGTTGTTTAATAATTGCGAAATTAATCTCATGTAACCTATGTTAACCAATAATTTAAAACTAAACAACTCCAATTGAATGTTAACGTTTCTTCTCAACTAACGGGGGAATTCTTTGCGATGTTTGTTCCACAATTCACCATGCGACGTACGTGGATGCAAACAGGCCATCTCTTCCTCAAATTGATTGAAATAAGTCAACGTAGGTGAAAATTCTAATGGATAAATAAGTTATTGATAATTGAACTGCCGATCTAATTAAGTTATGTTGTATATATACCTTTCATATTCAGTCATTAAATCGGGGTTTGAAAGGACATATTCATGCGCAGCTTCATATTCTTGTTGGTCAAGGAATCTTTTCTTCCCTGCAGCTGGAGAGTACCCAATGTTCGATGAAAACAACTCAGGTATTGCTCCATTGCCGTCAGATGCATCACCCAACTCGGGGCATGCGTTCCTTGGAAGGTCCCTTGATTTTGTGTGCACTTCTAGTGCAAAGTATGCAGCACAAAGTTGGAAATCTCCTCCGTTAAGAACACATTACATATGGAGCTTTCAACGCGTGCCTTGTTGCCAACCTTCTTCTTCAAATGATGCAGAAATCTACAACATTTGACAACCAACACGCGTTGAGGAATGCGTTACAAAGAAAAAAGGCGGGTCCTAAATGTTTAATAAAATACACTACAAATGCAATACAAATATTTAATTACCTTTCGAAAGGGTACATCCACCTATACTGCACCGGTCCACCTTTAGCTGCTTCATATGGAAGGTGTATTGGAAGATGCTCCATCACATTGAAGAATGCGAGAGGGAAAATCATCTCCAGTTTGCATATGATTTCCGGTATGTTCATCTCCAACCGGACCATATCATCAACACTAACCTTAGAGGCACACAAGTCTCTAAAAAATTGGCTTAATTCCGTCAGGGCTTTCCAAACATTCTGAGGAAGCAACTCCCTAACGGCAATTGGTAACAACCTCTCCATGAAAACATGACAATCATGACTCTTCATACCATGCAATCTTGATGTGTTAACATCTACACATATACCTAGGTTGCTTGCATATCCGTCGGGAAGTTTGAGGTCTTTAAGCCAATGACATAATGCCTTACGCTCCTCTTTACCCATGACATATGTAGCTCCGCCCGTCCTTTCTTTATCAACCCGGCGACGCTTACAATGAGCGACCAGGTCCTTCTTAGAGTTGTCATCATTTTTTGTCTTTCCTTTGATGTCCATGATTGTGTTCAACACCTGCTCAAACACATTTTTCTCAACATGCATGACATCTAAGTTGTGTCTACTTAGCAGGTATTTCCAATACGGTAGCTCCCAAAAGATGCTCTTTTTATGCCAATTGTGACATTGAAGATAGCCGTCAACGTTGCCTTGTTGTTGAGTAGATGTTGGCAACCTTGACACTTGTTCCCAAACTTGGCTCCCATTAAGGCGAGGGGGTGGAGGTGAATGTTCTTCTCGATTTTTTGAAAACGCACTCTTGTTAGTACGATAAGGATGGTCCATTGGGAGAAACTGTCGATGACAATCAAACCATGACTGTTTCCTCCATGTTTCAGCCACCGTGATTTTGTTTTGTCCATGCAATATGGACAAGCTAGCTTACCTGCGGTGGTCCACCCAGAAAGCATATCGTACGCTGGAAAATCACTTATTGTCCACAACACGGACGCTTTCATTTTGAACATTTCCTTCAAAGACACATCATACGTGTCTACACCCTCCACCCACAACTGTTTCAACTCGTCTATTAACGGCTGCATGTATACGTCCAAGTTTCCCTTTGGACTTTTCGGACCAGGAATCAAAAGCGTGAGGAACATGTAAGGCTTCTTCATGCAAAGCCACAGAGGCAAATTGTAGGGGGTAGCTATAACAGGCCATGTAGAATAAGTTTGCCCGAAACTACCGAAAGGGGTGAAACCATTCGTGCATATTCCCAACCGCACATTGCGTGGTTCCGATGCGAACTCTTTGTGAGTGGCATCAAAATGTTTCCAAGCTTCACCATCGCACGGATGAACCATGTCACCATCCCCTCGAACATTTGTTGAGTGCCACCTCATTTGCTCTGCTGATGTCTTAGTCAAGTATAATCTTTGTAACCGCGGACCGATTGGAAAGTATATGAGCTCCTTGTGGGCGATCTTTTTACCCTTAGCCGTTGTACGCACATATCGATCAGCACCACAAAAGTTGCAACTATCAAGCATGGAGTTCTCCTTCCAAAACAACATACACCCCTTTGGACACGCGTCGATCCTCTCATGCGGAAGTTCTAAAGCTTTAAGTAACTTCTACGACGAGTGGTACGTGTCTGTCATTTCATTAATAGGGGGACAAATGTCTTTCATGAGGGCTAGCAGACTGTCTACGGCTTTGTTAGGGAGATTATACTCACATTTTATGTTAACAAGCCGAGACACTACTGACAATTGTGACAGTTCGCAACCCTCATACAAAGGTCTTTTGGACGCTTCTAACATTTCAAGAAATTTTTGCCCTCCATCTGATGGCTCATCCTCTACTGTGTCAAACACGTTGGACGATAAATCTCCGATGGCATCCGTGAGCATTTCTTGCATTGGGTCTAACACACCAGTCCTCGACGACCCTTCAATTTGGTTCGACGTTTGGATGGGGACCGTGGCCACGGGAGGCACGTACACCTCACTTTGACTCGTCCACACGAAATAACATGGTAGGAACCCATTTTTATACAAGTGCACCTTAACATTGTCCTCACGTTGGTGTTTCATGTTTTTACACCTTGAACATGGACACCTAAGTACTTTATCCGATTGGAAGTTAATGATTTTTTTAGCAACTGGCAAAAATTCTTCTTTCACCCCTCTAACAAACTCTTTGCTAAGATACCCCTCCTCATCGATTCTCTCATACATCCATTTCCTAGTATTTTCCATATTGTTCAAATCTGCAAAGTTAACCGAATTACATTTCAAAGTTGTCAATTTGTGCATGTCACCATACTAATTTGCAAGGTGAGCTCACTTACTAATAACTACCAAAAGCATCCAAACTCAACACTTTTCTATGACATCTACAACTAAGCTATATATGTCAACAGTCAAGAGGATAATGTTATTACCCGATGAGAGTGTGTTTGTTCCTCAAATTTATGGCTGAAAAAAAACTTTCATGAGTCGTACCGACTCTCCTATTATTTGTCTGGTTCCCAAAAAGTAGCGCAATCTCAGCAGTGAAATTGCGCGAGGTCTATAGTGCTCTGGAGTTAGAAGCGTCTCAGATTCGGTACAATGCAATGTTTCCATTGTGCAACCTGGTGGGCAACAAGACAAGGCGGGAATGAGAGAGAGGCTGATAGTAAAAGGTCTAATAGAAATTGAGGTGGACTTTGATGCATGCAAGAAAGCCCACCACGATTTCTATTAGACTTTTTACTATAAGCTTCTTTCTCATTCCCGCCTTGTCTTGCTGCCCACCAGTGACTCTGACACGCTCTAACTCCCAGAGCACTAAAGACCTCGCGTAATTTCACTCCCAAGATTGCGCTACTTTAAGGGAACCAGACAAATAAATTGGAGACTAGGTACGACTCATGAAAGTATTTTTTATCCATAAATTATCAGGAACAAACACACTCTCATGGACACTAACAGAACCCAAACTCAACCTCTTTTTATGACATCTACAACTAAGAAACTAGAACTATAAATTACCATACTTTCTACTCTAAACTACCATGACAACTAACCTATTTACTAACCCTAAACTGGTTGTTGAGTACTTAAGCTAGCAAAGGGATGTGACATAGTTATTTATAATTCATGTCTTCATTTGGGGTTATGAATAATTAAGTTAGCAATTAGGTTGGATACGAAACAAATTTACGCTAACAACTTCAGAGATTAACTTAATTAAAGGCATGTCTCTAAATTTCAATTCACCCTTGTTGTGATGAACAAGTTGTCGGAGTTATATGTACGAGAAATCCACCGCTTGTGACGTAGCAAATGTCGATCGTTGTGCATTTAGTATCCCAACCACCTATAAAACGAACACACAAGAAATCAAGATTGAGTTCTTGGGTGTTCATTTTATTAGTGATTGGGATGCTAAAAAACTCAACGATCGACATTTGTTTTGTCACAAACGGTGGATTTCTCATACGTATAACTCCGACGTATTGTTCATCACAACAAGGGTCAATTGACATTTAGAGACTTGCCTTTAATTAAGTTATCCAACAAAGTTGTTAGTCGCGTAAATTCATTCCTACTCAAACATAATAACTAACTCATTTACTAATAACTACCAAAATCATCTCAACTCAACACTTTTTTCTAATAATGGTGGATTTCCATGTCGTAGTTTCAAATGAATTTTAAGCGTGCTAAAACAACAGTTCAAAGAATGAGGATGATATTCCCCAACTTTTCAATATGTTGTTTAGCGACGAACAACAATGAATTTCATTAAAAAAGTTAACTAAGCATTTTTTACCAAACCTACCCTACACAAAAAAAATTATATACAACATAGCTAACTAAACTTTCTTTACACAAGTATTAACCTAATCCATACTAATTTACGCATGCTCATAATTTATACACATAAACATACAATTAACACTTTTCAAAACTAATAAATAAATATTACAAAACATAGCTAACTAATACAATTAACATACAATTAATACAAAAATTTAATAATAAAACACAATTAACACATAAACATACACATAAACATACAATTAACACAACTAACATATCATTAAACTAATTGATAAATTTCACCACATAACTAATCTAATTAACATACAACACTTAAACAGTAATATAACTAATCTAATTAACATACAATTTCTCAACATATCATTAAACTAATACAACCAACATACAATTAACATACAATACTTAAACAGTAATTAATACAAATATTAACCGAATAAATACTAATTATTAACTCAAATTATTCACAACATAACGAACTAAACAATTTTTTACACAAATACTAACATAATTAATGCATGCCCATAATTATACAAATAAATATATAATTAACAAAATTGACAAATTTCAAATAATTTCTGGGAGAGAAACGAGCGTGGCGGCAGCGACGGACGAGGGCGGCGGTATGACGGCTCTGGCGTCGACGGCGACACCAACAAAGTGGCGGTTCCCGGTCCAATTTGCTAGCAAGAGGAAGGGCTTGTGTTGTTATTAACCACCAAAAACTTAAAAGAATTGATAACAAGGGAGAAGAGAAGGACTTACCGTCGTCGGCTCCGGCTAAATGTGGCGGCAGGCGGCAGGCGGCGGTTTCCGGTCCAAGTCGCCGGCTAGCAAGAGGAGGGAGAAGGGAAATTGGGGTTTTGAATGAAAATCTAACGGTGCAATTGAATTTCACCGATGGTATTAAAAATGGAACGACAGTTCAAAAACGACCGTTCAATTAAACGGTCGTTAACTAGCGACTGTTCAAATTAACGGTCGTAAAATAAAATGACCGTTCAATTGAACGGTCGTTTTATTTTACGACCGTTAATTTGAACGGTCGCTAGTTAACGACCGTTCATGAACGATCGCCAGCCTTCTCCTTGCGACCGTTCATTAAACGGTCGCTTCAAACGGTCTTATTTGGCCAGCCATCTTGTAGTGTTTATTGCATCGGTGACGATCTCCGTCTTGGGCTACTCATACAAACAGCCGCTGAAGAGTTGACCACATATGTTGCAGACTACAAGTTCAACCACGCCCAACGGTGGGTGCGAAACAGAAAGTGGTCACTCGAATCGGCGAACACTGTCACTCTGTAAGGTCTGTTCAAGGCGTTTAGGATTTGTAATGGGGGGGTCTTTTGGAGGTACATACTTGGGGGCGGCGGAAACTTTTGTCGTGAATGTCAGTGGTTAATATTTAATTAATCCAATTTTATGTTTAGGATTTACTCCGTTTGAGGCTTGTTTGTAGTATGTATTTTGCATATTTTGGGGGAAGATATAATTTTTAATGTAAGGAAGTAATGTTGTAGTAATGGGATTATGTAAGTGTTTTGATGGGTGTAATTAAAAGAATTGTTTCATCTTGTTTTGGTGCCCTTTAAATTAACATTTAATTGCATAAGTAAAATACAAAATTAGGACATTACTTTGTCCATGTGATGGAAGACACATATATTAATTGGGTTAACATGAACTGTACGCCACTACTAGAATTTTTGTCTTTTACGAAGGGAAATACTGTCGCAATTGCAAAGAAAGCCGCCGTAAAAGCTTATTTACGACGGGAGCAGCTCCCGTCAGAAGCCGTCACAAAAGGCCTTGCCGTAAAAATTTATTTACGACCATCCCGTCGTAAAAACCTACGGTTATTTATGACGGGTTTTAAGGTCCGTCCTAAATATTTACGACCATCTACGATGGGTTTTCCTCCCGTCCAGATTAGGTGCAATTTTTGTGACAGGATTTTTGTCGCCTATCTACGACGGGTTTTTTTCCCGTCGTAATTATTCATCAACATTACCGACGGGATTTCCATTCATTACTGACCATATAGAATTATTTTGCTTATTCATTGTTTACAATATTTACGACCGGATTTTGTCCCAGACGTAAAAGTATGGCTCGCCCTCTAAATAGTATTTTTAAATTATCCTGCTAATTAACCTAAAAGGTTTAAATAACATTCAATATATATCATCTATTCTCTGTCAACCACACATAGAAAACATTATATATATATAGTACATATGAAAGTCTAAATCACAAGTCATTCTCATAGACCGTAAATGTAACGTTTACAACGCCAAGTTTGCATATTGTAACATAACCAAAATACATGCAACAAACCATTACATCCATTACCCCACAAAAGGTACATCCTGTTACTTGATAATATCCATGGTGCATAAAGCCATTGCGTACAATATACCCCAAAACGCATCTGATCTGTTAGTTGACAATATCCACCAAGTCAAAGCGACCCAAAAGTTCTGTAGATTGTACTCAGCAACCAAAATGTCCACGTATATTCTAATCGTACCTACATATATGAAAACAAAAAGAGTTTATATTGAGAAACGTTCCATTTTTGCTTCATGTGTAGTATCAAATATTGTGTTTGTAACCAGCTACCGTATCAAAAAGAGTAACAAATGCTAAAGACACAAATGGTTATCAAACATTCAGTCATTTGGCAAGATTGATTAGCATCCCCATTAGCTACATCTTTGTCATCTCCATTCAAACAATGTTCCTTTGACTCATTCTAATGGCAACAGAAATATATAAGCAAACACATGGAATATCATTATCAAGGCATACGACTCAACCTGAATAATTAATGTTCGAGGGAGACACTCACCCCATTCTCCTTGTGGATAGCATGTCCACCATTCACCTCTTGTGAATTTTCCCCATTCTTTTTCATAAGAGGTCCTATAACATCACGTATGACCCTATTTCACAATTACAAAAGCATTATCATTTATACAACTTTCCTGACAAAGGATTACACTTAAGAAGGCAACTAAATCTTGATTACCATTCTGAAATTTCCATTTGTCCATCTCTATTGACACCTTGTACGTTCGATCCATTCTAATGCGAAAAAAAGTTAAGTGCACAAAGTTAACCCTACAATTCAATCAAATAACTTAATGGCAAGGGAAACACTTACCACATCTGTCTCATGCATTGTTAGTTTTAAGCCCGAGACTCGCCCTCGAGGGAATGAACCAGGAGCCAGAAATCTCAACTTTGTTGAAACTTTTCCTTGGGGTGCCGTAGTCCCTATTTTGGGGGGAAAACACAAAACATAAACCAAAACATATTGCCATATAAATCAGGACATAAAAACCAACAGCAACATATATATAAGGAAATGAAAAACATAAATAACTTCTTACATAATGACATTCACCCCAAAATATAAAATAAAATTACAATTAAGACAGAGTGCACAAGCCAAAACCATAACATCATAAGTAAGTCTTGTTACATAACTATAAGGTTTTTGGAACTCATTTTCGCCTAGATCGTTTGGATTTTCTAGTCGATGAAGATACATCAACAACTTCTGCTTGAGCATCAACAGGACGACAAACATTTGTATATTTGAGGTCATCATTGGAGGCATGTGTGCCAAGTTGGGTAGTAAATGAAGCATTCTCTTGATAAGCTTCATTATCATCTTCATTTGCTTGACCCTCAACTCTATCGATAGCTGGCTCATAGGAATCTCGAGGTTGTACCTTCACCACAACACGCCAACCTTTTTGACTAATATCATTCACATAAAAAACTTGTGATGATTGAGCTGCCAGCACAAAAGGATCATCAATATTGAGAAGGCGTTGAGAATTTACACTCACAAAGCCAAACTTATCGACCTTAACTCCCCTTTTTGGATCTATATCCCACCAATTTCACCGAAAGAATACAACCTCATTGCCCCCCGTGTACTCCAAAGTAAACACCTCTGTGAGTATCCCATAGTAGTCTATATTAGCTCCTCCATCCCCATCATTACCAACCACTAAAACTCCACTGTTTTGTGTCTTTGCACCAGTATCTGTACTCAGTATGTGAAATTTATAGCCATTAGTAACACAACCGCTATAACTCTTCACATATGGAGTAGGCCCTTGAGCCAATGATAATAATTCATTTCCATGGGGACATGCTCCTTTTTGGTCCAACTCCTCTACCTATGATTACAAAGGAAAAATATATATAAGATATCCAATAGTTCACACAAAAGGGAATGAAAACACTATATATCCAGTAATTAGCAACTCACTTTGACCTTAAACCACTTGACAAAGTGGTCATTCTTTTCATCTTGGGTCATTTCCTTCGAATCATTCTCCAGCATAAAATCATGTTCTCTAAGGAATAAAAAACATTAGTATTTCATTTTGATACTTATAATATGTATGAAATACATATAAAAGATGTAACTTACTCTATAAAAGGTAGAACTTCGGGGCAATTCATCAAAGCATACATATGGGCTTTATATTTTTCACGCTCATCCATGTCCAACAGTTTCGGAGCTCCAAGTAGCCTACTAGGATGTGAAAAAATACTTAGAACTTTATTATATTGTACACCACCGTCATTATATCGCCCCGAATGCTTCTCATTGCCATGTAAATATCTTGCACAAACAGTCATACACTCATTTGCAACATTGCCTTCAGCCATTGAACCCTCGTGACGTGCTCTATTACGAACACGTGACTTTTGTGTTAGGTTTTAGGTTATCTATTTCCTAAACAGATACAGATTAATTGGCGGAATATTATAACAGTTATAAACAATTAATCAAAACAACTGCAGAGGCTTTAGTAATTATACCTGATTGCTAATTCCGGCTGAAGAAGAGGTTGACCTTCCAGATTCCAATGGTGAAATCTTCTACTGAAAAGTCCACGCAGCACTCCGGGAACTCGATTGCTAGATCGACCCGATCGAGACGAATCTCAATCTAAGATGTATGTAAGATTGCTTCGGGAAACAGAGAATGTTTCCTGAAACTAGAGCTGCAAACTAAAAGAGAGAGGAACTCAGGAAATCACCCTGGTATCTCTCTAAGAGTCTTAAGCAGTTGGTGAGGAATAATCTCTCCCAGAGACCCCTTTATATAGTGTTAAGAAAACCTATGGAAAGGGTTCAAAACCCTAAAGGGGCGACTTAACGCAACGGCGCACTTCTCAGGCCCAACACGGTCCGTGTTGAATCAACACGGTCCGTGTTGGACTCCAGAGAGTCCAATTATCAGCCCATGGACACCACAGACCGTGGTGTCTCAACACGGACCGTGTTGGGTCAACACGACCCGTGTTGAACCCAATTCGGTCCGTGTTGGGCTGATTTCTCAAAGAAATCAATTCCCAACCTTTCTAAACTTGATACAATATCAATTAGGCTACATACATTGTTCCAGGGCACTAACTTGTGTAACCCAGTAGGACCAAGTAATATAGTTGTAATTAAACATATTTAATTACTAATTATAGAGGTCTCTAGCAAGACATATAATTACTATATCACTTTGGATTAAACTCCGTGTATATCGAACATTGTCGGGACATTCCCAACAATCTCCCACTTGTCTCACAAGTGTTCGATTCCTTGAATTCCCTTGTCACTTACTGTCTCTAGTTCGGATAAGGTAAGCTACAGTCATCCTTATTTAAGACCCGAACGTTCCTCGATCTCCGAGTTTAGACTTTGAAAAACAGACGATCAACTATTGATTCAACTGAGCTCGACCAAGCATTTTCAGTCCAATCTCACCGAGTGGCCAATGAGACAACTGTCCCTAATAGGGAGGACAATGCAATCTTGTTCAGACACACATTCTCACATGATCCAACTGTAACCCAGACACCGCCTTTATAGCCTACTGTTACGAAAGGCGTTTGACGCGCTCCAAAGTCACAACAGACCATGTAGTCTATGTACTGAACTCAGGATTTAGGAATTTTGAGTAGTGAGAGCTCCTATGACAATTCCCAACTTAAAGAGCTCCCATTGTGGGTCAGTTCGGTAGTTGTTCTCAACAATACCCATGTGATTGATTTATGATGTCATCACATCACTATGATCACGAAACTTGATCATCACCTCAATCCTACATGCTAATTGTGTTGATATTATCACTGTTCCTACGTGATAATAGAATTAGGAACCAGGTCGACTGTCGACCAAGACTAGCGTTATCAAGTTCACTAATGGGGTTTCATAAATCGAACCTCATCCAATTTCCCATTTTGAATGCGCTAACCTTTTTGGACATTTACATAATTCTAAACCACAATTGATGTAAATTTTGGAATCTTATTCTTAATGATGAAACAACAAGGTCATAATTCATGAACAATTCATGTAAATTTGACTTGTTAATATTCCGGAATGTGTTTAATACCTATTGCCCATGCATGACTATCATGTTGTAACTACAATAGGGGTTTAGTGCATAATACTTGCAATGAACCTCGTACATATACCATCTCACTAATGACCTTTCATACAGGAAGATATTTCCGGAACACATGTTTGGATTCATATTGAGCTTCAGTTCCTTTGCTTGAGTGATGGCTCCTATAATCAAGGCACCATTTCTATCGCAAGGCTAGAAACATCACCCAGTTCTAAAAACGAACTTCGCAATCCTAACAGTTTCTGCCACAACTTCTAAAGTTGTGCCATACTTGTTTTATTTGTAGAATTAACCGCATGTCATGCTAGGAACTTCTTCCAGTTCACCTCAATACCACTCAAAACAGATCGTATAATTTTCTCTGACCTTTCAGATAATCATATTTCTCTGCATGAGTGTAGCATCAATGCAACTCTTCTCACTTAGCTTTTATCAACCACTTTAGACTTAGGACACATCCTTAGTTTTGCTTATACATATACAATATATATATATGTTATGTTGGACTTTGAACATCTCATGGCATACATTAATCTCATGCCTGAAGCATGAGTTATATGTCTCATCCTTCTTAGAACTTTTGATTGTTTTGAGACAATCAAATTCCGTAAGGATATGCCATGATTTATGGAAATTAATCCATTCTCGAAGTAGTTGAACTATTCAACACCTAGTTAACTTTGATTCAAACAATCAAAATCTTTAATGTATCATTATAGATCTTGTCTCCAAGAAAATTCTTAGCCCCACCAATCCTTCACTTTGAAAATTATTTCCAAGTCAACCTCAGTAGAAGCAACATTGGAATATTCTTCTCAAGAGCGATATGTCAATCACATACAATATCAGAAAACGCATTGCTCCCACTGAACTTCTTGTAAACACAATATTATCTTTGGCACTTCCCAGTATGTCAAACCTTTTTGATATCCTGGTTAAGAAGGTCAATGATTCCAACTCCTAGAAGCTTCCTTAAGACCACAGATGGTCTCTTGAAGTTACAAGTATTCCAACAAAAGACCACTCAGTTGTGTCAAGTACACACCTTTCTTCAAAATCTAATTTTGAAGTCAGTCTTTATGTCTATCTTAATGAACTCATGTTTTGCCTTAAAACCTTCCTATGCCTGATGGCTTACACCTTCAGAAAAATCAACCGAGTTCTAAACTTGGTTGTATACATGGAGTCCATCTTAGACCTTATGGAATCTTGACTTGCTAAAGCTTCTTTGTTGTAGGTAGAGTCATTACTTTCTAAAAATAACATCTCACGCTCATCTATAGAAGATCGATATCTCTGTGGTTAACGAAGTTGTTTACCTGATCTTGCTTGGAGTAATGTTCATGACACCTCCTCCTCAACGTTTTGAGGAACTTCAACTGCCTCAACCTTGTTCTTAATTTTCCGACCAATAGGAAAATTTTTAACAGGGACCAAGTAGCGGAGATTCAGGTGATGATTATAGTGTTTTGTGTCTCTCGAACTTCGGTAAGTTCAAAAACTCTCCCACTCTTTCTTTTAGAGAATAACATATTCTCTAAGAAGAAAGAATTTTGAGACAGAAACACTTTCCTCTACAACAGTTTGTAGAAGTGATACTCCTTTCTTTCAGAAAATGGTTCAAGAACCTCTTTTCTCTAGTGCTTCAGATAATCTTTATTCAGTAATTAGAGTTATGGTTAACTGCGTATATCCCCAAAAGGTAATCGACAATGTTGACTCAACCATCATTGATCATACCATATCTAATAAGGTGTGATTCCCGCTCTTAGATACGTCATTGAGATGTCGTATTCTTAGAGGAGAGAGTCATGAAACAATTCCATATTCTCTGGAATGGTCAATGAAATCTTTGGCTCAAATACTCACCTCCTCAACCTAATTGAAGGATTTTGATTTTCTTGCCAAGTTGGTTTTGTACTTCACTTTGAAACTCTTTGAACATTTTCAAAGGATTTGGACTTGTGGCGTATTAAGTAGATATACCCATATCTACTAAAAAGTTGTCACTGAAAGTGATGAAATAGTACAGTAAACCTTCTTCTAGCACTAGTGCTCATAGGCCCACATACATCAGTATGTATGCATCCTAATAAGTCATTAGCTTGTTCACCAATTCCAATGAGAGGTGATTTTAGTCATCTTAGTCATCATACATGCTTTGCAAACATTGAACTTTTTAAAGTTTAGGTTTCCCAAAATCCTGCACTATGCAGTTTCTGAATACATTTCTGATTAATATGACTTAAGCTTATAATGCCAGAATTATGTTTCATTTGAGTCATTTGTTCAAACTCCTGGCTCAACCATTAGCATCCTTTCGATCTTATCTAGGTGCTTTCATTGTTTCGCCAAGACTACTTCATTTTGGAAATCTTTAAACTATTTTAACATTCCAGCTTCATATGAATCTCATAGACATGAATCACCATGTGTTATTTTATTCATCTTTGAAGTAATCCATCCCTTGTACTTGTGCTCAATTGGACTACATACATCCATATGCATGAGTGTTTGTTGGTACATTCGCCCTGTCTTGTAAAAGGTACAGTCATGCTTTGCAGGCATCACATGTTTCAAAGTCTTATAATTCAAAAGTCTATCAATGTGACGCTTTTGAATGTGCTCTGATTTGCATGACTTAATAGATAGTTACAAGTTTTATGTTTGAACATGAGTTATTCCTTTTAAACCTTTTGGTTTCGATGTGTTGTGTGTGTTTATCCGAGATCCTCTCTCTCTAATTTGAGAGCTCGAAATCAAATTTCTATTTATAATGAGAACATAGAATAACCTATAAATTTCTCTTATAATTCTTGAGGATATGGATAAACAATCAACTCTTCATAAGGAGCTACAACTAATTGTATGTTCCTATTTGTAGGCTGACTCTTATCCTTCAAAGCACATCTACTTTGCTGTAGATCCTGCACATTTGCATAAATGCGAGTTTCACAGCTGGTATCTTATACTCAAAGTGGGTTTAATAAGGGTAGTGTGTATCATATACACATTTGCCTAGAATTGAAATCATATCTCAAGTCTTTCTTATAGTTATTCACGCTCCCAATGTCATACATACATGATCTGGTTGTTAACAGGTTGCTGTCATTGGTTGGGTATGTACAACTGTTTGTCCTTACCTTTCCATTGACTTCCTGTCTTTGATAGATTTCTTTTACTAAAAGACTATCTTTGGTCGCCAATCTTTTGGCTAAAGGGGATCTGAGGTTTCTCATGTTTCAAAATAGTCAAATTATTTCAGAACATGAGCGCCAACAATTGGCTCTTATCTAGCTCAATCGAGACTATCTAGTTATTGGTTTCATATTTATCAACTCTAACTAGTTCGATGAACTTGGTTTTGAGTTGGTAATATTGAAATTCTTCCTCTAATCTTCAAACATTTTGAAGTTAAAATTGTATGAATACTATGACATTACATGTATTCATTTGGCTTGATTGACCTCTCAATATTGATGCCTAGCTCAATGTTATATCAAAGACATGTTTCTTTTAATCGCCTTCAAGACAATCTTGCGATGGCAATGCCAATTAAGGAATTGGTGTTAATTGTTTTTCTCTTTCTCAAGGAGAAAACAATATTTTATTAGTGGTGGATGTTTGAGTGAAAAGACATAAATAATTCTACGATACAAGTTGGTTCATTTTAGTTATTATTCATCAAAAGAAATTAAACTAATTTAATTTCAAATCAAAACACTTTATTAACTCTCACTTAGTGTTTTAATTTAACAAAGACCCACAAGACCCATGGGCTCAAGTGGACTTTGGCCCAACAAAACTCGAGCCCATGTTACCTTTGGTGGATCATCTTATGATCGATCATTCAAAATGACTCTTGGCAGGAAATTTGTATCGGATACAATATTTCTCTTCCTCTGCTCTTGGCCCAAAACTATTTTGATAGCCAATTTGAATTGACCTAGCTCCCACCCTACTTATTAATGACGGACAAATAATTCGCTTTGGCTTTCTTTATTTATCCATCTAAGTGGTGTTTCGATAGGTTGAGCAATAATTCATTTTGAGAGTAGGTTTTATTATCCTAAGCATATAATTCTAGGTGAACTCTTTCGAAAAGCATAAAAGGCATAATGAAACATGCAATAACGAATTTAAAGCATAAATGAAACCCCTAGTATGGCCACCTAGACTTAATCAAACTAATTTTAACTAAGCCTTGACAGTCTTCAAGAAACTCTTCTTGGATTTTGCAACTTCCTTGGATGAGCTCCCACTCGAATCACCACCTCCATTGCTGTTGGGCTCCTGCTGTTGGGCTCCCACTCAACTTGATGTCTCCAATTACAACAAATTTACAAAATTGGACCTCACAATTGAGTCCTTACATGAATTAAAATAAACTTAACTGAAATTTAAATTTAAAATTTAATTCAAAGACGGTACGCATACCGTATTTCACCCAACCTGGTACGCAGACCGGTAAAACCGACTATCTATGGCCATACTAGAAGCACATGCAAACATGTAATATTGCAATAATTATATCAAATGTAACACATGCTTAAATAACAAATTATAAAGACATATATATAATTGCAATATAACACATAAGGAAATAAATACTAAATAAGATTTCCTAAAAAGTTTGTATGATTAATATAATAAACAAAATCCAAATTTTATCTTAGTTACCTAAACAGATTTAGGATTTTGTACCTATACTCCTATACATACAAAATACTTGACTTTCCTAAAATCAAGAAGTCTAAAAGATACTATATATCTTTCAAAGATATTGTAAGTTTCCTAAACTTTACAAAATAATAGATTTTATGCCCATTATCTGATTTAGTAGTGATAGGATTTAATAATTAATTTCTAAAATTAATTACAAACCCTAAAATACACGAATTCACCAAAACTGCTGGCAACACGGTTCGTGTTGGATCAACACGGTACGTGTTGCTTCCAAGTTTCGGTTAATTTCGTGAATGAAAAACTTAAATAAAATTATCATAACTTATCGAATTAAAAGATTTCATATCACAGTGTTATCTAATAACCCAATACGAATATTTTCCAGAATTTTAACAATTTCTAAAAGATTGTAAAAATTTAGGGAATTAAACTTTTTAATTCTCCGTTTAAGAGGAAAATAAATAATAATAGTCCGATAAGTTTAAAAATAAAATTTTATAATTTTCCCATACAATAGGTTCATCTAATATGCTACTGCAAAAAATTCAGATTTTTATCAAATTTCGAAAATTAGAATAAAATTCAGAAAAGTAAACAATTATACCTTTCTGTTAATCTGAAAATTAAAGGCAAATTAGTAAACGATTTCGAAAATTCACGAAAAATTTATCCATAACAGAATGGTTATCCAGTAACCTACTGTAAAATTGTCAAAAAATTTGCAAATTTCTATAAATATACAAAATTCAGAGAAGCAACAAATTAATTTCTCTGAGATATGAAAATCTAAATTAAAAAAATATAATTTCACAGGATAAATTAACGGAAAATTTTTTCTGTAAAAGTATGGTTATCCAGTAACCTACTGTAAAAATTTCAGAAGTTTTACAAATTTCTACAAATTAACAAAATTAAGAGAATTAAACGAATTTTAATTCACTTCAGATCTGAAGACTTAATTAAAAAAACCATTTTAATTGGGAAAAATCTACAAAAATTATGGAAAGTCCAGAAAACTTCCAGACACCTCCAGTAAAAATTTCAGAAATTTTCGAGTTCGTTTGATATTTTATTTCGATTTTTCATATTTACTGTAAATAAACTAAATCAGAAAATTAATTCTACAAAACCCTATTTTGCGAATTTAAAACTATTTCATGTATTGCCTACTGTTTGACAACATTAAACGTGATTGCTTCTAAAACATTCAAAATTAAATCGAGTTCATGCTATATTTAACAATTAAACAAACATAAAATCGATTAATTAAAAGGCAATAAGAAATAAGCAATAACAAAGCATGAAATTTTACAATAAAATTTCAGATTTACTATCAAGAACATTAAAAACTTTCATAAAGATTCAAAATTTTAGGCATAAATCTATTCTAGCATATTCATAACATAATTCAACTATTGACAAAATTAATTATGAATACAAGTACAATACTTTAGCATGCAATTGGTGGCTCTGATACCACTGTTAGGTTTTAGGTTATCTATTTCCTAAACAAATACAGATTAATTGGCGGAATATTATAACAGTTATAAACAATTAATCAAAACAACTGCAGAGGCTTTAGTAATTATACCTTATTGCTAATTCCGGCTGAAGAAGAGGTTGACCTTCCAGATTCCAATGCTGAAATCCTCTACTGAAAAGTCCACGCAGCACTCCGGGAACCCGATTGCTAGATCGACTCGATCGAGACGAATCTCAATCTAAGATGTATGTAAGATTGCTTCGGGAAACAGAGAATGTTTCCAGCTGAAACTAGAACTGCAAACTCAAAGAGAGAGGAACTCAGGAAATCACCCTGGTATCTCTCTAAGAGTCTTAAGCAGTTGGTGTGGAATAATCTCTCCCAGAGACCCCTTTATATAGTGTTTAGAAAACCTAGGGAAAGGGTTCAAAACCCTAAAGGGTCGACTTAACGCAATGGCACACTTCTCAGGCCCAACACGGTCCGTGTTGAATCAACACGGTCCGTGTTGGACTCCAGAGAGTCCAATTATTCGGCCCATAGACACACGGACCGTGGTGTCTCAACGCGGACCGTGTTGGGTCAACACGATCCGTGTTGAACCCAATTTGGTCCGTGTTGGGCTGATTTCTCAAAGAAATCAATTCCCAACCTTTCTAAACTTGATACAATATCAACTAGGCTACATACATTGTTCCAGGGCACTGACTTGTGTGACCCAGTAGGACCAAGTAATATAGTTGTAATTAAACATATTTAATTACTAATTGTAGAGGTCTCTAGCAAGACATATAATTACTATATCACTTTGGTTTAAACTCCGTGTATATCGAACATTGTCGGGACATTCCCAACATTTTGTTCATAGAGGCTTTGCTTCCCCGAATACATCCAACGAAATGTTACTGGCCCACCTATAATAGCCTCATCTGCCAAATGTATAGGCAAATGTAGCATGACATTAAAACATGCCAAAGGAAACCACCTTTCTAATTAACTTGCACAAAATTAGTCGCATTTGGGCCTTGATCATCTCCAAGTCTTCAATCTTTAATGTCTTAGCACATAGGACATTGGAAAACATAGACATTTCAATGATTGCTTCACTAACTTCTTTAATGGGCATGCCTATGCGAATGACTAAGGGAAGTAGTCTCTGTAGAAGAATGTGGTGATCATGACTCTTCAATCCTGAGATCTTACATTCTTTCACATTTACACACCTTGATATATTTGAGCAAAATCCATCTGGGACCTTTACTTCCTTTAGAAATTTGCACAACTCTTGTTTTTGCTTCAAGGATAATACATAAGGAGCTGGAGGTAACTCAAGCTTGGTACCCTTTTGACGAGGATGTAATTCTGCCCTAATATTAAATGCTTGCAAATCTAATCTAGATTTGTCATTATCTTTTGTCTTCCCCTTCATGTTCATCAAAGTTCCAAGAAGGATATCAGACACGTTCCTCTCATTGTGCATGACATCCAAATTATGTCTGAGAAAATTGGTTTCCCAATAAGGTAGCTCAAAAAAGATACTTCTCTTATTCCAATTATCCCCCTCTTTTGATGGTCAATTTTTACCTTTACACGGGGATCTTTGCTAAGGGGAATAACCTTAAGATCGCGTACCTGTTTCACCACATCCTTCTCTGCTAGTGGTTTAGGAGGCCCTTCAAGCTCTACATCCCCAAACCAATCTTTCTTTTTGCGCCAACTGTGATTTTCAGGCAAGAAAGGTCTATGTCGCATATAAACTTCCTTAGCACTATGCTGTAATCTAAGAGAGTGAGTGTATTTGTGACAAACAGGACATGCGAGTTTTCCTTTCGTACTCCAGCCAGATAAAATTCCATAAGCTGGAAAATCATTTATCGTCCACAATAATGACACAAACAACTTGAAATTTTGCCTCAAAGATGCATCATATGTCTCAACCCCTATCTCCCATAACTCCTTCAATTCTTCTATCAAGGGTTGTAAGTATACATCTATCGCGTCGCCAGGACCCTCAAGGCCAGGAATGATTAGGGACAAGATAAATTTTTCTGTTTCATACAGTTCCACGGAGCTATATTGTATGGAATAAGCATCACAGGCCAAACACTATAAGGAGTCGATGTATTAGAAAATGGTTGAAACCCATCACTCATCAACCCAAGTCTCACATTACGTGGTTCTGAAGCAAAATCCTTGTGAAGCTCATCAAAATGTTTCCAAGCTTTTGAATCAGTAGGGTGTCTCATTATACCCCATCTTTAACACGTTCTTCATGATGCCACCTCATTTCAGATGCAGTTTTAGAGCACATGAAGAGACGCTGCATACGTGGCTTCAACGGAAAATGGCGTAATACTTTCACTGGTATTTTTATACCATTTTCCCCTATTTTTTCGTCTCCGCTGTGCTTCTCATCTTGCCACCTTGACGCATGACACAATTTACAGGCATCAAGATTTGCATCTTCTTTCCAAAATAGCATGCAATCACTCCTACATGCATCAATCTTGTTGTACGAGAGACCTAGATTCTTAATAGTTGTCTTGGCCTCATAATACGAACTTGCTAATGTGGACCCAGAGGGCAACAACTCCTTCAAAAACTCCAACAACATTGTAAAGGATTCATTACTCCACCGACCCAAAGATTTAATATGCAACAGTTTGACCATTGCAGATAACTTAGAACACTTAGATCCCGCATAAGCAGGTTGGTCCAAGTCCTTCAGTAACATAAAAAACTTCTTTGCGTCATCATTAGGTACCTCAGGACTATGGTCAGTGCTAGAACCTCCCACCTTGACGCCCTTTTCAGTTAATCCATAGTAAATTGGGAACAAGTCTCTCACCATTTCATCCATTTCGTCATCACTTTGTGAATTCGACTCATTCTCCGATTCTTCTTCACCATGAAATTCTTCTTCCATATCATGAACGTCACAATCAAGATCATTGGGCCCTTCCCCGTGATGATACTGTAAACACAAATTTCCGGGTCTAAATAAATAAACACAAGAAATTAGTGAACAAATATAATTGTATTAATTTCAAAGGATTTAGGGTACAATCTCTATGTATTTGTTACAAAATAAAATGTAACTCCTCCAATTCGATCTCCTTGAATGAACTTGAACGAGTCTTGAATGAATATGGTTTTGGATGAATGTGGTCTTGAACGAGGGTCGTAGAGACTTGATCCCCATCAAGAGGAAATGGTTTGATCTCCACGAATGGACGGCACGAGCTTAAGCTTTGTTGTGCTTCTTGTCTTCGAGAGAGAGAATATGAGAGCTTTTGAGTCTTCCTTTGATGTTTTTTTTAAAACCCCCTTTAAATGAATGAGAATAGTCTCTATTTATATCGAACATGGGCTAACCTTTGGGCCTATTTATCTCCTTAAAAAAAAGGAGAAATATTTATGTGTCACCGATGGCACGTGGCATAATTTAATTGGCCAAAATATAATATCATTTAATTTATAATTAAATGATCCACCATAATTAATTTTGACACATAGCAGACTGTGATTGGCCGAATTAAGATTATTTTAATTTCCACGTGGCGAGTCTTGATTGGCTGACAAATTTTTGTCTTCTATAAATGCCCCCTCGAGAATTGACCGCGCTTATGACTTGTTAATAATGGTTGCGGTCGGGTCTCGAAACTTGAAGGGAGCACTTGCGCCATTGACTTTGTATGCAGTACTCAGGTCAATTTTGACTTGATTGGGTAGTCAAATTGTAAAATTGAATCCCATACTATTCAAATGAGAAAGAAATTGATTGTAAAACAATCTGCACAATATATTACATGTGAATGGGATTAAAATTTTTCCAGTAAAGCAACACCATCAATTAGGCCATGCAAATCAGTGGATTTATGATATTTGTTGACAATATTCTTCCACCCAAATCAAGGTTATCAAATTAGGGAAATAATCTTGAGATTCCCATTACTCTTTACGCAGCAACAACACATGTATAAGTAGTGTCTTCTTCCCTTCTAGTGCATCAATAGTTCCTAGGTCGATGCCTTGCTCTCTATTTGCTTTATCATGGCAGGATCTCTCTCTTCCATGGCTAACATCCAGACCCCTCTTCAATGGCAACCCCTAATTAACATCAGCCTCAAACCATGGCCATCCACAACTTCACAGTTTTCTCCATGTTCCAACATTTACATGGCCGTCCATCAAAGTATTGCAAGTATACAAGTTCAGCATCACACCACACCGTTTCATTGTATCCCATGAAGAGAAACTACGCCTGCTCATCATTTGACTATGTCGTCCGAGTCAACCTAGTACGAGTTCACCGTGTTGGAGTCGTGGATGACAGGTGCACACACGATGTCAACGTGATATCGGGCCTCGTGGTCGTCACTAATTCCAACGGCTCGGAGTTCACTGGCAGTGGAGGAAACCATAGGCTATTCAATTTTTTTTTTATGGGAAAAGAAAGTCATATGTTGACGAGAAAACTGAGCAACAGGGGCGGTGAAGCTGCAAATCCCAGCCCGTATGTTGACGAGAAAGAGAATTTCTTTGGCTGGATTGAATATTTTGTCGCAGAATTCCTCCATTCCCAATTTACATGGCATTTTGGCCTTGATGTTGGCTCTGCAATTAACAGATTCTTCAAATAGCAAAAGCATAATCATGATTTGCATCACTTTGGCTTCTTTCTTTTTCTTGACTTTTATTTTGGTATTTCGCATGTCAGCTTCTTGGTAATAATCTAAGCAGCCTTGTACCAATTTTGCAAACTTGGATGTCAAGAATAACTTTTGAAGGCGAAATCTGCAAACTTCGAAGTCGGGCAATCCATATCAAAGACAATTTTATAATCGAAAGACAAGCAGTGACCTTTGATTGTCCTCCTCTGTTGTGGACATCAATTCGGCCCGTCTTGAGCAAGTATTGGTGACTAGAAGACAAGTCGTGACCTTTGATTGTCCTCCTCAGTTATGGACATCAATTCGGCCCGTCTTGAGCATGTATTGGCGACCAGAAGACAAGCAGTGACCTTTGATTGTCCTCCTTTGTTGTGGACATCAATTCGGCCCGTCTTAAGCATGTATTGGCGACCAGAAGACAAGCAGTGACCTTTGATTGTCCTCCTCAGTTGTGGACATCAATTCGGCCCGTCTTGAGCATGTATTGGCGACCAGAAGACAAGCGGTGACCTTTGATTGTCCTCCTCTGTTGTGGACATCAATTCGGCCCGTCTTGAGCAAGTATTGGCGACCAGAAGACAAGCGGTGACCTTTGATTGTCCTCCTCAGTTGTGGACATCAATTCGGCCTGTCTTGGATTATATCACTGATAATCGGAAGACAACTTATCTGCATGAGTCTGCATCACGCCTTTGAACACTTGATCCTCTTGATCTTTAACGCCTCGAACGTCTACACCTTGGAAATTCAACATCCTTTGATGACTTGAATCTTGGACTTTATTGACTTGGGAGTCTCAAACTTGAAAATCTTGAATTTTGACTTCGAAGTATTTAACTTGGATGACTTGAGAATCTTTGATTTGAAAGTCTTTAATTTTACTGACTTGTGAGTCTTGGACTTGAAAGTCTTAAATTTGGACTTGTGAGTCTTTGGTGTTCAAGACTTGGGAGTATCTAGGGTCATTGATTCTTAAAAGTTTGGCACTTCTCCAACGAATGACTTATGATCCTATGGTACTTACAGTATCTATGGTCATTGATTCTTCCAACTTCATTTGGACGCTTCGACTCCAGAAGTTTAATAATTCCCTTTTCAAGAATTTATCAAATATTTCAGGTGTGTCACCGTCAGAAAAAAGGATATTCTTTCTCTTCAAAAATCTTGGATAAAAGAATTCCTTTTGATGTGCCCCCGAGTGAAGTTTGCTTCTCCTTGATACTTGGTCTTCTCGCATCATGTTTGAAAATTGTGAGCTCCATGTCATGTGCTCGCGTTGCCAAGTCTTGAAAAGTTGTTGGCTTGCTCATATGCAAAACATAAAGCAGATCCCATTCCATACCTTGTATACACATCTCTACAGCGGAGGCTTCGGACAATCGATCTATGCACTCAAGGCTGAGTGACCTCCAACGATTGATATAGTCTAAGAGTGGCTCCCGGTACCTGTAAGATCCAGGAGTTTTATTAAGAGTAATTACTTTGGTTAAGGGTCTAATTTGGGTTTATTTATTTATTTATGGGATTAATTAAAGCATTCCGATATTATGTGGATATTATTTTATTTATTTATTTATCAAAGTTAGAATTTTATTAGAAGAGTTTAGTAGCTATATTATTGGTAATTAGGTTATAGATTGAGAAAGGAAAGGAATAAGAGGAAGTTGTTATTATTTGGAGAGATAGAAATGATTAATTAAAAGGGAATTATTTCCCTTTTTCCCACTAGTTTCCAAGCGAGAAAGGAAAAGGGGAAAGCCCCTGTGTTCCTTTGGGGGCTGACCACGCACGAGAGAGAGAGAGAGAGAGAGAGAGAGCGGCGGTGGGCGGGCGTCGCCTTAGTGGTCACACCGGTTCTTGTCGACACAGGAAGGGACGGGACCGGGTGACTTCTTCTTCACCCCTTCGCGCGACACACATAGAGAGAGAGGAGGGTCGGCGTTGATGGAGGTAGCGGCGCCGGTTGCTTTTACCGGCGGTGGTGGCTCAGTAAAGGACATCGGTGGCGCCGATGATGACCCAGGTAGTGGACCTCGATGGCAGCGGCGAAGGCCACGGGGGTTGGGTGCGCAAGACAGAGAAAGGGCAGGGGGTGGTTTGAATTAGGGCTTGGAGCGGATTTTCCGGGCTTGTCCAACGTGTTTGGGGTGCTCCGATCCCTCTCAACCAGCTGTAGCCCAATTGGAGACCCTAACTGTTCAATCGAGAGTCAAAGTGGGTAATCTCTGTCCCCTCTTAATAACTATTAAGTTTCAGCTTTAGTTTACATATTTTGAATATTGAATTTATGCATGAATTGGTAGTTGTGTTAGAATGGTTGGGTTGAATAATGTAACCGAGCTTGAAGTCGAATGATATTTGGGTTGAACATTGAGCGTCGAGGTTAATTTAGGGCGATGTATGTGAGGAGGGAGTCCGGGTTGAATTGTGAAATTGAAATACTTTGGGTTGAATGATGAAAAGAACGGTTTATTGATTGATTATGCTAAGAATAGTCCTTGTTGCGGTATAGGCAGAGAAATTAAGTTAATTCATGATTCGAAGGAGGTTTATATTTAAATATGTGGTTAGTATATTGAAAGGTTTGAGTTAAGGTTGCCCTGATGTTGTTTGGAGGTTTGTAAGTATAAAGTGCATAGATAAGTATCCTGCATGTTATACATGATTAATTTGGTTATTTATGTGGAAAGTATGCATAAATGGAATTTGGGTGAGTTATATGCTAAGAATGGAACTTTCATGTTCCTAAGACGCGTCGTAATTGGGCCTTTTGAATTCTAGTGCTATGTGATTTGGATTTATACTTAATTGCTAGACCTTGTATATGAATTTGAGTGCTCGTGTGCATGTGTTTCCCAATTATCTGAACTTATACGGGCCTTATGGGCTCCATTACACGTATTTACTTGTGTACTTGAGTCTTGAATGACTTTGAACTGTTATTCTAAGAAATGGTTTTGATTTTGATACTTATATGTGGTTTAAGAGCGATATGTGATTTCTATGTTTTGAAGGGTTATTATGAAGTTTTATAAACTCCTTTATGGATATTTGGATTTCTTAAATGGCAAAAGGTTGGAAAATTGGCCAGTTGAGCTATTTTAATTTGAATGAAAGGTATATTTCTACTTTATATATATTTATGTGCGATTTGGAAAGCTATTTAGATGAGAAGTGTATGATATGGAATTGTTATGCGATTTACAAGTTTGAAAGGGTTTTCGGGCTAGGTGTATTGCACTAGGTACTGTGGACTATTGGAAAGCCGGGGTTACACCTGTATCGGCAGGTATATAAAGTCCATTGACGTTAGAACTCCCGGGAAGTTAAACTAATTGTCTTAAGGGGGAACCGACCCCGACTGGAAAAGTGCTGAAAGTACCCTACGCCCATGGTATCGATATTTTCGTACAAAGGAAAGAAGGAAAGATTATATGAAATCGTTGATTTATTGAAACGGTATATACTATGGTTATGGAAATATGGAAAATGCAATTTGAGTAACTTTTAATACCCGTTTCCAAGTGCGTGAGTTATTCTTCAAATGCTGAAAGTGTTATGTTCGTATATAGAATGCTGAAAGGTTTTGAAGTATGAATGGTATTCTATGTGAAAAGTGCTAAGTTTATGATTTGTGTTTGAATTTATCCAAACTATGTTATAAAAGGTATTGTGATTTACATAAACAACTTACTTTGTTATTAATGATTTGTATGTGTAATATTTTAAGCTCTTTGTGTGTGTCTTTGAATTAGATTGATGTATTGCATGTGAATCCGGTCTTAATTGTTTACTTTGGAGACTAAATTGAACGTATGAGTCACTTGGAAGACCCCCACGTTGGTAGAGGATATGTATTGAGTTGGTTGCGACCTACTAAAACACTAGAGTACTTGAGATGCTTCTTTGATGGCTTTCTGATTATTTTTATGACCAAAAAGGTTATCCCATCCCCCTGTAGTTGATTTGGAAGATATGAGAGTGTTTGTTACCTCAAATGGGACATTTAGGTGCTTGAATGGAAAACTTATACTCAGTTTCCTGCTTGGTGGATTATAAAGTGACCAAGAGATGCGTTTATGTTTTAATTGCACTTTTGTGAATGCAGAACTAGGGCGACTCCCATTCTTAGGTTGCTTGAATCTCAATGGTTAATCCAGGGTACAAGTTACCCACTGAGCTGTGGTTTGCTCATACCCCCTTTCCCCTCCCCCTTACAGGTAAATATGAAGATCAGGAGCTGACTGCATGTTTGGAGATTTAGTATATCTAGTTGTTTTTGCATAAGAAGTAATTGTCTTGTAATTTGGATCGTTTTGTAAATATTTGGAATGCTTGGGTTGTTTGATGCATTTAGATTGTAATCCGAGCGTGTGGCTCGTGATATGCTCCGGCGTGTGGCCGTTGAGTTCTATGTTGGTTTAGTTCGTTTATTTCAGGGTTGTAAGGCTTTAAGCCTGGGAAACGTCCATATTACAGAGGGAACTCTACCGACTTTTCCTTAGAAAATTTTGGAAATTAGTTTTTAAATTCTCCTTTTTACCTTTTCAACCTTAATTAGGTTGAGATTGACCTTAACAGCCCCTATTAGGGAGCGGGCGGTTACAGTACCATTGCTTCGTGTTTGTCAACTCCGTCATGCTAACGGTGCGTTGAGTGCTGTAAAATCGATTAAGGAACTCTTGTTCCATTTCTCCCCAACTATCTATAGACTCCGGCTCCAAGTCCGTATACCAATCAAAGGCGATTCCTTTAAGGGTTCTAACGAACTGCTTCACTAGTTGATCTCCATCGGTACCCGCATTGTTGCAAGTCTCGATGAAATAAGCTATATTAGGATTCCCTTTACCATCGAAGTGAGTGAATTTCGGCGGTTGATAGCCGTAAGGCATACGAAGTGCGTCAATCCTCTTTGTGTAAGGCTTCATGAACAATTGATTTTTACGAGAGCTTCCCTCGATCTGAGCTTTTATCGCATCAGCTACCAGCTTTTGGATTTTCTCCACAGACAATGAGCCCGAGCCGGAACCTTCTTCATATTTCTCTTCTCCGTCGGAGTCTTCGTGATTTGATCCTCTATCGGAATCTTCATCTCCCGAACTTTCGTCAAATTTGCTAGCGGGTTGCTTTTTTAAGTTCTTTGTCAATTTTTTGATCCGCTTATCTTGTCGCTTAATTTGCTCAGTCTTTTCCTCGCTTTCTTTCTCAAGTCTTGCCAGCGTGGCCTTCATAGTCATGAATTCTTCTTCATAGTTAATGGCATCTGTGACCATGACGGACATAATAACGGTGTCGATAGAGTCAGTATCAGAATCGAATGAGAGAGGATCCCTTGGTGATTTTGGCGTTTCCTCGCCATCTTCATCCTCTTCATTCAATGGTTGATGGCGGATTTCATACATCCATTGAGCGACCATCTTCTTTGTGTCAACAGCTTGAGTGGAAGTAGTTTGGTTTTCCCCCGCCAAGTTGGAGTTAAAGATTTCCAACGGGGCATTCGCAGCAACTTGTTCCTCGGCTTCCACAGCGGCAATCTTGGCCATCCTTCTTGTTATTACTCCGTTAGATGTTGCACTAGTTATTGATTCTTGTGACTTGGCTTGAGAAACTTTCTTCAAAGCATGATGGATGTTGTTCTTAGGACCCATCTTCTTCGAATGATAGATTGTTCGTTCTTGGAGAAAGAGATGAGAGCCAGAGATGTCCCACCGGGCGTGCCAAAATTTGTAAACACAAATTTCCGGGTCTAAATAAATAAACACAATAAATTAGTGAACAAATATAATTGTATTAATTTCAAAGGATTTAGGGTACAATCTCTATGTATTTGTTACAAAATAAAATGTAACTTCTCCGATTCGATCTCCTTGAATGAACTTGAACGAGTCTTGAATGAATATGGTTTTGGATGAATGTGGTCCTGAACGAGGGTCGTAGAGACTTGATCCCGATCAAGAGGAAATGGTTTGATCTCCACGAATGGACGGCACGAGCTTAAGCTTTGTTGTGCTTCTTGTCTTCGAGAGAGAGAATATGAGAGCTTTTGAGTCTTCCTTTGATGTTTTTTTTAAACCCCCTTTAAATGAAGGAGAATAGTTTCTATTTATAGCGAACATGGGCTAGCCTTTGGGCCAATTTATCTCCTTAAAAAAAAGAGAAATATTTATGTGTCACCGATGACACGTGGCATAATTTAATTGGCCCAAATATAATATCATTTAATTTATAATTAAATGATCCACCATAATTAATTTTGACACATAGCAGACTGTAATTGGCCGAATTAAGATTATTTTAATCTCCACGTGGCGAGTCTTGATTGGCTGACAAATTTTTGCCTTCTACAAATACCAATATATGTATCCCTCAAGTATCCCATATGCTATAAGATGCATCTCAACAACCTCTCTTCTGTGCTCATTTGAATTACAACACCTAACACAAGGACACTTGACCATATCTATCCCCTCACCTAATCGATTGAAAGCAAAAGAAAGGAACTCCTTCACTCCTTGGCTATATTCATCACTAAGACGATCAATGTTAACGTCTACTATCAGAGAAAACACATGACCAAAGAAAACCATATCAACTCAAAACTAAAGGAAAAGATCCCACAAATTAAACAATTTAAGTGCACAAGTACATATCAGCATACATTTGGATTATGCTTACGATCCACACCTGCAGCAGTTGATGATAGACCTCCGTTTTGGGTTGAAGTCAATGACCGTTAGGTAACTTGTTTCCTTGGTAGTAGTGACTCTATATGTGTCCCATATTCTAGGGTTGCAGCAGGTGGAACTTTAGAATTATGATGGTCAATGGTTGTGACATCACTTTCATCAACAAAGTTACGAGTAATCAAAAGCAAAGCAATGCCTTCAACTGGCTCATCTACTGCATATATATGAACTACTCTGCATTTTTCAAGCTTAGGTGCCATATCTATAATGCATTTCGAACCAAATATCCTCCTCACCTCACTACCCTTATTGGAACACCTCCACCAAATTTCACTCACATTACCCTTGTAATTGCAATCTTCCTTGAAAATAGATTTCAACTCAGTCAAAGACAACTTGTCATAATCGTAGTCAAGTGTTTTCGAACCTAACTCCCCCACATAATGAACTTTATTTTTCCTTTCCTCAAATTTACCCCCATAATGGAGGTGCAATGTGATGATATAATCTATAGACATCTGCAATTTCAAAAACTGGATCATTAGCTTCTTAAGGACATCCATATCATAAACAACCAAAAAGTACCAATTAACAATTAGCAATGAGCGAAGAAATATTTACAAAAACTGTTACAACAATAAGAACTTCTTTAACATCACAAACAGCCAAAAACCGAACATAAAAACAGACAAATGATTTCATTAAACATCAAATAGACCACATAGTCTAAGTCTGAGTTTTTTTTTTCCCCAATTCATGAATCACACTTTTTGTGTCCAATTTTTTAAATGAACCATTGTTGGTCCCCACTTGGGGTATGCCAATTTCTAAAAGAGTGAACATAATATATAGCCATCACGAGATCAGTACACATGGTTTGATAGCATCACTGACGATTCCCTATCAGAAAACAAACCCTAAAGTGTAACTCAGAAAAGCTGTCATTATTCTTTCACATTTAACAATAGAACATCCCAAAATTGCATCTCATGCACGTTCCCAAATCATCTTATTAAGAAATAGACATAGAATGAAATTACAGTGCAGTTATTGAAATGCACTTTTAGTAGGTATTACCTCGAGAGAGAAACAGGAAGAATGGAGAAGCGAGCGGCGAATTCGGCCGGAGCGACAGTGCTAGGAACCGCAGGTAAATCGCCGGCGAGGAGGGGACCGAATTTCACTATGAAATAATTCAACCAGAAACTGTTAGTAAATGATTAAAATATGTGAAATTGAAGAAATGTGGAGGTTTTAAGGACCAAACCCAAGATTCAGATCGATCGATGAAAATGGAGGGGTGAAGGAAGGAAGAATGAAAGGAAGGAGGACGTCGGTGACGGCGGTGCCCGACGACCTCGCAAGCAGCAGCGGTACGGTGGGGGGTGATCGGTGACTTCCTTCAGCAGGTCACTGATCGAGCTTCGATACAGTATGGATGCATGGAGAGATTGATCAGTTACTCTATCTAGCTATAGATTTTCACTGATTGATAACAGTGTAGATGCAATGATGGGTATAGGTGTAGGTTTTGACTTTTTGAAAAAAAAGTTTTCTTATTTTTAAATAACTTTAACCTAGTAAATTATATATATCTGTTCTAATTTGGGCGCCTAATATGGGTGTATTTAGCCCAACTACTACTTCTTCAAAATGATTTTTTAGAAATAGTTACAGAAACTGTTTCTCCCAAATTTTGATGTTTGGTAATACATATTGTAGAAGTGTTTCATGAAAAGACAAAGTATTAATTAGTGTTTGATCACTAATTATTTCATACTTATTTATGCTACTTTTAAACCCGGATAATTGGATTTTAATAATCCCTACTTTCACCGATTGGACAATGGTGGACCTTACTTTCACTTTATATTTTTTTCATTCCTACACTATATTGTTTTTGTTTTTGTTTATATAATTTGGACATATAAAATTGGATTGGAGTGGTACCAAATATAATCCACCTCCACATTCTTCTTATTTTTTTCATTCCTACACTATATTGTTTTTGTTTTTTTTCATTCCTGCCCCTAGAAAGTTAATGAATTGTAGTTTCTAAAACGCTGTAAATTCATTAAAAATCATTGTAAAGTGTTATACCAAGTTTTCAATCAAATGCAACACAAAATCTATAACTCCCTTGAAAATATCCCACTACAATCCAATTTTATTTTCTTTTGGACCACCAGAATACAAAGTGAAAGTACGGTCCACCATTGTCCAATTGGTAAAAGTAGGGATTATTAGAATCCAATTATCCTTTGAACCCCATCATTTAAGTATTAATTAGATTCTTTATATAATTTTCGTTTTTCACAATTTTTCATACACATTTAATTTTCCAGGTTATATGATTTAATTTTGAATATTTTTAAAAATACATACTTGCAATAGTTCTTTTCCAAAAATTTTATGTAATTTATGTAAAATAATCAAATGTAACTATTTATGAGTAATAAAATCTTATTTATATTGAAAAACATGAAAATTTTAAATCAATTATTACAAGAAAATAAAACTTCCTCGCGAAAAATTAGAAATATCTTAAAATTCAAAACATGAAACTGTATTTTCATTAATATATATACTCCCTCCTTCCCATATTATTTGTCCCTTTAGACATGATTTACAAAAACAAAAAAAAATCCACTCTAAACTAATTTATCTCATTGAAAATGTGAAAATGTTGAATAAAATGGTGAATAAAAAAGGAAAAATGTGAATAAAAGGGAAAATGAGAAGAAAAAGATGTAATTAATAGGGTGAATTTGATAAATTAGTAATTAATGTGTCGTTGAAATTATAAAGTGACAGATATTATGAGAAAAAAGAAAGTTAGTTAAAGTGACAGATAATATGGGAAGGAGGGAGTATATAGGAAGGTTCAATTTTGCATCTAATTTTTTGTAGGTGTGTTTAATGGGTCAAACCCGGACCAATTCAGACCAAACCGGACTTGATCAGAACCCGAAATAGCCACAACTATGGACCAAAGATAAGACTGGAAAAGAACTAGTCCCACCACAGACCAATCAATTAGGATAAAGGACCGGACCAACCCAAATTGATATAGAAAAGTTGAGATGTTTCTAAAAATTTTATATTCAAAATTTGTAATAAAATGATTGATTAGTTAATTAATGTATGTCATTGTGTTATAAACTGTATTTTTTGTATTTTAAATTATTGTTTATGCAATTATGGTGTAAAATTTTAGAAAATAATGAATTAAAAAAATAATAAAATAAAAATTTGGACATATTATATATTAACTAGGGATAAAAAATATGATTAAAGGTAATTAAATAGACACCAAATTAAGCCTAAAAAAAGTAATGGTGTCCAAATTAATGAATTAAGGAGCCCAATTCTTCCCAGACTAATTAATTTATATACTTTTTATAAATTAGTAATTTTAATTTTTGAAAATTTACTTTTAAATGATATTAATAATACAACTCTCACAGTGTATTTGTCTCCCTGTTCTTCATCGGTAGGTTTTGAATCAGAGAGACAAACTCTCTGCCCTGCCCACCACCACGCACACCACCCAATTCATTCTGGCCTCGTCGGTCGCAGTCGCTGCAACAACCGGTGGAAGCCTCGACGGTCGACGCAGCCAGCAGTAGCACCAGCAACCAGCAGGTAGTCGTAACGACCAACAACACTGTGGGCACGCCTACAGCTCTTCCGCGAGGGGCCGGCGACTCGATCTTCCCGTTCAAAATCACCACTTCCGGCAACCGGAGAACATAGCTGTGAGTTTCAATTTTTCTTAGTTTAATACTAATTCTCTAACTTTCATTATAGTTTAGGGCTTATTTCAATTTTAGGGTTTAGAATGTAATCGTAAAGTTGAATTGGATATTTCAGATTGAGTTGGAATTAATTGATTAGAAAAGATTCTATCATTCTACTGAACTTTCTAATTTCATTATAGTTGCTTGTTGCTGAGTAGAGAACATTCAAGAATTATTTTTCCAATCTTCCAAAGCCAAATCATTATGGTTGACAATTTAATTATAGTTGCTATTGCTTGCTGTTGAATTACTTGAATGATTAGTGAGTTGCTTGAATAACTTCTTGTTGGGTTACGTTGCTAGCTTGTTGTTGAATTACTTGAATGATTACTGTTGGTGATTGTTATGGATGCTGCTGGTTTTCATCTTGGGATATGATGTTTGGTCGCTGCTATTTCAAATTTTGATGTCAAATGAACAATAGCTGGGCGCAGCATCCATTTGGTTCAGGGGTTCAGTTCATCTGACTTTATAGGTCTGTTGTTGTATCTGCAATCAGCAGCGGTTTTGTTTGGATGTTGGGGCTGTTCTTGAGTTCTGAAGTTTTGCATTGAGGAGCTTTCTGGTGGTGCATGCTACTGCAAATTTGGGTGGTGTTGCTGATCTGTTCATGATTCTGATGAAAACAAATTCTGGTTCTGTAAACTGTGATTAAGTGCATCTGTCAGTGGTCTTTGTCATCCATTCATGGTATTGTTCTGTAAATTGTGATTTGTTGGACATTTTGGTGCAGCAGCTGCAATATGAAAGAAAATAAAATTGCTTCCAATTGGAAGCATAAAAATGCCAACATTCTAATAATGTCTTTTGCAAGCTTAATTGAATTTGTCATTTTGTTTCGTCTATTTTAAATTTGACATTCTGTTTATTGATTATATTACGAATTTGCAGGTGCAATGCCTTCTAGATATTCGAATTTCGGCGGGGGTGCAAAGTTATGGTTGAGACCGCAACATTGCAAGAAATGTGGAAAGAAGGCTGAATTGAAGATATCTGAATCAGAGGCAAACCCGAGTGGAGTATATTTTCGATGTGGAGATTGTTACTTCTTCAAATGGGCCGGTGAGGAACACATAATTTGTAATGGAAAAGACAATGGGAGATGTGAATGGTATGGTGATGCTTCAAGTGTTCAAGGCCCCATCGATGGGGACATTGGCATCTTGAAGAAGATGGTTTCAAGACAGACCACGTATGTGAAGTCAGTAGTAAAAGTGGCAGTTGTTATGTATCTTGTGTTGGTCCTTATCATTGTAGCCATGAAGAACTACTAAGATGATATACTTTGTGTTGTTAATGCCTTCTAGTAATTTGACTCTAATCTCCTTAGTAATTTCACTTATATGTGTTTAATTGTGTGTCTTCCAGTACTAAGATGATTGACTTTGTGTTCTTAATTAATGTCTTCCAGTACTATGGTGATGTACTTTGTGTTGTTAATGCTATTGATACAATGGAATCATTTATGTATCTTGTGTTGCTATTGGAGCATTTGAAATCAGTTATATGTGTTTATGTACCTTATCAACAATAAAGTTGAAATGATTAGTTAAGTAATTGTATGCTACACATTTAATGCATGCCTAAATAGATTCTATATAAACAAACATCACTTTATGTCAACCAACATATATAATAGCTAGCTTGTTGTTATGTCAACCAACATATATATTAGCTAGCTTCTTGTATTTTTGTCAACCAACATATATATAATAGCTAGCTTGTTGTAATGTCAACCAACATAATTCTTGGTACGTAGCGTCCCCGTCCCTGTATTAATTCAACTGAAATTTGATCTCCTGTTGGTGGGAAATTCTCTATCATATATAGTAGCAACCATTTGGAGCTTTTCCACAAATGCATGATGGATGTATCAATTTATAACAGGCATCAATCACTTGCAACCATCACATATATAAATACTTGTAACATAAATAAATATACATTGTTTCTTCAAATTCCAACCTACATAAATAGCAATGGACAGTACACAACAAATTGGAAACAACTTCTGGCCAAAATCAGAATTATCCAGTGAAGACACACGATGTAGCACGACCACCCAAACACTGACTAATTCAGCAGCTGAATGAAGATAAGATCAACAACAAGAGTAGTAACACAAAAGAATCTCTAAATGAAATGTCAAAGAGTCAACACCCCACCAAGTCAAAGAAGCCATCAGTATCGATTTTCCCCGTGTCGTTGAGTAGGTGTTCTAGCAACCCTCGCAGCGATCCGATCACGGAATAAGTTCATTTGTTGTCTAGCATTATTATCAAGCAATTGTGGTGGAGCCACAGCCGAAAGTTGAGGGGCAGGGGTTACTGGTGTACCTTTGCTACGTAAAATCCGAAAATTATGTAGTATACAACATGCGATGATTATCCTCATTTGAAATTTCTTGTCATGCAGGAACATCCAGCTCAGTACTTTCCACATTCCTTCTAAAACTCCAAAGGCATGCTCCACTTGACCCAGAATCACTGAGTGGCGGTAGTTGAACTCCTGGCATACCCTCACCCTCTTCGAGTCCGCTGTTCGGAGGGAAGTGAAGTTAGGTAGGTGGTATAAATCCCCACCCCCGTACGGTGCTAAGTACCCAGTGGTATTCGGGTACGCTGAGTCTACCAAATAAAACTTCCCTGCAACAAAACATGTTTTAACTTTCACTTCCAATGTACAAACAATACATTAGCATCAACTAGCATAGTACGACAATTTCCACCCACAACATAGTCGTAGGCACTGTCTTCCCACCCACAACATACGAAAGTGAATAGCAAGTCGAACGAGACAATTGCCATGACATTCCACGTCTTGTTCCCATTTCTGTCCCGATACGCTTCCCCTTCTCTGTCATTAACAACACATTCGATGTGGGTCCTATCTAGGGCTCCAACCGCGTCCTGCAAAATTCGACATCACATTCAATTGTTTATAAATAGGATGCATTCAAATAACCTGAAGAAAGAATCGCATTGGAACTCATTAATAGGTATTCATTTGTCTTTAAAAAAAATAAAATAAACAAGAAACTTGTACTAAAAAACAGATTACAAATAACCTGCATAATTTGTCAAAATAACCTGCAAAACAGATTACATTATTACACTTGCAACTTCATATCAGTTAAACAGTAGCACACATTGTCAAACTCAGAGATTTTGTGATTAGAGATTACCTTATAATTGACAAGGTAGAAGTTTTCTGGATCGTAGAAGAAATCTTGAACTTCATGCAAGGAATTATGATAGGGTCGTATTACATCACATGACAACGTACAGAGGGCGTTAATTACCATTATATGGTACGCCGAAACAGTTGCCAACATATGCAACGGAATGATACATCCCTGCAACTTGAACCAGTTGCCAACATATGCAACGGAAACATAACAATCTCGTTGCATTTGACATGAACACCTTCACTTATAAGATTTCTCTCCATCAACAAATTGACGAGAGATAAGAATGCATCAGGAGTTAATCTACAAAACCACCGACATCTCTCAGCGTCAAAATACACAAGGTGATGAACGAAGACATCCCCTTTTGGCATCCACCAAGGAGTGCGTTTAGGGGCGTGTTGCCTTCAAGCACCGTGCATATTCGCCCAGATGTCCACTGCAATTTCTTCTAAAATTGCGTTGTACATTTGATCATCAATTTCATCCATGCTACAACAGACATAATCAAAGAACAAATGATAAAGACAATAGCAAACATGAATATAATGCAACACATACAACATAACAAGTAACAAGTAACATCAAGTCAAAGTAAGGCATTAAAAGTTATTGCAAATTAAATGATGTCCCACGCACACATACAACATAACAAGTAACATCAAGTAAAAGGAAGGGATTAAAAGTTGTCCATCAAATTAAACCAACCAGAGACACACGTTACAAACTAAGAAATGTGATCTACATAAAACAAATTTAATTGAAAACGGCCTGAAACAGATCACTGTCCTCCAACAGATGTCAATCGCTACTCAATTCGTCAATGACCTCCTGAAAATAACAGGGAAGGAGATCTGCAGGGATGCTCAAGACATAATCCACCAACTCATTGTTCCGAATGTAGCTCATAATCTTATACACGTACTTTGACCCAACACTCTGTACGATTGGATCTTTGGACACAATGTCCCACAATTGCGACCAAACCTGTCATTGGTGTTTGGAGGACTTTTCATATAGAGCAGTACAGAATGAATCAATCTGCTCCTGGGAGTACTTCTCCTTACCCTTATAGCCTTTTTTCATATAGAGCATTAAAAGTTACATTCTAGCTATACTCGGGCACTTTATATATTAATTTTAAGCTTTGCAAATGGACTTATTTACGACGGAAATAACACACCGTCGTAAATGAATGGTTTTTTTGAAAACTTACCTTCTGACATTAACGTCGGACGAAAGACTCCCGCCGTATATAAAGTTTACAACGACGGGGCATTAATCTATTGAATTCTGACACCAGGGTATGCTAGAGTATTGACACTAGCATATTCTCTCCACCTCTTCTCTCCCTTTGCATGCTGCTTCACTAAAGGTTAGCACAGTTGATGTAAACCATGTAGCATAATCTATCGAATTCATGTTTCTTTTATATTTTCAATGTTTTGCATAATTTTAATGATGAATTTGTGAAATTTATATCTAATTCCTCCCTTTAACTTTTTCTGCTTTGATTTAATTCTAGTAGAGTCTATTCGTTTGAATAGGCGAATTTGACAATTTTAATTGTCAAATTACCGAATCCGTCTTTGGGTTCGTAGGCCGGAGTTGTTTATCAAAATGGTTTGTTGTTTTTCTCCTAAAATTCAACTGGCGACTCTATTTTCGTACTTTGGTATTTTCCTTTTTATGGTTTCTATGACCTAATTTGTGTTTAGCGCAAGGAGCAACCCGGCTTGGTTCAATTCATGAACCTGCACGGGTTTTCATCCTCTTTTCCTTTTTTTCTCTTTGTTTTTCTCCTTTCGTGGATCTGGGAGCTGATTCCAAACCCGTCTCGGTTCCAGCATTGAACCCAGACGGGTTCCTTATGTTTTCCCCTTTCTTTTTGTCTTTTTTCCCTTTTTCTTTCTTAAAAGGTGAATCTCGGGCTCACGGCGCATAAATCGTTTTAATCTGTCAGCTAAGTTATTCTTAAAAGTTCAACCTTATTTAAGGTTAAGCAATCCTAGTCGGCTCCCAATCACTTTTAAGTAGCGCCGCGAAAAAGGTCATCAATTTTTCGGGGTCTACAGATTGGCGACTCCACTGGGGACTTAAACTTAAAAAGAGGGTAAAACTTGAAAGAACTAAATTTTAGTGTTTTTTGTAAAAGGGGAGGAATTAATTTATTTCACATTTTTATCATTTTTAGGCATATTGCATACAGGCTACTCTTGGGCTTTTATGGTGAGGAGCACAAGCGTTGGTTTAGGTTTTAAAACTAGGAATCGATCCAGAGCGGAGGTCACTACTTGTGGGATGCACTTACATCGCCAAGCATTTGATCTCTCCTCTCACCGTGTTACACTCTAAAGGTTTCCTTGAAACCCAAAGAGCAACACCACACATTTTTCCTTGAATTCCATATAAGGAAAATGCGCCGGGGCGAGAACATGTGGTACCTCATTCATCTCCCTAAACCTAGAAAAACCCTGGATCTAAAGCCATGGTTAGGCTCATCCCGCATCTGTATGCCATGTAAATTAATCCTGTAAAAGTTGAAGTCCAAGTGTCTAGCCCAAACATGAGTGGGACGTCATTCTAGCCCGCGTAGGATCAAATGAGAGATGGACTGGCTCAAACCCAGACGGGTTTGGTGGCCCAAACCCAGACGGGTTTGGCGTGCCTGGCCTAGTTGGACCCACTGTGGAATCCTGTCTGTGCCTATTTGAAAGGGAGGAATTACAGTTTAAACCCAGACGGGTTTGTGCCTGTTTTTCTTCTCCTTCCACATCGGGCCAAACTGTTCGATACTGCAGTCAGCCCAATCCACTTACTATTGATCCTATTCGGCCCTTTATGACGCCCCTTGAGTCAGTATCAGTCCTGTCAGTCATCATGTTAGGTCCATATAGAGTTAGGACATGCACTCCCATAAAAGTGGGTGAGTCACCCTTATGTCAGCATGTAGGCGTCATGTCCATGTCCTAGGTTCATATAGGTCTATTAAGTCATGCATGCATTGGGCGGGTGGCGTAAAGGTTCTTTCGAGCACTAGTCAGTTTCCATGCAGGCAAGATAACAGACCATCTCCGAGCCCGCATCCGTGATCCACAAACCGGCAGACTTATTCACAATCCCAACTACAGACCACCTGCCCAATCCAGTGAATCCAGTGAATCCACCATGACCACTAGCGTGCCTAGCCCCCCTCAGAAAACTGTTGAGACTAATTCCATCCAACGGAGACCGTAAACCTTTCTTACTTTCAGTTTAACTTGCTTCACTTAGAAAAATCTGGACGAGATCTCAAAAGTTTTTGAAACCTTTTCCTTCAAACCTTCTGATTTTGAGACAAGTTATGAAAGTTGTATCTGACTGCTTTGACTATCTTAGAAAGTATAAATGTGCATGCCGCAAATCTTTGGGCTAAGTTTAGTTGATTGAGCCCCATCCCGTGAGTCCACATTGCCTAAATTTTGAATTGATCAATTTTATCAATTCCATGATCCCTTGAGTGACTCACCCATTAGTTGCATCTCTAGAACTTGTTTTGCATCTTGCTTGAGACTACACATTTGCATTGCACGCTGTGACAAAGTGATTAAGGCATTCGATTTTATTTTGATAAGCTACATACCTAAATAGCCTTCCTTACATTATATTTACCGTTCTTTTTGCCCCGCCTAACCTTTGTTTATCCTTTTTTCATGATTGAACCCTGACAATACGAGCCTTGGCCTCTGATATCCAGTATCCCTTTGCCTTGCTTGGTTGGATGAGAGTTTGTCTTTTTTTGGAAGTTTGGGAGAATCTGAAAGTCCCATATCTTGAGCGATTGGTATTTGGTTATGTTGTTCATATATTATATCAAAGTCGAAGTTATAATTCCATAGATATTCTTCTCCCCGATCACCCACCAAAAAAAAAAAGAAAAAAGAGTTTCAAAAATAAAAGGGTGATTAGGGAGATTCAATTTAAAGTTCATAAAACTTTGACCCGGTTGTATTCAGTTGAGATGTTTCAGGCTGAAAGGTGAAATGTCTTGCATACATTAAGCAAGAAGGAGAGTTTAAAGTGTTTCATTGAAAATCAATCCAAGCATGGCTCTTAACTCCTCATTCCCAAATTTTACCGCTCCTTACCCTAACCTAAGCCCCGTTGCAACCCGAAAAAGTCTTTTTGATTGTCACTTGTGCGTTGCATATCAGTAGTGGAGAGTGAGGTTCTTACCAAGTTTATGGTAGTTTGTTTCTATTGGTTTGAGTATGAGAAAACACACATACATTTTCAAAATTGAGTGTTTGAGTGTTTGTTCTTTCCTATGTGAGGTTTGCTCTTTTTTAACTGACCTACGTCCATAACTAACCGCGCACATTTGCATTATTCTTAAGACTGTTGGCGGATTTATGCCTCTGAAGTACTTGTTCTCTCCTTTGGGATTCGAAAACTTCTTCCTATCTCTTTCGAACTAAGTTTTGATTTTGTCCAGATTAATCTTTGTGCTTTCTTGTTGAATTGAGTTTACAAAAAAAAAAGAAGAAAAACAACTATGCAACCCAGACGGGTTTATGGGCCTCCTTTGCCCCGCTTCTCGACCCAGTTTCTGTAGGTGAAGCTCCCATTGGGCTTGAACGTCAGACGGGTTTGGGCCAGGTTATTGGGCTATCTCGCAAAACCATTTCGCCTCCATCTTGGGTCATAATGCGGGTCCACGAGATGGTTATATGTCTTCGCCGGCCCCGAAACTGTAGTTCGAACTTACTTGTAGCGTTTAATTCTCGTTTTTTTTTATTTTGGTCTTTTTTTTCTCGTTTGGGGAAGTGGGAGTAATCCCACCATGTAGATTGCATATCGTATTGCATTATTGTGCATAAGGGTACATGAAAATAAAAGAAGTGCATTACGTAGCATCATTATTGCATAAGCGTCACATCAGTAGTTCGCACTAGTACAAAAAAAAAAAAACGTTATTTCATCATTGCATTGCATTGTCCTAAGTGCATAATAAAGAGTCATACATAGCATTACATAGGTTCGTTGCATAAAGACCCTGCATGTGCATCTTTCTCAATCCTCACCACCGCCATCATTATGGGCTCCGCTTCCACCAGCTCCAAAGTAAGTGTCCTACTGATAGTAAGAGGAGTCTACCACCTCTGTATCACCACCTGAGCCAGATAAGTGCAACACTTCGGTATTGCCTGCATTAAGCCAAGAGTGTTCTAAAACCTGCCACTCTTGATTACCTCCAGGCCACCCCTGTGGAGCAGGCCAAGAAGTTCTTACTTCGGGCTCTGGGACAGGCCATCCCGACCATTCCTGAGTTTGTGTTCCCCATCCAGACGTTCGAGGCAGCTCCAAACCTCCTTGCGAAGGAGTAACGGGTACAACGGGTTGAGACGGAAGCACTGATGAGACGTCATCTGCGAGGGCACGGTTATACCCCACAGATGCACCCGAATCACTGCAAAGTACCACGGTAGGATCGACCGTCGCAAAGAAAGTGCCATAACCTAAATCCACAGTCGCTGCAGGAGACGCAGGAACATACCCAGGCATTCCATAAGGGTACTGAGACAAAGGATGAGAGGGTTGACGCCTAGACCCCGAATGATGAGATTCTGAAGGAGTACCTAAATGCAGTGAAATGCCTTCTTGCTCGCCGCACACAGCTCCACCAACAGCGCTAGACTCGGAGCCTGTCTCCACCATAAAACTGGGGGTACCACGACGAGAACCGCGGCACCGACGAGAATTCCCATGATCATGAGACCTCACCTGATGCCCGTGCTCACCTAAAGACATGGAGGATATGCTGTTCTCCACAGACCGCTGAAAGTCGTGGCCAAAACCCGTGTCTCCGTAGTGGGAACTGGTTGAATGACTATCCTCGAGTAAAATACCTTTCCCACGGTCATCGTGAGCCGGCATGCCCGTGCTCCGCCTACTCCTCTCCCCGTGCCTTCGGAGAGCAGCCTCACCCCCATAAGACCGCCTCGCGTCGGCCATGAAGGAAGAATGTCGAGGAAGGTCCATCTGCTCCGACCGGCCACGAGGCACGTGCGCATCTGAATGGCGAGGAGGATCCACAGGACGAGACTGTGCATCATCATCCACGTTTGCGTCCCCAACCACAGAACCTGCAAGGTCTTTCTCACGAGCCCATTTGAGTGTGAAGTAATTTTTGAAGAAGCCTTTTGCTTGTTTCCATCGCCACTGCACAGAATAGGGAAAATTGGTCAAAGTTTGAGCAAGGTACAAGCAAGCAAAGAAAAGGGGGCTCACTTTCCCGGGATCTTCTCTAGTTCGGTTTGATGTCCTCACTAGTCGCCTCGGGTAGCCATGTGTCTCTAGAAGCTCGACTCTTCTCGTCATCCTTGCAATAGGGCCCATTTGCAACAAGCAAAGAATTGGTCATATTAGGCGGTAATAGAAGGAACATGAAAAGAGTAAATAGAGGTCTTCTTCCCACCTTTACGAAGGCGGCGGTCCCGATATTGTTCCCATTCCTCCCGGAATTGGTGGGCGATGCCATCGATGCATGATTAGTGTACAGGGAACCTCTCTTAGCTGCTACAACGCCTCGGCATGCAAGGCTCGCGGATCATGCATGGTCTCGGGAGGTGCGATGGTATTATCCACCTTTCATGGCCCGGGGTTTGCCTTGTAAGTCTCTCACCAAGACTCGGACCCAATGGACGGACTCTCCATCACCAAGCGCGGTACTATCCTATGCGCCGCATTTAAATGAGGAATAAAGTCTTGCGGAATCTAAAGCCAACCCGGGCATTCCAATTGACATCATCCTACACAAGTAAAGGAAACATAAGCACCAAAGAAATGTAAGAGAGATTACATGAAAGATGTACCTCTTCAAGGTGATCCAAGATGCGCGCAACTCATCTAAGCTCCCAAATGGTTTCTTCTTTTGCTCAAGTAGTTTTGTGCCGTTACTGCTACGCCTGTGCGGGCGTGTCGGGTAGGGATAGTGAATCCTTAATGTACTCATACCCCATACACGCAAATATGTCAATCGAGACTCATGATATAAAGAAGAGAAATGCATGTAAAGAGAAGCGTCTCGAAGATTACCTCGAGCACCTTCCACATGCTCGGACCGCTCATCTCCCGCGGATTCTCCGGTGCAAAGAATGGGTCCACATCAGTGCCAGGCCGAACACCAAAGCGAAGCCGACGAATGAAGTTAGCATAAACAGCCTTTGCCCAGTTCCGATGAATGACCTGCTCTACATCAAGAAGATTCTTCATCCAGGTCAAATAAACGTCGTCCCCTCGATTGGCAAACATCGTGGCGGAGATAAAATATGTCAAGAAAATGAAACGACGCTGAAACTCATCCATATGAGTGAAGTCGGCAGAAGTGATGACATCGTCGAAGGAACCATAAGAAAGCTTCATCTTTCGACCAAATCGGCGCCGTTCGAGCACAGGCTCTAATAATTCCATCACCTGATCCGGCACAACAGGGTCGAATTCGACATCTTGACCACCCCAGCGTAGCCCGGTAATCATCACAAAGTCGACAGGGGTTATGGCCATCTCTCCTACAAGGAGGTGAAAGGTGTTGGTGGAATCCCAGAATCTCTCTGCGAGCGCACGCCCCATCACCCGTGGTGTACAAGGTTCCCAAGCCTTGACACATTTCCAGAAGAGGTCAAATCCCGACTCTTCTAAAAATGCAAGCGCCCAATTATCTTCCGCAAAATGCTCCACCACCATGATCGGTTTCCGCATATTGCCACCAGTTCTGAGGGAATCCTCCTGAGGATCCACCATAAAAATTCAAAAAAAGAGAAAAGTCCCTACAGCAAACTATCAAGTGATCCCTAGTTTAGCAAAAGCTAAATTTAACTTCCACTAAATTAGGGGGCTAAAAAAATCATTTGGCCCAACCCAAGACGAATTGAGGGCTTCTTTGCTCTCGGCCCGAAGATCAACCCACACGAGTTCACCCAGACGAGTTCTCACAAGAAAAAAGAGGTTGGGCCGTATGCAGAAGTTCAGACGGGTTCAAGAGAAGTTGGGCCGCATCGGCCCACCCAGACGGGTTCGCTTCAGAGAAAAAAAGGGTTGGGCCTTTCTCTTTCGGCCCACCCAGACGGGTTCACATCAGCGAAAAAAAGGGTTGGGCCTCTCTTTTTCGGCCCACCCAGACGGGTTCTCACAGCAAAAAAGGGGTTTGGGCCTCTCTTCTCGCCCAACCCAGACGAGTTCTTCCAAGAAAAAAGGGGTTTGGGCCTCTCTTTTCGCCCAACCCAGACGGGTTCTCTGTTAAAAAATGGACCAGTTTAGGGGCTAAAAAGGGCCAACACGAGTTGAGGGCCTCTCTTTTTTTTCAGCCCAAAGAATAACTCAGACGGGCTCGTGGAAACGTTGGGCCGCTCATTTTCCAGCCCAACTCAAATGGGCTCACGAGAAAAAGGTTGGGCCGCTCATTTTTTCAGAATAACCCAGACGGGTTCCTAGCTCAAATGGGCTCATTTTTCGGACTAACTCAGACGGGCTCATTTTTCGGACTAACTCAAATAGGACCTGTTTGGGCCTCACGCAGCAAACTCAGACGGGCTCACTATGTGTTCCATTCTAAAAAAATCGGCCTATCTAAAGCTCGATTTGAACAATACGGGTAATCGACATAAATTACTTCATTATTTGTAGCTAAATCAACAAGCTAGAATTAAACATTTCTACTTGCAAATTTATGCTATAATTAAAGAGCAGAGTCAGGGAGACGTTACCCGGACATGTGAATGCTTGTGCCATACGTGATTCCACGGTTCAGGCACCAGTATCGACGGTTCCCAACCCGGCCTAGGAGTCCATGCTCGCCGGGAGGACATTTCATGTACCCAGTTTGTTGCATGGGGATGAACGGGCAAATCTCTAACTTTTCTAACCATTGCTTCCTAACTAGTGAATGAATTTTTTTTTTTTTTTTTGAGCAAGAAAAGGAAGTGGAAGAATGTGATGTGTGATTAAGGGCATGGAGAGGCCCCCTTTTATAAGAAGAATGGATGCATGCACACCACACAAGTGGCCAACCGGCGGGCCCCAGCATTAGGATCATGGAAGGCATGCATTGGCCGAAAATTTATCCTAAAATCTATCCTAAAATCTATCCTAAAGTCACATGCATTGGCCGAAAAAAAAAAGAGAGAGAAAAGAACAAGACGCCAGACGGGTTCGCAGCGAACCCAACGTGCCGGCCCAAACTCGTCGCAGCCGAAATGGGCCCTGCAATTACAGGCCCAATGTAGGAACTCAGACGGGTTCGCAGCGAAGCCCAACGTGCCGGCCCAAACTCGTCATAGCCGAAATGGGCCTTGCAATTACAGGCCCAATGCATGAACTCAGACGGGTTTTGCAGAGCCAAAATGGGCCCAAACTCGTCGCCCCAATTCAAGCCCAATGCAATTCGAGCGGTAACTCAGACGGGTTTTCTGTCTAAAACAGGCCCAAAGTTCAGGCCCAATGCAATTCGAGCATTTCCCATGAAGCAATGGCAAACTTAAGCCCATTTCCGAAAGCTAAAGCACAACTGACAGGTAAATTCTCTGACTCGCTTTGATTTTCAGATAAACTGATGCCCTCCTTCTCTGTTTTGCAGAACAATGCACGAGATACGTCAGTCGTCAGGCGGTTACAAAAAGACGTACTCATCTTCGGTGGCCGTCATCGGGCCTTCACAATGCGATGACACCCTTTTCAGCACAAAGACACAAGTCACGGCACGCTTCACGGGGAAATGAAGTGGACCACCTCCTCATCACGGCATGCTTCACGGCGAAATGAAGCACGTCACCTCGATCCACCTCACGGCGAAATGAAGTGGATCACCTCATCATCACGGCACGCTTCACGGCGAAATGAAGCGCGTCACCTTGATCCACCTCACGGCGAAATGAAGTGGACCACCCCATTATCACGGTATGCTTCACGGCGAAATGAAGCACGTCACCTTAATCCACCTCACGGCGAAATGAAGTGGATCACCTCATCATCACGGCACGCTTCACGGCGAAATGATGTGCGTCACCTCGGTCCGCCTCACGGCGAAATGAAGTGGACCACCCCATCATCACGGCATGCTTCATGGCGAAATGAAGCGCGTCACCTCGGTCCGCCTCACGGCGAAATGAAGTGGACCACCCCATCATCACGGCGAAATGAAGCGCGTCACCTCGGTCCGCCTCACGGCGAAATGAAGTGGACCACCCCATCATCACGGCATGCTTCACGGCGAAATGAAGCACGTCACCTCGATCCACCTCACGGCGAAATGAAGTGGATCACCTCATCATCACGGCACGCTTCACGGCGAAATAAGGCGCGTCACCTCGGTCCGCCTCACGGCGAAATGAAGTAGACCACCCCATTATCACGGCATGCTTCACGGCGAAATAAGGCGCGTCACCTCGGTCCGCCTCACGGCGAAATGAAGTGGATCACCTCATCATCACGGCACGCTTCACGGCAAAATGAAGCGCGTCACCGCGGCCGCCTCACGGCGAAATGAAGTGGACCACCCCATCATCACGGCATGCTTCACGGCGAAATGAAGCACGTCACTGTAGACACCGAAAATGGGTCGAGCAGGTTTCCAGTTTAACCCGGGAACAGAATTGAGGGCTCACGCGGATTTGGGCCAAAGTCAGGGTTTGGCCTAAGAAGAATTGTGCGGATTTGCATTTTAGGCCAAAATTTTTGGGTTGGCGCGGATTTAACCTTTGGGCCAAAATCGGTGGGTCTGCGCGGATTTGTGCAAATTTTTGGGCCAAGATGTGCATCTCACGCGGATCCGGACCTTGAACCATACCCGACCCATATTGCAAATCGGACCCGGATTCGGGCATAACCCACAGATCCGCGCGGATTTGGTCCCGGGTTGACCCATCGATTGTGCGCCGTTTGGTCAAAAAGAAATCGCAGCGGTTTCGGCGGTTGAATAATCATTGCGATCGCCAGCAGTGATGACGCTGGATTTTGGGCAAGCTGCCGTGATCACGCCAACATTGCCCCTTTTCTATGCCTATAAAGGGATCCGCGCGGATCTTTTGTACGGGTTGGAAATTTTTTGGACCCGGAGGAGAAAGAGAGAATTCACCACTACTAAATCCTGAGATTTGCGCAGATTTGGTCACTTTTCCGGAGATTTGCGCGGATTCAACCACTTTTCCGGCCAATTTCGGATTTCGATCACTCAACCGGCACAAGAGAAAATCTGCGCGGATTTCCGATTCCCGACCCGGCTCCTGCGAGTTTGCGCGGATTTGGATAATCCGCTTCTTCTTTCTCATCTGTTCGGCCATTATTTTTGTTTATTTCATTTTTAACGGTTGTAACAATGTAGTCCTTTAGTTCCCCGCCCGCTGTAATTACGGTTTGGTTATTTTTGTTTTCGTTATGTGTTGAACTCCATTATCCTATTGTTAATCGCATGAGTTTAGAAAATCTGTGACAACCTTTTTTTGTTTTATTTCCTTTCTTTGTTTTCCTAATGTAACCCGACTTAGTAAAGGCCGCTTCGGCGGGCGGTGCAAGGGCATCCCCCTACACCGACTTCTTTACCCCCGAATTCAATCTTTGGATTAGGACCGGAGTCCGTTTTTTTAAAGGTTTTGTTAATTTTACTTTTTTTTAAAAAAAATTAACTGGCGACTCCTTTTCTTCTTTCCCTTTTGCTAAAAAAAAACCCAGTTTGATTTGGATTTGCGTGGATCCGTGAATCATTTGGGCCAAAACGGAACCCGAATCCGCGAGGATTTGGGTGGAGTTTCGGCCCAAATTGCCCCAAGATCCGCGCAGACCCAAGCTACTGTTTGGTCCGGTTTTTTTTTATTTTTTTTCTTTCCCTTTTCCAGTTCAAAACTCAAAAAGCCTGTTCTGGCCTGGGTGGGTCCGGAATCCGCGTGGATCCGGCCCGCTTCGGCTCAATTTCCGTTTTTTAGCTTTTTGCAAAAAACCTGTTTACAGCCACTTTTTTTTTTATGTTCTTCTTTTTTTTCTTCCCGCGTTGTCTTCTCCTATTTCGAAAATAATTTCTAAAAAAGCCAATTTTCTTTAAAATCGTCCCTTAAGAAAATAAGCAACCCTACGTCGAATCGACCTTCCGTGGGAAACCGTGCCCTCCGGGGGCCGCGGGCCCTACAGTCACCTTGATCCACCTCACGGCGAAATGAAGTGGATCACCTCATCATCACGGCACGCTTCACGGCGAAATGAAGCGCGTCACCTCGGTCCGCCTCACGGCGAAATGAAGTGGACCACCCCATCATCCTGTCATTCTTCACGGCGAAATGAAGCATACCCCCAAGATCCGCCTCACGGAGAAATGAAGCGGATCGACCCCGACCGGCTTTACGGAAGAAACTAAGCAGTCCACCTTTATCTTGCACTCCACGGCGAAATGAAGTGCATGACCTTTATCTACCTCGCGGCAAAATGAGGCGGATCAATTCGGTCTGCTTTACGGAAGAAACTAAGCAGGCCAACCAAAAATCGACGCAGGACCAAGCTTCCAAGCGCCAACCAGCTTCAGAACAGGCTTCTGATTCATATCCTAGATTATCAAGACTACTTTGATCATCGTTTTACTCAAACTCGATCAAAGTGGGGGCTATCTGTAGACACCGGATTTTGTACCGGTATTAGTTTTAGTTATTTGTAAAAATAAGTTAGCCGAGTAGTTTAGTAGCATGCAAACCCATTTCGTTTCTGGCCCGAAAACAAGCATAATGGCCCAACATTACGGAAGAAACCCGTCTGGATTTGATAGGCCAGAGCATAACTCAGCTCGGATCAAACCGGCTGAGTTACTGGGACAGAGCTCAGTTCAGCTCAGGAACCTGTCTGGGTTCCGCGGCAGTATGCTAACCCTTAAACGCACCCCCTACTCCCCCTATTCCACTATAAATTAAACCCTTTTTTTCCTTCCATGGACACCAGGGTATGCTAGAGTATTGACACTAGCATATTCTCTCCACCTCTTCTCTCCCTTCGCATGCTGCTTCACTAAAGGTTAGCATAGTTGATGTAAACCATGTAGCATAATCTATCGAATTCATGTTTCTTTTATATTTTCAATGTTTTGCATGATTTTAATGATGAATTTGTTAAATTTATATCTAATTCCTCCCTTTAACTTTTTCTGCTTTGATTTAATTCTAGTAGAGTCTATTCGTTTGAATAGGCGAATTTGACAATTTTAATTGTCAAATTCGTAACCTTACCCCCGAATCCGTCTTTGGGTTCGTAGGCCGGAGTTGTTTATCAAAATGGTTTGTTATTTTTCTCCTAAAATTCAACTGGCGACTCTATTTTCGTACTTTGGTATTTTCCTTTTTATGGTTTCTATGACCTAATTTGTGTTTAGCGCAAAGAGCAACCCGGCTTGGTTCAATTCATGAACCCAGACGGGTTTTCATCCTCTTTTCCTTTTTTTTTCTCTTTGTTTTTCTCCTTTCTCGTGGGATCTGCAGTTACGAACCCGTCTCGGTTCCAGCATTGAACCCAGACGGGTTCCTTATGTTTTCCCCTTTCTTTTTGTCTTTTTTCCCTTTTTCTTTCTTAAAAGGTGAATCTCGGGCTCACGGCGCATAAATCGTTTTAATCTGTCAGCTAAGTTATTCTTAAAAGTTCAACTTTATTTAAGATTAAGCAATCCTAGTCGGCTCCCAATCACTTTTAAGTAGCGCCGCGAAAAAGGTCATCAATTTTTCGGGGTCTACAAGTATGCCTTCCACTTTTGACAAGTCAATCCCTAAATGAAATTGCTAAAAATAATGACATCACATCGCACCTTTCCCCCTTCCCTATTAAAAGCAAGTACAACAGTCACTACATTTCCACGTCATGTCAACATTAGAAGTAATCATTACAAACGCCTTCAACACTCAACTAGACTAAGGTCAACAATTACACACCTTTATAAGTTTATTAGAATGATGTCGTTAACCCACAACAATGAGGCGGTTAACCAAGATGCAACTGGGTTGACGTAAACTTTTTATGGGTTAACCATCAATGGTGTCAATGTTGAATATTTTATGTACCATTATAACTCATGTGGCTCACATTTTAAACCCTAAATTAAGATTTATGTAGTAATTAATTAATGAACAAGGAATTGCAAAGTTTATGTTGGGGCTTTGATGGGATATAATAGGTGAACTTCATGAAAGATTAACTCAAAACAATGAGGTGGTTAATCAGTATACATAAGCTCAACAAGGCATTAACACATGTATAGTAGTTACAGTCCAATGTCCTTTCTAACACAAAGTTAAAATAGGGTCACTTTTAAGTCTAGAGAACAATTTACCCATAATAATAATAATAATAATAATAATAATAATAATAATAATATTATTATTATTATTATTATTATTATTATTACTACAATTACTACTACTACTTTGCAAGTTTTAACATTGCATAATTTTTTATTTCATGTTTTTTTGAGGAAAACAATGCATAAATTTAAAAAATAATGAAAGATTGATTTTATTTGAGTCAAAAGATAACCCTCCAAACACATGTTAGCATTATTTTTTTTATTTTTTTTATAAAGATAATAAAGGAAGACTAGAAAATTCTTCTCTCAAGGGACTCATATTAACATTATCATTAACAATACATGTGGTTAGAACCATTATAATAATAATAATAATAATAATAATAATAATAATAATTATTATTATTATTATTATTATGCTAGCCCCAATTGACCATTTATAATCAACATAACCTTACTTTAATATAAACATAGGAGGAAGATATATTAATTACCTCAAACTTTTTGCCTACACCACCCATTCTCATATTTCATCGCCAGCAGAACTAAAAACATAGATATAGATAAAAATTAGAGAAATCAATTCTAATCAAGATCAGGGCAGATTCAGTATGGATTCACGTGGGGTCATATATGTGACCTCGCTTTAAAAGAAAAATGATCGAAAATTTATATTTTTATCAATAAAGTGGGCTACTAAATAGATAAATATTATATGTGAGAAATTAGAATCATAATATTTGACGCAGCTGGGTGATACACGTGTTATAATGGGGTATTGCTTACTGGTCGCATGTTCAAAACCTAAACAATGCATGAGCCCTATGAATTGGATTGTAAATTTGTTTGGGGAATTATATTTTTAGAAAAGAAAAGTGTTTGGAGAATTGGATTGACAGAACAATGTCATAATCAAGCAAACAAAAATTAAGGAAGACGTACGTACCATTTATACCCCGGGATGGTGCCATGCATGCGAACTCCAAAACTCAAGTGCTAAACTAATTTGAAAGAAATGTGAAAGAAGAAGAAAAGAAGAAGGAATAGGAAACAAGACTTGGGAGAGGAGGATGGGGCCTTAGATAATTTCAAAGAGAAATCTTTGATGCTAGAGAGATGTAAGATGAAGGTGAATTTGGTTTTGAGCTTGAATTTGTGGGAGAGCTTAGGAGTTAGGACAAATATTGAAATAGCTAGGGTTCTGTGTTGGTTCAGACAAGCTAGTGGAAAGAGAAAGTAAAAAAAAAATGGAAGAGAAATAGAGAGTGGAGAATATAAAGAGAAAATGACTTGGAGGTAATTATTATTAGTAATTTTGGACCTTAATATAATGAACTTTTGAAATATTTGACAATAATGCACTAAACTTTGATATTGGATAATAATGCACTGAATTTTGGGGGTGTTGGATAATAATGTATTCGAGACAATTTCGACGGTGGCAAACTTGGTGAAAATCTTATGTGACAGACCGAGAAGACAAATATTTTTGGACTAATTCATCTCCTCCACCTGCTACATAGGATTACCACAAAATTAGTCATTGTCAAAATTATACTGAGTGCATTATTATTCAACAACCCCCAAAGTACAGAGTATTATTGTCCAAGGTCAAAGTTCAGTGTATTATTGTCCAATACCCCAAAAGTTCAATATATTAACATCCAAAAACCCTTATTATTATTTTGTGAATTGATTTTTAGGAGCTCCCTTTTTTTAATTATCATGACCTATTATTTTAATAAAAACCTATTAAAAGGGGTAGTAATTTTTTATATTTATAGAAAATGGTTTAAAACAAGGATCTTTTTATGCATAAATATGATGTTTTGACATTTTTATTAAAACAGGTTAAAATAAACACTCTTAATTCTTTGTGATAATTTTAATGGTATTAGTTATCACAATCAACTACTTGTATATACCTCAAAAATTTGTACTTGCTTATGATAACTTTAATAATTTAATTGTCCGACACAACTATATTAAGATATCAGTCAAAGTTTTCTAGTAAAGTTTAATTTTTTTCCTAAACATGGTGAGCCTATAACCATATAAAATACAATTTTTGACATTGACTCATCACTTATGTACCTTCTCCCCTTTGTACTGATAGCTTTACTAAGGCCTTGTTTTTTGGATTGGATAAAATGAAGTTTGGATGGATTAGATACTTTTTTAGGGAATTATATTTTTAGAGAGGAAAAATGTTTATGAAATTGTGTAAAACTTGAATTAGATTGGATTGAAAAGAATTATCAATTCAAATAACATGACCAGGTCTTTGTTAAAACAGGAGATTCAATAAATGACATGACTAATTATCAATATAAAAAAAAATCGACTGACCACTTCCATATCTACTTTGTCTTTTACAGTTTTACTACTCAGCTATATGGACAATAGCTGGCGGTGTTTTCACGAGTACGTCTGTGTAGTGTCAATTCAAAGCAGAAAAAGTGCCATTCCATTGATTCAACCAAACACTGCAGAAGCATGTGGTTTTACCACTCACTTTTACCTTTGGGTGAATTATTGGTGGACACTGGACACAGCCTGTGCCCAGAAAGAAAAGAAGAGTAAAACTGAAAAGTAAAATATGATCGTACGTGACAGGACTGGACAAGGGAGAAACTGGAAAATGGATGAAAGTTGAACAAAAAACATGGGAACAGGCTACTATACAATAAAAGTATTTATAATTTATCTATGGGAAATTGGATTATGATAATACGAACTTTTGGCCATATAAGATTTAATAATACGAACTTTCGATTCAGTGATGAATAATGCGAACTTTGACCCTTTGTTGCCCCCAATAACACACCACTGAGTTAAGATTAACTTGACTCGGCGGCGGTCTGACTTAGCGGCGGAGGCACGCGCCTGGTTGTTTTGACTTTGCCACGTCATCCACGTTGAGTTAAAAAAATAATACGAACTTTACCTTATTTGCTCTGAATAATACGAACTTTTTTCTCTCTCTAAAAATCTCAAATCTCATTTTTACTTCTTGATCTTCTTCAATCATCCCCCTCTCTCTCCTCCTCCATCGAAGAAAAACCCAAAAAACCCCGACGAATCACCACCATAACTTTCAAGATGGAAAACCCCAAATTCGGTGATGAATGACCCTCAGGTGGGCGGTTTGATGCTCCTTAACCCGCCTGTGAACCCGAAATTGTAGGCCAAAAGTTCTGGGGGTGTTTCGTCGAGGTTTTATGAGTTTGATTTCGATGGAGGAGGAGAGAGAGAGGGGGACGATTGAAGAAGATGAAGAAGTAAAAATGGGATCTGAGATTTTTAGAGAGAGAAAAAAGTTTGTATTATTCAGAGCAACATAAGGTAAAGTTCATATTATTTGTTTAACTCAACGTGGATGACGTGGCAAAGTCAAAACAACCAGGCGCGTGCCCCCGTCGCCACGTCAGACTGCCGCCGAGTCAAGTTAATCTTAACTCGGTGGCGTATTATTGGGGGCAACAGGGGGTCAAAGTTCGTATTATTCATCACTGAATCGAAAGTTCGTATTATTAAACCTTATATGGTCAAAAGTTCGTATTATTAGAATCCAATTTCCCTTTATCCATCTATACAATAAAAGATGTTTGAGCCTAAAATTTGTTTGAGCATTATGTTTGCTTGCTGATTTGTGTTTACATTTAATCAAAGAAGTTCAGGTGGATATGTTTTTTGAGTGGCCAGTCTGTTGGCTAAGAGCATATACAATGCTAGTTTCAAAATGTTGGAATTCTAGTGGGGGTTCACTCTTCTACATCATACAAAATTTTTACTTTTTGGAACTTCATTCCATCTTCCCTACAATCATTAATAACTCATTCCATTTTTTTATTTTAAAATAATGTTAGTATAGGCCCATCTTTCTTTTATAATTAATAAATTTGTTAATGTCAATATTTTGTGAAGTTTAATAAGATGTTATTTAACATATATTGATTTTCAAAGATAAAAATTAAAGTGGGTAAAATTTTATCCGACCCAAATACTCAAATTTATCCGACCTATAAAACATCGAGTTTGGTGACAAATTTCTTGTCCAAATTTGATATTGATCGAATTGACCAATATTCAAATCCACAAAATCTAATATCTTTGAAAATTATATATTTATTAAAATAGTTCTCCAAGCATGGATTTCTGGATGGAATACAAATACTGAATAGTGCATATATAATTATTCTGATGGTATATATGTACTTTTGCTTTTTAAATTTAAAAATCTATTAAAAAATTATTCCATGCAAGCAAATTGTTCCAGCGTTCTTTCACGTGTTCCCCCAAATTTTTGTTCCGCGGTTCAGGAGTTGAGTGGGAACTCCAGTAAAATTCCAAGGCTAGCATTATGCCCTGCATATGCTCTAAGACCCTGTTCTTTTATACAGTTTGTTGCGGTGTGGTAATGATATGATGTTATGAAATTTGAAAAAAGTGTATTAAATTGTGGTAAATTGTGGTGAGAATTATGATAAGTGGGTATGTGAGAAAAATGAGGAGAAAGAAAAGTGAAAATATATATTGGTGATGATTGTAGTGTGGCAGAAATTAAAAAGTTGCGATACGGTATGGTTCCACATGCGATCTACCGCATAAAAAAACAGGGCTAATTTGTGTTCATATACAAATTTACTCAATTACCCTCAAACATAATAGTTAATAAGTAGTTTGTCTTGTACCTTGTGTTCACACACAAATTTATTCTTTTACCTTTGAATATAATAATTAATCAACAATGTATCTTGTAGCTTATTTTAACACATAAATTTACTCACTTGTCATCAAGTATAATAATTAAGGATCCTAACATCAAACGAAAATTAAGTTAGTAAACTCATCATTTTGGACGATCCAATTAATATGCGGTATTTTGCGGAATGGTGTGGTGAGGTGTGGTGGAATTGTGGTGGGGTGTGGTGGAATTATGGTGGGGTGTGGTGGAATTGTGGTAGGTTATTGGTATGTGGGGTATATGAGGAGAGAGAATGTAAAAAGTAGAGGAGAAAAGTGAAGAGATAGAAAATGAGGAGAGAGAAAAGTAATGATTTGCGGGTGGGTTGTAGCAAATTGCGGTAGGCTGTGGCACCGCAATTTGCCAACCGCAGAAAAGAACAAGGCCTAATTCCAGGTCATATGTATATTTGGTTCGGGCAATACATGTGAGATGTATTTAGAGTTCTACAAATTTGACCTTAAAAACATGAGCTAGGTGTATTTTGAATTCTTGTAAATATTTATATTTTTCCTTCACTCATAAGTTTAGTTTCTCAAATACAATAATAAAAAATCATAATATCAAATGAAAATTAAGTTACTTGATATATCAATTCAGACAGACTGGTTAAATATAACCAGAGTGTATATTAGGTTAGGTCAAATATAAGATCCATTTAATTCAAATTTATGTAAATTTGACGTTTTTAACGCGAGTTGTGCATGTTTAATGTTTTGGGTTCAGGATCTTCAAGTAGATACATGTCAAATATATTTAATTCGTCCATAAGATGAACAGGTTAATTAGTTTTTAGGTCCCATTCTTTTGTGCGTTAACGCAACTAACCGCAACGCAAACTACCGCAACCTACCGCAACATACTGCAAATTACGATTATCTTTTTACTATTTTCACCGCAACTTACCGCAATCTACCGCAACGCACAAAAGAACGGTGCCTAAATAAGTTATTATGAATAACGCAAGTCACATCAGTCACATTATTTATTAAATAAATAATTTTTTTTCTTTATTTTAATAATTTATGGAGATGTATGTTAAATAAAGAATAGTGAGGTAACAAAGTAGTGTGAGTATCTACCAAGACGAATCATGATTATCTTCTGCAGACATCCAGATGACGAATTTTTCGACGAACAATGAGATTCGGATCTGGAAGTAAGGTTACAGATTCGAAGGTTGGAACCTACAAATCCAATCGTTCAAATAACAGACTCTACTAGATTGATTTACTGAAGAAGGCTGTAGAAACTGAAAACTAATTAAATTATTTAGAATTATTTAGATGCATGCAAGAATCAAAGTGGGATAAGCCGATAACTAAATAAGTGAATTAATTAAAACATAAACAGAGGAAAACAATTAAAGGTGTATTTACAAGTTGAAATCCAAAGAAGTCTAAGTTTATCATTTATTTCAATATTACATGATTATAACATGAGAATTAAATAAATAAAATGAAAAAATAAACAAAATGTGAAGAATATTAATGTATGTAAAATGATGAAAATGGCGAAGAAGAATAAATCACATAGGCTCTGTTCTTTTATGCGGTATGATGCGGTAAGGTATGGTGAAATTGTGACGGGTTGTGGTGTAATTGAGGCGGGTTATTAGTATGTTGTGGTAGGTTTTTTGTATATATATAAATATTGTATTGGTAATTGTGAAAAAATAATTTGTGGTGGGTTGTAGTGAATTGTGGTAGAATGGTATTTTGTGGTGGGTTGTGGCAAACTGCGGTATTTCGGCATTTCGCTATAAGGAACAATGGTGGAATATGATGATTATTTATAGGTGAAATGCACAAACGATGTCACCTTTGCATTAGGCTGTGTCAAATTCATGTGTAAAAAGTAATTGAGTAAAAATTAAATTTTGGTAATTTTGATAACTTTTATCAAATTTATCCTAATAGATCAAAATTCAATTTTTTTTAATTTTTTAACTCTTGTAATTTATAATAAATTTGGATAATTTCTGGTAAATTTTGATAAATTTAGATAAAAATTGATAAATTCAATTTACCAATGAATTTAAAAGACCAAAAGGATCATCATATGATATTAAACATATCCAACATAACTACGGCCCTGTTTTTTTATGCGGTGTGTTGCGGTATGACGCAGTATGGTGTAGTGAAATTGTGGCGGGTATAGTGGAATTGTGGTGAGTTTTTTGTATGTATATATATATATATATATATATATATATATATATATATATATGTGTGTGTGTGTGTGTGTGTGCGCGCGCGTGTGTATATATATATATATGTTGTATTGGTAATTGTAAAAAGTTAATTAGAAAAAATGAGTTGAAATATAGTATTGTTTTTGGATGATTAAAAAAATGGTTGAAAAAGTATTGTATTAAAAAAAGTGAGTTGTAAAAGTATTGATTGAAAATTTATATTAAAGATATATAATAAATTTGAAAAAATAATTTGTGGTGGGTTGTGGTGAATTGTGATGGAATGACATGTTGTGGTGGGTTGTGATAAAGTGTGGTGAGCTGTGACACCGCAGATTACCAGCCGCATAAAAGAACATGGCCTACACAAGTTTGTTATGTATATTTATCCCTTGGTTTCTTGTTCCTTCGGCCCCTCCCTACCCACCAACTTTTATTGGACCCTATCAAGGTCTTGAGTGCTTTTTATTCTTCATGGTGAATAGCCTTATAATCGGGGTAAGATTAACTCATTTATGTTTTATAGGTATCCTTTAATAGATAATGAAACTAATGTATTATCAAATAGTTTTTTGAAAATTAGTTTATTGAATTAAAAAAAAAATAATATAAAAATTTACTTATCAAATACTTCAAAAGTTAACTTTAATCCAAAAATTAAAAGCTACTCAAAAAAGCTGAGTAGCCAAATACCCCAAAGCTTTCATAAGCCAATTGTAGATGACTGAAGTGGTGTTGCTACTCAACTTGGACTAATTCACGTTAGAATGGACTATCTTATACATTTTTCCAATTATGAGAAAATAGATACAAGTTGGTTGAATCTATGACCATTTTGAACCAAGCAAAATTGATAATCTAAATGAGAAAATACGCGGGCCTAAACATGACAGTGATGATAAACTGAAACATACAAATCGAGAAAAGGGAGAGCGAATAATTTCCTAGGATGACTTATACTGAAGGAACTCGCGTCGTCTGAGCAAATTCAAATCATCCACATGAGCAGGTTGGAAGGTGACCACATTTTGAATTTGTTCCTCATCATTTGTTGTTGTTGGCTCATCTGTCCCCTTCAAGAACTGTGAGTACCAATGTTGGGATTGTTTCGGAATTCTAGTCAAATTTGGATCACTAAAATTGACAAAGTATAAACCAAAGCTATATTTGAAGCCTCCCAATAGCTCATACATGTCCACAAATGACCACACAAAGTACCCTTTCGCATTCGACCCGTTTCTGCATACAATATGACACATATTAAGAAAATATAGACAACAGGAAACTTGAACAGAAATATTTTTCCCATTGATTTGAGATTGGACCTAGTTTGTGTAACAACATGTAAGAGAAGGTGAAATGGTCGTTACCTGATTGAATCAAGCACAGCACCAATGAAACCCTGCAAATACTCTACCCTCAGTGTGTCATTCAATGATGTAGTGTTTGTCCGTTGGCCTGACAACCAGTTCCGGTGAAAAAAAAAAACAGGCATTGAAACATTATCAGAAAGATATATGAACAAGATGCATGTACTACACATAAAGGAGAAAGAAAGATCGAGGGATTACCATTTTCGTATATATAAATGGGAGGATTGCCGTAAACTTGTTTGAATTGCTCTAACACTCCTTGCATAGCCCAGGGTTCATTAGGAAATGAAAACTAAGACAGCGAAAGAAAATCATTTGACACAGAACTCAAACACATAAAACAATTACTCGAATGAAGTCATTCCTCACCGTAGATTGTGGTGAAATACCACCGACATCTGCAGTAGATTAAGATGTATCAGCCATATGCTTAAATATCTTAAGGCTTCAACAAAAACTGTTTGGATTGATCGAGTCATATAAGAAAAGCGATATTAACATACATATCCAAAGAGTTCCCGAGTCACCCATGAAATCTCTCGGCTCAGTGTTGAGGCTCACTGGATTGTTTTTGACCATGACAGGATTGTAGAAATTAATCCCAATGAAGTCGTACGTTCCCTTCACCAACTCTGCCTCATTTTGCGTGAAAACGGGCAGTCTTTTGCCAACATTCATCTTCATTATTTCTGGATAATCTCCATACATCAAAGGATGCATAAACCTAAAGTTGGAAAGACATGATGTCAGAAACTAGCACACATCATATTATCTGTGCAAAAACTTGTGTGACATACTAATGTACTTACCAACCAACAAGGAAATCGTAACTTCTCTGTGCTGCAATTAAATCCTCCGTCGAATTACTGAAAGGAAAAAAATGCAAGACGTACAAACTAAAGCCGACAAATCCATGTTGTTTATCCTGCATTCAAGTCCGCAATGACAATGGTGAACACTTTCACATAAGCATACCTTAATGTTAGGAACAAGATTATAGCTTGTATATATATACACCTGATATTTTTCCTTGTAGAGTCTGTAAGCTGATGCATGAGCCAATAATGCATTGTGAGCAGCAATATATCCCTCAACTGTTGAGTCTCCTACAGTACAGTTTCTTCCAAAAGGGGAAGAACATCTACCAGGAGGTGCTTCCCCAGAGTCATAACCTCCAAACACAAATATATTGGCCTCATTGATAGTTGTCCAATATTGGATCCTATCACCGAATTCTCTAAAACAAACATCTGCATATGCTGTGAAGTCTTCTCTGCAATGCATGTCAATCACAGTTTAATGCATGACACACTTCAGATAGTCACAAATCATCAGGTCATGAGAGTTAACGCGACATACATGAACTTTGAGCTTAGTAATCCTCCGTACTCGTCCTCTAGGATCTGTGGAAAGTCCAGGTGGATTAGTGTTGCATGAGGTTCAATCCCTGTAGTTTCATAATTAAAACCGAGATTGTTGTTATTGTTTTTGTTGTCGTCTCATTTGTGTTACTGTAAGATGTAAATCATGTAACGTGTTAGTACGTTACCATGTTTGATAAGTTCATCAATGAGATTGTTGTAGTATTTCACACCCTTGGCATTGACCTTTCCTCTGCCGTCTGTAAAGGACAATGAGATTTTGGTAGATTCACAAACTTAAGTATGAACTTACTCTTTGGGGACATTAATTCACTATGAAACGAAGAGATGTACCAGGAATTAATCTTGACCAGGAAATGGAGAATCGATATGCATCCAATCCGGTTTCTACCATGAGTCCGACATCTTCCTATATATACATATATATGTACATGACAAGATAATTAACAATAATCGTTAGGCAACACAGAAGTGTGTGTGCCTAAGATGATGAATTTGCAATTTATTAGATGCTCCTAGAGCATGTGCTCCAGATTATACAATTGTTCACCGATATATATTAAGTTGTTCACTCTAACTATTATGATTGTTCATTCCGATTATTATGATTGTTCACTCGCAAATATCTAAAGCACATGCTCCGAGTACATCTAATATATATTGTGATGAATTAGTGTGAAAAATAAAATGTACAAGGGATTTTCAGTTACCTTGTACTTGTGATACTCATCAGAGGCTACATCTCCAGTACCAGGCCAAGAACCTGAAAGTTTGTTTACTATGTAAAGATGAAACAAATAGAAGTAGAATGTTGTTGTAGTGCTAACATGTAAACCCCTTTGTTAAGTTGTTTCCTAACTCCAAATCAGCAACAAAAGTGACAAGATTAACACATCACATTCTATATGATTAGGGTAGGCAAAAATCTGTCCGGCCCGATAACCGTATTTGTCTCACCCGAAAAAATCACCTACGGTCATAAAATTTTCGTCCGAATTTTTATGTTGATCTATTTGATCGAAAATTTAAATACAAGTTTTTCAAATTTGTATTTTTTGATCTCGATTTAGACCTGAATTTATACTTGTCCGATTTATCCGGCTCGAAAAATACGTACGTGAAACTAGGTATCGGACGTAAGTTTTTGTCCAATGCCCGATTTGCACGAAATTGGAATTACCCGGACTCAGATTTTCCAGCTCTATATATGATACTCCTGGCAAGCTAGCTAATGATTATTCATGGTCTTTAATATAACACTTGTAAATATAAAAACGATATGAACTTCAGGGCAAAATACTTTTTAAATATCTTACCTTGGTATAAAATTTAATATAATCACATATTAATTTGAAAAACATGACGTTGTGTAAATTGTTAAAAATTACTTTTTATCTATAGTTTTTTCAATTGAAAGTATTTAAAATATGTTTAACAGATAAAGTTCAGTCGATTAAGGTGTCATTTGTAATTGTTGACGTAGACAACACATTTGGATGGTAAGTGGATGCGGGTAAAAACTTATTGAAAGTTCTAGTAATTTCCGAAAGTTACCGAAACCTACCGTACCCACCAAAAATAAAATTTAGCATACAAATCAAAACTTATCAAAAATAACATTTATCATACCTACCATTTATCACTAAACTTTACGGGCCCTTAGTATGTTGGACTACACCTATCATTAGTTTGTCTTATAAATTAATATATGTGAAAAATGATTTTTGGTTCGTAGTATGCCAACCTTTTGGAGTATTAGATCATAATATACCCACATTTGCTATTGGATACTAATATACCTAACTTTTATATCTATATGATTTTAATGCACTTACGATCACTTAAGTGGTGGGAAATCAGTCTCAATAATGATTTCAATGGACTTCTATCGGTTCCTTATGGGGTTCGAGAAGTTTCCTCCCCTGCCACATCATTCATGAAACCGATTCACCACAACTTAAGTGATGACGAGTACAATTCCCCAAAAGACAAGTATATTACACTCCAAAAACCATTCAAAAAATTACAAGATTGAAGGATTGTAACAAACAACACAAGAGACTCACGAGAACGAGCAAAAGTATCAAAGATGCTAGCTGTCCTTCCATCCTCAAATGCTGCTCCCTCCACCTGGTTCACATATTCTCAATTTCTCATCCATCATATTTTCAGATAAACAATACTACAAAACATTAAAATCACTGAGGCCCCTTCTTTCATAGTTGCGGTTCCACACCACACCATAACTCTTCATATTCCACCACAACCTCTATCAACTCATTTACAATTATTTACACCATAACATTCCACAATCCACCATAATCTTCCACATTTTACCACAACTTTCCCCAACCCACCATAATTTTCAAATAATCAAATTTCCACTATATCGCACCACAATCAACCGAATAAAAGAACAAGACCTAAATTGAGGGCGGAAAGAGCAAGAAAAAGAGGGTAAAAGGTTAATTGGAGTACCTGATAAGCAGAAGTAGAAGACCCAAAAATGAAATCAGATGGGAAATCATGGCGGGTATACTCCTGTGTTGTTCCAATCGCTAGTTTTGAAAGAAAAAACAGGAGAATTAGGATAGAGTAACAAGCTCTTGTTCTAAGCATTCACATTTTCTACAGCCAAATTTTATGCTTGGGTTTGGATGACACCAGCTGAAATTTGACAATCATGCAATTTTTTATCCTAATTTGGTATTTTGTTTTTGTTAGCCGTGGAATGGTACACATATACCAAAAGTTGATCAGAATCAAATGCAAAGAACTTGCACTGAAGGTGTGTTGATGGGTGGTCTCTATTGAGTCTAACCCTGTTTAATTATATAAATTGCGTGAGTCACGTGAAAATTCTTTGATAACATTTTTGCGGTGCATAACACCACGCAAATAGTGGACGAATACCTATGGGGCCTACATGATATTCCAACACCTATATCATGCTCTCGAGAGTCACATAATTATATTTCAGTGGTTCCATGGTGCTCCCGCGGGCGCGTAGGTTTGTTGCATTCAAACACCTCCTACGGGAAAATTTCCTTTGGAAAATAGAGAAAATGGTGGGCCCATCGTGAAAATTTTCCTAAAGTTAACCTGCATTCAAATATTGAAAAATAAGTCAACTCCAGAAAATTGATCATTTCCCCAGCATTATTGACCAACCAAACACACCCTAACTGATTTTTCTTTTATTTTTTAAAAAAAATTCATATTAATATTTATTTCATAATATAATGGATGAAATTTCTTTTATTACTTTTAAATTATTGAATTATAGTTATTATTTTATATCTATCAATAATTATTTTTTAAAAGTTGATTTAACTATTGTAATTGGACTTAATTATGAACATTCACATTTAGTTTTATGAGCATTTAAATTTATTTTTATTAGTATTCATACACTTCTTTATGATCATTGTACTTTAGGTTTATGAGCATATATATACTGATATATGAGCATGATACTTTAGATTTATGAGCATTCATATATTAATTTATAAGTATTAGTAGTTTATGTTTATGAGCATTCATATATTGGTTAATAAGCATTGTTGTACAAACATCAGGTTATGAGCATTTGTGTTAGAAGTCATGAACATTCATCTACTAATTTATGAACATTTTATATAATGATTTATGAACATTGTAATTTAGATTTATGAGCATGGTGGTTTAAGTTTATGAGCATTCACTTACAAGTTACAAGTTATTAAAATAGACGGTCAAAATTAAAATAAATTTGAATGTTCATAAACCAAAACTAGAATACTCATACTCGTAAATTAGAATGTTCATGAACATTGAACAAGTATAGTTTTATGAGCATTCTATTTCAAATTTATAAGCATTCATGCATGTTTAGTTTTATGAGCATTCTAGTTCAAATTTATGAACATTTATGTTAGAGCAGTCCAGTTTGATTTTATGAACATTCTACTTCATATTTATGAACTTTTAAATTTAGGTATATAAACATTATAACTCAAGCTTACCCGCATTCAAAAAATAAAAAAATACAAAGAAAACAAAAAAATACAACGAAAATTCAAAAACATTTAATAAATAAAATATATAAATGAATTGAACCAGAAACAAAAAAAAAAGGTTCATTAAATTTACCACACTATCCACAAGTTATCTTATATTATCATATCATATCACACTTTATTACAATTATCATAATTTTCTCTCTTCTCACTTTTCTCTCTAGTCATTTTTCTCTCTACTTTTCACTTTTGTCTCCTCTCACCACCACACCAACTATTTTTATCACAAATTTTACCATAACCTAACATATTGTGCCGCAACACGCCATGCTTTCCACAATTTACTATATCATACTATTTTCACATTTTTCCACCGCAAAATAGAACAAAGTTTTGTTGGGGAGATCCAAGGGGGGAGCCCACTTTAACCAATGCCCATAATACACAAGTTAAATGAGGTTTTATCTTAAAATCAATTGGTGTTAAGAGGAGTAGTCCACTTGACTTTCATACCATATCCTTTCTTTTAACTTTTCCGATGTGGGACATACACTTTTACTCATGAGTGAATCCCAACAATTTCCCCCTCCACACATGAGTCTCTCCCCCTTGATCGGAAGCATCTTTCTTACTAAGGTTTCAAATTGTTAGGCCCAAGCTCTGCTACCACTTGTTAGGATCGAAATCAGATATGCGGCATCTGGTTAGAAATTAGATCCAGATTGAACCGGATCTAATGTGCAGCGGAAGCGAACAAGATAATTAATTTAGGGATGTAGGTAATGAGAAAAAAATAAACAAGATCAATATAATGGTGATGAAGACAAAATTTTTACGTAGAAACCCAAATCGGGAAAAAAACCACCGGAGGCAAGATAAAATCCACTATAATGGAGAGATTACAAAGGTTATATCCCGAACGGTTGTATAACACAACGAGATCAATAAGGAAAGATCTTAAACGGTTATAGCACAACTGGAGTAGATTATAAAAGGTATCCAAAAGGGTTGTATAACACAATGAGATTAAGAAAAGAAAGATCTCAAACAGTTATAGCACAACGGGAATAGACATATCTCAAAGGAAGGATAACGAAATATAAAGAGATTACAATCTCATAATAAAAACTCTCAAATTGGAATAGAAAAAAGATATCTCATAAGAGTGCCTAGGAGGCACATAATTTGGCCACACCAAACTAGGTTGAATAACCTAGTATTTATAGTAAACTCAAGTAGATCGACGTAGAATAGTCTTCTAGTCGAACTCAACTACTTAGAGCCCAAACAGTATCTTTTAAAAAAATAATTATTTATTTCCAAACTTGAGTCTAAATAGAATTGGGACACTGCCCAACACAAGTCACCATCAAGAGCCCATCATAGCCTCACTTTACTCTATAGAGTCGCACCTTACTCGACCTGAGTCTCATGCCACCACTCTGCGCATTCAAGAGACCCAATCGCGCACGCGCTATGGTCCTTGCTCTTGTCTATGGTGATCTTTTCACACCTTGCGTGCGCCCAACCGAACGAACCATCGGCTCTGATACCACTTGTTGGGAAGATCCAAGGGGGGGAGTCCACTTCAACCAATGCTCATGGTAGACAAGTTAAGTGAGGTTCTATCTTAAAACCAATTAGTGTTAAGAGGAGTAGCCAACTTGACTTATATATCATGTCCTTTCTCTTTATTTTTTCGATGTGGGACATATATTTTTACTCATGGGTGAATCCCAACAATCTTTAATTTATTTATATGTTAAAAACTAATATGTTATACATATACATTAAAAAACATAAACATTTGGATATTGGGATTTATGCAAGAATAATTTATATTTACAAAATGTCAATATATGATATATACAAATTGAAAACAGAATATACGTGTCATTTTATATGATAAAAATTAATGTTTTATAAATATATGTTCAAAAATATATATTTCTTTAATTATTATGAGTTATATCGATAAAATCTATACCTAAAAGAATCATTATACAATAAATACACTTTAAAACATAGATATATGATAATATATATCTAAATTTTTTTTGATAAATTTTGGTACCTTTTAACAAATTTTCGCTAATATATCAAAATTACTATTTTTTTAACTTTGATAATTTTTGATAAATTTTGGTAAATTTAGGCAAAAACTGGTAAATTTTGGTAAACTGAAGTTACCCATGTATTTGACAAGACTTAGGCTCTATTCTTTATACGTACTAGGATCAAGTTAAATTTGTTAAAGTAAGGAAAGGTAAGGAAAAGTAATGATGAAGTTTGTAATAGATGACTTAACAATGAGGGTAAAAGTATTTTATTATTAAAATTTTAACTTTGATTTGAGTGTTTTTTAGGAAATTGGGTAAGATAAAGTAATATAAAATGTGCACATTGTACTTGCAGACTGAATAAATGAGTAGTACACACTAGTCACTGTTATTTATAGTGGTAGGATTAAGTAACGTCGGTAAGGAAAATAAAATAAAATGACATTGATTTGACTTTTTTTAAAGGTTCGGGTAGTCAAGATAAGGAGAGTATATGATAAACATACACTTACCATTCTAAAGAACATGACCTGATAATCTGACTGACACTTAACAATTGGATTTAATCAGTACATATTGTCACTTTTAACCAACTCCATAACACTTCAACACGACGATCCTTAAAACGCCCATGACGCCTCCCGGGTCGCAAACAATACCGATAACTGTTTCAAGGATCGCTGACTGACCTCACAAATCACCAGGAGTTTTTCCAACATGCTTCATCATCGCTCCCACGCTACCTGGGAAAACATCCCAAGAGGTCACCCATCCTGAGACTACTCCCAACCAAACATGTTTAACTGAAGAGTTTCCAACGGATGAACTACCTTAAAAGAAGGTGTACCTTGGTGATATAAGTAGTCATTTCAATTCTCTTAAGCCACACTTAACCATATATCCGGGGTGTTACAATCATCCCCACTTAAGCGCATAACGTCCTCGTTATGCCTCAATCCATTCTAGAATATTTGCTCCGCTATGTGACTGCCCATGGATCTCCCGTCCATTGGCACAACTCACGGTCGTGGGTTGGCTCTGATATCATATGTAACACCCCTGACCCCTCCCAGATCGCGAACAATACAGATAATTGCTTCAAGGATCGTTCCCCCACAAATCACCACGAGTCTTTCCAACGTGCTGCGTCATCGCTCACACGTTTCTTGGAAAACTTTCCAGGAGGTCATGCATCCTGAGATTACTCTCAACCAAACACGCTTAATTGAAGAACTCCCAACGTATGAGCTACTTCAAAAGAAGGTACACCTTTGTGATATATATAATCATTTCAATCCTCTTAAACTAGACTTAACCATATACCCGAGGTGTTACAATCCTACTCTAAAATTTGTATATGCATGAGTGCATAACCATGCACAATGCTATGAAATAACCTTGATATATATATTTATATAATGTTACGCAAGTCATTCAAGATGTTTGCACTTGCAGGAAAGAATTACTATTTTCATTGTCATTGATTTAGAGGAATTTAACACACCTATTGCTTCAGAGGAATCTAAGCACGAGTCCCCCTTCCACTTGAAAAGAAAAGCATTGCTTGGGATTAAAATCATCATGATCTACTCATAAGATATCCAAACTCGAAAATGGAAGCCAATTTATCATTCAATTCTGTCTGTCACTCGTCAGACAATTTGGACATTGTCGTCCTGCTTCATTCATATTCACTCAGCATTCACCCCTTTCAAGAATCTTGAGTACCAACGTTGAGAAAGCCTGCGATGTCTGCTCAAATTTGGATCACAAAAATTGACATGGTACAAACCAAAGGTGGTGTTGTATCCAAACAACAGCTCAAACGAGTCCATGAATGACCAAACAAAGTAGCTTTTCGTATTCGATCCGTTCCTACACAAAAATTGCTATATTTCAAATCCAAAGGAACGTACATCTCTAACCGAAATGAGCAGTTGAGTGATATTACCTTAAAGAATCAAGCACGCCTCCAATGTGACTCTGCAAATATTCCACCCTCAACGAGTCGTTCATGACGGATTGATCCAAATGCTGACCTGATATAAGCGAGTCCATTTAAAGAGACCGCCAATCAGTGACTGAGAGTCTGAGACATATATAAAAGGGTGCGTTTAGTTGGTTAATAACCCCAGGGAAATGGTCAGTTTTCCCGGGTGGACTTATTTTCCCCATGTTTTGATGTAGGTTGACTTCGGGAAAGTTTTTATGATGGGCTCACCATTTTCTCCATTTTCCTAGGGAAAATAATCCTTGGGGGGGCTAAGGGAACTTTTTCCAGAGACATCTTTTTCATGGAAAACTTCCTAAGTTGAATCTGTTGCACAGAAGGAGCCAGACTGCAAGAAGATGAACTGTTTTCGTGTATATAAATAGGAGGATTGTCATAAACTTGCTTGAAGTGGTCCAATACTCCTTGTAGAGGCCTTGCTGCAACCGGATATGGAGCCTGGGATACCAAAATAAAATTACAAGTAAAAGTGTATGACAGAGACAGAAAGCAACAAATCCAAGAGCTAAAAAACATTCCTCACCGTAGCTTCTGGCCTAGTGTCATTGAGATCTGCAATAGATTAAGATAACAAGTCGAAAACACACCGATTACTTCCCTGAATAGCATATGCACGTTTAATCTAAGAAAAGCATGATAATAGTATTGGAAATGGAAGACATACATGCCCATTCAACTGCAATGTCAGCAACGAAATCTCTTGGCTCTGTCATGAGGTTTTTCGTGTTATCTTAAATCAGAGAAATAACAAATAAGTTGCGTTTATAGTTTAACGTTAAAAATTACACAGAAAAATCACAAATTCTAATAAAGTTGAACTTTAAAAATAATTTTTCAGGTCAAACGGGCAGGTTGGGTTTGACCCGCTAATTTTCGAGTTCGGTACACTTCGGGTTAAGTTGAGAAAATCGTGTTCAAAACCCAGAAATTTCGGACGGGTTCGGGTCGAGTTATCGGGTCAGGTAAGAAACTATCAGGTCTAGATGAAGGACAATGTTGAATAGCTTTCTCGCCAATGAGAAACTCATAACTTCTCCAGGTCGCAATCACATCTTGGGCGGCATTTGAGATGGATGGTATACAGACTGAGACCAAGAAATCCATGTTGTTTGGCATGAATGCATCATATAAATTCTAGCAGTTAACAATTGTCTGTATATCATGCAGAATAATCTTGGATGAACAAGTGCTAAGACACGTATTTGGCATTAAGCATATAACGCGTACCAAATACTTTTCCTGGTACAGCCTTACAACTGAGCCATGAGCCAACAATACATTGTGAGCAGCAATATATGGCTCAATTGTGGAGTTTCCTACAATACAATTAATACCAAAAGGGGAAGAGCATCTCCCCGGAGGAGTTACTCCGGTATCATAACCACCGAGCATGAATATGTTAGCCTCATTGATAGTAGTCCAGTGTACGACCCTGTCACCAAATTCTCTGAAGCAAATGTCTGCATATGTCATAAAATCTTCTATGTAACGTATCGGTCACAATCGAAAGTAAATTTTTTATTTTTTAGGAAAGTTGAATGACATTTTTGCTCAAACAATCTTTTAACATGTTGACAACCTGTTAAAGCAAGTTTCAGTGACATTTTTTACTATTTTGGAAAGTTGAGTGACAATAATGACAGTTTGTAAAAATCAGTGTCATTTTTTACTATTTTAAAAAGTTGAGTGACATTTTTTGTCAAACACTATACCGTGTGGTGGTCACTCTTCCCGGTGAGGTTGCTAGTATGACCCAACTTAATTGTGTCGTCTTCGGGTGGGTGAGGGTCTACCCCACACAAATCCCTTATGAGGCAAAAGATTGCGACATTCATTCATACATGTTGGGGCATTGTTCTTTTACTTGGCTAGTATCATGTGAAAACGGTGAGTTACAGTGAAAGTGTGGGAAGTGCGGTCAGGTGCATATGGTATGCTAGAGTAAAATTTGTGAAAAGTGTGATTGATGTGGTAGGTGAGGAGAGAGAATGTCAAAATTGGAGAAGAAAAATAAGAAGATATGTTAGTAATAATTGTGGTAAAGTGTGGAAGAATATTGAGTAATATAGTGACTAGTGAATTATAATATCGCATCGCACCGCACCATATAAAAGAACATGGCCTTAAAGTCCTGTTCTTTTTTGCGGTAGGTAAAGTGCAGACATGGTATGGTTTGGTAAATTATGAAAAACGTGGTATGTTGCGGTACGATATCGTAGGTTGTGATTAAATTTAGATTTATCCTTCCCTAACCTTATTTTATCCGATTTCCTAAAAAACACTGAAACCAAAGTCAAAATTTTATCTTTATCTTTCGACTTTCATTTCATTACCTTATCAAACCTAACATTAAATCCTACCACTCTAAAGAACAGGGCTTATAACCAACAAGCAAGTGCATCAGAATGCTCCAATAATTGGTATTTTTTTATTCTATGATATTGCAGAAACCTGAGCACACCATCTTTAAGTAAATTACTTTTACCCTACCTGACATTTGTAGTAATAATTTTTATACACCCGACATTTGTGAAATAATTTTCAGCGTACCTGACATTAAGTGAAAGTGATTTTTAATGGTAAAATCTGGTCACTTTTCATCGGAAATGAGGAAATACAATAATGTCCCTATATGACTATGTGAATGTATCATGTTGTCCATTAATATTGAGAAGAAAATGACTTAAATGACCCTTTCATCGTTTTATTTCCGATGATAAAGTGACCGAATTTTGCCACTAAAAATCATTTTCACTTAATGTCAGGTAAGGTGAAAATTATTTCACAAATATCGGGTGTGCAAAAATTATTACCACAAATGTCAGGTAAGGTAAATGTAATTTGGGAAATTGGATTCTAATAATCCATACTTTTGCAAATTACCCTAAATATCATAGATTTTGTGTTGCATTTGATTCAAAACTTTGTACAACACTTTACCACGATTTTTAATGAATTTACAGCATTTCTCCCAATTTTTTTTTCAATTTGTTTTCTATTTTTTATGATTTTTTCAATTTTATTCCTTTTAAAAAATTATAATAATTACTCGGAATCTCAAAAAAATAATTTAAAAAATGTTTTAGGAACTACACTTCATTACCTATCTGGAGGCAGGAACGAAAAAACAAAAACAATATGGGGTAAGCATGAAAAAAAATAAAAAGAATGTGCTGATGGATTTGATACCACTACAATACAATTTTTTTTTTTTGGACCACCAGAATACAAATTGAAAGTATGGATTATTGTCATCCAATTTGCAAAAGTAGGGATTATTAGAATCCTATTTCCCATGTAATTTACTCCACCATCTTTCACATCCTTTTTGCAGATTGTCAAAAATAGCTCCATGGAGACAAACTTAGCATCTTCATTCAAGTGTCACTGTGTCAGTATTTATCTATACTCCATTGTAAGTATATTGAACCCAGCCTTAGCATCTTCATTCAAGGTCAAGTTTGAAGAGTGCAAAACTAAATTTAAAATAGATTAACATACATCTTCCCAACATATTGTTAGCCTATAAACCCTTGTATCTCAAAAGAAGTCTCCTTCCTAATCCACAGTTACCCAGTTTTGCACATTATCGCTCCTGTATTCATTCCACTTTATATTTGCTAAAGCCGACATTCATCGCGATGCAAGGAAATCTCTACACGACGGATCGAGAGGAATTCGATGAACACCCCATTTTCTCTCCAACTCGGTGATAATATTTGATAAACAAGTCGCAGAACTCATGTGCGAGGGAGAAACTGCGCCAAATACCCAAAACAAAGTGAACATTAGCCATATCAAGTAATGCTAAGAATTGAGCTTCATCAAGAGCGCAAACATACAATTAAATTATGTGCAATATTAATATTGAAAGTTTGGAAAGCCGCATCCAAATTATATATATTTAGTTCAATCTTAACAACTTAATTTTCTAGTTTTCGGTAAAATGTTGTTGATTTCATTATTTTCTTTACAAGTATACAAAAACTTGAAAAACTATGATTCTGGTTGAGAAGGGTTGTTTCTTTACAATTAGATGTATGTAATTGGACAAGTGGCGTGTTTAAGAAACTTAAAATTCCGAAGGCAAAACTGACAAGAACCTAGACTTATGTGACATAGAAATGACTTGACTCTGACATATGCACGATTGACATTTCCCTTAACTATAGGTGGTTGTCACCGTAAATTTTTCCTTAACAAATATAGGGTAAATCATACGAATCACCACACAAGTTCTAAAGAAAACCAATACATACATGCAAACTAGAGCAAAATACCTGATATTAGATCATCGAGGTAATCACATTCAATTTTTCCATGAGCCATAGTACCAACCTACACAAAATGCAATGGGTTAAGACATGCCATAAATACAGCATTATCCGTTACATGCAAATACTAAAAATCGGGGGCTCACCACAAACACGATATCCTCGCAGCTGCCTATATCATTCACGTAATCTCGTATATCAACCATCTTCTTAGAACTAAATGAAAGACCTGATAGAAACAAAAAGAAAATGGGAATGGAAAAAAAAAAAGAAGATTTGTGATATAATAAGTTCTAATGCTCACAAGAACTAAAGTGAACTTACTTACCAATTTTTCTTGAGTTCACTGGCAAGTACTTCGTTACAGGGTTTTTCAATAAGCGCAATATTTCGCTGTTATTACCCGAGCTTTTGACATAGAAATTTTGCCGCAACTCAGCTACAATTTAAAGTAACCATTTCAGTAACCACTTTATTCCGCATCGAGAAAGTTCAAGATAATGATAATCTAAAATGTGAAAAATAAAAGGCATCGAAAACATGAGCGAATTACAATAAAAAGCACCTACCCATCATCGACCGAAATTTTTTCAATGATTTTGGCATTGCAGCATTTGGTTCAACTTTGATTAGAGCTCCATCGTCAGTGCTAATGTAAATGGCCTTTAGCTTATGAGCCTTGACAATTCTGCTATCCATAATTTCACAAAGCGCCTACAAGCAGTTACAGAGAAGGAAACACACAGGTGTTAAGAAATCAGACATGAGCATTCTTACCTGCAGAGAGCTATGTCAAAAGCGGAAAACACTGTTCAGAACACTCAATCTCAGTTTGAATTGAATTTGACACTGCCAACTTCCAGCTCTTTTGGTCTGAATTCTGATGAATAAAGCACATTCACAGCATGTACAGCAGCTATGTTGCTCGGACTCGGGTATGCGTGTCCATATTGGACACTAATATGGGTGTCGGAATCGGTTGTTTATGAGAAAATTTGCACATTTTCATTGTAATTTGAAGTGTCGAGTGTCGTACCCTTCTCCAGTTATCAAGGGTCCGACATGGGTACGGCATGGAATATGAAGAGTCGGAGTAACATACAGCAGTTGCAAAGTTCACATTAAATATACAAGCCTACATCTCACCAAGAAAAAAGAGAGCAGCCAAACTGCCTTAGACAATGGGTTCATTTTTTTTTTAGCACTGTATTGAACAACTAGTTTATATATCATCCATGAAGCTTTATACAATGTCAAAAGGGAAAAGAAAAACTAGCTTGAAGCATTTTAGTACTTAGACATACTTTGATCACATTGGAGGTCACTATTAGAGCAAAAGACATAATTAAGACAAGGCCGTTTGTAGTAAACTAACCTGATAAACTATGTCAGGCCTATAATCATAGGGATTCAATTTCTTTTTCCGCAAATAATCCGCATGCTCGTCGGCACACAGTATCTGATACGTCTGAAATACAAAAAAAAAAAAAAAAAAAAAATAGCACATCAGAAGCTTGATCGCCTGCACATATTAGAAAAATGAAACAAAGATAATCTAATCATGGATGTACTTACTACTCTTCTACTAAGACGAACTTACTTTTCCGACATGAGCAAGGACCAGTGAGGCCTTCTCAAGAACAAAAATTACTCCCGAATTCGTTGTTTGAGAAGGAGGAGCCAATGGAATTCCACAAAGATTGATATCTCCATCTTCGGGTTCGGGTTCAGACATTGACATATTGTTGCTCGCCTTTTCAACTTCATCAATTCCCTCTTCATTAACTTGTGACCTTTTCAACTTCATCGATTCCCTCTTCATTAACTTGTGACATATTGTTGTTCACCTTTTCAACTTCATCGATTCCCTCTTCATTAACTTGTGATTTATGAACTTTTTTAGAGCAAGGCTGTAACAATCCATCACTTGCCTTTCGTTTTCTCGCCATAGCTCCAAATATCACAGATTTAAAGCCGGGTAAAGTGATTCTACAAAAAACAACTACTAGCTTATTTAACAAAAATGACAAACAAAAGAGCTGAATGATCACAAGAAAAGAATAAATAAATTGACTGCTAATAAAGAAAAAAAAATATTATTATTCAATATTCTTCCACGTTTTACAACGCTGATAATTTCACCATGCCATCACCGCACGTCCGCACCCCACCCACCACACAAAAGAACGTAGCCTAAGACTAAATTCGACAAAGTAAAATTATTCATTTGATTTGTAGACCAAGATCTACCCAGTAATCATATTTTTTTCTTTGCTTTGATTACGGCAAAAATTACCATGTCATATGAGCAACTGAAACTTTGTAGAAATTGGTAGGATTTTGATAAAGGAATCAAACTAATCGACAGAAGATGTCAATATTAGAGCAGACTTAAAGAATTTAGCTTGTTAGTTTTTCTGGGTACTATATATTGGGTTCGTCACACATTAGGAAAAGGGGAATTAACCATTGGATTTTCATTGATGCGAAAATGAAAAAGCTTCCATGTAACCCTAACCCTAAACATTGATTAAGGATGGCAATGGGGCGGGTTGTAGAGAGGGGAGAAGACTAACCGAGTAAAGAACATCGCCTGAATGGACGAAAGTGATCGCCGGTTACTGAACGTCGGTTTGAGAAGTGGCGAGCGGGATTTGGGAAGTATGAGATACAGAGACAGAGACAGTGACGAAGACGGAGACGGAGACAGGAAGAGGCGGAGGATCGTAGCTGCCAGCCAATTTATAGAATTCGGTGCGACCCCGCCGTCGGCCCGTTAGGGCCCGCGAAACTTTACTGAAGTCCACCTATATTTGATAAACCTCTCAATTCGGGTGGGTTTCAGGTCGGTCGTATATCGAGTTTGGGTAGATGTGGGTCGGGTGCATTTCGGGTTTGGGTAAATATGACCGGTATATTACAGTTTTGGGTCAACCGAACTGATTCTGATTGCGACCTTTTTCCGTTTTTTCTTTTTAAAAATGGTCTCTAAATATTACTTTTTGTACAATATACATAATAAAATATGATTATCTTCTAGTAATGATAGATTATTGTAACTATTTAGACTTAAATTAGAGAAATAACAAATAAATAAGTTGCGCTTGTAGTTTGAGTTAAAAATTACAAAGAAAAATCACAAATTCTAATAAAGTTGAACTTAAAAAATTAATTTTTCGGGTCAAACGGGCGGGTCGGATTTGACCGCTAATTTTTGGGTTCGGTATACTTCGGGTTTAGTTCAGAAAATCATCTTCGAAACCCAAAAATCGGATATATAGGGCACAAGTTATACAAGTGAAAGTAAAAAAAAAATCTAACCATATTTCTATTTTACCCCTTCTATGGCTCTATGTATATATTTGACAATATAACCAAGACAAATGACAGACTACTTTGTTGTTGAATTATAATTTTTCATCTTCTCTAATATATAAAATAACTGAGAATTAGTTGTTTACTCTTTTTTCTATTGGGTCATATCAAGTAAGCATTTCTATTCAAGAAAGTTTTTAACATAAATTGTCAGTTCTAAAATAAGAGTGCATAAACACGCACACATACATATCATAACAATTATATGATTTTTACTTTTTACTGACTTAGTATTTTATTATGATTTTTTTATATTAATTTACTTAACAAAAACGATATGCTAATGCACTATAAATTATGTTCAAAGAATAGTCAAATTTCACAACACACAAATTTACATAAAGTTGAAAACTCTGAAATAGATTCGAAAAAACCTGGGATAACTTGGGATTCAATAGCTTGGTGAATCAGGAGACAATTAAGACCCACGGTCTATGACAACAACCCCTCACTATTCTGTAACAGATTCTATACTTCACAACGACACTTTTTATACACCCATTGCCTCGACTATACAATTTATTACGTGCACCTGGAACATGTGCTCAAAATATTACGATTATTCACTCTTATTACTATAGTTGTTCATTCTTGTTATTGTGTTGTAGTCGTTCTTCGAGTGTTTTCCAATCAAATGTTCCGACCCTAGCCCACTTTGAAAAGAAGAATTGCTCCGGATTGGAAGGCATCTCGATGTACATAATGACTCTCTTGTTTAACACTAATCACGTAAAAAGTATACAGATCATTCTCGATCTCTAGGATGAATCGTGTAGAGCGAGTCTCGGGTGTCCAAGTGAATTCAGATCAACCATATCCACATCACGAATTCGGACAGTTTCCTTGGCTTCATATTCATTCACATTTGGCCCCTTCAAGAATGTTGAGTACCAACTTTGGGACTGCCTTGGATATCTACTCAAATTCGGATCACTGAAATTCACAAAGTATAAACCAAAGGTGCTGCTGTAGCCTGACAACACTTCATACAAATCCACGAATGACCAAACGAAATACCCTTTTGCATTCGATCCATTTCTGCAAACATTAGGATAAGATATCGACAAATGATCGAGCAGAACTATGTTAAGTGATCTTATTCTTACTTACTTACCTCACAGAATCTAGCACGCCTCCAATGTGACTCTTCAAATATTCCACCCTCAACGAGTCGTTCACAATCGAGTAATCTAACCGCTGACCTGATGACAATCAGTACCATTCAGAAGACTGTGAATCAGTGATTGATATATGCATGTAATCAGTCATGTTGGAATTGAAATAGGAAGAAGCAGAACCGTTTTCGTGTATGTAAATAGGAGGATTGTCGTAAACTTGTTTGAAGTGCTCCAATACTCCTTGTAGAGGCCATCCTGCAGTAGGATATGGATCCTAGGACAACAAAATAGAATTGTAACTCAAATTCTATGACTTGGACATCACATAAAGCAATGACTCCAAGTGCTAAAAGTGATTCCTCACAATAGCTTGCGGTGCAGTCTCATTGAAAACTGCAATAGAGTAACACGATCAATCAGCCGTAGACAAAAATATCTCAAGTTTCTCACACGCATGCAAAAATTTTGACTAGTTGATGACATGCCAATCAAATCCCTCTTGACAACATAATGTTATCGAAATCGAAGACATACATATCCATTGAACAGCCATGTCAGCGTAAAAATCTCTTGTCTCTGTCGTGAGGCTTTTCCAATTGTCTTTGACCATGACACCAGTGTAAAGATTAATCCCAATAAAATCATATGACCCCTTCACCAGCTCAGATTCATTTTGGGTGAAAACAGGTAGCCTTGCACCTACATTCATCTTCATTATTTCGGGATAATCTCCATACATCAAAGGATGCATGAACCTAAAATCGAAGCATAAGTAATCATAAAATTAGCACAGAAAACAGAGATAGAATTCAATGTCAACTGAAATCTGTATTTGGGTATATACTGTATATACCAGCCAATGAAGAATTCATAACTTCTCCTGGTTGCGGTTTCATCTTCAGTGGTACTCGTGAAGGGGACGAAATGGACTCCATACAGACTGAAACCAAGGAACCCATGCTGTTTGGCCTACAACCAACTCCAATAAGGACAACGTCAAGCATGAGCATTTTCACATAAACATATATCGTTGTGTTACGAGTTGTCTAAATATTATGTAGAATACAGTCAGGTATGTGACATAAAACTCGTAGGAGTGAGCAAAACCAGGTACCCGCCTAAAAATTACGGATCTGGATCCGGGTACCCGGTTTGAAAACACACTATCACTGCACGAATTTTTATACTTATGGGGGTAAAGTATCCAAACTCTTAAACTACTACTAGTAATACTACTTTTGTAATTGTGTCATTGGAAGATCTAGATCAAGATATATATGATACCATGAGCGATGAGTTCATCAATGAGGTTATTGTAGTATTCTAAACCCTTGGGATTTACGCGCCCTCTGCCATCTGAAAACAAGAAATTAGGAGACCACATTATAAGTCACAAGCTAGCTTCAAGTAATTTCGTAATCTGAAAGTGATGCCATTCAATAGAGTATCTAGATTTTGAATCAAGATTTTCCGATCCATACAGATATATGTTTAATTTCATTTATTAGTCTTTGCTATATTTTGCTAGAGATTTCAAACACAGCAAAATGAAATGAGAGATGCAAACAAAAGAATAGGCCTAAAAATACTAAAATTGCATAAGATATTTACCAGGTATTAGTCTGGACCAAGAAATGGAGAATCGATAAGCCTCCAATCCCGTTTCTGCCATGAGGCGAACATCTTCCTAGATGGACGAGATAGATCCATACTAATTAGTAGGAAATATCGATTGTAATAGACTAAAGTAAAATGTCTAATTAAACATCATATCATTTGCTTCTTTTCCATGCAGTAGTAGGTTGCGAACGATTTTCAAATCTTTGGTCAATTAGAACTAGTCTCTCTAAATTACAAAATTCAGGGGGTAAGACTACTACATCCAACCCCTATGTACGAAAGTACTGGTTTTGGTTTTATCAAGCAATATAGAACAGTAAAGTAATCATACCAATGCATTATGAGAATGATGGCAGTAATGAGAAAAAGAGTAGAGTAGGAATGAAAATGGATTCTGAATTACCTTATATTTGTGATACCCATCAGATGCTACATCTCCATTACCAAATGAAGCACCTGTAAGTTGAGTTAAGTTGAGTGTATTAACACATATACAGAATCCTACTCTAGTTGAAAACCCCAATTTTCTAAAAACCCAGTCTTGACATAAATTTGTCGTCCGAAATTTTGACCAAATTTGTCCTACCCGAACCCGAGTTTTTGGCAGTGCTAAATTTAGACTATAACAAATATAAGTGGAATTTAGAAGCAGAGTTAGAAAAGTTGAGTTGGGTAAAACCCAGTCCTTAGTCTTGTTCTTTGGTTAAGTTGGATATAACCCTCCAACTTATCCAAATTTATCCACACCTATCCAAACCTAACACAATTCCCAAAAAAAAGCAATCACTCTAAAAACACAATTCACAAAAAAAATCATAATTTATCGTACCTTATCCTAACTTATCACTTATCCATCCAAACCTGAAAATAACCTAACCAAATATAAAGGCCAAGATCATATATAATGGAATGACATTTAAGAATTGTATGAAACGCTGGCATGAAATTGGAAAATATATATGTAGAAGAAATAGGAGAGAAACTGACGAAAATGAGCAAAAGAATCAAAGATGCTGGGTTTCCTTCCATCCTCAAACGCTGCTCCCTCCACCTAATTCAGTCACGTTTGTTTTTCATTCATCATATCATACTTTCGAATGAACGTATATATAAACACAAATTGCAGAAAATGAATGATGATGATGATGATGATGATGATGATGATGATGATGATGATGATGGATGACCTGATAAGCAGAAGTAGATGATCCAAAAACGAACTCGGGAGGAAAATCATGGCGGCTGTAGTGCTGGGCTGCAACGGCTAGTTTTCCCGGGGGATTTGAAAAGAGAAAGAGAGGGATTAGGAAAGAGAAAGAAGCAAGAACTGCTGTTGTTAGTCTCGCCATTCGTGCACCCAAATTCTATCCTTGCTGGGCTGCTCAAACATTTTTCACCAACTCCACAGAATTAAGGCAACCAATCACATGAGGGCAAAATTCACTTTATGTCTCTAATAAAAATGGCTCAACCTTTTCAAAAATACCCCTCTTTTAATACTTCACAGGGATGTTCATGGTCCACTCCAGATGGAAAAAGTGACCGGACCGGATTGGATTGAATGGACCATAGGAAGTTCGTTACATTCCTTGGTATAGGAAATTTTGATGTTCGTTAGTCGGTTCTAGCCCACGGATCGAACTGAAGAACCGACGTTACTAAAATTTTAGGGTTTCTTTAAGTGTAATCTAGTTTGGACTAGACCGAAAAGTTCGATCGGTCCAGTACTCGGTCCAACTTAGTCCTCGAATTCGGTCTAGCGCGGATCGATGAACAACCCTAAATTATTTCGTATTAGTTATCTATTGTCATTTTAACTAATTTTTTATCTAAAATAATTATTGCTTTATAACTTGAATGCAATTTTTTTCAACCAATTACGTTTGTTTCTATTAATTTTTTTATATAAAGATATAAAAAGTTAGACAAAGAAATATATACAAGTAAATTAATACTAACATTTCACAACTTCTCCTACAAACTGCTTGACGGGAAGAGAGTCCACCAGTACCCTAAAAGGTAAGTGTGAGCTGATCTGGGCAGTCATGGCTGCCCGAAAGTTGAACATTTTATCCGGAGATTGTGTTGAGATATCTTACCGACCTATGTTAACTTGGTAAAGAGAAGTGTTATAGTCTAAAACTATCATTGGATTCACAACTATCAGTTTAATCTTCTGGTTGAGACGGTTCAACATGCTAAGAAGTCTCAAATTCGAAGGAGCTTTTGCAACATCCACACATCAAGCCCAAAAGTCATTTGCATGGAACAGTATCTTAGACTGTAAAACTATTATTGAGCCTTCAACCATTAGCTTAAACCTTTGATTGAGATTCTCATGCATGTATCTTAGGCCAAAGTTACTTATTTCAGTAGCTAATTAAGGACATTTCTCATTAACTGTTAATTCTTTTCTATCCTTAATGACAAGGACTCCCAAAGTTGTGACATAAGATTATGTTAATCCCATGCATCTTAGCCCTAGTCCAAATCACTGAATTGACCCAATCCAATGGAAGTTTTCCAATAGACTTTGCTTGTTTATGGAAAGGCAAACTTAAGGGGCATATTGACAACCCAATACAACTAACAAGACTTGTAATTCAAGAGCTAAAATGTGGAGCAACCTATAATTAACCAAATTGGGCAACGCATTCAACCATACCAATTACCAAAGAGCTACAAGTCATGCTTATGTGAAACCGGGCGTGCTGCAAGGTTGTTAGAATCGAGATCTTAGTCAGGATCAAAATACACTCACATAGGATCGTGGACCGAAATGTAGATCGTAGAATCGCATTGAGGATTTTAGAATCATAAAATCAAAGGATTGTAGATTCGGGATTTTTATAACTATGGCGTGTTGTATAATAATTTCAACAGTTCATGAACTACAGGCTTGAAAGTATAAGCAACCCACAATATTCTTCCAAAGTTTTCCTGAATCTAAAGGATTCAACTGGCCCAAACGAGCACCATAAACGTACTAGTTACAACATATCCATTTATAATCCAAAAATCTTCATCCCGCAAAACTGAGATCGAAAATCCTCATGCATGTATGTAATTTTGCCTCACAAAATCAACTTTACCAATGCCAATGAATATACCATATTCCTCTACGAACCTTCCAATTCAGGGCAGAACTGTATTTCGCGTCTTATGAAGAAGCATGTTGCAGGAGCTCAGGCTGATGATGCAAACTAATACGCCCCGTATCCTTGGGACTGTTTCCGAAAACGGTAGGACTGTCTTCTTCCTTGACAGCGGTAATTTCCCCCTTCAAAAACTTCGAGTACCAACGTTGAGACAGTTTAGGGTACCTTGTCAGATTCGGATCACTGAAATTGATGTAATACAGACCGAGGCTCTTTTGGTAGCCGTATAAGAGCTCGAATGCGTCGATGAATGACCAAACAAAGTAACCCTTTGTATTGCACCCGTTCCTACAAAAACATTTTAGAAAAGATGATTGAGCTCGCCAGTGAATATCGAGTTTTACAGAGCAGTAATAATTGGGGACCCTTTAAAGTTTTAACTGATATATCTTACCTGACCGCATCAAGCACACCCCCAATGTGACCCTGCAAATATTCCATCCTCAACCTGTCATTTACGCCTATCTTTTGTTCCGTCACCTCACCTGCCAGCCAAACCTATTTTAGTTCAAATCGATTTCGGATTTCACGACATTTGAAAAAGTTATGTACATTATGTACAAGAGAGAGCGAGAGGGTGAACCGTTTTCATGAATATAAACAGGAGGGTTGCCATAATCTCGCTTGAAAAGCTCGAGTACTCCTTGCAAACCCCATGGGATATTAGGAAATGGTTTCTACAACGCCAAAGCGAAATCTTAGATGTGAAGAAATTGAAATACATATAACTGACATGTCAATTGCATTGAATTAACTCCTCACCTGTCCTACTGGTGCACTCCCATTGATCGCTGCAATCATTTAACTTGCAGTTAGCCTCGTCATACCATAAACTAATCTCTAGACATGGAAACATGTTGTTCGTATTTATCTCAATAGCTATTAGATGCACCTAGAGCATGTGCTCCACGTAGGTTTGAGTAAACAATTATGTTATTGAGAATGAACAACGGATAGGTATAAGTGTGTGAAATATATTTTCTCTTTCTTTCTTCACAGAGTGAACAATTAATATTGAGAGTGGAAAACAGGTAAGCATGAGTGAATAATTGTGCTATTGAAAATATACAATGACCATATTTGGAGCATATGCTCCAGGAGCATGTAATAAATTGCAGATTTATCTTGAGATCATTTTAATGTTGGATCAGTTCAAAGCAGTCTAATATAGTGATTTTGATGGATATTTTAACCAATCAATCAATGTCCTGTATAAAGCTTCTACTCGACGACCAAAGACGTTGAAACAGGAAATGTAAGACTTACATATCCATTGCACCGCCATATCATTCGTGTAAGATATTGGCTTTGTCATGAGGGTGGTGGAATCGTCTTTGCACAAGATTATGGTGTAATAATTCAATCCGATGAAATCAGACGACCCCTTCACCAACTTAGATTCTTCTGTGGTAAAAACCGGAAGTCTGCTTCCCACAATACTCTTCATTATCTTGGGATAGTCTCCAGATATCAAGGGAAGCATGCACCTAATTAACCCCCAGAAATTAAACCAAAAACACTGACATGCACCGCAAGAAAACAAACTTAATGTGCGCTTTGAAATTCACCAGCCAATGAAGAAATCACGGGATCTTTGCGCAGCGATTACGTCCTCTCTTCTGTCTGAGAATGGGATAAAATGAAAGGCATAAATACTGAACCCGATGGATCCACGCTGTTTGGCCTGCATTCAGATGGGAAAATAACACAAAGTTGCAGTATGTTTGGTTAATCGTAGTGTTGAATACAGAGATATTTAGACTCATTACCAACTAACCTGATACTTCTCCCTGTAAAGCTTTGCTGCTGATGCATGAGCTAACAGCACATTGTGAGTAGCAATATATGGCTCCGTCGATGAATTTCCCACAGTACAATTAAATCGGTCAACGGGATTGCATCTGTTAGGGGGTGAATCCCCGTTGTTGTAGCCACCGACAACAAATAAATTAGCCTCGTTGATGGTGGTCCAATACTGAACCCTATCACCGAATTCTCTGAAGCAAACGTCTGCATATGCTGTGAAATCTTCTCTGCATAGACACATCCAAGATATTCCACCGTCATTTTTATCTGGGTATAGTTACATGGAACTTCAAAGGAGGCAAATGGATAAATACGTACATGATCCTACGATTCAAAAATCCCATATATTCATCCCCAAGTGTCTGGGGTACATCCTGGTGCAATAATGTGACATGTGGTTGGATTCCTGTAATCCATGTTGAACATCAAGGATGCATCAATACAACACAAATAGCATATATTGTATACATAACCCACACCATGATCGAGAAAAGAAAAACAAACCGTTGTTGATAAGTTCATTAATCAGGTTGTTGTAGTATTCCAGACCCTTGGGGTTAATTTGTCCTCTGCCGTCTGCAAAACGAAAATTGTACAGACGAGTTTTAGTCTTCTAATAATAGCATGCTCTTTTCAATCTATCATTAGCTTTTGTTGCTGCTTGTCACCTATGCTACTCTGACTCTTCATATTCCATGACGTACCCATGTCGGTCCCTCGATACCCGGACAAGGATACAACTCTCGACACTTCAAATTACAGTAAAAATGTGCAAATTTGGACAAGGATACGACTCTCTACACTTCAAATTACAGTAAAAATGTGCGAATTTTCTTAAAAATAGCCGAGTCCGACACCCATATCCGTGTCCGAGTAACATAGCTCGTCACTGAAACATGCTGATTAATCCTGGCTTAAGTTGAATTGTTTTATATTATTAGACACAAAATGCAATGAATATTCTGCTTAACTGTACTGAACTATACTGAATGCTCCCATAAGTACTTCATGACCCATGATAAGCAGAACATATACTTGCATACTTATAACATGTAAGCATTCATACCAGGTACAAAAATGATATGAGACACTCCTAAAGAGTCTAACAGCGCATAAAATATGTCTTAACGGATAACATCAATTCAACCCGGGTATCCTAAATTGATAACTAACCACAACTATCAGCAAAATTAGAGTCAGAAATCGTAATAAAGAGTGTCTTGCAACAAGACTCATACCGGGTATCAATCTCGACCAGGAGATTGAAAAGCGGTATGCATCCAATCCAGTTTCAACCATGAGTTGAACATCTTCCTTGTATTTGTGATACTCATCAGCTGCCACATCTCCAGTTCCATGCAGAAACCCTGAAAACAGATTCTCCTTTTCACATTTCTGACCACATTCCAGACAAATACAAAGTTCAAAACATGAGCAAGTACCAGTATGAGCAAAAGTGTCAAAGATGCTAGCTTTCCTTCCATCTTCAAAGGCTGCTCCTTCCACCTATGAACCCACATACAATCCACCACATAGTTTCCCAATCAAACAACACAAAATACCAACAAACTCAAAACAAATCCTGTTAGAGTATAAAACCATCATTAGGTTAAAACTTTTGGTTGAAATGGTTCCATGTAGTATCAGAGTTAGACCTGAACAAGGGGTCTCAGGTTCGAATTTCAGCACCCCCATATTCATTTGCCGCAAGGTGAAGGGGGTCTTTGCAACATTCATGCTTCATGCCCAAAAGGCATTCGCATAATGGGCGTGTTAGATTATAAAATTATCATTTAGGTCTACAACTATCAGTTTAAGTTTTTAGTTGAAATAGTTCCAAATATTATCAAAGAAAACCCAGTGAAGAAATACAGAAAAAAAAACACAGACACATACCTGATATGAAGAAGTACTTGACCCAAAAATGAAATCAGGAGGGAAGTCACTGCGGACATACTCTTTGGCACCATTAACAGAAGAAGCAGCAGTTAGCAGTTGGTGATTTCCCGCCAAATTTAAGAGGATGAAACCCAGAAAATGAGGAAGCAGCGGGTGACGGAAGAAAGCTGCTTCGAGTCTCACCATTTTCACCAACCTCACCCTGCTTTGTTTTGCCTTGTTTTGTTTTGCTTTGTTTTCTGTTTTGTGATTTCTGTGGGTGTGTAAACAAATTAACAGTAACACCTATACGGCTATACATTTCCTCCCAACATTAAAATATGGTTTTCCTGCTGACAACTCAGTGGAACAGCATTCTAGGTGCAGTTTTAAATTACTTCCCCCCTCCCTTCTAATTAATTTCTTCAGTTTAATTTTTGTGAATATTTTAATGTTTAATATCTCACATTTTATCTTAACGTGTTTGCTCGCTTTATTTTATACTATGTATTAATTATCGTATATTTGAGTGTCATGATCATTAATATCATTTTTAATTACTTCCTCTGTTTGGTTTTATCAGTCGCCTTGAAAATTGTGCCAAAAACTTTGACCATTAATATTTTAATTTGTACAATGATTTATCATACAAAATTGATGTCATTAGATTTATAATAAAAAAATACTATTAAAAGAGTATAATATTATATCTTTTTGCAAAACATTTATATTAGAAATTATTAATTAAAAATTGGCACTGAAAACCGTAAATGACAGCTAAAAAAGAACGGATGGAGTAATAATTTTATATAATATTATATTAATAATTATAATATTATATTTTATAATAGTATTTTTCATTATAAATCTAATGGTAGTAGCCTTATTTAACAATTTATTGTATATATATTAAGAAATTTATGGTCAAAATTTTTAATATTAGACTATACAATTTTTAAATAAAACATTAATATGGGACAGAGCAAAAAAATAATATTGTATTCAGGTAAAAGTGTTTTTAATCACAAATCTAATAATGATAATTTTATACAATAATTCAATATATAATTTGATAAATTAACAGTCAAAATTTAAAATATTTAACCCTTTTTTATCAAATAAAATATTTAACCTTAGTCACACTTGGACAATTTACTTGGGACTGAGGGAGTACTCCCTCCATTCCTTAATATCTGTCACTTTTGCTAGTTTTTTATTTTCTATAATATTTGTCACTTTACAATTCCAATACAATATTAATGAAAATTTTCTAAATTTAACTCTTACTTTTATCATTATCAATACAAGTATATAATCAAAAGTAGAAATTTATCTATTACTTTTATCATTTCCAATACAATTATCATTCTCAATACTATTTTCTTAAAATATTCTCAGAACTCAAATGTGACAATTATTAAGGAGGGAGTAATAAAATATTGAAAATAGGATTTTTCAGAAAAAGGGAAAAGAAAACTAATTAGCTAAGTTGCACGTAGCACACTGTAGCAGCAGCAGCAACATTTATGTGGTCCACAGTGGAATCCAAGTTATACAACTGTATAATAACTTTTTGCAAATATTTAATCAAAACACATGAGGGTTTTACTATATAAATATGTCGTATGATACTATGATCTATTTTTTTATGTGTTAAAGTAATTTCTCGAGGTAAGATTTGGGCTTAATTTACTGCTATGAATCTGGTCAAAGTGGAATCAGACTGTGACTCCAAAATCTGGTATGAACACGGACAAATGGTGACAATATGTGAGGTGCGACTTTAATTAGTTAATTAGCTCGTGACACTGATACCTATCAGTAGATTATTAGTGTAGATACTCTATTGATCTCTTTCACATTAGGACCCTATTCTTCTGTGCTGTGTAGCACTGTGTGGTCCATAACTTATCATATCACTAAATATTTTCCCAAATTTTACTATACTATGCCTCTATTTTTTTATACGGCTGGTTGCGGAATGGCGTGGTGCAGTGTGGTGGAATTGTAGTGGATTATGGTGGGTTATTGGCAAGTTGTGGTGGGTTTTGTTTTTTATAAATGTTAATTGTATTGGTAAATGTGAAAAAGTTGATTGTGGTGGGTTGTGGTAAATTGTGGTGGATTGGTATGTTGTAGTGAGTTCTGGCAAAGTGCGGTGTGTTGTGGCACCGCAGCCAGCCAGTCGTATAAAAGAATAGGGGCTATATTACACTTTACCACAATCATTATCAATCTATCTTTTGTTTTTCGTCTATCCTCACTTTTCTTCTTTACTTTTCACATTTTCTCTCTTCACCTACCACATTAACCACACTTCTCACAAATTTTACCATATCATTCCATATTTACCGCCTTTTTCACTCTTTCACTATACCGTACAATTTCCATATTTTACCAACGGCATTAAAGAACAGGGCCTACATAGGATAGATTAGTATAGATACTCAGATAAGTTTTTTTTCCATCTGATAATTTTTATCGGCATTTCAGTTCACCAAAATAATCTAAGCGGAAATGAATTGTTGATCCAACACTAACGCTAGTGAAAATGCAGGTTCTGATCAGATTTCAGTTCACCAATATATATTACATGCATTTATAGCATGTGCTTTTAAATATTTGGAAGTGAACAATTATAATAATAAGAGTGAATAATTATTCTGAGAGTTAATAATTATAATAATAAGAATAAACAACCTAATATATGTGAAGGAACAATCATACTATTTTGGACTATAAACTCTAGGTGCACTTTATAAATTGCAATATGACGGTATCCTTTAGTTTCTATTCTTTAGTTGGGTTAAACCTTAATAACCTAACATAATTTAAATCAAAAACAACACCCGGCTCCCTAAAAAAACACACAAATCAAAAACAACTTTTTAAATAAAAAAAATTCAAATAATACGAGTATTACTTTAATCTCAGGCCCTGTTCTTTTATGCGGCTGGCAATCTTCGGTGCCACATCCCACCACACTATGCCACAACTCACCACAACATATCATTTCAACACAATTCACCACAATCCACCACAGATTACTTTTTCAAATTTATTATATATCTTTAATATAAATTTTCAATACAATACTTTTTCAACCATTTTTTTAATCATCCAAAAACAATACAATATTTCAACTCATTTTTTCCAATTATTTTTTCACAATTACCAATACAATATTTATATATACCAAAAAGGTAAGGTAATTTTCAGATTTTGGCAATTACGGTAATTACGGTAATTCCCGCGATTTGTACCGTACATGTGGCATGATCGGATCTCATACGTCGATTTTATTTATTTTAAAAAATATTAATTTTGATTTTTAAATTGTGAAAATTATGTATAATAAATTAAAAATTATTTTTTTTTTCAAGGACATGTTTGTTAACTATGAGCTAGTCTATAATATCCCGTGTAATGCACGAATAATATTTTAATAATTTTAAGTTATTTATTTTCTAGAGTAATTTTATAATAATTATTAATCCAATCTTATAAAAATATTATATTTTATGGAATAAACTATCATTTGAGTTTATTTTATTTCATGACCATAACGATTATGGATAAATAGTTTAATTTTATTTTTTCGTCTTAACAAGGATTGAAGGATGCTTGTTTTTTGAAAATACTGTTAGGACAACTACGTGACAATTCTATTTTCTTATTATTTTCCATTATATATTACGTGGATTTTAACCTATAGGGAATTAAGAACCTAGAACGAACAAATACACGAACATAGAATCTATTTTAATATAAATAAATCAATCAATCAAACTATTAAAATGAATACATTATTCAAAAACTAGTTATTGTTCTTCAATTTTCATTGTCAGTGCTGAAATTGAGTGTGGCATTGTAACGAATAAATAAAACCAGAATAATTAGATGGTGCAATATACTCGGTGCTTAAATAAAAATTAGTATTCTTTTAAAAAAAATTAGGTCATAATTAACGAATACCTAGAACCTGAACTTGAACCAGACATAAAGGAAGGGATCCTGGAAGTTAGAAACATGTCATACCATGTGAAGGCAAGGATAAGGTTTCTAATTTTATGGCAAAAGACATGAAACTACTCACCCGTGGCAACTAACGCTGACAAAATTTCGGATCCGGGTAAATTCAAGTCGGACAATGCCAAAACTCGGACGATAAATTCATGTCAGGATTCGATTTTATTTCTGATCGAACCAAGTCGGACAATTCGGGCAAAAGCTAAAATTGGATTCGGACAATAGAAAAAAGATAAAACTTTATGTCCAAATATTTGGTCAAGATCAAAATTTGGACAAAAAATCCACATCCAAACTCGGTTTTTCCGGGTCAGACAATTCGGGTAACGCGGGTAGGACAAAATTTTGCCAGCTCTAATGGCAACAAAGTCAATCCATTAGACATCCACAACAAGTACCAAATCGATGTCCTGTTGGGGGGCATCCAAACATGATAGATGAGACCATAAATCACAATTAACCATCTCTACCAGAGTCAACTGTGTCATAGTCATAGCTAAACAACCTCCATAAAGTTCATCAAAGGGTAAAGTGAAACAGCAACACAAGCAACCATCTAAGTCCAAAAGTTCAAAAGCTACCTCAATCATCAAATAGCGTTACAGTTGTCAAAGTGATGGACAATAGGAACTTCTACAGAGCAAATAAAGAGGTTGTGCTTAAAAGAAACTACTACATAATCATGGTTGGCGATTGCCATCACTCTCCACGGCTTCATTTACCATCTTAAAAGGATTCGCAACAGCTACATAACCTAGCAGACAGACGGATTCAACTGCAAAAACACCTCACTGTGTAAATATACCCTGAAAACGGCACAGAACAAAACGGCACATAAAAATCTCAGTCTAATTGCAGTACTGTGAGAGACTCTTGCTCCTGCTTCGGCTCCTCCTCGGGCTCTTACTTTTGCTGAGGCTCCGGCTCCGGCTCCTGCTCCTGCGAGGGCTAGGGCTAGGACTAGCTTTCTTCGGACTTCTGCTCACATGCTTCTTGCGCTGAAAATATAAGGGGGGAACAACATACCACAATCCAGTGACATAAATAACATAATCCTGCTAAAACCCTCAGAGAATATGCATTGCTGGTTGCCAATTAAGTTTCTCAATTCTCATCATGTTGAAATAGTTCTTTAAGACGGCAAAATTTCTGCGCCAAGGGCAAAAAACGTAGCTCCACACACATGCTCAACAATGAGATAGGTAATGGTAGTTTAACAAGTTTGCAATTTTAACAAATAACGAAGGGCAACTTCCGCAGACACATAAAACTGAAAATATACTTACAGAGGGTATTGGTGATTTGGATCTTGATCGAGATCTGCAAAAGTTCCATAAACAATGCAATTTATTATCCACATGTCCTTCTCAACAACCTTTGAGACCTTGCCCAAAAGCCTTGATGCCTCTCGCACGTCAGTGTTACCACATTCATAGTCAAGAAGGGACAAAAAGAAAAACATGTTTAGCTTTGAACGGGGGAAAGATACAGGTCCTACCACATATGTAAGCATGGAAAAATCATTCTACAAGTATGAAACCTTTTAGTATGCTTCCATACTATAATTTAACGCATCAATAGACATGAAGAGCACTCTTCCAGATTGTATGACCAAATCCACAGAATCCAGATAGCTCCAAAAATCCCACTAGCAATTAGTTCCCAGAATGTTCCAGCTTTAATATGCCAGTCCATGATCTTCTGTGTCCCCGATCTAGCACCCATGGACATGCGATGCTGAATGTATTAGAACAGACAGATCATGAAGGTATCCAAAGCTGCCACTCAAAGAAACAGCAGCATACCTCCACAACCAAAAGAGTTGTCATTTGAGACACATCCCATCCAGATCCTAAGTTGCAATGCCCATATCGCCGCAAATATCCAAATCTAAACAAACAAAGATGACCTTCGTATGTGAAAACTGACGGAGAAAAAAGCAAAGCCTAGCCTAATTCCTAGTCCATACCACAAAAAAGTTGGGATGTACAATAGCAGAATGTTAAACACAACACACACGCCCATCCCCATCCCCACCCCCACCCATTCCCCCCAGCCCAAAAAATAAATAAATAAACAAATAAATAAATCTCTTTCCCGCCACTAAAAATTGAAAAAGAAAGGAGTTGGAATGGAAAAAGCCTGAACTGCTTCCGAGTGGCTCATTCAGCCAACCTCATAGAACAATGATTGCACATCTCTCTAAACGTACTCCCATATCATGAAAAGAATACTGTCCACACATGCATGCACAGGAAAGAAAAATACGAGGATGAGCACATGCCAGCAACATTTTATACCAATGAGGACACGAGTAGTTTCCACAGAATTGAAAAAAGAAATTGATGACACCCATCCTCTTCAAAACAACTAGCTCCTTTTTGCAAATTTGAAAACTACATTTTAAAAGGATAATTGTGCTTTCAATTCCTCAACATTAGCAAATATACCCCACCAAAGTTAAACTTAGACGTATAATGGAGCAGAGAACGCCACGCATAAAGCAGAACATCAACAGCTTTTAATTGGGGGGGGGGGGGAGATACAGTAATCATTTCCACCAAGGATCAATAAAACAAAGAATTCTATCTCTTTACACATTAAACAGACACCAAATGGGTATCAACTCTTGGACAGGGTGTTCGAAAGCTCAAGAAATAACCGATAATGATGGAGGAACTTAGATATGGAAAGTGAAAATAGCGATTCTCCCAAACAGCACATATGCTGGAATACAAAATGCCATACCTTGACATGGAACGTGACTTTGATCTAGATGGAGAACGTGAAGAAGCAGATCGTGAACGAGATTTAGCAGGTGAACGAGATTTAGCAGGTGAACGACGTGAGGACTTTGCCTTCGGCGATTTGCTGCAAAACAAGCAGTGCAAAAATTAAACTCCATAGATGTGGCAATCAAGTCACTGCAAATTATGCTATCGAATGGACAGATGGAAATTACAAAACCTTCTACTTCTGCTCCTACTGTAACTACGACCACGGCTTCGACTCCGGCTCCGGCTGCGACTGGGGCTGCGGCTGTAGCTTCTACCCCTTGAATTAGGAGGACTGCGACTGCCCTTATACTCTTTCACCTATGATTAACGAAAATGGAAAACTGAAGGAGGCAAAGTGCAGAATAATGCATGGAAAACAAAGATGTGATAATTGAAAGCTACAACTTAACCACTATAGAGCCAACAAAGATGCAGTTACACAACCATGCACATAGAGTATTTAAAAGACAAAGGTATATTCAATGGATAATTAGGCCATACACGAACATAAGCCCGAGAGAAAGCATTGCGAAATTCTGAATCGTCCAGCTTCCTGATCTGCAGCGCAGAAAGATTCAACAAGTTTAAGCAAAACATCCTTGAGATGGCTCACTATTGATCTCCAGATGACCACATAAAGGAATCCAAAGCAGAATAGCTGAAAGATGGAGAAACACAGGGAGAGAACTTACAGCATTTTTCATATCATCATAATTGGTGTAGTCCACAATCCCAGTTGTCCCTGCAGAAACATTATCCAGGTGAGAGAAAACAATAGGTAAGAACAGGGTGGCTCTTGAGAGTCCCACACGTCAAATTCTATGAGGACCACTGAGAATCCTTATGTAGTTATGTCCAAGAAGCATAGCACAGAAGCAAGATAATCCATTTCATTACATTTTAAAATAGCAAAGATTCTATTGTCGTTCACTTTTTGCTTTCCTGGCATATTGCTGTTAGATGAAGGATTTCAAATTGAAATGTTTACATTTTTTTCTCCCATGGAAGAAGCCAAGTACCCCACAAGTAAGGACCCTTGATAAATTCTCATTAACATTTGATATTTAGAATAGATGGGCATCAATGGTAGTCATTCTTTATTGATAATCGTCTTTAATCCTCCACATGACGAATCAAAAATGTAGCGGTCATTTCTTATGGTTCCATCAAAAGGAAATGTTGCTCACACCTATTCAACTTCACAAGGGATAACACTTTCGGATATCTAAAGGGAAAGTCTCACCAGAAACAAGAGCTAAACAGAAAAAAGCAATGTTCCCTTGCCTGGCATAAACAAACACTACTGCGTCCCCATTTGTCAATTTAACCTTTGTCAATTTAACCATTAGTTAGAGAACCAGGGCGCACAAATATTAGAGCAAAAATAAAGCAAATAGACAAAAATGCCTCAGTAAAATAGATTTGGAATTTGTGAAAAGTTGAAGGCAGAATTCTTAAATAATATACATAATTTGTGTAATGGTGAAGGGAGAATTCTAAAATAACATATATATAGGGTGTGTTTGGTAGGGGGAAAACACTTTCTAGGAAAATATTTCCCAATTTTCAAGTGTTTGGTACAAAAAGGATTTGGAAAATCATTTTCAAAGAAAACCATTTTCCTCTAAAGAAAGGAAATCGACTTCCTTCGTTCATCCTAGAAAAAATATTTTTCATCCTTGATTGTTGGATCGATTTGCACTGCCAACTCTAACTGAAATTTGAGGGTGAAATTCAACTTTAACGGTTTGGCTCGAAATTTTGTAATACGGTAGAATTGATTTAAAAAAACTCAAATATAAATTTTTAACTCAAAATATTTTTATCTTATAGCATTTATCGCGACATATACAAGAATTTTTTGCCGCTAAAACTAACTGTTTGAATTGAAACTTTGTGATATGATAGTATGGACTAAAAAAAACTTAAATATGAAATTTGAACTCCAAATATTTTCATTTGTAACATATATCACCACTTTTGTCGATGTTTTTTATTGTTAAATATGACTGAAATTTTAGAGCAAAATTCAATTTCACTAGTTTGCCTTGAAACTTTACAATACAATAGAAATGATTAAGAAAAGCCCAAATGTAACTTTTGAGCTCCAAATATTTTCATTTGCAACATATATCTCTACTTATGTCGATATATATGATCATTTTCCGAAAAACAATTTGTATCCCTACCAAACAAGGGAAAATTTGTCATGAAAACCCATTTTCCATGGAAAACCATTTCTCCCGAGAAACGATTTCCTTGGAAATCATTTTCCTTCCAACCAAACACACCCATAGTTTATAGGTAGGGGTAAGTGACAGTTAAAAATGAAGAAGTAAATTAGTTTATTTGACAAATATTAAGGGACAGAACAAGAAATAGAGATTTGCATATAGTCCAACATGTTAATAAATGTAAGACTATAAATGATGAAAAGTGTATTTTGGACTCAGAAACAAGAATTAAAACAAACACAGTTGTCTACAAAAACAAAAACAGTGCAGACCCATCAATAAATAGTTCAAATAATCAAGGAGCAAGGCATAGAAAGGAAACAAGGAACTGAAACTATATTGAGTAAACAAGGCATCTGAAAATATCTTACCTCTGCCATCACGGAAAACTTGGGAAAAGCAAACATCTCCTGCTTTACGCATGTGATCCTGAACAAATGTTGAGAATACAACCAAATCAAACATAGTTCATTCAAACAATAATCAAGAAAGACACGCACAATTGCATGTATATGGACATGACAAACAGGAACTGAAATTATATAGAGTAATCTGAGGAGACATTTATACCTTCAAATCTTGCCAGGAAGCAGAAGACGGCAAACCAGTAACCACCACTGTCATGTCATACAAAAGAAATAAACAAAAGACCAAGTAGCAAACCAAGAATGAAATAGGAAGCTATGCTAGATCAAATACAAACCACGATACTCAGTATGTTTGGAAACACCACGGCGTCCCCCACTATGACTGCTGTAGCGGTCAGTTGAGGAGGAGTGCCCACGACCACCATGCGCAAGCTCAACCTTATGGAACATAAATTGAAAAAATAATCAAAAACACAATTATTACAGTACATAAAGCAATTAAGTACAGTCTGCATGTTCATAATTTTGACTAACCCGCAGACGATGACCATCAAAGTCATAGCCATCTCGACCATCGATAGCATCTTGTGCATCACGAGCCTCCTCGAACTGAACCAAATTGATAAACCTTAAATGTACATCACAAAACGACATATGCAAAGAGAACGGCATATATCCAATCATCATGTGACCACAAGTTTCCATCCCTTGTATCACATGATTATCAAAACATAAGAAAAACACACCTCAACAAACGCATAACCAGGAGGCCTTGGTGGTATCTTCAATTCGATGTGAGCAATAGGTCCATACTTCATTAAGAAATAAGAAAGCATGTAAGATTTGGCTCGTACAGCTGACTACAAACAAACAAATAAACAAAAGCGAAACTGGGCAGTATAAAAGGCATGTTGAGTAGGTTTCCCCGAAACCACTGAGTATCTACATCACACAATTTAGTGCCCAAATGTCAAGGGGTAGTCACTGTCCCCACCAGCCCACCCCCTCCACACACACACATGAATAGAATAACACTCATAACTGCAATCAGAGAGCTGCAAAGAGATCTCGTATATAGTAACAAAGACCCGCCTATAATTCAACGTGTTAACAACTGTAAGACCTTTCTTGCCATTAACACAACAAAGTAATCATCCAGGGGGAAGAGGGCAGCCAAAAACTGATTCTTAAGCAGAAAATAATGAGAGCAAATGTTGAGGTTCCTCCAGCTATCAACTACAACAGCTACCTCAGGAACCATTTATGCTCTTCATCTCATGTATTATTGCAATAATACACATAAAGCATTCATATTCCCAATAACTATCACTTGTCAACAACTAGACCACCAGTAAGGAGTAATCAACGGGAGGGAAACATCCTACAGGTCTCAAACATATCATTAAACTTCAACAGCTAACAATCTCCCTTTCAAAAACAACACAAGAATAACTTTAAACCAATCAACAAGTATAACTACACCCACTCAGATCTCTGATCAACTTGGGTGTAAAAGGGGCAAATCAAATATACCTTGTAGAACAAATCTTCAACTTCTCTCTCGCGAATATCCCCCGGAAGATTGCCAACATATAAAGTTCTTCGCGAGCTCATTGTCCCTGAATTTTATACCACTCCACCATTAACACCGTCGTCAATCTCTTACCACCAACACCCGTAAAAAGGCACCAAACCTCACGAGTGCACAAAACATCCATAGATCTCAATTCAGAATAAAGTAAAAACATAACCTAAACTCAAATTTGACCGATATGAGGCCCGAATTCAAAGTTGTCGAGGCTGAATGAAGCGAACGATTTTCGGATACAAATAAACCCTAGTTTTGAAAAATTGAATGAAACTGGAGGGAGACGGAAAGAGATAACTTACCGGCAGTAGATCAGCGGCGGGAGTGACGACAGAGAGATGGAGGGAGCACAGCGGAGCGGCGGCTGTACTCTGAAGAAGCCTCAGATATTTTTGAGAAAGGGATGAGTTATTTGGGACTGGGAGAAGATATCTCATACCATCCACGCTTTCATCACTCCAGTAAGGAAAAAAATTAAATAAAAAGAAAGGTTTTCTTTTTCCCAACAAGGGAGTGTTCGTAGGAATCGTAATGGAAATTTTTTCTAGAAAAATGGAGAAAATGGTGGGCCCATTGTGAAAACTTTTCTAAAGTCAACCCGCATTCAAACATGTGAAAATAAGTCAACGTGGAAAAATTGATCATTTCCCCGAGGTTATTGACCAACCAAACGCACCCTAAGTCAATTTTATTGTGTAATACCCACTCCGTTCCATATTAATGGTTGTCTTTGGAAACCATGTGTTCAAATTTTAAAAAATTTAGCCATAAATTTTTAATATATTCAAAGAGTTGTTATATTAAATTATCACCATTAGATTTGTAACGAAAATATTATCATATTAATAACATATTATATAACATATTGCGATTATTAATAACATACTATATCAAAAATTATCAATCAAAGAGTGATATTACAGACCGTGAAAGACAAAATTATGACAATTAATATGGAATAGGGGGAATAGTTAACTAGCTTGTCCTACGATTTGCATGTACTCAAAATGTGTATGACCTATATTCCACTCTTTCCCTTAATAAGGGATATATTTGTTCATACATAACTTTTTCACTCTATTTTCAAGACTCGTTGAATTTTTAAAATTAGTTTATTTGACACTTAAAAAGGGACCCGGGAGTATTAGTTAAAGATAAGGACAATGATATAACATATACAACTGAGACACCAAACTATGTTATTTTACAATCTTTTTAGCTAACTTACGGATAATATTTACTTGTTGTCTAACAAACTTTTGTATCCTATGTCCTTGAGAGCTCTGAAGACCTTGACGAATATTGCGAACTAAAGTGTAACAAAACTGCCAACTTCTGCTTGGGTGCTGAAGAAAATTGACCGCTAGATGTAAATCCGTGTACATCCAACCAATTTCTCGTTGGCCACCTTCGATGTTAAATGAATAGCTTCAAGCTCCACTTGCGCTGCATATGTAGCCCAAAATCTTTTACTTCCGCACGTATTCTGCAAGGTGTTCTTTGGTGTATGGCAAAACCATGTCGTTGCATCTGATCCTATTTTTGTAACGTCTCGGCCCCTCCCGGGCCGCGGACATTACCAATAACTACTTTAAGGATCACTGACTGGCCCCACAAATGACCACGGGTCTTTTCAGCGTGCTTCGTCCTCGCTCACACGCTGCTTATGAAAACTTCCCATGAGGTCACCCATCCTGAGACTACTCCCAACCAAGCACACTTAACTAGGGAGTTCCTAACGAATGAGCTACCATAAAAGAAGGTGCACCTTGGTGATATAAGTAGTCATTTCAATCCTCTTAAGCCATACTTTAATCCACATATTCAAGGCATTACAAAAGGTATCAGAGTCGACCCGCAACCGTGAGATACGCTAGTGGACTGGAAATCCATGGGCAGACACTTAGCGATGCAAAGATTTTGGAATGGATTGAGACACAACGAGGACATTGTTTGCTTAAGTGGGGGTGATTGTAACACCCCGAATATGTGGATTAAAGTGTGGCTTAAGAGGATTGAAATTACTACTTATATCACCAAGGTGCACCTTCTTTTATGGTAGCTCATTCGTTAGAACTCCTCAGTTAAGCGTGCTTGGTTGGGAGTAGTCTCAGGATGGGTGACCTCCTGGGAAGTTTTCCTATGCAGCATGTGAGCGAGGACGAAGCACGCTGGAAAGACTCGTTGGTGATTTGTGGGGCCAGTCAGCGATCCTTATAGCGGTTATTGGTAATGTTCGCGACCCGGGAGGGGCCGGGACGTTACAATTTTATTATTTCAAGCATCGTCTACGTCAAACATTCGTGTGTCTTGTATATCTCTCTATAACCCATGTGAGACTTCCTTGAGAGCTAATACCTATCTATGATTACCTCCCCACGCATGATGGCATTACAACCACTCATAGCCTTCCCTGAGTGTAAGTGAGATCATAGTCTCTAGTATTTCCTGTGAAACCACTCTTGTTCCAAATTTTGCATAATTTCGAAACTTCCATATAAAGGGGTTTTTTCATGTCACAACTCGTTAGTTGTTGTGTAACCTTGTGCAATGGTGAGGCAAAATTTGGCTCACTGGACCAGGTGGAGTCTTATTGAAGATCGAAAGGGAAGACACTTTCATTAAGTAGTAGTGTTTAGTTCAACATCAGGCCAATTTTCATACCCGAAATAAGAGTTCCAAAATTGAGAAACGCATGAATCAACAACAAGCTTTGTAGTTCTATAGGCAAGTGCATCTCCAGAACGACGGATGTAGGAGAAGAGACCAAAGTTTCTCGAATGATGATACTCCTTGTTGCTTTTATCGTTCTCCTCCTGTACTGTCCTTGAAGACAATCGTGTTGTCAATTGCAAGGATCACATGTTGAAGTTGGAGATTTCTTGTAATGGTTGCCACATGCCTAAATGTTTCTGCTTCCAGCTCGTGTACATCTGTTTTACCTCCATGACATATATTTCAGCTATAATCAGATTACTTGATGCATCTCTTATAATTATTGTATTGTCCTCGAAGACAGTTGTATTGTCAATCTCAATGATCACATGTTGAAGTTCGAGATTTCTTGTAATGGTTGCCCCGAGCCTAACCGTTTCCACTTCCAGCTTATCTACATCCATCTATGCCACCATGACATATGTTTCAGCTGCAATACTTGAGGCATCTCTTATAATTGCTTTCAGCCGATATTGACCCTTCTTGCTTTTTTTCATGTTGACATTCACTTTGACCTAATTTACCAGTAGTGGGATCTAACATTTTAGTTGGACCCTCGGCTTCACCTCCACTTTACTTTTTCTTTAGATCTTAAGGAGTAAATGTACCTATAATGGTAGCCAATAGCATATTTGTTGATTTCCTCCGTATTTTGTATCATGTTCTCAAACACCCAAGCGTTTTTGGCTCTCCAAACATCCCAAGCAACAGTGAACTTCAAGCCCCTTCCCTTCACGGACGTCTTCCCCAACACCTGTATTAGCTAGGTGCAACATTCATGCAATTTTTACTCAATGAATCTAGCCGGAACGACCACAAACACCAGACCAGGCCAGTCGTGTGATAGTTAGCAACGATGTGGTTTGTTGTCTCGTAGTCCTCACTACAACTTGGGCAAATAGGATCAGATGGTATGTCATATTTTACTAGTCCAACTCGTATAGGGAGGACATCTTCTACCAATCTCCACAAAAAAAAAAAGGTTGATCTTGGGGCAGCGGAGGCCTCCTAGATCAAACTCCATTCATTTCCGCCCTCCATTGATGTGCTACAAGCACCATCATACACGCTTTTCTCCCTCCTCGTGGCTAGATGGTAGGCTTACCTTACCGAAATTTCGTCATCCTTTATCAATTTTCGGCAGAATGTGTCACTTTCATCAGCTAACCCAAAAGGAATTTCAAGAATTTCCTTACGTTCTCGCTCGTCGAAACATAGTTGCACAAGGTCTACCTTCCATCTATTAGTGTTTGGGTCGATCAACTCCGAGACTAATGCCTCATTGTCCAAGAAAATTAAAGGTGTGGAGATCTTGTTTCCACCGATTCTTGAGAGCCATTTATCTTGCCATATTTGTTCTGTCACCCACTGCCAATCTTCCACGTTACCTCCTCACTAAGAGGCCCTGAGTGCCAAAGACATTCCTCCACATGTAGCTCAGTTGGTACCCTAGATTGGCCTTTAAAATGTGTGTGTGTGTGTGTGTGTGTGTGTTTTGTAAATACTTCACTTTCAGGGCCCTCACAGTCAGAGGGTCTGGATGTTGAATAATGTGTCGGGCTTGTGTTTACAAGCAATGTCTTGTTAAAAATTTTGAACTTCCCAAAGCCGAGGCCTCCATTCTTCTTGCATGAGCACAACATATCCTATTTCACCCGTGCAACTTCCTTCTTTTCTTGCTGCTCACCCCACCAAATGATTCTTCACATTTTTTTTCAACTTGCTACACACTTATAAGGGAATTTTGAGGAATTGCATTACATAGGTTGGGATCACCTGCATGACCTAGGGGTGTCCAACAAAAACCAGAACCAAAAACCAAATCGCAAAACCTTATAAACCAAACCGGTAAAAGCGGCTAACCATTTGAATTTCTTGAAAATTGCGGTTTAGGTTAACCAAACCGGTATAAGCGATTTAGGTTTCGGATTTGCATTTTTGTAAAACGGTTAACCGGTCTTGGTTAAATTAGGTGCAAAATTTAAATTTTAAAGCAAAATGTTAAATTTTTCTTCCTTATTTGTTACTTTAAATTTCTAGGAACCGGGGGCTAACAATAAATTGAACCCAAAAAGTGGTTAACCATGTTACTAATGCGATATCGGTTTGGTTTCGGTTTCTAGTTTCCAAAAACAATTTGGGTTTAGGTTTCTAAATTTCGTAAACCGCAAATGTGGTTAACCGGTTTTGGACACCCCCTAATATGACCGCCTTCATGGAAACTTCCTGCCTTGCCCTAGATTGCGCTCATTCCCTCCGGCCTTTGACTTTCTTCCATGCCAATCTATGATATTATTAAAGACCACCTTTTTTTGACCTCCCTATATAGGTTGAAAGCCCCAAGTAGCGGCCATGTGTTTCCACTGCGTTAAAACCCGAGCTTCCCAGGAGGAATTGTTTTAGTTGATTGCTCACATTTCAACCATATGAAACTTCAAATTTTATCCACATTAATTAGTGTCTGGAAGCCGTTTCATAAACATTTAGAATGTCAACAACATGTAATGTTTCTTCTACTGTTGCCTTAACAAATAATAAAATGACATATGAAAAGAATAAATGAGAAACAATAAAAATCACTAACAAACTTCACACCATGGACCAGATGTCCCTCCTCCCTATCCATAGGCAGTGTCGAGAGACCTTTGACACAAACTAAGAACATGTACAAGGAAGTCGGGTCACGCAGGCGCATGCTAAGCTGAGGTTTGATCTTTCATGAGAAAAAGTCATTGATAAGGACTTTGTTGGACACAAAGGTAATACACCTCATGATAAGGTGTACAAGGGAGGTGCAAAACACAACGCGAGCATTCAATTTTCTCTAATTAACACCCACTTCACCCGATTATAGGCCTTGCTTACATACAATTTAAGGGCCATAGGACCCCTTTTAACAGTTGCTGGCCTTTTTCTTAAGTAGCAAAATTGCTCAAAAAAAAAACCCCAACATTATCAATGATAAGACGCCTTGACACCGAGGTGCTTTGACTGTCATGGATAACAGCAAAAAGGTGCCTTTCCATGTTGTTGGCCAGAGTTTTGGAAATTAGTTTATAGACCACATTGTACAGACTAATTGGCCTAAACTCAATAGTTTTTAAGGAAGTTTTGCTATTAGAACTCATGCAATAAAGGTATAGTTTACACACTCAATAAATTGACCATTAATATGAACATCAATAACAGAGGTGCCAATTTCACAACCAATAATATGCTAATAGGATTGGAAAAAAAAAGTGCAGGTATACCATATGGACTCAGTGCTTTTCAAGGATGCATTTAAGAAAAGGACTTCCATGACCTCGTCTCCCATGAAGGGCTTCACCACTTTCAAGTTCATTTCTTCAATTACCAAAGATTTGACGAGTTGAGTCACCGACTGTATATTTATGGCATCCCTGCTGGCTTGGAACAAGTGTCCAAAGTAACAAATAAACACCTCTTTAGTCTCTTCCCTCCACGTAGTTATGACTGGGAGTAGCTTAATGTAGTTGTGCATCGCCACTGGAGAAAAGGTCTCTTCATAGTCAATTCCATGAATTTGAATGAAACCCTTAACTACTAGTCGATCCTTATTAACGTTGGGTTTACCGTCAATGTTGGTCTTTACCATAAAGACCCACTTGTTTCTGATGGCTCGCATGCATTCAAGCAAGTCCACTAAGTTCCAAACTTGGTTTTGGTAGATGGAGTCCATTTCGGATTTCATCGCCTCAATCAATTTCTTTGAATCCAAACTTTCCAAAGCTTACTTGTAGGTGGTAAGTTTATCACTCTCCTAAAGTAATATGTAAGTGTCAGTGATGAGATTACCATATCTATCAAGCCGACGGACCTCTTTACCCGACCTACAAAGGCTCCTTTCCACATGTTCCTCATACAACCGACCCTCAAATCCTTGAGTCCAATCCTCAACTCCTTGTGCCTCATCCATATGATCCTCCCTTACTTGAACCTTATCCTCCACTTGCTGACTTTCAGTAAGTGTTTGTGTGAGAGTCGTAGGGGTGTGATGGATAAAGGTAATGGTTTGTGGCTCTTGAACTTCATCAAGTTCAATAATTTATCTCCCACTATTTCAGAGCTTCATCAAGTTCAATAATTTATCTATCACTCTTTCGCTTAGAGATAAACTCGATCTATAAGAAGAAAGCATCTTGGGACACAAATACTTTGTTCTCAGAATAATTATGAAAGTAGTACCCTTTGGTTTCTTTTGGGTAACCCACAAAGAAACTCTTTTTAGATCTAGTTGCAAGATTGTTGTTAGGTCGAACCTTGACATACGGAACCCCAAATATTTGGAAGATAAGCAATGGACCTTTCCTCTCCATATCTCACATGATTTATTTTTAGCAACGTTGGTTGGAAGTTCTATTCAAAATTGAGACAGATAATTTCAAGAGCATGCCCCTACAACTGGCTTTAAAATTTGACTAAACTATCATCGATCGCACCATATCCAATAGAGTAAGATTCTTCCTTCTCGGACACGCCATCAACTAGTGTTCAAGGATGGGAGAGTTGTGAAACAACTTCACAACCTCCTAGATGATAAACGAACTCTTGGATCAAATATTCACTATCTCAATCCAATTGAAGGGCTTGGATTGTCTTCCAAGCTAGTTTTGTACTTCATTATGAAATTCTTCAAACATGTTAAAGGATTTAAATTTATGGCGTATCAGATAAACACAATTATGTTTACTTTGGTTGTCAACAAAGAAATGAAGTAATTACACCCACCTTTTGCACCAGTGCTCATAAGTCCACATGCATCCATATGTATGTGTCCTAATAGATCACTAGCACGCTCACCAGCAAAAGGTGATTTGGTCCTCTTATCCATCAAATATTCTTTGCAAACATCAAATATTTCGAAGTCAAAATTATCCAAAATGTATGCACAATGCAACATATGGATACATTTTTCATTGACATGACCCCATGACAAAGCCACATGTAGGTTTTTGGTTTGAGTCATGGGTTTAACTCTTTTGCATGCTATGTGAAGAACAAGTTTATCTAAATGTAAAACATACAAACCATTCAACCGAATGTTTGTACCATAATAGATTTCATGATTGAAAATATTACAACAACCATTTCCAACTTCAAAAGGAATAACCTTCCTTTTCTAAAATGAAAACAAAAATAAAGTTTTGACTTATTACATGAACAAAATAACAATTATTGAGTTCAAGTACAAGCCTATAAGGCAAAGATAGACTATAAGTCCCCACGCAAACTACAACAACTCCTTGCCCTTCCATGCGTAGGCTGACTTCCCCTGCTGACTGTCTACTTTGTCTTTGATCCTGCACATTTCCATAAATGTGAGTTTCATAACCGGTATCCAAAACTTACAATGTGGAAAAAGTAAAGTTGATTTTAATCACACCCGTACATGGTTTTGAAATCACATTTCCAAACTCCAAGTCTTCCAGATACTTTGGGCAGATCTTCTTCCAGTGACCCTTAGCTCGAGCAACAACTTTACCCTTGCCTTTTCGATCAACTGTACATGTCTTGCCCTTGGCATGTCTTTTGAAGCTTTTATCCTCTTTGACCATCAAGACATCCTTGGTAGCCTTGGGGCTACCTTTATGTCTCACTTAGCTGAAAGCATGCAAGTCCATCAAGCTCTTCTCATGCCTTTGCTTGATGTAGTTCATCCTAAAAGGATGAAACCCTCCATGTAACAAGCACAAGATGATGTTAGCAACTGAATCTTGGTCATAGGGGAAACCTAACCAACTCAATTTATCGAAGTGGCTAATCATCTTCAACACATGAGACCCTTCAAGCTTGCCAACTTCCATATAAGATTCATATATTTAGCGATGTGTCTCATGCCCCTCAATTTCAACCTGTTTCATAAACATGCTTTCTAATTGAGCGATGATGACATGAGCCATCTTACCCCAAAACAATCTTTGGAGATCAAAGGACACGTGTGCATCATCCACATGACGTTTCCAATCGACTTTCTCATTATGCGAGACATTATTAGCAGATGGTTCACCTTTTGCATTTTCAAGGACATAATCTTTCTTTTCGGATTTGAGAACATTTCTCAAATGTTGATGCCAGTTCACATAATTGAGATCGTCAAACATCTCTTTCTCAAGAAGATAACGGAGGTAGATGATGGAAGAGATGATAGACATATTGGGTTATGACAATGACAAACAGTTTATTTTAGATTTATGTAAATGGTCTTATTTTATCTAAGCTTTCCCAAAAGGGGAGCGCTTTAGCACATAGTGATAGATACTAAGTAGAAAACAAATTTGAGTGACTGATACTTCGTTCAAATTACCTCTGCTTTGCTCATTGAATCCTTACATATTTACAATTGGCGAAAGCTTTTACATCACATTATGGCCCTGTTCGGCATTAGGTTTAGATTAGCGTTTAGCGTTTTGACAAGTCAAAACACTATTTTAACAAATTTTACGTGTTCGGTAAAGTAGCGTTTAATACCATAAAAGAACGTCTAGTAAAGGTAAGGTATGCTTGCAAAGTAGCGTTTGTCCATTTTTATTCCAAGTCTACCCTTGACATTTTTCCACATATTACAATCCTATGTCAATGATATAAATGCTCCCTGGTTGAACCTATCTGTGAGTGAGTGCTCGTCCAACCCATATCATCAATGTTAAATACTCCCTGGTCAATCTTTGACTTTGTCAGGTGATATCCTTTCCCTCTAGAGTATATTATATGATGAAATAATAATTTGCTTAATTTTGTATAACAATCAGTCTGATCTGACTTCCATGCACAAAAAATATTCAGTGAAGAACAATATGCAAATGTCAATAACAACTAATAATAATAATAATAATAATAATAAACCACAAGGGAAATAATAATAATAATAATAATAATAATAATATCCTTTTTGGTCATTTTCCCTTCATAAGCTAGTCCAACCGCTAATTTTACAGAACACATTGGTTAAAAATAAGTACTTTAACAGCTATCAGCTATACGTTAATATACAACAGCTATCCGCTACCCGAAACGCTATCCACTACCGAAACAACTATCCGTTATTGAATCCACTATTTTTGCCGAACAGGGCCTATGTCTCACGTTTTTATTTTGCAATGTCATCACGACATACATCATAGGATAAATACGTAATCAACTTTCTTATTAAATACCTAACAGGTGTGAGTGTTTTTATCGTTCACTTGGCAATATCCTCTGTAGACGGTTCTTGAATTGAATCGAAATAAACCAATTTATCACCTATAAATAAAACTAAAATAAAACCATTACATTTCCTTATCTTGCAATGGTTAAGTGAATTTTCTATTTCTCCCTTAATTATTGTTATTTTATTATATTACCTCCGTCCCTAAATGTGTGTCAAATTTCCTAACTACCTTGTCCCTTTTTATTTGTCAATTTTACAATTCAAATGATTAAAATACCTATATTACCCTTAATTAATACTACTATACAATATATTTTATTTTTTCTTTCCAAATGTTCTTTCTCACTTTTCTATGTGGTGTAAGGGTATATGTGTCAAACTGTAAATTTTTTACACAAGTTCTAAACACTTTGGACTTATAAAAAGAGTTTTTTTGACAATGAATGAGGGACAGATGTAGATTTCAAAACAAAAATGAAATAAAATGAGTACGAGAAAAGCAAAAATAAAAAAGAAATCAAATGAAACCAAACTCGGTGGGCTACTAGCGGGGCCTATATTAGCGAGACCGGGGTCTCGCGAAGTCCCGATTTCAGAACTCCGTTTCTTGGACCGTACTCCAACTCTCTCAATCGCAGCCGATCTTTCTCTACTCAAACACCGACGACAACCATGGCGGCATCTGCGATGGTCCTCGACCCTAAGCCGGCGCCACCTTCCATCGCCGAGCCACCGCCCACCGTCGCCTGGACCGCGGCGGAGGACGCGGCGGCGGGCGAGGAGGAGGATCTGTACGGGAAACTCAAAACCCTAGAAAGACAATTGGAGTTCATCGACATCCAAGAGGAGTATGTCAAGGACGAGCTGAAGAATCTCAAGCGAGAGCATCTTAGGGCGCAGGAAGAGGTGAAGCGAATTCAGTCGGTGCCGCTGGTTATTGGACAGTTCATGGAGATGGTCGACCAGAACAATGGAATCGTCGGTTCCACTACTGGTTCGAATTACTATGTCAGGATTTTGAGTACCATTAACCGTGAGCTTCTTAAGCCGTCTGCATCGGTTGCTCTTCACCGCCATTCAAATGCGCTTGTTGACGTGTTGCCACCTGAGGCTGATTCCAGTATTTCGTTGCTTAGCCAGTCTGAGAAGCCGGATGTTACTTATAATGTATGTTTCCTGCTGCTCCTTTCTGTTTTTGCGCGATGTTGATCTTGTTACTTGTGTGTAAGAATCTGGGATTTAAATTGAGGTGTAAAATTTGAATTTCCAGGCATAGGGGGCAGGATTGTGAACTTGTGATTTGCGATTTGAAAGGGAATTCTTCAAAATATTGATCCCTATCACGAAACTTATGTTGTCAGCTCCAAAAAAATCTGAGTTTGTGAGGGAAATTGTATTGAGCACGGTTGCTAAATCCTAAATTTATGGCCACTCCCCTCAATAAGAAAGAATCTAGGAGACCTCTAGACTTGGTACTTCAACTTTGGTTCATCATATATTCAAGCAAGTTTTAGTATAGTAGATGAGCTGGAGTGGAGTAGGGTATTGAAGATGGACTTGCCCAATGCGATATCAGATATGTGATTGGAAACATTGCCTTGGGGTGTTATGCAACTATTTTTTTTGTTATGTACTTACATATATGAGTGGATGGGAGAGGGGAGGAGGAGAGAAAAAGGAGGGGGGGGGGGTTGGGAGTGCTACCAAAACCAGTTTTCCCCATAGGTTAGACTTGTTAGAGGATAATACTAGCTAAGATTGTAGCTTATTTGGAACTTTTAAGTATTACTATTAGGCACTCTTCTTCTTCTTATTGTACCCTCAAGAAGGCTGATCATCTTAGAGGCTTATTTGGAGGTCTTTGGATTCCTTTAGAAGTTTCTTTTTTTGGCATGGGAAGCAACTCATGGGCACTGCTGACACAGTATTTGTAAAAGGAAGTGGAAGATCTTGATGACGAGGTTATGTATATGCAAATGGGATTGGTATATAAGGACCATGTTTTGCTTCATTGTCGTTTTTGTGGAGCTTTGTGGGAGCTAGTTTTTGGCTGTTTGGGAGGGGTTGCTTTCAACTTTGTTAGTAATCATTTTTTGTCACTTGGGAGGTATCTTTTGGTTTCATTTTAATTCGACATGCAAGGTTTTTGGGAGTACATTTGTTTGGGGGGGGGGGGGGTTCTTAAAGGGTATGGATGTGGAAAGACATCTCCATTGCATTAAGGTAATTAGATCAAGACTATTTTGGGATGATGGGAATTGTTTGCTCCCTTGACACAGTTCATGTAGTTGAGCTTGCGGGTAACTTTATGATCTTAATGTCGATTATATGTTGTAAATTTCTTATTTGTAGAAAACGACCTAAGATTGTGTACTTCTATACTCCTATGTTCTATCCTCTTGTGAGAAACATAAGTCCCGATTGGTATTGCTAACTCTTTGTTTCCATACTTGCACATGAGTGAATAAGGATCTTTTGATAAATTATTGAGAACAAGCAAGAATTCGGTTAGGGCTTCCGTATACTTATGGACAGGTTAAAATTTCTTGTGGGAAGATGGGAAGTTTTGAAGGAGAAGCAATCGGTTAAACCTGATTGGGATATTCAGTTTCACATAATTTAGGGCAGGATGGTGGGTTTGAAACTTGAATTCTATGGAAAATTTGATTGCATAGGAGGTGAAGTACTCTGGAGGTTTGAAGGAGGTCAATTCAAGCTATAAGTTGGCTGTGTGCTGGAGGGAATGAATCGCATGCACATTTTTTTTAAGTGTGAATATTGAGAACAGACATTGGAATATGTCCTGGGAATGTAATGGTTCAGAGGCAGAAGTTTGACAGCCAAGGGATTAAGAGATCATTATTATGTATCTTAATATTGGCACAGAGGAGCCGCATGGGGAATACGATACAGCTATAATATGACTATGAGGGGGGGGGGGGGGAATCAAACTTGGAGTCTAATGTACCGAAGGCCTTACTTAAGTTATAGGACAAGACCTCATCAATGAGGGCATTGAGAGTGGTTCTGTGGATTACCTCAGCAGAGCTCTTGTGACGAGTAAAGAGGGCTGCTATCTCTGCTCAGATAGGGATATCTGACTATCTGTATATGCTTGTAATGGGCCGAACTGATGTTATATACCATAGGCGCTGGCTTTGCAGGGGATTAACAGAACTAATTTGCTTGGTTTTCCATGAAAATAAGGGGTATTGGTGTCAAGTACTTATATTTGATAAACAAGATTAACTAGAATAATCTTGGAAGCTAGTGTTGATCCAGAAACATGGCTAGAACTTCCCGCAGTCATTGACTTCTCATTTGAATGTAGAATGACCTCTATGTAATTAGTTAGATTTATCCATCGACACATAGCTGTTAAACTAAAATCCTCTACTGTGGAGATAGAATTGATTTGACCCTTGAAGCATTTGATGGTCCCATTTCAGCCGTTTTTTTTTCCGTAAGGGTCTATCTATAGAGGTTTTCTTTTTTCTGCCTAGTTAAGTAGATGAAATTACAAAAGGACTACGTTACCTGGACTCGAAGATTAGGGTTGCCATACCGGTGTCCAACACTACCTGACGTGGATTCGGACACGTGATCCATGGCGGACTTGGGCGGAATTGCAGGACATGGTCAAGAACAAACCCTAGTCAGAGACAAACCCTAGATCTAACAATCGGACGACCAATTGGTGGGTATTCGGGGTGGTAGTTGGGGGCTTTTGGTCAAACGGACGGTGCGACCTGACTGGTGGGTTTTCTCCAGCTAGTAGTTGTTGGTTTCCGGTTGCCAGAAGTGCATCATTCATGCTTTCCTTGACAGTTTCTTGCCGGTTTCCAAGCGGCGACTGGTGTGTTCCCGTGCGGCGCTGCTACATCCCAAAAGTAGGGTTTTTCCCCACATCCCATGTTATCATATGGGCATGCGCCACATGGCTCATTTAAAAAGCATTGAAATAACTTCAATTGGGCTTGTTAAAAGGTATAAGTGAAGGAGTGTTAATAAATCTTAATTTGTAAAACGGACCCAACATATTTCACTTACTAAAAAAATAAAATAAAATAAAATGAAGAAAAATCATATTATGGATATTTTTTGCCGTGTCCAAATTCTGAACCGTGTCCATGTCCACTATTTTTCAAGGATGCCCTGTTGGACTCTTAGATCCTTTTCCATGGTGGACACCTGAACCCGTGTCCAGAGTCCAGGTATTGTAGCAAAAGAAACAAAGAAGATACATGATTTCTTTTCCTCATCGTATATGTAATCCAAACTAGAAAAAAAAACAAAGGAAATTCACAGTTTCCTTTCCCTCTTGATTAAGTTGGTGACAATGTGTCATAACTTAGTGCTACATTTTAAGATATATCTTGTGTTTGTTATGGGTTTTTATTTCCCCTTTTCTATTGTAATTGAAACTTCTGTTAGAATGCTTGATTGGAGTTGCCATTTTAGTGAGACTTCCATTTCCTGCTATACCACAATCTGTATTGGGCTTCGTGTTGTCGGCTTATAATGATTGCGAAAAGAGAGACTGGCATGATTGGAACATCTGATTGAATACTTGCTCTTAACTGAACTTGGCTTATGATTTGCATTATTTATTTTTGTGTAGTATGGTGATGGATTTGGCTTTAATGGTTTTCTATAAACACATCCAACAATTATAGCACTGTATCTATTGCTAAACAACCCATTATTGGGCCAACAATCATAGATGGGAAAAGGGGCATAGCAAAGGATTTGGGCCTAAGTTCTTTTATGAACAACAAAAGCCGAGTCTCATTGGTCTGCTAATAATGTTGTGGCAAGTAAAGGGATATTAAAATGCGTTCAATATACTGGGATGTTACTTTCTTTTCTTTTACCGCGAGGTCTCTTATAGTTATACATATTTTAAATCTTGTAAATGTTTCTCAATGCACTTGGGCATTTGTGTTCAGGATATTGGAGGTTGTGACATCCAGAAGCAGGAAATTCGTGAAGCTGTTGAACTTCCATTAACTCATCATGAGTTATACAAACAAATTGGTATTGACCCTCCACGAGGTGTTTTGCTGTATGGACCTCCTGGTACTGGAAAGACTATGCTTGCAAAGGCTGTTGCTAATCATACAACTGCTGCCTTTATCAGAGTTGTTGGCTCAGAATTTGTTCAGAAGTACCTGGGTGAGGTATGCGTCGGACTAGCTACATTCTCAGACCCCTCTATGTTGAGGGTAGAGGTGGTTTGAGGTTTTTATTTGATACTGGACTCCGTAGGCTACATTTCCATTGCAAATTATACATTGAGATTTAAGTTTACAAATTAATGGGATCTCATTTTTTCTGTAGGGTCCCAGAATGGTTCGTGATGTGTTTCGTCTGGCCAAGGAGAACGCACCTGCTATCATCTTCATTGATGAGGTAGATGCGATTGCGACTGCTAGGTTTGATGCTCAGACTGGTGCTGATAGAGAAGTCCAGCGTATTCTTATGGAACTCCTGAATCAGGTAAATATAGAATTGTAATTATGATATTTACCTGCTGTTTGACAATTCTGTTGCCATCCTCAAGACTGTTGCTTAAATCTATCAATCTGTGGAAATCTACCTCCCCCGGTGGGGTTTTGTAGGTGTTAAAGATTCTGTAGGAGTCTTGGTACTACAAAACATGCCACACCCTTAGCAGTTGCATTGATGTATTACTACCTTTGTCCCCAATTATTTTTGCCCTTAACTAACTTTTTCTATCCCTAATTATTTGTCGCTTTTACATTTTCAATACCCCATGTGATTTTTGGGTTATTTGGAAAGAAAGGGACCATAGGGTTTTTTGAGGGAATTGAAATCCCTCTTCAGAGATTGAGAGAGATAATTTTGTTAATTCTCTCTTCTTTTTGGTAAATGGGAAGTTTAGCCCTTCCTCTTTTGAGGTGGTAGATTTTGTGGATAGTTTGGTTTTTGGATGTGTATAACTTTGTATGATGCTAGCTGAGCATCTCTTCTTTTACCCTATTATTAATACATATCTTTTTCCTATAAAAAATGATTTTTGAACCAATAACTTAACAATAATTGAGGACAATATTGTCATTTTAAATGTATTTCTACCCAAGACTTTGTGTTGCATTGGTTTCTTCACTTTTCTCCTTAGTGACAAATAAGAAGGGACGGGTGGAGTATTTAACATTCTTGCCCACCCCAGACTCCAAAGTACAGCTTTGGGGGGAAGATCTGTTTCCCCCCCCCCCCCCCTCACTTTGCCAATTGTTATAAGTTATATGTTGACTTATTTTTGTAATGGATGTTTTACAGATGGATGGGTTTGACCAAACCGTAAATGTGAAGGTTATTATGGCTACTAATCGAGCTGACACTCTAGACCCTGCTTTGCTACGACCTGGAAGGCTTGATCGGAAAATTGAGTTTCCTTTGCCTGATAGGCGACAAAAGCGGCTTGTTTTCCAGGTGTGTTTTGTGTTTTGGTTCGATAACTCTGTCTCTCTTTGTTCGTCTGTGTGTGGTGCATTCAACTCTTCAGTTCTTACTTAGTTCTCAGGTCATTTGTATATAGTTGTTGAATCTAATGCTTTTTAACTTCTCAGGTTTGCACTGCAAAAATGAACTTGAGTGACGAGGTTGATTTGGAGGATTATGTCTCACGGCCAGATAAGATTAGTGCTGCTGAGGTTAGTTTTACGTTTTTTTTTCTTGGGCCCTTTATGTTGTATATAGTTGTTTTTTTATTTTTATTTTTAGGCTTGAAAAGTTTGTGCTATGGCTTCACCAAAGTTTTGGGTATGTGGAAGTACCTACTGATCCTCTTCCACTCTGTGGGCTTGCTTAGTTGGATGACCCATCGTCTGTTTTGGGTCATAACTGTCAGATATCCTGTGCATAGTGCAGTGTTTAGGTTGTCATGGTTTCTTGAGTTGGTTCTGGTATACTGCTTCCCTTTTGCTTCAGCTGAATTCAGAGATTGCTATGCTCCATTTGGGTTCATTATTTTCAGCTTCTATCTGTGACTGGAGTGCAAATTGAATAGTGACACTCAATTGCTTATTTGGAAGGACCATTGAATCTGAATTATCCAAATGTTTATGCCAGCGTGAGAATAACAGTTAATCTGCGGTGTTGATGCTATGAACAAGCCTGACTTTTCCTTTGATTTATAGTAGGGTGGTTCTCAAGTTGCTTCATGTATATGTTGTATTTGCTCCCTTTCGTGGGTGGAAATGACATATTTTCTTTTGTTTTGAATAAAGAATATTAGAAGATAGGAGTTACATGGAAAACATCATGGAAAGTTCAATTGAATTTGTCAAAACTTCCTTTCCGAAATTGAGAAGGAAGTGGAGGAAAATGAGTTAGGCTAAATTGAAAGGGAAGATGGAGGATTGGGGAGAGAAAATTAGGTGAGGAATTGATCTAGAAGAATGGGCTTCTCCTATGTATTGCTCGCTAAGAAGCATATAGCTATTTCTATGTGACGCGGATATGACACGCCACAACACCTCCATGCGGACACTTACATTTTAAAATTTTAGGATAAGGCACGTATAGTGGACAAAACATGTTTCTTCTTTTCTTGATGTGTGTGACTTTATGTTTTCTGACTTGGGGAGGGTTGTGTTTTGATGAAAACAATAGCAAACTGCATGTTTTCAATCTTGTAGAGGGTTGTGTTTTCATTAAATCAATAATGAACTTTTCATAGTGTGTGGTATCTATCTTGGACATGTGTTTGAGAGTGTCCAAAGAGTTTCCAATACGTGTTGGACACAGATATGTGAAGCCAAGTGAAGTGTCCATGCTTCTTAGTATATTAGTGAAGAGAAATTTTCATTCCATTTCACTTCCATGAATCAGATAGAGCCTAAATGCTCCTGTATGGCTTTGAACATCGCGACATTGTATAGTCATGTTTTTGTATTGAATGGTGGCTAAACTCCAAAGATACATACTGTTTTTCTAATTCCCCCTTTTTTTGGTGTTTTGTTTTTTTTTTTTGGGGAGATGGTAGATGGTAGGCCTTCTGTGGTGTTTAGAAGAGACAATGCTCTTAATCCTGAGGCTTAGGTTTTGGTGATTGCTGCACATGTGCTGTGATTTGCTATGTTTGTGTTCATGCTGTGTGAAGCTTGCAATTGTGTATAATCCACAAGAAGTAATTGATGAGCTATTTAACAGAGCCAGGATGAAGGGTTCAGTAATTCGTTGTATTTTATTCCCCAACTCCCCTTGTTTTCTGATTTCATTGAACCATAAACTGAAAGAAGTAAGACTGGGAAGAAAAGTTGGGTCTGTGTTTTGGTGCGGGGTCGAGGGAGGGCAAGTAAGCATGTCAAAAGGCAGGGCTGAAATATATACAGCTACCAGACCTAGTTCAACCAACCCTGTAGTTTCTTGGGGATGTAGTTTGCTTTTGTATTTTCATGTCATTCTTCTAATTGATTCTGAGCACTAGTTGGTATGCTATGTGACCCAGTCGGTTTGGCTTTCTGGGCTCCATGTGGAATTAGTGAATGACAAGATACCATTGTCAAATGTGTGCAGATATCAGCAATCTGTCAAGAAGCAGGGATGCACGCGGTGAGGAAGAACCGGTATGTGATCCTCCCCAAAGATTTCGAGAAAGGCTACAGGGCTAATGTCAAGAAGCCCGACACCGACTTCGACTTCTACAAGTGAGAGAATGCATGAAAAACGAGTTGATGGTTTTCAAACAAATGGCTGTCTTGATGTTGAATTGTAGTGTTCCAAACTGTAGACATCATCATTACATCAATCATGGTTTTCATGTTTTATTTACGACGTCTTATCTCTATTCCAACTGCTTTGTATACCCGACTCTTCTAGTAGTTGTCAAGACAAATTTTTCCTCTTGTCAGCCCATGCTGCCCTGACCTACACCTGTACTTGTTACAAGTTTATCCTGTCAATTGCTCATCTCCTTTCAGGTGGTAGTTTAGCTAAAATTCATTGGTAAAAAGATATCTATATTTGACACGAGTTAATGAAAATGACCAAAATTTACTAAAATTTACACATTAACTCCAGTCCAATTTTTATTGCTTCCCCCCGTTTTATGTTAATTGTCATAATTTTGATTTTTCGCGGTCTTAAATGTCACTTTTTGATTGATTATTTTTTCCTTTAATATGTTATTAACAGTTGCGATATTATACTTTTATAATAATATTTTCCGTTATGAATTTAATAGTGGTAAATTTATAAGGCAACTCATTGTATATGTTGAAAAATCGTCAAAATTTTTGAAATTTGATTGTATGATTTTCAATAACAACAATTTTCAATGATAACAATTAATATGGAATGGAGTGAGCATGTGACGTATGCGGTAGGGGGAATACCAATTAATTCTACAAGTGTAATATTTGGGGGGAAAAAAATTCTTCTTTACAATGGTATGTTTTTGTAAATTGAGTAGGGCTATTTCTAAGACCTATTGGTGAAGGAGATGAGGGCATGCCTAGTGGCCGTTACAAAAGGTGCCTTGAGCACCTAATATGGGCTCAACCTACACAGTAGAGCCACTATGCAAAGCCGAAAAACTTACATCAACACTTATAGCACCAGGCCTATCACACCCCACTAATCAACCCTATACCGCATTCCCATCCAGTACCATGCAATAGTAGATAAAAGGCAAAACCATGTATACGCATCCAAAAAGACAAGTCCACCAATCAATTCCTGATTGACACTACATCAATTGAGATGATTATGCTATTTCACAAAATTAGACCTTTCTCCATCCCTTGTGTGTTGTATTCGTCAAGTCACCATCCCATCAGAATCATTTCAATTTCTTGTCCTCTCTCTTCATGGGTATAACATAGATATGCTGCTAAAATTATTTGGAATACTCTCTATTGTATAGATGACATCATCGTTCCAACAGTTAATCCATAACCTACCCTCCATCTGATGCACGGAAAAGCTTCATGTCTATTGTTTTATTTCACCTCCACACAGAGCATATATTTCATCTTCTATAGCTGGTCCACTCTCCAATTCATCATTCTCTACTTGGTCCTCAACTTTCCTAATAAATTTATCCACATAAAGATCTCTACTCTTGATGGTGCTACTCCTCTCCAACCAGTACTCGTCCCCCAGGTAATCACAATCTTGTCATATCATTAGTTTCATCTGCTGCAATAAAGATACATGCTGCAAGCCTGCAACTCTTGCCCCACCTTATCTTCCAAGTCAAGGCCCATCTCCATGTAGGTCTATCTTCCCGTCCCATATCTTGGGTCATGGATTTCTTTTGAGAAAATAGTTTATACTGTTAAGGAAACCTCTTCATTAGTGGCTTACTTTTTTTTTTCCTTCCTTTTCCCTTTACATCCTATATCATGGACCATGAATTATTTGGGAGGACTTTTTCTTCAATTCTGCCCCTATTCCCCTTACATTCTAGGTAGCAAATTTCATGCTTTTCGTTGCTTTTTGTTCTTTTTCTTCCTCCTTTCAGTCCGAATTTCTTCTGCCAAATTGTTCACGACCCTAAAAAGATCTCATCTGAATTTAACCCCAATAATATTTCCAAACTAGCACTTTGTTCTGTATTTCTCGAGCTTTGGGTTTCAGTCTGTGTGGCTTGCGATCTTTCCCTTAGAATATGCTCCTCTTCTACCAGAACATTCTCAAAGCCTGGTGGGGTTGTGTATGTTCGATTGAACTATCACCTCCCTTTGTTCTAATCTTCATTGCACCGAGGTAATCATTTCCTTGTACCAAACCTTGTTTATTTAACTTTAGTCGATTCCCTATGTTGTTTGAGGTATCTGAAGTCTCTTCAGTGCTTTCCTCTCTTTGTGCTTCATTTTCTGCCTCGAACACATTCTCATTTTATTGGATTCCCCTCCTCCTCATTAATTGCCTGATTGGCGCTTTGATTCTGGGTCTCTTCCACTTCATTAACAATCTTGTTTTTGCCTTGGTCCTTGTGTACACCATCAATGGTGTCACTAACTGTCCTTTCCTCTCCTCCAAAATTTGAAATTCTTCTGTCTCTTCAACTACCTCTACTCCTACTGATGCTTCCTCTAACCGACGACGACTATCTTCCAATGATCGATAAGACTCTTCATCTTCCCTTGTTGGTGATGATATGCTAATACTACTGAAATCTTCAAGGTCACTTCCTTCATTATTTAGATTAATATTTTGTCCATAATCATGGATTCTTGTAACAGTATAGTAGCTCGACCCAGTCTCCTTGATCTATACTCTGAAGGCTATATTGTAGACCCTAAGGACAACTTCACTATCAATCTTGTTGAAGAAATATGTGGTAATATGAATTCTCATGACCTCAAAGATCTCGGTTTCGTGTGTTATGTTGCCCATGCTTATCATTTTTCCCAAAGGGCTTATAATCTCCTCAAAAGTCTCCCATGTCCATGCTTGTGTCTGCATTCTCGTACTTGGTCCACTTCCTCACATCCACAAACCACTGACTCAACTGCTCTATCTCATTTGGTTCTTTCAACACTTCATCAACTCTTTCTTTTGTGTCTAAAGTGAGAATTGTTAGGATCGAGGTAAAAGATAAGGTCTAATATTTGCAGCGGAAGATAAAATTATCAGGATGTATAAATTGAGAAGAAATATAAAGAGATCAGTAAATAAAAGATAGAGAGTATAAAGACACGCAATTTATGTGGAAACCCAAATCGGGAAAAAACCACGGACAGCAACGAAGCAATAATCTACTAGTATAAGGGGAGAGATTACAAGAGAGATCCCAAGGGGCTATATAACGCAAGGGGATCGACGACCAGATCACAAGGGGTTCATAGCACAGGCTATATAACGCAAGGAGATCGATGGCAAGATCACAAGGGGTTAATAGCACAGCGGGAATATACTGAAGACAAAATTACTCTCTAACGGACTCTCACAACCTAGGGATAGGGTAGAGGTGAAGAATGCTCTCAATGTGTGTTTGTCGTATGCCGTGGGTGTATAGCTTGATAAAACCCTCTATTTATAGGAAAAACTCCCTATGAACCTAACTTGACTCACATCCCAATTAGATTTATAATCTAATACAATTAGGAAACCTAACACAATAAGGAAACCTAACACAATAAGAAAACCTAGATAATATCTTAATACAATTAGAAAATAAATAATTGTGGGATCAAACTAGATTTTGGGCCATAAAACCCAACAAGAATGAATTTGTACTGGACATAGCAGTAACTTTCGTATATCATCCATACTGTGAATGTATAACATAGGCTAGTGACGCAACATCCCTTGGTGTTTCACTCGTATAAACAATGTTCATCTCCATCCATTCCGTGATATCTGATTCAACACCCCATTCACCACTCTCATTTTGCTCAGACGCCCTTCTTCTACTTCTTGCTCTCCTCGATTCCTTTCTTCAACTCCTTTTCCTTCTCTAACTCCTTTCCTGCGCCATTCCTTTCTGCCACGCACTCTCTGGCATGCCTGACACTAAGAACATACCTTCTGACCCTTACGTTATCTAGGGCCTTGGTTCTTCTCTCAACATCCTGATTCCTGACTATTCCAAAACTCAACAAAGACAAATTTCCTCCATGTCACCTTACTCCTCCTTAATGGTATATATGAGTCCTGTACCTTCCCAAACACCCCTTTTAGCCCATACTTCTCCAACTCTAGTGCGATGTTGTGTACAAATTTTGAAATTTTTCTCCTTCTATTGGTCCCTTGTTGGATTTCCATTCAATCGTTATTATGTAAGCATAAACGTTGTTTACTTCTCTCTCAAATGGGCGGAGAATTTAGTAATTGAAAAGCCATTTAATTGTATAGGTTTATATTGCAAAGTTAATTGAAGTTATTATTTGATGTAAGTCACTACTTTTGTTCTATCAAATGTTTTCATGTTTAAAAGATTTTGCTAATTTTTTTGTAGATCTTGCAAAAGCAATTTTCTCCTTTAATAGTAAGGTTTGATGAGGAAAGACAAACTATTTTTAGCTTGGACTCTGTGAAAGTATAATCTTATACTTAAAATGGTTATAAATGACAAAATATAATACATGGTAACTTTTAAAAATAATTGTTTAGTATTATTAAGTAATCAATTGTTAAAGGATTTTGTTATATTACCCTCAGAAGTTGGTGACTCACTTTTTAATCAGTTATGGCTATGGATAGCTGTTGATAACAAGAAAAGTACTTTATGCATTCTTAAAATTTTCATAAGTCTTTTTCTTTTCTTAAAAAAGGGTGCAGTATAAAATATTTTACTGAGCATGTAAATTGATTGCTTGGCTCATATATATAATTTTGACATGACTATGAAACTTTTACACCATGGATTTAGGCATATCAAACTATATCATCTAATTTTTTACTCAAGGATAAACCATAAGACACACATACCAAGGGAATTAGAAAGTTTATAATTAGGTGAAAACTTGCAAAAACATAATCAAACATTTTGATTGCGTTGAAATTCTAAAAGTCCATTGGAGCATAGTTAACTCAACCCATAAGCTCCTGTCAACCAACGAAGTCTAGATGTACTAACTTCTTTCATATATTTTTTATTTGTTGTTGTTGTTCTGGTTTTTGCTCTCTTCTTTGCCAAAAGAAAATAGTGAGGATAAATTCTCTATCATAAAATAATAAAGAGAAATGTGGTTGCGTTAAATATTCTCATACTCCTCAATAATATAAACTTTTTCCGAATCGAAGCCAAAAAAAGATCTTGATTTTGTTATAATAAAATTAAATTAAACAATTAGAATGATGATATTCTATGACTAGTTTTTTTCGGTTGTATTTGGTTGATTTTTTTTATTATACATAGAAAAGTTTGTGATCTTCTTAAGTTGAAATCTTTTCATATTTGATTGTTCCTACTTCCTTGTTTGTATATGGAAAGTTTTTAATATGAGATGTATTTCACCTCAAACTTAATAAAAATTTATTGGATGCTAAGAACAATATTTCCCAAAATTTTTCGCAGCAAAATCTTTCCCATAAGACTGCCAAATATAACATTATACTAGTACTTAGATCCATGCATTGCACAGGACAATGTTAAAGTACACATGTTATCTACATAAAGTAAAACACATTTGTAATATTGTTCATAACATTGATGATACAAAGAAACTTTTATAAAATGTGTTTTTAATTATAATAGCGAAGTTGCAACCAAAGCCATAGAAATAAACATTAAACTAAAAGCAAAAAAGTAAGAAGGATAAGTTGAAATAAGACAAAGAATACAAAAAATCTTCAATCCTTTCATATCCATAAATCTATCTTAATCTACAAATATATATTATAAAATCAAACTATTAAACACAAATTTACTTAATAATAAATCATAATTTTTTTTAAAGATTATGATTGGTAATCTTTATAAATAAATAGCAATAATCAATAATTAATTGCATAAATGACAGATTGATGATGCACACACATTATTACATTAATATTGTAAGTTTTTAAAAAAAGATAAATACAATCAATTATAGATTTTCTAAAACATTCTTGTTATAACACACACATATACATATGATATTCCCTCCATCCCGTATTTAAAGCCCATAGGTATATTTATATTTCAAAAAACATGACTATTATTTTTATTACTTTAGATATTATTTTTATGATTTTAGATATTCCCTCCATCCCATATCTAAAGTCCATAAAATATATTTATGTTTCAAAAAATATGACGATTACTTTTATGATTTTAGATATTACCTTTGTGACTTTAGATATGACATGAATGGAGTATATTAATATTAGTACTATAATAATGTTAGTATAAATAAAGGAAAATAAGGGGTGAATGTTGAATTGTCAATCTATCACCCACACGATACATTCTGCCTTGGGGACTAGAAAAAAAGGTTCTGGACTATTCTATTCTCATCTCCTTCAACCACAGCCGTCGATTTGGGCCCCAAAATCCCTCATTTTCTACAATCGAATTTGGTGAGGTGGTCTGGTCAGGTCAGGTCTGTCCCCAAACTAAACGCGTTTCAATTTCCTTTCATTTCTCTTGCTATATTATTGACCGTCTTCGCTTTCTTCAACTTTAAATTCCCCCAATTTCTTTTGCTCCAGATTTTCTCTCCGATTTGCGCTTTGGTTTGGGTAATTATTGATGCCTCTTTTCTTCTTTGATTGATTATCTTTTGTGGAAATGTTTTTGTTAGGGTTTGGAGATTGTTGTTTATGTTGAATTGGATTGGGGGTTTCTGATGTCTTGTTGTTTTATTGTTCTGCTAGATGTAGATCTGATTTTGATTTAGGTTTTTTTTTCTTTTCTGCTCTTTAGACGGATGTATTTTTGTTTGCTAATTTTGTATTGAGCTGATGATATGTACTTTTTTTGTTGATTCAGGGTGTAGACTCGATCTATCTGTAAAAGTTTCTGCTGTTCGTTCAATTGATCGTCAATCATGGCATCAAAACGAATTTTGAAGGAACTTAAGGATCTGCAGAAGGATCCACCTACCTCCTGCAGCGCAGGTGATTGATTGTATTAATTAGCAAAAGTGTATAAAAATGCTTGCTTCTCTTCAAAAAAAAGCTAGTCTTTTCTTGTATTTGGGCGATTTGGTGTACTCTCTGCGAATTTTTGAGTAATTTCATGTGGGGACTAGGGAAGAAATTTTGGTATTGTTTTTGTGTTGGGTAGCCTGAAATATCTTGAAAAAAAAGATTGTCTTGCATAAAAGTCTCTTGAAAAAAATGGTCTTGCAAAAAGGCAGTGGGTTGGGAATTTCTGTAGTTCTTTTTATGCTTGGGAAGTGTTTTGGTCTGCCATCTGTTCTCATATGCGGTTGGTATGGTGTGGAAATGATGCAGTATGGTGAAGTTGTGGAAAGTGTGGTAAGGTGGGGAATGGTATGGTTAAATTTGTGAAAAGTGTGATTGACATGGTAGGTGATGAGAGAGAATGTGAAAAGTAGAGGAGAAAAATGAGGAGCGAGAGAAGTGAGGAGATATATTGGTAATAATTCTGGTAAAGGGTGGTATGGTATGGTAGATCATGTTCCCTTCTTATTTTTTATTAATTTTATTTTAGAATTTTGACAGCCATTTGAGGAGGGTGACGATATGGGTAGCTACAATTTGCAAAATGTTCACTTGATAATTCAAAGCTTATGTCTTTGTTTCTTGAGTTGAGACTTATGTTTAAGTATCATATGCTTGTGAATAAGTGATTAGGTTCATTTGGCTGCTCTTCAAGAATGGGAGTGTTGTGCTTGTAGATGCCTCATGCCTCATCCCCTCTCCTCATTTGATGTTATATGGGACTATGTTGTTCTTTATAGTTATATTTTATGATTCGGTGGACTTACTCATTGAACTTGGCTTTCTTATTTGTAATAGGTCCTGTGGGTGAGGACATGTTCCACTGGCAAGCAACAATCATGGGGCCTGCTGACAGCCCTTACGCTGGAGGTGTCTTTCTTGTTTCTATTCATTTTCCTCCAGATTATCCATTCAAGCCTCCTAAGGTAAATTTCTTCTCCCCAATTATTTGTTTGTCAGTGAAGTTATCATCTAGGTGGGTTATATTTTGTTCATGTTCTTGTTCTGTTCCTATTCTTGCTGCGGTAATGTTGTGAGATGTAACTTGTAGCATATCATTTTAAGGCCTATCTTTTTTTTTTATTGTAATTTATTTATGCTAGATTTTTAATGTGCTCCATACTCGCATATAAGTCTCTGTTTGGATTTAATTGGAATGGGAAGAAGTATATATGACTATTGCGGAATTCATCAATATGCCCACAATTTCAATGTGGTGGTAGGCTGGTAGATACGACTTGGGGCGACGTCATGTCACTGACTGCTCAAAACTTCCAAAGATCCTTTCATATCTGAGAATTTTGATTTAGTTTTTCGGTTCTCTAAATGTCATCTCTGTGTGGCTCAACTTATATCGAATTTCGTTGCATGACACCGAACATGTTCTCTTCAACCATTTTCTCTTTCAACTTCTATTTGATTTGCAGGGTGTGGTTTTGAGATCTATTTCATGCCTTGTCATATGCTTACCAACAAGTTGTATGTGTTGATCCCACATGAAAGTCCATGTTGTATGACTGACCTATAGCCTCCTCATAAGCTAGATTTTACTTCTTTGGTTAGAGTTGCTACATTGAGTTTTAGAATACCCTTCTGTAGAAAATAGTTTAGCAGTTTCCTTAGCACAGTTGGTGATTTGGTAATGCTTGTGAAAATTGAATTACATTATAATCTTTAATGGTCTTGGAAATATTCTTCTTTCTTGGTCATACTTGCCTTCTGAAGGCCATTTTGTGTTGTTTTTAGTACTCAAATATTGTGTTTTGCCATTTCAGGTTGCATTCAAGACTAAAGTCTTCCATCCCAACATTAACAGCAATGGAAGCATTTGTCTCGATATCCTCAAAGAACAGTGGAGCCCAGCTCTTACAATTTCCAAGGTGAGTTCTAAGTCCTAACCGCTGAATTGATCTGTCCTGTATTTCTGTGTATAGATTGAAACTATTTTCTTTGTACTAGACTTGGACCAAGTTGAGTGGATGTGGTTTAATAGGGTGTTTTGGTCCTTTAAGTTTTCAAATCTATGTTATTTTACTGGTCAGTACTTGTTCATTGGCATTGTTAGGAAATTGTGTTTACTAGATGAATTGAGCTATTGTGTATTCTGTCTAGGAGTTAATGCTGTAGAATTCTGGCATTCTGTAATGGATTGTCTCATCATGCCGTATGGGATTTTTCCTGGTTCTTTTGGTTGTGATTGTACTTTGTGGTTGTTTTCTTCATATCAGACTTGTTACATGAGATTGCTCTTCCAAAAATTAGTGTGTTTAGCTCCTGCTTCTGGAAGAGGCATTGATGTTCATAGAAGTTGGGATGAGGAATATGTTGTGGATCTTTTATTCTTTTATGCTTATTTGATCTTCATATCGGCTCTTGTAATCCGAAAATGTTTTCTGCACGTGTTTTATTTGCTATTGTTTCCGCCAACATTATTTATGATTCCTAATCCCAAAATGTGTTACAGGTTCTTCTGTCCATCTGTTCACTATTGACCGACCCAAACCCAGACGATCCTCTTGTGCCCGAAATCGCCCACATGTACAAGACTGACCGGGCCAAGTATGAGGCTACTGCCCGCAGCTGGACCCAGAAGTATGCCATGGGTTGATTGATTATTATGCATTTGCCAATTGTGGAAATCTGCTCGCCGCAGGGAAGAAAACAAGTATTTGGAATTCTATCTTTGTGAATACTAGAAATTTGACTTTTCAAGTGTATGAAAACTCGGTTGCTTTTGTGGAGGATGGCTATTTGTTGAATGTCGTGTTTAAGTAGATCCTATGGTCTTAACAGTTGATTATTATTAGTAAGTAGCAGGGGTTATTTATAGCTTGACAATAACTTTGGATTCTGTGTTTTAGGTGTGATATTGTTGAGTTATGATCAAGGTATTAATATTTTAAGCTTCCTTCGTGTTTCGGTTTCTGAGGTTGAAGGCAGGGAAGTGCATGTAGCTTGCTTGAGGCCCATGTCAAGGGTTATCCTTTGTCAAGCCACTTCACGAAGCAACATAGGGCATAACATTAAAAAGTCACAGAAAGAGATGAAATAGGTATAGCCATATGAGCTAATTAACAGATTAGCAAGGTTAACTTTGCAACATAACTAAAATCACACAATGGTTCGGCCTGTCTGATGCTAGTAATCCATTCAAGCAACTCTGCACACTACCACAAAATGTCCATCTAGGTTGCCACAACTAGTGAATCAAGACAAATAAATTAACTAAATTGTCAGAGTTACATCCAACGGAGATGGGAGTAAGAATGGTCGAAGAACAGCATAATGATTTTGATTGATTAATGCACCGTTCTTTTGTGCGTTAACGCAACTAATCGCAACACAACTAACCACAATCTGCCGCAACATACCGCAAATTACCATAACGCAATTTACCGCAACTAAACATAACACAACGCAATGCGCAAAAGAACGGGGCCTTGAGTTTGATGAATCCTTCATTTGATTTATGCCACATGACCCAATAACTCCACTCGCTTGATGTATGACAAAGAGAAACTAAAGGTTCTTGAATGTGATTTGTGGCGTTGTGTCTAACGCTTTGGCGTTCACTTTTTCTAGCCTTAATAAAGGTTAGGACCTTGTTGGAGAGCTTATTTCCAAAAATGGGTTAAGACTATGTTGGAGGGCTTATTTCCAAAGTTTAGTATTTTAGATTTTATGAAACTACATAAAGAGTAACTGCTTTATCTCAACTGGAAGAGTTAAGCGACCAATTACTTTTTGTCTGAGTGACAAAAGGTTCACCTTTTATCCTTGTCCTCCAGAATTCGAATCATGGGAGACATTTTTTCCCTTACCCATTCAGCAGATGCTACAGGTAGAAGTGAGCTCCAGCTTTAGGTCACTGATACATCCGTTCTCCATCTGCTACATGCTTGTTGGATTATAGCCATGAAAAAAGGGCACCATGAATTACATTGTTTAACTATTAATTATTAAACTCAACGCTACGACACTTGTCGGTTGTTACACACCCTTCACCAGTAGCCCAAGCTTAAGTTATAATATAATGATATAATATACTAGTACAAGTCTAGACTATTCTTTTAACCCTACAACAAACAAATACTACCCAAATGATAGACATTAAAAAACAGAGGGAATATATATGACAAGAGTGTTTTAACTGTATCATGCCAAAACGACAGTACAACAATAGAACAACATACAATTAAAACTAACACATACATAATTAGAACCGAAATAAAAACAAACATAAAAAATACCCATTGACGAGCCGTCTACGCTTCGCTTGACTTGTTTCGCCAAGTCCTGCGCCGGTTGAATCTCATGACGAGCCCTTTTTGAATAATACCCTTTACCAAATTGTGACAATCTTCTGGTGGCTCCCAAGATATCTGCTGGTCCCTTGCTTGCTGATCTCCTTGGCGGAGCCGCTTCTTCAGAGGCACACGAGCTCCCCAGGCTAGACTTTCCTCATGCATCTTCCTCTTAGTACCTGCAATACAAACATCTTGGCACCTAGCAGACCATCGGGCATCCTTACATGTTCGGTGGCGTCTCGTTGAAGCCTTGTATCGTCCTCTTGATGCAGGAAACTTGAAAAAATCATCCTGTTGCTGTGACTGCGTGATCACTTCTCCAAGTTGATCCGACACTTCTGAGGAATCCACATCCTTAATGATTATGTCTCTCATAGAATTCGATTTTGCCCCACAGGAGTTGATACAACCTCATCCACTATCATGTCCTCCCCACCCCTGCAAAGGTTGGCGGCAACTCTCACTGTGATAAAGTTCATACTTCTTGGATCATAAAAGGTCACTGTCTTTTTTCGCAACACCTTCTCGTACGTATTTTTTGATATGGACAAAAGATTGCGCCTTTACTTTTTTTTTATTTCACTAATTTTAGCAATTTTTTTAATCACTAGTTTTTTTTTTAAAATTTGGCTTTGCCGGTGTGCCCTTTTACTTTTTATTTTTCATATTATTTTTTATAGAAAAATTAAATAGGTCCGAGTGCAACGACAGGGTGACTCGGGGTTTAGTCCGACTTCATAAGGGCTTTTGGCGCCGCCTGTTCTTCTCAACTACACTTCCTTCCTTCCTTCCTCAGCGACGCCCTGCACCGCCGCTAACTGGTAATTTCTGCTGATCAATTCGGTTCATCTTTCGCCTCTTTGACCAGTCAGTCATTATTTTTCTTGCTGTATTTCGTTGTAATGTTTTGATTTCGCACTCCAACTTAATTTGATTCCATGAAGATTGTCGATTTTCGCAGTTTCTTCTGTTTCTGTTCACGCCTTGTATTCATTTACATGCTAAATTTGCACCTTCGCGTTTGTTTGGAATGCAGGAAACCTTCGATTAGGTATTTCGACGAAAGCAAGCAATGGCTAGGTTTCGGAATGTAAGCAACTCTCTATTCTTTATACAACTTTAGGATGTTTGTATTCTGTTATTCATGGTGAGTGCATTGTGAATTGAGCAGAGGAAGAAGAGGAAGGTTGTTGTAAAGCCAGTAATTAAGAACAAGCAGCCGCCCACAGTGGATCAAATTACCGGGAAGAAGATACCGCAGAGTTTCGTATTCTCCAGAACAAAGTTGCCTTCTTCATTAAGGCAGCTGGAAATGGACTTGAGGAAATTAATGCTTCCTTATACTGCCCTCAAGCTCAAGGTATGTATGATGTTCAGTATTTCTTTTTAATTTTGATTTCTGAGAAGATTTTGTGTGTGATTGATTTGGTGTTCTATTGTTTGTGGACCTTGTCTTTTTGATGTGATTTTATGTAAGAGGTTTTTGAGGGATTGGGGATGTTGGAGTAAATATTTTGAATGATTAGGTCTTTGTTTGCTGATAGTTGCTCTCCAGGTTGAGCATGGAATATTATGTAAATATACCAAAATAAGTTATAACTTTGTAGATGCTTGTTGGGCATCTGTTCTTTTGACCTTTTGATTAATATATATTTATATTTTCCTATAAAAAAACAAAAACTACCAAAATAAGTACGATAATCTTGGAGGAAGTATTAGTAAGATTTGAAGTGGTTATGGTTTTGCGAAGTTGGTAGTAAACAATTCGTAAATTTGCCAATTTGGAGAAGCAGTAAGCGTATGGTCTTCAACCATTTTACTTGGCAGCGTGCTTCGCTTTTTTTCTATTCTATCTTTTCTACCCTTGGGCCATTTTCAGGTGGGAGTAGTTTCAAAATTGCATGATTTAGTTCTTAGGCTTGCTATCCATTATTCCATTCTACTGGTGCTTAGGAAAAAGTGGAACAATATGAAGAAAAGTGAAGAATGTATATGGTGTGACTGAAGCTGTAAAAAAAAAGAGTGGAGCACTTGGGAGAGGAAGAAGAAGTGATCCACGCAAAAGAAGAGAGGAAGAAGGCCCATGCAGTTGTGCAATTAGGGTTTTCTCATCCCTTTACTGAGTTGACGGATTAAGGTTCATGGGGCGCGTGTAGTGTGCCCTGCGCCACTCAAAAAGGTGCAGAAAGCGCGCCCTTATGAACTGGGCAAAGCTACACACAAGAAAAGAGCATGGAGTTGCGCCTCAGTGCGAAGCGTGCTATAGCGCACGAGGCACACACTTTTTTTAAACTAAGCTCGACTCTGCTTAATGAGCCCACACTTGGGACTAGAGAACTAAGGATTAATCCAAGCTAGGATAAGTGATGGAGAATTGGAAAATAAGTAAAAGTTAAAGATATGAATTCAACATCTCCGTGTTGGATTCAAGAGAAGAATTTAACATCCCCGTGTTGGACTTAGGAAAAGATTAACATTCCTGGGAATAATTAGAAAGAATTCATAATATTCAATATTCAATAGTCAATCTAGCGTGTTTCATAAAAGCTAGCAAAGCCCTTATTTACAGGTAAATAACTTTCCTAATACTAGACCTAATAGAAATAGGAAACTAACATAATATTCCTAATCAAGCTAGAAAACTTTGATATTCTTGACAAGAATAGGAAACTATATAAAATCATTAAAAATACTAAATAATATTCCTATTCTAATTCTGCTTTCCATCATTCTCCTTGGCTTGAAAAACTCGCCTCCGGAGAGTTGCATAAAGATGCGGCCAGAAAATCAATGCAACAGATTTCCCAGTTGCGAAAAACACGACCTCTGGTTTTGTAGAAGTGTAGAAATATTATAATCCAACAAAAGAAGAGCATATTCACTTCACCATAAGCATGAAAAATTTGCAGAACTTTCAACTTCTCCAGAAAAAGTAGTAATTGAATGATGGGATGGAGCTTCTTGCCAACAAAACATTCTTCAGTGAGAAGTAAATCAATATACTCAATTGTTAATCTTGATGCATTCCCATGTTTCACTAGATGACTGATAAAAGATTGTGCATGAGTAGGCATAGTCTTGTAGTCATGTGTTGTGTCTGAGTACTCATCTTCAAGAACGACTTCAATATCACCCGAACCCTATTCCGTTGCCATCCAATCTTTGAAAAACAAGAACTTCGCAAAATGCCCAGGAACCCTAGTCAACGACCTTTGCCTGAAACCACTGCACCACCACTAACCTCCGCTCAGCACCCATCGACCACCACCCTTCCACTAAATCGGCCCGTTGATCACCATGATGTTCCCTAGAACAATGATGTGGTAAGAGAACTTAGAAAGACTCAAAGGACTTGAGGCAAGCATTGCAGTGGAATACAAAATTTTGTGAAAGGATGGAGGATTCAAACAAGAATTTCAGAGATGATTTGTTAGAAATTGTTAACAGAATTACTTCACGGATAAATGACTTTCGAAAGTCATTCCAGAAAGACCGTATTCGATTTGTTAGTGAAGTCCAGAGTCGTGAAAGTTCTGTAAGGATGAAGAAAAGGAAGTGAGTCATCCATGTCTTATAAGTTGTGTTCAATCTTCAACTAATATTGAAGGTGGCTCTACGACTTTAGATGTTAAAGCGCCTAGTGTGCCTCCTATTATGCCCTCGGTTGTCGTTGATGATGCTGAAGTCGTTCTTGAAGATGAGTACTCACGCACAACACATGGCTGCAAAACTACCCCTACCGATGCAAATTTATGTTTGGTAATTTAGTTAAGCATGTGGAGGCATCAAGGCCAACAATTGAGTATATTGATTTATTTCTCACCAAAGAATGTCTTGTTGGCAAGAAGCTTCATCCCATCATTCAATTACTACTTTTTCTAAAGAAGTTAAAAGTTGTGCAGATTTTTCATACTTATGGCAAAGTGAATGTGCTCTTTTGTTGGATCATCATCTTTCTACACTTTTACAAAACCAAAGGTTATGTTTTTCGCAACTGGGAGATCTGTTGCGTTGATTTTCTGGCCGCATCTTTATGCAAACTCTCTGGAGGCGAGCCTTTTCAAGCCAAGAAGAATGATGGAAAACAAAATTAGAATATGCAGGAATAATAATATTTTTAGTATATTTAATGATTTTACATAGTTTCCTATTCGTGTTAGGAATATTGTAGTTTCCTAGTTTTATTAGGAATATTATGCTAGTTTCCTAGTTCTATTAGGTTTAGTATCAGACATGTTGTTTACCTATAAATAAGGGCTTTGCTAGCCTTTATGAAACACACTACATTGATATTGAATATTGAATATTATGAATTCTTTCTAATTATGCACATGGATGCTAATCTTTTCCTTAATCTAGCACTGGGATGCTGGATTCTTCTCTTGAATTCAGCACGGGGATGTTGAATTCGTATCTTATCTTTTGTTATTTCCTAGTTCTCTATCGAATTGGTATCAGAGCAATTCTTCATCAATAAGACGTCCCGTTAATCTCCTTCAAATGATTTTTAGTTTTTAAAACTAAGCTCAACTCTACTTAATTAGTCCGCAGTTAGGAGTAGAGAACTAAGGATTAATCCAATCTAGGACAAGGCACACCACCTAGTTAGATATAATCCTATTATTCAGCTTCCAATGATAATAGAACACCGCCAAGGAAACTAATTAGAGCCACTAATCAACTAGGAAGATAAGACACACCACTCCCTAATTAACTAGACCTTCTAGATCACCACTTTGAGTGGCTATATCAAATATAAGCTAGATAGATGAATTTTGGGGGAAGAGCCACTAATCAACTACGAAGATAAGACACACCACTCCCTAATTAATTAGACCTTCTAGATCACCACTTTGATTGGCTATATCAAATATAAGCTAGATAGATGAATTTTGGGGGAAGAGCCCTTAGCTCAACTTTCTCATTCATCAAATATCAAAATTAATACAAAAAGATGGGTATTTATAGAAAGAGCTAGCTTGGGGAAGGGGAAGGTGGGAAGGTACCTAGATTTCAAAATCAAAAGTAATGAAATTAGCCACATGGTCATCCTCGGCTGAAGCTAATTACATTCCCACCATCTAATTGTATTATTCTAGCTAGAACACAAAAACAATAAAATTACTCAAACTCTCACTTTGTGGTAGCGCTGGCAAAATTTCGTCCGACCCGAATTGTCCGACCCGGAAAAACCGGGTCTGGACATAGATTTTTCGTTCGAATTTTGATATTGACCGAATATTCGGACATAAAGTTTCTCTTTTTTCTATTGTTCGAACCCGTTTTTTGCTTCGTCCGAATTGTCCGACCCGAAACAAAAAGGTCCGGACATGAATTTCTCGTCCGAGTTTTGACATTGTCCAAATTTGTCCGACCCGAATTTACCCGGACCCGATTTTTTGCCAGTGCTACTTTGTGGATGCATTTCTCTCATTTTAAATCCGAATGGGGATCATGAGGACATTCTAGAATGGGACTCAAGGTTTCAAGCTGTGAATAATGTGGATCATCAACCAATTGGAATGACAAAATTACCCTTCAAGGCTGACTTGGGAGTTTTTACCAAATAAATTGCTGACCTTGACACGTAACTTGGACTGTTCTATTCTTGTTGTGCCTTTGGATTGCCTCTACTTAATGTCCTTGACATATGCAATGTCCTAAAATCCGACTTGAAAGATCCCCAAAGGTAACCAACTTGAAGGCCCAAGCTCTCAGAACTGTCCTTGGGCGAGTCAAGATCGAATTTAAATTGACGTGCATTGGGCTCGAATGACCTTACCTTGATCCTTGGCACCTAACTTGCTACTTCCTTGACCACCATCATGCCCCATAGTGTTATTGATGACCTCATCTCCATTCTTATGAAACTGGCTCTCCCAAATTTCCTCATGATGAGCCTTTGGTTGCATTGTCTCCCAATGATTCCTTCCAGACTGCCCTGAGAAGTTCCTGCTCCTTGCCTTTCTTTGCTACAGTGTAGCAAACTTTCATAAAGTGTAACTGCAATGCATTTGGCCCGGTGGCTATAAACCATGAAAACTACATTGTAGCATTATATGAATGCAAGAAAGCAGGTGACCAATCACCTAAATAGCTGACTGTTTCAAAATACACAGAGATGATCCTGCAGTGTGAATCTTAGAGCACTTGTATGCTTTGTCCGAATCTTGAACTCTGGTATGCTTTGTCTGAATCTTGAACACTTGTATGTTTTGTGTTCAAACTATGGTTGTAGATTATAGCTGGATAAAGGGATCCAAATTTTAAGCAACGTGTCATGATTTTTTTGTTTGAGTGTTTCCTTGTATGATGGTTATGTTGAGCGTTCTGTACTTGTGTCTGCTGAAATGCAGGAAAAGAAGCGAAACAATCTCAAGGACTTCTTGAACGTTGCTGGTCCTATGGGCGTCACTCATTTTCTCATATTGTCAAAAACCCATGCTGCACCATACTTGAGGGTTGCAAAGACCCCACAGGGTCCAACTATTACATTCAAGATCCACGAGTACTCATTAGCAGCTGATATTGCTCAGTCTCAGTTGCGACCTAGATGTCCTCAAGATCTATTCAAAAATTCTCCTCTGGTGAGTCTTCAATAGCCCCTACCAAGTCCATATTGTGGTTACTAATAGTCTACCTGTTCATGTTATGCTTTGCTTTCTAGCATGTTCATGTTACAGAGATGATACTTTCATTCTGCTTCCATCGTCAGGTTCGACTTGAAAATAGTTGTCATGAAATTTTCTGTTCTTCTTTCGTGTGTGTATATATATCATATTATCATGGTCAATGCACAATGACGTACTGGTTAGGCTTGGCTAGTAACTTGCTGGAGATGACTGCACACTGCATTCATTTTGTACAATATGTGACTATGCCCTGAAGGGTGCATCATATCCTGAAAGCCTGTTCCTTTCTAGCTTGATAACCATTTTGGAACCAGATTTTAATGTCCCCTAAGTTCATTGTTTTTTTAGCACGTCTTCCTAGCAGGGTATATGGCTTTAGCTGTTTAGCATGCTTGTTTGCATCTTATGTTGGTTGGTTGGAAATTTTTTTTGAAACATCCAAGAAATTTTCTGTATGAATGTTTTTATTACTTACTGGCAGCTGTGTGTGCGCTCAGTGACATGATGTTTGGATTTTACAAGCAACTCGCCCTAGGTATACCTTGTTCGGGTTGTTTTTACATCCAAGATATGGCAGTGACCTTTTGATGGTTTTATAAACCCTTGCAGCTTGTGCTTTCTGGTTTTGGGACTGGAGAGGAGCATTTGATGCTAACAACTAGATTGTTTCAGCACATGTTTCCGACTATTGATGTCAACACTGTAAGTGAAGCAAAGCAACTGAGTCAATCAAACAAAGGCTCCTATTTGATTTGACTGTATCGTCTTATTGTGCTATTTGTGTGTTTCAGGTTAAACTTTCCCTATGCCAAAGAATTGTATTGCTGAACTATAACAAAGAAACAAAGCGTATAGATTTTAGGCATTATTCTATAAGATTACAGCCTGTTGGCGTGTCACGCAGAATAAGAAAATTTGTGCAGAAGCATGAGGTGCCTGATTTAAGAAACCTGCAAGATGTGAGCGATTTTGTTACAAGGTAATTATCCAATATTGGCAACTTGTGTTATTATGTCAATGTAGCATTTGAAACTAGATGCTGAGTGGTCTTGATTCTTTTTTTTTTTTGGCTAAGCCTGGGAGTGATATCCCTTTGGTTTGAAAGTGGATTAACTTGCAATTCAGGCTATGAGCCATTATGTGAAGCAAAATGCATTTTCCATTCCCTGATCATTCCACTGGTTAGCTACATCGTCAATATGAAGGAGAGTTTCCAAAATGTAGAGGCAAAATCTCGGAGTTTTAAATAACAATATGATACTACAATGAAATTGTAGACGCTATAAATTGATAATGGTAATTTTCAAAGCTTGAGTGCTGAGTGCACTTAACCCCAAAAAGTTTATTCTTGGTGGACCTGCTAGATTTGATATTGTACAATTTCCCTTAAATTTCTGTACAGTTTGAAGGAGTGAGAAAAAAGCAGAAGAGTACATAGTACATCTTTTTCTTTCTCTTGGGTGTTGTGATGAAAATATGAGATTGGAGGCTTGCCTACTCCATTGGATAGAGGGTCTTTTAGAGTTCTTCATATTGTCCATATTTTTTGTGCGCTATCACAATCCTTTGCTCTTATGTTCTTTGTCAATGTTCCTTTGCCACCAAGATTTTTTTCTCCTGCGACGAGCGTTATTCTGAGCGCCTGAGTATTGGTGCTTGCGTTCTTTTAATTACCAATTACCACACAAAACCATTTTCGGCTCTCAATTGTTGTAAAACCTAACTCTGCCCTGTAGACTTTGGATTCATCTCTGTTTTGATATTTTGCTATTTTCATGAAGAGCTGGATATGGATCAGAAAGTGAAGCTGATGATGAAGCAGCTACTGTAAACCTGGCAAGTGATCTTGGAAGAATTAACCGGGCTTCTACAAAGAGTGCTGTAAAACTTCAAGAGATTGGACCAAGGATGACCCTTGAATTGATTAAAATTGAGGAAGGGTTGTGCAATGGCCAAGTCATGTTCAACATTAATGGTAAGGACCACATTATATTTCCATTTGTCTTTTCCTTCCAAGTTACCCCCTCCCCAGCATTTTTTTTTTTGAGAGCTAAGTTTTACTTGGGAATGCCATATTCATAATAACATCATGTTGCTATAGTTGTTAGCATGCAATAATGATGAAATTGACTATATTTCAATGTGCAGGATTACTGTTTTTGTCTGAGATTGGATTGTTGAATGGTTGCTTTTTCTCTAGTTATCCTCTACTGGCTGAAAAATAAAAGCGAAAATCCTGCAGCAACTAAATACATTTTGTTAATATCTGGTTTATTTTTGGCCACCGTCCTGGTTTTCTAGGATGTTTGCTGCTGTCCTCGCCCCTCCTTTTGTAAGATGCTATAGTCTGCGTCGAGTGTTGTAGGTTAAATTGGATAAATACAAAATGTCTTGCACCAAATAGAGTGAACTACACAAAGAACCCCCACTCCCCCTAAAAAAACAAATGAAGCAATGGGGAATTTGAGAGTACATTGGGTGTTGATGTGTGGGAGATACTTGCAAAATATCATATAGAGGTGCTCTTTTCCCTACTAGACATTGAACCTTTCCTTCTTTTTGATTAGATATAGAACACAATACACACTCTCCCACGCACACAGGTATGATATGGTGGAATAAATGCACATGTAGCATTCTAAGATTGTTTTTAATTTATACACATGATGGAAAGAGCGTTTTCTTCTTCTTCACGATGCTTCCTAATGAGAAATGAAACATCATGTCAAGGGATAACTCAGAAACTACCAATTCATAGTTTTGGAAAGCTTTAATTTGAGTGACTTCTTTTGGTGTCTGCCAGCATTTCCGTGCCCAAGATTCTAAGGTTAGGAGAGGTTTGAGTTTGATGTTCAAATCCCTGTTCCTAAGGCTAGGAGAGGTTCTAACAACTTGACCACTACAGGATTCTTCCTCACCCACATAATGTTTTGTTGTTGGAAATGTAAAGCAAAAATACCAAATAATGTTTTCGCAATGGGTTTTTGACATCTTGTTAGTCAGTGACTACAACTCAGATTCGTCTGTCGTCTTATTTTAATTCTTCCTCGTCTGATATGAACTTTTCTTCGCTCATATTTCCTCTATTTAGGAACTGGTGGTGAAAAGAAATCACAAGACAAAATGAACGATGAAGAGGATGGTGAACAAGATGAGGAAGGGGAAGAGGAAGAGGAGGATGGTGAAGAGGACGACGACAGTGACAACAATGATGAGGAAGAAGACGATGACGAAGGCGAAGAAGATGACGAAGATGAATAGTTTGCTGCCAACTTGGAAATCAACATTTGGGTTCCAAAGTGAGGGTTTTCGAAGGCGCAGACTTTTTATTGAGCTTGTTACGGTTGAATTAAGGGGTGTAACTCAGGAGGTCTGCAATGAATTGTGGCGTATGTAATCCTGATTTTGTAATGTGACCTGCTAAACTAAATTTATAGCAATTTTGGAGAAACTGCTCGTGGGCTTTTTTTTTTTTTTTTTTTTTGGTGATTGTTGATCGCCATTTTTCGTTTGTTGATAAATTTGTTGGTTCAGACGTTTAATGATCATGCCATGGAGATTCACGTCAAGTAGCATCATATGAGTCAGAATGTCAGATGCAGTAATTCAAGTTAGTGTTTACTGATCCAAGTGATTGGATTAAGATCACACTCGAATTACTCCAAATCAAATTAGAATTCAATGTGAAAGAACCTCACTCAAACTAACCTAAATAAAATTCAACCCTAGTCAAGTCGAACACGAATCTCACCTGAACTAGACCCGAACCAAGTATGGTAATTTAGTGTTATTTTAAGAAATGTTTAAATATTTTCCTCTTAAACATTATCCTAACAATGTGATTATCATAACAATCAATGGTTTTTTTTAAAAAAATTTTCAAAGGGAAAGAAACACGTATCAAACTAGGTGATGTGACTCGTAGACATAGACAGATATAAAATCCATACCCTACCACTTACAATCATGGAGTAATTGTGATTTGCCCCTTTCTTATGTTCCAATCCCCTACTCTTAACAATAGTCGAGGCTCTAATTGCAATATTTTGATTATAAACACTTAATAGATCCTGTGATTGGCCCCTTGGTTATGTTCCCATCCCCTTTAATTTCATGAGAAACCCACCCAAAAAAACAGTCACTATCCTCTTTACCCTTCCATCCTTTCACCCTTCCAACAATTGCTATCACCTCTCTCCCCCTTCTTTTTGTGATGACAAAAATCTGTTTGATCCGTTAACTCAAATTTGTCCAATTCGGAAAAAATTCGGTACGGTTATAGAATTTTCATTCGAATTTTAACATTGACCTATTTGATCGAAAATTCAAACACAACTTTTATAAATTTCTGTTGTTCGAACCTGATTTAGACTCGAAATTATGCTCGTCTAATTTGTCCTACCTGAAAAATACGAGAAAAAACTAGGTATCAGACATCAATTTTTACTCGATATCCGAACCCAAAATCGGATTTTTCTCAGCTCTACTTCTTTTTCTCCATGACTCTTGTTTAGTGCATACCGTTTGCACCCACAAAAATAGTTGGATTGCAAACCACAAAAAAAAAAAAAACCTCATAAACCCCATCAAAGCACACCATTAATTGGACCTCCTTTTTCTTGCTTTTTCTAGTCTCATTTCACTTAATCCCACCAACACACAATAAAACACTCTCCCAATGACTCCTTGCTCCCCTCCTTCCCTTCTCTAGCTCATCTTCCCCAAAAAACCAAACAAACACCTCCCCCCCCAAAAAAAACCCAAAAACATGACAAACCCACTAATTCTTTTTACAACCTTGATGCTCATCTCAATCCAAATCCTCCATATAAGAAGCGATAGCTACGTTCGCGAAGCGTGTAGCGTAACACTATACCAAGATGTATGCATAAGATCCTTGGAATCCTACTCCCACATGTTGAAGAAGAGCCCAAGAAGGTGGGCTCGGGCGGCCGTTTCGGTCACCATAAGAGATGTCAAGGTAGTAATGAAGCACCTCAACAGCCTAAAGAAGCACAAAAATATAAAGGGGAAAAAGACCAAGGCAGCCCTGGGTGACTGTGTGGAGTGCATCCAAGACACCCTTGACAACCTCCACAGGTCGCTCGACGTGCTCAGGAGGCTGAGTTATCGCGCTTTTGACGAGCAGATGAACGATGTCTTGACATGGCTGAGTGCTGCACTCACTGATGAGGACACCTGCATGGATGGGTTGCAAGGGAGGAGAAATGGGAAAGTTATTGATTGGTTTTGTGGTAAGGTTCAGAATGCTAGTTATGTTACTAGTAATGCTCTTGCTCTTGCTAATAAGCTTGCTACTACTGGATTAATCCATGAGTTGGGTTACCATGATCATCATGGTCATGATCATGATCATCATCATCATCATGGGCATCATAAACATCACCTATAGAAGCTCTTGGAGATGATATGATGAAGAAAATTGGTGCTTTCATTGGTGGGGTTCATGGTATTGATGGTGAGAAGATGGGTAGATAAAGATCATTTTCAAAGTGATGTACTTGTAATTAACTACGTGTATGATAAAGAATTTTACTGTTTTTCTTGAGTGTATGTGTACATTTTTGGTTTTTTTTTTTGTTGGGTTTTTTCAGATTTAGTCGGCAGCATTATTCAATAATAATTAATAGTGAAATTATATCACTATAGTGTGTGCTTTATTATGATCACTGTTTTATAGAATATAATCCACATCTAGCTATAATATAAGGGTTAATCACTAATGCACTATATAAGTATATATCCTGTTTGTCAAGCACTTGAAATAATTGTATGTGGACCTTCTTTAACTTAAGGACAAAACCTTCAGTATTCCAATGTAACAATAAGATTGAGAAACATCTCACCTGAAAGTGTTAGATTTGACGATTCTGTTATAAAATAAGGCTGCGTACATCTGACTTTCTGTAGTCATATATATTTCAGGTAGAACTGTACCATATATTTTCATTCAATTTCTCCACGCAATTTCGAATGAAAGCATGAAATGATGTATGCAAGCATAATCAAAGTGGACATGTATGATTTTGCACCACAAACTTTACATTTAGTTGTCCATTTCATTCACTAATGAGAAATTGATGTTCAAAATATATATAGCCTTATCTTCAACCTGTATGAAACTTTGTCCCCCCACCAAACCGACGGTTTTGTCTTTACCTTAAACATTACTTGAACACCCTCATTGGCATCATATGTGTGGATGCATACATACCCTTCAAATTGTCCCAAAAATCAACCAAAAAGCACATACAAATTAAGATACCTATGAATACATATGAAGACTATATGATCATCAATGACTTGTTAGCTCACTAGGTATCTAACATATATATAGGCATGGTACATCACACATTCTTAATATTTAACCATTAGGGCTTGGCCAAGAAGAAGACATAGGTCCTCCAAGACCCCAAACAGGCTCAACCGCGATAGGATTCATGACACAATACCCATGATTCGTCGCGTGCCTCTTTTGCCTTCTTAGCCTGTGATTCCTCATTATGGCATTGCACACATTCATCTCTTTCGCCCGTGTCGTGCTGTCGTATATGCTTTTGTAGTTGTAATTGTTAACTGGTACAGGCATGGCGTCCAACCCCATGAGCTTAGCAACCACCCCAGGCTTACACCAAACCACACTTTCCCCACCAACACTCTTTGGCAAATGCAGTATCTTCCCCAACTTCAACCCACCCTCCATCCCATTCTTCCTCCTCATGTACATGGCTTCGCGCCCATCAAGGGAAAATCGCGGGTTCTGATTTAACGCACTTGTTGCTGACCTGAGAATGTCCGAGCTGTTCACACACGACATCCTATGCTGAATCTTGGCGGGTTGTTGTCTGTCTCTTCTCGCCATCTCCTCCTCCATGTCGAGCTGCATGATCATCTCCTCCAGGGTAACGCTCTTCCTTGGAGGAGCGTCGTAGTATTCATCACGAGTGTAGGTGTTGCTGCTGCTACTGCTGCATTGGTTCAACGTCGAGATTGAATCATTGTTGTTGCAGAAGTTGCGAACTCCTTTACCGATTTTGGACCTCATCAAGTAGTTCTTGAGGAGGATCAAAGAGAAGTCTTTCATTGTGAGAGAGTTGAAATGAAATGGTAAGGTGTAAGTAATCTGGATGAGGATGTTATATTTCATGGGAATGTGAGGACATTGAGTAGGGAGTAGTTGTTGCTTGTGATGTTTAAAATGGGAAGGGGGAATTAATGACAATCACAAGAATTTATGGTGAGGTTATGAGGGTTCACAAGTTTGGAGATCAAATTTGCCTTTTCTTTTGAGCAGGGGAAGACAAACAGGAAGATATTGAACTACTTAGAGTAAAGCAGAGATATACATGTTACATGTAAATATGCAAATTCAGTGCCCTTAGTTTATGGGTATGTCAGTAGTTCATAATGGGACCAAATTTGAAAATGGGCTTTTTTGAATTTTCATACTCTCTACTTTCAGGATGCCTGTATGTTTTTCTTTTTTTTAAAAGGGAAAAGGAGTGAATTTCAATTCACCAACATATATAATATTTGATTTGTGAAAATTTGTCACAGTAGGACAGTTTGGCCGAGTGGTCTAAGGCGCCAGATTTAGGCTCTGGTCCGAAAGGGCGTGGGTTCAAATCCCACAGCTGTCATTTTGTGTATGCTATTTGTGAAATTTTATCACAGTAGAACCTCCATCTGTGAGAGTTGTACAGCAAAATTGCAAATTACTGTTGGAGCACAATTTTTTTTTGGAATATATATGATTCTAATTCAATGATCTAACATTATCGAATATCTCATACTACGGCTAGCTAATAAGTATCTTATTGAACAGGATTGAGAAGATACCAGTCTTTTTTCTCCATGATTTTGTTCTTTGTTTGATCATATGTTTATGTTGTGTATAATGAAGTTAACCTTTTATCAAATTCTTACCATTTTTTTCTAGAGATATTGTTTCTTCTTTTAACCTTTAATTTTTGCTTATGTAAAGCATCCACTTCCTTTTATTTGGGATAGGAGCTCAAGTTAGCAGCAACAGCAACTACACTACTATTGTGTTGGGCCAAATTCCAAAGCCAGGGTGACCAAATATTATGTTAGGGGGAACATCACAATATGGAGTTTGTCAAAGATGCATGGTTTCTATTGTAATCTGTAACATCAGTTAAGGAACATCACGACGTATTTGATGTTAACCTAACTGATAAACGTAACATGTGTATCGAGTAACCAACCATCTAAAGATCGCGATGGGTTGTGGGGGCTGTCAAATTTATTGAACTGTACTAGACATATGAGATACGATTGTAAAATACATAAAACTTATGCATTCATTATTGTTCATGTTACGTATGCTTCCTTTCTTTTCTAACTAAATTACATGGCAGATGAAGAAGCTAGTTCGTAATTTGGTAAAAAAAAAATTGTGCTAGATAGCCTAGACTGTATGAAGAAAACAAAGAGTCTTCTTGAATGATTCGGTTCCATCATTTTACAAATTTACAAGTTAGCTAGAGTTTTAGTTTTTGGATTTGAAATTGATTGGATGATATCTATGTTCAGCAGTTTGTATATCGATTTGATTCGTTGTTATTTACAAACGAATCAAATTTGCTCAAACCTGCTGTGACTATCAGGCCTGAAAGCTTTGTATTGTAGCCCACCAGAAACGAATTACAGTACAAGTTTATTGTTAATATGAAGCCCAAATCATGTTGTTTTGATTTCACTTACTGTGCTGGGAGTGCAATCACATTAAAGTCTTGTGACTGTTATACTCTTATCAAGTCACATATATACAATACATGTTCACTTGTTAAAAAATAAACATTGAGGCAAGGCAAAGCTACAATGAAACATACAAGTACTGATGTTGGCTTGTTTTTGTTTTATTATACTGCCTTTAATTTGGTGCCTTTTTACAGGTTTTGGCAGTTAACAGGGGAAAAAAGGCATATGATCAGAAAAGAAGTATTGATCTGAATTATGTGTTTTTTATATTAGATTATTTGTGCTTTGAGAGCACATTAAGACAGTTTGGCCGAGTGGTCTAAGGCGCCAAATTTAGGCTCTGGTCCGAAAGGGCGTCGGTTCAAATCCCACAGCTGTCAATTTTTTCCTAATTTCTTAAATGTAAGTTTCAACCTCAATTGAATTTTTTTTTGCAGACCAAACAGAAAAAGAGGGGGGGGGGGGGGGGGATGATCAATTTTAATCAATGTAAAGCCTAACTAAATGAGAAGGGAAGGAGCTGCTGATATTTGAATTCATCAAAACATGAAAATTTTAATATCTAAATTTGGAGAAAACGAAAAAACAGATCATTCTCTATTTTTCACCTTTAGTCTTATGGCAATAAGATTTTCTTAAATTCAATATATTCTGACTACTACAGAAAAAAAAAAGAAAATTCAATGTTTATAAGATGTGTTAGTATCGACTACTGGAAAAAAAAGTGATTTTAGGCCAAATTCTGAACCTTTGGCGACCATTACTGTATCTTTTGTTAACAGAAATATTACAGTACAAAATTTTAACTAAAGGATACAACATAATATTAAAAACTCAAAGTTTTGGATGCATAAGCAAACTAATGGGTGAAACATCCTAAATCTGGGTCACAGACATCTATCAAATTTTATGTCCAATCCAAATAACAGTGGTAAAATTTGAGCCTTTTTGCAGTTTTGGGTTAGTGATCATTGGTGTGTTAGACTAGAATCCATCTTTGAGGTGCATGATTTGGTCAAAAAGTGGGTTGCTACACAACTTGAACAGGATTATAAGTCCTTTCAATAAAGAGTATGTAGATGATTGCATTCCACCATTTTGAATAAGTCTAAAGGCTATGTATGTAGTTTTCTTAAGAGACATTGCATGCACTAACTAAAACAAAGATAAAAATCAATAATTAGGTAAAAAAAAAAGGACGTTTTACTATCTACTACTAGAACAAGTGGTTTTAGGCCAAATTCTAGAACATGATGACCAAGTCTTGTATTGAAGAATCCATCCAAACAAAAGTGTGAAATAGCCATCAAATTTGCTAATTTTGATATGTTTTTTGATTTAATTTTTATGATAGTGTTAAAGAAATTGATGAACATAGTAGGCAACATTATCATCTTTATAAGTGATTTTTTTTTGGACAATTTTAAAGGCCCTGTTATTTTACGTGGTTGGCTGGCTGTTGTGTCACAACACATCGCACTTTGCCACAACCCACCACAACATGCCAATCCACCACAATTTACTACAACCTACCACAATCAACTTTTACAATTATTAAAAACAAAACCACCCCAATGTGCCACAACCCACCATAATTTCATCATACCATACCACGCCATACTGCACCTAGCCATATAAAAGAACATGGCCTAAATGCTATAATTTGCTGAAAAAATCTATTTGGATCAATTAATTCAAATTTACAAGTTCCACAAAAAAGTTGAATCACAGTATCTTTGGACCGAGCATTTTAGGCGCTGTTTTTTTTCTTTTTTGCAGTAGGTAAAGTGTAGAAATGGAGAAAATAATGTTTGGATGGATTAGATTGGATTAGATTGGATTCTTTTTTGGGGAATTATGTTTGTAGAGAGAAAACTGTTTTGGGGAATTGTGTAAAATTTGGATTGGATTGGATTGGAAAGAGTTACCAATCCAAAGAACAGGGAATGGTAAATTATGGAAAATATGGTATGTTGTGGTAAAATTTGTGATAAAAATGATTGGTGTGATAGATGAAGAAAGAAAAAAGTGAAAAACAGATAGCAAGTGAAGAGAGAAAAGTAAAGAAGAAGAAAATTATGGGTGTTGTAGAAAGTACAGTAAATTGCCATGAATAGGGTATAATCTAAAAATTAGAAAACAACCAATTATCAATGGTGGTTTTTTTTTTAATTTTTTTGAGATCACCAGTTACCAATGTTAGATAACTGTCTGCTACTATTTTTACATTCATCGATCAGAAAAGAAACATTAATGCATGGATACTGAAGAAAAATTGATAATCATCTTTCTGATGCGCACACTACTGTAGGTAGGACATGGATTGTTGCTTGGAAAGGGTGCAACCTCAGAATTTGACAGTAGCATTTATACATGCACCTCTGATGTACTGTCACGCAGCAGTGTGCCATGCTTTCTAGTCTGGATCTACACACCGTAACTGTAAATTACAAGTTTGTAACTTTAGCAGTACTACTCTTTAATTTCTTTGTTTAGTAAGCAACCATATTGCTCACTGTTGAATACTTGAACACTTTGTATAAATGATTAATTAAACCCCAATTTGATTGATTTCTACCCCAATTATTAGTTTGGTTTAACGTTTACGCAAAGAAAATTAGTTTCTTCTTTTGAATGAATTTTTTTGTAAGCAAGCATATTGCTCAATGTTGAAGAGTACTTGAACACTTTGTATATATGATTGATTCAACTCCAATTTGATTGGTAAGCCCCAATTTGATTGATTTCTATATATCTCAATTATTAGTTTGATTTTAAGTTTACGCAATCGTCTTTTGTAAGAGTTTTTTGTGCCCTAGTTTAGGTTTTTAGTCTTTTTCTAGAGTTTTTGTTCAGCTGGTGTGGTCTAATACGTTAGATGAAGACCTACTTTCAAATCGCTATAGTACGGGTTGTAAGGTTCTCCATCAATGGTAAAGATGCAGACTCATCGAAGAAATCGGAGTCGAACGTTAGTAAGATTAGTATTAGTTATTTGGAAGTTGAATTTCATATCTATGTTTTAGATCTACAATTGTTCAATCACAAGTTTCATTGTAAATATCGTATAGCTTGTTATTAATGAAATCATTATGTTTGGTTTCAAAATACATTGAATTTTGACATTTCCGTACCATGTATTCATAACAAGTCCATTGGTTTGGCCTTCAATAATAAGTCCCAAAGAATTGTATTGCTTGCATTTGTTAAGGAAAAATAGTAGCATGAATTAGTATTTTAACTAGCACGCGCGTGTTGCCATAAACTTTTGCCAATCAACCAAGAACAAGGTAAATGGTTTCCAAACATTTACTATGCTCGGTTAATATAATGTTCAAATATGCTAGCTTAGTATTTCTTATCTCCTATATTAAGGCTCTGTTCTTTTCTGCGGTATTTTACGGTGTGGTGGAATTGTGGTAGGTTATTGGTATGTGGGGTAGTAGAGGAGAAAGGTGAAGAGAGAGAAGAGTGAGGAGAGAGAAAAGTAATGATTTGTGGCAAACTGCGGTGAGTTGTGGCAAACTACAGTGAGCTGTGGTACTGCAGTTTGCCAACCGCAGAAAAGAACAGGGCCTAAGAAGTACTACTTGATGGTAGTGAGTAAGATACTGTCAATCAACATACAACATGCATAATGCTACTTCACCCGTTCCTTTTTATCTGTTATTTACGATTTTCAGTGTCAATTTTTAATCAATAATTTCTAATATAAATGTTCTGCAAAAAAATATAATATTATACTTTTTTAATAGTGTTTTTTTATTACGAATCTAATGACATCAATTTCGTATGATGAATCATTGTACAAATTAAAATATTAACGGTCAAAGTTTTGGCACAATTTCCAAGGACGACTAATAAAACCACACGGAGGGAGTACTATCTGTTTGGCAACCAAATTTAAATTTGGTAGTCAATTATTACGACAGTCGATTGTTTGATGGTGTTGATTGTAGAAAAAGTGTTTGATAAAGTAGTTTTTGTGAAAAATAACTCAAAAGCTTCATCAAGAACTTTTGAAACTAAACATTGGGTCAAAAGCTAAAATAAAAAGCTACTTACCAAACACCTCAAATAGCTTTTTAACCTTGATCAAAAAGCTAAAAGTTACCCAAAAAGTTAAAAGCTACCCAAAAAGCTACCCAAAAAGCTACCCAACCAAACACCCCCTCTATATACAAATTGAACTTAGACCTATTGGTACCAAAGAAAGAATGAGAGTATATTCTCCAGAATTGCACAAAGATGTAAACAATGGTGCAGCAAAGGTCCAATCAACATACATCATGACATCCAAAAATCACTCATGGAAAGCACTACCAAAATTGTTTCGTCATTGGCTTGTAACTGTCATGTATTCACCTTATTATTCACCTCTACAAAAGGTCACGCAATAGCCCCACAGGCACATATATGCCACTCTGCCTCCGCTCCATGCTTTTTCTTGACAAGTAATTTTCAACATCTGACCATTTTTATTTATTTATAAAGAGTAAGCAATTCAGTTCATAGGGTTTCCGATTTCAGGTTAATCATTATTAGTAAATTTTACATATCAACTATACGGTCTAAATAAGTAAATAACAAGTTGTCTATGTATGACAAATATAACTCATCAACCTACAATTTTTAAATATCAGAATTGTTATATTTTCATACAGTTTGATGTTTAATATTGGAAATTTTGAAAGATAATTCTGCCTAGTAGACAACAGGTGAGGTAATTAACTCCTTAACATTATAAGGTTTGATCACGTAAATAGGGGGCCTCTATTAAGGACTTAATACTGGGGATCATCCAAAAGTTTGATGACTTAATTGGAGCAAATTATTCAGATAATATATAGACTCATGAAAACTTTAGGGATGAGGATTGGATGCATGCTTGTGTTTTTACAATGTAATTATCGGTGGTGGACTCGTTGGCATGCTGGATTCTTTGACCTCCAGCCTCCGGGGAATTTTTTTTTGTTTTTTTAATAATTAGTGGCCTCTTAGTTAGATTTTATTCATCTAATCTAAAATGTAAAGTGCCAAAAAAGCGCATGCAAGCCCAACGTGCAAACAGTTATAGCAAGTCCCAGCCTTAACATGTTTCCAAAGATAGGGGAGTTAGCTACAACCTATAACTCTACAAGCTATTTGTGTTTCAACGGTTGAATATTGGTGCTTTCTTTCTTGCGTGTGATTTGTTTTTTGCCTATTGACTTGAACATGGAATTTGGCAGTTTTATGGTCGATACTTCCGGCTCACTTTGTAGCATTGGTTTGTGTTGTACACTTGCACCTATATCAATTAGGATGTGTGAAGACCCATTTTCTTGTGATAGTTATGTCATAATTAAAACGATTTCAATAAGACGTACGCTACTTGAAAGAGGCCAATCACCTCTTATCTGAATGGTAGGAGATCCAACTCCTATCTCTATTATTCAGGGTTTGAATCTTAGGCGGACATTTCTCCCTATTCAAAGAATGTTTTGGGTAGGAGTGAGACATAGTTTGAGTCATTGGCATTTTTAGATTCAAGTTATCCTTCCTATTTATCAAAAGTATGGACCATCTTTTTTCTTCAATGATCGTTCTCCGATAGAGTTTAGGAGCTAACATTTCTCCCATGCACGACTAACGTTGGCCCTAACTTGAGCTGATAATAGAATATTCTTTTGACATTTAATCAAATATTTGCATTTATCATCTTCTATAGAGGTTTGATAAGATACATTTTTTAAAATTATGGAGCATTTCGCTACTAATTAATTTGATCACCGCTAATCAATATTCATCAAAATTATTCAACACTAGTAACGATAATTATTTATCGTAAATTGAAAAGAACGTACATGTGCTAATTATTGACCTAAAATAGCAATATTTCTAGTGTAAAAACAACACCTACTTGGATTGATTTACTCACTTCCATACTGAAGGGTTTATCACGAATCGTGTCAGCCGACACTCGTGTCAATAATTAAGGGTTGTGCATGTCTACTTGGCCAAACTATACCAAAGGTTTACTAATAATATAATGTTATTTTGTATCATATATATACATGATGAAAACGTTTGTAGAGAGTTTTCAACAATGAAAGATAACAAAAGAGATTCAAATTTTCATTAGAGAGGGAAAAATGAAATACCAAGGATGAATTAGACGGAAGAGGGCAGGCCCCTTAAATAGCCTACGAGGCCCAACAAAATCGGCCCAGAAACAAAAAGAAAAGAAAAGAAAATAACAACCTAACTAACTAAAACTAGAAACTTAAATAAAAACAGGGACTAATCACCACCATCAATTCTAACGCCCCCCCCCCCCTCCTCAAATTGGTGGGTGGAGAGCACCCCAATTTGCTTAAGTTTTGGTGGTGTTTTGATCCAGGGAGGGCCTTAGTCATGATGTTTGCGAGCTAGGAGCCTGTGGGTACATGCTGAAGAGATATCAAACCCTCCGTGAGTTTTTCTCTGACAAAATGATAATCGATTTCAATGTGTTTTGTCCTTTCATGATAAATCAGATTGTGTGCTATGTAGATCGCTGCTTGACTATTACATTTTATCGGAATTGGTGTGATGGAATCAACTTGGAACTTAGAGAATAATCTACTCAGCCAAGCTAGTTTAGCAGTCAAGCGTCTTAAACTTCCATACTGAGCTTTTGCTGAGGAAAGGGACACCACTTGTTGTTTCTTTGGTTTCCACGAAATCAAAGTATTGCCAAGAAAGATGACAAACCCACTGATGGATCTCCTACTATGTTTATATGCCCCCCAGTCTGAGTCATTATATCCTTGAAGCTTAAAATCATTGTCTCTGTGTATCATGATTCCTAGATCAGGGTTGCCTTTCAAATATTTCAGCACATGAACTGCAGCTTTCCAATGTTGATATGTAGGTGCCTTCAAGTATTGGCTAAGGTGTTGGACACTGAAGGCTATATCTGGTCTGGTATTAACTAGAAAATTTAGTTTGCCTACCAGTTTTCTGTATAAAGCAGGATCAGACATTGTTGTGCCAAGGTCTGGTGATAATCTGACATTTATATCCATTGGGGAGACAGTCGCCTTCATGTCATCAGTTCCAAATTCATGAAGAATTTCCTTGGTGAATTTCTTCTGGGTCAGAACCAAACCATCTGGGACCTCAACAATTTCCATCTCGAGAAAAAATCAGGCAACCCCAATGTCCTTGATCTTAAAGACTTTATCCAGGTGTTTCTTCAAGGAATTAATTTCTTTCGTATCATCACCAGTCACAAGAATGTCATCCACATAAATAGCTAAATAAACTGAGCCTTCTTCAGATCTCTTGTAGAATAGGGAATAGTCATTGTCTGAATGTTTATAACCTCTCTTATACAGAACTTCAGTAAGTTTTGCATACCATTGTCGTGAGGCTTGTTTCAGCCCATATAGAGATTTTCTAAGTTTGCAAACAACATCAGGAACTTCAGTAAAGACTCCATCTGGGATTTTGATGTAGATTTCTTCATGGAGATCTCCATGAAGAAAAGCATTGTTCACATCTAGCTGAAAAATGGACCATCCCCTTTTTACTGCCACAGAAATTAGAGCTCTAATGGTAGTCATCCTAACGACAGGAGAAAAAGTTTCATTGTAATCAATTCCGGCTTTCTGTGTGAATCCCCTCACCACCAACCTAGCTTTCAATCTGTCTATGCTCCCATCAACTTTGTGTTTGACCTTGTACACCCATTTGCTATCAATGGGTTTTCTCCCCTTTGGAAGGTTGACAATCTCCCATGTATTGTTTTCTTGCAAGGCTTCTAATTCTTGCTGCATGGCCTCCACCCATCCAGGATGTTGGCTTGCTTCTTCATAGGAATTTGGCTCATGGGTGTCCAAGTATTTACTCAAATCTGCATTGCTGTTAGTGATACCACAAAAGGAGACAGTTCTTGGAACATAGTGAAGGTTAGTGTGCAAGATAAACAAGTCTCATAGTCTTGTAAATACTCATGAGGTTTGTGAGTCCTCTCAGACCTTGTAAGGGGTTGGATTTGATTGCCAACATCAGAATCAAGATGCTCAGTGGTTTCTTGCTGTGGAGAGGAGTTTTCAGTGATCTCAGTATTAGTAACTAGATCAGTGACACTATTATCAAAATCTTCATCATTTATTGAAAGATGTTGTTTGAAAGGGTTTTGGTCTTTGAAAGGAAAGACTGATTCATGAAAAATAACATTTCTGGAAATGATAAATTTGTTGGAAGTCAAGGAATAGAGTTTGTATGCTTTTCTTCCTGGGGGTAACCCATAAACACACATTTTTCTACCCTTTATTGAAATTTATCTCTTCCTTGTTTGAGAGTATTAGCATAGCATTGACAGCCAAAAACTCTTAAGTGATCATTGGTTGGTTTCTTTCCAAATAATCTCTCAAAAGGGGTCTTGTTTTTCAACAGAAGAGAAGGCATCCTATTTATGATATAGGTGGCAGTTAGGACACTTTCCCCCAAGAATTTCAGAGGCATTTTTGATTGGATCATGAGAGCTCTAGCTACTTCTAGTAAATGTCTATGTTTTCTCTCAACGACTCCATTCTGTTGGGGTCTTTGAGTACAGCTAGTTTCATGAAGAATTCCTTTTTCAGCAAAATAACTAATGGCCTGATTGTTCTTTCCTATTTCCAAGGCATTATTAGACCTAATCCTTTTTACATTGGCATCAAATTGATTAATTGCCATAACTATAAAAGATTTTAATAAGCTGAAAGCCTCATTTTTTGTGGTCATGAGGTGTGTCCATGTGCATCTTGAAAAGTCATCAACAATAGTTAAAAAGTATCTATGACCATGGTGGCTAGTTGTGTGAAAGGGTCCCCATGTGTCAACGTGTATGAGCTCAAAACATTTAGTGGTAGAAATAGTACTGGTCTGAAAGGGGAGACGCTTTTGTTTTGATCTATGGCAAACATCACAATTATCACAACAAGCAGTACATGTATTCATAGGTAACATTTTCATCTTTGCTTTTGATATGTGCCCTAAACGTTCAAGCCAAAAATCACTCTTCACAGAAGCAACAGTTTCTTTACAGTCTACATTTCTATTGCTACTAATGTTTTCTAAAGTATCAAGGTGTTCTTGCAGTAGTCTTCTGTCCAGAAAGTATAATCCCTCTGCCTCTTTACCAAGAATCATTGACCTCCTCAATGAAGGGGCCTGCATCACACATTTATCTTTACTGAAAGTGATAGTGCATTGCAATTGCTTGCATAAATTCTTGATAGAAACTAAATTAAATTTGAAATGGGGAACATATAAAACGTTTTCCAATACTATGTTTTCTGTGAGGGCTATTTTTCCAACTTGATTGACAAAAACTTCGTTTCCATCATGTAGGGTGACTTTAATGGGTTTGCCCAAGTCTCTTACAGATAGCATAATTGTCCTATTCCCACACATATGGTCTGTTGCCCCAGAGTCTAATATCCAATCCCTTTCAGACAGATTGCAGAAGTAACAACATTCGACATGTGATAAAAAGAAGGAATTTGCATTTTACCTGATGATGCATCACTTTCTGTTATCTGGCTGGAATTCGAAGGCTCACCAGTGAGAGAATTCAAGAGTTGTTGGAGTAATTGTTTAGCTTGGTCTTTATTGAATGCAGAAGAGGACGAAGAGGGATTCCCACCTTCTCCTGTGCTGAATCTATCAGAATCTTGCCAAGAAGCATTAACTTGTCTTCTTGTGTTTTGTTGACCGGGAGATCTATACTGTGACTTGTTTTGATTCTTGGGAGGATACCCATAAATCTTGTAACATATATCTATAGTATGGCCGGGCCTTTTGCAATGATCACAAAGCAAGCTTGATTTCTTGGTCTCTTGGGTCTTCTCAGTAGGTCTGGCATCCGATTGACTTCTTTGTGATCCTTTTTGGCATAAAAGGAGGCTGATTCATTTAGGAAACCGACATGGTTCTTCACCTGTCTCTGCTTCTCTTCCTGGGACAGAATGGCATACACCTGGCTCAATGAAGGTAGGGGACTCATCATCAGAATGTTACTTCTTATATTTGTATAGCTATCATTCATGCCCATCAAGAATTGTAAGAGTTGTTGTTCTTCAAAATGTATTTCGAATTGCTTGTTAATCTGTGGTTTGCAGGTACACTTCCCACAATGGCAGGCTGGGAAATTGGTGACTGCTCCTATCTCCTCCCATAGTTTCTTCGCAGTTGTATAGTAGGTTGCTATATCCATGGAGTCTTGTTCCAATCTTGACACCTTCTGCTGGATCGAATATAGTTTTGCTTTGTTCGCTTGTCCAAATCTTTCTATTAATTCCTTCTAGAGGTCTTGAGCGATGGTAGAATACAGAACGCTATCTCGGATGTTCTTTTGCAGTGAATTAAGGATCCAGGAGAGAACCATGTCGTTCCCCCTCTTCCAATAGGGAAGGCGGGGATCGTCTGCTCCAGGTTTTAAAAGACTTCCATCAACGAATGCGATCTTGTTCTTGGCAGACAAAGCGACGCTTGCAGACCTTCTCCAGGTATCGAAATCATCGGCGGAGAAGGGTTCAGCTACCAGGGACATTCCTGGTTGATCGGAGGAATGTATAAAGAGGGGATCACAAGGATCCGACACTAAAGGGAGATTTGATGTATCACCCATGGCGGAGAAACAGTAAGGGAGATGGAGGTGGATCTTGGCCTATATGGCTCTGATACCATGAAAACGTTTATAGAGAGTTTTCAACAATGAAAGATAACAAAAGAGATTCAAATTTTCATTAGAGAGGGAAAAATGAAATACCAAGGATGAATTGGACAGAAGAGGGCAGGCCCCTTAAATGGCCTACGAGGCCTAACAAAACCGGCCCAGAAACAAAAAGAAAAGAAAAGAAAATAACAACCTAACTAACTAAAACTGGAAACTTAAATAAAAATAGGGACTAATCACCACCATCAATTCTAACACACGAAGATAATATTGTGGTGTTATTGTATGTACCTTACCTTCATGGATGTCATATCACCTTTGAGATTATTCTTCTTAATTTGTCACATTGTAAATCCACTTGCGTTTGTCAAATTTGGTTACTAGCAAACAATGTATAGCGTGGTTATGATTAAATTTGTAAAATGTAATTAAGTTGATGGTAAAAATGGCGGATGCAGTAAGTTGGCTTGTAGGTAAAAAAGAAAAATTAAGGTAAGAGAATGGTGTGATTATTTTAATATTTTTTAATAAGGCTTGAGTATAAGAAAAAGTGAGGTAAAAAAAAAGGATATTTGATGACAATATACTGACCTTTGGGAGTATTGGATTGTAATATACCAACTTTTACTATTGAACAACAATATCCCTGACCTTCATACTTAGGTGAGATTATTATACTAACAGTGATTAAGGAAGTAGTGATTGATTAATTGTTCTCGATTCTGACGTGATAGGCGGAGGAAAAATCATCGGCCATCGCCCAATAACCCCCTTAACCTCTTTGTTTTTCTCACTAATCCACGTTAAAAAAAAATCAACTCTAACACAGTAATTAACGGGGTGGTGAATCGGTCTTCATACTGACGTGAGACACAACCAACCAATGTCTTGTAATGTGGGTTAATGAGAAAACCTAAAGGGTTAATGAAGTTATTGGCTTGGGACAATTTTTTTCCCGTCGCCAATCATGTTAGCGTGCATGGAGACCGGTTCACCACCCCCTTAGTTACTGTTGGTATAATAATGTAAAACCCCGAAAAATCCAAAGATGTTGACCGTGACGTCGTTAGTAAATTAGGTTTGACTTCGTTAATTGTTTATTATTTGTTTGTGTTTATTTTGCTACACTTGAGCTCGCAGGATCGTTGAGGGACTAACAAGGGTATATCGGTAATTTTGTGGGTTTAGTATTATTAGTATTACTCTAATTATTATTAGTACTACTATTAATATTATTGTGTTTATTAAAATTTGTTATATGAATGATTATGTGAATTTTATTCGCTATGTGTTTAGTATTAATTTTATTATTATTAGTATTGTTTTTATTATTATTACTATTATTATGGTTATTATTATTTTCCAAAAATCTGTTTTCTTATTGGGTTGGATTAGGAGTAGGATTAGTATTAGTTGGGCCTTAACTATTAGGTTAATATAAAAGATAATCTTCCTCTCAAAACCCTAACCCTAACCCTACACCTCTCCCTCTCCCTCTCTCTCTGTGGCATTTGACACCTGCTGTCGCCGTCACTTTGTCTGCAGGAAGCAAATCAAACCACTGTCACCCATCTCTCTCTCCTATTTCTCTCTCGATCTCTCTCACTCTATCTTTCCCGAAGTCTCTCTTTCTCTTCTTCTCTCGCCTCCTGCCGCCGTATTGCCACCGCGCCATCGACCCTACCGTCCCCGGCCATTGCATCGCGGAAATCGTTGCCCGACTACGGACCGCGAACGGCGATCGCCGGCTGTTGCAATTTCGAGTTGGCCGCCTGCGACGCCGCATCGTCCACCGACGCTGCATGCACCCCCGCCATGTACTGCCACCGCCGTCACTGTGCCCTCGTCACCATCGCCGTGCCCTCTTGACCGCGCCACTGTCCAGTCGCCGGAAAACCGTCGCCCTAAACCCTAACGCAAACCCTAATTCAGTTTTCAAAACCCTTTCCTTTTATTTCTTGTTTTTCTGTTTTGATTTGTTATTATTTCTTGATTTAAATCTTGTATTTTGGGTAATTAGGGTGTAATTTTTACTAAGTTGTTACTTGTAATTAATTGTTCTTGTATTGTATTATTTACTTGTAATTTTGTATAAATTATTATGTGTAATTTTATGTTCTAATGTGGTGTATTAGGCTTTGTAATAATTGTAATGAAATTGTTAATGATCGATTGCATAATATTCTTTAATTTCTTGAGAAGCATGTTAGGGTTTTAGATAACACTATTGTTGTATGCACGAATCTTTAAAGTATAATTACCTAGATTAATTCTTGAATTGTTAGTTAAATATTCACATATTCTTTAATTCTCTTAGGGTTCATTCATGTCTAGTTTCATGTTTGTATCTTGTTAAATAAGTTAGGTTGATTGAATTACTAAAGTTTGATTCTTGTTTACTAATTTATAATTTTTGATTAAATCCTGTTTAAAGAAATTAGTTGTTGGGATTCTTGATTGGTAGTTTAAATGTTTATATGTTCTTTATATTTTATTCACGTGTTCTTTAAATTCTTTCTTGATTATTGGTTAAGAAATTCATGTTTACGTTAGTGTTAATATTTTATGCATGCTTTTGGGGTTAGTGAAAGTATTAAGGTTGATTTCATGTTTTACATTTTGGTTTTGATGATAGGAGGTTTGATGTTAGGACCTTAGTTGGGTTAGGTTAATTACTTTGGACCTAAGTTACTGTTTTAAACCCAAATTAGGACCCCGGGATCGGATTGGTGGAAGTTAGAACCGAATTTGCAAATTAAATCGAAACCGGTAACGGGACAGTTTTGATGGGGTCTAAAGATCGGGTCACCAAGGTTAGTGTAGTTGTCTTTTGATCGAACCCTTTGGACTGGAGTTTCCCTTAGATGTTAGCTTTTATAGGAATTTTACGGACTGGACTTTGGAATTTTATAAGTCGAGTTATACCCCGATTACCAGACCGAGGTCAGGTCTGGACAGTTTTGGAAGATGACGGTTTTTGAGGACTTTAAAGCATGTGTTGGGTCTCGAGTTCAACTTAAGAGTTTTAGTAGACATCCCGAGGTTTCTGAAAAGTCCAAGATCAGACCCATAGGAGGTCGGGAAGTCAAGTTACGACCCTTTTCGTGTGGATGCTGAAATCTGTCTTGTTATACGAAATTGTTAATGAATGTGTTGTTGATTGAAAAGGTTTACTTGGTATTATTATGCGATTACTTGGAATGTGTTAGGTAATTTAAAGTGTAAATTCATGATTGATAGGAACCTATAGGGTTCCTAGGGGAAGGTTAGTTAGAAGGTAGTTAATACTAACTTCGAAGGGCGCGTTTTGATTAGAATAATTATTCTATTTAGGCCCAAGCTAACTCGCGTCGTTAGTGAGCTCAAGTGTGTTCGTTTTGCTGTGAAGTGAAGTTAACCAGGTAATGTCTATGCTCTAATCCCCATTGGGATGTTCTTTAAATGTGTTTTAATGTTTTCTAATATGTTTTGAGAATTGCATCCCAAAAAGGGGACTTTTTGTGTAATTGTGACTATCTGTTTGTAATTGTTATACCTCGATTTATGGGTTGAGAATTTGGATTGTCTTTTATTTGTTGTTTTTCTTATTTGTTTTTATAACTTGGGTTGGGTTTGACATGAGAGCTGAGAGCTGAGCTTTGCATAAGATACTAATAACTCAAGTGAAACATTAAGCGGGTTTATTCTGTTGATGCCTTTGGTAGGCGGTTACTTTGATGTCTTTGGTAGGCGGTTACTTTGATGCCTTTGGTAGGCGATTGTTGATGCCTTTGGTAGGCGATTATTATATTTATGCCTTTGGTAGGCGGTTATCATTGATGCCTTTGGTAGGCGAATGTTTTGATGCCTTTGGTAGGCGATGTTATTTTATGGGATTTGATATCCCGCCCGCATAATAAAATGAATGGGTTGGGTTGAGGAAAACAGTTGTAAGGGTTAAACGGTTTATAAAAAGGTTTGACTTGTTCCCTCTCTCTCAAATGAATTGAAATGAACTTAACTTGTTTTTAATGTTAGGGGTAGACATTATTGAGTTTTCCCCCTCATTTTTGAAATGTTTTGTTTTCAGGTGAAGATCTATATGCTGGGGATGGGAATTAGAAGTGAGGACGACATGTTTAAAGGCTATCTTTTATGTTATGTTTCTTTTTGAAAGACTTGAAGTTAGGGTTGCTAAGTTTGTTTTCTCAAATTGAGTTGTTAGTTTGGTTTACCGTTATCAGACAGTTGTAGTTTCCTTCTCGTCTCGTATTCCTTCGGGGATACGGCAGTGACGCCCAATAAGAGTTTCGAGTCTTCCGCTAATTTTGTCTGTTAACGTTAGTTTGACTTTGACTTTTCTACAATTGAATTTTCGGAGCGTTACAAATAATGTCAGCCAAGTATAAAGGTCAGAGATATTGTTGTCCAATAGTAAATATTGGTATATTACAATCCAACACTCCTAAAGATTGGTATATTATCATCCAAAAACAAAACAAAAAAAGATTTAATTATTGTGATTATTGTGGTTAGGTGTGATTATTTTTAATAAATCACACAAAAGAACAGGTGGACTAGTATTTACATCATACTTGGGAAGCCCATCCCTTACCCATCAAATTTTCAAGAGGAATTATCCTAAAGTTATTTATTCGTTGAAGTAAAGTATTTTTCATATACAAAATGATAACCGTCTTAACTCACGATTATTAATAACCATGTTGAATTTCCTAAATTACTTAAAAAAATTATTATAAACATAATTAAATTATTATAAAGGGAAATTGGATTCTAATAATTCCTACTTTCACCACTTGTATAGCAATAATCCATACTTTCATTTTGGATTCTGGTGGTCCAAAACAAAATAAAATTCGATTCTAGTGGTACCAAATCCACCTTCAAATTCTTTTTTTTCCCTATCTAACATTGTTTTTGTTTTTTTTGTTCCTGCCCCACAAAGATAATGAAGTATAGTTACTAAAACAATTTTTAAATTAATTTTTTGAGACTCTGAGAAATAATTATGATTTTTTAAAAGGAATAAAAGTGAAAAAATCATAAAAGAATCGTAAAAAAATCAAAAAAATTGGGAGAAACGTTGTAAATACATTAAAAATCATGGTAAAGTGTTATACTAAGTTTTGAATCAAATGCAACAAAAAATCTATAATATTTAGAGTATACTCTCGATGATGTCCCACTACAATCCAATTTTATTTTTTTTGGACCACCAGAATCCAAATTGATAGTAGAGATTATTGTTGTCCAATCGTGACAGTAGGGATTATTAAAATCCAATTCTCCTATTATAAATGTATATTTATAATTTACTTTGAGGTCATTACGTCTTCTAACATATACAAAAATAATTATTTTATATTGGGAAATTGGAATCTAATAAACCAACCTTTGGGGGTCCTTTGAAAAAACGAACCAACCTTGAAAATTAATTTACAACGAACCAACCTTGTCATGTTGATTTTTCCAACGATCCGCCACCGAGTTTGACTCGTCGGAGATGTGACATGGCGGCGGAGCTTGCTTATGTGGCGGTGTTTAAGCAAAAAAAAAAAAAAGAATCATATTTTTATTTGAATTGGATTAAAATAATCAATTTTTATTTTTTTAAAATCCACCTCACCCTCTCTCTCTCTCTCTTTCTCTCTCCCACTCTCTCTCTATCCCGACCCCCACCGCCCCCGCTCGACCCCACCTCCCTCCCAAACCCTCAACCACCCCCAGCCTTCAACCACCCCCATCCACCCCTTCCTCGCCACCTCCTCTACCACCGTGACGTCATCCCCCCCTCCTTCCTCCCAAATGCCGCCGTTTCGTCCCACTTGAAGTTCCGCCACCCTTCCGCCGTCGCCGGCGGCACAATCCCCTTCTTCATCATCCGCCGCCGCCTCCTCCGCCGCATCGCTTTCCGGCACAGCCCTCGTCGGCGAGTTGGCAGTTGGGGAGCGAGTTGACTCGGGCGTATAAAGGGGAGGTACTCAAATCGCCATAGACGACCCCCAAGCTCTGGTATGCCAGCAGCAGAACTTGCCTCCATAATTCCTTCTGCAAAAAAAAGAGGATGACCCGGATGAGATTCGGGTCAGAATTTTACTGGGTCGTGGTAAAAAGAGGGAAATAGTAGAGGGAAAGTTTGACCTTTAGTTGGTTTTGGAAAATCCCTGTTTCTGAATCCATTGAAGTTCTTCTCAATATCATGTCTTTTTTTACTGTTTTCTGCAGAAGAAGAGAGTAACCCAGATGAAATTTGGGTTTGAATTTTACTGGGTCGTGGTAAAAAGAGGGCAAAAGCAGAGGAAAATTTCACCTTCAATCCCTGTTTTTGGATCCATTGAACTTCTTCACAAGATCATGTCTTTTTTACTGCTTTCTGCAGATTGAAGAGTACCCAGTTGGGAAAATCAGTGCAGAAGTGAAATTGAAGGGATTCAAAACATGCCCATTTGCATTTGAATCTATACAGAAAGAAAGAAATTTGGGGATGAATTTGTTGAGTGGGACGGTGGAGAAGGTGGCGGGGGTGGCAGAGGAGGGGCGAGGAAGGGGTGGTTGAGGGCTGGGGGTGATTGAGGGTTGGGGCCTGGGAGGGTGGGGCCTGATAGAGAGAGAGTGGGGGAGAGAGAGAGAGAGAGAGAGAGAGAGAGAGAGAGGGTGAGGTGGATTTTAAAAAAATAAAAATTGATTATTTTAATCCAATTCAGATAAAAATATGATTCATTTTTTTATTTTTTTTTGCTTAAACACCGCTACATAAGCAAGCACCGCCGCCATGTCACATCTCCGACGAGTCAGACTCGGTGGCGGTTCGTTGGAAAAATCAACATGACAAGGTTGGTTCGTTGTAAATTAATTTTCAAAGTTGGTTCGTTTTTTCAAAGGACCCTCAAAGGTTGGTTTATTAGATTCCAATTTCCCTTTTATATTTTTTCATAACTATGAAAATACGCATAAAATATGCACTCTCTACTACCGATACAATTAGGCTATCATTTTCTTCAATAGTTTAGGCAGTGGCTGGATTTTATTCACCAAACTCAAAAGAATTAAGTGTCATACAACATAACTAACGGGCCCACAAACAATGCCTAGCTACTAGCATGTGGAGTAAGTGGCCACTTTTACTCTATTTATTGACCTAGTTAATAAGTATTATACTTATATAGTTGATAAATATATATAGTTAACAAAGAAAATATTATTCAAAATTTAAAATTTGAATTATGCACAATTCAAGATGGTTATTAACCATTTTAGATTTGTATTATTTTCATTTTCATATATAGACACTAGAAGAATAATACTTTATAAATATTTACTAGTCACATTTGTCATTGAGAATTGAGATAGAGATATAATGCACCAACTCACATTTACCCCAAATGGTGAACAACATGCAAGAAAAGGGTCGTATATTGGCGGCTTAATCAGATCTTAACTACTAACCGAACAAATAAAATGGATAGATCTTGAAGCAAAGTTAAGCCATTAACTTTACCCTTTAATTATGTGGACTAATTAAGCCCTAATAAATTGGTGTTTGAGTTAATGGGAAGAGAAAATAACATTATCTAAAATTTGGTCGACAGAGCCCCTTTTTCTGAATGACAAGCAACCCTTTTTATTTGGGTCTTCCTTGCTTTGCACTAATATAATTGCATGTATGCTTAAGTACGTCATCTCACCTAATTGCTTCTGCTATATAACCGGGTTAAACACATGGGTCAATCACCTTGCTTAAAAAGAGTAAAAGTCACCACTTAATTACTACACTTTGGTAACTTTGGGAACCATATTGTTTATTTTAATTATAACCTTTAATTATAGGCCCTGTTCTTTTATGTGATATTCTACGGTATGGCGCGGTATGGTGAGGTGAAATTGTAGCGGGTTGTGGTGTAATTGTGGCGGGTTATTAGTATGCTGTGGTGGGTTTTTTGTATATATATATATATATATATATATATATATATAAATATTGTATTGGTAATTGTGAAAAAGTAATTTGTGGTGGGTTGTGGTGAATTGTGGTAGAATGGTATTTTGTGGTGGGTTGTGGCAAACTGCGGTAAGCTGTGGCACTGCAGTTTGCCAACTGCAGAAAAGAACGGGGCCTAAATACTACTATATACTATTGTAGGACTTTTTTAACAGTAAGGTTTGATGGGCTAGAAACTGGGGAACCCAAGCCAAATCTTGGTTGCATGCAGTCCCTTGTAAAATTAAACTAAACATATGTAAGTGTTGGAATTATTTTAAGAGTATAATTAAGAAGATTATGTAGCATGAGAAATCATGTGGTACAAGTATAAGGTTAAAAGTTTGGCACATTCTCAGCCAAAAAGTTAGTTTGGATTATTTTCAGTCATTCACTTTTGACTTATGATTATTTTGAGCCAAAAACCCAAGAATTTGCATTACAATTTTGGTGAAATTATGAATATTGTAATAAAAAATACATTGTATACAAAACAACTTCTAATAATGTAATTATGATGATGACTCTCACTTATCTATATTATTTTGATTGCAATGTCAAAAATATACCCCATATCATCATATATAACTTGTATATTGATGACCCTGTTCTTTGGATGAATTATTTTTAAATTAGGATAGTTAAGTTATGATAAGTTAGGAAAAGTTATGATACTTTTTTGGAAAATTATGTTTTTAGAATGAATGTTTTTTTGGAGAACTGTGTTAGGTTAAGATAAGTTAGGATAGATTTAACCTTACAAAATAACAGGGCCGTAATAGTACTTCACTATTTAAATGTATTTTTTGTTTTCTCACAAACCCCTCTCTCTTTGCACACTAGTTTATCTCTCTTGTGTGCACCCACTCTCTCTTTGCACTCGTTTTCTCTTGTGTGCACCCATTTAAATTTCACTCTCGCACACACACACGCACTCATCTCTCTCATGTACACCCATTTAACTCTCTCTCTCTCTTGTTCTCTCTTTCTATCACACATTCACACCCATCTCTCTCTCACCATCCCGCCGCTCTCTCTTTGTGTGCTTGCGCACCCTTTACATCTCTCTGTCTCTCTCGTATCCATCTCTCATTTTCTCTCATACATTCATTTAAATCTCCTTTTAGTTCTCTCACATCCATCTCGATCTCTCTTATACACACAAACTTACAAAACAAAAAATATAATTAATGTATTATATTTATGATTGTATGCACATTTTCTATTTTAAATAATCAAACATTGTAATGCAATTATTATATAATCGATTACATTTTAATACAATCTCGTTATATTAGGCCCAACCAAATTAAATACTCCCTCCGTTCCATATTAATTGTCATAGTTTTGACTTTCACAGTCTCCAATATCATTCTTTGATTGATAATTTTTTGTATAATATGTTATTAACTATTGCAATATTATACTTTTTTGATAGTATTTTTTATTACGAATCTAATGGTGGTAATTTTATATAGCAACTCATTGTATATATTGAGAAATTTACGGTCAAAATTTTTAAAGTTTGACTACACAATTTTCAAAGATTACAGTTAATATGTAACGGAGAGAGTAATATGTAAATATTACTATATTTGCTAGGCGCCTCCATAAATTATATAAATGGAAGAAAAAGGTCAAACAATTGGAAATCAAGTCTCATAATTACAGAGTACTTTAATTGTATCTTCTATTCTTCTCCTAATCCACTATATATCAAAGTCTGACGATACTGATAGTAATAAAGTAAGCATATGGATGCCGACATTTGTGAAAAACTCGAGAGGAAACGTCTTCAAAATCTAAGTCTAAGTTCAATGAAAAAGTAAATAAATTGTCGTCTTTTTAAACTGTACAATCAAATCTAAAAAAATTGATCATAAATTTTTCAGTCTATACCGTTATTTATTATATAAAATTACTATTATTAAATTTGTAACGCAAAAATATTATTAGAAAAGTATAATATTACAATTGTTAATAAAATATTATATAAGAAACTATCAATAAAAAAAAATAAAGGAGACCGTGACAATCAACCAAATGACAGTTAATATGGAACGGAATGAGTAATATTAGTCATTATATTTATTTTATATTAACCATCACTTAATTGATTATATTAATTTTTAGTGTCATTTTTTAGTTGATAATTTTTTATATAATATTTTATTAATAATTTTAATATTATACTTTTATGATAACATTTTTCGTTAAGAATTTAATAGTAGTAATTTTATATAACAAATCATTATATATATAGAGAAATTTATGATCATAATTTTTCACGTTCACTGCATAATTTTCAAAAACGAAAATATAATTAAATGAAGTATTGTTTTACAATAATAATATTCCAGTACTCATTGATGATATAATTGCATTGAAAATGGTAAAAGTACTATCTCTATCCCAAAGTATTTATCCAATTAACTAAGTATTTACAATTTATTATTAACAAATTGCAATGATCAGATACAATAGAAAATTACCGTCATTAGAAAGATATTTTATTAAAAGCTACACATGGTGTTAATTTTATATTATAACTCATGATTTGTAATTTGCAAGTAATCAACCGTCAAACTTAATTAAATGGATAAATATTTTGGGACGAAGGTAATAAGAGTTAATTAAGTTTCTATTTTAATTATATAATTGTACTAGGAATCATAAAAGTAAGAGGTAAATTTGAAAAAACTTGTCATCAGAGTTATACTGAAATTATACAATAACAAATATTATAAAAAATTAAAAATTAATAAAAGTGACCGATATTAAAGAATGGATGGAGTATTTCATTTCCCTCATCAGGTCAATTCCCAAAAGGGAGATGCATCCCATAACACGTCTCACCTTTCAACTAACTTATAGAGCATTCATACTCGCCAAAATTGGGATTTTAGAAGAAAAAGAAGTTGGGCAAATCAAATAAAATTGATCAAATTATATATCTTATGAGTACTCTTTGCATTAATTTTTGGCGGGGAGGACTGAGGAGGGCATGATTGTTTAAGAAAAACCTGAAATAAAATGAAATGAAATTACAAATTTTAAAAAACATATAGGATGTTGAAAGTTATGAATATTAATTATATGGTAAAGGGATTTGGAAGAGATGCCAGATTTGAAGGGATTTTTGTTAGGAGTTACAAAAAGTTATTAAAATTATAGGGTACAGTAAAACGATAATAGATGACTTGCAAATTTTAGAAATATATATTACATGCATCTGGACTTTATATTTTAGGATATCTGCAAGCGAACAATTACATTGTTAAGAGTAAATAACTAAGGCCCTGTTCTTTTATGCGGTATTTTGCGGAATGGTGTGGTGAGGTGTGGTGGAATTGTGGTGGGGTGTGGTGGAATTATGGTAGGTTATTGGAATTGTGAGAGAGAAAAATAATGATTTGCGGTAAAATGTGGTGGGTTGTAGAATCATGCAGATCATGCCACCACAGCCACAACCGCGCCTTAAATATATACAAATGAACAATCACATTATTTGAAACGCAAATTCCAAAAACATATAATAAATTATAAAATTGTTGCATGTTGGCTACACTTCGATTGAAATAGTACAGTAATAATATTATTAATTAATATCAAGATATATCTTATACAGTATCGTTATAAACTCATATTTTGTAGCTTCTATTACCAACTATGGTTATTCTATTGCTTTGGATTTCGCAGTATGCAATATTATTTGTAACAATCGTTTACTTATGAATATCATTTGTAACAATTAATAGTCTACTTATGAATATTTTGCTCTTAATAGTAAGTTCTGCAATCACTCGAATCCTGATTGAGCTTGGCATCAAAACTTATAAAGAGTTGAATTTTTGTTTTTTAAAAAAAATGCTTTGTTAATTATGTTTAGGTAGCATTAGCCTAATTATTCATTCTAACTAACTGCCATTATTTTAAATAAAGCAATTAAGGGTTGCTTCTGGATACAATTTTCACAGGTGCAAACAAAATTCACGTGAATTTCCCCATATATTGCTGACTGTAATCCTCTTTTTCATCATGAAAATTGTGTGTCACCTAAGCTAACAAATTCTTCTTATTGTTTTCAATTATTACTAGTCAAGTTTATTGAATATTTTTACTTAACTTATGATTGCTAAAAGAGGAAAGATCATCATTTGGGGTTTTTCTATTTTTTTTTTAAAATAAAGATAAAACCATTATTTCATTGCTAACCAGAAGATGATTGTTTGAGTTTGTTGGCACTTAAATGGAGTGGATTTTATTGGAGTTAATTTTATTTGGAACCACCTAATGGAGTAGGGACGAGGAAATTGGACTCCAACCTTTTCCTATTAACAAGAGATCGATTCTACTGTAGTTGAAAATATTTTCAACTATGGTAGTTGAAAAGTATATTACACCTTTAAAATGCAAAAATTAATATATATTGAGCACAATAACTTGTTCTAATAAACATGACATTCATTGAGATATATTTTTTTTATATAAAATTTAATATTTTTGTGGATATTCTACATAATTAGAACTTTTTCAACTATCATAGTTGAAAAGTTGAACTATCATTTATTCTACTCTAAAATATTGAAATTGATATATTTTGATTGAATAAACTTGTTGGAATAGTTAATCGTATCTATTGGTACATAAATATTTTTAACAAATGAAATTTATCTTATTCAAATTAATGTTAAGAAACTTTCAACTGCCATAGTTGAAAAAAAAATTCAACTATGGTAGAATTTTCATCTATTAACTCGATGAAATATAAAGATTTTGTCTTGAATGAAAGATCATGGTCATTGAATATGGGAAGTTGTCGCTAGTAAGAGAGCGGGATGGTACATGGCAATATGGCGAGATCGAGTTCAAAACGTCGAGATTTTGGGTCAAGGCGTATGGGGTATTGACAGTTCGACAAACAATACTCTTCGCTAAAATTTCAGGGCGCAAAATTGGGGAGTTTGTAGATTATTAGGAAAACTCTATGTTTCGGGTTGATAAAATCTTTTTGCTTCAGTGGATGTGGACATGACGACCTCGCTAATGAGGGGAATCCTGGAGAGGATAGGCAGGAAGTCTATAAGGATCCATTTCAAGTACCTACGATTGTCGATGTTCGGGTTGATTGATAAACCACAACTTTATGGGATTTTACTTTCTTTTCTTGGTTAATTTTGACCCTTCAAAGGCCTTCTCACCTAATTCTTAATATAGTTTCACTTATTTTCTTCACTTGTGATTAAAGTGTGCAAATTTCTATCTTTGTAGGTAATTAATCTCATCCTTTATCATGAAGAATACGTTCTTTTAGGATGTTGAGGAAGAGTAAAAAAACCATAGAAGGTTGTTGAGTGAAAACAGAGAGTCAAGCCGAATCAGCACAAGTGATAGCATAGGTTGTGCTAAAGAAAAGAGGGGAAAAAAGATATTAGCACAGGTTGTGACGATTTCAATGCAAGTTGTGCTAACTGTTGAAGTCTAGACGGATAGTACAGGCTGTGTCAAATTTCGCAATGCTTATGTTAGTCTGCAGTTTACAGATTTTAAGTCATTTATATTAGATTAAAACAAACAGTTTGAAGACTAAGTTATTTTTCGATTTATATTCTGGATTTGAGAGAGTTTTCTCTCTAGCTTTAATTCCTAGGGGCTTAGGGTAGTTTCTAGGTTTAATTTGTCTCTTGATGCAAAAGATTCATGGATCGCACTTTTGATTGCACATCAAATTCAAGACTAAGTTTTCTTTCTCCCTCTCTTTCCCCTTTGTTTATTTACTTTCTCATGAGATTGCTTTCGTCCCTTTAATTTACTTTATTATTTTAATCAGTTGTTAGTTTTGCATTGTTTTGGTTGTAATTGATATATTCAAAGATCATTTGATTTCGTTGAGGCCTATCTCTTTGTACACCATGTGTTCAATGAAATACTCGAGAGAGTTTTTGTCTGTATTTTTTAGGCAATTGATGTATGCTTAGAGGTGAGATTAATTTTCCTGTGTGGATAGAGAAAACAGTTATGGTTTAGATATGGAAATAACCATATTTTAACTAGGTCTAAAGTTGTTGTTCTTGTAGTTCAATTAGACCAACTTCGTGAGAATACGCAGTTAGAATAGTCAGACGAACCCTTGACCCTCGAGAGGGGCTTCAATGAGCTTTGATTGTGCAATCTATGACTCTTAATTACTTGTTTACAATTGTTAAATTAGGCCATTCGTATTAACTTATTGTTGAATTTTAATTTCGTAACCCGAACATCCTTTATTGCTTTTATAGTTTGTAGTGTTCATGATTATCACTATCTCTATATGTTGTCAGTTTGCCTAGTCGAAAACACTCTGGTTAGTTCTGAGTATCTGGAACTCAACCCTCTGTGGATACGAAAATTGTATTCCCAAAAGTACGACAACATCACTTGGCCCTTGTAATATAATATACATGTTGGCTACTGAGGTGCTCACCAACAAGCTGAAACCATTTCTCAATCAAATTATTTTAGAGGCTTAGAATGCGTTCACCCCAGGTATATTAATTTTTGACGATTTTCTTGTTGTTTCCAAAACTTTTCATTCCATGTCTGATAGTTACTTGCATAATGGCTCAATGGCTATTAAGTTGGTATGATGAATGTTTATGATCGAGTTGAATGAAGCTTCCTGAAAGGTGTCCTGCTCAGTGTATGATCAGATCCTCCCAGGTTAATATAGTAATGACATGCATTGAGTCGGCGACCTTCTCGTTTTATATCAATGGGGAGGCTAAAGGCCCCATGAACCTTCTTAGCAGTTGAAACAAAGGATCCAACATCCCCGTACTTTTCCTATTTGTAGCGGTTGTAAGAGTTATGTGGGAATGTTGGAACCAACGGAATGCGATTATACATGGATCTCGAGCGTGGAATCAGAGAGATTCGGCTTACAAATCCATCACTTTTATGTAGAAATTCAAAGAAGTAAAGGAGTGAGAGAAGCATACCTCAACGAGTTCTAGGAGTGATGTGACCTGGAAACCACCAAACATCAGCAGCAAGGTCTTTGCACGGTAAATTTTGATGGTGTTAAGCTGGGAAATGAGGGGTACGGTTGGGGGGAGGGTCATCTTCGGAAGATGTGGAGTTGGTTGGCGTCGAGCAAGGAGTTAGGTTCGCATACCTGTAATACCCCGGTTATGTGGTTAAAGTGTGGCTTAAAAGGATTGAAATGACTACTTATATCACTAAGGTGCACTTTCTTTTATAGTAGCTCATCCGCTGGGAACTCCTCAGTTAAGCATGCTTGGCTGGGAGTAGCCTTAGGATGAGTGACTTCTTGGGAAGTTTTCCCAGGCAAAGTGAACGAAGAAGAAGCATGCTAAAAAGACTCGTGGTGATTTGTTGGACCAGTCAGCGACTCTCGGGATAAGTAGAAAGACATTTTCTCGTTTTTTCAATTGGCAAATTCTTAATATTGCTAGGTGCTTTGATTTCATTTGTTTTGCTTTTACTAAATGGGGTTGTAATGGAGTGGCTCATGTCATTGCTCACCACACCCTATCATCTATGGTAGGAGGACATGGGTGGAGGAGATGACGTGATTCAGTCAACAATTTGGCTATGAGAGACATGTGTAATTTCTTTGGAAGCGAATTAAGCTAAACCCCGTTGGTTTTCGTCAAAAAATTCTAGTGGAGATTGATGACAAATTAAATACACAATATTTAGATTGAACTACTCATTTTGATAATCTCTAGCTTCAAATAGTTGCCTAATAGTGAGGTGAGAAATGTAGTTAATTAAGAATAGTACTCATCTCCATTTTATTTGTCATGTATTAATTGCTTCACGATTTTTATTATTATTCTTAGATTAATAACATTTTACATAACATTTCTTTAAAATATTAAAAAAAATAATTATACTCTTTAGATAATATTGTTCTTTACAAATTTAATGATAGCACTTTCTGATAATAGATTATTGTATATGTTGAGAGATTGATGATCAAAATTTTTAAAATTTGATTCACATATTAATTGGGAATGAGGAAATTTTTTTTTTCCGTTTTGAAACTTATGGTATGAAATGATAACTATTTTATAAAACATACAAATTTGGGCCACTGGCCGGACATTGGTGAAATGAAAGGATTGGTTATATTATGAAATGATCATTTTCTTTTCTATTTACATTGAGTTGAAAAGAATATGTTCTTTAGATTTAACATATAAGCCAACATCATGTCTATTGAAAATCAAGAAAACAACTTGTCATTAGACAAGCTTATAAAACAAGGTATTTTTAGAATATTATCATAAATTGAAATCTGTGCATTTCCTCATGTCTCTATATTACAATTGATATCTTATAAAACAGGTATTATGCATGGTGTGAATTCTAAAAATTACTTGTTAGAAATACCCAATTGTAACAACTAAAATTTGAATTTAGCTTTGTTATTATTTTTCATTTTCAACATTTGTTCGACTATTACAAAAAGTATGTTAAATGATTTTAGTTCAAATATTTCTTTGTCAACACAATAAATCATGCATAATTAAACGCGTATTACGATTTGTGAAGAACCACACAGTATAGAGATCGAAAAGAGAATAAGAAAAAGAAGAAAGATTGAGAGATGAGAATACCCAAACCATAAGTTGATCTCCTTCGTCAATTTATCCTGTAGAAGGTGAACCTTCCTATTTACCCCAATTCCAAAAAGAACAAAAAAACTGATCGTCAATTAATGTCAAGCAACACCAAAGTAAAACTAGCAATAAATTTATGTATCTTCAAAGTTGGCAACGATAAATGCGACGATTAAGGCTTGGATGATGTATTTCAAAATTTCGATTAAAGGAGTTTTATTTTTCTTTTCCTCTTTAAATCGAAAGACCCTTTCAATTGCTAAAAATTGAAACACTGAATAATGATACACATCTTGACTCAAGATGGTTAATAATCATTTTGAATTATCCATATCTCACATTTTTGTAAATTTTAATAATATTTTCTTTTATAACTATATATATTTATCAACTATAAGAGTATAATATTTATTAACTATGTAGGAAAATATAAATAATAGCCTATTTTTATCAATCATAATAAAAAATGTACATTTTATGCATAATTTAAATTTATGAATAAATATAAATAAATAATTATTTTTATATTGATTATAAGTTGTGATAGGCCTCAAAGTAATGAAACATGCCTTTATAATGATGTAAATATACTTACATTTAACTTTGAGTGATTTGGGTGAAATGTAAGATATTTATCATTTTGCTAAATATAAATAGATGACATCGCTTAATTCGTGTTGATGTGAAGAAAACAAAAGGGAAGAAAATCTTTTGTCGATTGTAAACCCCAATTTGATTGATTCCTACCCCAATTATTAGTAGTTTGGTTTTATATTTTCCCAAAGAAAGTTAGTATCTTCTCTTGTAAAATTTTTTTTGTACCCTTATTTAGGGTTTTTAGTATCTTTCTAGAGTTTTTGTTCAGTTGGTGTGGTCTAATACGTTGGATGAAGATCGACTTTCAAATCACTATAGCACGGGTTGTGAGGTTCTCCATCAATGGTAAAGATGCAGAGTCATCGAAGAAAGATGTAGAGTCATCGAAGAAATCGGAGCCAAACGTCAATAAGATTAATATTAGTTATTTGGAAGTTGAATTTCATATCTATGTTTTAGATCTACAATTATTCAATCACGATTTTCATTATAAGTGTCGTATGACTTTTTTTCGAAAAAATTAGGGGGCAATAGCCCAACTTTTATTGTAAATGTACCAAGTTACACGGCCCAAGAGCCCACACCAAGTACAAAGGGCTATGTCAACAACTCACATGACCAAGTGCCGTATGATTTATTATTAATGAAAATGCCGTATAAGTTATTATTAATGAAATTATTATGTTTGGTTTAAAAAAAAAAAGGAAAGAAAACGAAACCATGACTAGCTTACCCGGTGGTCTTCAACAAAGTCGTATTATATGGGTCGAATTTGGATGGCAACTAACCTTCATAAAACGTGCAATATTAGCCTACTTTACATAAATTTAATTTTCTCCGTCCAAATTTTGGTTCACAAAATTCCTTAATTGGCAGGGACCATCGAATTTCTTTTCCATGTTTTCATACAAATATACAATACATTGTTCCTTATGCTTTTAGCGTCACCAATTAAAAGGTTCCACTTTTTAATTAATTAAAAATAGTAACCATTAAAAGTTAAGAGTTTGATCTTAAAAGAAATAAAGAGACCAGAGAAATATAATTTAGAAAGATATTGGTAACTTTATAATTATATAGCATCAAATATTAGAGTTTGTTACCATTAACCCATTGTAATTATTATAGGGGAAAAAAAAACTTTACTTACTATTTACTAACGTTGATAAATGTTATTTAGGCCCTGTTCGACAAAATTAATGTTTTAGATAGCGGATAACGGTTTATGTAGCGTATATCGGTTTAAGCAGCGGATAGCGGATAACTGTTCAAATAAGAATTGTGTTTGGTAAATTTAGCGGGTTCAATTAAAAGATTAATGTGAATTGACATAAAATGGTATCAATAATTTCGAAAGTTAAAATTTACAAAGGGTATTTTTTGACCAAAAAATATGAAACGCTACTCCAAACGCTAAACGTTAACTTTATTAGCGTTTCACAAAACGCTCCTTAAAACGCTAAACGCTCCTCAAAACGCTAACTACCGAACGCTAATATTTATGCAATTAGAGTTTTCACTTAGTCAAAACGCTAAACACTACCCCAAACGCTATTGTCGAACACAACCTTAGTGATTGGTACTACTTTGTGTATTAAAATATTATGTTAAAAATATGGTCTAATCTTGTATAGTGTTGACTACTCTAATTGGTGTTGATCGTTGCTTAATAGTATTAATAATCAACACACATAAGAAGTAGAAAATATTAAATTATCAAAAATATAATTTAAATTGTTATCATTATTCCTTATAAATTGCTCCCTCCATTTTTTTAATATTTATATTTTTTACTTTTCACTGTTTTCAATACAAAATTTTAGCTATCATTTTTTAACAATGTATTTTAAAAAAAAAATTGTAAAATTATGTTTTTAAGAAAGTGTTTTTTATTGTTAATTTAATGATATTACTTTCATATAATAAATCATTATATATATTGAGAAACTCACAATCAAAAATTTTAAAATTTGACACCGCTCAATTTCATAGGTTAATATTGAGGAGAGGAAGGAGTATATATAATCCAAAAAATACACTATTATTTAAAATTGTTAATTAAAACACACACAAAAGAATATAGTAAAGCTTCCACGAAAATAATTGCATTTCAATATTAATCTCGTGTCTCTATCCAAAAATAAATAAATAATAGCTTCGTATGTACTTTAGTACAATGTACATATACAAATGCATTTCATTTTTGGGTTTCTTTAGTATTATATTGAACGTCAAATTAAATTAGTTAGGTAGGGGGGGGGAGGGGGGGGGGGAGGGGGAGATTGAAATCGTATCAGAAATCTGAATCCAAATCTATTCCTTAACAACATTTATGTACGTTGATGCCAAAATATAATAAATAATACTATACTATATCTAGTTGGTTTCTACCAAAACAAACAGGAGTTCCTTATAAAAACAAGTCAACAAGAACAACACGACTATTCCTTCTGTTTCATATTAATTATTATTTAATTAATTATTATGACTTTTAATATTATTTTTTATCAATAATTTTTATATAATATTTTATTAATAATTAATATCATATTTATATAATAATATTTTTTATTACGAATCTAATGATAGTAATTTTATATTTAAAATTATCATATATATTAACAATTTATAGTCAAAATTCATACAATTTGATTACACAATATTACAAAATGACAATTAATATGAGATTGGAGGAGTAATATAGAATTCGATACCGCCCAAGTGGTGGGAGGCTGGTACGACTCCATGAGCAAAGAATTGACAAATTTCACTGACTTGTCAAATTTAATATTTTGGGTTTCAAATCATTAATTAAATGATTAGTAGGGTAATTAATTATTATTAGTTAATATTGATATTTATGTTGATTTGTCAATGGAGAAGGATCCTACTTGCTTTCAGATCTGTAGGAGATATTTATTTGTTTCCTACCGGATATTTTTCCCTTCAAATGGAAATTTAGTTTTGCTTTCATTTGACTATGGTTGGGCATGTAAATGAAATATGAATGCCAATCAACATTTATGAAATAGTATTATTCGAATATAACGGTAAAATCAAATATTTATAGTCAGTTCATAGTAGTAATACCAAAATTAATTTCATTGACAAAGTCACTCTGGATTTAGGATAAAAACATACTAATAAAATAGATTTATTTAAATAGTTTAAAGTTGGAATATGGTGATAAAAAAAGTTGGAATATTAACAACTTAAAAGTTTGAATTATTATAAAGATAATTTTTTTAAAAAATTAGCATTAATTGTCAATGAGTTAATAGTTTATTCAATTATTTAGTATCATTGCCAGTTTTTATTTTGGAGGTCATAACATTAATCCTCATGTCTTGTAAATCTCCTTAGTATGGAAATGAGTAAGATCATATACTGATCCTCTTGGTTTGGGCTTAGATTTCCTGCTTTTATTGAATCACAAGTTGAATTGGTGTACTTTTCAAATAGGGTTTTTGGATGCTAGCTAATATATTGAACTTTTGGGTTATTGGACAATAATGCACTGAACTTTGACCTTGGACAATAATATACTATACTTTGGGAGGTGTTGAACAATAATGCACTCAGTATAATTTTGGAATGGCTAACTTGGTGGCAATCCTATGTAGCGGGTGGAGGGATGAATTAGTCCAAAAATATTTGTCTTCTTGGTCTGTCACGTAACATTGTCACCAAGTTCGCCACCGTCGAAATTGTCTCGAGTGCATTATTGTCCAACACCACCCAAAGTTCAGTGCATTATTGTCCAAGGTCAAAGTTCAATGCATTATTGTCCAATAACCCAAAAGTTCAGTATATTAGCGTCCAAATTTCTTTCAAATATGGATTTGATTCTAATATCCAAACTTACCGTTGTAAAAAAATAAATTATTAATTGATTAATTAGGATAATTAGATAGACTATTATTTCCTCCGTTTTTATTTATCTGTCGTTTGTCAGTGTCAATCTTTAATCAATAATTTCTAATATAAATTTTTTATAAAAAATTATAAAATTATACTTTTTGATAGTATTTTTTTATTACGAATCTAATGACATCAATTTTACATGATGAATTATTATAAATTAAGATATTAACAGTCAAAGTTTTTAACACAATTTCCTAGTTGACAGATAAATAAAAACGGAGAGAGTATTATATTGATTTGTATAATGATTCATCATACAAAATTGATATCATTAGATTCATAATAAAAAATATTGTTAAAAAGTATAATATTATAGTTTTATAAAAATTTTATATTAGAAAATATTGATTAAAAATTGACATTGAAAACCGTTAATGACAAATAAAAAAGAACGGAGAGGTATTAATTAATTAATTAAATGATTAGATAGACGATTACTCCCTCCGTTCCATATTAATTGTTATAATTTTGACTTTCACGGTCTTCAATATCATTATTTGATTAATAATTTCTTGCATAATATGTTATTAACAATTGCAATATTATACTTGTATTTTAGTATTTTTGGTTACGAATCTAATGATAGTAATTTTATACACCAATTCATTGTATATCTTGAGAAATTTAAGGTCAAAATTTTTAGAGTTTGACTGCACAATTTCCAAATACGATAGTTAATATGGAACAGAGGGAGTATATGATTATTGACTAATTAAAACATGAATGCATATATTGTTTACCGAAAGAAATCTGGGGGGTTTTCCCGTCATTTTCAGTCTTCAGGCATTTTACTAGTTCACCCTTCTCTCATTTATTCCATTCATCTTCATTTAAATACGCCAATTCAGACACCCTCCATTGTTCTTCTTCCTCCTCCTCCATTCCCCTCTCTCTCTCTCTCTCTTTCCATCTCAACTCAGTTCCGACCCAGATCAAATCCTCCCACACCCAGAAAACCCAGAAAACGAACAAAGGAACAATCAAACAATCAAACACAAAACAACACAAAAACTCGATTAAAAAAGCGAACCCAAAGAAAGAAGTACGTGTTCGAACTCGGTCATCATCAACCGAGGTAATCAACAATGGGATCGGAGCTGATATTCCGAGGGCACGAAGCCCAACACCACTCCGACGAATACCAACCGAAGCCACCGAAGCCCTGGCTCGCCGTGACTCGTCCGATTCGCTACCTCCTCCGTGAACAGCGATTCGTCTTCCTCCTCATCGGCATTGCCATCGCCACCCTCTTCTTCTCCCTCATCCCCACCACCTCCTCCCCCTCCCCCGCCCTCACATTCTCCGCCGCCGTCTCCGGCGGAGACTCCTCCTTCATCTCCGGCGAATCCTTCCTCACCGCCGAGTCGACTCGCCTCATGCCCCACCGAGTCGTCGGCGCCGGGAAGGTCCCTCTGGGTCTGAAGAGAAAGGGGCTCCGGATCGTCGTCACGGGTGGGGCTGGGTTCGTCGGGTCGCACCTGGTGGACCGACTGATTGCGAGGGGGGATAGTGTCATTGTTGTTGATAATTTCTTCACTGGGAGGAAGGAGAATGTCATGCATCATTTTGGGAACCCTAGGTTTGAATTGATCCGGCACGACGTCGTTGAGCCGCTTTTGTTGGAGGTTGATCAGATCTACCATCTTGCTTGCCCTGCTTCTCCTGTGCATTACAAGCACAACCCTGTCAAGACTATCATATCCTTTTTTTTTTTTGTTATATATTTCTTGATTTGGTTTTTTTCCTTTTTTAATGGATTTGCAGGGAATTTATTGTTCTGTTTGCATGGAATTTGGAGTTTGTTTAGGAAAGTTTGGTTTTTTGGTGTTGGAAATTGTTGGGTTTTCTCTCTAGAGTTAGATGCCAAATGCGGTGTTTGATATGATGTCAGTTTTGTTGCCTTTTGGGGCTTTTTTAAAAATATTTGATTTTAAAAAAATGATTTGTACCCTTTTGAGAAGAATTTCAGGGTTGTACCCATTTCAATTTCCGTTTCAAATGGGTGTCACTTTGACCCGTCAATTCTGGCGGGTCAGGTCGGATTCGGTATGACCCGTATTCTGAATTTGTTATATTTCAAGTTTGAAAAACCGGGTCGGTTTCAGTCGGGTCAGCCTTTGCCAGGATTAGTGTCACTGATGTTGCATGTGGGGCATCGCTAGGTAGGTGTTCGACGAAATACCCGTGAGAATTTTCTATCCTATTATGCCAGGGTGCTTGGTGTATGCCAGATTTGTTAAATTTTATGGTGACCTTAACCGGTGAATTTACAAGACAAATGTTGTGGGAACACTGAACATGTTAGGATTGGCAAAGAGGGTTGGGGCCAGGTTCCTGCTGACGAGCACCAGTGAGGTCTATGGTGACCCCTTGGAGCACCCTCAGAAGGAAACTTACTGGGGCAATGTTAACCCAATTGGTATGATTCTCTATCTCCTCTATATCTGATCTTTGTTGGTATATAATCTTATGAATGATATATTGACTTATTTACTATGATACTCATAAATGCAATCATGACTTTTGTGGGTCGGTGTAAGTTACATGGATCTCTTCATACCTTGTGTAAGCGAGATCCATGCTTTTATATTTCCTTATTGAGCGTTCGGTTGTGAATGTTTCCGGGAAAGATCATGAATTTTTTCAAGTTACTATGTTTTAGAGCTGGCAAAATTTTGTCCGACCCGGAAAAAAGATGGTATGGATGTAGATTTTTTGTCCGAATTTTAATACTGCCGATGACCGAATATTTGGACATAAAATTTCTCTTTTTCTATTGTCAAACGATTTCGACCTGAATTTAGCTTCGTCCGAATTATCCGACCCGAAATATAACCGATAACCGGGTCCGGACATCAATTTCTCATCCGAAATTTTGACATTGTCCAAATTTGTCAAACCCAAATTTACCCGAATTCGAAATTTGCCGTGGCTACTATGTTTGATTGCAAAATGAGGCTTGGAAAATTATTGAGTGTAATTCATGAGAAACACTTTTTCACGAAGAAATTAGGAAAGTGAATCTATTTATAATATAACTTCCCAAAATGGCCATGAAACTATTTTGTAATTTTAATAAACAAGGGTATTTTAAATAAATTTTCCAGTCAACTTTTTCATATTCTTAAATGTAAACCAAATGTATCCCATATTTTTCCACAAAAAAAGTTTCATGGGAAAGAACAAGACACAGCATAAAAGTATAAGAAAGGGAGGATCTTTCTTTGAAACATTTTGAGAATGGAGCATTTTGAAGGGGTGCATGCAATACGTATGATATGGGGATGTGCTAGTTCTAGTTGCGTGGAAAAAAAGTGAACACGTGGGCGGCAGGGTGGGGTGGGGCTGGCAAACCATTACGTCACTTTGTATTCAATATTCATGATTCATGATTCATGATTGTTGTTTCTTTCCACACGGACCACACCCTTTTCTCCTGGCTAGGTGGGGTGCTGTTTGGCTTAGGTGTAAAGGGACGTGAACTCTGTGGTGGGTCACATTCACAATACACCTATTTATTTACATCTGGTCACAGCCTCCACTTATGACTCGTGATTCCTCCTCCTGGGTCCACCCCAAACAACCCCCCTATGTTCTCATTTCAGGGCTTTAAAATGTTTAACTGTGGTTAAGAATGAATGACAGTGGTTGTTGCAAGTATTGATTTATGTGGAGCCCCATTTCAAGTGTAATTTTCTGATGTTGGGTGTGTTTTTCTATTTTGATTTAGCCTTCTGGAGTGACATGAATGAATGATGTGAATTGAGCCCCTCCCCTAGTCCTTTCCTCATTTGAATACCATGTGTTGTGTCATTGGAAAGATGCGACTTTGGGATTTGTTTTTTGTTTGTGGAGCATTGAACTTATGTTATTGGTAATTTGTAAAGGTAGGTTGCAATTTTGACTCAAGTTGGTGATGGGTTTTTGTGTCAAATTCTAGGTAGGAATATGAGTTTCTTAATTGGAAAATGGTTTGTTTGGTTTTGTCCTAATTGGTTGAAAAGTCATTAGCTGTGTAACATCTGTTGTTTATTGAATTTCAGAAACTTGGGTGAACAGTGGACCTGGTTGTTTATTTGTTAGTTTCTCTTGTGGGTGCCACCAGTGGGACTATAAGTTTGAAGGGGGATATTTTTTGGGTGTGTTGGGTTGGTTACCTTTTCCCCACTCCCAATCCAAAAACATTAACACCCGTACTTGTAAAGTTGGAGGGTAAGTGGGTGAGGGTAAAAACTTCCCCAAAGTTGCCGTGATTTACCATATCTTACAGTAACTACCAAAAATAACATTTAGCATACAAATCGAAAGTTACGTTACCAAAAATAACATTTACCATATCTACTGTTTACCACTTAACTTTATAGACCCCTAGTTTGATAAATTTAACCTTTCTATGCATGTAATTTTCCTGTCAACCCACAACCAAGACTTTACTTTGGGTAGTTGAGACTTGAGATTTGGGGACCATGGGTGTCCCTTTTCCTTGGTTAAGAGGGTGAAGATGATAATGTCTCTGGCTTCTGGGCTTCTGTTTCTGCTATACATCTCTGACAATCATGTGCATGGTAAAATCCTGTGTTGATAGTGGCATGAGCTGTGTACTAATGAACGCATGACAGGTGTCCGAAGTTGCTACGATGAGGGAAAACGTACGGCCGAAACATTGACCATGGACTACCACCGAGGTGCTGGGGTTGAGGTCAGTTCAAATGCAGTTACTTAGTGCTGCGAGAGTTAACCAACTTACTAGTCTCCTATAAGAATTTTACTTGCAGTTGTTTATAATGTTACCTATGTGTCCATTTACCGCAGGTGAGAATTGCTAGGATTTTCAACACTTATGGGCCTCGGATGTGCATCGATGATGGTCGTGTTGTTAGTAACTTTGTTGCTCAGGTACTTGATTATGTTTCATGTGTTGTTTGTTCCATGTATTCAATGTATGTGCTACCCATCATGTGCTGTTGGTACTTGCCACATTACAATGAAAACAACATTGACAGTTGAGGTTTTTTGCAGGCTTTGAGGAAGGAGCCATTGACAGTTTATGGCGATGGAAAGCAAACTAGGAGTTTCCAATATGTTTCTGACCTGGTGAGTTTGCCGCAAACCCGGTCTCCTGTTTTGATTTTCGTAAGGATGTTTCCTGCTGATTAGTCAGTTTATTGCTCGAGGAATTTACAAGGTTTGAACTTTGACGTCAACTGTTATGGCGAGTTACCTATTGCATGTCGAATTACTGAATAGAAAGCACCGTAATTACAGTCTATACAGGGGATATGAGTTTTAAATCAGAACAAAATTGCAATGCCATGCCTTTTGTTGGATCTATTTGCTCTTCTCGTACTGAATGGTAGTAATCTGTGGTACCATTTGTTTGTCACTGTCTGTCACACATGGGAGTGGGACTGCTCTATAACATAAATTCTATGGCTATAGAGGGGTGTTTTTGGGGGGTCTCCTCTTTGGTCCATGACTGTCAGAAGTGGTTGAAAATATTTATGGTATTATTTCGTTTCAAAAAAATATCAGCACTTGGAACCAAAATGCTTGGTAATTCTGGATGTTAATGTACATCAGGTAGAGGGTTTGATGCGGCTGATGGAGGGCGAGCACGTCGGTCCTTTCAACCTTGGAAACCCTGGTGAATTCACCATGCTTGAACTCGCTAAGGTACCTTCCAACATTCTTATGAGTTAATTATCGATTAAGCTGGCAAAACAACCCCGAGACCCGAATGGGGGAAAACCGAACCTGAACTGACATCCGAATGAATGAATTGTTCTTGACCCGAACCCAAAACCGATCCGAACTACAACTGGGAAAGTGACCCGATTAAAATCCACACCCAAATGACCCAAAATCAAAGTAGAACCCAATTGGAAAGAACTTCACCCGAACCAACTCGAATAAAACTCACGTGAAACCCGAACCGGAATTGGTTGTTCCGATGCCAACCTGAACTGATCTTCAACCGACTCAAACCCTAACCAATTAACCCAATTGTCAGGTCAAATCTTGATTAAAGCAAGCAAAGGGAAGTAAGTCGTGTGTGGTTGTGGTTGTGCAGGTGGTGCAGGAAACAATAGACCCAGAGGCAAAGATCGAGTTCAGGCCCAACACGGAGGATGATCCCCACAAGAGGAAGCCCGACATCTCTAGGGCTAAGGAGCTTCTAGGGTGGGAACCCAAGGTCCCGCTGCGCAAGGGTCTTCCCATGATGGTTTCCGACTTCAGGCAGCGCGTGTTTGGTGACCAAAAGGAAGGAGATTCCACTGCCTTTTGATCCTCTCGCAGGCACATAAACACAAATACTTGAGCTCTATTTCTTCTTCGGTTTCTCTTCTCCCTGTATACCGTCTCGTCTCAACTCAAGGATGCTGCACTGCGAAACAAGGGACGCTGTGGGTTCCCTTCCGTCTCAAGAGTATAGGATGTAGAGTTTATAATAGGCGTTTTTCAGCTAATATGGGTTCCGATATATATGTTATTATCATGCTAGTTTTGTTCTCAGTTACTGGTTTAAAGTAGTAGACTTTGGAATAATACGCTAATCTTGTTATCCTTTTCTTCCTTCGAGCTCCCATTTAGGAACCAATTCTTTCCTCCTTGTGAGGCTCATATTTGTTGACATTCTAGAATTTTGGTATTTTTGATTTCGAGTATTCAAGGGAGCCGAAAATACGTGCATTTGTTCTTGTGTTCAATCCAACATTAGGTTTCTTTCTTACAATTTACAAGTACAAACAAAATCATGGGTATTGTTTGGGTACAAATATTGGTTGTCCTGATTCAAAATCAAACTAACTAGTTGAACCGTGAAAATATGGGGTCTTGAAGGATTACAATGGAACTGAGCTAATTAAACTGTGTTGGAAGTTGAATCGTATTCTCAATTTAGACATTGATTCTTGATGTTCACCTTGCATACTTAATGTCCCCCTGTGTCCAATCATGTTCCACGCTTACCAAATAATCATGTTCATATAATTTGTTCCAATATGTGTGTTTTGGAGATAAAACTTTAACTTAATAAGTTGATTGTTAGGGTGGTCGCATATATATATAGCTCTTTTTTATTAATAGAGAAATATTTTAAATGAATGAATAATGTATTAGTTTTAATCATATTTTAAGTTTAAATCAGAAATCATTTATAGCTAATTTCTATTTAACCTTTTTGCTAATAGTTGAAATTAAAATGAAACAAAATAACAAAAATAAAAAAGAATACATCAAATCAAATATATAAAGTATTTTAGCAAAATTAAGGAGTATAGTTCGTATAATTGTCAAAATTGTCAACAAAAAAGGAATACTCCCCTCAGCAATAAGCCAGTAACTAAATATGCTTTTTTTTATGGTATAAATTAGATTAATTATATAATTGGTAAGGATCATATGTGCAAAGGCAAAAGTTACAATACTAAAGGTCCCTTGCCTTTACTAATTTACAGATGTCCAAGTACAACTAAGAGTGTGTTTGTTTAGTCAAAAACCTCGGAGAAATGGTCAATTTTCTCGAGTTGACTTATTTTCCCCATGTTTGGTTATACGTTGACCTCGGGAAAGTTTTTACAAAGGGCCCACCATTTGCAAGGTTTTCCTAAAGAAAATTTCCAATGGAAAACTTTCCTGCAAAACTTTTCCCCAGAAAAAATTTTCCTAGAAATCTTACCAAACGCACCCTAAAACAATTTACTAAATAAATTGAGGTTAAAGAGCAAATTGCGCCCACGTTTCCCTTATTTAGCCATCAGTAAGCACTCTACTAATTCAAATATTCTTGCTAATTGGCATAGTTAAACTTCATTTTTCCCGTTTGGTCTTTATGGAGACAGCATGCCTCTCCAATGCATACTAATAGTAAAAGGCAAATACATATACAGTATTCAGTTGCCCCGATAAACAGATAATTTTCGCCATTTTACTGCAATAAAGCTAACAGGTTAGTTTCTCTGGGCGTCCAAAATAGAGATACAACTCTCAACTAACATTATGCACCGCAATGCTCTCAGACTGAGATGATACAGCGAAAAAGAAAATTGTAAAACAGGAGCAGCTAAAACTAAATGCCTAGTGCGCGCATCACAACCACAGCTTATTTAGGATTCCTCAGAACAATGATAACCGAGTCTCCTCGCAAAAACATCTTGCTTATGAACCTGTCCTTGTTCACAGGCTGTGCCTTCTTCTTCCCTTTCCCCGTCTTTGGCACCTGCAGATGCATTGCAACACTTGTCGATCACTTCTACCCTCCAGATTCTAGTGTTTCCCGGTACCAACGTTCAACATAATTCTAGTGTTTTTGGCCTAGCAACTTTTCAACATTACAACAGAAATGAGAATTGGTTAACGAATGCATACCTCGGTCCACATCTCTCGAACGTTCTCAAGGACCATATTGCAATGGCGATCGAAAGCTCTAACACGCCCTAATAATTTTCTGTTGTTCCTACAATTGATGAGAACCTGACGTGGTCTCAAACATCGATCGGTTAGACCACCTCGACTTATTAGACAACAGAATTCCAGACTTAAAAACAGACAAGCTCCCTCAATAATTTGTAAAAGGGCTACAAGTAAGGGGAATGACAGCAGCAATTTAGCACAGCCCAACTGAGAGAGAGAGAGAGAGAGAGAGAGAGAGAGAGAGAGAGAGAGTCCAGAAGCACCTGTGTATTATTCTTGACGCTCATCATAAGTACAGAAAGAGGACCGGTGTTGAACTCTTCCTCCTCAGTTTTGGCCTGTCCAAATCAAATTTCATAAGCATAATGAAGTCTTAGCAGTTATCTTAGGGAAGAGCACACTAATCCAGAACACTATTATCTGACCAAGACAATCATACAAACCCATAAGGAACCCAATGCTAATCAAACCAAATGTGGCCTACATTTGGATGCTCAAATTCAAGATCATCATAATCTAGCTCATAATGAGGTGTAGGTGAGTATTCACCACCACCATCATCATAACTTCATAAGAATTTGACTCTCTGGACCCTCTAACCAGTTCATGCATGGGTATAGGAAAGTCTGGCCGGGGATCCTCAAAGTCATACTCAATGTTTCTCCTACCACCCACCAGTCCTCGTGGCTCATTAGGGTCAGTACCACCATTCCCCTCATTTGGTTCCTCTATCTGATCACTCTGACTACCATCCTCTACTATGTATCCCTCCTTTTCCAATGTTGCAGTATGATGAGGTGAGACCCTTAGTTCATTTTCACAACCCTCATTTGCCCCAACCTCACTGTTTGGGCCACCACCACCTCCATCATTAGTTGGTTGCTTCTCACCCTCATTGTTATTCCCACCCTCAACTCCCTCATGGCCACCAAACACCTCACAGTTTGGGCCACCAAACGCCTCACTGTTTGGGCCACCACCACCCGCATCACTATTCCTTGTTCTAACTCAAAATTTAGCATGCCATCAAATTTTCCAACAATTGCACCATCTCCTCGCACACTGGTTGGTTGATTTTCAGCCTCATTGTTGGCCTCTTGGCCCGATTCTTCACCCTCAGTTGCCTCAATGTTTGGCCTTTGCTCTGATTCAACAATTGCCACACCATTAGATTTTCCACCATCTGCCCCATCCCCTCCCACAGTGGTTGGTTGCATTCCAACCTCATTGCCGGCACCTTGACCCGATCCTTCACAATCTTCTGCTGGCTTCCTCTGATGCTTGGAAAGGGGTGTCATTGGCACCGTTGTCTTCACCTTCTTTCCAGTTGAACTTGGGCAAGTAGGGTAAGGTTTAAGAGAGGGAGATATCGCCCTTCTTGCTGTCCTCTTCAATCTTTTAGCAGAGGAGGATTGTTGAGGTTCAGGGACATTGCTAGGTAGTCCTGGGGGAAGAACATATGACTCATCCCCCCCATATATATCTCTATCTCCCCATACAACCTTGCCACTCATATGAGGTCTTTGTACTCATCATCATCAACAGCCCTCCTCACACTATCTTTTAAAGCAACCTAGGAATGACAAACTAAAACTCCACCAAATTTTTCACCCCCTTCCCCTCAACAAACGCTTACAGCTCAAAAAAGGAAAAATAATCGACATCAAAACCATCCACCACAATTACATCTTCTTTCCTACCATAACTATACTCTAGATCTTTCACAAACTTCCCCCCAAAATGTAGCGTCAACTTAAATGAGTTCAGTTAGCTATTAGAACCAAAAAAAGGGGGAAATTAGCCCAATCACGGTAACCTATCTCTGCAAACATTCCTCTAAAGTTTTCCAAAAAAATTTTTTAAAAAAAACAAGAGGAATCTTGCTTGCCTCTGCGTTGTCCTTCATATTTTCAACGAAGGTAATGATTCTTCCAAAGACCAAATCCAATCGCACACAGTGCAAGCGAAATCTATGACCATTCTTCGGATTTGATTCAAGATCTGCGGTTCTACTTTTTTCGCCTTTCATCCTTTTCACTTGATTAGGGTTTTTCAAATGTTTTTTTGATAGAAGTGAGATAGAGAGAACAGTGACGAGAGTGAGGAAGAGAGTAAATTGATTTTTACTGTTGAGCGTTGATAACAGAGAGAAAGATTGGAGGTGGGGGGGAAGTAAACTTGAGTTGCCAGCAAGGAGAGAGAGAATCAGTGAAGGCATGTGGTATTCCATCTAATTTGGCTGCCACATCACAGGTCAACGCCCTAATTCTTGGTCAAACACACTCTCACTGGTACACGTCAGCAAACCACAAAATCACCACCACTGGACTCGGCGGCATCCCACTAGAATACAATTTTTCTTTTTTCTTTTTTTGGACCACCAAAATATAAAAACAAAGTAGGAATCATTGGCATACAAAACGTGAAAGTACGAATTATTAGAATCCAATTTTCCAACATATATTATCCTTGTATTGCATCAAGTACCAAATTTCAGTTTCCAGCAAGTGTATATATAAAGTTGTAAACCAATGCTTGCACTCAGCAAAGCCCATAGTGACCTATCAATAGAAAGCATGCAACAGCTCAAGCATAGATTGACATGCACACACCAAAGCAGGTGTCTCACTGCCACCATCACTGAAATTTTCAGAAATAGAAGATAAGAGATTATGAGGCACGCTTCTCAGTGATACTATCATGATTAACATCCATTTCATAAAATCAATAATCCCTAGTATGATTCACAACTACATCAGTAACATCACTACAAAATGAATGTGAATATGGCAAGGTCATTAGGCAAATATATATTCAGATCTAGAAAAAATGTAGATAATAGAACTACAAATAGTGAACTTGCATCAGAAAGAGTAACTTACTGGGACATCTTCCTCCATTGGTCGACTGAAATATGGAGAGAACAAAACATATTAGTGCAGTACTACAGCAACACTAGTGAAGTACTATTTCTAGTGGAAAAAAGAGACAAACCATGACAACTGTTAAAACAAAACGAAATAGAGGTCACTTAAGCCTACATTGCAAGGCAGAGTTGCTTGCCCGATTACAGAAGTACTCACTTACAAGAAAACAGCAAAGAAGTTCATCACAGAATTTCACATCATGGAATTCTACTACCAGGTAACTCAGCAGTACTACAGCAATACAGAAAGAAATACAAGCAATCAAGCATTGTCCTACTTGCTGAAAATAGAGGTAGTGTCACATATACTACTCTCATTGAAATTCCAGCATTCGCAAGGTTTCAGTAGATGATAATGCAGGTAGCCTCATCCCATATAGAGACCAATTCCATAAGGTCCACCTAAAATCTTTTGGGGAGATGTAAATGTAGTAACTAGTCAACAGTGCCAAATATTTTCCTTGTACGTTGGGCTTCTTAGCCGTACATAACAAAAAAACACATTTCCCAATCTTATGTACCTTATTACCTCTTACGTAACTTTTCCCAATCATCCACACTAGATTGATCATTCCAAACAAAAGATACGGCTCAACATCAGATACAACTACATAACTAGGAAAAAAGTTGGATTTCCTATAAGGAGTCCTAAAACATTTAATGTTCCAGTGAAAAGAAAGGTTATAACAAATTCTCAAGCAATACAAAGAAAAGTCACTAGCAATGGAATCCTGTTTTCACAAAGCAGGATCCTTAAATTGTCAACTCAACAAAACATAATTGCTAAAATGATATGGGTTAATTGATAAATATTGTAACACATATACATTAAGCCATTAAGGATACACATTTAGATCCTTCCCCTTGACACATTTAGATTCTTAACCTTCAGAAGATGGTAGTTACTAAGTAGGTCCACATTACTTAAGTTTAAACATAAAATGCATTTCCCTAAGTCCTACTGATAATCGGTAATGATGCAACAAAACACGCTTTTTATGCCATACCTGCCATGGATGATTAGGTATAAGATCATGAGAACCCGCTTAGCAAACCCAAACACAAAAAAGTATAAAAATTACAACCATGGATTCAATTGAACTGCATGTAGACGATCATCACACATCAATCAACATTCTAACTCCAGACACACATTTAGCTCCCCAATCTGAACACTATAATGAACAAGATCTAATCTTCAACTCCGTGTAGCACAGTAAGAGGTTCCTTGCCTCCAGATAACGTCTACATTTGATGGCCAAGACAATAGCTTCTCTAGACGTGGAACTAGGCATGTTTTTTAAGGATTCTCAAAATTAGGATTGCATCCGAACGTTCCCAAAGGCTCAAACACAGGATGAATTCGCAACTTTTTTCCAGTAAGCTACTAATTTTGACTTCCTCAAACCACTACTTCCTAACCCAACCTGTCTTATATTACATCTTACTAATTCCATCATATCTTTTCCTTTGCTTTCCGAACTTGAGCCAAATATATGTCATTGGAAAGCTCCAATGAGTAAGCAATAATGCTGCATGCTAAGGCCCATCAATTTAAGCGCATTTGAATTTTCTTTCAGCCTTTTAAAGTAAGAACCTTCAGGAAAATCCTTTGACACATTTAAGGCTCTTGAGCTCCAACGTCAAAGAATATTGAATCTCAGTACCTAGGTTTATCATAATTCAACAACTAAGAAACACTACAACGTCTAGGTATCGACACGGCTACACTATAATGCAGTAAAGAGTATGAAATCAGACAAATACATTATACATCAAGCCCAGGGTAGCTTCAACTCATCATCAATCAACCTTAAAATTACTTCATTCAAATAAACCGATAAAATAACAGGAGTCTGCTCCCACATTCAGCAGCAAGAACCCAATATTGTTCTCCATTTTCCTCAGGCTTGTTCCCCTTTCTCATTTTGTCTCTTTTCTATATATGGATTCCCAAAAAGAAAAGACCAAGATATCTACTAATCAAACTAGATTTTGAGGAAAGCAAAAACAACACTAGCCAGACTATACTAATGAGCCCCAGAAATGCCACCTTGTGTTCTTCTCTAACCTTGACCCCTTATTTCTTTCTTAGCAGCTCTAATCTTTACACTTGAATTAAAGAAATCCCCCTCAGAAATGGAGGAAGCCCAGCAAAAAACATCAACTACAACAACAAAAAAGAATGTGGGCATACTAAAACCTCGAAATCAACCCTGAAGAGTGAAGTCCATAAATTTCAATATTAGTATCCAAGATCCTATATTAAGGTACAATCAGCGAAATTACTAGCAGTGCTAGAAGAAATAACTATCAGAAAATCAAAACACTTCAAAAAGTAATACAGAATAAGCAATATGTCATCGAATTAACACAAAGCAATGTCTGTTTACCTCATAATGGTCCTGAGGATCTAGTACACCGCGAACTGAACGAGAAAAAGCCTGAAATTCAGAAACCAGAAAACCCTAAATATTCGACGACGAAGAAAACTGCTTTCAAAATTAACGAGTAAGCATGAACTTACGAATCAAATCAGGGGTTTAGAGCTAGGGTTTTGCGGTTATGGTTCGAGAGTGAGAGTGAGACTGAGACTGAGAGAGAGAACGTATTTCTTGGTTCAAGATCTTCTTTTTTTTTTAATCTTTATGTTTTAATTGAAGAAAAGCGCGTAAGTCGTAACTGATCTTGGTCGCGCAAACCGGGTCGAGCCGGGCTATTGTTTGATTCGGTTTTTTTTATAAATATATTTTTTTCTCTTTGTTTGGTTTAAGTAAGACATTGAAGGATAAAATTAAATTTCCATTCAATTTTTCTACTATTTGTATCAAGCAAGGGAACCACATGGAAAAGTTCAATTTACATGGGGACTTACGGGTATCAAACTTATCTTTTTTGTGGATCATGCAACCTGGACTTAGGGAGATAATCGAGAAGGGGGGAGAGAATGATTAAAACGAGTGTACAAAAATGAGAGAGTAAAACGTATGTCTGTGTGAGAGATATAAAAAAAAAGTACACCCACGAGAGAGTGATATTGAAATGGATACACGCGCACGTGCGCACAGACAGAGAGAATAAAACGAGTGTGCTTACGAAAAAGAGAGATTCAAATGTGTGAGGAAAATAGAGAGAATAAAATGTGTGAGAGAGATTGAACGGGTGCGACTTGCGAGCGCACAATTTATAAGAATAACTGTCATATGGGCATGGGCTTATGTATTACTCCCTTCATCCCAAATTAATTGACACTTTGACTAAATTTTGACCATTAATTATTCACAAATTATAATGAGTTACAATATGAAATACCTCTATTGTAATTTTTAGTGAAATATCTTTCAATGACGGTAATTTCATATTATAACTCATTGTGATTTGTGAGTAATTAACAATCAAAATTTTGTCAAAGTGTCAACTAATTTGGGACGGAGGGAGTATTATTGGGCTACTGGAACGTATGGGGTTAGGGTCCGAGCCTCGATATCCAAGGTTTCCAAGCCTTTCCGCACCCACTCTATGAAACACAAGAAAAACGACTTCAAGGTCGGGTGTGGAGTGCACTTTAAGGTGGACCTGGGACACTGGAGGCATGAATTGATCGATGTTGGGTGTGGTATCCACTTCAAATGGGACCTTGGACCATGGGAGTGGAGCTACAAGTCCTTATAGGGACCAATTTCGGGCCTTTGAAAGGGTTTGAAGTATTTCGGCAAGAATAAGTAAAAAGGGGTCAACGTGGGTTGAGGAATTGAACGTGTCTTCACTCTTTCGGCCATAACTCCTTCAATACAACTTCGATGAGTCTCATATTTTGGGAGTTTAAAGTATACACCGAGAGCTTTCCATCGATACCTTATGGGGCTAAAACGGAGTCTGGATGAAAAAGTTATGCAAGTTTGAAGTCGACAGAAAAAACTGTCAGAAAGTCGCGCCCCCGAACAAGTATGTAGCGCCCGCTACCATTCGGCAAAAGGGTGTAACGCCCGCTACCTTCTAGTTAGCGCCCGCGACCCAGCTCTAGGAAAGCCTTGGCTGGGCAACGTCGATAGGCGCTGCCAACATCTGTCCCAGAGACGACGACTGTTGTGTTCGTCGCGCCCGCGACCATCTTGTGGCGCCCGCGACCTCTTCCTGCACGGAAGCTGGCTGTTGCGTCAAATTGCTCCATAGCGCCCACAACAAGGTTGTAGCGCCGCATGATTCCTGCGCAAGATTTTGGCCATTAAACACTGTGTTTTATTTTTTAACCCCCCTTTATAAATACCCCCTTTACACGTTTTTCTGGGCAGATTATTCAAACATTGATGTTTATGCTTATGCATTTTAGGGTTTTCCCTAGTTTTCTCTCAAACCTTGTTATCTTTATTCAATTAATTTGGTGGTGATTCAAGTCATTCCTTTAGTCATTATTTGGTGGATTTTCCTTTATGATAATCATGGTGGGGTGTTAGACCTTGGGTTGTGGTTTACCTTGCCACAGGGTCATAGGGTGTCCAAGATTCTTGTTGATTGTTGATTTCATTCATCAAATCAAGCTAATTATCATCCCTCCACGCGACGAAACGCTTCAGCTACTAACATAGAAATGGACCAAAAGGTTAAATACTTTAACAACTTGCACGCGCACGTGTCAGTTTATTAGGCGACACTTGACACTTGAGCACATGGGACATGCACAAGCCAAAGCCGATTACATTTTTGTTTTGCTTACTTGATTTTCATATTTTATTTTATTAAATTATTGTTTAATGGTTATTTGATTTTATCCAACTGCTTGTAATATCAAATATTTGCAAACAAATAATGATTTCTCTATTTAATCCTATGAGATATCAATGGTCAACATCCTTTTATGTTCTCTCTTTCTTTCATATTCCAAAAAAATTGCTAAGAGAGTTTTCTTGTAATGTTCTGACCAGAAAACTCATAAGGCTTACCGTATCTAAATGGTGTATTTGCTAATATCCCAAACACTCATGATCATAATTATTAAAATCTCAATCTCAATTATGATCTCTGATCCTCCGTCTTTATGATCCAAAATCATCGATACAATCTACTATCTACATTATAATTCATGATCTTATATAGATTAATTCCGATCCTAAATACCCCATTGATTCAAGTTAGGATACTGATTCTAATAACCTTGCTCGTGATGGGGCAAATAACACGTTAACGACAGTATTCTTCACACCTTCTACCTTAGGTTTATCACCCTCATTTTTATATACTTCCTACATTGGAGGAGGAACTGTGCACAACAGCAGATCCATAAATTTGTTGATGAATAGATGTTATGGTAAAAGCTAAATTTCAGTAACGTTTTGATAAATTAAGGTAACTTTCGGTAAGTATTTGGGAAAATACTTACCCTAATATCCATTCTTATGAGTGCTTGAATATATGAGAAGAACACTGTCCTTTACGTTTTATTTTCCCTGTCTAACTGTCTTTGTTGAATATATAATGCCATTCATTTCCAAGACCAAGATTTCAGCATTTCATACATAAAAAATACAGTATTTTCTTACATTTATGTATACATATAAAACAGAACCGGTGATCAGCATAAAGACTCCCCTTCCATTTTCCTCTGCTTCTCAACCCAAAAAACAAAAGAAAAAACTATATATGAAAGGTTATAGATAGTATCACATAGCCGGATCGTTGTGCATACGAGTGCCTTTCCAGCCACAGAAGTACCTGCCATAAGCTCTCGACTGCTGCTTCTTGGACGTAGTCCTGACAGTGGCCATAGGCGTAGTCGGAGCGGATCTGACAAAGTGGGCCCCGACTTCAGAGTAACCGAGGAAGTCGGCGAGATTGATGATGCTGGGGGTGTCGCTGCGTTTGTTGAGCCAAGCGATGATGTCCCCAAACACGATCTCGATGTTGTCGTCAGGCTCCCCGGAAGTGAGGCCGTGCCACATCCCCGGGTACAGTTTGATGGTCTTGTCGATGCTGCTGGCTTCCTCGTACAATGCCCGGCTTATTTCTGGGTCTGTCACTATGTCTGCCTCCCCATGCACCACAAAGAATGGCATCGTCACCTATGCAGCAAACCATCACATTCTTAGAGTCAGACTTGTGATTGTGACTTGTGAGCACCCAAATTAATAAGTCAATTAAGACTCTTAGTTACACCTCAAAATGCTTGTCCGGCTGCACTTTTTACATTTGTTTTTTTCCAAGTTATTATAAGTAGTCATCTCTCTAAATTGTAAAATTTAGGGGTAAGATTGTTACATCTGACCCCTCTATACCTCGCACGGGCAGGATTTTAGAGTGTTGGTTTCGGTTTTGGTTTAAGTAATGACGATAGTCGTTTGGCACTCATCAGCACCGATCAAGACTTAGTAAGCAATCAAGACTCGATCATGGTTTCCAGCCATATTTTAACTCCGATAAGCATTGACTAACACTAATCGCCACTCATCAGCACTAGTCAGCACTCGTCGAGCATTGAACAATAAGTTTTGTATGATAAGTTGGGAAGAACAAGCCCATAGATATGAACACCACAAATTTCACTTCAACCAAATAGCAAACACATACAAGCTAAGTTTCAAATAAGAGAATCCATGTTGATTTATACTTGTAGGGCATAGTTCGAGTATTGAGTTTGGCCACCCAAGTCAATTTCAACCCAATTATAGCCTTGCCTGATTGGCGGGAAATACCTCCAAATAATCAATAAAATGACTACAAATGAGGGTTAAGTTTGAAACATGTGTAACACTTAATATTAATCCAACTAATGACTCTTTCTTAACAGATGATAATTCTTCCAACCTCCTATGTCCTCTTTATATTTTTATTTTGTTGAGGTGGTTGTCACATCCTTTTTTCACAACGAGCACCAAACAAATTATTTCTCTTAAGAAAGTCATATTTCCAACCAACTTGTCATTATCATAATTAATGTCCATCCTTAATATGAAACAAGCACTCTTCTAGAATGAAGGTACAAGGATTACTTCAACAGGTAGATTGACAAAGAAAAGAGAGAGCACAGACAAAGTCTATGAGGATAGTCAGAGTAGGGAAACTAACCTCATGCAAGCTACGTTCAAGGTTGATACTCGTTCGCAGCATTTCTAGAGCCGTTTTCAGACGAGGCTTCTCTTGATATATCAACTTGTTACTCCTTATCTGGAGAGGCCAAGGGAGAAACATATTTACCGGGAAAAAAAGTTAAACCAAGACACTGAATTTGGATACATTATCGACATTCTTACAAGATGTAACAAAAAAATGGAGTTCTAGTATGAAAATCACCTTCTCTCGCTTGACAGGATCTTTGAATGCCGCATCAATGACATCCTTTGTCGGAACAATCTTCCATTTAGGTATAACCTCCTCTACTTTTGTCAACATACTGATAACAATAGGATGGGGCTTCACCTTTTCTGATATCTGGAATTTCAAATAGAGGTGAAAGAATTTTAGTTCAGTAATAAGAAATTCTCAAGCTTTAATGGATTTTATAAATACCAGTACATAGGGGGTGCGTTTGGTTGGCTAAAACCCCCGGGGAAATGGTCAAATTTCCCGGGTTGACTTATTTTCCCCATGTTTGGATGTTCACCTTGGGAAAAAGTTTACAATGGGTCCATCATTTTCTACATTTTCCTAGTGAAGATTTCCCTTGGGGGGGGGGGGGGCTAGGGGAAAAATTTCCCAGGTTCCTACCAAACGTCCCCTGACTAAAAAACTTACAGAACAATATCTGGCAGCAGAGTTAATTAGTAATTACCAATCGGTGCCAACTACCAATATAAAATCCATATCTACCAATAACCCTCCAGTATTTAGCTTAAAAAGAACACTACTTTCAAAAATATATTTTGCTATAAGATGTAGTTGTAAGTTCTAACTGGTATGAATAAACAGATATGGTTCATCAATCTAATTCAATCACTTTCATTCTAGGTAAATACGAGCTATTAACTTCGACTTCTCCTAGAAGAGTAAATGAAACCTATGTTCAAAAGTGTCCGTCTTTTCTATTTTCAGGGTAAATGTCTCTTTGCGCATTTTTCGCTGTTTGTTTTCTTTTGTAGCATACCTTACACATGGGTGCAACAAGGACCGCTCCATGCCAAAACCAGGGATCCTTTTTGTGCAAAAGCAAAGCCACGGCTCCTCCCATGGATTCTCCATACAGAAACCTCCGTTTACCCCGGTACTCATCTTGCTCTGAGGTGTAAAAACCGATTCCATTTCAGTACATCATGTGAAACCCGATTGGGTGGGGGCCCGGAAAAGAGATTGCTAACTACTTTACTTTACCTACCGAAAACTGACTTGAAAAAGTCATAGCAGTCGTTGACAATATTGTCAAACTTCTTGATGTAGCAACGGGCACCCTTGGACCGGCCATGCCCTTCATAATCCATGCCAATGACAGCGTAACCCGCACATGCCAGTTTGATCCCGCATTCTGATTGCAACATAATGTATTACTCATATGTATATTTCCATCATTAATATAATAAACACTTAATCATTTCAGGTACGATAGCAATACACATTAATTCAATATAGCATGCAGTTTTTTCGTCGGCAATATATGGCACGTGAGTAATGAAAGACACATCAAGTATGAACACACCAGCTAACTTATTTGACATATTACCAGCCATAAATAAAGAAATCTTCTTCTTAAATTGCATGTAAATTTGGTGGTCAGGAAAAAAAGCAATGAAGAAGATAAAGTGGCTGGGAACCAAACATCCTTCTACTCCAACTTCTAAATTTTTGTGGGGACAACTGCAGTTGGGCGGGTTATTAACAATTGGTTGTTTACCTACCCAAACCAAACCTAAAGCCTTACAACATTATTGAAATAATTGCAGTTACCGGAATCCAAAAACAGAGGAACGTCAAATTCAGTATGCATTTAGACGTGGTCCAAGGAAACGGAGAAAACAAAACAACAATACTCTAATTTACGACCAATTCACTCTAAATCGTCCTTTGTCGTCTCTGCATCATTAGGTACTCCTATATTATTTAATTTTTCACCAGTTCCCCAGTGTACCAAACAAGAACTACTACCAGTGGGGTAAATAATGTATGAGCTAAGGTTAATGAGTACAAAAGGACTCCTCAAGTACTTCACTAATTTTACCATACCAAACTTTGTGAGCGATTTAATGTGGATGAACTCTTATGGTGTAAAGGACACAGTTCAACTGATACAGAACAAGGAGTAGGATGATATAAATTTGGTAGTTGTGGGGTCTTAATAGCAGGGAAACATGTCAGAAGAACATTTACACAAACTTACAAATGTGACTATTAACTACCCGGCAAAAGATAGTGTATTATCGAGCCCGAGTATGTGGCTGAATGGAGATCACTAATATTTATTTTTTTTATCTACTCATATTCGAAGTTAGGTCCCTTGTATCCAGCGTGTGGGGTGAATTAGAGGAAAGGATCATGAATGACTATAAATAAGGAAGGAGGTAAGCGGGCCATTCAAATTTGTTGCACCCAGATATACTATCACCAAAAAATCTCGGTACCGGAAAGCACTGGAAAATCATATTGTTATCACGCCAGTTATAATGTGAGAACTTGAGGACTCGTTGGTAGAATGCAAGTTTTTGAAATTTATGGTATAAATTAAACTAAACCCAAGATTAAAGACTGCTATTAATTCAGGTTCAGATCAGATATATTATCAATTACGATTACTTCCAAGTTGGTTTTAAGATATCTGAATAACGATAATGACACCCCATGCAACATTTGCTAAGAGTTTTCTCTACGCAATAGCCTCTTTCTAGTTATGAACATACAAACACTGTCCGCCATACTGAAAGCGGTGCTACAAAGCAATTCCGAAAGCACTTATAAATCCAAATTTGGGTTTAATCCACCTAGATATGAGGCTATTAGCAAACAATTGAGGGGAAAGCTTACTAACCAAAAACTACAATTTATGGAACTCATCTAACTTCAAATGCTCATTAAATTGTATCTACTTCCATAGATCAGAAGTAGGGGGCATTAAACATTTCATCATCTACAGTTCATCAATAGGGGCAATCTAAGGCTACCTAAATCTAACTGCAAAATCTGCCAGTAGGACATGCCTCCTACCTAGTCCTGGAAAAAGCTAGTTGACCCGACCTGAGACCGACCCGGTTTTTCAAACTTGAATATAACAAACCCGGAACACGGGACATACCGAACCTAACCTAACCCGACCCGATCGAATTGACAGGTCTACTCCTACCAAATGAACTCTCAAATGAGACAAGCTTATGGTTTGGCAGCCTAGAAGTATAGAGCCCCCCCCCCCCCCCCATCCTTTACTTGCATTATTATTACACAACTGTACAATGGTCCCTCAAAGAGTTCAAGGAAAGAGAGAGAGCACTTAACTATCTATCATCAACTCCCAACAAACAAGAAGAAATAATTCATCAGGTACTCAGAAAAGAATGTTAACTATCTAGGGTCAAATCAAAGCTGATTTTATTACTTATAACTAGGGTCAACACTCAAATAAGAAAATAGGCAGCCCCATGAGAGAAAATGAAAGTGCATCAATCAATCTGGACTAGTTTATTAAAATCCCAGGCCTGTGATTGGCTCAGTAGATTGATGATGATATATTGATATGACACCATTATTTTGCAACCAGGAAATTCCTAACTAACACCATTAGTTGAAGACAACAAGGGGGGAAATTAAAGAAGAGCTGCATTGCAATTTTAACAGGGGAATTTACAGTAAAACGCATTGATTACCTCTCATGAAACTGCTGCATTCCATCCCATACCCTGCAAAAAAATCAATGCATTTAATGAATAATCCAAAAGGGACCCATCAAAATAATGGGACAAAAGAAGGAAGAAAAACCCTTGAATGAAAAGAAAAAAAAAAACCCGGAAACTACCATGGCAGAGGAAGACAAGAGCTTTCGGATCAGAAAGAGGCAGCCATCTGCAAGTGAAAAGCTGAACATCCCTTGAATTCTTGATGTATTCCTACACAACCCACATGATAAAACCGAGAATGAGCAAAACCCATTGGGTAAAATTCGGAAACAAACAAAACCCACAAATCAAACGAGCTTAAAATAGGAATTCAGACAGAAAAATCCGAGGAAGACTGAAAAATGAAAACGAGCAAACCCCATTCGGTAAAAGTTGGATTTAAACAAAACCCACGAATGCAAACGAGCTTAAAATGGGAATTGAGACAGAAAAATGAAAAGAAGAATGAAAAAAGAACCTCCTGGTACTCAAATTCCATGTTGTGCATGAACCCTAGACGTTGAAAAGTCATGCAATCAGAAGATCATGCACACCATTGGGTTGGAAGGACAAAAGCAGAGATTGGAGACAGGAAAAAGGGTGTTGATGATGGCAAGTGTGAACCCAAAAGACGGAGAGACAGAGGGAGAAAAAGAGAGGGAAGAAAACCAAAAATTAGAAGGGGTGATTGAGAAAAAAGGGTGAGGGATGTGCAAGAGAATCGTGAAGGATGGAGTTTGGGTGTGTGTGTGTGTGTGTGGGATGAAAATTTACAGGAAGCGCGGCAGAGTGGGGAATGGGTGGGACGAAAGAGGGCGAGCCCCCTTGATTGCGACGGGAGGGATTCGGTTTCAATTCATCTATATCGTATTCGCGGTTGTCACTGTATTTGTCCCTAATCATTTCGTATTTGTCAAATTCAACCCTTTTTCTTTTATTCAAAACTAGTTATCCGACTGGGGAATGGGGAATGTGGATGGCAATGGGTCAGTTTGGACTCGGATTCAGACTTGTAAAAAGTTTTTGGACCTAGACCCACTAGGTCCATGGATATTTAATGGGTACTACATTGTTATGTATATATGTACGAGGCTGCGAGCGAAGTTCAACATAAAAATATTATAAAAATTATCAAGACGTCAATTCTAAAAATACAATTATATCACTTAAAACGCAAATAAAATAAAAGCACAAAATTCATCATTATTCAATCACAAAACAAAATTGCTCTTGTCCTCTAATTGTGATTGTCATCATCATATCCACCCCTCCAGCATAAGCAAATTTAACATTACTACACTAGGGTTTTCATTCGAAAACATATATATGTATATTATATATTAAATTTGATGGATTCTCGAGTCTATGGCCAGACTAGGACCCCGCCAAATTTTTCGTTGACCCAAACCCGACCCATGCCAATGGGTCCAAAATTTTTGGACTCAGACCTACTTAAATAGGTAGGGTTCGGCCAAGTCTGAGTCGAGTCTAGGGCCCCAGTGCCATCCCTATATATGACCCATCCTACAGATGAGTTAAGGTCTGTTCTTTTGTTATGTAGAATAAATTTATCCTACTTATTTGTTTTATCTCATCTTTTTTCACACCATTCATACTTATTTACCTCTCTTTCCTTTAAATTTATATATTTAATAAATGATATGACCTACCTTACAACTAAATATTATAAACTATATATTTAAAAATTCATATATTTAAATGATATAACTGACATGACTTACATTATTAAACACTATCCTACTCGCCCACCCTATCCCACATTTCTCACCCTCCAACTATCTTACAAGAACAATGCTCAAGGTTTCATGTTACTAAAATTATCAATATTTACCTAAAACTAGATACGCCTAACTCGTATGTTTAAAGTCACAATTGTCCAAACCCGAAATACAATTGAAACGTATTGGCCTTGACTAGATATAAGCATAACATGTATTCAACCAGCCCACCTGAATTAGTAAGTCTAATAACTTAATTTTCTATTGATTTTAGGATCCTTAGTTAAGTTGATTTAATGGAAAAATAGTAAATTTAAGTTGAATATAAATTATAAGGCAAACTATTGTCATTTTATTGTATTTGATGGCAAAATGGTAAATTTGAGTGTTAACATAAACTACAATATATTATATTCGATGGCAATAGAACAAATCAGTATGTGAACAAGAGCTACAAGACAAATAGGTTATAAAACACAATAAAATTCTCTCTTTATTATTAGTTAAGGATTGGATTGCAATGGTCAAACTATATACATACTAGGTCAATGGTCAAACTATATACATACTAGGAAGATAATAATTCAAAATTTAAAGGATTATTAGGTTTTTAAATCCACAACTTTGACGATTGTTTATCAAAATTTAACTTTTGAATTGAATATCACAAACTTCGGGAGTGGTATTTGTCAACAGTCCAATACCAAATTAACATTAATCAAACTTAAGTTTCTTTTTTTATAATACAATAGTATTTTTCTGTAATCCCGTTTCTCCCTCTTCTCCATGTCAGGTTTCCACAAGAATATAATTTTTATATTTTTGAAACTACAAAAATATATAAAAAAACTACTAACATACAAAAACTGAGAATAAGAACTAATATAATAAGATTTTGTGTTCATTTATAGCGATGCAAAGGGGGAAGCAACTATTTGCCTGGATGAATGAAGCAAGTGTTTAACTAAGTCCAGTCGGGTGACCTTGAATTAGGGATGATAACGGGGCGGCTCGGGGATGGGAGAGTGTATCCCCGTCCCCATCCCCGCTCCCAAAACTCGTCCACATCTTCGTCCCTATCCCCGCTTCGGGAATGATTCTTCCCCCATCCCCATCCCCGCGGATTCCCCATTCCCAGCGGGGATTTTTAAAGTTATCCAAAATCTAACCAATTTTTTATAAGACCCGATTTTTAATCAGACCCGATTTTTAACCTGTTCAAAATACAACGTATTTAACTTGCTCAAGCAATAGTATATCAAAATCAAACAATAATACATCAACAAGTGTTAGGTTTCTAACTTAAAATTCGAAAATTACTACTTTATCCTTGCTATTAATATATATATTGAATTAGAATAAAGATTATTTGGTAATTTTAAAATTTTCGGGGATGGGAATTCGGAGATGAGGACGGGGAACTTTCTCCGGCGGGGAAAATGGGGACGGGGATGGGGAAAATTTTGTCTCATCCCCGCCCCGTCCTCGAGCGAATTTTGAAAAATCGTCCCCATCCCCATTCCTAATGAGGGTGGGGATTTTTCCCCATAACGGGACGGGGCCCCAGCGGATTCGCGGATTTCCCGCCCCATTGCCATCCCTACGTTGAATTTATGGTGAAGTCACTATTAATTGTACAACTCTCAAGTCGTTTCACATTGTTAAAGTACAAGTTGAAGGGTGAGCATTGGTGATGGCTGGTGGATCTACTACTTCCATCTTATCTGTTGAATCATATCCACTGTGACGCATTCAACATGCAGTGTTTCCTAGCTATCATATGTTTGGCTACCAATCTATTTTTTAACAGATGTTTCCGGATTCATATTAGTCATTTTGTTTTTACCAAAAATCTTTATTGTTTGTTACATTATTAAGGGGGTACTCGTTTAATTATTTGTTAAGAGCAGTAAGTAGTAATGGTGAGTGGCAGGCTATCCAAACTGTAACGTAGCATCCTATGAGTGCATGGCCCCCTTCAAAGTCACTGGGTTGCTCACTTACACATTGTGGTCGTTACTTCCTCACCTAGTCCCTTCCTCTCTTTTCTACATGCATGGTTACCATACCGACTAAGATATTAGATTATGCATCCAGAATCATGAAATACCGTGGTCTCAATATTCATCTAATTTATGTGTTGGTCTCTTTTGATTTTGTCCGGATTTCATGAGACTTAGGCCCTGTTCTTTTCTGCGGTATTTTGCGGTATGGTGTGGTGAAATTGTGGTGAGGTGTGGTGGAATTGTGGTAGGTTATTGGTATGTGGGGTAGGTGAGGAGAGAGAATGTAAAAAGTAGAGGAAAAAAGTGATGAGAGAGAAAAGTAATGATTTGTGATAAAGTGTGATGAGTTGTGGCAAACTGCGGTATGCTGTGGTACCGCAGTTTGTCAACCGCAGAAAAGAACAGGGCCTTAGGCCGAGTGTTATATTTAGGCTGAGATCATGAAGAAAGCAGATAGTCCCAGGTGTACATATTATCAGGACATAGGGCTTAACAAGTGATCTTGGCTCAAAATAATCCGAAGTTGGAGGTATCTAAACTCACTTTTTGGTTGAAAATGATCCAAACTTTTAACATATTTACTCGAACTAAACCGAAATCGATTTCCGCCTTCAGAATGCTGACTGGGATCTAGAGAAGATAACGAAGAAGGGGAGAGAAGACTAAGAGGAATTAGAAAAAAGACAAACAGTTAGGGTTGGGTCAAATTTTAAATTTTGGGGGTTGGAAGACTAAATTTATTATGTTAAAGTGTTTGTATTTTTAATCCATTGCCATGTCATTATAATTAGTTTAAGTGAGTTGGAGTCTACATAAGCTTAAAAAAATTCAAAACCAAAATCAATTAATGAAACACGTGCTCAGGCTGCCCGATCAGCATTCCGAAGCCGGAAATCGATTTCGGTTTCGTCCGAGTAAATAGGTTAAAAGTTTGGATTTTCAGCCAAAAAGTGAGTTTAGATTATTTTCAGCCAATGACCTCCAACTTCAGATTATTTTGAGCCAAAAACCCTATAAAAAAATGTGCATATTAATAATCAGGGTCATGGCACTAGTGGTAAATTGGATAAAATTAATTCATTTTTGATATTAAGGACCAAACAAATAGTTCAAACTATCTTATTGCTCCAATTTGGATATTATAAATTAGGCAAACTTAAATTAATTTTTCATATACAAAACCACACCAATAGTTCAAACTATCTTACTGCTCCAATTTTGTGACAATAGTTGACTTTACCCCTATAAATATAAATATGCAAAATATAAAATATCATATAAATTTACGATTATTACCCTTATAAATATAAATATGCAAAATATAAATTTGCGATTATTACATATGAAATATAATTATGTAATGATATCATCAATGCATATAAAATATGCAAAATACGATTATTACATGTAAATATATGCAAATATATATCATCAAGCTATTGAGATAGTTGGTGATAACCTTGTGGGCTCGCATCTTATTCCTGATGATATATATGGTGATGATTATATCGGCTTTGTGGATTCAGATCGGACTATTTTAAACCCAGTTTGTGTAAGTTTGAATATTCCAAGAGTTGCCATTAATGGTCCTATTTCTTCACCTACTTTGGGTGGTAGTGAAGATACTTTGTCTATTGATTATGAGTTTGATATTTCGCCTTGTCTCGATGATTCTTCTTTAAAGGGTTCAAAAGTTGATGTTACAAGGAATAAGAAAGAGAAGGTCCTGCTGAAGTCTAATTGGAGAAGAGTTAATAAAGGCTTCTTATAAGGTGAAGTCCACAACAAATTAAGCTTATGAGAAAATCAAAAATTTCAAGGATATTGAGATAGTGCTTATTCACTGAAAATGAAGATTTATGGTTTAAAGGTCATTTACGATAAGCGACCACTTCAAGAAGGATACTAAAAAGTGAAAAAGACATTTTGTTTGACTTTGCCTTGGAATATTTATACTCTATAGTTTAGGTGGTTGTTTTACAGCTCTTTTATTTTGTTTCTTTTGTTATTTCGCCTTGCTATCTTCTTTTGTTGTTTTTTGTAGCATCTTTTATGTGAATTTCAATATTTTATTTCTTTCAATTATAAAAAAATAAATTATACAAATACTTTACCGTATTTTAGCGTTCCTAACTCACCAGAAACAAGTTAGATGATTCATGATCATCTACAGTAGATTTTGTAGATGAACGTTCTGGAAAACTGTTTACATTAATGAAATTTTCTAAGATTTTTTTAAAAGAAGTATTTTGTGAATTAATGTAGGCAGATGGGGGCATTAAATGCGAAGAAATTGGGAAGCATGCAGAAAATTACACACTACAGTTTACGTAAGTGGATTAGTGGAGCCTTTATAGCACACTGAGTATTGGATGGGCATATGACTATGAGATGAACCAATAACCCATCTTTATTCAATATATATGGCATGCACCTACTAAATTGCACGTGCTCCAAATATTTATAAGTAAATAATCATTGTAATAAGAGTGAACAATTTAATATCTATGGTGAACAATCTAATATATATGGATGAACAATCATACAATTTGGAGCACGCGTACTCCAGGAACACCTAATAAATTGCAATCTTCATTTTTTATAATCTTGTTACTTCCGTTGTTTTTTTAATCTCTTCGTTGTTATTTATGCGTCACTTTTAAAAAATTGCATCAAAAATTTTAATTATTAATATTTTAATTTATATAATAATTTATCATATAAAATTGGTATCATTAGATTCATAATAAAAAATATTATTAGAAAAGTATAATATTATATTTTTTAATAAAAATATTATACGAGAAAATATTAATTAAACATCGACTTTGAAAAGCGTAAATGACATATAAAAGAAAATGGAGGAAGTATTTCTTATTTCAGAATTTGAGCTATTCATTTTTTAAAATTATTTTAGTGTTAAAAAATACATAGTTTGAAATTTATCAACATACATTTTTTATAAAAAAATATAATATTATATTATTTAATAAAATTATTTATTATATATTTATCAATATTAATTTTATATGAAAAATCATTTTATAAATTAAAATATTAAAATAAAATTACATCAAAATCTGGACAAAACACACAAAAGGAAATGGACGGATAATGTTACTACCTCCGTCCCAAAATGTTTGTCATTTGACTAAATTTTGACCGTTAATTACTCACAAATTATAATGACTTAAAATATGAAATTACCGCCGTTAGAAATATTATTTACTAAAAATTACAATGACATTAATTTCATATGGTAGTTCATTGTAATTTGTGAATAATTAACGGTCAAAATTTAGTCAACGGGCAAATATTTTGAGACGGAGGTAGTATTATTTTATGGTGGCCTGGCAAACCCAACTGTTGAGTTGTCCCACATCGGCCTTTGACACCCATATTGTGGTGTTTATAATGGCTTGGGTGTCTCAACCTCCTAAGCTAACTTTTGGGGTTGAATTGGGCTCAAGTCCATTATTTCACACCAACCCGTCCATGCAGTGCAGATGTAACCGGCAACCGCCACTCACTTGCCCATCCTGTCACCCATACTCCCAGCTTATTGGCTCACTCCTTGCCAATTATGCCGTTTCTGGGCAACTCTTCTGTCTTGCCATTGTAGAATTTTTTTTAAACTTTGAATAAGGATATGTTCTATGGTTTGGATAAATATAGATGGAATTTGGAAAGAGTTGAACATTGTAAGGAGTTAGAAGGAGTTGATGAAAGTTAGAAAGAGTTGGTCAAAGTTATAAAGAGTCAGAAGAAATCGGAAAGAGCTGGAACTAACGAAAAAAATGTTGAAAAGAGTTGAAATTTATTTTAATGAATATTTAATTTGTTTCAATAAATATATAATAAGTGTTTTTTTCTCCTATTTTTCTTGTAAATGAAACTTAAAATTATAAGTAAAAGATAAAGTTAAAATTAAAACTAAAATGAAAATAAATTTATAACAGTTCTTATATATCTAAGTTGCCAACAAAAAATAGTAACAAATTAATATGACCAAAGTTACGAATATTTTGAGGACTATCATCCCAAATAAGATTGACTTATATCATATGTTATTTCATCTTTAAACTGTTTCATCGGATGTTTAGTCTACCTATCAAATAACATGACTTCAAGTCTTCCTTGGAAGTAGGTTGCCTTGGTGTGATTTGTACTTTTGATAAAGACAACTATAATTATGTAGTACTTATATGCTGCAATAATATTTCAATATATTGCTCCAACTTCGGCCGTGTTTTTTTATGCGGTATTTTGCGGAATGGTGTGGTGAAGTGTGGTGGAATTGTGGTAGGTTATTGGTATGTGGGGTAGGTCACTACAACATGAAACGTCTACGGCGACCGACCCAAAGCGACCGATACGTATCAGTCGCTCTAATCGACACGGGCGACCGATACATAGCGACCGATACGGTATCGGTCGCTAGTCAGCGACCGATATGGTATCGGTCGCAAATATCTCCATATCGGTCGCTAGACCAGCGACCGATATGGTATCGGTCGCTGGATATCGGTCGCGCCGTTCAATTAATTTTTCAACGGTAACATTTATTTCGTCTGAATTTCTATCGGTCGCTGCGTATCGGTCGCTGGCCCCTTTAATGCGACAACAGGCAGAATCCCAAACATTGTTTACGCTGCGTCTCTTTTCTCTTCGTCGTTCCTCTCACACCCCGACCCCAGCCACCGCCCCAACCACCTTCACTCCAGCCACCACCGTCAACGCCGGCCGACGCTGCTACCACCGACGACCACCTTCACTCGTGCGCACAGTTCCGGCAACCACCGACGCCAACATCTCCGGCAACCACCAATGTGAGTCCCCTAATTAATTTTTGTAGTTAAATTGTTGATTTTCAATTGTAAAATTCATATATATCGTTGTATATGAGTAATTTAGTTGAGTAATTTTATTGTGGTTATTGTTTGAAATTTAAATTTATGGTAGTGTTTAGTGTTAGTCAAGTTTAGGGTTTGAAATTCAATTTAGAATTGTGTTTTGAATGTAAATTTTTAGGGTGAATTATGAATGTTTGGAGTTTATTATAGTGTTAGGATGTTAGAGTTTGAAATTAAAGTTAGATTATTGTTGGTTAGTAAAGTGAGAGCATATGATGTTAAATTGTTGATGTTTAATTTTAAAATTCATATATATTGTTGTATTAGAGTAATTTATTTGAGTAATTTTAGTGTGGTTATGTTTAGATATTCAAATTTAGGGTAGTGTTTAGTGTTAATCAAGATTAGGGTTTGAAATTGGATTTAGAATTGTGTTTTGAATGTAAATTTTTAGAGTGAATTTAAGTAATTTCCTTGAGTAATTTTAGTTTGGTTATGGTTTCAAATTCAAATTTAGAATAATGTATGTTTTGAATGTAAATTTTTAGGGTTTATTATGAATACTTATAATTTATTATTGTATTATGTTGTTAGGACTTGAAATTAATGTTAGAATATTGTTGTTTGTTAGGGCTTGAAAGGGTTTATTATGAATGCTTATAGTTTATTATGTTGTTATGGCTTTAAATTAAAGTTAGAATATTGATGTTTAGGGTTTACAAGGTTATGAATAATTAGTTTAATTAATTATAGGATGTTTAATTGATTGTATATGTTTGGTTAATTAAATTAAATTAATTTAGTTATAAATTTGAGTTAAGTTTAATTTAATATTTAGTTAAATGAAGTGGGTTAGTTTTATAGGTTATAAGTTAAGGTTTAGTTTGAATGGTTTTGGTAGTTATTAATAATTGAGTTAGTTATTATGGTTGGTTTGGAACAAATTTACACGACTGCCAACTTCGTTGCTTAACTTAATTAAGTTAGCCTATTAAGTTGGTAGCGTAAATTTTTTGCTAACCCAACCTAATTGCTAACTTAATTACTTATAACTCCAAATGAAGACATAAATTGTAAATAATTATGGCACGTCCATTTACGTAATCAACAACAAGTTGCTACGTAAGTACTCAACAACTATTTAAGTAGCTTAGTTTTAGTTGTGGATGATTTTGGTAGTTATTAGTAAGTGAGTTAGTTATTATGTTTGATTAGGATGAATTTACGCGACTGCCAACTTCGTTGGATAACTTAATCAAATGCAAATCTCTAAATGCCAATTCAACCTTGTTGTGATGAACAAGTTGTCGGAGTTATATGTAAGGGTGATCAACCGCTTGTGATGTAGCAAATGTCGATCGTTATTTTTAGCATCCCAACCAGTTTTAAAATGAACACCAAAGAACTCAATCTTCATTTATTTAGTGTTATTTAGAAAGTTGGTTGGGATGTTAAATGTAAAATGATCGACATTTGCTACGTCACAACCGGTTGATTACCCTTACATATAACTCAGACAACTTTTTCATCACAACAAGGTTGAATTGGCATTTAGAGACTTGCCTTTGATTAAGTTATCCAACGAAGTTGGTAGCGTAAACTTGTTGCTGATCTAACCTAATTTCTAACTTAATTACTCATAACTCCAAATGTAGACATTAATTATTATTAATTATGTCACATCCATTTAGTAACTTAGTTTGTAGTATCTTAGTTATAGATGTCATGAAAACAGGTTGAGTTTGGATCCTGTTAGTGTACAAGTAGAGTGTGTTTGTGACCTGAAAATATATGTTTGAAAATGACTATCACGAGTCGTATCGACTCTCCTTTATTTGTCTTGTTCATCAGTAAGCATGATCTCGGTGAAGTGATTGTGCTGTAGTGCTTTGGGAGTTAGAAGCATATCGATTCAATACAATGCGATGTTTCTATTATGCGGCTGGTGGGCATCAAGACAAGGTGGGAATGAGAGAGAAGCATAGTAAAGGTCTAATAGAAATCGTGTTGGGCTTTATTGCATGTTAGATTAGTTGGTCCATCAAAGTAAGACACGATGCGTTGAAGGATCTATGAATCTTACATGCAAGAAAGCCCAACACGAGTTCTATTAGACCCTTTACTATAAGCTTCTCTCTCATTCCCACCTTGTCTTGATGCCCACCAGTGCATAAGAAACATCTTGCATTGTATTGAATCGATGCTTCTAACTCCCAAAGCACTAGACCTCGCGCAATTTCACCGCTGAGATCGGCTACTTTTTGGTGAACTGCATAAATAAATGAGAGTGGGTACGACTCATGAAAGTCATTTTCAATCATATATTAACAGGAACAAACACACTCTACTTGTATAATAGCAGGATCCTCTTGACTGGTGACATAACTTAGTTGTAGATGTCAAAAAGACTATATTCATGGAAATTATGTATTTGCTTTAATTAATTGTAACTTAATCCCTTACAATAATGTATACATTGTATGCAGCTAAATACATAATGGAGAGTAGTAGAAAATGGATGTATGAAAGACATGATGGTGAATATCTTAGTGTGGAATTAAATGCGTAGGGTGAATGAAGAATTTATACCTGTTGCAAAACAATGGAGTAGTTTGGGTAAACTTAGGTGTCCTTGTAGCAAATGTAAAAACGTGAAGTACATTGACGAGGATATTGTGAAGCTACATTTGTACAAACACGGCTTTCGGCCAAATTATCATGTTTGGATAAGTCACGGGGAGAGTTTTGCCACTCTCGAGGGTAGTGGTCTAACTCTTAACACTGTGGTTGATGGGTCTTCTAGTACTGGAGGTGTCAACACTATGCAAGAAATGATCACCGATGCCATGGGCCATATGCCTTTGAGTTGCGGGGATGATACGATGGAAGATGAGCCAGAGGAAGGGACTAAGAAGTTCTTAGAAATGCTCGATGCCTCCAAAAATTCTCTGTATGAAGGTAGCGATACGTCTTTGTTGTCGGTTGTCGCACGGATGATTAACATAAAATGTGAGTACAATCTCCCAAATAAAGCCGTGGACAGTCTGTTAGCGTTGATGAAAGACGTATGTCCCCCTGGCAATGAGATGACAGACACCTACTATCAAGCGAAGAAATTGCTTGGTGCTTTAGAACTTCCACATGAGAGAATCGACGCGTGTCCCAATGGGTGCGTGTAGTTTTGGAAGGAGAAAGCCGACTTAGATAAGTGTGACCAATGCGGAGCCGATAGGTATGCTAAAACGACGTTGCGTGGGAAACGCATTGCACACAAGCAATTGATTTACTTCCCAATCGGGCCGAGGTTGCAAAGATTATATGCAACTAAGACATCTGCGGAGCACATGAGTTGGCACTCAACGAATGCACGTGAAGATGGAACTATGGTTCATCCGTGTGACAGTGAAGCGTGGAAGCATTTTGATGCCCTTCATAAGGAATTTGCGTCCGAACCCCGAAACGTACGGTTGGGGCTATGCACAGATGGTTTTGCACCTTTCGGCAGTTTCGGTCAGACGTATTCATGTTGGCCGGTGATTGCAACTCCATATAATTTGCCGCCTTGGTTGTGCATGAAGAAACAGTACTTGTTTCTGACTCTGTTAATTCCTGGGCCGAAAAGTCCAAAGGGCAATCTTGATGTCTACTTGCAACCGTTAATCGATGAGTTGAAACATTTATGGGAGGTTGGGATTGACACATATGATGTCTCCAAGAAGCAAAATTTTAAAATGAAGGCATCCGTGTTGTGGACCATAAGCGATTTTCCGGCATATGGAATGCTCTCTGGTTGGACCACATCAGGGAAAATGTCTTGTCCCTACTGTATGGAGAACACAAAGGCTAGATGGCTACAACATGGTAGGAAACATTCTTGGTTCGATTGTCATAGACAATTTCTCCCGAAGAACCATCCATTTCAAAAATAAGAGCGCTTTCTCAAAGAATAAGGAAGAAAATTCACCTCCACCCCCTCGATTGAGTGGGGAACAAATTTGGGATCGTGTATGTAATTTCCCGAGCTCCACGGAACAACATAACCGTGTTGATGGTTATTTAGAGTCTCACAATTGGAACAAGAGAAGCATATTTTGGGAGTTGCCGTATTGGAAAGATCTTAAAATCCGACACAACTTGGATGTCATGCATGTTGAGAAGAATGTATTTGATCAAGTGTTGAATACCATCATGAGTGTCAAAGGCAAGACCAAGGATGATAAGAACTCGCGTAGGGACCAAGCCACCCATTGCAAGCGCCGTCGGCTAAACATTCAAAAAACTCATCATCAAGATGGGACTAGCACCGAAACTATGCCGAACGCTCCCTATCAAATGGGTAAAGAAGAGGTTAAGGCCTTGTGTGAGTGGTTGAAAGGCCTCAAACTCCCTGATGGCTATGCGAGCAACTGAGTAGATGTGTCGATCCCAAAATTCAAAGGCTGCGGGGTTGAAGAGCCATGATTGTCATGTTTTCATGGAGAGGTTGTTACCAATTGCAACCAAGGAGCTACTTCCTCAAAAGTTTGGAAGCCATTGGTGAACTCGGATTCTTTAGAGATTTATGTGCTTCTAATGTAAAGGTGAGTGACATGATCCGGTTAGAGAGAAACATACCGGAAATTCTATGTAAGTTGGAAATGATATTTCCCCCTGCCTTCTTCAATGTCATGGAACACCTTCCAGTACATCTTCCTTATGAAGCAGCGATGGGAGGACCTGTGCAGTATAGGTGGATGTATCCTTTTGAAAGGTACAACTAAACTTACATATCTTTCATATTTATTATGAGATGAATTATGTATTTTAAGGAAACATCAATGTTTGTTACTTGTAAAATGTTGTAGATTTTTGCACCATTTAAAGAAAAAAGTGGGGAACAAGGCGCGAGTAGAATCGTCTATCTGCAATGCATACCTATCAGAGGAGATAGCAAACTTCTGTGATGCATATTTTGCACCCGAAGTTCATACTAAGTCTAGGGAACTTAAAAGAAACGCATGCCCTGATGTAAAACATGATAACGATGTTAACGAACCCCACCCTGATGTGTTTTCCTCAAACATTGGATATGCGCCTAGTGAGGGTAAAAAGAGGTATCTCAACCAACAAGAGTTTGTTGCGGCGCATGCATATGTTCTGTCAAATAGCGACTTGTTGGAAAAGTATGAAAGGTATGTACAATTGCACGCCGCTATGTGTATGTACATGCTCCCATGTAACTAATTACCTAGTTAACATGTTAAATTATTTGTTGAAAGGCAATTTGAAGAAGACATGTGCGTATCACGTCCACGCACACAAATAGGGGATTTGTGGAGCAAATTTGGGAAACAATTTCCCGAATGGTTTAAACGAAAGGTGAACGATCAAGTTTGATTGAATTAGAAATATTCGAGTTCAATTATCATAATGTTGTCCACTTCAAGTTGACGACTTTGCTAAAATTATATTATGTAGGCTATCAATTCAAATGAAGCGAATGACTTTATTCGAGCGTTAGCATACGGTCCCAACAAAAATGTGCGTTGGTGGAACCATTACTACATTAACAACTACAATTTCCAAGTCCAATGACAAGGAAAGTCGAACGCCAACTCTGGGATATATGTCAAAGGAATGCACGGCGTAGACTTCTATGGGACGCTCCAAGAAGTGATTCAGTTGGAATACTTAGGAAGATTTGGAAATTACAAAGTTGTTTTGTTCAAAGTTGATTGGTTTGACTCCGTCCATGGTTTGAACAAACATGAGCATTACAATCTCGTGGATGTGAACCACAAAAGCGATATCGAGTATATGAACCATTCGTCTGGCATCCCAAGCAATGCAAGTGTTTTATACTCATTATCCTAGTACAAGGCGAGATAGAAACCATGGTGGGCAACACTCATCATAAAGCCGAGGTCAACGGCGATTGTGGCATTGATGATGCCGCATATCAAGAGGATAGCACTGAAAATCCTCCAACACTATCTAGCATTGATGAGGACCAAAGCGATGATCGAGATGACATAAGTGATGAGGAATCCATGCACGATGATGCTAATGAATCCATTATGGGGGAAGAGGGAGTGGGAATAGAGGAGGATAATATGTTAGACCCTATTTGTACCGAGATTATTAGTAGTGAGGATGAAGAGGAGTATGAGTAGTTAATTCTATTATCATGTCAATATTCATTACTAGTCATTGAACTTTTATTATATTCACAACTTGGTTCATATTTTTTAGGTACTCAGTTGAAGCCAATGCAATCTACTCGTACGCATGCAATTTTAGTCATATATATATATATAAGTTTGGAACTAACTTGTGTTTTGATTTTACCTTATATTAACTATTATATTAGGGGGAGACAACCACATAGTGTTTGGCAAAATGCAGCTCCAATCGACCCTGCTCTATACCCCAACCGTATCGACTTGAACGGGGAGGATTGGTAAGATGATCACATAAAATCATATATACGATGATTTATCATTGGTCTTAATAACTTCATTGTGTTTTCCATAACGATTGCATAGGTTCGCGATCCCCGTTTAGCACGGTTTGTTTGAGGGCAACTTAGTGGCAATCCAAATCCAAATCCTGATTCACAGTGGTCCAAACAAGAGAAAACAGATTTGTGGTTGGATTTCTGTGTAAGTAATTATGCAAATTGGGTCTATTAATTTTCTTTTATGTAATAGTCGTTTAACTAATCACTAATAAATTACTTTATACAGCGACATTATGTTTGGGATGAAGAATTTACAAGAGATGTGTTCAGTGGGTGGCACACGAAATTGTGCGACCGGGCTTCTGATACGAGGTACAAGGTCAGGACCAAGAAGAGGACGGACCCTGTACCTCACATGAGCGATGAGCAACGGGATGCAATAGATGCGGAATCCCAGACTGAGGAGTTCATTCGGCGGTCCAATGCCGCCAAAGCAAACAGGAACAATGAAAACTCCGCCAATTGCAAAACGCGGGTGGGCTCGGTTTCAGCGGCAAGTTATTACAAAAAGCAGGTGAATCGTAAATTGGCACAATTAATAAATTAAAGTTATATGTATGCATTAACAATCACGAACTTTCTAAACAATTGTTTGCATTTACTATCTTAATTTGTAGATGGCCGGGGGGACATTCATGACCCTATCTGAAGTCCACGTTCACATTCATTGTGGGCGAGATGCTGAGGGGAATCCGCAGTGGAGTTCTAAACATGATGCCACACTTGCTGTAAGTTTCATTTAAACATATTCATAAACTAATTGTATTTGAACTCCGGCGTGTGGCCGTGCATGTTTTATGTGTGTATATATTGTATATGAACTCCGGCGTGTGGCCGTGAATGGTTTATGTGTGTTTGCATTGTATTTGAACTCCGGCGTGTGGCCGTGCATGTTTTATGTGTTTTTGGATTGTATTTGAACTCCGGCGTGTGGCCGTGCATGTTTTATGTGTGTTTGGATTGTATTTGAACTCCGGCGTGTGGCCGTGAATAGTTTAGATTGTGTTTGCATTGTATTTGAACTCCAGCGTGTGGCCGTGAATGGTTTAGGTTGTGTTTGGATTGTATTTGAACTCCGGCGTGTGGCCGTGCATGTTTTATGTGTTTTTGGATTGTATTTGAACTCCGGCGTGTGGCCGTGCATGTTTTATGTGTGTTTGGATTGTATTTGAACTCCGGCGTGTGGCCGTGAATAGTTTAGGTTATGTTTGCATTGTATTTGAACTCCGGCGTGTGGCCGTGAATGGTTTAGGTTGTGTTTGGATTGTATTTGAACTCTGGCGTGTGGCCGTGCATGTTTTATGTGTGTTTGGATTGTATTTGAACTCCGGCGTGTGGCCGTGCATGTTTTATGTGTGTTTGGATTGTATTTGAACTCCGCCGTGTGGCCGTGAATAGTTTAGGTTGTGTTTGCATTGTATTTGAACTCCGGCGTGTGGCCGTAAATTGTTTAGGTTGTGTTTGGATTGTATTTGAACTCCGGCGTGTGGCCGTGCATGTTTTATGTGTGTTTGCATTGTATTTGAACTCCGGCGTGTGGCCGTGAATAGTTTAGGTTGTGTTTGCATTGTATTTGAACTCCGGCGTGTGGCCGTGAATGGTTTAGGTTGTGTTTGCATTGTATTTGAACTCCGGCGTGTGGCCGTGCATGTTTTATGTGTGTTTGCATTGTATTTGAACTCCGGCGTGTGGCCGTAAATAGTTTAGGTTGTGTTTGCATTGTATTTGAACTCCGGCGTGTGGCCGTGAATGGTTTAGGTTGTGTTTGCATTGTATTTGAACTCCGGCGTGTGGCCGTGAATAGTTTAGGTTGTGTTTGGATTGTATGAATGATTGCAGGCAACTTTTCGCTACTTATGTATGAATGATTGCAGGCAACTTTTCGCCAAAAGTGTGAGGAGCGTGGCATAATTGAGAACTCCCGGAGCTAGGGAGTTGTACTTGCAATCGCGGTACAAACCCAAAGACCATGCTGTCTATGGTCTTGGGAGTGCGACCTCGCACTTCTATGATACTCCACCCCGTACCCAGGGCAGTTCTTCTTCTTCGAGGCATCCCTGCGCAACTCCGTCCACTGATGCTATTATGCGGGATCAACTTGCTGCTCACACATCCGCCATCTCACAGATTCAAAGTCAATTGACACAAGTTTACCAAACTCAACAACAAGGAGGTAGTTCTTCGTCCCCATCTCAATATCTAAACTTATCAGGATCCCCGCAATTCCCTCCCCAACCTTGAACTTATGCACTTTTAAGTTGTGTTTTAGTTATAAACTTAGATTGAATTTTAGTTATGAACTTTTAGCTATTATATATATATATATGAACTTTTAGTTATGCATTAATGGTTTAATATTATATATGTTTAGTATGTTATTGGTTTAATATTATATATGTTTAGTATGTTATGTTTGAAATATACAGGGGAAAAACTAAGTGGTTGATATATATATGTATATACATATATATATATATATATATGGATAATATAATAATAGCAGCGACCGATATGTCGACAAATACAGTATGGTTATAACCTATTCGATTTAATCCAGAATATTTTTAAAAAAATTTAAATTGTAATCTACGACCGATACATATCAGTCGCTGGTTATTAGTCGCTATTTTGCGATCGATAAATAGCGACCAATACCGTATCAGTCGCTAAATTCGCGATTGATAATCAGCGACCGATACAATATCGGCCGCTAAGCAGGCGACCGATAATCATCGACCGATATTGTATCGGTCGCTAATTAGCGACCGATACGTATCGGTTGCTAATCCAAATATCGGTCGCAAGTTTGGCGACCGATACGTATCGGTCGCTCAGTTCGCTAAACGACGGATATTCAGCGACCGATACGTATCGGTCGCTGATATCGGTCGCCCGCACTCTGCAGCGACCGATAACGCCATTTTGCGACTGATAGTAACGGTCGCCTTAGGCCTGTTCTGTTGTAGTGGGTGGGGAGAGAGAATGTAAAAAGTAGAGGAGAAAAGTGATGAGAGAGAAAAGTGAGAAGAGAGAAAAATAATGATTTGCGGCAAAATGTGGTGGGTTGTGACAAATTCCGGTAGGCTGTGACACCGCAGTTTGCCAACCGCAGAAAAGAACACGACCTTCGTCTAATATCTTCGATGTTGCCTTTACAATTCCAAATGTTCGTTCCACTATTGGCCTATTGCTCTTAAAGAGTAATGATGATAGTTAATTTTTTTAAATTCATTGTGGTAGATAATCTCTTACGACCTCTTTTGAATTTTGGAATATGATATCGAATACTCTCTTACACCTTTTTTTCATGAATTCTGAAATATTATATTTTAAATTATCTCATTATAATTTATAAGATTTTTATTTATTTTTTATCATCTAATATTAAATTTTGTATATCTTGAAATAAATTATCTAGTGTTTATATTCTTGTTTATCACACAAGAAATTATAAAGGGCAAGTTAAATTATCAAGTAACTTAAAAATACCTAATACTGACATTGTGGATTAAGTTTTATAATTTATCGTTTATTAACCAAAAATTATTTCCTATCAAACACATAAAATCACATAAATTTCAAAAAAAAATATAGAAAAATATTACTCGGTAAAAAATTCGGAAACAAACAAAACCCATAAAATCACATAAAATCACATAAGTTTTATAATTTATCATTTATTAGCCATCTGCAAGTGAAAAGCTGAACATCCCTTGAATTCTTGATGTATTCCTACACAACCCACGTGATAAAACCGAGAACGAGCAAAACCCATTTGGTAAAATTCGGAAACAAACAAAACCCACGAGCTTAAAATGGGAATTGAGACAGAAAAATGAAAAGAAGAATGAAAAAAGAACCTCCTGGTACTCAAATTCCATGTTGTGCATGAACCCTAGACGTTGAAAAGTCATGCAATCAGAAGATCATGCACACCATTGGGTTGGAAGGACAAAAGCAGAGATTGGAGACAGGAAAAAGGGTGTTGATGATGGCAAGTGTGAACCCGAAAGACGGAGAGACAGAGGGAGAAAAAGAGAGGGAAGAAAACCAAAAATTAGAAGGGGTGATTGAGAAAAAAGGGTGAGGGATGTGCAAGAGAATCGTGAAGGATGGAGTTTGGGTGTGTGTATGGGAGATGAGAATTTATACAGGAAGCGCGGCAGAGTGGGGAATGGGTGGGATGAAAGGGGGTCTGCTTGTGTCTCGAGTGCTTGGATAAAAATGCCCTCAAACTTTCCAAAATGATTAAAAATATCATTGGACTTTTAAAACTATCAAAACTACCATTTAACTTTCTATAATGATCAAAATTGTCACTCTTACTTGCTACAGCAGGTTTCCTTTCAAAAAATTGCTTGTTTAGGATTAGTAGGTTAGGTTAGTTAGATTGATTAGTTGTTGATTATTGTTTTTACAGCCTGAGCATGTTTTATTATTTTCGTAGTCTTTAGTTTGATCACCACCACCGCCATTCCTGGTTTACTTACCTAACTTGAAACACTCGAGTTAGTTTTGAGTGTCTAGAACACAACTCCTTGTGGATACGACAACCATAATCCCAAAAGTACGATAACAACTACACTAGGATTTTCATTTGATATATATATATATATATATATATCATATATATATATATATATATATATATATATATATATATAGGGTATTGCTTAACGCCGCCCCCCTTTTTACTATTGTCGCCTCCCCCAAAAGACGTTTTTGCCCCTCATATATTTCCACTCACCTCACTCTCCTCTCACTCTCTTCTCACTCTCTTCACTCTCCTCTCACACTCCCCTCACATTATCTCTCTAAAACTTTGATTTGTTTTTGAAATTTAACCTAAAATGTCAAGAGAAGGTGATAATTCAAGTGAAGAACAAGAGGTTAGTTTGTAACTTTCAATTTTGAAAAAAAGAAAAAAAATATACATTTCCGGAAAAAAAAGGCCGGTTGCCGCGCCCAGATCTGGGCGGCGCCGCGGCGGTGCCGTGCAAAACTGGGCGCGGCAACCGGCCTTTTTCCGGAAATGTATATTTTTTTTTCTTTTTTTCAAAATTTATTATAAAATGTTAATATTATTGTAACGCCCCGGAAATTCAATTATCGAAAAGTCAAAGTCAAACTAACGTTAACAGACAAAATTTAGCGGAAGACTCAAACTCTTATTGGGCGTCACTGCCGTATCCCCGAAGGAATACAAGGCGAGAAGGAAAACTACAATTGTCTGTCAACAACAAAACCAACTAACAACTCATACTTAGAACAAACCTCAAAACTAACTTCAAGTTTCTCAGAAAAGAAAAGCAACATATCTAACGATTCCTAAACATGTCGTCCTCACTTCTAATTCCCGTCCCCAGCATATAGATCTTCACCTGAAAACAAAATATTTCAAAAATGAGGGGGAAATCTCAATAATGTCTACCCCTAACGTTAAAAACAAGATAAGTTCATTTCAATTCATTTGAGGGAGAGGGAACAAGTCAAACCATTTCACAAACTTTTAATCCCTTAACTGTTTTTCTCAACCCAACCAATCCATATTTTATTATGCGGGCGGGATATCAAATCCCATAAAATAACATCGTCTACCAAAGGCATCAAAATATTCGCCTACCAAAGGCATCAAAGATAATCGCCTACCAAAGGCATAAATATAATAATCGCCTACCAAAGGCATCAATAATCGCCTACCAAAGGCATCAAAATAATCGCCTACCAAAGGCATCAAAGTAACCGCCTACCAAAGGCATTAAAGTAACCGCCTACCAAAGGCATCAAAGAACAAACCCGCTTAATGTTTCACTTGAGTTATTAGTATCTTATGCAAAACTCAGCTCACAGCTCTCAAGTCAAACCCAACCCAGGTTATCAAAACCAATAAGAAAACCATTAATAAAATACCATCTCAATTCTCAACTCAATAAATCAAAGATCACAAAAGTACAAACAGTTAACCAAAACAAATGGTCACATTTCAACAAAAAGTCCCCTTTCGGGATGCAATTCTCAAAACAGATTAGAAAACATTAAAACACATTTAAAGAGCATCCCAATGGGGATTAGAGCATAGACATTACCTGGTTAGCTTCACTTCACAGCAAAAACGAACACACTTGAGCTCACTAACGACGCGAATTAGCTCGGGCCTAGAATAAAATAATTATTCTAATCAAAACGCGCCCTTCGAAGTTAGTATTAACTACCTTCTAACTAACCCTCCCCTAGGAACCCTATAGGTTCCTATCAATCAAGAATTTACACTTTAAAATTACCTAACACATTCCAAATAATCGTATAATAATACCAAGTAAACCTTTTCAATCAACAACACATTTATTAACAATTTCACATAACAAGACAGAGTACAACATCCACACAAAAAGGGTCGTAACTTGACTTCCCGACATCCTATGGGTCTGGTTTTAGACTTTTCGGAAACCTTGGGATGTCTACTAAAACTCTTAAGTGAACTCGAGACCCAACACACGCTTTAAGATCCTCAAAAACAGTCATCTTTCCAAACTATCCAGGTCTGACCTAGGTCTGGTAATCGGGGTGTAACTCGACTTATAAAATTCCAAAGTCCGGTCCGTAAAATTCCTATGAAATCTAACACCTAAGGAAAACTCCAGTCCAAATGGTTTGATCAAAAGACAACTACACTAATCATGGTGACCCGATCTTTAGACCCCATCAAAACTGTCCCGTCACCGGTTTCGATTTAATTTGCAAATTCGGTTCTAACTTCCACCAATCCGATCCCGGGGTCCTAATTTGAGTTTAAAACAGTAACTTAGGTCCAAAGTAATTAACCTAACCCAACTAAGGTCCAAACATCGAACCTCCTATCATTAAAACCAAAAAGTAAAACATGAAATCAACCTTAATATTTTCACTAACCCTAAAAGCATGCAAGAAATATTAACACTAACGTAAACATGAATTTCTTAACCAATAATCAAGAAAGAATTTAAAGAACACGTGAATAAAATATAAAGAACATATAAACATTTAAACTACCAATCAAGAATCCCAACAACTAATTTCTTTAAACAAGATTTAATCAAGAATTATAAATTAATAATCAAGAATCGAACTTTAGTAATTCAATCAACCTAACTTATTTAACAAGATTCAAACATGAAACTAAACATGAATGAATCTTAAGAGAATTAAAGGACATATGAATAATTAACTAACAATTCAAGAATTAATCTAGGTAATTATACTTTAAAGATTCGTGCATACAATAATAGTGTTATCTAAAACCCTAACATGATTCACAAGAAAACAAAGTATATCATATAATCGAATAATAATAATTTCACTACAACTATTACAACCCTAATACACCAAATTAAAACATACAAGTTACATATAAAGAATTAGACAAATTACATGTAAATAAAAACAATACAAGAACAAATTAGTTACAAATAACAACTTAATAATTTACACCCTTAATTACCCAAATTACAAGATTTAATAAAAGAAACAATAATAATAATTACAACAAAAGATAAAGAAAACAAGAAAGAAGGTTTCAAGAAACAGATTAGGGTTTACGTAGGTTTTGCTAGGGCAAGGTCTGGGCGGTTTCTGAACGGAGGCGGTAAGCGGGGGTCGCCGGCGTTGGGAACGTCGGTGGTGGCAGACGGCGAAATTCTCAGGGGTGGTCGGACGTTGAACAGCAGCAACCATGGTTTCGAATCCCACACTTTTCGATTATGGGCGTCGACGATGGGAGGAAAAAGCGGTGGCGGTGGCGCGTCCGTCCTCCAATGTCGCGGCGACAACGTTAGTGGTCGTGTGTGGCGGCAACGAGCAGCAGCAACGTCGACAACAACAAATCGAGTGGGAGAGAGAGAGAGAGAGAGAGAGAGAGAGAGAAAGGGGAGTGGTTGCGGTGGTTGCCGGTGCGGTGGCTAGGGCGGCGGCCGGCGTGGGCCACGGGTGTGGTGGACGGCCGCAACAGATAGAGAGAGAGAGAGAGAGAGAGAGAGAGAGAGAGAGAGAGAGAGAGGATGAGAGGCTAGGGTTAGGGTTTGATATTAGGGTTTTGGAGAGGAGAAAAGCTTTTATACTAATCACATAATTAAGGCCCAATTAGTATCACTCCTAATCCTAACCCAACCCAATAGGAAAAAAAAATCAGATTTTTGGAAAATAATAATAACCATAATATTAGTAATAATAATAAAAGCAATACTAATAATAATAAGAATTAATACTAAACACATAGCAATTAAAATTCACATAATCATTCATATAACAAATTTTAATAAATACAATAATATTAATAGTAATACTAATAATAAATAGGGTAAAACTAATAATACTAAACCTCCGAAATTACCGATATACCCTTGTTAGTCCCTCACGATCCTACGAGCTCAAGTGTTAGCAAAAATAAACACAAACGAATAATAATAAATAAAGAAGTCAAACCTAATTTACTAACGGCGTCACGGTCAACATCTTTGGATTTTTCGGGGTTTTACAATTATTGTTAATGTAAAAAATATTATTTATTTATATTAATATTATTAAGGTAATCAATGTCGTTAATTATAATTGTTATGTTAATTACGTTAAAATTTTGTTCTAACATATTATTATAATAAGTTGTTTATAAGTGTTGTTATTATTATTATAGTATGTTAATTATGCTAATTATTATTGTTAATATTATTATTTATTCATTTATAATATTATTATTAAGGTAATCAATGTTGTTAATTATAATTAGTATGTTAATTATGTTAAAATTATGTTAATTAATATTATTATTACAAGTTGTTTATAAGTGTTGTTATTAATATTATTAAGTGTTGTTAAAATTATTATTTATTTATTTATAATATTATTATTATGGTAAATAATGTTGTTAATTGTTATTATTATGTTAATTATGTTACAATTATTTATTTATTGATAATATTATTATTATTATGTTAATTAATATTAGAATTGTATGTTAATTATTAATGTTAAAGCTATTGTTATTAGTATTAGGAATTTCTAGTATCTCAGTTATTATTAGTATAACCCGAGTATAATAATAATTGTTTCTATTGTTTGTAGGTTTATTTGGAGGACTTTGGCGGGGACGACGTTGATTATTCCACTCATTTTGTAACGCAAAATATTTTTGAGAGTATTAACGCATTGCAAGAATGAGCTAATGGAGTTGCTATGGGTATAGGTTTTAGGTTTGTACGGGCTTCGTACAAGAGAAAAGATGCGGATAGTCCGTTAAGGTGTTATTTGAAGTGTTGGAGGTACGGTAAATATCGTGGGAAACTGAATGATCTCGATGATGCGACTCGTCGGAGTACGTCAACGAAGGCGTGCCAATGTGAATTCGTCATTGTTGCGTGGACTCGCAACGAAACGGAATGGCGAGTTCGTGTGTGCGACGGTGACCGGGGGAAGCACAATCATGCCTTCATAGTGTACGAGGAAGGGCATCGTCACGGACATCCATTAACCTCTGAAATGAAAGAACATGTCCGAGATATGACCAACACGGGGTGCACACCGGCGACGATACAAACGTCGTTGAAGATTAGGTTCCCCGCCTCTACGATAAACGTGAAGCAAGTATACAACGAGCGGGCTAAGATGCGCACTGAGGAATTGGATGGTAGGACGGCTGCGGGACAATGTCTGCGCATGGCGAAACTCGGCGGGTACGTCTCTTTTGTCGATTATGATGACGATGGCGAGCTTCATTAGGTTTTTTTATGTCATCCTTACTCGTTGAAGTTGCTACGTACGTACCCAAAGGTCATTCTCATTGACACAACGTACAAGACAAACAAGACAAAGTGGCCTTTATGTGAGCTCGTAGGCATGACACCGACAAACCGCAACTTCCAGATTGCTTACTCGTTCATGCGGGACGAGAAGATGGAATCATATGAGTGGCTAATGTGGAGGGTGCATGAATTGTTGGGTCCCGATGTAATTCCATCCGTGTTTGTGACGGACAAGCAGGATGCTTTGTTGGGGGCTGTTGGCAGGGTTTACCCAAATGTGCACCAACTTTTGTGCGTGTGGCATATTGCGAATGATGTGGAGAACAAAGTAAACAAACTTACTGGGGGCCCTAAGCTCGGACTCGGGCTTCATTTCAGATATCATTTCTGGAACGGCATTGTACATGCGAAGACTGTTGGAGATTTCAAAGTCAAGTGGAGAGGTTGTTAATGCGTGGATCGGGCAAAACAAACCGATAGTCGATTATCTTACGGGGACGTGGCTAAGTCATAAAGAAAAATTTGTTTGTGCTTGGACCGATAATGTACCTCACATGGGGAACACAGCCACTTCAAGAGTTGAGAGCCAGCATTCATCACTAAAGTATTATATCGGCAGTTCCAGAGGCACCTTCGATCGTGTGTTTGCGAAGATTCACCATCACTTGGAGAATCAACATACGGAGATTAAGAGGGAGCTTGAACAGTCAAGGAGCACGCACAGGCAATTAGGTCCATCTCATTTCTTTAAGAATTTGCACGGAAGAGTATCTCATCACGCATTGGACCTTTTGTCGTATGAGCTCAATAAGATGCTGGCGATGAGGTATGAAAATGAATGCTACTTATGCGATCACCTGGTGTCGAGAACCCACCTCCTCCCGTGCGCGTGTTCTATGATGGAAGTTTACGCATCTGGAGAGCCAATTCCGCTGACACGGATAAATATGTTTTGGAGACAACTGACAGTGATTGGCGATGGTGAAACTGCATGCTCAAATGATGTTCCATCAGGTACAGACTTAGAACAATTTGAGGAACTGGCTAACCAGGTTCGGGAGAGTGACCCAGCAGTTGTACGACACGTAAACAGTGTCCTCAATGGAAAGTTGAATCCCGACAGTGAGTATATTCCTGATCCGCAGACAAGCCCCCCACGCCCCGGCAGACCAAAGACTTCAAAATCAACGCGACGCAACCCCAGTGCGTTTGAGTACGGACGATCATCGGGACGGGGTAGCAAGACTACGACGAACTCGTCAAGGAAAAAGGGAACCAGTTCTTCATCAGTTGGGATGGGGTCAACAGGTTTGAATATCTTAATCTTTATAGCACTTGTTTGGTTTTCATAATGACTATATTTTGTTGTTTATAACTTAAGATAATATGATTCACATGTATCAACCGGATGCGTCAAGATCCGTTCCCGTTCGATGACGCTTTGCCACATTTCATTCTGCCATACGTCGTTGGATGGACGGATGTAGAATCTGATGGCAACTGTGGGTTCAGATGCGTAGCCGAGGCAGGTTACGGGGATGGAAAAGTGGTCAATTGCTAGGTTCTCAATGGGCACTGAGTTGCAGGCGAGTGAAAATGCATATGTTACTGCGTTTTCTAACAGCAAGGAGATGTTCCTTGAGACCTACACAAGGATTCACGGCCACTTGGCTGGGCCAGCCCCGTACGAACATTGGATGTCGGCTCCAAATGACTTATTTCCAGCTGCGACAGTGACGAATATGATGTGGATCTTCTTGTCAACACCTCCTGGTCCATGATCACAGACAACTGAACTATGCATATCAATATTACCCATAAGAGGAGGGCCTAGACGTACGACACCTGCGAAAGTTTAGGGGATTGTGCGGGTGAACAACCACTTCATGCTTATCCATTTACGGGATGACTGCCCTCTACCGCCGATTCATATTGGATGGCGAGCAGCTCGAGACACAACTATTCAAGGTTGGGATGAGCCTTTCCAGGCTCGTATTGATAGATGGCAGGCTATTAGGGCCGCTCAACGCCAATGATGGTTGTAGTTGTACCCTTGTGTATATATGAAATGCTAATTATATTTAAATTGAAACTGATGCAGTTAATTTGAATATTATCGGCAAACATAACACAAATTAACACAAATTAACACACATTAACACAACGCAAAATCAGTTAATTAGTTCAACACAAATTAACTCTTAGTTTAGGGTACAATAAAAACAACGAAATTGAAAAACACAATCTACTCCTCCTCCTCATCATCTTCCGGCTCGGGGACCTCGATATGCATCTGATGGCACCAACGCCCGTGCAAGTCGACCATCTCATCGTACCACGCACGATTAATTGTCGCCGTCTCATCGTTCGCTTGGAACTGATGCCTCCCTCGCTGCACTAATGAGGCCCATGTATAGGCCCACTTATACAAAAACAAAACACAAAATATTGCGGTCAGACCAATCATGATATCCACCATCCAATAAACAAATCAGTTAAACAAAATATTAATTTATGATAAGGGTTTAAGTGTACCTGTTCGTGTGTCGGAAGGTCCTCGACTGTCGATTGGCTGGCAGAGGCGTTGTTATTCAAAAACTTGTGTGAATGTCGCATGACCAATCGTTATGGCGACATCCGCTTCCCACGACACTTGTTTCGTGCGGGGCACATCACGCACTGACATTTTGTTGTATATGGGAAACCCCGCCCAGTCAGCGCTGACGTTAGCATCTACAAATTCCACTTTGTAGGGGCCCTTCGCCGGTCGTTCAGCGCTCTTTGGGACTGACAATCTCCGTGGGATATGTTGTAGGTGCCCTAACTGCCGGACGACGCGATCGGGCATGTACAACTCAGTGATGTCGTATGCACGAATGCCACCATTGTACAACGTCCTGCTGCATGACTTGTACGGGGAAGGACCGTACGGGGCCCAACTCACACGGTCCGGCGTCAACGCATCCAAGGAGGCCCTCAACTGTCGCAGACGCTGTCCCGAACTTGGCTGGCGGATGGGGGACCACCTGCTCGCCCGAGGCCCATTAACCGGCTGCTCCGCGTGTGGCCTAAAATCAGGAAAGTACTCGTAGATCCAGGCCTGCAGCAGGGTCAAACACCCGGCCATCTTGGCTGTCCCGGCCCTACTCGCCATCCCTAACTGGCGGTAAAGGAACGCCAAGGTCACCGTACCCCAAGCAATGCGATCAACGATAACATCAGTGCTAGGCCATGGATGCGGCCTAATTCTATCCCTCGATTTGTCCAAAGGATAGTGTTTCCCAGCATGCTCAACAACCACGCCCGTATCCTATGGGGAATGGGAAAACTGGTCGATAAACTAATCGACCTCAAATGGGAGTCAGCTATACCACCCTTATCATAAATGCTATCAGCCTTGAGCTCCGCCATTCCTTTTTCAAAAATCACGGGCATGTACTGGTTAACGACTTCCCGAGGAAGTCCTTCAGGCATCAAGTCATCAACTGCAAGAACCAATATATGTTGCACATCATGCAGCATGATCGTCATTTCACCAAAGGGAAGGTGAAATGTGTTTGTGTCGGGTTGCCACCTCTCAACGAACGCCGAGATCAACGTCGTGTCGATGTGGTCGTACATCAACTCCATCAAATTGGTTATTTGGATCCTTCCCAGTGCAGCCTGGCATACGGGATCCATCTTGTCGTGTACTGACCACAATTCCCTCAACGCATTCTTCTTCGTCACGCAATCAAGGACAACACGGGGCGAACGCTCGCGACCCTCCCATATTACCCGAGCAATGTGACCTCCAAAGCTCGGTATTAATGAGGGGATTGCAGGTCCCCCGGGCACGTTACCACCAATCTTCCAGGAGTTGTCGCCGCTTCCTCTCTCGATATACGCATCTGGACCCGGCTTCACGAGCGAATCGCTTCACCACCGCCGAATTGGGGCAAACTTCCCCGCTGCATCCCTCATCGGCATGAAACCTGTTGGCCTGTAAACTGGCCCAGTAGTCGTAAAATTGGTGATGGAGGTCGGGATCATCTGCATCTCGGGCTCCCCTGTCTCATCGTCCCCCGACTCTGATGTTTCAGAGTCGCTAGACTCATCCATGGCCTAGTTGAGATGGTCAACGAAATCTCGCGTTGCCTGACTCCCTGTGTCCTCGGGCTGGCCCACCGCTGCATCACCTCCATCCGTACCACGACCAGCACGGCGAGTTGACGCAGTCACATTGCGTCTGTGGGGGTCCCCAGACTCACCCCCCTCCAACCACTCACAAGTCGATTCGCCCGGTCCAGAAACCCTCGACCCTTGCCCTTCCCTACCATTTTAGATCACCTGCAAAATGAAGACATTCATAACATAATAATCATTTAAGCCGCAAGAATATGCGCAAATGGGTTAACGTGTGTTGGTTAACTAAGTCGTGTCACGAGGCAAGAGGATCATGTTATTGTCCAAGGAGAGTGTGTTGTTTAACTGTTAATCTATGGTTGAAAAAGAATTTCATCAGCCGTACCGACTTCTCGTTTAATTGTTTGGTTCCCAAAAATTAACGCACTGTCAGCAGTGAAATTGCGCGAGGTCTGCAGTGCTCTGGGAGTTGGAAGCGTATCAGATTCGGTACAATGCAATGTTTCTATTGTGCAGCCTGGTGGCCAACAAGATAAGGCGGATCTGAAAGAGAATCTAGTAGTAAAGGGTCTAATACAAATCGTGTTGGGCTTTCTTGCATGTAAGATTCACACGTCCATCAAAGCAGTGAATTTGCATCATCGTTCAATGCTTTGATGGACCTATGAATCTTACATGCACGAAAGTCCAACACGATTTGTACCAGACCCTTCACTACTAGCTTCCCTTTCAGATCCGCCTTATCTTGTTGACCCACCAGGATGCACAATAGAAACATTGCATTGTACCGAATCTAACACGCTTCTAACTCCCAAAGCACTGCTCAATTTCACTGCTGATAATGGGCTACTTTTTGGGAACCAAACAAATAAACGAGAGTTGATGCGGGGCATTGGTTAACCTTCTCAACCATACATTATCAGGTTACAACACACACTCTCCTTGGACACTAACATGACTCAAAACTCAACCTCTTTTTTTGACGTATACAACTAACATACTATAACTATACATTAACATAATTATTATCTTAACCTACCATCACAAAATAACCTATTCACTTACGTATCAACTGGTTGTTGAATACCTAAGTTATTAAATGGATGTGACATAACTATTATGTCATCATTTGGAGTTATGAGTACATAAGTTGACAATTAAGTTGGATTATGAATAAATTACCCATACCAACTTTATACGCCAACTCACTTACAAATAACAACCAAAATCATCCAAACTCAACATCCTTTTAACACAACTACATATAAACTATTCGGAATATACACTAACCCCTAAACTTAACCCTACATCACAATTACAATTTTTTTCTAACACAATTAATCATTAATATTAATACATGCTTACTCACTAAATAATATTAACGCATCAAGTATTAACAACGAATCACTAATCACTGATATTAATCACTACTAATTGTCATATTAACACATGCTTAACATTAATATTAATATTAACAATATTAATATTAATCTAATTTTCATAACACAATATTAATAATAATAATACAATTAATCACTAATAATTATCAAATTAACACATTATTAACAATAATATTAATAATAACAATATTAATAATTATCATATTTAATAATAACAATAATAACTTTAATAAATATAATATTTAATTTTTATTTATTATTTAACAATAATAATATTAATAACAATTATTATCAATAATAATATTATTAAAAATAACAATAACAATATTAATAAACATAACAATAACAATATTAATAAACATAACAATAATAATAATTAATATTAATAAAATTAATATTTAAAAAAAACGAAAAAAAAAGAAAAAAGGGTCGGGTTGGCTGCCGCGCGAAACGCACGGCGTGCTGCCGCCGTTGCGGCACCCAGATCCCGGCAAGGCCGCGGCCGTGCCGGGATCTAGGTGCCGCACCGGCGGCGGCTTGCCGTGCGTTTCGCGCGTTTTTATTTTTTTTTTGCGTTTTTCGGTCGAAATTCAAAATTACAAAAAATAAAACTTCAAATTCAAAATACAAATTCGAAACATACCTCAAATTCGTCGATTAAATCCCGGTATGAGGGTGGTTTGTGGTGGTCGATGGTTGAGAGCGTTTTCTAGAGAGATAAACTAGAGAGATAGTGGAGAGTGAAGTTATGAGGTTCAAGGGCGTGGGTTGGAAATATTATGCGAAAGGTGGGCGACAATAGTAAAAAGGGGGCGACGAAAAGCAAGCGGGTATATATATATATATATATATATATATATATATATATATATATATATAATATTAAATTTGACGGGTCCCTGAGTCTGTGGCCAGACTTGGAACCCACTAAATTTTTAGTGGACCCAAACTCAACTCATGCCCAATGGAAAATTTTTGGACTCAGACCTGCCTAAAATTGTCGGGTTCAGCCGGGTCGAGTCTAGGGCCCTGGTGCCATCCCTGTATATGACCCGTCCTACAAATGGGTTAAGGTCTTGTACTTTTGTGATGTAGGATAAATTTATCCTACTTATATATTTAATAAATGATGAGACTAATGTAACTTGCTTTACTCACAATATCTTATTAAACATTATAAAATATATATTTAAAAATTCATATATTTAAATGATATAACTAACGTAACTTACATTATCAAACACTATCTTACTCACTCACTTTATCCCACGTTTCTCACCCTTCAACTATCTTACAGTCTAAAAGAGCAATGGTCGAGTTTTCATACAACTAAAAGTATCAATATTTAGTTATTTACCTGAATCCAGATACACCCGACTTGTATCTTTAATGTCACAATTGTCAAAACCTGAAATACATATGAGATGTGTTGGCCTTAGACCTGTTCAACGGTTGGGCCGGGTCAGTCGGGTCAGAAGTTTCTGACCCGTCGGCCCGAGCCCGACCCGGCCCAACCTTCGGGCCAAATAACTCGGCCCGAGCCCTGACCCTACGGGCCATGGGCCGGGTCAACGGGCCGACAACTATATAATATAAATTTTTAATATATAAAAAAGTAAAAATTTACGCATTTAATTTAAGTATTTAGTCGGGTCATCGAGTCGGGCCGGGTCACAAAAAATTGAACCTAATCTAGGATTTTTTTTATAAAGTTAATGTGTTTATATAAGTCATCGGGCCGGGCTGGGCCGAGTCACAAAAAATAAAACCTAATCTAGGATTTTTTTTTAAAAAGTTAATGCATTTAGTCGGGTCATCGGGTCGGGTCACAGTCTAAAATTGTGGCCTTGACCCGCATTTTTTGGGCCAGGTCGGGTCGGGCGGGTCCCCGGCCCACTGAACAGGTCTAGTTGGCCTTAACCAGATATACACACAACTTGTATTCAATATGTCCGCCTGAATTGGTAGGTTTAATAACTTATTTTTCTATTGATTATAGGATCCTTAATTATTGTATTTGGTGGTAAAATACTAAATTTAAGTTTGAATATAAATTACAAGGCGAACTGTTTGTTAGTATATTGTATTTGGTGGCAAAATGGTAAATTGAGTGTGAACATAAACTACAACGCAAATTGCTTAATTGTAACAGTCCGCTCCTTAATAGAGGCTGTTAAGGTCAATCTCCACCTAATTAAGGTTGAGAAAGGTAAAAAGGATAACTTAGAAACTAATTTCCAAAATTTTCTGAGGAAAATCTGGCAGAGTTCCCTCTGTAAAGTGGATTTTCCCCATGCTTTAAGCCTTACATCCCTGTAAATAAAACAAAATAAACCAAAAACAAACTCTACGGCCACACGCCGGAGTATATCTCGAGCCACACGCTCGGAGTACAATCTAAATGCTTCAAATAATCCAAGCATTCCAAAAATGTTTACAACAGAATTCGAATTACAAAACAATTGTTCTCTAAAACATGAACAACTAGAAATACTTCAATCTCTAAATAACCGATCAACTTCTCCTCTTCATATTGACCTGTAAAGGGGAGGGAGAGAGGGGTATGAGCAAACCATAGCTCAGTGGGTAACCTGTACCCTAGAACAACCATTAAGATTCAAGCCACGTAATATAGGAGTCAACCTAATTCAGTATTCACCCAAGTACAATAAAAAATATAAAAGCATCCCTTGGTCACTTCATAACTCATCAAGTAGGCAACTAGGTATAGGGTTTCCGTTCAAAGGTCTACATGTCTCATGTGGAGTAATTATGCAATCCCCTATCTTACAAGCCAACAAAAGGGCAGGAGATCTTCTTCTTGGACATAAAAACGGTCAGGAAACCATCAAAATACATCTCAAGTACTCTAGTATTCTAATAGGCCGCATCCAACTCAATAATAGATCCTCATAATAGTGTACGATCCCTCAAGTAATTCGCACATTTCATTTAGCAACCAAAGCAACCAATCAGAACAAGATTCACATGCAATGCATCCGTCTAATTGAAAGATACACTCAGAAAGCCCAAATATCTCGTATAAAAATCATTAATAACAAGGTAAGTTCTTCATTTAAATCACAAGATCTTTTTGAAACTCAGCTTGAACATAGTTACACACCATTCATAAACTTCGAAATTTTCAAGTAGGATACTATTTATACTTCAAAACCTTTCAAAATCAATCCAAATAGAAACGCAACACCTTCAATATTTGAAGAATAACTGACACACATTGAAACAAGTACTAGAAGTTATCCAAATTGCCTTTTCCAAACATTCATAACCATAATATATAACTGTTTTCAATAAACCAACGGTTTAATAAAATCCTTCTTTCTTTTTATTGTACGAAAATACCAATACCATGGGCGTAGGGTACTTTCAGCACTCTCCAGTCGAGGGCGGTTCCCCCCTAAGACAGTTAGTTTAACTTCCCGGGAGTTCTAACGTCAATGGACTTTATATACCTAGCCGATTCGGTTCCCCTTTACAGGTGGTAACCCCAACTTTCTCATTAGTCCACAGTACCTAGTGCAATACATCTAGCCCGAAAACCATTTCAAACTCGTAATCGCATAATAATTTCATACCATACACTTCTCATCCAAATAGCTTTCTAAATCGTATATAAATGTATATAAAGTAGGAATATACCTTTCATTCAAATTAAAATAACTCAATAGGACATTTTCCAACTCTTTTCCCATTCAAGAAACCAAATCCCCCATAAATAAATTCATAAGCCTTTAAAATAATCAATTACCACATAGAAATCACATAACCAACTTAAAATACACAAGTATCAAAATTCAAACCATTTCTTAGAATAAAACTTCAAAGAGTCATTCAAAACTCAAGTACACAAGTGAATACGCGTAATTGAGCCCATAAAGGCCGTATAAATTCAAATAAGCTTTCTTAGAACATCAGAAATGTAATCAATTACTCATAGTGTTCCAAAAATACCAATGTCTTTCAATACTCCCATAGAACTCATTTGAACAACTTCTTTTGAATTAGAAGCATAGAAGACCCTTTCCAGCTCACATAAATGTCAAATAATTGGAAGAGTATGCACGCGGGTACTTAAATTCACATACAAGGTCTAGCAATTAGTATAAATTCAAATCACATAGCACTAGAATTCAAAAGGCCTAATTACGACGCATCTTTGAAACATGAAAGTTCCATTCTTTAGCGTATAACTCACCCAAGTTCCATTTATGCATACTTTCCACATAAATAACCAAATTAATCACGTATAACCTGTAGGACACTTATCTATGCACATTATACTTACAAACGTCCAAAACAACATCAGTGCAAACTTAACTCAAACCTTTCGATATACTAACCACATATTTACATATAAACCTCCTTCAAATCATAAATTAGCTTGATTTCTCCGCCTATATCGCAACAAGGACTATTCTTAGCATAATCAATCAATAAACCATTCTTTCCATCATTCAACCCTAAATATTTCAATTTCACGATTCAACTCGGGCTCCCTCCTCACATACATCGCCCTAAATTAAGCTCAACGCTCAATGTCCAACCCAAATACCATCCGACTTCAAACTCGGTTACATAATTCAACCAAACCAGTCTAACACAACTACCAATTCGGGCATAAATTTCAGTATTCAAAATCTACTAATAAAACTTGAAACTTAATAGTTGTTAAGAGGGGACAGAAATTACCCACTTTGATTCCCAATTTGCAGCTTAGGGTTTCTATTTGGACTAGAGTTGGCTGAGAGGGCATTGGAAGTTCCCCAAATGCGCCGGGCTTAACCCGAAAAACTGCCTCGAGACCTAACCCGAACCACCCTTGCCTGCTCTCTGGCCCGTGTGTCCAGCCACCGTGCCTTCTGCCCTCCACCGTCGGTGGTTCGTTCATCGCCCGGTCCTCCGACAGACACCACGATCGTTCGCCACCGAACCACCATCGCACCCATTCTCCTCTCTCTGCGTTTGTTGCTCGAAGGGATGAAGAAGGGCCGCCCGAGTCCCTCTCTTTCTGCGCGTTGCTGGCCGGCGATCTGGCGGTGCCGCTGCCGCTGCCGCCGCCACCGCTTCCCCTCTCTCCGTGTTGCGTGCTTACCCCCCACCCCCCCCCCCAAAAGAAAAGAAACAGAGGCTTGTCCCCTTTTCTCTTCTCTTTGCAGTCAATACCAATTGAGAAAAAGGGAAATTAATCCCTTTTAATATCCATTTTTATCTCTCCAATATTATCAACTTCCTTATCTTATTCCCTTTCTTTCTCAATTTATAACGTAATTACCAAATAATATAACAAGTCCACTGTTAATAAGTCGACTCCTACAATAACTTCCTGATTCAAATAAATAAATAAATATAAATATAATCACATAAAACAAATAATTAATCAATAAGCCTATAAATAAATAACTAACCCAAATTAGACCCGTAACTGACAGGGCCGCAAGCGCACGGGTACTATTGTAGCAATGTCAGGGTCGATCCCACAAGGACTTAGTCTAGTAACTCAGTGAACTATCCCTCTACTTAATTGCTAAGCCAATCGGGTTGATGATTTTTAATGATTTCTAACGAACTAACTAAAACTGAGGTTGACAGGGAAAAGTTAAGCTTGAGGTAATTCAGTGGATGAAGGCTTCTAGGGTTTTACTCACCTAACAACAGAGTCTGAAAGACAAGTTAAAGCATGCGCAAGAAAGTAACTTGAACGAATCAAGAATCGATAGCCTCTAAATTCTATCGCCCCTTCGATGCTAAATAGAATTATCCTGACTAACCTAATCAACAACTTTCATCTGCCTTTCAGGTTAAACAGAATTGAAGGTCTCAAAAAGTCAGGTTATCTAACGATTCCCTAGTTTACTACTCCTTTTTTAACTTTCATAAACCTAGGTAGACTGGCTGGTATTCAAATTCCCCAAATTCACCTTTTGATACTTCTTAGGTTAATCTCAAAATTACAAACATCCAAGGCCTAAGAACGTTCGTAAGCATGAAAAACGCAACCTTCTATTGATTCAATCAAGAATTCAAGCACAAACTAAAACATTCTAATCAAACACCATAACGTTGGTTCATAAAACCCTAGAAAGAACGAAATCTACTCACAATTATTCATTGGAAACAAGAAATGCGTTCTAAACATGAATATCAATTCTAGAACTAAGACAGAAATATGAGAAGAGTAAAGCAAACACAAGGAGTAATTCCGTAGAATCTCTCGATCTCCGAGCGGAAAATACTTCATGAATGTCGCGTGCTTCCTCTCGAATTCCAATTCTTCAAATTCTTTGGATTGATTCTTGATGGATGGAGGTGTTTTGATGAAGAATTACTCAAGAAGCTCTGTCTTTTTATGCCAGCATGAATGATAATTGCATTCCCCTTCTTTTCCCAGCTTATTTCCGCAAAAATAACTGCCACAGCGAGAAAACAGCTCCAACCACGGTCCGTGGCTGTCACCTTGGGCAGATTGAGGTTGGCGTTGTCCGACCAATTTCTGCTCGTTTCTTGCTGAAATTTTTACCACGGTCTGATCAACAGTAGTTGATGCCCGTGGTACCCTTGGCCTTACCAAATTTGCTCCAAAAATCAACTTTTTGGCCCTGAACCTGTAAATCAATACCAAAAACACAAAGATCAAGCGTAAATAGAGAAATGGGGAAGGTTTAACACATTTTTGGCCTAAATCTACCATGATCATGCTTCTAAAACACCTGTAAATAAGTGCAAATAATGCACTTATCATTAACCAAGGTAATTACTCTCAATAAAACTCCCAGATCTTACATTAATATTATATTTTATACTAGTTTTTTGTTCGTTCTTCCGAACGGGTATTGATTTAGATGGACAAATGCAAATGTAAACAATATGAAGAAGTAATTGACAATAATATCCAAAATATGACGAAGTAAAAACAAAATATGCACAACAATATGTTAAATATTATGCAATATCTAAAGATGCCATAATTTTTTTTTCCATTTTTTTGGACAGATATCAATTTAGATAAATGAATGTAATTGTAAATAATATTGAGGTATAAATGAAAGAAGTCAAAGAAAATAAAGGAAGCATGAACCAATATATGAACAAAATCAATTTCATAATTGTTATAGAAAATAGACTATATTATCAAAAGATAATGATCAGCTGCAAAATAAGAACAATGTTAAAGTAGTGATAGTTTGACTAATAAAAAGAGAAATAAAAGTATAATATTAAGGGAATATTTGTTTTTGATTGAACCTAACAACAAATGGTTTTAGTATATATATAAGTTGTAAAGGTGAATTGGAGTTTTAGTGGTCCCTCACTTTAGTAATTGGGCAATAATAATCCGAATTTTCAAGCTAAAAAAAATGTATTTGTTTACTACCAAATCAAACACCATATTGTTTTATGAAGACGTAGCAAAAATTGATAAATAATAAAATAATTCTTAAATCAAGTTAACATGACAAATAAAGGGAATAAATTACATTTTCCCTACTTGACATTTGTGGTAATAATTTTTGAACACCTGACGTTTGTGAATTAATTTTCACCTTACCTGACATTAAGTGAAAGTGATTTTTAGTGGCAAAATCTGGTTATTTTTCATCAGAAATGAGAAAATACAATAATGCCCCTATATGACTATGTGAATATACCATGTTGCCCATAATATTGAGAAGGAAATGACTTAAATGACACTTTCATTGTTTTGTATGGAAAAAGGTGTGTCGAAGCTCCAAATATAAAACATCAACAGTCGATTTCTCTCACACTCCTCTTCTTCAACACTCTCCTGTTAATGCCATATGAATTAATATTAAGGGTAAGAACATCAATTCATATTTAATTAATAGTCACACGAACTAATATCAAGGGTAAAAAAGTCAATTCATATTTATCTTTTTAATGTTACACCGAAAAATCCAACAAAAATCAATTATAAAATATCTTAGGAGATTTAAATTTATGAACACTTAATATCAAGTAAGGTGAAATTATTTCACAAATATCAGGTGTGCAAAAATTATTGTCACAAATGTCAGGTAGGGTAAATGTAATTTACTCCAATAAAAGGTATATTTGTTATAACTATAATGACATTAATAATTTTACATAATAAATTATCGAATATATTTAAAAATTCATGACACAAAATTATGATAAAAAAATTATATCAAATTTAAGAAATTTTACGGAATGTAAATTATATTATAGTGGAAAAATAGCATGAAGTTATATCATATGGATGTATCATGATGATTCATGTATATGTCAATTTAAAATCAAGCGATGCTCATAATGTTTGGATCTCATCTTATATCTTCAACCCAACCCACTTGATTGAATTACTTAGGACCCAACCCTATTACAAAACTCATGGCTCCTTTATCTCGGTGCCTCTCCCATTATGTATTTGTGGCAACAGATGTCTCATTTTATGTATCTACTTTACCATTGTGGTGGCAATTAAACTTAAAATTGTGGATAATTAGTTAAATGGACAAATAAAAATTAAAAAAAACATAAGGAGTATATTGATTTCACCAACCAATATTAGGGGGAAAATTGAAACTGATCAATGATGGGTCATAAATTGTGGTGACAATTAAACTTAAAGTTGTGGATAATGGGTCATAAATTGGGGTAACTGCGTGATATTTTCTTTTTTTTATATGTTTAGTTTTTGTAAAAAAAGATTTTTTTGGTAAAAACTATATTGATCAATGGTTGAGATTTCATTTCGAAAGAGATCAATGACTCAGAAACTCTAATGCACGAGATTTGTGTTTTGAAGGCGGGAAGACTTTCAACGTTCTACAATTTAAAATAAAAATAGTTTTTTGTCCGTTCTTTCGAACAGGTGTTGATTTAATTGGACAAATACAAATATAAATAATATGCACAAATAGTTATATTTGAAAACGAACGAAAAATCACAAAAGGTAATGGAAAGCAATAGAAAAATAACACTAAAGAGTTGGTTTGACTACCGAAGAAGAATAATCCAAGCCGAATCTGACAACAAAAAATCCATATTCGAATTCGATTTAAAAAGTTCGACTCAAATTATATTTGGAGCGAATATAAAGATAACCATCTCTGTTCCGATTATCTTCGATTCAGTCTAATCGGAATAAAAATGGAAAAACTTTTTAGTTTTGTGTACGTCAATGTGAGTTTAGTTTTCATTAGGTGCGGAGGAAAAATTCCTTTTTCCTTATTCCCATATCAAATGAGCAAAAGTTTGGAACATATGTATTTTTCATCTCATATCTAAATTCCCTCATAGAAAATAAAATTTGTTGAAAAATTATTTAATATACTACTTTATATAGCTTTTAGATGACATAATAAATTTGATACTATTAATAGTTAAATAGACTATCAGTCTTTGACAATTGAAAAAGAAAGGATAAACTTTAACTATGGAATATATAGAGTATATAATAGAGCAACTAAAGAAAGCAACCAGATAAAAAACTTTTAAAATTACTATTTCATTTTCATATCAAGTATAACATTGGTATATGGTTCAGTCAAATTTTAAATTTCTTAACTATTAGTTCTGTATAATTCAAAAGTGATACCATTAGATTCATGATAAATAATACTATCATAAGAGTATAATATTATAATTTTTTGAAAAAAATATATTGGAAGAAATTATCATCCATTTTTGATAAAACATGTTCAAAAATTTAAAATTTCTTAACTATTAGTTTCTGTATAATCCAAAAGCGATATCATTAGATTCATCATAAATAATACTGTCATAAGAGTATAATATTATAATTTTTTGAAAAAAATATATTGGAAGAAATTATCATCCATTTTTGATAAAACATCTTCAAAAAGATTATCCATGAAAAATAAAAATTAGAGATAGAGTAATTTTTATTAGCTCACTTTTTATATCAAAATTATTTTTTCTAGGCAACAAGATAGTTAATCGGGGGAAGTAGTTAGTTTTTTTTATTATTATTAAAACTGAAAAATTGGGCTTGAGAGACCAACATGAATACAATCTCAATTGATGAGCACTATAACCCAAAGGTGGAGTCCCTTACACTTAGGGATGACAATGAGCAGGATCTGGACAAGGTCCACTTGTATCCATATCCTTACCCATATTTTTAACTGGACCATATCCTTACCCATATCTTGTGGGTCTTTTATGAAAAGACCCATATCCTTACCCATATTTTTTACTAGACCCATATCCTTACTCATATTCTTCGTTACCGGCACTTAAATTGAACTTTTACCGTATATTAATTAGCAAACTCGCAAATTTTTGATGCAAATCTACAAATGTCAAACTTACAATCTAAAAAATAATCCAAAGTAGTCATACAATCCCAAATTACAACATAACAAACACAAATTTATCGTACAAAAACAAATAATAACTTAAGTGTTAACAAAAAGGGAATTTCTTTATATATATATATATATATATATATATGTGTGTGTGTGTGTGTGTGTGTGTGTGTATATGTATATATATAACATAGCGGATAAGGTAAGGATTTGGCTCCTACCCTTAGACCCAGATCCATATTCGTTTTTGGCCATTAGACCCATATCCTTACACATATTCTCTGGGTCTAAAATTTGTGAATACATATCCTTAAAAATGGATCTGAGTCCGTGGATTTGGGCAGGGTCTAAGACCCATTGCCATCCATACTTACACTACATGCGAAACCAAATGACAATAAAAGTAGAGACACTACAAACAAATAAATGATAAAAAGAACCTAATTAAACGACTACGTTGTTAAACTCGGATCGTATCGGCCGGGAACCGGTGACAAAATAGTCCGAGTTAGCCTATAGCCCGTTTCAGTGGTTAAACTGCTCAAAACCAGACTGAATTGTTCGACCCGGAACCGGCGGTTGAACCGGTTCAGCTGGTTTTCAGTTTTTTTTTAATAAATTTTTTCATCCTTGTTTCACAATTTGCCAGATCCAGTGCACGACTGCCTCCCTCCTTGCTGCTTCTGCTTCGCAGTTCGGTCTTCCCTTCAACACAGGGCTTCTTCGAGCTTCTTCTTCTTGTTGAGTTGCTGGCGCATGGCTGGTGATTCTTCTTCTTCTTCTTCTTCTTCTTCTTCTTCTTCTTCTTCTGCTCTACTGTCTGGTTGTCTGCTGTCGCGTCGTCTCTTTCTTCTAGTGCTGCTGCGTCTCCTTCTTCTAGTGCTGCTGCGTCGCCTTCTTCTACTGCTTCTGCTGGTCGAGCTTCTCTGTTCTCCCTTCCCAATCTTAGATCTCTTCTACCGTGAGTGCACATATTGGTGGTTATTTTTTTAATCTAACGGCTGAGATTTTATTTGGATAGAATCAATGGCTATTAACACCGATTGCATCAGAGTGCACATTTTTCCATTTGCGTAGCCACATCACAAGTTGCAGGCCACCACTATTTAACTTAAAGTCCGGATTCAGCCATCCTAAATGGACTTTTAGGGAAATCTGCTTGCTGGGTAGTCCTTGAAAGTCAATAACCTTAGATTAAATGAACACCCTAAGAAAAGACCCAAAACATTAATATAAGGGAGCCCACGCATTAAGCCCATAAATATTGGACAATTTTTTTTATATCCATAAATACCAGACAATTTTTTTATTTAATAAAATAAATGATTGTTTAAATTTTAAACTTAATTTAAAGAAAAAAAAAACTTTCAATTACACTTCTACCGTTCTACGCGCCGTCCCAGTACCCAGCAGCTTCAAGTCTTCAACTCTTCTGTGTTCTTCGACGGTTCGACCACCGCGGCACCGCCGTCAGCCACCGCGCCTGTCTTCTGTCTCTGTCCTGTCTTCTGTGTTCAGATTCTGTATTCTGTGCTCTGTCTCTGTCTTCAGCCGCGACCGAGTCTCGATCCAAGGGCCAAGGCAGCAACGCCGGCGCCGCCAGCAACCAAGCGGCCAACGTCCGGCGACAGCTGAACGGAAATCTAACTTGTGAGTTCTCTGATTTTCAATTTAATGGTTTACAATTAACTATTTCAATTTTAGGGTTTTCATTCCAATTTGTTAAATTATTGAAATTTATAATTTGTGATTTGTTTGTGAATAATTGAATATTTTGTGATTTGTGAATTTTGATTTAGTAAATTACTATGAGTGAGTCACAAAGTATTGAGGTTTTTCATTCCAATCTTAGGGTTTACTGTGACTGTCATTGGTTTTCAATTATAGATTTTTCATTCCAATTTGGTAATTGGTAAATTATTGAAATTTATAATTTGTGATTTGTTTGTGAATTATTGAATATTTTGTGATTTAGTAAATTACTGTTAGTGATTGTTTAGCAAATAGATTTGGGAATGTTGAGTATTTTGCTGTGATTTGTGATTGTTGTTTGTGTTTGTATGTTGTTTTGTCAGTGAGTAGCAAAGTTTTGGGTATAATATGGATCGTTCTGATTCAATTTTACGATACTACGCCTCAAAAAGAAAAATTTCTGTCAGTGATAGTTGACTATTGAAGTATTTGTCAGTTTGTGTAATTTTCCTTTTCAAATATATGATAGTTATTAGTGTAAGTGGACACCCCTATTTTGGAAGTCGAGATTCGCCACTAGATGTTTAGAAAGCAGTTACACTTGCACCCAAAGGAGATAAGGGTGCAATTTATTAGGTGCTCCTGGAGCATGTGCTCCAGATTCAATAATTGTTCATCTATATGTATTAGGTTGTTCACTCTGATTATCATGATTGTTCATTCTGCTTCATACGATTGTTCACTCGCAAATATCTGGAGCACATGCTCCGGGTGCATCTAATATATATTGAGATAAGGGAGAGTGTCAGTTACACATATTGGTGGTAAATGTTTTTAATCTAATGGCTGGGATTTTATTTGGATAGAATCAATGGCTATTAACACTCATTGCATCAGAGTGCATAGTTGGGGGAGGGAAAGAATTACGGAGACCCATTCTACAATTTAATATATAGATAAATATATAGATGCTAAGAAACGGGCTTAGTAATCTCTACACTGTCATATCCATAACCAGTGGAGAATATCTCCAAGTGTCACAAAAGAGATCCCTCATATGTTTTGTAGCTTCAACTTCGTCCATATCATTTGTTTCACTCAACAGGTTCGAATTTTGCCTGCACATCGTGGTTAATATGTTACTAAGAGCTATTGCATAATAGTTATCCAATTTTTCTTTTTGTGTTTGTTCGGTGTTGCCATATTTAAACCCATGCGTACATATGTAATTGTGGATTGAATGGGAAACACAAATATAAAATCAATTTTGAGTGACTAGCCTGGAACTTCTCAGGGTACTTTGTTATGAGGGTACAATCAACTATGTATAGTTACACTGAGGCAATATGTTCCATGACATTGTGGCTTGGTCAGTTCCTAATTTAATCAAACTTGGCTGAATTGCTGACTTGTTAGATCAATCTGTTTTCTTGTTTGCTACAAAATCAGCATATTCTTTTTGGACATGACTAAGCACAATTTTTGTATAATCTTGATCTGTGCTAAAACAAAGTATTGAAGATAATTATTATCTGGGAAACAGATGCAACGATGACAGTTATAACCCGCAAGGATTCTAGAAGTGTGGTGGCAATGCCAACTAATAAAAGCTTGAGGTGCATGAGTTATGAGGACACTCTTCGTGAAATGGAAGCTTTCTTGGATGGAAAGCTTGACAACCCCCGAACAACTCAGGATGAGTACGCTGACATTACTGAACCCTTGAATTCTAATGTCACCAGGGTTCCTGATAATGATGATCCAGATGCCACTGAGAATCCTAGCTCATTTGACGATACTGCATCCAGAAGTGAGAATCCTTCTGGAGCTAGTGATGCTGAAGTGGAGTCTGAATTCCGTGTTGATAGTGGTTTGGCATCTATGCTGGGCAGTTATGGTAGTGTTTTCCCAATGAGGTTGGTCTATGGACTTTCACACTCTGTATATTATTCTTTGCCCTCTATTTTCCTCTTTTCTATGTGTCCCCCTTTCCTGTCTTATATCTTAAAGAAGCAGAAGTCATTGGCAATTTATGTTTTTTTGCTTTATGATGTTGCTGTTTACCCTTTTCTATGCATAATTTGAAGGAATGTTTCCACATCATTGGTTGGGACTAGGGAAGTGCATAAACTGAGTCCCTAGATTCTCAGCATAGAGCCAAGGTGTTTCCCCTTGGCCCTTCTACCAAATGCCAGCAATTTAAGTTTTCTCTAATGAGAGAATATCCCATACTGTAGTGACTTTCTGGTGGCAGTCTGAATTGTGAAACAATAATGATACACATAAATGAACTACTTCACAAGTATTATGCAATAGTGGTTACACAACATTCACGTCAGTGCGAAATTTATAGGTCAACCTGTAACCCTCCCTTCTTTGAATGAATGTGTGTTTTGTTGTAGGTTGCTAACAAAGCAAGGTGATTTATCAAACTTGTACTAGTTTTAAGGCTATAATATATGCTGTTCTTTGAAAGAGCCAATGAGGAATCAAAGTTTTTTGCTTGTATTCATTTGACATTGAGGGGGGAGTCGCCTATGTAGAAAACGGGTGAGTGTAATAATCGTCATGCCCTTGAGCTCACTCCAATACTTATCTACAAAATCCAGATCTTGCCCTAAAAACTGCACAATTCTTTTCCTTTCAAGTACTCAGCCAAATAGCCAATGGAATCACTTCCATATACTAAGGAACCTAACTCATTTCAGCCTTCTCCTCAGCCACCAGTTCATCTCTCACAGGTGTAGTTAGCACATGAGCAACTCTGTCATTGAACATGATTAATGCCTAAATCCCAAAAATCCCACACCTGTGAAGGGAGTCATCTTCTAATTCATTCTCTTCGAGGCACAAAGGCATCTCTTACTAAGTTAAGGTTATCGTTCCAAGGATTTTCTCCCTAGAAATCATTCCTTCAGTGGACTACCAAGGAAAACGGCAAATTTGGCATTAGCATAGCAATAATATCACGGGAAGTCGACCCTTCATGATTTTGGTAGTTGATACTGAAGCTCTTAACTGCGCAGTGCGCATTTTAATCATGTGGCTATATAAACTCGTAGCCACCCTTAGATAAGATTATATTAGCAATCAAAGCAAAATTCTATACACACTTTCCTTCATTGAACCATTCAACCTTCTTAAGGATGTTATATTTTGGAGGTTTGATTACCATTCCATGACACTGTGACGTGTAAGTTGACTTCTTTTAGACTTTCATTCTTGAAAAGAAATTGAAATTGAACCTCTTGTGTTCCTTTAAAAAAACTTATGGAAATTGAACCATAAGAGGTCGCTCCTTGCACAAAACATCATACCAACAAGACTAGGTTCTATAGCCATCCTTTTCCTTAACATGTGCAGGAGATCAATTGGTCTACCATGGTACAACCCACAGAGCTGGTGGCTAGGTTTCTGCTCAAACCTTCCTAATCATGAAATGTTTAGGCTTGGCGCAAGCTTTGGTTCATGTTGATGGTTTTGTAGTCAAGTTTGGTCTCAGGTTTGGATCAGCTTTATTCTATTACCTCCTTTTGCTTTGGAGAAGAATAACAGTAGATTAAGAAATGATCAACTGATGAATGTGGAAAGAGAAAGATGTAAAGAAAAATTCAGAAATGTTAATATTTAAATAGTACCATGGATCCTGTTCCTACTTATATTTTAACAATGAATTCTTTTTTGCTGAAAAATTATGAAAGGTAATCTGCAAGAAAGCAAAAGTGCTAAATTTACTGCATAAATATGTTAAGATAAGAAACCAAGCCATCTTAGTCTAGCCGAGCTAAACCAATTTGTGCAAGGTCAGGCTCTGAGTGGTAAGGTCAATGAGAGCCAGGTGTGGCTTAGTCTGGTCCGACTGTGCCAAGTCCAAGGGCTCATTGAGCTGCCTTAGTTTCGTCTCATCCCTATTTGTGTCCCTCCCTCTAACTATGGGAAACATTTATTTGAATTGACCAATGAATGTACATGTGCTTTTACAATCAGGACCAGAAGCAGGAAATGCCTACACTGCAGTTATGTTAACTCAAACTTTTGTTAATCTGATGATGCAACCATAATAAATGCAGTGATGTTATTTCTGTTTACAACTCTGCATAGTCTTTTATTTTCGAAAACATTTATGTTAATTATTCTTTCTTGATTGTTTTGGTTCAAAATATTAGGAAAAAAAAGCTGACAAGCCATTGGAGGAATTTCATACGTCCACTTATGTGGAGGTGCAAATGGACGGAGTTGAGAGTAAAGGAACTGGAATCGCAAGCTTTAAAATATATTCACGAGGTTGAAGCGAATGAACAAACAAAAATGCTGGAACAACAGCAATGTATATCCGATTTCTGCTCAAAGTCGTTTCCTTTTGTCAACCATTCTGTCAAGAGGAAGCTCATGAGGAGGAGAAAAAGGAAACTTGTGGAAAATGTGATTGATGTTTCATCATATATGTCTCATCATCAGCTTTTCTCCTACCTTGGTATATACTTCACCATTTTGCACTCCTGCTGTTTTATCACTTAACACTTCTCACATTTGGTGGCTCCTGTCTGTGTTGCAGAAAATAAGAAGTTCGATCCTGAAGGCACCTCAACTGCTGACGATGTTGGTAATATAGGTGAGCGTTTCTGCTTTTAGGTAATCTGAGTGTTCATTACAAGACCAGGGCAAAAATGACAGTCATTGTTTATGGGGCTTTATTTGGTATCTGGTTGCTGAAAATAAAATATAGTAAGCAGCTTAAGCTGCTTACGTTTCAGTTACTTTCTGTTTTTGTTTTTTGTTCTGTTTTACAGCTGAAGGGACAAGGCAATTGTCGGCTATGTCATTTTTCTGCTGATTACTACTTTGACTTTCCTGACTGGCAGACTGATGTGCCGAAGGAACTATAGATACTTTTCTCGATAAAAAAAAAAGTTGAAAAGAAAAAACCTGTTAGGCTTTTCAGAAAGGTGTTTGAGTTTTATTAACCCCAAGGAACTAGTGAAGTGGCAACATGAGTCAGTAGCCTTGGTTGAATTGTATAGTGTTAGAAGTGAAGTTCCTGCAATCTGGATATTTTGTTCAGGGTATTGATTACATATATGTTCAAAAATTAGCAGTTTGACAACTTCTTGGGGCTATTTTATACCAGGCATCAAGCTTCCAAAGGTGTGGTTCACATTGCAGTTTTTGTTCGTACCCCTTCCAAGCTGTTGATTGTGTAACTGGGTCACATTATATGCATTTTATACTTGGCTCAGACAGTCACTTGGTGATTGGATTGAGGGACTGGGGTATGAAGCATCATCTTATTAGCTGTGGTTGACAACTTCTATGCCTTAGAAGAGTAAGGTTGTGCACATTTAATCTTCTTTGAACTCTCAATGTGAAATGCATTTATTGGAATAGCTGCCATATACATTTCCCACCACTCAAGAAGTACTAGAACTAAGTTGTGGATAGAGATGGATGAGGAATCTTGGATAAATCGGTTGCAACTTCCATTTGGAAGTCTAAGCAACCCCACCACTCAAGAAGTACTAGAACTAAGTTGTGGATAGAGATGGATGAGGAATCTTGGATAAATCAGTTGCAACTTCCATTTGGAAGTCTAAGCAACCCCACACACACACAAAAATTCTTCTAAAGCTTGTTTAGTTGCTTCGGCAGCCGCCAAAGGATAAGGATGTGTTGGTGGCTTGGAGGAGAATGATGAAGAAAGGCTAGGGTTCATGTCATGCGAAGTTAGGTTCCTAGATGATTTTAAGCTCTACTTTTTAAGGATGTTATATAGTTGGAGTATGGTGCTTAAGGGTGATGGAAGCTTGAATTTTTCGGGTTTTGTTGATAATATTATTGATGAGAGCTTGAGGGGATGAGATCTTTATGCTTGCCCCTTGTATAAATGGGCAAAATCTCCTTGGGTCCTTGCAATATATCTTTTGATTACTTATAAAAAAAAAAAAAAAACCTTGGACGAGTCAGTAGTTTTGCTTGTATTCTGAAGAAAGTGTAATTTCCATAATAATGTTCTTCCATGGAGTTGGGTGCTTTCATGGAACAATGGATTCTATTATGAGATTTTGCTGCACCAAATTTGAAGCTATGTAGTTTTTTATTTCCTTTCTTAAAAGAATAAAGCTTCTGGAGAGACTAACTGAAGCTCAAGTTAGTTGACATATCCTTGTAATTTAGTTGATGCTGGGTTCGTCTTGATTGGTTTCCAATCATTTATTAAAAAATGCTGAGACTAAAGTAACTGAAGTATAAGTTAGTTGGCATATACTTAAGTAAGCTATGTACCTTTTTCGGGAAAGGCTAAGACTGTAACAGATACCCATTGTTCTTATTATGTGAGCAATCCCTTTTGCATGAGTGTGGATGATACCCTCTATTTTTTGTGTGTAGGTGCTTTTTGGTTCAAACATGTACACTTGTGGCTCAATCTAATAATTTTTGTTTAGAAAAAGATGGCCTTGAGTGACAACGGTTTGGAAATATTTCTGCCTTGATTCTCAAATAGGTTAGAGCCATTTGGACTCTTCTGTGCTTACCTCCTTAATAGGGAACTACCTCTAGTACTTTTCTATAGAATTGGGGAAGAGACTCGAGCCTCGAGGATCTAAGGCCTTTTTTTGTGATGGCCTCCTTTTTGTACATGGTTAACCTCTTGGTGTATATTAATTCAATTTTTGGTGCCTCATCAAAAAAAAGAAAGAGGGGGGGGGGGGGGGGTGGTGTCAGCCCAAGGGTTTTCATACTTTGCCAGGTGGAATGCCCTATGTCTAACTACTTCCTAGGTTAGTTTTGTGGACTCCACTTGTGAATGTATTAGGATATCAATGGAAAATTTCAGAGAAAGTAATTGCTTGGTGGCGGCTCCATTTTTGTTCAAGTGATTTTTATTTTGATGAAGGCATCGATGATGTAGATCAGCTTAGGTCATCACATTTGGTGCAAGCATGCTATTTGGCCATCAACGAACTCAAACGGCACACTTATGGTTTAGAGTGCCATTCATCCCGATTGATACCTACTCTATTTGTGCCTATATCTCAAAATTGAGACGTCTACTCCAATCTAGCGCTAGAAGACTTTTGAAAGGCATTGAATAAGCTTTCCAAAAAGCTATGGATCGTCCAATTTGGAGTTCGTTTGCGTTCCCAACAGTCCTTGCAAAATTAGTGTGCTCGGTAGAGTCCAATCTGGCTCGTTTGTCATTTTCGGGTTTGTTCAAGGGTAATTCAGACTTTTCAAGGCCAATTTTGAATTTCCCTCTTCTTTGCTGATTCAAGGAGGTTTCTTAGCTGCTAGGGTTTGCCAAGCAAGCAGCAAGTAGAGTGGCGCTAAGTGTTGGTTGCTGGCCCAATGAGAAACCATCATATGGCGTGGCCTTATTGGCTGGCTCCTCAATTATTTTGGACGAAAACCTCAAGCTGATGCAACGTACCATCCTAGCTTGCACATACTTAGCTTGCTTAATCATGTTCTGTACCTTTCTTCATGATTAGGAAACCTAAAGTGTTGTAATGAGTGAAGTGTGTGCTTGGTTAGCTTGCTTCCTTAGTTAGCTATATGCGCACCATTGTATTTCATTTCAGATTATTAGACTTTGAATGAAACTCATGAAAGCTTTCAGCTTTCATTGTTTGTGAGTATCTAGAACTCTCATTGCTACTTCAGTATTTTGATTTGGCAATCAAGTGGTGTTATGTAGAGCTTGTGATTGATCTTTTGGAAGGTGTTTCTGTAACCAAACGAGAGATTACAAGTATTACCCTTGTGAATTTGCTTGAGGTGATTCTGTATCAACGAATTCACTTGTCTATGTTTTTACTTCATTTGTTTTTCTTTCCTTTATGCTTGTTTCCATAACCTGATTTGGTTAGAAAGCCAATGAGTAGTCTTACTGGTTCCTTTGATGTGTATGAGCTCGTGATCCATGTTCCTTTCTTGAGCTTTCATACATCAATTGAGTTTCTTCCGTTCAGTATCAATAAAGGTTCATGTTTATTTACTCTTCTGTTTGACTTGTTCCAGATTTGTTTTCTAAAAACGATGAGTTTGGCATAGATGGTGAATGGTTGAAGGATGGTGAAGACTCTTTTGAGCAGGTTCTTCGGCAGATTGAGACAGCACAGTCTCAAGTTCATAGGCTTAGGACCCAACTTGATATGGTGATGTTAAAGAATGGTGTCAAGTTTTCATCCTCAGAAGATTTGAGTCTGCTCGCCCCTTATGAAGCTCAGACAAGTGCTGCCCAGAGCCCTGCTTTCTCAGCGGGAAATGGAGACACTGTCTCCATTGGTGCCATATATGTTCCCTCTGATCACTTAACTGACTTTGAACTTGGTGATCTGGTGTTGCCTGATAGCATAGTCTCAGGTTATGTAGAGGGCACTCAGATTCCTGACATAATAGAAAGTACAGTGGGACTGCTCTCAGCTGCAGATGTTAGCATACATCAAGCACAGATTGTTGAGTTTGGTGAAAATGTAAGCCTTCTTTCATTATTCTCTTGTTCTTACTAAGTTCTTGCAAAGCTGGTCCAACTTTCAAGCCTGTTCAGCTTAGTAATTTTGCTGGACATGGTCCTCAATTGTAATCTACTTGGAAGTTGGAGTTACCATTTAGCTTCAGGAACCACAATAACTCAAATTTCCACCCCTGGGTAAATGTTGATCTGTTGTCTATGAATTATTGATGTGAGTTGCTATGGAATTCTGGGTTTAGTTCTAAACCATCAATCTGTTGCACAGATATGCAAGCTCTTTTTATTTTTATTTTGTCATTGTTCCGTCTTTTTGCACTTTTTCCTCGACTGTCCCTGCTTATTTGTTGTGATGTAGTAGACCGTAGGCCAGTTGATGCTTTATTAATGGAGAGGGAGAGAGCCTCTTTTCTAGTTCTTAGGCAAGGCTCTGTACTTGCTTCCATTGGCTGTGGCCTGACTTTGGCAGGGGGCTTGTGCAATTCACTAGTTGCTGATGCATATCTAACCCCTCCTAGTTCACACATTATGATCATTCTCCTGAGTCCTAAAGAGTGTGCTCTGATCTCTACTTAATTCTGAGAGCTCTTTTCCTACACTTGATCAAGGCTATGCAAGCTACATTATTAGTTAATAGGATACTCCTAAGGCTTAATGAAGGTCTTCAGGGGGTTAGTATCGTTGGGAATAATAGCCAAGTTGGTTTCAAGCTTATTTTTAATCATAGTTACCTAAATCGGTCACCCCCCATCGGATCCCCGTTCCGCTGTCGTCGATCCCAATTGGAAATCGATAGCACCCTAGGTCAGCAAGGATCGCGACCTAGATTGCCAAATTTGGTTGATCTGATTGTCACTAACACTGGTGGCCATTTGTTGTGGAAGTTGAGGGCTTTTTGGTTGAAGAAAGCTACTAAACCTAGGGTGGGTTTTCTCCGGCCATTAGTCGCCATTGCTATGGTTGATTTTGTTCGATTTGACACACATACTTTCCTGCCAAGTGTATGCATCAATTGCTATGGTTGATTTTGTTCGATTTGACACACATACTTTCCTGCCAAGTGCATCTTCAGGACTTAGCTCTTGCTACTTGTGGGAGTCTATAACTGTTGAGTAGAATTTCTTGCCACAGTTGATCATAGTGGCTTCCCCTTAGCCGAGTCCCTGTGTCTCTGATCCTTTGCTTGGTAATTTCCTACCACTCCACATCTCTCCCCCTCTTTGTTGTATCTGGGACACTACAGATTGGCCTTGTAATGAAAAATCTATGGTGGGAACTGGGAATCCTGCAATCAAGCTTATCACTTCTGATACCTTGTTCTGAAAACTAGATGGTCTCTGACTTTATCACTGATGAGGGATTCTTTAAAGACGCCCACTCCTTTGTGATGGATAATAGTGTCCTCATGTAGGCACATTGCATAGTATAGGGGCATTATTGCATCTCTTTGCAGAAACATCGCATTTTAGTGATTCTAACCATATGCTTTATTGATCATGATTCATGCACAGAGTTTTCCACATTCTCAGCATGCAAATCAGACACATTAATGTCTTAACATGTCTGTGTATGTTTTTTATTTTAAATAATACATTTGTGTGCTGTTGCTATGCAGAATTTGGATGATGCACTGATACAGAACCGTGCAACACATGATGGACACTTGTGCAATGGTGTAGATGCGGCCATGAATGGATATCTACAGGAAGAGAAAGACGAAAACTGTTCAAGTTGTCCAACTGGAACTGGTGTAGTGACTGACTCCATAACTGGGGATGCCATGGATGAGGAGAAACCAATAATAAAATCTTGCTTAACTACTGATATTCAGATTCCCAAGACCAAGAGAAAGCGAGGGGAGCGCAAAGCTGGCCCTGTAGGTTGGAATATGAGGAACCCAGGGGAGCCTGAGAGTTCTTGAAATTCTTTGATAGTTTACATCATGCAGATCATAAGTCCCAGTCAAGTTAATATGAAGCAAGCAGGTCCACCCGGATAGCTTCAAGCAATTCCAGCTGGTGGTGATATTGAAAATGGTGGTGTTTAGTCTTCCTCCTGTAGCATTGACAATGCTATTTGTTCTATAATGTCCTCGTTTGGAAAGCCCGGTCTCATCCTGTGGTAGTGGGCTAAGCAAAGTATGTCGCGGGGTTATAGATTGTAGGAGGGAGTTGCAGCGTACAGGGCTCAAACTTGTGGTGTTGGTTCAGTGAGAAGATCAGGCCTAATAGTAGTTTTCCTTTATGCTTTAATAGTTTTAGTCACAGATGAAAACTACTTGGCTATTTTTAATTTTTTGTTTGTTTTCATTTCTCTGTTCTCTTTTGGGTGAGGGCAGCTAGTTTTATGACTAGGGATACTGGGGTTGGGCTGTAGGATTGCAGTGGATAAGAATTGAGTTGGTTCAAGTGAAGCTGGACCCGTTTAATTAGCGTGATGCAGAATCGTGACATATTGTAATGTAACCGGCTGAAAACGGATGAAGTGCTTGCTGCCAGATGGTACCGGAACTAAAATATGCACCCAACTTAGGGGTGTGCACCGGTCTAAACCCGGACCGGATCAGACCGAATAGCTTGACCCGAAGACTGAATTTTCACTAAATGAAAGACCGAGACCGGATTGGTTTCGCTTTAGACCCGAACTGGACCGAGAAAATGTATGGTGCGACCTGACCAGATCGATTGGACCATTTTCTTTTTGTCAAAATAACTTTTGATTACAATAGTTGAATTTTTAACTAGCTAGTAGCTATCACCTTGATTAGGAAATTCGTGTTCAATTATACTTCGTAGTACTAGTCCGTATAATTAGTTTACTACCAAAAATTCTATAATGTATTAGTAACAAATTAATAGTAATAGATTGTTTTTTTTTATTTTAAAATAGTAACAAATTAATAGTAATAATATCATGGGTTTTTTTATGTTTACTAGTAGATAGTAATCCAACGTAATTAGGAAATTTGTATTTTTGAAATGATCTTATGAGTTGATTCAAAGGCGACTAGGCAATAATAATTATGCTTAAATATGGTGAGTGTATAATTTGAAAATATAAAAAAATAATTATGTTTATGGACAAAATATCTATTGGATTTGATTTTCATTAAACTACATATATGTAGAAAAGTATAAATTGGGTTAACCGGTCCAACCTAATTTTTTAGAGCTTGGACCGGGACCGACCCGGAAATATGAAATTATAAAAATTATGGACCGGAGACCGGATCGAACATAACCGAGTTGGTCCGGGTTATGTCTGGTCCGGTTTGGGTCACGGGGTTTTTCCGGTCCGGACAGAAATATGCACACCCCTAACCCCACGTTTGTAATAATTTATTGGAAATTTGGATTTTAATAATCCCTACTTTCAGGTTTCATATGTCAATATTACTTACTTTATTTTTGTATTATGATAAAAAAAAATCGTATCTATTATGGAATATCACTAAGCGTATACTCTAAATATGATAAATTTGATGTGCATTTGATTCAAAATTTAACACATCTACTGCGATTTTTAATAACTTTACAACGTTTTGTCAATTATTTTTTGATTTTTTTACAAAATTCTCACTTTTATTTGTTCCAAAAAAAAATAATCATAATAATTGTTCTGGTTCTCAAAAAAAATAATTTATAAATTCTTTTAGTAATTACACTTTACAACCTAGGGGCAGGAAGGAAAATAAACAAAAACATTATGAGCAAGGAATCAAAAAATAAAAGAAATGTGGAGGTAGATTCGGTACCATTATGTAACAACCCACCCCAAAATCACGTTTAATTATATCTACAGCACAGTAGTTACGCAAATCGCGTTCTAAATTTTTTCCGCGTTTACCGTTACTTATTTATTTATTGATTTATTTATTTATGTATTGTTATCGGTGTCGTGTCTCGTGCAGGAGATGGCCAAGATGCCGAATTATCGGCTTAAAAATTTCACTTTACATGTTCATTCAATGAGTTAAAGTATTTCAGGTTATACGATTTATGTTATAAAGTTATTTAATCGTTAAGTTAATTGGTACCGGGTTTTACCGTTTACGCTATTTATTAACCTAAAGGGGGTCTAATTAATCGACCTCGTAACGTTTATATTTTATTACCCAAACTTTAATTTATTTGGGGTATATTTATTTCATTTAAAGTACAAGTAATATTGATGTTTCATTTATTTGGATTTTCTACATCAAAGTGTTATTTTATGTTAACCCAATTATTACCAATTGATTTTATTGTTTACAAACTAATTATTTAAGATTACCACAATTACAATTTTTGTTCTTAGTGTACAAATTCAGATTTTAGTGAGGGTAGAGGGAGTATAATTGATATTAGTTAGGGGAGGGGTTTCATTACAAGTCATTTTATTTTCTCCAATTAGACACCCATCCCCCTCTTTTTCCCCCTTTGCTTCTGCTGGCCGAGCCCACAGCAGCCCCAGCCCGCTGCTGGGCTGTTTCCGGCACCGGCGAGGTGCCCAGCCGCCGTCCAAGGTGGCCGCCGCCACCCCTCTTCTTCCCTCTTGTGTTTTCTCCAATTTTTAACTCAAAGGTAACCTCTCAAAAACCCCCAATTTCAATTCTTTATACCCTAATCTGAAAATCTATGTTTATTTATGTTTTCTTTGTGATTTCTACTCTTTTTACTCTCTTTTATCTTGAAATCAAGTATATAATTGTATTGATTAAGTTAAGGTTTGATTTTGGAATACATGCATGTGATTTTTGGAAGTGTTCTTGAGGTTTCTTGAGTATATTCATGGTGGATGATGTTTATATGTTCATGCATGTGAGTCTTAAGGTCTAAGATGAGGTAATTATCAAGGTCTATATTCTGGAAGTATGATGGATTAAGGTTATATGGGATGTGGTTATGTTTTGATATGATTAAGAGTGGAATAACTAAATTAAAAACTGAGATATTAGTGGTTAACGATTCTGGTTCGAATCTGGAAATTTACAGTAGCATAAAGGTGGGATTTCTGCCCAGATTTCCACTCCATTGGATAGCCTAAAGTGTTAGCAAACCATAGGCTTTGGAATTTCGAGTTTTCGACATGTATAGCCCGAGTTACGACCAAAACCGTAACCTCACGCTTTTTATATTCGATTTCTGAGTCAGTGTTTTGAGGGCTGATTTTCGGACCTTTGGAGACTTCTTTAGTCTTTGTGGTAAACATGAAAGTTTTAGCTAACATTCTGAGCTTTCCGGAAATGTATCATATGCGTCCATACGATGTCGGGATTAAAAGATATGGGGTTTCCATTGAAGGGTTGCAATCTGACCTCTGCCCAGAATTCTTAAGTGCATGTCTGATTTGTTGGCCATTTTCGTCCCTTTGGAGACTTTATTGATTTTAGTGACAAACATAAGAGTTTTAGGCCACATTGCAAGCTTTCCGGAAAGGTATGGTTCATAGTCATCGGATTTCGAGAGTGTGAGTTACGAGCCCGGGAAGCAGGGCTGCCCGGGATAACATTCTGCCCAATTTGGTTTATGAAAATGTGTCTTTTGGGCCTCAAATCAACCCAATAAGGGGTCCTAAGCATAAATGTGTCATGGTTATAAGTTTTCATTTTAGAGTTATTTGTGTTTAAGGCCAAAAGTACTATATTGGAGTCTTAAGTGAGTCTTAAGGATGGCTTCCCAAAAGCTAATGAGTTTGTTAAAGTATTTCACTTCCCCATCTTCCTTTAGAATATTATTCAATGTCTTGAGCTAGCTAAGAGTTTCTTCTAGCTTGGTAGCTTCCAAGTTCAAAGTTACTTCCATCTTTATTGCTTAAATCATTGACCCAAGCTTGTTCTTATTGCATTCGAATATGTTTATCGTACTGCTTTATCGTTCATTTGCTATCGATGATCAAGCCATAGTTAACTCCATCGTCGCATCCTAGCTTTCAAGTGTAAGCACCCCATTCATCGTCAATTCAAGCTAATTTTATTGGATTCAAGCCCTTTCATTTGAATCATATTCTGCGTCATTATGTTCATGTTTTCCGACTCGGAAATTTCTAAGGTTTTATATGCACTGCTTCTGTCCGGGCCATTTTTCGGGCTCTTCCTTCCATTTCTAGCCTTTGGGCCAGTTGACAAAGTTAAAGATCATGTTTTTCCCTATTCCGGGATGTACTCTTTTACGTCGTTTCGATTTTCCTAACTCACGTTATGCTACAAACGCTATTTTGATACAACCTGAAATTTTATTCCTAAAGTTGTTTCATTTATATTACTAAGTTTCCAAACTCGTGAAACTAATTTAGAACCTTATTCGGTTCTTCATGTTTATGTATGCTTCTATTGGTTGACAAAGTTTCAAAGGCCATCTCCAAGCCGAGCCGAGCCGCCAAGGTTTTTAGCGTCTTAAGGTACGCAAATTGTCCAACTCTTGCTTCTATTAAAAGTCAAGTACAGTTTTATTGCATAGTTATATGTTCTAATGATTTTATTGTTTTATAAGTGGTCCCGACACCTATTCTACAGTAGCTAGAGTGAAGTCTAGCATTTTACAGGCTCCTATCGGAGTAATCTTGACTTTGTCGCATCGCCTAGCGATCACCCATCCAAACTCGAGATCGGTTTGGGCGTACGTGCGTGAGGTGCTTCGGCATCGATCTAAAAGGGATACCACGTCCTATAGTATGAAAACTTTTCAATGTTAAGCACAACATATGCATAGAAACTGTATAGCTTAAAGTATTCCATGGTTTAGCATTCTTGTGTCCCCTTCCCGTTTTCAAAATGATTTTAAATGCCGGCACTAAAAACCGTTTTCGAACGGTTTGACGTGTTGGAGGTTTACGTACTGAGTGTTTCCCCACTCACTTTGCGAATGTATTTCAATGTTTTGTTTTAGGCGGTCCGAGCTCCCATGATAAGGACGAGGTTAAGCGAGCAAGTTGTCTGCATGGTAGTTCTCTAAAGGCGATCGAAGATCGGTATTCAAGGTTACCCAAGAGCATTAAAGGTCACTCGGTTGTGAAAGGTCTATACGATATGTTTAATTAAAGGTTGAATAATGTATTTGTACTTTAAGTTTAGCAGTTGTGTTGTATGGAGTTAAGTACAGTTTATGGTGGATTGTTATATTGTGGTTTTGTGTATGTGCCTTGTCCCGAGTGGGGACGGCGGTAATGCCTCGACCTAAGGTGTTCCGCTGCGCTAATCACAGGTTTGGGGTTCTAAAGTATAGTCTTAATCTTGTGATTAAGGTTGGGGCGTTACAGTTGTGGTATCAGAGCGGAGTTATAAGAAGGATTTGAGGATATAGAAATTTCCAAGCGATTGTGATAGGCATTTGTAAAGTATGGATGCTAAGTGTGGTGACATATGTGTCCCTTATAGGTGTATGAGTCCTTTATGGATTGAGTGTGAAATATGTGAAATGGTTGGGATGGATGTTGAGCTTGAAGCTCTAGATGAGTATATGAAAAGTAAGTGTTTTCCCTTTCAGGTTTGAAGACTATGTAAAATTTGGGGATAGTCCAATTTATAGGGGAAGTGCTGCCGAAAATTTCTGCAGAAATTTGAAAAGTTTAGTAGCAAGTTTAAGAAAACCTAATTACAGTTGTGTTTAACTTAAAAGTTTGGCATGAGTAAAGCATGTTATGTGTATGAGGGCCGCTGTGGACACGAAGCACATTGAAATAGTCCTTAAAGGAGACTTTAGTCGTCCAAATGAGAATTTATAAGTCCAATTCCAAGTGGAATTGATGTAAAGCTCAAATGAGGGGCTAAAAGCCTTGCCTAAGTGTAGAGTGAAATGATTAAAGATGTTTAGATGATACAAATGTTCAAAGATGATCCAAGGATAGTAAGTAAGGTCACAATAATCATGAGATGGAACAAGAGTTCCTTTTAAGATAAGTAAGGTTCAGTTGGTTGAGTCTCGGACTCGCCTTAATTCTCATTCGTTTAATTCTTTCAACAAAGTCTATCAATGTCAAAGTTATTAAAGCTTTTTATCGATGTTACATAGAACATAGGGCATAGATGGATCATAAGCGTGACCCTTTTCCCAACCTCTTCACAATGTTACGGGAGCACAAGACCAACGTCCAAGTTCATCTCAAGAGGTTGCAAACCGCCTTTGGTATCCATTGTGCGGCTAATCCGCTATTTGAGTATCGCAGTGATGAGTGCCAAGTTGGTGCTTATTGCCCCCCCTCCCCACAAGAGTGCGTGGGGACGATGTAAGACGTTACCTCCGCCAACTGCTCCGTCAGGGAGAACCGGTCGATACGCCTGGTGCTTCAGCTACGACTACATTGAGCACAGAATCACACCGCATTGGAAATAATTTTGGGGACCTTAGAATTTGTTTTGTGTCAAAATATAGTTTGGATATGGTTGAAAAAGGGGTACCCTAAGGACAAGTGGAAGGGCATCCTCATATTCTAGGATATTTACATTAGTATCATACATTGAAGGGTTTTAACTAGCAAGTGCTTGTGATAGTCTGTAGGGCGGTGAACTTTATGTCATTATAGGGCCGTGGAAAATTATTTGGAATTTCCTTATTATACGAACCTGCTTGTGGATTTTATAGCTAGGTGAGGCGAGGAAAGCCTTGTGAGAATGCAATTGACTACCAACCGAAGATATATACAGAACAAGTTATAAAGTGGTGATGACAATAAGTTATGTGGAATGAGGGTATACTCCGTAGTAATGTTGGAATATGTCTCAAAGGGCGGGGAAATCACCTTGAACTACAAGGTCCTTAGTCTAACCTGGGAATAACTACGCGCCCAGGCACATACTCATTCCGCCACTAGGTTAAGAGAAGTTGCTTCTGGAGGATAGCTATTAACGAACAACCATCGCGAGGACCCAATCTTTTCTGCATGACTTTTATACTTTAAGTTCATCGTTCAAGTTTAACTTTTAATTCTTGCTCTCATTGGACATCCTCCTAATAAAGTTTACCCTCTCATTGCAATGTTAAAACCCAAGCTTCTCATTACCTATCCTTGCTTATTCTCAAGAATCTTTATCATATCCTATCGTTGTTATCAGTTCAGTGTGTTAAGACATTCAATGACCTGCCTTTAGTGGCTCATTCGATTCATGAATGATTCCTTGGGACCATTATCTACCCTTGATCTTTGTCGACTCGTTATGTCCCCAAAGATAAACTTCATTAGATTCATATGACCCTTCTTACTCGTTAAGATTTATCTTTTCCAGGTGATGGTCATGTTCTATCATGAAGCTGAACACTCCTTTCAAAGCTTAATTTCCACAAACGTTGTACCTTGTTTAGAATCAATAGCTTATGCTCTAATGTTAGGAAAGTTACCACAAAGCATTCATACTTCCCAAACTTTAATTGTTTTAATTCAGAATCAAGACCGATCCTGATAGCTTTCTCCCCCAATTCAAGCTCATTTCGAGGTACTTATAAACTTCCTTGTTCAGGAAATCATTGTAATCATCATCTTTGGCAATTATGCTATCTCTTGTTGATCTCAATTTTCTTAATCGATATACATGCGTAGTTGGGTTAAAGAATACCTCTATTCCTCCACGTCGTCTTAAAGCCTTAAGTCTACCAATGTAAACCTTTGCTTTGTTGTTGTTTTCCAAAATTCATGTTCTTACCTCTTAATTGATGGCACCTTCCTATTATCGCGTTTCCTCCATGCCTATTGGTGTCTTTCATAAGAAATAGATGCCTTGATGGAAGTTAATAAAGGGAGGAAAAGCGAAGTGGAGAAATGTTAGATTGCAGAATTATGTGATACGAGGTAAGATGGGAAAGGTAGAGAAATCGTTGTTTAAGAAATGTTAGGGACCTTTGGGTCAAGGCTTCTTACGATGAGAGGTTCATGAGTTGGCGAATATAGAACGCTTGAAGGAAGATTAGCTCTTCTTCCAAAGGACATAAAAGCCATATGGATATATCCGAACGAAAGGTTCTTGCCATATAATTTATGATGGGAAGAGAGTGCTCAATTACTTAACAGAGATAAAAACCGGTGTTTTGGACCCGTCTTAGAAAGTGATGCCAAGAGAAATGAGTTCAAAGTTGTATAAACAAACAGCGTAAGGTTCTCGTCACGATGATGACAGTAACCTTAAGATGAGATAAGATATAATGGGGACATATGAAAGGTAATGTAGAACCCATGATGTATGAACAGGGTGGAATAGTTAAAGCGTAGTCACAGATCCGAATTAATCCAGACGCAAAGACATAAGATCGAGTCGTCCACCACATGTCAAGATCGACCAAAGTAGACAAGGCGGAAAACCGCTCGAACTTCAATTGGAAACCGTGTTTCCTTTAAAGTGATTCAACTCAAGGATTCGAGTTTCAATATCTAGGGGAGGTTAAGCCCTTGCTATAGTAGGTCTTACTCCGTTGTGGAGGAGATCATTCCAATGACATATCTTTTAGATGTACCTTTTAATCCGAATATAGGCGTGACGTTTCACGTTTCTCCAACTCGGAAATATGTAACGCAACTGACCGCGATTACGAAAAAGAACCCCTGTTGAAAAAGGAAGGTCTCATCGTCGAACAACAATCGATCCAAAATTTTTGAACACGGAATCAAAAGACGTCACTCAAAGGAAAGTCCCTTAGTCAAAGCACTTTGGGCAACTCAAGACACCTCGGAAACCTCTGGGGAAACCAAGGAAGACATGAAGGGAAGCCACCCACACATCTTTTAAGGAATATCAAACACAATGGAACCAACAGCAAGTTTCGGGGACGAAACTTCTTTTAAGGGGGGGAGGATGTAACAACCCACCCCAAAATCACGTTTAATTATATCTACAGACGATAGTTACGCAAATCGCGTTCTAAATTTTTCGCGTTTACCGTTACTTATTTATTTATTGATTTATTTATTTATGTATTGTTATCGGTGTCGTGTCTCGCGTGCGGAGATGGCCAAGATGCGAATTATCGGCTTAAAAATTTCACTTTACATGTTCATTCAATGAGTTAAAGTATTTGAGTTATACGATTTATGTTATAAAGTTATTTAATCGTTAAGTTAATTGGTACGGGTTTTACCGTTTACGCTATTTATTAACCTAAAGGGGGTCTAATTAATCGACCTCGTAACGTTTATATTTTATTACCCAAACTTTAATTTATTTGGGGTATATTTATTTCATTTAAAGTACAAGTAATATTGATGTTTCATTTATTTGGATTTTCTACATCAAAGTGTTATTTTATGTTAACCCAATTATTACCAATTGATTTTATTGTTTACAAACTAATTATTTAAGATTACCACAATTACAATTTTTGTTCTTAGTGTACAAATTCAGATTTTAGTGAGGGTAGAGGAGTATAATTGATATTAGTTAGGAGGTTTCATTACAAGTCATTTTATTTTCTCCAATTAGACACCCATCCCCTCTTTTCCCCCTTTGCTGCTGGCCGAGCCCACAGCAGCCCCAGCCATTCTGCTGGGCTGTTTCCGGCACCGGCGAGGTGCCCACTGGCCGTCAAGGTGGCCGCCACCCCTCTTCTTCCCTCTTGTGTTTTCTCCAATTTTTAACTCAAAGGTAACCTCTCAAAAACCCCCAATTTCAATTCTTTATACCCTAATCTGAAAATCTATGTTTATTTATGTTTTCTTTGTGATTTCTACTCTTTTTACTCTCTTTTATCTTGAAATCAAGTATATAATTGTATTGATTAAGTTAAGGTTTGATTTTGGAATACATGCATGTGATTTTTGGAAGTGTTCTTGAGGTTTCTTGAGTATATTCATGGTGGATGATGTTTATATGTTCATGCATGTGAGTCTTAAGGTCTAAGATGAGGTAATTATCAAGGTCTATATTCTGGAAGTATGATGGATTAAGGTTATATGGGATGTGGTTATGTTTTGATATGATTAAGAGTGGAATAACTAAATTAAAAACTGAGATATTAGTGGTTAACGATTCTGGTTCGAATCTGGAAATTTACAGTAGCATAAAGGTGGGATTTCTGCCCAGATTTCCACTCCATTGGATAGCCTAAAGTGTTAGCAAACTATAGGCTTTGGAATTTCGAGTTTTCGACATGTATAGCCCGAGTTACGACCAAAACCGTAACCTCACGTTTTTATATTCGATTTCTGAGTCAGTGTTTTGAGGGCTGATTTTCGGACCTTTGGAGACTTCTTTAGTCTTTGTGGTAAACATGAAAGTTTTAGCTAACATTCTGAGCTTTCCGGAAATGTATCATATGCGTCCATACGATGTCGGGATTAAAAGATATGGGGTTTCCATTGAAGGGTTGCAATCTGACCTCTGCCCAGAATTCTTAAGTGCATGTCTGATTTGTTGGCCATTTTTCGTCCCTTTGGAGACTTTATTGATTTTAGTGACAAACATAAGAGTTTTAGGCCACATTGCAAGCTTTCCGGAAAGGTATGGTTCATAGTCATCGGATTTCGAGAGTGTGAGTTACGAGCCCGGGAAGCAGGGCTGCCCGGGATAACATTCTGCCCAATTTGGTTTATGAAAATGTGTCTTTTGGGCCTCAAATCAACCCAATAAGGGTCCTAAGCATAAATGTGTCATGGTTATAAGTTTTCATTTTAGAGTTATTTGTGTTTAAGGCCAAAAGTACTATATTGGAGTCTTAAGTGAGTCTTAAGGATGGCTTCCCAAAAGCTAATGAGTTTGTTAAAGTATTTCACTTCCCCATCTTCCTTTAGAATATTATTCAATGTCTTGAGCTAGCTAAGAGTTTCTTCTAGCTTGGTAGCTTCCAAGTTCAAAGTTACTTCCATCTTTATTGCTTAAATCATTGACCCAAGCTTGTTCTTATTGCATTCGAATATGTTTATCGTACTCCGTTTTATCGTTCATTTGCTATCGTATGATCAAGCCATAGTTAACTCCATCGTTCGCATCCTAGCTTTCAAGTGTAAGCACCCCATTCATCGTCAATTCAAGCTAATTTTATTGGATTCAAGCCCTTTCATTTGAATCATATTCTGCGTCATTATGTTCATGTTTTCCGACTCGGAAATTTCTAAGGTTTTATATGCACTGCTTCTGTCCGGGCCATTTTTCGGGCTCTTCCTTCCATTTCTAGCCTTTGGGCCAGTTGACAAAGTTCAAGATCATGTTTTTCCCTATTCCGGGATGTACTCTTTACGTCGTTTGATTTTCCTAACTCACGTTATGCTACAAACGCTATTTTGATACAACCTGAAATTTTATTCCTAAAGTTGTTTCATTTATATTACTAAGTTTCCAAACTCGTGAAACTAATTTAGAACCTTATTCGGTTCTTCATGTTTATGTATGCTTCTATTGGTTGACAAAGTTTCAAAGGCCATCTCCAAGCCGAGCCGAGTCGCCAAGGTTTTTAGCGTCTTAAGGTACGCAAATTGTCCAACTCTTGCTTCTATTAAAAGTCAAGTACAGTTTTATTGCATAGTTATATGTTCTAATGATTTTATTGTTTTATAAGTGGTCCCGACACCTATTCTACAGTAGCTAGAGTGAAGTCTAGCATTTCTGAGCTCCTATCGGAGTAATCTTGACTGGCGATGTCATCGCCTAGCAGTCACCCATCCAAACTCGAGATCGGTTTGGGCGTACGTGCGTGAGGTGCTTCGGCATCGATCTAAAAGGGATACCACGTCCTATAGTATGAAAACTTTTCAATGTTAAGCACAACATATGCATAGAAACTGTATAGCTTAAAGTATTCCATGGTTTAGCATTCTTGTGTCCCCTTCCCGTTTTCAAAATGATTTTAAATGCCGGCACTAAAAATCGTTTTCGAACGGTTTGACGTGTTGGAGGTTTACGTACTGAGTGTTTCCCCACTCACTTTGCGAATGTATTTCAATGTTTTGTTTTAGGCGGTCCGAGCTCCCAGGATAAAGACGAGGTTAAGCAGGAGCAAGTTGTCTGTACAGGGTAGTTCTCTAAAGGCGATCGAAGATCGGTATTCAAGGTTACCCAAGATCATTAAAGGTCACTCGGTTGTGAAAGGTCTATACGATATGTTTAATTAAAGGTTGAATAATGTATTTGTACTTTAAGTTTAGCAGTTGTGTTGTATGGAGTTAAATCTGATTTATGGTGGATTGTTATATTGTGGTTTTGTGTATGTGCCTTGTCCCGAGTGGGGACGGCGGTAATGCCTCGACCTAAGGTGTTCCGCTGCGCTAATCACAGGTTTGGGGTTCTAAAGTATAGTCTTAATCTTGTGATTAAGGTTGGGGCGTTACACATTAGAATGTAATTTTTATTTTTTTGGACCACCATAATATACAAATAAAGTAGGAATTAATGACATATAAAATATGAAAAGTAGGGATTATTTTTTTTGAACCTAGGGGTTAGGAACACGGTCGTATTGGTACGAGGAGTCGGGGTTCTAACCTAAGAATTTCGCGGGAGCACTCACCAACTAGGTTTGATGGTCGATGGTTTTGGTGACTGAACTACTGTCCTAAGGCTGAAAAAGAAAAGCATTATACAAAGGTAAGGTTTCGGGGGTAGTACCGGACTTCCTAACGAAGGACTAAACACGGAAACTGTGGTTTTAAGGGAGATTCATGTTCGATAATCAAGTGTAAGGATTGTGTGCATACCAAGCTAGCAAAGGCTTCCCCCGCCAGGACGTAAAGCCGATATTCGCTTCCTATGCACGAGCTAGCATCGACCTCCCCCCCCCTCCCCCAGCCAGGGCGATGAATTGATGTTGCACTTTCCAAAGTCGCATCACTCCGTGCATGATAGGCTTTGGTAGTATGAAAACCAATCCTAAGTAATCTATTCTGATTTCCTCTCGCCAGAGCAAGGAACCGGAATCGATTAAACCACCCTAGAGTCCCAAATCGATGTTTAAAAAGATCCATAGCCTCCCTACCCCAGGTATCCTTCACCCATCGCATGGAAATCTAGGGCGAAACACTAAGCATCTCACTAATCACTCTAATCCCGCTAATCCATGCCTAATCCTCCATTTGGGGTTCTAATTACCCCCTAACCATAAGGGAATTACTCACCCAGTCACAACTAACACTAGTTTAGAAATCAAATAAGAACTTGGCACGAAACAAGCAAAGTAATGAAAACAACGAATAACCACACTCCTGTCAAATCCATGGTTAAAAAACAGTTGGATAAAAGTTAAATTTCGGTAACTTTTAGTAAATTCTAGTAATTTACCCCAATATATCAAAACTATTTTTTTTTTTAAGTTTGATATTTTTTGGTAAGTTTTGATAAATTTTAGAAAATTTAGTCAAAAACTGGTAAATTTTGTTAAATTGGAGTTACACATGAATTTGACAAGAAACACTAATCAAGAACATAAGCAAGATAATAACACTAATCAATAACATAAGCAAGATAATCAAGCAAGTAAGTCAATTGAGAGCATAAAATAAAGGAGGAAGAAGAAAACTTACTGAGAATTGGTATAGATTCCAACCTTGAAGAAGAAAGAACAAGAATTGAAAGATTCAATACAAAAACATAAACCCTAATTTAATTACAAGAAATTAAACATAATCTAAGAACTAATCTAAGGGCTAATCCCTCTAACTATAACCTAAACTATGGAATGAAAAGCTGCCCTAAAAAAAGGGTAAGTGGTCAAAACACACGCGCTTCAGCCGACTTAACTGACACAGATCAGGACCACACGGTTGTGAGGTATGTTCTGTTCCAATTTTTTCACTTTCTGAGGCCTTCACGGACGTGAGCTGAGTGGTCACAACCGTGACACCCTTACTGTCCGAAAACCTGAACTTGTTTTGGCTATAACTTCCTCGTCTGACGTCCGATTGACTTGGTTCTTGACTTTTCATAAAGCTCTCGGAGTCTACTTTCCATGATATAAGCCTCAAAATCATAGCATATGTGTGGAAAATATGGTGACCAAAAGAGTGGCCATATGTCGACTTTCGCACACTTCTTGGCTTCTTGTCATCGTAGGCATAACTCTTTCATCTCAACTCGAAATGGACCTTATGATATATCATTGGAAAACTCTTTTACTGAGGAAGCAAGGAATGAACGTTGAAGTATGCAGTTCATAGCATTGATCCTCATCTATCCTTGAATTCATCTCGATTTTGTCTCTTTTTGCGCACTTTCCCTCCAATTGCATATTATTGGCGAAGAAACTTAAAAGAGAAGAAAAGTAACATAAAAATACTATCATTATTCATGGAACCAAGGAAAATGCAAAGGAAAAGAGATGCATTTAGGCTCAAAACCAAGCCTAAACAGCCTCCCACATTTAGCCTTTTGCTCGTCCGGAGCCAAATAAAGCAAAGAACTAAACTAAACAAACAAGGAAACGCTTAAGTCACTTTCATATGAATCGCGGATGCATTTAGCGTATGTATCAAGCCCTTTGAATCCCCGGTAGCCCGGGTGGAAGAGGTAGGTCTCGTGAGGGTTTGTAGAAGCTAGACCTACAAAAGCAACAAAGAAAAAGAAAAAGAGAAAGGGAAAAGGAAGTGAAAATAAAATAAAAAAAACTTTTATGAAAAAGGAAGATGAGGAGTTTATAATTGCTTTATAAATGAGAACTAGCATTGTATATCCCATGCTATGCACGGGAAATTTTTCAGTATTTATATGTATTTTTTTGGAGGAATTTATAATAATTATCAATTAAAATATTAATTAGAAGTTAATAGAAACAATTATATAACAATGGTACTATCATTATATTTTCGTATTTGTTTCGTATAAATTCTCTCCAAAATTAATTTACATAATATAGTAGTAAAGGATATTAAAATCTATATTTATTTTTAATATTGGGAAATTGGACGATAATATACCGACTTTTAGGGGTGTTGAATAGCAATATACCGACCTTCACTTTTGGACAGTAATATCACTGACCTTTATAGTTTGGTGACATTAATGTACTTTCAAGGATTTACACCCTAAAATTAACAACAAAACTAACCCCCTAATCCTAAAAATACTGAATACAAACACTCAACACCGCTAAAAATACCTAGAAATGCCGTTTTTTTTTTGCACTGCTTGCCACGTCAGACCGTCAACCGGTTAGCCGCTCAGAAAATCTTTGAAGGTACATTAATGTCACCAAACTATAAAGGTCAGTGATATTAATATCCAAAAGTGAAGATCGGTATATTGCTATTCAACACCCCTAAAGGTCGGTATATTAACGTCCAATTTCCCTTTAATATTGTCTTAATTACATATAATAAAAAAATAGTAGTAGTTTTTATTATTTAATTTAAATAAATGCAACCAATTATATGATTCTCTTTAAATCTTTCTCAATAAAATTCAAAAAAAATATTAATTTTAAGCATCAGAATAAATAATTAAAATAATGAAAACTATGTATATACATTATAAGTATAGTTTTATTGGAAAATTATTTTCATAAATAAATATAATTTTTTATCTAAAAATAATTAAAATAAAAATGTTTCAGAGAAATTATAAATCATTATACCACTTAGTAGTAAAAACTAATAATTGTAAATTTTAAAGTAATGATTTAATTCTAAATGTAAGCATATATCAACAATGGCAACATCAATCAAAACAAAGTTGCATTGCTTTATATATATATATATAACAAAGAGAGGTTAATTTACATTTTTTATCATAATGTTAGTATTTTTTTTCTTTTTTAGTTATTAAAGAAAACATACATACAACAATAATATAGGTTTTTCAATGGGAGTTTTACGCTTTAATAGCTCTTATATTTTTCTTTATTCTAATTTTTATATTGTGATTGATATATTATAATTGTAATTTTGGTGGAAGAAAGATTGACTCATGAATACCATTTTTTTTAATGAAAGCTTATGAATATTATTTTAATTGCATATTAATTTTATTTTTTTTGAATTATTAGTTTTGTATAATTAAATTAGGAGAATAAATCAAGAATCTTAGGGTTTATTTTATTTATGAAATTGCAATTTATGTATTTGATGATGATCTTATTTGTAATTTATTCACCATTTTTCTAATAAAAAATAATATTTTACTTATTGTAAATGACCATAATGATCTCAATTCTCAATCTTTTATCTTATACATTGAGGCAAATTTCAATACTTTGTAATTTGTTGTTCATTTTAATTTTATGTGATGCCTAGCTATATCAATTATGTAATTAATAATTTACATTTTATCATAATGTTAGTTGCAATTTCATTTTCTTGTTACAATTATTAAAAGAAATGGAACAATAATATACGTTTTAAAAAGGAGTTTTGCACTTTAATATTGCTTAAAAGTTTAGTTTTTTTTTTAATATATTGATAGTGATGATTAGAATTTATTTAGAAAAAAAGAAGAAGAATATATTACCTAAATGGTTAAATGGAAGATGAAATCCAGAGTTTGTGTGTAGCTCCAATTAGAAGTATTGGTTGTAAAAAAGTAACATTAAAATTGAGTATGAATTAATAATTTACATTTTTATCACTATATTTTTATTTGTAATCAATTTTGAGATGTCTTTGAATTGTAATTGTTAGTGGATAGTTTTTTTTCTTTTTTTCTTTTAAATTAAATGCGATTATGTGCTATTGAGTAATACTTGAGAGGGGAAGGTGAATAGGTGATTTCATGTAATTAATGATCTTGTAAAATAAATGATTTTTTCATAAGCATGACACATGTCAATTGTATGCCACATGTCATTTGTAGATTACTTTTGTTTTGTTTTAATATATGTAATAGATAATCAGGTTTCTCACCATAAAGAACCTCATATGGTGTTTCATTTTCAAGAACTGATGATGGGAATCTATTGATAAGATAAGTAGCTGTAAAAATATTTTCTCCCCAAAATTTTTGAGGTAGATTAGCTTATAGTATTAAGCCTCGAGCAAATTCTAAAAGATGTTTGTATTTCCTTTCAATAATACCTTTTGCTGAATCTACACAGGAAGTCTGGTGTCTAATGCCTCTTTCTTGAATAAATTGAACACTGGTGTCTTTGAATTCCATGTTGTTATCTGTTCTTATACACTTAATAGTAACATCAAACTGGGTTTGAACATAAGAAACAAAATATTGCAATAAAGGAAAAACATTACTTTTACATAACATTAAATGTACCTAGGTAGCCCGAGAAAAATCAACCACTATAGTCAAAGTGAGAGTAGTGATTGTGACTTGTGAAATCGTATATATTTCACTTAAGTCCTTGCATTTTGTATATTTATCTATAGTTCTTGTGCTAACATGTATTTATTTTAATTCGTTGTTGACGTAGCATTAGCTATTTAAATGTATATTTTACGTGATGGTATAGAAGATTGTCATGTCATGCAAGATGTTTATTTACATCTTGTGACATGACAATATCAACTGTCATTTTTTTTTTTGAGAAAACCCCAGGGGCATTAGTGCATTGCTAATTTGTCTGACGATACATAGGGGCTTACTGCGGGTGGGCATGTTCCCATCCAGATACATTCCTCCACCTCATTTTTAGTCCTAGCTAGTGTATGCGCCACACTATTTCCCTCCCTCTTTACATAAGACCAAACACAAACTGAGAAGGGTTTGCTGAGTTCTAACACATCATTAATCATAAGATCGAATTCACTGGCTTCAATCTGCTTGGCCTTGACCTTCTGTATTAGCTGAAGACAGTCAGATTCGACCTCCACATTTTGGTAGCCGAATCTACAGGCCAATTTCAAGCCATATGCACACGCCTTGGCTTCTGCAACGTTCGCCGCCCACCTAGCCCTCACCGTCTTTGCCGCAGCTATTAGCACATCGCCATTCGCACTCCGTATCACAGCCCCCAAGCCTACTAAGCCATCTTTGTCACACGCTGCATCTGTGTTTATCTTCACTCCGCCTTCATGTGGTGGCTTCCACTTGGGACAGGGGTTCATCGAGGCTCTCTCCGGCCTTGTCTCTTTTTTTGTCGCTTCATTGAAGATTTTAATCGTTGTTTCCAAGCGCCCCTGTATTATTGCCGAGGGGGTTTTCTTGTTTTGAAAAACAGCTTCGTTCCGGACATGCCATGAGATCCACGTCAGGAAAAGAGCTCGCTGAAGTGCTTCCGCTGGTAGGTCTCGCCACCATGCTTTAAGGGCCATTCTTGTATCTGTTTGCTCCAAGGCTGTCTTGTTGGGTTCATGTGCTAGGTTTTTCCAAATATCCACTATCTCCTCACATTCCATAGTAGCATGTAACATAGTTTCACAGCCCTTTCTGCACCTCGGGTAATCTCCATTCTCCCTAATGTGTCTGCGGAAGAGCGCCCCTCTTGTAGGGAGAGTCTCGGTGTATAATCTCCAAAACATATGCTTCACTTTTGGCGTCACCTGAGCTTTCCAAATGTTGGGGAGAAACTCATCAAACTCATCCTCAGAAACCGAGATGCCCAGCCAATAGGCCGAGGCTACAGTGAACATACCGTTATTCGAATAACACCACACCATTTTATCCTTTGATTGTTGTTCACTAATAGGTATTTCTAGGATGAGGTTTTTGTCTCTATCGTTGAATATTCTGTTCAGTTTCTCTTCGTCCCACTCGGTCCCATCCGGTGTCATCAGGTCACGCACATACAATTCCGCATCATCTTCTCTCCTTAGCGTTGTCGCTTCTTTCCCCATCCCATCAATCAGCCATGGCTCAGCTCGTCCCATACCCGTACACTTCTCCCATCGCCGATTCGCCAGCACAACCCCTTTTGGAGCAGGCCCAATGCTCCATGAATGCTTCGCCATGTATAGCTTGGGTTATATCCTAACTCCGCCTGTGTTACTTGGCTCCTTGGGTAGTATTTTGCTTTCATCACTCTGGCCACAAGCGAGTCGGGATTTGAGAATAGCCTCCATCCCTGCTTCGCTAGTAATGCATCGTTAAAAGCATCAAAACGTCTAAAATTAAGGCCCCCAAAACATCGTGGTTTGCACAGTGAATTCCAGCTCCTCCAGTGCATACCCTTCCCTTCGCCACGACTACTCCACCAAAATTTGGCAAGCAGTCCATGCAGTTCATCAACCAATGTTTGTGGTAGCTTAAAGAAACTCATCAGGTACGTAGGTATAGCTTGCAACACTGCCTTGATGAGAACTTCTTTGCCTGCCCTTGAGAGAAGCTTTTCTTTCCATCCTTGTATAGTTTCCAAAGTCTTTCCCTCACTCCTTGAAATATTTCCTTCTTTGACCTCCCCACAAGAGTTGGAGCTCCAAGGTACTTGTTGTGCTTTTCCACTCTCTTCATCCCCAAGATACCGGCCAGTTCTTCCTGCTTGCTCTCCTCTACCCTTATGCTGAAAGTAATTTCCGACTTGTCCATGTTGACCTTTTGCCCGGATGCTTTTTCGTATTTGTTGAGGATTTCAACCACTTTCAAGCATTCCTGTCGGTTCGCCCTCACAAAGAGTAGACTATCATCTGCAAAGAATAAATGGGTGATTGTGGGTGCCCCTCTACTAGCGCGAGCACCATGGATCTCCTTCTTCTTGGCCGCATTTGCTATCATTCCTGAAAGAGCTTCTGCTACCATAATGAAGAGATAAGGTGAAATAGGGTCTCCTTGGCGGAGACCTCTTCCGGGGGTGATGTTCCCCCTAATCTGCCCATTAATAATAAAAGAGTATGATACACTTTTGATACATCTCATAACTGCTTGCACCCACCCTTCATAGAAACCCATTTTTTGAAGGACCCTCTCAACAAAACCCCATTCTATTCTGTCATAGGCCTTGCTCATGTCCAATTTGATAGCCACGTTTCCTTTCCTACATGTCGACCGCTTTTTCATGGTGTGGAATAATTCGTGGGCTATGAGGACATTATCGGTAATAAGCCTGGACGGAACAAATGCACTTTGGTTTTCTGAGATTAAATGGTGCAGGAGCGGTTTTATTCTGTTCGCAAGGGTCTTTGATGCAATTTTATAAAGTACATTGCACAGGCTTATGGGTTGGTAATCAGTCACCTTGGTTGGGGCCTGTATCTTTGGAATTAAAGTAATAAGAGTTTTGTTTATGGGATGGGCATCGATATGACCCTCAAGAAGACCTCTGACAAAACTAACAACACCATCTCCTACAATATGCCAGAATTTTTGATAAAAAACAGCGTGCATACCGTCACATCCTGGAGCTTTATATGGGTGCATTTGGAAAAGTGCTGCTCGAATCTCCTCCCCGGTGTAAGGTTGCCGAAGCAATTCATTCATCTCCGCCGTAACCCTTGACTCAATCCCCTCAAGCACTTTATCCCCACCATCAGATTGTGTGGATGTGAATAAGTCTGAATAATATTTGGTGAAGAGATTCTCAAGTTCCATGCACCCTGCCACTTGTCTCTCATCTTCATCTGTTAAGGTTCGGATGTTGTTTCTCCGTCTCCTTGACTTTGCTTTATGGTGGAAATATGCAGTATTTTGATCTCCATCCCTTAGCTCCGCACTTTTTGCCCTCATAAACCAATAAGCCTCCTTCTTCTTGTGTAATATGTGAAACTCTTCCTCCAACTTGATGCACTCTTGTAAGTTTGTATCAGTTGCTGGGTGCCTTTGTAGTTCCTTTAGGCGTTTTTCAGCATGGTTAATCTGATGCTCCACCTGTCCAAAAGTTAAGTTGCTCCAGGCCCCCAATGTTGTCCCACAAGCCTGTGTTTTGGCCATTGCATCCCCATTCATCTCGCCATCCCATGCACCCCGAATAACCGCTTCAATGTCTTGGTGATCCAACCACATCTTCTCAAATTTGAAATTCTTCTCCTTCCTGCCCTCCTTTCTTTGTCGCCATCTCGTGTTTAGTTCTATTGGGGCGTGATCCGAGACCCACCTGACGTGAGCCTCGACTCTATGAAGTGGGTATTTTTCACACCACGCAGTGTTTGCCATATATCGGTCAAGCCTCTCTCTTACACACTTGCTGGGATGTTTACCCCTTTGCCAAGTAAACCATCCACCCTCACATCCCAAATCTCGGAGTTCAAGGTCATTTAGAACTCTGCCAAATTCCTCCATTGCTCGTTGATCTCTTACCGCTCCCCCACTCTTCTCTTCCATGGATAAGATTTCATTGAAGTCTCCTCCAATGATCGTAGGGATTGAAGCCTCGCTCACAATTTCCCTCATTAAGCTCCAAGTGAGTCGCTTATTATGTCCGTCTGGCCACCCGTAAATCCCAATCAGCCTCATCATTATCCTTCCTTCCTCCCAAATATCACCCCTAATATGATGGGAGTCGAATGATATTAGTCTAAAATCCACACCTTCTTTCCAGAGCATCCCAAGTCCCCCACTCCGACCCCTACTATCCACAAAGAAGCCGTTTTCAAAACCAGTGTATGTTTTTATTCGACCCATTTCAGCAGCGGTTTGTAATGTCTCAGAGAGGAACACAACCTCTGGGCCACTGTTTCGGCTCCATTTCTGGAGCATCTGAACTGCTCAGGGTTTGCCCCTTCCCCGGCAGTTCCAACATATAAGTTTCATGGCTCTTCGCAGAGCAGGTTTGCCCCCTGCCCTGCTACTTGCATATTAGCTTCCATCTTCCTCAGTTTGTGGTTATGCATCTCCCCTGTCTGTGCTCCTTCTGCTTCCTGTTCTTCCTCATTTTTCCTCTTCATTGGGTGTGTCTTGATGATGACATTGGCCACCTGATCATGTTCTCTAATGAGTCTCCTCCACTTTCCTCCATTGCTTTTCTTAACTTGATTTACAGTAGCTGCATTTGGATCCCCTTCCTTTGGGCTTGAAACCCTATATTTCGAGCCTGTTTTGGTCAGGTCCACATTTGGGCCCAACAACTCCCCATTCACTTGTTGGTTTATGCTCTCCTCCCCATCTATTTTCCTTTTTCCCTGGATTTCATATTGGACTTGCATGTCATCTGTAGCAGCGCCATGCATGCCTATCATCCCATCCCCTACCTCCATTGGCACCTCACACTGGTTTGTTATTGTTGACTGGTCATCACCATTGTCTCCTTGTGTCGTCCAGCTGTCTCCTTCCCTTCCACTTTGTTAGTAGGTCAACCCTCCTACTTGGCCCCTTGCACCTTCTCTTGTGTCATTCATGAGATCATCTGCCTCCTGTGGGGATGATATGTTTTCCATCTGAATGTTTGCACCTGTCCGGAAAAGCACTTTTCTTGCTGCACTTATTGGTCCCAAGCTCCTTGCTTCTTTCTTCCTAGTTGGGTTATGTGCTGACAGTCCTCTCTTTAGCTCCTCCAGTTTAATTCTTTCTTTCTCCCTTTCTTCTAAAGTAGCGCGACTAAGTCTCTTCCTCGGGCTTGCTCTGAGCCATTCTCCATACATGTAGATTACATCATGCTCATTTTCTTCCTGAAGCTTCTTACAGTCTTTATCTATATGCCCGATTTTCCCAAAATAATAGCAGAACATGGGAAGTCTCTCATACTTGAAGTCTACCCACTTCTTCCCTTTCCCCGCAGCTATCATTATACCCCTTTGAAGAGGTTTCTTCACACGTATCTCCGCTCTGATTCACATGGTTTTTTCAAGACCAAGGGGATCCGAGTCGTCAAACCCTAGAAAGCCTCTGAGCCCCTCCCCTATCTCCTTTGCTATCGCTTCTGTTCTTTTGTTGAGGGGTGCATCGTAGACTCGTACCCAGAATGGACACCGGTCCAGAGCCAGTTCTGACGGTTGGGCATCCTTTGGCACTTCTTTTAGGATCAGCAAGTTGTTGTCAAAAGACCAAGGTGCACCATCGAGAACCCTTTCTTTGTCGTCTGGGTCAAAAGCTGGAAAAGAATTAAATTTTGTTCAACAGCCCTTATAGGCACGCCTTTCTTCACCCTCCATATTAGGGTTAGGGTTCTCTTGAGGGCATCAAAAGAGAAAGGGCGCTCTGTGCATAATCTGCCTGCAAGGACCAATGTTGATTTGTCAAAACCCTCTTCTCCCTCCGCCGTGATCTCTTGCCCGACCACCCTTTCTTCTTCTTCCGTTAGAGTGAGGCGCTGCCATGCCTCCTCCAAATCTCCTACCGACCCTTGCTTCACTTCAGCCATTGCCTGATAGACAGGACTGGAGACCCCTATTCGGGACTGACTCTGATGCGTGCACAGTGCCGACTTACCGGAACCCTACAATCTTCTCTTGGCGGCAGAAACCCTAGCAGCCAGAGAGAAGGACGAGGGACTATCATTATCTTTATAGTAAATATTATAGGTTTGTAATTTGCTTAGTGTCACATAGCGACATTAATTTGTACAACAATCTTGCGGCGGTAACAAACTTTGATCCAAGTTTATCTTATAAGCTTGCTAGTAAGCCTTTCACTAATTAGGTTTTTACCTCTTTAAGTTTTGAGAAAATAGGATTTTACCCCTCAAGTTTCGAAAATTAGGTTTACCCTACCTCAACTACAAATTAATTAAGTAATAAATTCACTCCTTACCTTTGTATTAAAGATTAAATACATCCTTTTTAGATAACATTCGTGTTTACATTAATGTGAACTGACCAAATGTCCTCCATTTAAAAATCCATTTGCACACGTGAGAAATTAAACTCATCCCACCCTTCATCATCTTCGTTCAATATCTGAGTTTGCTTTCCTTAATTCATCCGGTGTTTCGAGCAGTACAACCTTAAGGACGATGAAAGGAGAGACGACACTTTGTTATTCTTTTGGGAGGGGTAAATATGTATTTCGTTACTTTTAATTAGGGTCATCTCAGACTTTTTACGTCCTTCTACATGGGTAGTTTTGTCTTCCACCGGAAAAAGGGGTAAAATAATTATGAGTTTAAACGTGAGGTAGGGTAAACCTAATTTCCGAAACCTAAAGGGTAAAATCCTACTTTTTCAAAACGTCAAGGGGTAAAAACCTAATTAGTTCCTTTCACAAAACTTAGATTATGAGAGATTAAAAAAACTTCAAAAATAAACTAGATAGACAAAAGTGTGTTTGGGAAAATACTTTGAGTATTGCTTCCAAATATGGATGACTACAAATAAGATCCCAATGGGTATTTATACAATTCAACCTCCTCAATGGACAGTGGAGATTGATTTGATCCAACAGTCCCTATTGCTAATCTAGATCCTTCCTTATAAGTATCTTATACTTTTATACAAGTGTAGAATATTTGAGAGTACTCTAAAATGTTTTAGGACATTCATGAACACTTTAGAGAAATCAAGAGAATTTTAGGGAATTCTAGAGAAGTCTATAAAATTATAGAGATCTCATAGAAAATACGGAGTATTCGTGATGTTTCTGAAACATTTTAAGACATTTCAGATGGTTTCAGAAAATTCGATAACATTAGGCATATCCAAACATCAATGATAAACATCTTGACGCAAAATGGTTATTAACCATGTTTCATTTTACCTAAATCATTTATAAAGTTAAATGTAACTATATTTGAATCATTATAAAAGTATATTTCATTATTTTGAGGGTTATTATAACTTACAAACAATATAAAAATAATTATTTATTTATATGTTTTCATAAATATAAAATGTGTATAAAATGTGTATTTTCTATTATGATTGATAAAATTAGATTATTATTTATATTTTTTGACCTAGCTAATAAGTATTATACTCTTATAGTTGACAAGTATATATAATTATTAGAGAAAATATTATTAAAAACTACAGAAATATGAAATATGAAAAATTCAAGAGGGTTATTAAATATCTTACTTCAAAGTATATCATTGTCTATAATAATAATGGACCATGATACACGTTTTGCATCAAGATAGTTAATAATCATCTTGAATTATCTATATTTCACATTTTGTTAACTTTTAATAATATTTTCTTTAATAATTATGTATATTTATCAACTATAAGAGTATAATACTCATTTGCTTGGTCAAAAAATATAAGTAATAGCTAATTTTATCAATCATAGTAAAAAATGCATATTTTATGCATAGTTTTATATTTATAAAAAATATAAATAAATAAATATTTTTATACTATTTATAAGTTATAATAACCCTCAAAGTAATGAAACATACTTTTATAATGATTTAAATATACTTACATTTGATTTTATGAGTGATTTAGATGAAATGCATGATGATTAAGAACCATCTTGTAGCAAGATGTTTATCATTTTGCAATAATAATAATAATAATAATAATAAGCAAAGCGCTCTTCCTTCTCTGTGCGTGTCTGTGTATGGGATGGGGCAGAGGGAACTCCAGTCTGAATGCAGCTTGAAGATTTGTTTTCCCAGAATTCAGACATGGAAAGTGTACGGGCTTTTGCCCATTTCTCCTCCATTGTTTCCTTCCCTCAACCATTGAAATATGCCACCAAGCTCAACAAAACTTGTTTCCGGGTCGCTGCCAAATTGAATGGCAACGATGACCCTCTACTCCAAGCTGTCGTTCATGCTGCTACTTTACGTTTCCAGGAGACCCATCGTCCAGGTATGTCTCTTTCTCTCTTTCCCCTTTCCCCTTTACCATGTCTATCAATTTTCATTCAGACATATTGTCGAACAGTTGGCAGGCATTTTGTTTCTCTAGCACATTAGTGGTACTTTGTATTTCAGCTTTGCCTTTGTCCTGGAGAATTATGAACATGTATCACTCTGAAAGCGATTAGAATCTTGTTTGAGCTGCATGTGGCATCTATTTTCCAAGTTTGCCTGCCTCAAGATGGATCTATTGTTGCTTTCTCAACATGTATTTCAATTATCAAGTCCCAGTAGCTCTGGAAATTTCCATAATTATGTAACGCCCGGCCTCACCCGGACCGCGGACATTACCAATAAGGCAATAACCGCTTCAACGATTGCTGACTGACCCTACAAACGCTCACACGTTGCCGAAAAATTTCTTGAGGGTCACCCATCTTGAAACAACTCCCAACCAAACATGCTTAACTAAGGAGTTTCCAACGGATGAGCTACCTTGAAAGAAGGCGCACTTTGGTGATATGAATAGTCATTTCATTCCCTTTATGCCAAACTTAATCATATATCTAGGGTGTTACAATCAACCCCACTTAAGCGCAAAACGTCTTCGTTGTGCCTCAATCCACTTTAGAATCTTTGCCCCGCTAGGTGATTGCCCATGGATCTCTCGTCCACTGGCGCAGCTCACGATCGCGGGTCGGTTTCTTATACCATCTGTAACGCCCACACGGGCCACGGACATTACTGATAACCGCTGTCAACGATCGCTGACGGACCCCACAAATCACCACAAGGCTTTCCAACGCACTTCGTTCTCGCTCACATGTTGCCTGGGAAAAATTCCTAGGGGGTCACCCATCCTGAGACTATTCTCAGCCAAGCACGCTTAACTAAGGTGTTCCCAACAGATGAGCTACCTTAGAAGAAGGTGCACTTGGTGATATGAATAGTAATTTCAATCCCTTTTAGCCACACTTAACCATATATCCAGGATGTTACAAATCACAACTGAGTTTGATTTAGTAGAACACTTGTTATTTTGATTCTTCAAACTTGGTTTTTGAATTGTGATCCCTTGGATAAGAGGAGGATTCTTTTTTCGAAAACTATAGAGTGGAAGAAACGAAGGATAGTATTCAGTGATTCAAGTTGGGACCTTGGTATTTCTAGGTGCTGTTCTGATTGATGGACTTGAATTTTAAGAAATAAAATGCATTCCAACTCCATCACATCCTTAAATGAAATGAATTAGGTGGCATTGTTCTCTTTGTTCTCTATGCTGCATGCCGATATTCTCACGGTCTCATGGATAAGCAAGCTTAAAAAAACTACTCATGATTCATAATTCTAGGTGGTGCTCCATAATATCTTAGCTATTCTGTGGAGGATTGTCCCAGAGTTTAAACGTTTCATAGTGCTTAATCTTCGATTTTGGCTGGAATTGCTTTTGCAGAGCCCCTAATTCATGACCCATATGTGGCTTGCTTGGTTCCTGAAAATACTCCCATGGATGTGGAGCAGTACACTCATCCTTACTGCCTTGCTACGAGATTCATTGATGATAAACTGCTCCAGACATTGAGAAATACCGACGGGCTTAAACAGGTATGTTGAAAGGAACATTGGGAAGCTGACTGATACGTGCACACTAATATTTGATATTCAAGGCTTTACGAATATTATTTAGGTGGTTCTATTGACAGACGGTTTAGACACTCGCCCTTATAGGCTGACATGGCCAAGCTCTACACTAGTATTTGATATTTCGCCAGATGGTGTTTATACAGAAGCATGCCAGAAACTGAAAGGTGTGTTCTATTGGCAGAATATCGTAACCTTGTTGTTCAGCTTTATTACACTTAGGTTGTTATATGTCAAAGTTCCTTGATGTGTTAGTCCTTGTGTCTTCCTTACTGCAGTGGTATTGTTTGGATCCTGCCAAGTGTTTGTTATTCAGTGACTCAAAATAAGTTATTGATAGTTATCAGTTCATGTGGAATTTCACAAGATTGATAAGATTCTAATCTGTGTTCATGTTGTGGGCCAGCTTTGCTGTCTCTGGAGATATCGTATCACAGCTATGTTTGCTTACTCACACGTTTTCTTTTTTTCTTTTTTTTTTTTTATTTCCCCTTCTTGGTTTTTAATCAAGAGTTGTAGTTGGCCTATCCGTTCTGTATACAATGACTGAAAAATGGTTGTGCTGCAACTTATCCCTGTTTGTAATTTTGGTAATGATAAACTCTGAACTCTGGTGGTGAACTCAACTACTTTTATTTCCTTAGTTCCTACAGATACATCTCATTTGTGTTGAACTTCAAGAAGCCTTTATATATACACAAATATACCACCCTAGATCTTTGCGTGTCGAAGTTCATCGATGTTTTATTGCATTTTGTCCCTTCCTTTGGGCTACAGTATTGTTCTCACTTCTCAATCCTGCCAAAGTGCCAAGTGAGTGACTGATGAACAAGCTACTGATACTCATCGTATGGTAATTTGCAAGATTGATATTAATGAAATATCAATGTTCTTGTGGCCGACTTTTTCTGTTTTACTGGGGAAACTGCAGTTACGGTGCAGTCCAAGATTTCTCAGTGTTATATGTGCTTGAAAGATTTATTAGCCAAAAGGTCAGGCATATGTGAATGAAACTGACTTTGTCGAGAACCTTCCTTGAGGTTTTTGTTTGACCTTTGTCTATTAGGTCGTGTGAGTTTGGTTGCACCTTTTCCCATTCTACATGAATATGCTGTGACATAATCTCGTATGAAAAATTTAGATATCGGGGCTCAGATTCCTAGAAGCTGCTTGTTGCTGCATGTTCCGTTAGAATCTTCAAGCATAGAAGAAGCTCTACGTGGTAAAGGATTTAACGGCAAACGCCCAAGTATTTGGGCTCTCCAGGTTCTCATGCTCCTAACACCTCTCAATTCGCATTGAATATGCCATAAGGGAATACTATGCTTAATGGAGAAGACATTTTTTTTTCCAGGGCTTGCCCCTGATGACACTAGCAAGTTTTGAGGATGTTCTGTTCACTGTTGGTAGCTTGGCCATGAAAGGATGTTTTTTAATAGGAGAAATCCCTGCCTGGTTAGCCAAAACTCAAGTAGAGCTCAAGGTAGTGTCTCACCTATTGGAACTTTTACCCGTTTAACTGTTCATTTGTTCTACTTTTTTCAAAGTTGCGTATGGTTTTGTTACAGAATCATCTCTGTTTATTTGCAGACTAGCCGAGAAGAATGGCTGAACAAGCTCTGCATGAAACATGGGTTTAGGGTTCAGATTATCGACTTTGAAGATGTAGCAAAAGGTTTAGGTAGAGAACCCTCAAAAGAACCCTATGACAATATCCTCTTTGTTGCGGAGCATTTGCGGTTTTCAGATGATGAGGTAAGACCACATAAACTTTTATATATGAGCTTCAATCCCTGTTCGAATTGTGTATAAGACGGCATTCATTACAATTTCTTTTCTGAGAACTTCACCTTTGGGGGGAAAAGCGTAGTAAGAGAACCTTAGCCCCACTACGTCTGACCTTTTAAATCTCTTCCTCTGTGTGTGTTGGGGAGCTTCGCCATGAGAGCATGTTTCTGTGTTTCTGGTAAAATTGTTTCTAGGAACACTTGTTTCTCGATACAATCTCTGCTCGGATCCGTGTTTCCAGCTGCGAAATCCGGGAAATATCCATGGTAGCTTTATCATAGTCCCCGGCCTCATAGAAAAGAACGAAGAAGAGAAACAAAAGGAAAAAAGAAAAAAGGAATTAGGTTTCAATGAAAATCTATTTTTCCAGTGAGCTTATTATATTTTACTAATGGCTTGAATGTCTGTGTCTTCTAAACAGATGGAAACATGGAGGAGAGAATTTCAGAGGGTGGAAGAGGAAGGAGACGAGGACGGATTTGAGGATCTCTAGGCATATTCATCATATTCAAGCTTCGATTCGCTAAACTTTTCATTTTAGTTCTCTTTCTGGGTTGATGTTCATTTGATTCGATTGTACTGTGCACAAATGGATCCATGCTTCCTGTGATTGAACAGTCATGGGAGCAGGAGGAATAGTGATGTATTGTTTGAAGGTAGAACATGAGATCTGATCTTGAGCTCAAAATTGAAATTTTGGTACATCATTGGCTAAAACGTGATTTTATGTTTGAGATGGATGCGTAATGGACACAGATGAAGCCACTTTCATCCATAGGTCCCATTCATGAACCTTTTTTTCGATTGTTCAAAACCCAACAGACGAAAAGGCTACAATCAACATCTCACACCAAGACCAACACCAAGAAGATGTGAGAAAAAGTCTTTCAACCATCAAAATACTAGCAATACACCATTTCTTGAAAGAAAAAAAAGGAATTTTGGACGCTAATATACTGAACGTTTGGGGTATTGGACAATAATATACTGAATTTTGACCTTGGACAATAATGCACTGAACTTTGGGAGGCATTGGACAATAATGCACTCGAGACAATTTCGACGGTGTCGAATTTGGTGACAATCTTATGTGACAGATCGAGAAGACAAATATTTTTGGACCAATTCATCTCCTCCACCGCTAAATAGGATTGCCACCAAGTTAGTCATTGCCAAAATCATACTAAGTGCATTATTGTTCAACACCCCCCAAAGTACAGTGTATTATTGGCCAATATTAAAATTCAGTGCATTATTGTCCAATACCCCAAAAGTTCAGTATATTAGCATCCAAAAACCAAAAAAAAAATTAAACTTTAAATGCTCCCCTCATTCTCAAATTCAATTATAATTTTTTCATATTTATTTTTATATATTTTGTTATTCTAATCGGAGTTAATTGGACCTAATCAAATCAGAGGTGGCCACCTCCATATCCGCTCCAGTTATAATCGGAATCGGACTTTTTTAATCGGGTTTGGATTTTCTTTTGTCAGACTTGGATCGAATTTTCTACTGCAGATCAAAGCGAATTCGTTTCGAAACGAATTCAGATCAGATTGTCATCCCTATCCTTAGATTGAGAGGACCCTTCAGCATCGTCAACAACCTCCCTAGATTTTGGACCATATGGGTCACGGATAATTCTTACCACTCATGAACATTATGATTTATGAGCACATAAGTCAAGCCCCAATGAGCCTTACCAAAAAGACAGTTGTCCTAGTGCATAACATAACATTAATATCTGTTGCTATCAAGTATTAACCATAGTTTTCTGCATTGATTATCATTACTAATAATAGTAGTATTAAGTCGTAAAGAAATACAATTAATCAAAGACTTTTAAACGAAACCTGCTTCCACCACGTTTGTAAGAATTTCTCAAAAATTCCACAGGCATCACATCCGTCGTCTCAATCTAGCACACAAGTCTTTGCATCCCGTCTGAATCTAGCATAGTACCGTACAAGTCTTGGCCTACAAGAGAGCCACGACTTTGTTGAAGCTAACAAAATGACTACTTAAATTGCTTTCAATCGTACAATACACTGAGAGACAAGTGCTCAATCAGACATCAGTCCATTTCATCTAAATATTCATGAAGGAATCCAGAACCTCCAGAAGCAATCTGGATCAGAAAATTGGGAAATTTCATTTGCGTACACGATACATACAATCATAGTAGTATTTGGTATCTCGGATTCACTTTACAAGCCCCCACAAAATGCAAGCTAAAAACGACCCAACGTGGCTAACAATTCTCCGAGAGTTGGAGAGAAGCCATCTGAACACGTGATAAATTAGTCTATAGGAAGTCATAAGCACCCCATAACTCCCCACCCACAAAGAAAGGGACCAAATTGCTAAACCAACTACCTAATACAGAAAGCGACGCCAAACCTGTATTTACATGGTTGTTGAAGGAAAAATATCAGAAAGGTCTAGAAAATGCATCCGAATAATGCTTGGTTGCAAACCTATTAGTCTGAAGAAGATGATAAAACCTGCACAATCAATCAGACTTTGTCATCTGTCAAGCCAGAATACATAAAAAAAAAAAAAAGAAAAGAAAAGAAAGTAGAATCATGATGCCTTACCTCAGATCTACCAACTGAAGCATACTAATAAATGCTATTGTTGCAAAACTGGAAGAGAGGGGCGTGGCCTGACAACATTGAGTACGCCCCTTGCAGTTGCCTATGAATTTTATGAGGCGGGGTCAGAAAATTATTGTAGAGCATGTAATTAAAGAACAAGAAACTGCAATGAAATAGGGAGGAAAAAGAAAAGATGACCTCAAAGAAGGAATTGAAATTTAGACGCAACAGGAATCGTCTTAGGAAGGGGGCTCGCTGGCTTCCTGCTAGCCTGCTGCTACGTAATATGGTATACAAGGAGTTTGATTTTTTGTTGAATTCCTGAAACACGGAATTTAAGAAAATGTTGTGTTCAAAATTATGCAAGTAATGCGAGCAAACAGAGTTAAACTGGAAAGAGATGCCACAAGAAAATAAATGCAGCAGCTAGCCATCTAGCATAAGGGATGTCGAAATCTTCTCTCTTTTTTGTTCTTTTTGGTATTCTAAATTAATTTCTTGTGCACTATGCAAGTTTCTGCCAAGACAAGAGAACATTTACTTGAGCAAATCTTTTGAGCTATGGATGTTATGTTGACTAGTACCCCTCCTGGATCTCATAACACAACTAAAGAATATTAGGACATTAACAGCCTTCATGGAGCAACGTTTTACTTATTCATGGGAAAATACACATTAGCTCCAGAGGAACATAATTAAAACACTATCTCTACCAAAACAGAAATGCACATGCAGACGCACACACACATGCACATGCACATGCACATTGGTGCATATATATAATCATGATGATCACTATGTCTGTGCATGCATATGACCATTCTATTTGACTCACATTTCTCCCAGTATGGCATCACATGTTCATGTAAGTGGAAATTCAGACACTATTTATGCAATACCATTTCTTTCCTCCGATTTGACAATGTTCACTTTCTAGCTATAATAAAAAGGCAAGAGATGCTCATAGTGCTTGCTACACTGGATCCATCCATCCCAGTTGTAGAAGTTGCGCCAGACTACAGTAAAGCTCCACTCAACTATCTTATAGACCAAAAAACAATAACAAAATGCTTTTTGTCGCTGCTAGTTTCATTTCAATCAGTGTAAATATGAAGTTAGCCAAGTACCTCAGTTATGTGCTCCAATTCTTTAGCATTTGGGCTCTCTTGGTTTTCGATGGTCCAACAGAATTGCAAACAGAGTTTCATTATACCGTCCAATATTCTTGACACAGAACCGATGTCCAAGAATGATTGGGAAATCAAGGCTGACAAATATCTGCAGAGCGAAGCATTTAAGTTAAGATCTTGAAGCACAGCCTTAGAAGTCCCCTTCATTGATGACAATTAAAAGGAATACAGTAGGAACACAAAAAGGGGGCGGGGGGCAGAGCTGCTCCAATATTAGCAAGCATGTGAAAGAGAACATCTCCACTTAGATTAGATCAGTCAATCTTTTACTAAAAGAAATATAAAACTCATTAATAACTATGGAATAGAATCAACCAGCACCTCCATCGGCTCCACAGGTAAGATCCAGCATAATTCTCAGAATTAATTTTTAAATGTATACATGTAATTAGACGAAAAGAATGGACATTAAAATTCAATAATGTACCTAGTGTAGAAATTTCATAGAATTCACCCACAGGGTTTAGGAAACTAGTCGCTACAGGTAAGGAATCTTCACTTACTCTTGATGGAAATTCACTAGTTCAGTAAAATCATGTGACTCTTGTATATGGGTCTGTAGTATGTTCCACTGGGATTCTATCACATCAACCTGAAGAAACAGGAATATTACAAAATTAAACAGGGACACATTTTAGGACAAAAATGAAGCTATGAAAGTACAAGAAAAATGTAAGCAGAATCGTAAGAGATGACAAAACCATAGTTTAAATGACGCAGCTCAATGATAGGAATGGCAAGCCAGCTGCATGCCATTGTGACTGCTCAAACAGCAATATGAAGTAGCTGCTGCCCTAGAGATTGTTATGCATCATTTCATTGGGCAATATTGCAATTTTTATAAACAAGAAAAGATGACAATTTGGACTTCCTCACACGAGTAAGGATCAAGAAAGCTTCTCAAGTTGTCATACATGCTCATCACAAGAACCTTATAACCAACTACAAATGTCTCACTATCAGCATTCCCCAATCCCCAACTTGCTGGGCTTGTTGAAGACTCGAAGAATTGGAATTACAAAGTCAAAATCAGCTCAAAGCCATGCTTGCAGCATGAGCAGGAAGAGAAAGTAGCCAAAACAATATACTCGCTCCAACAAATTTTCCATACAGAACAGCTTATCTTGTAACTAATTTATAATAGTTTCTATACCGTACATGGCCAGTGAAAACGAAACAGAAATTCGATTCTTCACATTTCTTTGCATTAAAGAAAGCCAACTAAATGTAATGAAACATCTAGCTGTTGGAAAACACCCCACAATGCAATCTCTTCCCGCCCACAAGTTGTTTACATTGAACATGATTTTTCTTTTTTTTTTTTTCAAATTTTGGTACCAATTGCATGAATCACACAATCTTCAAATAACAGGATTCATGCCACTGAAAGCATCAAACAAAATATACTCGCTTTCTATTCCGTATTTTCTTTTCCCTTTCCAATTTCCAATATATTTCCCTGCGCCAATTGAAATTTGGCATCACTTGTTTAGAGATTCAACTCATTTAGTCACGCATATGAAGATGAAAGATTGTCAAGGATAAAATTCACAAAAGCTTTCAAGCTAATAAATATAAAATCATGAAGTTGCTATATTGTTTTGTGGATGGACCATTGATGATAAATTTCAATTTTTATCCAGTATAATGATTATGCAACACAACAAACAAATATGATAAAGTCAAATTAACTCATACTGTCGATAGACAAACTGAATATAAAGGACAAAACAGAACTGGTTTACAGTACCTGGATATAAAACTGAAGATTTCTGATAAGAAAGGCCATATGCTCCCTAACCCGCCACATTGGTCTACAACGTTGTCGTCGTTGCTGAGAAGTTGAGCGCTTTCCCTGATCAGTGCGGCGCTTGGCAAAATCACTATGATCTTGATGCATAACAGATGCCCATGATTTTTCTAACTCCATTTGTGTTCGTTTAAGACGTAGAAGATATTGGAATACTCGGCGATACCTGTGGAGTAAGGTGAATCAAGTTATATGTGAAAAGGGGGTGCCAACCACTTACTTCAAGTTAACAAGGCTGATTAGGAGGTATTTCCATTGACTAACATTAGTAAGAAAACTATTTCAAAATTAATGTACGTCATTGTGTTAAGTCTTACTTCGACAGTACTTCCTGCGTGAAAAACAACTGCAGGGGCCAGTCAATTGAATATTCAAGAGTGATACCATCCCAGCCATCCAGGTCTGACGGAGAATGCGACGGGGCTGTGCCAGAACTTCCATCAGCATAAGCTCTTGCTTTAGATACATCAACTTGGGATGATTTAACAGCAACTCCAACTGAAGGCATCCTAGTAGTCAGCGTGAAATAAAAACATACGAACGTTCTTATCAGCAATACTATATGATAAGTGAAACTCGATATGGGACACTGAATTTAATACCTATGTTACTCCGACTCTTCATTTTCCCTACCGTACCCATGTCGGACCCTTGATACCCGGACAAGGGTATGACACTCGACACTTTGAATTACAATGAAAATGTATAAAATTTCTTTAAAATAGCCGAGTTCGACACCCGTATCCATGTCCGATATGGACACGCGTACCCGAGTCCGAGTAACATAGCTTAATACCACAATTAGCAAGCACATACACAAAGCAGCAAGAAAAAGGAACCAAAACAATTGACGAATAAGATTAAATAAAGTTCTTACAAAATCAACATTTAAGAATAAAATGTAAAGCATTAAAAATGGAAAAACAGCCATTCAACAAATTTCAAAACCTGAACTAAAATCCAGATCAGTATCTCCAAATACAAGTGTAGCATAGGTATAGATAAGAAGGAATATAATACAAAATGGAGAATACTGGCACTAACCGCAGTGATACTCTGGAGAAGTATTTATCTTCATCACTAATTGTCTTAACGGCCGCCTGCGTGATAAGGACAAAAGAAGAAAATGAACCTCATTCGTAGTGTAATATAAACAAGGAATCATAACATGCATATACATGATTCTACAGTTGAGCCAGAACTGCCTCGAAGATGGAAATAAGGCCTGAACACAAAAAGGCAGCAAAGTGTGGCTCAGATCATAATACACCAGTTTATACATATCTATCATAGTCTCTAGGATCTGCTGTCTTGCCATCTTAGATCAGATATCTGTCAACAACTCTTAAACAGTACTCTTGGTGTCCACAATTTTTTCTCCCCTACAAAATAACTCTGCACTTAAATTTAACTGTCTACTTGTTGTGTGACAGGAAGAGTCCACAGCTTGGACTTGATCACAAATTCACGACAGGAGTGTATCCTTCGCCATCCTATCCATACACCAGAGTTTGTCTCTCCAAAGTTCAAACATCTTTTTGAAGGCTTACTTTTTGGGTTTTGGCATGAAATCAAGCAGTCAATAGTGAGAGGTTCAACCAACATAGAACAAATCCATACGAACCAATGCTTGAAAATAGATACTAAGAGACATGATGTTGGCTAGACTTACCAGCTGGAACGGAACCATAAGGTCAGCTTCTGCTGTTGTTTGACGAGGTGGTAAACGCATTAACTGCCGACTCTCCTCTAAAAAGCACTGGCAATGAACCAAAATATTTCTTCAGCAATTCCACAGCTCGAGGAAAAATATGAAGAGAATAATCAACATAAGAATAGGAGTTCACAGACTACTCAAAGCTTCAAGCACTAAAAGGTCTAAATACAAATACCAAAAAACAAAAACAAAAAAAAAAAAACACCTTCACTTACCAAGTTTATAATGACTAACAAACTGAATGACAAGGAAAAATATGGAATATGCACCGTGCCTGGGCTGAGAGGAGTAAGGTAAGGTTGGGTAAAGTAAGGATTGGTAAGTTAGTTGGTAAAAGTTGAAAAGTTGGGTGTTAAAAATATGGGGAAAATTGGTAAATTTGGGCCAGGGTTGGGTAAAGTGGGTAATAACCACCTAAACAACAAGCCCCCAGGATCAAAGCTTAAGGACCAATGAAGGAATGTACAACTAACTGCATCGCAGAATGGGGACAAGTCTCAGATGTTTAAAAAAAAAAAGGCATTAGTTATGGAGTTCACAAGTACTAACTTCAGGTTCAGCACTGGGTTGGCTAAAATGAATGACGCAGGTTACCTTCAAACTGACTTTAGCTGAACCAATGAACCTTAAGCGTGCAAAGAATTAAGAATGTCTGTTCTACAAATCTTTCTTGACAGCTCCCATCTTTCTTATAATCTAGTGGCAAATTTGCATTGGTGGAGCGGAATGCAGAAGGTTTATCTACCAAACACTTTCATGGATCTCTTATAGGAGAATTTTTTTTTGTTATCAAACAGAATTATATTGCATGGAAAATTACACAAATACAAACATGGAATGCACTACCTTTGCTTCAAACCTAACTAACTCCTATCATGTTTTAATTCTTGATTCACGGTAACAGCTTTAATGAGCAATAATGGCATCATTAGTGGAAATAAAGAACATGAAACAAACAAAGCGGAAATAGAAAGAAGACAAAAAGAACTTAACCACAGTGGGAGGTGCCGCTTTCGGAGGTCTAAGGACCATGAAAGTCGTAAATTCTCATCATAAAGACTCCCGAAAGCAAGACCAACACTGGGAGCCATTGCTGATATTAATTACTGTTCATGGTCCTCAATTAATACAGCACAAATTGGATACTTCTTTTACTGTTTTCACATGTGTTGAATAAACATAACTCCCAGTCTATTGGCTTCACTACAAACCCTTCGAAGTAACAGCGGAAGCAAGGATGATATAAACTAGGAAATGAAACTCTACAAATGTTTGCCTATTCCTACAACACAAAGAGCAACTTAAAAAGCAAAAGCCGAAAGATTTGACAAAATTGTCGTCCATATCTAACCTGGAAAAAATCACCTTTTGCCAATAGAAAATAGTCTTTAAGAGCCTTCAAGTGGCCATTCAAATCTGCACGAACTACCACAAGCTGCATTTTTCCATTGGATACAGCATCAAAAACAATGCCCTTAGAAGATATTGAACAAAAATCACATACAAAATATCAGGACCTGCCAAAGGTGACTGGCTGCAATAGCGCGAATTGAGTCAACAGCACACTCAAATGACCTTTTGTGAAATTCAGTTGATTCCTGCACGTAGGAGAGAATTTGCTTTGTTATAGTTGTAGCCATGTTCAGAGACATGAAAATCTGCATCATTTCCTCATTTCTACTAGCTGAGAGGAGATTTAAGGTGAAGATCTCCTAATTTGGAAAAGACCAGTATTCAGACAATCACCCGTTACCGTGCATATAGTGTTCGTGCTGAAGTCAGAACTCAGAACTCTACAACCCCCCCCCCCCCCCTCTTTCCCTTTTTCTAACCATTAGCAGTAAGGCACTAAGAGTTAACATCTAAGCATAAAGAAACCTTGAGATCATGGAGCATTGCTTCAATTTTGTCCGCCTCGGATTGTGGGAGTAACTCCTCGATGAACTCAGCATCTGTAGAAGGGCCTTTTTGGAAAGAAAAGCGACCAGAAAATCCTGGTATTCTGTGGGATTGCCTTGGAATTTGATGGTGGAATAATGAATCTTGCGTAAAAAAGCCAGGGCTGGGATTCCGGAGGACCCTCACTGCTTTACCAGCAAAGAGAACTGATTCTGCAACTCGCATTTGGATATATTCAGGAAGCATATCCTGCATTGCATGTAGTTTTTTTTTGTATAGGAAAAAAATAAATATTAATAATAGGGTAAAGAAGTGATGTCTCAGCTAGCATCATACAAAGTTATTTACATCCAAAACACAAACTATCCACAAAATCTACCGCCTCAAAAGAGGAAGAGCTAAACTTCCCATTCACCCAAAAGAAGAGAGACTTAACAAAAGTTATATGAATGGCATGGAGTTAACACCAGCAATTTGCAGCGAAGTGAAAACGATAATAACCAATTTCCAGTCACACCACAGGTAGAAATTGAATGATGGCTGATTCCTTGTAGAGCATCATAGTTATCATCATGATAATAGGGGGGGGGGAAGGGCTGAATGAAGAGCTCTCTCACAAACTAATTGGACTTTGCTCGAACCTTTTACAAAATTCCTCTCATGCAAAGGCAATTCAAAAGTCCACCAAACACCTGCATTCACTAATTTCAGATTCAATTAACGAACCAACCCAAGACAGGCCAAGAGAACAATACGTTTTCCATTTCGATTGACAGCAAAGTTCAATAACTGCAACTGGATTATGTGAGCATGATCTCAGAGTATATGTTGATGTCTAGAGAATGATACAAGTTACTGGAAGTCCGGGGAGGATAACGCCCTCTATGATTCAGATCAGATAACCATTATAGCAAGCTAGATCAAACAAACTTCAGGAAAACAGCAGATGCAAAAGTCTGTGATTAAAACAATCCACACCATAACCAATAACAAATAAAATCATTCAAATTGCAAACTATCAGTTTGGGAAGATCTAGTGCAGATGAACACACAACAGAATAGAAGACTGGAAAATACCAAAGATATATGAAAACCCAGGTGCCAATCAGCCAATGACGAATTCTCTACACTCAACCGTGTGAATTTTTGAAGCACGTCTGCATTTGATTGGTCACTCTCTGCATCTTTGTCTTCCTGCCTGATCAAATGACCAAGTATTTATAAGTATGTACACTTCAAAGCCAAGGCTGATGCTGAAACAATATCACAGCAACCACTAATCAGAAGGAAACAAAATTTTTTCTTTGCTTCTGCACATTACACAATGACCAACTCAGTTGATACACCAGAACAGGATTTGTGCTTTGAAGGGATTTTAGATGTCAAGAGCTCCATCCCTAGATGTCTATGGACAGATGCTATATTGTCCCTCCCACCCAAAAACCAAAATAAATAAATAAATAATATTCGTTGTTTTGGGAGGGGCCACCACCACATCATAAGACTGAGAGATGGGCATATATCTGAACTCGATCATGGTCGGCAAGTGCTTATAAAGTTATAATTTCTCTGCAGTTAAGATCAACTAAGTCTCTCTTCAGTGTCTCTCAACAGTGCATCCCAGGACACATGCAAATGTGGCAAAGGGGTCTGGTGCTTAAGTACATACAGATACATATCAGCAAAATTCCCAATGAAGAATTGGCAAGAAACCAGAAAGAGAACACCACAGGATAAAGATACATCTTGTGATGGTCACAGTGCCTAACAATGGTAAATTGGATACTATCATTGTGAATCCAGTCTATACGAAAATCATGCAACCACCAAGTGTGCATACTAGCAGTTTGTTTCCCTACGGAAGAAGCATCTTTACAGCTAGTCACATCATTAGAAAATTGTTGACAAAGTTAAGGAATTATGATTTGTGAACTCCCATAAATATTAATGACAAAAAAAAAATCTGACAGAGTAAGAGAATATTCCAACACACAACCAACCAGCTTTTTCATGATCTTATGCCATTTTCGGGAAAGGCAAAGTATTAACTTAAAAAGAAAACTAAAGGGTGACTCATGCCTCAGATATAGAGTATTATCATGAAGAGGCTTGTCTATGTAAGTACCTTCTGATGAAAAATTCGCCATGAGGATCTTGAAGAATGCCATAAACCATCCAAGATGCAAGTTGGTTAAACATTACTTGATGACCATGCCAAAGTAATCTGCACAAGCGACGAAAAGAGGGATGAAATTATGGTGCAAGAGTAGACCATCAGCCACTAAAGTGTACTGTATTATCTAAGATTCACATGACATATAAACAAATCACCTGTGGAGTAACTTCAACTAAGCATACATTGCCTATATCTCATTTAAGCCAAGCTCATCACCATAGGCCATACGAATATAATTAATCCCCTACACGCCTAGACTTAGGAACTAGCAAAAAATAACAGCTAGACATGTATACTATATACTATATAGTCCATATAGACATAATTACAAGTAAAACAAGACATGAAGAGTAGAATTCTGTCCTTACCTCTGAAGGCAGGTTTGCAGTTCAGGCACCCCACAGTGGCATCTCTTATGCAACAGGCTGAGAAGTTTTCCACCACGGATATCATCACGCTCTATCTCCAAAACAAGCTCATAAAGAGGTGGCAAAAGAACAAAAAACTGGGGGCAAAAAAATAGTTATAACCTTGAAGATGAGTTCCACGACTTAAAGAGTGTAGTGACAATTAGTCAAAATTCTAAATTCTAACACAAATAACAAGTAGAAAACAAGCAAACAAAAAAGTTAAAAAAGAAAAGAAACCCGTCAAACATTTTGCTTTAAAAAAATAATAAAATAAATAATCGGAAACTATGAATATGTGTGAAATTAGTGTGGCTCGTCGAGTGCAACTGTTTCAAAGTTTGCATGACATTCATCAAGTGTGGATCAAAGGTTCAACACTTTATCTCTGTTATTTACTGGACTACCATCTACCATGAACAGACTGGGGCATATCCTTCCAATATTTTGATCAACAGCCCTATACATATCTCCACTGTTGTTCACTTACCATGGAAGCCAACAATATAAAATTATCAAAGACGCATTGAAAATTATCAAGTGCAGATTAGGAAATTGAAGGCTGGACACCCAGACAAGGTATGCATACATGTCACAAAAGTTACTCTCAAGTTCTGTCCAGTTAGACAATATGGGAGAAAGTCTATAGAAACATAACCAGCCTTTCAAGCCCCCGTCTCTTGCTTGACCCAACGCATCTTGATCATTTTCTTCCCCCTCTCGTATCGCTTTGTTTGCATGAGAGATTTAGCTAAGACACTCGAACAAAGACTTCATAAAGCTGGGTTGGGTTTGGGAAACATGCAATGCAAGCAATTCCTTCTCTACAACATGTCCTGGTGTATTCTTTGATTGCTTAATACAAGACAACAACAAATACACAAATAAAACAAGCATAATAAACATAAAATCCTTAATCTACCCTAGTTCAAAGGGCGAAATTATGGCCTTCAGGCCCATACATACACCAGACTTGTGGCTAACAACTTCCAGATAGTGATTTGAAGATCATTTGGAATGCTTGGAGTGCCCTCCCATTTTCCACCCACGATAAGAACTTTGCAATTGGAATCATGACAAGTACCATGATATCATTAATACCATAGCTTTCCTCTATCACTAGTGCTACAGTATATTGCCTTGAGCTTTGCACAATCTCTTCCTCCCTTGACCCCTCTACAGACTATCTCCAAAATCTTAGTCAAAAGATCCATTCAGCAAGCTTCTTATTGGTAAGCTTGGTTAAACAGTAGCGATTCCAAACAGAAGCCAAACCAATCATACCAAAAAAACCAAGAAAAAAAACCCCATAAACATGATCCTATATTCCTGGCACCTCAGATAAGCCTCCCAATTTAGCATGGTCTAAAGAATAGAGCCTAACATACAAAACCTTGCGCTAAAGATAGTTCTTTGAAACACAATTCACTGAAAATGCCCCAATTCAGGTAACAGTTAAACAGGAACAACAAGCTGGGCACAGTGAAGCAGGAAACTTGGCAGTGTCCATTGTGACCAAATAATTTGAATATGCTAAAATGGTGCATCTTCATCTCATTAAAATAGCTAAATGAACAAAATAGCATGAAATCTTGCAGTCCTGCAAATACAAAAGTTTCGTATTTTCCCACGAATTAGTGAATTAAAGTAAGCAGGATTCTTTTTTTAAAAAAAAATGTTTAGCAGCGGGTCAATTTTCAGAAATTTCATCGTTTCAAAAGAAATAGTGGGAACATTGGTCTCTCTTTACAGCCTTGCTTCCCATTGTAATTGCCATTTTAACCATTCGTACAACTGGAAAAGTTTCGCTAACCGGCGGGCAATAGAGTCCACCGATTTTGGGGGGGATTTTGAATATACCAAGAGCCTCTTATCCCACAATTCCGTCCCCATCAATAGCACTTATCAAAAAAAGAGTGAAATGAAAGTAAAGAAGAAGCTAACCTTATTGAGTCCCTGAGTAATAGTACCCAAAATAGGGAGTGGATCCGCCAACAACTTCTGCTCAATCTGCAAAACCGCAGACCGATAAACAGACAAAACTTCCACAATCCCATTCGCAATCGCTCGTCTATACACACTCTGATCCTCCCTCCTACTCTTCGAAATCTCCTCAACCCGCTCCAAAGGGGACACATTGGCAGCCCTGATCCAGCTCAAGTTCCTGGACTTCGTCGCAAATCGATCAAGCTCCCGGTAGTAAAACCCTAGCGTGATAATCCTCTGAATCACATCCCTGCCACCTCCAAAACGAGAATTCACCAGAAATCCAAACCGCAAACGAAGAAATCCGCGTAGATAGTGAACCATACCTGTCGGAAGGAGGGATGAAGGAGAGGTCGGGGGCGAGGTTGAAGGAGGGGGCGTCGGAGATGGGAGCGTCCGGAGAGAGAATTCCGAGGGAGGAATTGTGTTGTCGTTCATCGATGATTAGGTCGCCGGTGTAACCTAGCAACGCCATTAGAATCTCGTGAAGCATTGCGACGCTTTACTCTGTGATTGTCTCTCTCGGTGGTTGTCAGTGGAGCCTGGCGGTGGCCGGCGTGAGAGTCTGAGTGAGAGTGATATGCTGAGTGCGGGAAAATTATTCAGATTCTTTTGGCTTTGGGATATTTGAATATTTTGCGCAAAATTGGGCATAATTAATCAAATATTCAGGATATGTAAAGTAAGGTTTTGAAAATTCTGCCTTGAATTGTTTTTCGATTATGGTGGTTGAAAGGTTAATATCATTAATTTATCAAAATAAATTATATTTGTTGAAAAGATTTGTATCTTGACTGATTATTGTAAAAGTTCCTTTGTTTAAAAACATTGTACTTATAAAATTCAATCACATCAATTCATCGGATCTGTTCGGTTAGATCTAACTCAAATCTAAAATGACAAAATATAAACTCTCTCTTCTTAAAAAAAAAAAGTGTATTTAAGACTTTTCTACATTTAATCCCACGTTTGATATCATTATATTTTGCTCCAAAGGGTTGTTTTGTAAGAATCTTTTGGTGTGTATTTGAGATCAACTTGTAAATGGAAAAATGTTTATTTGATATTATTAATGATGCTGCAAACTGGAAAAAAGAGGGAGTATTGTTGGATCAACATGCATTATTATATTGTTTAATTCCTTCAAAAAGTGTATTTGGGACTTTCCCAAATTCAATCCCACATTTGGGATTATGTTTAGGTTTGAGATAATTTTTGACATGTCACAATAGTGATTGAGAGACAATGATAAACTTACATTTGGAATTGGTCTTTATTATGGCCACTCTAAAGGGTTGTTTTTCTAAGAATCTCTTTACATTGGTATGGGAATAGTTCATGAAAAAAGTGACTATAAGTTATACAACAACTTTAAAGTACTTAGATTTAGCAAATTATATGATACTAAAATAGCAAAGTTTGGCCAACTAGTACGTTTAAGGTAGCACAGTGACGTTTGTTAGCAAAGTAATGTGATTTGTCTTGTTTCATTGTCTTGTATCTTCCATTAATCATGTTGTCAAAGCAAGTTTAATTTTTCTTGAACTCCATGAAATACACAAGTATGTATTTTCTTTTACATCCGCAAGCTTCTTTGTTTTTTTTGTCTTTCAATTAGGTTTTAAAAGGCTATCAATTTGGTATCTTTTATTAGTGTCTAAATTTTTCAAATTGGTTTCCCAAGAGTATTTTTTGCGAGTTAATCAATATTTCCATGAATTTCAATTCATACGAGGAAGATTGCCTGCATTTTAATCGTCCAAATTATGCTCAAATATATTTTTTCTGAAAGTTTGTTGTCATCGTCTTATTTTGTAAAATTTTACTTGTCATTAATTTACTTAAATGACGGTTATAAATAAATATAAGCAGTAGTCTGTATGGTACATGTACCTCCGAGTGCCTAAAATTATGATCCAAATTATCTTTAAAGGATATAACCCCTGGGGTGGATTAAGCCTTGTCACCATAGATAATACAACTTTAAAGGATATAACCAACACTATCTAGAAGTATACGACGTGAATAATGATTTGCATGAGACGATCAGGCATGAACAAATCTGAAAATGGCATTGTTTAGTTTGGCACGGTCTGTGTGATCAGGTCAACACGAATCATGTCATTGGTTGACATTAGCCTTACTTCCATTAACACGACCGTGTTAGGTAGCAACAACCCAAATTTAAATTTTGTGATGTGATACGGTCCATGTTGATCATAACATGATCTGTGTTTGCTTGAATTCTCTTATATTATCTCTTTGCCTGGTGTCATGAACTGTGTCAAGCTCATCATGGTCTATGTTTCCCTTAAATGGGCATTTTGGACCTGTGAATTCATTCGTTGAATTACTAAAGTCGCTTTTACACCATTTGTGAGCAATTTAGCTCAAGGATTTGAAATTTATACACTAGAAATCTACCAACATATTCTAACATTTTGGCTTAAAAATATAATTTGGTAAAGTAGTCATTTCACTTAGAGTGCAACATAGGGCGTTAGCACGGGAAGAGAAGGCAATGATTGCAGTAGTATAAGAGTATTTGTAGCGTCAATCCATTTTTCAACTCAATTTATGAGGTGAACCATCAACTGAGCTGAAATTTAACTCATAAAAAGACATTTTATCTAGTGGTAGAGATTAAAAAAGGAAGGCAAAGGGAGAATTGAGAGAGAAAAGATAGAGGATACGAGAGAGAAAGAAAGAAGAGTCGTTCACGATCTGAAATAATTTTCAATCCACTTAATCAATACGCTCACTCAAACAAAAAAAAAATCTAACTATTGCACACGCTTTTTTACTTGTTGATCTTCTGCATCAACAATTAAGCAAAAAATTAATCACTACCGTAGGGATCTAAGATGAGAAAGACACTACTTTGAAAAGTAATAATTTGACCAACACTTTTTAGTAAATTTCCCCATCACTATATATATTATTGTTCATTGCATTTACAATTTTACACATTTCTGCTGGTCTCCTCCTCCTTCCACTACCTTCCCGAAGCTGTAACCACAATCTCCAAACTCCCATTCTGCTAAGCTTTCCTGCAAGAAACATGTCGAAACTTGTCTCCAGACGCCTTTCTTCTCTCACCCGCTTTTCATGGTGTTCTTCACGCGCCACCGCTGCCGGCGTTGTCTCCAGACCTCCTTCCTCCTCTGCCGACGATGACGACCCCAGATCAAACTTCTTCTCCAACTCCTTCAACTTAGGACCCCATTTCTACACACACTACCAAGGTGATCACCCTTTTCTCTTAATTCCACCATGTTCTTCCTTCTCATTGTCATGGACAGATTTTACTAGGCTTGAGGATGTATCATGTATCATGTACGGGGCGGAGGTTCGAGTCCTCGCACCTTTAGGAATGTCAAAATTCGGAAGAGAAATTCATGTCTGGACCCGATTTTATTTCGGGTAAAATCGGGTCGGATAATTCGGACGAAGCAAAAATCGGGTTCGGACAATAGAAAAAATAAAAATTCTATGTCCGAATATTCGGACAAAAAATTTATGTCCAGACCTGATTTTTTCCGAGTCGGACAATTCAGGTAATTCAAGTCGGACGAAATTTTGCCAGCGCTACATGTAGGTGTCCAATTTAATATAATAGCCAAATTATCCATAAAAAAAATTAAATAGTTTGCTATACATTGAAAGGATAATCTTTTTCAAATATATATGTAATGTTCTCAATGATTGAGTGCACATCCCTTATTTCAATATCTAGATTGGTCACTACAGTCGTATATTGGGCCTTTAATTATACTCTGTTGCAGGATTTGCCAGTGATATTGCAACCAAAGACAACCAACACAGCCCCAACTTGATCCCCGAAGTCCCTCCCACAGTAGCAGCCATGAAGAACCCAACCTGGAAAATAACCTACGACGAGCACAACCACGAGCGGTACCCTCCAGGCGACCCCAGCAAGCGCGCATTCGCATACTTCGTCCTCACCGGTGGCCGCTTCGTGTACGCCTCCCTCGTCCGCCTCCTGATCCTTAAGTTCGTCCTGAGCATGACAGCCACCAAGGACGTCCTCGCCCTGGCGTCCGTCGAGGTCGACCTGTCCAACATCGAGCCCGGGGCGACGGTGACGGTGAAGTGGCGTGGGAAGCCGGTGTTCGTAAAGCACCGGACACCAAAAGAGATCGAGGAGGCGAACATGGTGGACGTGTCGAAGCTGAGGGATCCGGAGAAGGACGAGGAGAGGGTGAAGAACCCGGAGTGGCTGGTGGTGGTGGGGGTGTGCACGCATCTCGGGTGTGTGCCGTTGCCCAATGCAGGGGATTTTGGGGGGTGGTTTTGCCCGTGTCATGGCTCGCATTATGATGTGTCTGGGAGGGTCAGGAAGGGTCCTGCGCCGTATAATCTGGAGGTTCCTACGTATACTTTCGTGGATGACAACAAGCTTGTTATTGGTTGAGCAGTGGGAGTGTGTAACTTGGGGTGGGGTGTATGATGATTCTACGTTTATTTTGTATCTGCGATTGTTAATGATGTAAAATTTCTTCTTGTCATTGTGCTCTAAGCATTCAGTGAAGAAAACCTGTTTGTTTTGCTGATTTTGTATATCAATCATATGAGATGTTTTACTTTTCACAATTTCTAAAGAGAACACAATACTTCATTCCATATTATTTATCCTCTTCGAAAATTGAAGTTTTGACAGTAAATTTTTCATTATGTAACTTGTTACTCCCTCCGTTTTTATTTATCCATTACCTAGATCATTTGTATAATGATTCATCATACAAAATTAATATCATTAAAATTCGTGATAAAAAATACTATTAAAAAATATAATATTATATATATTTTTTTATAAAAATTCTATATTTGAAATCATTGATTAAAGATTAACATTTAAAAACCATAAATGACTGATAAAAAAAACAAAGGGAGTATATAAAATGATTATCCTTAGATTTGTAACAAAAAGTATTATCCTAAAAATATAATATCGCAATTGTTAATCAAAATATTATGAGAAATCATCAATTAAAAAGTAATATTGAAGATCATGAGAGTAAATTACAAGGCATATAATGTGGAATAGAGGGAGTAATATGGAACAGTAAAGAATTAGCTAAGATTTAGCCCAATCCAACTATCTAAAGATGTACCATAGGGACCATTAGTACATAGATTTAGAGAATATATTATATATACAGCTCAACACTTGACAATTTGACATCAATAGTGAGGTTTTGTTAACCAGTAACATCAAGTAAGCAATACATACAAACGGTGTCATCACTACAGCAGCTACGAAGCTTATCTCCTCTTAGCACCTCCGAAAAACCAAGCAAAATTCACATTTGTGTCTTCCGTGAAGCGTATCTCCTCTTATAGTACCTCAAAAAACCAAGTAAAATTTAACTTTTATCCAACTGTTTTTTACCCAGGAATTTGACAGACCCTTAGTACCTCAAAAAACCAAGCAAAATTGTGCATTTGAGTCTTGCACTACGATGTTAAGTCATGTAGCACATTGCACGCGTCAGTATTTGTAGTTGAAGCTGACTTGAATAACATAGCGCATCCTTATTTGATCCACATTGTACACTATGTACTCATTGTACAGCAAACTGCCCTGAAAATATTGACATGTTGAAACACATGCTGTCAGAATGCAAAGTTCAAACCAATACCATGTCAAACATTAGACATGACACCAGTGTAACTGTACCAATACAAATGGTACAAATCACCATCCAAGATTGTATAGGTAAAATACTCTCAAGTATCACGCAACGATGATCGGATATGAGTTGGGTCCAGCTGAACAGGTCCGGTGAATTTTGCCTGGTCTAGTCTTACAAGCTACTGGAAATCCGTTTAAAAGAAGTTTCTGTACCTTGGAATCGGTCCTCTGCACTGGCTTGCCAAATGGGACTACAACACCGTCATCAAGTATCCGAGATTCCGAGAGATTTGGAGCTGTTGAACCAACTCCTTTTGTGCTGGAAACAATTCCAAAATAGTAAGGGCAATATGTAAAGTAAGCCAAAAATGCTGGTATTCCTCGTAATTATGAACTACAATGTTAGAGTTCAATGGTTTAAGCAGTCACACCTTAGCTTCCCTGCAGGCAACTTATCTGCATCGTACTTTGCATATCGAAGCTCCTCCATCTCACCCAATGCCACCTGCAGAAACAATAGTAATTTACCCAAAGAGACAGGCACCACAAGTCAATCACGGTTAAAATTAACTTGTTTTAGTGGGTGAGTCATTTTAAGCGACGGACAGATGAAAATCAAGCTCACATTTTCCAAGGTCGATTGTGAAAAAAAAGGCGATTGTGAAAGAAGATAGTGAATAATATGAAAGATTTAAGCTATTAACAACCTCACATAAAAGTAGAACACCAGAAGGAGCACTTGAACTTGAATAGCAATAATTAGCACTCTTGGAGAACATATCGGCAAAATAAACCCCTTTTCCAAACATGTACCCTGTTACAGGAGCTTCTGGGGGAGCAATGCGCAACCCTGTATGTGGTGAAACAGAGAAGCCATTGTGAAGGATAGAAAATGACAAATTGGTTAATTTCAAGACGGGTCATGACTCGTGAGTGATTACCTTGAGACAAAATTCCAGTCCAGTTTGTTAGACGAGACCCATGCCATAAAAGCATTCTATTTTTGACACCAGCAAACTGAGTGAAAAAGAGTGCACGGAATAAGAATAGAGATGCAGAAGTTTTGTGAATTTGGACACAGAAGATAGCTGCAGTAAAATGCACCCCATAATACCGTAAAAAAGGAAAAAGGAGATTTACCCTTTTGAACTTTTCATTTTCTCCTTCTCTTGACACCCTAAATACCTGAACTATATCTACTGTATAACTTGAATGCGTTTTAGCGTGAGTATTCTTCGTGTACTTCTCAATCTGAACAAAGGGAAAAGCATAGGTCAACCCCTATTCTAGAAATACATGCATTGCCAAGCAAGCTCTTGCACGTGTGCATTCCACATTGCAGACGCAAGGAAGAACAAACTGTTCCACTGGTTCATATTTTTAACAATAATTGACAAAATGAAATCACTAACATAAATATCATTGAACAAACAAACTCCGGAGGAAAGAATAGCACAGAAACCAAAGATCTTTGAACATCTCCAAACAGGGTAACAACTCCATACCATGGAGAATTCTTCTGAATTAGCTTCCACTGGTACCAAATCACAACGAAGCCGTTCGTACTGAGCATACAAGGGATCTTCCTGTAAACAAAGAATGATATCACGCCAAAAAGAAAAGACAGAAACTTTTAGCTTCAACCAATTCTATGCAAAATACCAACACAAATTGTAAATTTCCGTTAGCTCCTAGAATGTTGTGAGAAGAAGAAAATGCTGAGTTAGATCAGCACTAGAAGAAGCAGCAACCCGAGCTTCGCACAAGAATGCAAACCAAAAACAAGAAGAGGATGAACAGGAAAACATACCTCCATTCCTGGACCATTCCCTAGTAACTTTGTTGCAAGCTCAATTTCACCAAGTGCCTCAACCTTAGATATTCAAACGTAGCAGATTCAGTAATAGAAGTCCACAGAAAATTATCGCCAGATAGACCAAATGAACCAGGAGAAGAGAAAAGCACAATTGAAACCTACAACAAAGACATCAAAATCAGAAACCTCACCATTTCCAGTTTGCTTTTCAATTTCTGTGGTGTGTCAATGACAAATTCACCTGTAAATTTGATATAAACACAAAAGCTCCACTTTACACCTTACATGGTTACATGAACGCGCAAAGTTTTGAAACTCCACATGATAGCTAATACAAAACCATGTAAATGGTATAGTGATTGCAAGTACAAGTAATGACTTACGCATCTTCCTAAAGCCAAAATCATGAGGAATAACAGTGTAGAACTCCCTGCAAACAATCAGACCACAGATGATATGATTATACCTTCTCAAAAGAACTTCGCCCAGCAAAATTAATAATAGGGAAACAAATATACAGACACGAGAAACATTAAACCTATGCCAAGCAACAATAAAAACCAGCAGGTAAAACTAGCAATATGACAGCAAAAACGCATCATGACTAAGAGGAAGTTACCCGCTTAATTGTTCAAGCACTTTCTTGTTGGATTGCCCCATAACATCAGCAATTCTCTTAAGAACCTCATAACCCTACACAAACAGAACAGAGAGAAAAGCCACTTAATGTTAAGGACACATGAAACACAATGACCTTCGTTTTACAGTTATGAAATCAGAAAGATAAGCATGTCTGGGCATTTTAAGGAATGAAGAAGGGGACAGATTGAGAACGCGATAAAAACAGGAAGCCTTAAAGTAAAGAAATCTTTATTGATTACCAACATCAGTAAAATATACTAAGGCCTCAGGTAAATACAAAAAAGTTCCAGATGTACAAGAAATAATCTCCATAGTTCGTGCTAAAGTTTCATAAATGTTTCAAGGAAATAAAAGCCGACTAATGTTTAACAAGACTAAATAGAAGCTTTAAGTCCGTCATGTTACAAGCAACTTTCAAATCGCAGAATAAAGTTTCAGTGAGACAGTGACACACAAATAGGGAGATGCGTCATAGGTACACAGCTAACATACAATTCACCATACAGAATGAGCAGACTAAAGCATAGTACGAGGCACCATCTCGAGCAGAAGCCGATAGAATTCCGAGTGCACAAACTACCTGCTCATTTCCATATAATAAAATACTAAACATCTAAGATAATTTCAGAGTCTAAACTTTAATCACCAGTTAGTTTCCTATAAGAATCAACGCAAAGAATGATTCAAAGTTTGGCATACCTTCAAAATGGTGGACTTGCTTAGCTTTCCTAGAGGTAATTTTTCAGCATTGTACCCTGGAAAGAAGATGACAAATATATCATGTCAAAGAAGTAAATATTTATGTAGAGAATGGCTCTACATCTGAATTAACAGCTTATTGCGTATACAATAATGTTAACTGCTCTGTTGTATTTATTTAATCTATAACAATGATTTGAAATCCTTTTACACATTGCCGTAGAAGACTTTACTAATTGAAACTCTGCAAGAATTGAACCGTACATTACAAGCATTCTACAGGAAACTACAGTTCACACAATACATAGTATCAAGGCATTTGCCTCTTTCTAGTTCCCTTGCTCCATTTTCCTTCACTTTTTTTTTTATTGCTGCATACATCTATATTCCATCCTCTTTCCACAACTTCCTTTTGCCTGGCTTGGGTTCTATTCTATCAGAATCAAATACAGGGGTTCTTCAGAAGTAATTGTGTCACTTTTAGGTGAGACATCATTCACCTAGACCTCTCAACACCACGATTCAACAAGACCCATAATGATGACCAGAAGTTGCTAGTTAGGAATTTCCATACGCCAAAGACATCCCAAGCAAAATAGCAACCAGACATTTGATTTAGAACCTATATTATCAGAGATTTCATATGTCCATATTTTGGATGGTTGAAAAAGATTTCATATGTCCATATCTCACCTAACGGGATTTCAAAGTATTGTTTTTTTTTTAAAATTCTCAGAGATTTCGTAGTTACTTAGATTTAGATTGCACATGGCTATTGGTGTGGATTAAACTAGATTTTATCATCATCCAAATGTTAGCACCTTAATTTAGTCTAACAATAGTAAATTATTATATCCAAGTTACTTAGCAGTCTAAAGCACCCATCAAAGCATGTTTTCTTGCTTGAGCAACTATAAAGAAAGATACCCATCGAAGACATGCTTCAAAGGAGAAACTTCACATAGGCTAGTAAGTGTTCTACTATTGTATGTGTTTTGGATAAGAAGAATCAATTAAACACCTTTTAATTCATTGCCATTCAGTTGTCATCAATTTATGGAAGTTGTCGTTTCCTTTGTTGGGGTTAGATGGGTGCATTCTTAGGGGTTAAGAGATGTACTAGAGGCTTGGAGAGAACATTGAAGAAAAGTTGGATTCTAAGGGTCTGCTTGGGAAGGGGAGTTATAAATTAGGGTAAGAGTTCATAAGAGTGAAGGAGGGTGAGAGTAAGTGAGCGTTTGTATGGGTAAGTAATTTACCCCAGCTTTGGAAATCCTTTTTGAAATTACATGAGGGTTAAGTTTGTAATTTTCATAATAGGTAGGTTATTATATGTAGGGAAGTCAACAAAGCATGATGAATGACAAGAAAGAATGTCATTAGATTCAATGCACATATCATTAGATTGCTTAGTTTTATGGAAACACTAGAAAACCATTCACAATATGAAAATGATTATTATTAAAGGCAGTCATCTACAAATAAACAATAGAAAACACGTTCCGAAAAATCTAAGATGGAAGCATACAATGCACATATCATTCCAATATTACTCTAAACTGATAGCGTTGGCACAATCTCAAGTTCATTATCACCATAAATGAAATCAGCATTAAAGGGATGACATCAATAACGATACTTACCTATTTCCATCATCTGCTGCCTCATCATTCCAATATTGCAAATAAGAGAAATGAACTTCGCAACACGTGGTTCAAGTTTGGTTTCTTGAGGTTGAACATCAGTACAAGAAGCAGAAGGTTTGCCTTGGTCCTGAAAGTGATGATTATGAAAGAATGGGTAAAGCATTTCAAAAATATAGGTATTTATTCACACTTGATGCTTATGAAAGAATGAGCGAAACAAGTACAAACAGGTCCAGAAAGCTGCAATACTTTGATGATTCTTCAAATGCAAAAAAAAAAGACAAAGGAAAAAAGAAAAGAAAGAAAAACTCAACTGATTTTTGTTCCTTTTCGCTGTAATCCATTTCCAACCAAGTGTAGCATTTCGGATGCGATACAAAATTATTCCGTTCAGACCAATGATTTTTGGTCTTGGCCAAGAACTTTTGCTCAAACTCTTGAATGGCAGTCTCCCGGCATGTATACGGTCCAAACAACTTATCCTGACCCTTGACACCTACTCTGCCCCATCTATTGTAAACCATGTATGAGCCACCACCATCAGCCTCTGCATTGCATATGAGATGCATGGAATTAGCTCAGTTCCCAGCATAAGATTCACAACACATGACACATAAACTTGATCAGTGACCACAATTTCTCGTAGAAGGATAATAACACTCGTCTCTATTGGTTTCTCTGGACTTAATGAGCAACTTACAGTGGCTCCTTGGTTATGACCCCCCCCCCCCTCCCATCTTTTTGGGGGCAATTAAAAGAAGGCTTGTTAGGATTCAACATTTCTAAAAAAAATCGATCATATCATATGAACAAATAGCAGCAGAGTTAAGTAACCATTGCCAATTGATTTGACAATTAATTGCCCTTTATTGAAATTTAAAACCCATTCAAAAATTTTGCATCGAAATCCAATTTACCCAATATCTCCTTTGTTTCCCTGTCCACCTAAGCATTGTTTTTGCCTTTTGTTTTGGATGTAGTACAATCCAAGAATATTTGTGCTTAACCACCCTGAATAACGCAAAACTCAAGTAGCCAATTCAAACAAAATAATCACCCAGAATTTTCAATTTAGAACAAATGATAAGAAACTTACCAAGAACTTGAATCACATAAAACTTGTTATTGTTATCCCCTACATTTGTCTGGTTCAACATGGCATCATAGATCTGATCGCCCTAATATCAGAACATCAACCGCAATATAAGAGTTTAATCCACTTCATGCACACATTGATTCAGTATCAAATTCAAGAAGCACAGCCTATAAAAGTACCATTTCCAACACGTGGTAATGAGTTTTTATATGATCAGGAAGCCATTGATCCAACACAGCTGAACCTTTCTTCGTGGCTGTTACAACCTTCTCTTTCTTAGACTCTTCCACTGGCATCTCTTCCTTTTTATCTTCTATTTCTTCATCTTTATCTTAACACCAAAACATAAAAGCATAAAGTTCAGAAGAAAGTGCAAAAAGATCACTACGGTCATTCAAATTTAGCTTTTGCATAATTTAAGTGTCCCAAAATATAAACCAACACACAAACCATTTTAGTAAGGGTTATTATCAACTTCAAGCATTCATCCGTCATCCTAAAATGTACATAACGAAGACAGATGCTATCAACAATCGCCCTAAAACATTTATCTAAGACCCACCACAATTTTGCTTTGTTCACGAAACACCACTCAATTCAAATCACTGCCATTGTTTATAAGGCACTTGCATAAATCTAATTTCGATGTAACGAGCATGTTCAGCAGATGGAATAACACACAAATGGTAATTTAGGGCAAAAAACACGAACAATCTACTGTCCGGATTTGAAATTTGTACCAAAATTCATGACCATACCCAGTTTTTCCAGGTTCGACAAGATTTCACCAATGCTAAACTCAAAATCCCAAGCATTCAAACTAAAACACCCCAAATTCAGCAACCTCAAGACAGACAGAAATACACCTAATGAAGACAAATTCCCCAAGCCATTCAAATTGCTGCCATTGTTTATAAGGGACTTGCATAAATCTAACCTCAATGTAATGAGCACGTTCAAAGTAAAATACCCCAAATTCATAACCATACCCAGCTTTTCCAGGTCGAACAAGATTTCACCAATGCTAGACTTGAAATCTCGGGCATTCAAACCAAAACACCCCAAATTCATGACCATACCCAGTTTTTCCAGGTTGGACAAGAATTCACCAATGTTAAACTCAAATCCCAGGCATTCAAACTAAAACACCCCAAATTCAGCAACCCAAGTCAGACAGAAACACACCAACAGGAAATTACTCTAAAAAAAATGCCCAGAAAGCCAAAATTCGAAATTAGAGATAGAACAACAAATCATACCATGCCCATTACTCGAATTAGCAATCCCATCAGCAGAATTATGACCACATAGTCTTTCGACAAGCTGCTTCTTAGTACCGCCGGACAAAATCCCTCTGAGAGTGGCCTCCTTCCTCAACTGTTGAACACTCAAACCTCTTAACCTCTCAATTTCTCCAACCCCATCCGACCCAATCGCATTCGATTCAACCCCATCTCCGATTTCCCTCTCCCTCTTCTTACCCACTACAACAGACGCAGAATCATCCCCATTTTCACCGGCGTCTTTGCGCAGAGCAGCCTGCAGCATCCGCAGCAGAGTGGGTTTGGTCCCGGCGGTGCTGAGGCCGCGATTGGAGAGCTCGGTTCGGAGTTCATCCACCTTCATCTGGGCCGCCATTGTTGGAGTCTTGGAGAGTGGTAAGGAAGTGAGAAGGAGGGAGTTGAGGGGTTGAATTTGAAGGTAGTGGGTATTTGAAAAGACGAAGCTTGTGGGAGAAGGATGGAGGAGAAGTTGTTGTGTGTGTTGTGCACGATTTTTTTCATTTTCGCGCCGGCGTCATTTCTGAAGACTTGACAGTTTGGGTCGATTATTGGACCGTATGGAAAGGCCACATGGGCTGTTTGATGTGATCCAAGTGAGGATTTGGTGATTCATATTTCACAAGTTGCAGGCATCGAGAAATGGGTTATTGACCATGAAGGATGGCCCAATGTCAAATTGATAAAAGAAGAAAGAATTGTACTGACTATGAAGTCTTAATTTGTATTAAAATGAGGCTCACATCGTTGAGTTGACATGAATATATTTTAATGATTTTTTTTTTGACAGGTTGCTGCCCAAAAAAATTGAAGCTACGAAGGTGGATTTGCAAAGAGGGAGAGGGAAAAGGAAGAATAAGAGATCACATGTGTGGTGGACAGGCTGGTAGCACCTATAGAACGTCCTCCTTCTCCTCCTCTTCTTATTCTTCTTCTTCTTCTTCTTCTTCTTCTTCTTCTTCTTCTTCTTCAATTACGTCATGCAGAATTTAATATATCCATCCACATATGGTTCATTATATATGTAATCTATGGATATCAATATGGTAATCCATGGTTGTTTTGTTCATTATGGAGTACTCTTGATGAATACATCAACAAATTAATAATATGTCGTTGGCAATGTTGTTGGAATAGAATGCAATTTGTTTGAATAAGTACAAATAAAATCAATAAAGCAATAGTCCATAGTTGATGGAAGACGAAACACATGTAGTAGTTATTTATGACACAATACCAAAAGCCTCAATCCATATATAATAAAACACTCCGAAAGTTCTTAATTCATTATACTTTATGACAATACACTGACTATATCCATGGTTAGTCATATGTGTTATCCATGGATACTATTATAGAAATCCATGACAATACCCATGAATAACATATATTACTAATCATGGATAACACATATCACGAACCATGGATATTCCATAACAAACCTAAACAATCATGGATCTCCATCGCCCCTATTTTCACCTCACCTTTCTCCCTCACAACCGTCTTCCACTTCTTGCTCCCTTGAGTTTTTGGTTCTTCCTCATGGGGAAAACTTTCCCATGGGGGAATTGGGAAAGTTTGTTTTTTCATGGAAAATGAAACTATTTATAATATAATTTTTCAAAATGTCCCTGAAATTATTTTATAAATTTAATAACTAAGGGCAGTTTGGACCTTTTAAATATACTTTTCTACCAACTTTCTCATATTTTCAAATATAAATCAAACATTATAATATATTTTTCCCTTGAAAAATTTTCTCGAGAAAAACATTTTCAAAGAAAAATTTAGGACGAAATATTTTTCTAAGGAAAAACCAAACTCAACATAAATCATTAAAAGATGTTCCTCAAATGGATTCATTATCCCCCTGTTCCTAAGCTTATTGAATAGTAAAAAGATTAAATTGTAATAAAAAGGATAGGGAAATTGATTTAAATAGTCTGAATTTTGGTCTATAATAGACTTAATAATCTGAACTTTAGATTTATTTCTCAATAATCTAAACTTTTAGTCTCTTGCATTCTAGTAGCACGCCACCGAGTTAAAAATTGAATAACTCGATGGCGTGCTGACATAGCGGTAGAGGAGCGTGTGTTGATTTTCATTAATAATTAATTTAATGCCTAGATTACCATTAGGGAAATTGGATTCTAATAATACGAACTTTTGGTCATATAAGACTTAATAATATGAACTTTTGATTTGGTGATTAATAGGCGCCGCAGGCACGCGCTTGATTGTTTTGACTTTGTCACGTTATCCATGTTGACTTAAAAAATAATACAAACTTTTACTTATGTTATACAAACTTTTTTCTCTCTCTAAAAATCTCAAATCTCATTTTTACTTCTTCATCTTCTTCAATCCTCCCCTCCCAATTCCCAGAAAACCGATCTCTCTCTCTCTCCCCCTTCCTCTTCAACATCCCCACATCCTTTTCTCTCTCTAACAATCCCACATTTCAGAAGAGTAGACCCCCCTTTCAGAATCAATATGGGTGCAAATTGGTTTAACTGAAAAGCTTCATTAAACTTATGGTAACTAATAATTTTTTTCTAATTAAGACATATATGAGGCTTAATATAGTGGTAACAATATTAAGAGCAATGATTTTGCACCAAAAACAGATGAAGATTTGCAGATAAGGGTTCAGATTACTTGACCTTTTGGTACTGCGTGGGCATTTTAAGGGTGAAATCTCATCTATTTTTGGTTGTAGTAGCTATAAATCTTACTGATGAGTTGGGTAGAATTTCAGATCAGTGTCCTCTACTCTTCTGAAAGGTGGAGGAAAGGGGGGGGGGGGTGTTGAATCTGAAAGTGCATCGATTCTGCATATCAACTCTTCTGAAATGTGGGGTTTTTAGAGAGAGAAAAAAGAGGTGAGTGTAGAAGAGGAAGAAAGAGAGAGAGGGGTTTTATGAGTTTTCTGGGGTTTTTTGGGAATGGGGAGAGGCAGGATTGAAGAAGATGAATAAGTAAAAATGGGATCTGAGATTTTTAAAGAGAAAAAAAGTTCGTATTATTCAGAGCAACATAGATAAAAGTTCGTATTATTTTTTAAGTCAACATGGATAACGTGGCAAAGTTAAAACAACCAGGCGCGTGCCTGTGTCCAACAAAAACCTAAACCAAAAACCAAACCGGTTAAAGCGGTTAACCATTTGGATTTTTTGAAAATTGCGGTTTAGGTTAACCAAACCTGTATAAGCGGTTTAGGTTTCGGTTTTGCATTTTTGTGAAACGGTTAACCATGGTTAACCGGTCTTGATTAAATTAGGTGCAAAATTTGAAATTTTGAAGCAAAATGTTAATTTTTCTTCCTTACTTGTTACTTTAAATAACTAGAAACCGGCGGTTAACCATAAATCGAACCCAAAAAACGGTTAACCATGTTATCAATGCGGTTTCGGTTTCTAGTTTCCAAAAGCGGTTAACCGCGTATAGCGGTTTAGGTTTATAAAATTCGTAAACCGCAAAGGTGGTTAATCGCATATGCGGTTAACCGAAATTGCGGTTAACCGGTTTTGGACACCCCTACCTCCGGCGCCAACTTAAGTCGGTGGCTTATTGTTAGGGGCAACAAGGAGGTCAAAGTTGGTATTATTAATCACGAAATCAAAAATTGATATTGTTAAGTTTTATATGGTCAAAAGTTGGTATTATTATAATCCAATTTCCCTTACCATTATAATACTTAAATGGAGAATATGTTTTGGACAAATGGGACCTTCTGAACCAGTCCAAGCTAGCTGATACTGCCCATGTCAGAACAGATCAGAGGAAGATCAGAACATCGACAGCCATGGAAGAAGCATGCATACATATGCATAAATATTGGATCCAATGGGGGGTTTGATTTCCCGAGCCATACATAAACATTAGATAAGACATGCGTCATCATGTGAAATGCAGGCTTGTATTTTACTTGCGTTTTAATTAGTTTGTTCGTTTGCTGTTCTTTTCCCCCCCTTGGAATTGGCTCTTCTGGCTGGGGAGCAAAATCTTTGAACTAAAGTCAAAGGTGAGCATCGAGTACCGTAGAATTTTAGGGTTGATTCATTATTAGGGCATGCAAAATAAGTACGTACGTACCCCACATCATATTCATATCTGATATCTATCTCCATCATTTGGTTTTTCTTCCACTTTAATTCTGTGTTTCTTCAAAAGTTACTTCCTACGCAACGTAAACAGATATATGAGTGTGTCACCAAATAAAGCATTTACTTCTTCCCATGATTCAGAAAGAAACAGAGATGATATTATCATTAAGAGCCTTTTTCTTTTTCACTAGCAATTATAGCTTAGACTATAGAGTAAATACAAAGTTGATAAATTGGGTATTTTTTTTTATGTTTGATTATTTGACACTTTCATATTTTCAATTACATAATTATTAATTTTTTATCACTGATAAATAACTTTTGAAACAATCACTTAAGTATGATCGATTTAAAAAATTATTTGACATTTTGTATATTTTACATGAATAAATAACTTTGTGTTCCATTATTTTCTCCATTCCCTCCAAAATACTCCATATATATAATAAGGCAAAATGATTTTAACATTTTGACGCATTGCATTTTACCTAAATCACTCATAAAGTTAAATGTAAATATATATTCAAATCATTGTAAAGGTATGTTTCATTACTTTGACGTTTATTACAACTTATAAACAATATAAAAATAATTATCTATTTATATTTTTTTTAGAAATTTAAAATTATGCATAAAATATTCACTTTCTACTATGATTGATAAAATTATACTATTATTTATATTTTTTTACATAACAAATAAGTATTATACTCTTATAGCTGATAAATATATATATAATAATTAGAGAAAATATTATTGAAAGTTACAAAAATGTGAAATATTAACAATTCAAGATGGTTATTAACCTTCTTGAGTCAAGATGTGTATCATTGTCCATATTTTTAATAGTATGATTACTAATTTCATCATTAATAAATACTCTCTCCGTCTCTTAATGAGTATTAATCTTTATAACTACTACTACCTTGGCAATTTTTATTTATTAATTTTACAACTCCAATAATTAAAATACCCAAATTATCTTTAATTAATGAATTTAAATTTTACCTTTAAAAATTCTTTTTTATTCCTCTCTTGAAAAGGGGTATACTTATCCATCTACAATTTTTTACTCTATTTTCCAGGGACATCGGTTTTGCAAAGTTAGTTACCATAACACTTATAAAGAATGAAGAGAGTAATTTTATAATCAATCACTTAAGTATAATTGGTAAGACATTTGAGATTTGTATAGTTTATATAAATCTTTATGTTATATTGGTTTCTTCCACCCTCTAAAAATTACATATAATAAGGAACATATGAGTAAATTTTAGTTCATTTAAATAAATAGTGATTGTTAATTTATCCAAGTTTAACAAAATTTATTAAATTTTATACTCATTTTATGTTACCACCGGTAAAAACAGCAACCAAGTAGTGTATGCATGCAATGTACGTATGCAGCATTTATGTCCCTAGATTTGGGATTGACGTCATTTGCAATCTATGCTCAGTTTCCACAAGACTTGTATTTGCACGAGTAAATGATGATGTGTGGCATTTATGGATGGGTTACAACGACAATTTATACAGTGATTTTTTTTACGGTTATATTTTTGTTAATTTTCATGCTTTCATAAAAAAAATTCAATTGAAATTTTGAAAGGTTTTATAAAGTTTGACATTAAATAAAACAAATTTGAAATGGTAAGTAATATAATTGTTAGGTAGTATACTTCTCAATCTCAAGGGTTCTATTTGTATTGCCTTCAATGAATATTCTAATAGTGTTCTTAATGATAGCTGTTCTGATTACTTTGACAAGGCATTATTATTTGTGGAATATTTTTTAAGAAAATTTTCAAATTAACTTTTTTTAAGTAAGAAATGTAAATGCGGGTCAATTAGTAAATCAATTTTGTTAAATGTCGCCCTGAGGACGATGGATAAGCAGTATTTAAATTTGTTTTATATTTTATTTTAAGTATGAATTGAATCTAAATTGATTTTATCATAATATCTATTATATACTACTTTACTATTAGAAAAGACAAAAAAAAGGAAAATTAAATTTAAGTAATTTGAACTTTGAGGCATGATAGACTGAATAATTTGAACTTTAAAAATTAAATTATCATTGAATAATCTAAACTTTGACCATATTGGATTACAATAGCACATCTGCATTAATTATTTACCAAATCATACATTACAAGCAATGCATGCCACCAAATTCACAATCAATTACCATATGAGCATTTTGTCTTATTGGATGTTTTGAATGTTGTAATTTTTGTTTAGAATGTATTTAATTATTGATTATGGAAATTTATTTAGAATATTGTATTTTACTGATAATTTATAAAATATCCACATATATTGTAAAAGTGAATTAGTGTAAAAAATTTAGTCTCGAACAAGAAAATTTGATAACCGATGAACAATTTAGTTAGTATCCTATTAATACAATTGTTAATCTTTAGTAATTATTTGTTGGTCACACAAATATACAAGAAAAAAGTCTAATAATAAATAAAAATATTTAAAAAATATTAAAAATATGGAGGAGAAAACCTAACAATAAAAAATGATGTTCAATAAAACTCTAAAAATAAAGCTAATAGCACAATTGTAAATCAAACAAAAAAACTTACTACAACAAATAGTGAATTGTACCAAATACTCTTTACAAAACAACTAATACAAACAGATAAGAAACACCACGTAATAACAAAATAGTTAAAAATCAAATAGCTAACAAAATAGTTAACAATAAAAGACGGTTAACAACAAACAACTAGTTGTCAAACACCCCATTGACTAGTAGGTTGAAGTTAGCGCCGACAAAAATTCGGGTCCGGGTCAAATTCGGGGTGATCAATGTTAAAACTTAGACGAGAAATTTATGTTCGTACCCTTTTTTTGGGGTTCGGCCAATTCGGACGAAATTAAATCCGGGTCAAAATCAGATTTGGACAATAGAAAATGAAAAATATTATTTTTGAATATTTATTTAATGTCAAAATTAGGATGAAAAATTTATAATCAAATTCAATATTTCTGAGTGTGACAAAATTTTACCAACACGAGCGCTAGTGCAAGGGAGCATGGAAAATAATTGCCTAGCAATCAGTGAGGGTTGAAATTGTGAAATGAAAAAGTAGAAAGAAAAGCCATAAAGTATGGGAGGGGGAAAGGTGAATCCTACTATATACTACTCCCTAGCTCACTACTCCATGTATAGGCATAGGGAATCAAATCTATGTATAGGCATATAGTCATATAGATAGATAGATGGAAACTCCCTTCCCTTTGCCTCAATTTCACCACAACAACACGCACGCTCTCCCATGAATTCATGCACATATGATCCAACACTACGCATTTTACACGCAAACACAACACCCATAGCTTTTAATTTTGCCCCCTCGCTCTCCCTCTCCCTCTCCCTCTCCCTCTCCCTCTCTATCTCTATTCAATTCCAAATATTCCAAATATTGGTAGTGTTTGGCAACCAATTGATAGCTGATAGCTGTTAGCTGATAATTATTTGGATTAATTATTTGACTTTAGCTATTCGAGTTAATTGATTGTAAGAAAAATATTTGATAAACTAGGAGTAGCTTTTTGTGAAAAGTTACATGAAAAAGCTTCTTTAAGTAGTTTTTTGAAAACTAGTTTATTAAATCAATAAAACTAATATGAAAAGTTTATTACCAAACACCTCATATAACTTTTTCACCTTAATAAAAAAAAAACAATGTAAAAGAAAAACTAAAAACTACCCAAAAAGCTGGCAATCGGACACCCCGTTAACCTTGGAGTGTTGCCATTTACAAAAGCAATATATGGGCAAATGAAATGCTTCTTCACCGTCCTAGTTGAAGTCATCTCCTATATAGATATTAGATTTAGATATCATATCTACACCATTACGTACATCTCATCCATCTATTCAATTCATGCATGTATGAGTTCGTACCATGGAAGTCATTAATATTGTCCAAGTACTACCTCCGTTCTTTTTATCTGTCATTTACGGTTATCAATGTCAATTTTTAATCAATAATTTCTAATATAAAACTTTTACAAACAAAATATAATAGTATATTTTTTGAATAATATTTTTTTATAACGAATCTAATGATATTAATTTTTTATAAATCATTATATATATTAAGATATTAACAGTCAAAATTTTTAACACAATTTCCTAGCTATGTGACAGATAAATAAAAACGGAGGTAGTATATTGCTTCATTCATCCCCTTTAATTTTAAATTTTATAATCTCAGTATAATTGATCAAAATGTGTCTGATCTCTAATAATTGATATTTTTATGTCTTTCTTTTAACTAGAGGGGATATTTTGTCATTGAAAGTTAAAATGATCAATAAATATATTTTTTTGGCTTTTTTTCTAAATTGCCTAGAAAAATTAATTTGAGATATAGGTAGTTATCATAGAGGAACCGTGAGTTTTTAGTTTTACTTTGGACCTTGACATCGATGTTTAGGCTGGCAATAATCTAGGGTGAAAATAAATTAAGTCAAGTCCGAGCTTGTCAAGCTTGGGTTTAGGCTTGAGAACTATTTTGTGAGATGAACTTGACTTGACTCCTGCTAGCTTCAAAAGCTAGTCTCAGGACTTGGCTTTGAAGGCGCGGCACCAATCTTCAATTTCATTAAGCTCATATTTTGTTCATTTTAAACAAATACTATTAGGCAATTTGTGTAATAGTCAAATAATGAAACATGGTTAATAATTACGTAAAGTAACATGCAATATATAAAAAGATGAGTTTGTACATGTACAATATATAAAAGGAGTGAATGACACAAAAGTGAAAGACCCTATTTTATATATTAATAATATATAATTTAGTTTTTGAAATTGTATATTTATCAAATTTGGCACGTACATATCCCTTTTTCCATATATAGGAGCCGTGCAAAGTAACATGTTTAATTAGACTTAGCTTGGCTCACTTACTTGTGATGACCTGGAGCTTGAGCTTGCCTAAACTTGTACCAAGCCAAATTTTTTGTAAAGAGAATTTGAGAGAACATTTTGATGTATCTCATTTCATTAATCGGATAACTAACTCTAAACTCTACATCTCCCCTCAAGGTGGATGTGGTGGATGATCCAGCAATCCCAACCTTGAAGATAAATAGTGATGAGGATGCTCGCCCAAGGGCTTGGTCAATATATCAACAAGCTGTTCCCCGGAGTGAACATGAGTAAGGTGGAGAAATCCCTCTGAGAGTTTATCCCTGGTATAATGGCAGTCGATGTTCAGTTTAGTTCTCTCATGAAAAACAGGGTTAGTAGCAATGTGAATGGTTGTCATGTTATCACAAAGTAAGGTGATGGGTAATTGCAAAGGGATTCGAAGATCTTGAAGGAGATGAGCAATCCATTCCAGCTCAGATGTAGTGCTGGACATAGCGCAATATTTAGCCTCTGCTGAGGATTTTGAAACCATTTCTTGCTTTTTTGTTTTCCAAGAGACTAAATTGCCACTAAGGAAAACACGATAGCCAGTGAGGGACTTAGCTATCATGAGGCATCCCCCCCCCAATCAACGTCACAATAAGCTTCAACAGTTAGAGTACGATTAGGAGGCACTGAGTAGAACAAACCCAAGTTGATGGAACCTTTCAGGTATCTTAGTACATGTATGGTCGTCTGGTAGTGGGGCATTGTGCCTGCTAAATGAACTTGCTAATTAATTAAGGTGCTGAGTAGCATAGGATATGTCTGGATGAGTGATGGTGAGGTAGAAGAGTCTACCAATGATCCTCCTGTACTGTTCAAGATTCGAGAATAAATCCCCTGATTCAATGGAGAGTTTCAACCCTTTTGGGAGAGGAAACTTGGTAGGTTTAACACTGAATAAGCCTGCATCGTCTAAGATATCCACAATGTACTTCCTCTGGGTGAGGAAGGTCCTCGAATCAGACCTTACAATTTCAATGCCAAGGAAATAACGAGCAGTGCCTAGATGTTTGATAGTAAATTAAAGGCCTAGTGTAGTTTGTCTTTGACTGAGATGATACTATGCTCATCAGTCCCAGTAATTATAAGGTCATCTAGATAGACCGAGATGTGGGTGAACAACCTATTGTTCTCTTTGACAAAAAAAGAATAACAGCCTTGGATTGCCTATACCCCAGCCCTTTTAGGAACTTAGTAAGCTCCACATTCCATTGTCTGGACGTCTGCTTCAAGCCATATAATGACCTCTGAAGTTTATAAACTTGCTTAGGTGTTACTTTAGTGTATCCCTGTGGGGGTTGCATATATATTTCTTCCCCAATGAAGCCATGGAGGAAGGCATTATTGATGTCGAGCTGGTGAAGGGGTTACCCCTTAGAAGTGGTTAAAGAAATCAAGACTTTGACAGTGCTTAACTTGGCTACAGGGAAAATGTGTTTTTTTTTTTAAATCCTTGTCTTTGATTTGTTCGAAGCCCCTAATAACCAATCTTGCCTTGTATCTCTCAACAAATCCATGAGGTCTAAACTTGATCTAGAACACCCATTTGGAGGACAACGGCTTCTTACCAAGAGGTAAGGATGCAAGGAGCCAAATATGATTGTCCTCAAGAGCCTTGAGCTCTTGGTCCATGGCCAACACCCATTCTGGACTGCCACAAGCCTATTGGTATGTACAAGGCTCATGAATATGTAAAGTGCTGAGGAAAGAGGACACAAATTCTGAGGATAGGTGAGTGAGATCAGATTGTTGTAGTAAAGGGTGTTGAGATGAGCTAGAAAAGCTATGGGATTGTGAACTAGTAGATGAAGAGTTCTTGGCTAGATGAATGAAATAATTAAGCCATATAGGAAGACCTCTATGTCTCTGAGGCCTCCTGGGATGTGGTATATGAGAGATAGTTGTGTCCTAAGAATCATTATAGGAGGGTGTATTGGTGTGGGGAGTAATATGAGTTGGGGACTCAGAGAAAGCATGTCAGCCTAAGTCAGACCCAAAAGGTGTACTAGGTAGGTAGAGGTGCAGTGTGTGGTGAGGGAGGAGTGGTGTTGTGAATGAAAGGTGAATGATCATTTGGTGATGATGGATTAGATATGACAGGCTATTCGTAGGGGTGGCAATAATACCCGTACCCGCGGTTACCCGCTCCTACCCGACCCTGGAAAAACGGGTATGGGTACTATTTTTTTTTAAAAATGTGGGTACGAGTCGGGTACGACGCGAGTATGGGTCGGGTACGGGTACATAGGAGGACCCGATGGGTACCTGGCCCAATCCGCACTTAAAAAACCCACAGAATGCTCACATACGCAGTCCATACTCCACGTCCAATTGGACTTAGCCTAGTCTGTTTCACGCTTTCAACCCATACTTTTGAAAAAAACCCATGTAAACCAATATTAATATTATGCACTACATCTAAATTCGAAAGTAAGTACACTTCATTCTTCCTTTTTCCATATGCGCTGTTATCAAGATGCTAGTTTAGGGTTCCTTCAAATTCCTCCATTGGCACTTAAACAGGCCCTACAATTGTAGTTGAAGTACCTGAACACGATCCGTAAATTTGTGCATACGGGTATAAAATGGGTGGTATATTTTAATCTTTATTTATACCCGAATTGTACCCGTTATGCCCATATACCCGGTGGGTATGGGTATGGGTAAGGGTACTAATTTTTAGTACCTACTAAATATGGGTATGGGTAAGGGTATTGATTTTGGAAACGAGTACGGGTAAGGGTACGACTCTACCTGCCCCGAACCCAACCCATCGCCATTCCTACCTATTCGGTAGGCATGACATTCTATTCGGTAGGCAGGTTTGAGAAAAGAAATTGATGAATGTCCTCAGAGGGAAGCTAGAGAGTGGTGGTGTCAAATGAAATATTTGTGTTGGCCATGGTGTAAAAAGGGAAAACGTTTTCCTTAAAAATCACATCTCGACTGTGAAAAATTTTCTTCTCCTTCAGCCCATACATCTTGTAACCCTTGATTCCCCAACTGTAGCCCAAAAGAACACACTTTATAGCTCTAACATCCATCTCGTCCCTTTTACCAGTGTTAGTGGCATAACAGAGGCACCCAATAGTCCTCAAAAGAGACATATTTGATTTAACTCCATGCAAGTGGCTTTTCCATCCTACACTTTCCATGGTAAGTCTGTTGATGATGTGTGTGGCAGCCATGACCCATTCCCCCCAGAAATATTTAGGAAGGTGTGATTGAAACCTGAGAGTCCTAGCAACCTCTATGAGGTGCCTATGCTTCCTTTCCACTACACCATTTTGTTGGGGAGTTTCAACTACAAAATTTTGGTGTATCACTCATTTGGAAACAAAAAAAGAGGTACAAATATGCTGAATAAACTCGGTGCCATTGTCAGACCTAACATTTTTTATCTCAGCACAGCAAGATCGAAGAAATTGACAATAGAATAAAAAACCTGAATCTTATATTTCAACAATTATGTCCATGTGCACCTACTATAGTCATCCACTATAGTCAAGAAAAAAATGAGCACCATCTACATTCCCCACCTTGTAAGGCCCCCACAAATCCATATGCACCAATTGAAAAACCACAGTGGTTTTTATTGAACTTCTATCAAAAGCAAGCCTATGTGCTTTTGCAAGAATACAAATCTCACAATCATATGGTTCAAGAACAAGATTTTTGAACTCAGCAATATGAGCAAGTTAGACATAGAAGCATGTCCTAATCTAGCATGTAAAACAGCTAGATGCATAGTTTTATTAGCAATAGAAACAACAATAGACTTGGAATTCATTCGAACACCATTCTCTTGGCTCGAATAAGAAAATCTTAACACCAATCTATACAATCCTCCAATTACCCGAGCCATTGCTACCACTTTATCATTTGAAAGGTCTTGAAAGATAAATTTGTCAGGATAAATGTGAACACAGATCCCTTGAACATTCAAGAGTTTGATGACTGACATGAGGTTATACTTAAAATCAGGTATGTATAGGACCCTTTCCAGGACAATGTCAGGAGTAACTGTTATTCTACCAGCCAAGGTTACTGTCTTAACGCTACCATCAGGCATAACAACTTGTATTGGGTGAGGTAAAGTAAACACATCTACAAACATTCTCAAATCAAAATCCATATGATCACTGGTCCTAGTGTCCATAATCCAAGACACACCATGCTTCTCAACAGCACAACAAACTTCCAAATTATTGACAAAGGTAACTATAGATTGGTTACCTGCAAATTGACTGAACTGATGTTGTGAGTTAATTAGAGTGTCAAAATTCTGCTTTCCCTTGGATAACCTCAGCATCTCATGAGCCACTACATGAACAAGCCTTGCATCTAGAGGTCAATTAGTCCCATAAGAGGCACCTTCTAAAGGAGTGTCAACACAGCCACTGTCAGTATTGGATGACGCAATTGCAACAGTCCTTGGTTCAATCTTTGGGTTTCTTCTCTTCTCATACCCATCGAGATATCCATATAACTTGAAACATTGATCCCTCTCATGTCCAGTCTTTTGGCAGTGAGTGCAGTATTTTTATCCTTTCACCTTCTTACCATCATCCCTTTCCTTTTGTATGTTCTTGGCAATCAAAGCACTTGTAACTTCATTTTGAATGCCAATATTTTGCTTGGAAACATGAGCTGCCACTTCACCAATCGAGTGAAGGCTGCCAGAAACTTGTTTATGACTCTCGCTCTTTGTACGAGAGAAAAAGCCTTGTTCACAGAAGCTAATGGCTCCATTGATAAGATCTGACCTCGGATGATGTCATAATCATCATTGAGGTTCATACAGAAACTGTACCAATCGTCTTCGCTGCTTAATTGAGTTGCTTGCTTGCCACGAGGATAAGTCATGGGAAAGGTACACTCAAGAATATTAGCCATAACGTTAAGCTCATCCCATAATTGTTTCAATTTAGTGTAGTAAACAACAACTGAATTGTTTCCTTGATGCAAATCATGAATCTCCTTCTCCAATTGAAACAACATTGGATCATTACTCTGTCCAAAACGCTCAGAAAGCTCCTCCCACAATTCCTTCGAAGAATCGACATAAAGGAAGGATTCAGAGAGATCTAGAACAATAGAATTCAGGATCCAACTGATCACCATACTGTCACACTTGATCCATTGCTCCAGATATGCACCTTTATAACTCATTTTCTTGCAATCTCCGGTGATAAATCCTAACTTGATTTTGGTTCGCAAAGCAATCTTCACAGACCTGCTCCATTTCTGGAAATTATTCTCAGTGAGCTTGATACTCACAAGCTGCAAACCAGGATGATCCGAAAGTTGCAAATACAGCGGATTATTGTTATAAACTTCAATCATATTCGATCGTTCCTCTTCATTATTGGGAGTAGCACCAGAAGTTTCTCCATCAATCATGATGACGAAGATCACCAAAAAATGATGAACAAGAATGGAGGAAATCAATGATCAGTAGATTGATCAAAAGAGAAAAGAAATGCGGAAAAAATTGGATTAGAACTTGGTGTTCTGATACTATGTGAAGAGAATTTGAGAGAACATTTTGATGTATCTGATTTCATCAACCTGATAACTAACTCTAAACTCTACACTTTTCAATATTGTTACTTTGCAAGAGCTTGTACGTTAACTTGGCTTATTTTTCACCCTCATGATTAATGAATAAAATATAAATCAAGGACCATATACCTCTGATCTTAATTAAAATTGTTTGTTTATATATATATATATATATATATATATATATTATAGTATATTGAATTGCATACTTGAGCGTATCGAAAGGACAATTTGAACAAAGATTGAGGCTCTTCAATCCTCAAAACCTAGCATAAGAAAATTAATTAACAAAGATAATTAATAATAAATAAAGGTGGTGATGAAGTGTATAATAATGAGATAATACAGTGAGTGAGTGAGAAAATATGTGTTTGGTTTAGTTTTACGGTGAGAGAGGAAAGACATGAATTTTGAAAGAGAGACATAATATTACATATGTACAGGTATTGTGGGGGAGAGTGTAAGATGAACCGAAAATAGTAAGAGATGATCCCATAAAAGGTTAAAAGTGAAGTTCAATTGATGGATTTTCAGTGTGTCAGTAATCCACACTTATACAGACAGACATATTAAAGCCCTACCCTTTGCTTGTTTACTTTCCTAAGAAATCTCTCTCTCTCTCTCTCTCTCTCTCTCTCTCTCTCTCTCTCTCTCTTGTACTGGCATTAGTACGTTAGAAAGAGGGGCATGGCAGAGTAATGAGTATGACACAGCTAGCTACCCTATCCCTTCCTGCAACTTACTCAATTGTTCTTTTGCATGCATGCATTACTTTTTCACCTCTCTCTATCTCTCTCTCTCTCTCTCTCTTTTGGTGGCTATAAATAGAGGGATTCATGCAGCTTCATTTCATAGCTCCTTCTACACAGACACAGCAAAACCAGAGAGATGAAAAAAACAATGGGGGAGAAGCTCCTTGTTGGAGAAGCAGGGCACGTGCAATAGCAAACAAATTTTGCATTTGCACGTGCTCCCCTTCTCCAACATGGGTTCCTCACCCTTAGTCTCAACAAACAAACCATGCATGCATGCATCGAAATTTCTTCAGTTCATACGAAGTTAACAGCACTTGGTTATATATATATATATATATATATATATATATATATATATATATATATATATATATATATATATATATATATATATATATATTAGTGCAAAAGCTTCTAATTAGGTTCTTAAATGGAGGTTAAACTCTTAATATTCGTTCTACTTTTTGTCAATATATTAGTTCTGTGATTAATTGGTTTGTTGACATTGTTGTGTTCTTTCAAGGCAATCTTACGTTGGATTTGGATCCATGCATTTGTCTCAAACTGGGGGGTTCAACTGATGGTCTTCCAATTTGATTTTGGCTGATATATTTCGTGATCTAGTACCCCCTACGTCCAAAATACATTGTCCAAGTTTAACTTACTGGGTCAAAAATTTTAAATTTTGACGGTTAATTTATCAAATTATATGTTGAGTTATTGTGCACGACTATCATTATTAGATTTGTGATAAAAATTATTTTTACCTGAATACAATATTATTAGTCTTGTTAAGATAAAACGTGAAAAATTAACGGTCAAAATATTATTATATCGAAGACTATAAAAAAATAAATTGGACAAATTAATTGGGAGGGAAGGAATATGCACCGGATAATTGTGGACAAATATTTTATTTAATAATAATATAAGCATTTTATTGATACAATGGCCATTGAAATTCTACGAAGTAAACTACGCATGCATGTTTTTCTGAATGACAGAAATTTATGTAGTACTGGATTACCTGTATATTTTACCCACTATGGTACTATGTTTAAGTGTTCTTTTTGGTATGATGTAAAATAATATTTTGATATGATTGAGTCAAAAGTTATCATTATAAAGGGATGGAAAAGGTACGACGGGAGTTAATTCCTCCAAAATTTTGGTTCACAACGCTGGCCCATATAATTGACCTAAATCACCTAATCTACCTTGCTTGTTCTTTTTTAGTATTTACATGTACAGGTAGAATAGTAGTGAGATTTTATATATATCTAATGACCCAAAGTTGGGACAATGGTAATCCAATGAATACAAAGTACGATTTACTATGACACATTTATAGTTTAGGGACTATTACCATATTCAATTGTCCAAAGTAGGAACTATTATAATCCAATTTTCCTTTCAAATATAAAGTAATATATAAATATTATGATATGAGAAAAATGGTTAAATTATAAGTACTTTGAATCAGAGGGGGTAGTAGCTACTGAATCAAAGGCTATGACACCGTTTTTTTGTGCGTTAACGCACCCAAACGCAACGCAAAATCAATAAAACCTAACGCATGTCAAACGCAAGATAACGTAACTTATCACAATCTACTATTTACCTCTACTCACCTTTTTATTATTTCCTACCGCAACCTAACACAATCCAACGCAACCCAAACGCAACTTATCGAAACGCAAATGTAACACAACGCACAAAAGAACGGTGCCATATCAATGATATAAAATCAACTAGCATATAGAACCATTCATTCAGTCATTCTATTTATATCTCATAAAAATGTGAGTCTTATTTTCACGGGCTATATAGAATTTCGGCTAAAAGTAAATAGTACTCCCTCCATTCTTTTTTATCTGTCATTTACGGTTTTTTGTGCCAATTTTTAATCAATAATTTTTAATATAAAACTTTTATAGAAAAATATAATATTATACTTTTTTAATAGTATTTTTTATTACGAATCTAATGATATCAATTTTGTATGATTAATCATTATACAAATTAAGATATTAACGGCCAAAACTTTTGTCACAATTTCCTAGGCGACAGATAAAACAAAACGGAGGTAGTATCGTATAAAAATTTGTAATTATGACCTCACTAACATTTTAACTCATGTTCCTACCGTTGGAAATATGGAACTTGCATTGTTTTATACTACCTCCGTCTCTAAATAATTGTCCATTTAACTAATTTCTTTGTCCAAAAATATTTGTCCTTTCTTCAATTTCAAGGACTATAATTCCAATTATACCCCTAATAAATACTATTACTAATAATAATTTTATTTCAACCAATATTTTCCCCTCAAATCTGAATTCAATTTTTTCTTAATTTTAATCAACTTTGGCTTTTCATCTCAAATTGGCACCCTATCTCAATTCTCATCCCAAACCCAAATTTCTTCTCAAATTCGCACCAACCTCAGGAACTTCTCCCCCCTCTCTCTCTCTCTCTCTCTCTCTCTCTCTCTCTCTCTCTCTCTGTTTTTGTTCCCCTGCTGTGTGGATGACTGGATGTGGATTTTTCTTCCCTTGTTGTGTGGATGTGGATGTGAATTCTTGATTCTAGGGTTAGGGTTTTCATTTGGTCGCTGCTGCGAATAGAGCATACTGAAGGTCTCCAATTTGCTTGTGCGGCTGCTAATCAGCCTATTCCGCGAGAGAGCACTGTGAAGGTCGCCGGAGCAGTTACAGGATGGCATAGTGAAGGCCGTCGCCGGAGCAGGTGTGTGGATGAGGATTTGAATGGAGATTGATGCTCGATTAATGTCCATTGTATACTCAAAAAGATGGTGGGAAAATCTCATAATTTTGACACACTCAAATCCCTCTAAAATTTGAATTTTTTCTTGGTATTTGCCTTCAATATTGGCAGGAGTGAATAGAGAGCCATGGAAGAAGAAGCCTTTAAGGTCGCTGGATTCTAAGAGACGCCTCTGAGCTCCTTGATGATGCCGATTTTGTTGCGGAGATTAGACAGAAGCTTGACCTTTGTTTTTTTTTTTTTTGCCTTCTATTCACAATATAAATATAAGGGTAATGTGTGTATATTATATATCTTTCATCCCATTTTCAATGGGCCATTGGACTTATAAATTCAGTTAATTAGACAATTAATCAGGACAGAGGTAGTACTTATATGACTGTTTTCAAAAAAAAATAATACTCATATGACTTTAGAGTTATACTCTATCTTTTAAAATTTGTAAAGCTTTTTGCTAAAAAGAAGTATATGAGTGTAATTTTTTTTTTTTTGCCGTATATGAGTGTAATTAAGGGCATTCACATGATATTTTTTGTATTTGTTATTTTAACGAATTATGTTAAAAAATACTCACTCCGTTCTATATTAACTATCATAATTTTGACTTTCACGATCTTCAATGTCACTCTTTAATTGAAAATTTCTTATATAATATGTTATTAACAATTACAATATTACTCCCTCATTCCCATATTATTTGTCACTTTAACTAACTTTCTTTTTTCCCATAATATCTGTCACTTTATATTTCCAATAGCGCATTAATTACTAATTTATCAAATTAACCTTATTAATTACATCTTTTTCATCCATTTTTCTTTTTTATTCACATTTTCCCTTTTTTATTCACCATTTTATTCAACATTTCCACATTTCCAATGCACTAAATTAATGTAGATGGGAAGTTTTTTTGGTTTTTTAAATTGTGTCCCAAGTGACACTTAATTTGGGAAGGAGGGAGTATACTTTTATATATTTTGCGTTATAAATATAATGGTGGTAATTTTATATAGCAACTCATTGTATATATTGAGAAATTTATGGTCAAATTTTAACAGTACAATTTCCAAATACGATAATTAATATGGAACGGAGAGAGTATAACACATAAAATTAAGTGAACAAACATACAATATCACTTGATATTTAGAGCTGACACGATAACTTACCCTAACTTTCATGGCAACCATAAAGGTATATAGTCATGTTCTTTTGTGTGACAGTTTGATGAATTGGTGGAAATGTGGAATATGTAGATAAAGTGGACGAAATCGGATAAAATAGGTGGGATAAAATGAGATAAACTGGGACGAAGTCAAATTGGGTGAAATAAAATTATCCCACCACACGCAAAAGGACGGGGTCAAAGTTGTTGATAAATTTTAATGAAAATTCATTTCTTTGTAACAAGATTACAAGTATTATTATCCTTTACTCACCATTATATGCTCCGCTGCACTTTAACAATTGATAAACGATTTTGCAGCCTTTTCCTCTAGGGAGGAGAAAGAAAAGTGTCTCTGTGTATGTGTGTGTCGGACTGTCGGGGGGTAAGAATGTTGGAGAATTTCCCTCTGAATGGTTGCATGGGCCCAATACAAAATCAAATGGTTCAAAGCTTCAAATACATCAAGGCAAACTACAAGCATGGTCTCACTTTCAGCCGAAAACTACACAAATCTCAATACACCTACTATTGTACATCCAGTTTCATCTCTAATGATTCAATCCTATTGACTAAACCAAACTGCACGTCTAGAAAACAGTAGTATAGGCTTAATTACTCATACAGAACGGCCAACACAAGAGTTGAGCCCTTTCGAGTTTACAACCATTGTGCAACAAAAGCCGCTTGACCACAATCTGATTCCAGCATATGCAATAATGAGTGCTGTCTCGTCCCTTATTTCTTAGCATAAGTGATTACCATGGCATTCTGTCCAACAATCTTGAAATTCTGGAGAGCATGCATTGCAACTGTCGATTGCATTTCATTTTCATATTCCACAAATGCAATCCCGGGCTTTGCTTCCACCATACGGACCTCCTTGAAGCCCGGGTATTGCCTGAAAAGCACTTGCAGCATCAACGGGGTAGTCTCATGTGGAAGATTCTGGATGAAGAGTATGTTGTTGGGAGCAGCAGGAGCCTCAGGGACCACAGGTTGAGCACCACCCATGTATGGTATTTGTGAAAGCTGCCAATTTAGAACATCTGGGTCAGATAGGGAGAAGGACTATAATAATAATCCTAGTAGTTCTTCAAAAAGACAGTAGAGAGGAGGGTTTGACATTTGATCGATTAAAGGTTTTACATTCTAGTTTTGTGAATGAAAGAATACGGAATGAGATAGCAGCACCTCTTATGGGACCAACTGTAGGTTGATTCCACTTACACACGGAGGATCAAAGGTCAAGAGGTATAGATAAGGTTTGTCGGAGCACAGGCCCTGAGACTTGAAGAGGGCTGGGGTTAACAAACTCCTTTTTCTTCATCCGTCTGTTTTCATTAATTCAGGAAAAGAAAAAGAAAAAAGAAAGCCCCACTCATCCCTAGCTAATGCAATAAGGTTTGCACCTTGCAAGAAATAAGCTAATGGTCCTCTCGTTATATGCATGTCGACAACATTTATTACTATGCTACTGAACCTCAAAGACCCAGTAAGGGGTCAAAAATGTTAATCCTATACCTTTTTTTTAACAAGGGTAAGTTAAGGTCATCCAAACTGGACCCCTATCTCAGAGGTACACACTAATTGGACTTAGTGACCCACGGGGGAGGGGGGAAACCTAAACCCAAGCCCAAAGACTTGGTTCATGACCCTACTCATCTCCACACAAGGAGACTTGCAACCCATGGGAATCAATCTCATGGCCTCCAAGATGGAAGGTCACATTCATGCCAATTGAGCTACTAGCTCATTGGCATGTTAATCCTATACCTACCACAACCACAATGGAAGTTTTTTGCTTTTGGACTCCTCCAGACATTTTTCTATTAACTTGGCAGTCTTGGCTTCACAATTTATCACAAAAGTAAAACAGGAAAACATCCCCCCCCCCCCCCCCCGAGACCTGCACACCTATCTCATGGTTAGCAACCACACTTTAGGCTTGCAGTTTCCAAAGTGTCAAACTGTCAATTATCAGCCCGTTTCAATGTCCTTCCAACCTAACAGCCAGTGATCTAACTTGTCCCTACAGTTCATCCCTTTCATAGTTGAAAATTGAAGCCATTTGAATATATTCCCACAAGCCCAAATGAGTGAAAGTAGCAAGTTCAGCTCATTGTTCTCCTCAATAATATTTAGACACTCAAGTCCTCTATACCGGAATGGTCCACATCAATCTTAAACTAAACAACTATTTTCCCTGTAAATAATATATATAATTCTAAGCATGCTAGAGAAAAGTGGTATTTCCCCATTTAAGTCTCCTCCCCCCCTCCCACTACACCCGCACACACCAAAAGAGGGGGGGGGGGGTGGATTGAACTAAGACAGAAAGTAACAAACAGAGTAGTTACTGAACTTGGAGGTTGGAACCACTAACTTCCCTTTCAGAACCAAATTGTTCTGTATAAAGCAAGTTCTTTCCGCTTACCAATGACAAAATAACATTGTAGTTCTTAGAAAGTATCATCAAATTAACATTTAAAAAACACATGTATGAATATCAACGGGACCATGGAAAGCACAAGAACATACCGGTGGAGCAACTCCATATGGCGCATAATTCAACCCTGCTGCTGCTTGATTGGGGTCTTGTTGCTCTTTCCGCTTCTTACCTGTTCAAATAAGAGGTTATCGGTGAAACAAAAGCCATACGTCTGTACCAGACTAGCCTCCATCACAAAATGAGTCCCACCAGCTTCTCAACATGCTCAAGGATTTGTTTTATAAAATTACTACCATCAGATTCATAATGGAATATATTATCATAAAAGTACAATATTGCAATTGTTGAAATGTTAGTACAAAATAAAAAATTGTCGATTAGAGAATGACCTTAGAGACCGTGAAAGGTCAACTAAGGAGTGAGTAACTAAAAGCCGAGTTTTCACTCGTAGAAAGTAGGCTCTTGTAAGGGGATAATGGAGGAAGTTGATTCAAATATTTATTATGGTTAAGCCTCTCGATGATAAACCATGAAATCCGGTCAGCATCATTAGCACTATAACCAGGCAGAGAAAGGTGCATATCAAATTCATAATTTCCCTTCCATTTTTTACCCTTATTTCAGTCCTTCAACTTGTGATTTCATTTTGATAGTTGTCCATCCTACAATACCTAGTAACACTAGCCTCAGCTACAGGTTGTCTTCAAGATGCTAGGTGAGGAGAAATTTCTTGACATCACGTTTTTTGCTTCTTTAACGCTTGGCCATATCAAATATCGATGGCCAGGCACCAAAACATAGCATTTAGTAACAAGTAACAAGAACTTCAAATGGTTCCTTCTAAGTGATAAAGAAATTCACTCATATCCAAGCCCATCACAGTTGATCAATTTGAAAGAAATGGGGTGCTATAACTTATACATCATGCAACAGAAAGTTATATGCTAAAAACTAAAAAGGTAGTTCAGAGTCCAGGACGCTGGCATGCTGATATACAAATTCACCATGCATGGATGAATTAAACCTAATAAACTGTGGAAGCATCTCCACTGCAGATATGCATGCAAGTGTTTGATTAAAAAAAAAGAAAAAAGGAAATTAAGATGCAAATGTCCAGCATGCAGTAACCCTAATAGATTAGGAAACTAACTTTTACAGATGTGCCAGATTGCTTTAGGAATTAAAAAGTTTTTTTATTAAAAAAAAAAAAACCATACCTATGTTGAACTACTGGCCAAAATTCATACTACGAACAAGTCTCTAAATATTATCATATATTTTTATTTTCTATATCATCTTATCCATCCTTTATTTTTATCATGCGTCGAAAAGGCATTCAACAGTTTCTCAATAAGATCAAGAGGAAAAAAGCAAGAAAGCCAAGTTCAATTTCAGAAAGCACAAGAAAACAGGATGATTCTACAAGCTACGGAGATTCTCACAATCAAAGCAGACATTCCGGAAAGTTCTTGCAAAATTTCAGAAAGAGAGATCTAGACTAACACAGGATCCACCCCAAGTAATGGCCAATTTGCCTAGTCCAGTTGTCCTTAAGATGCTAAAGAGCTATGGCATTATTGATATAGTAATAGCTCTGAATTGTTTGATGACTAAATCAAATTGCTACTCTTTCCTATGAAAAGAAAGGTAATTACATTCCGAATGCCTCTATTGAATAGTCAAAGAAGCTTTGTTGTTACACAGGCGAAGAAAATGCTCAATTGTTCAGTTCTCATATGAGACCCAATTTTACCACTAACAAGTTGATGTGAAGAGATTCGGGAGAGTTGTAATGGCAAAAGATACCATGTCGAGGTTTGATTTGCATCTCCATATCATGAGCTAACTTACACCACTCAATACAGTGAGGAGCCCATTTTTGTCACCAAAAAATAAACCCTTGTAAATGGTGGTCCATGGCTGAGGTCACTATCATTATTACCACTATACTATTTTGACTGTCTCCCCCTTCTACCATACCTCACCTGTATTGCCTCTTAACTTAGAGTGAGTTTTGTCATTGGCAAGTTCAGATAACGTTTTTGTTATCTTATCCCACAATTTGGACACAGTTTATCTTTCATCTTTCATCTTTCCAAATCTCAATATCTCAAGTCGATTGACTCAATTCAAATTGTTCTATATTGATACTAGTAGGAAAATAGAAAGAATTGACTCATCCATGCTTGCGAGCACAAGTGGGCTAAGCCTTCAGCTCAATTGTTCATACCAACCATTGTCACCCATAGGAGCAGGTCCCAACTCAGCCACCCCATCTATAAGGCTGTGTGGGACTTTGCAATATGGATTTTGGTTTTGAATTTGATTCTGGAAGGACAAAAGCATTTTAGATCATGTTCCTAGGGCACTATATCGGTGAGGAAGAAAAAAATAAGCACCGGATACAAAATTTGGTCAAGTGGTTTTGAGGCAATTTATGTTTTTACTGTCTTATCTTTTGTGAGCTGCTTGGGGAAGAGCAGAAGGGGGGCTGCAATATGGCTATGTGCTTCCTGTGGTACATGATACTCATAACCCATATTACACAAGCAACCCCATAACTGAACATTCCAGCTATTATTTGTAATGATTCTTTTCAACTTGAAACTGGCAGCAGAATTTATTGAACAAGGTGATGAACTAATTAAGTGCACCAAAAGACTGGATTACTCCACAACTTCGGCCAAGTGCCACAACTTGCAAAGAAATAATAGATAACCACCAATGCCTCACAAAAGGTTGGATGATCTTACCTCTGTCATCTTGCCTCTTTCTTTTTTCTCTTGGAACAAAAGTGCCATCAGCTTTTGCAATTATATCTGACTTGGTCTTTGCATATTGTATTCTCTGCAGTGACCAAGTAATGCCTATGAATTCTACTACTCAACAAAATAGTCAAATAAATAAGTAATCATCTATTTATCAGTCACAAGTTTAACAATATATTTTATACAAACCTTCTCAGGTAAACTAGGAAATAAAGTGAGCAGTCATTGCAACCAGCAAATCTGTTCATTGTTTGGAGTTTGAGATAAAGAAAAAGAGGGGACAGGGGAGGGGCTTCAAAGTAAATTAATCATCCAGAAAACAGCTTGAAGTGCACCTATGATGTAGATAAGATGCGGGGTTTTTTTTCTGGGGGGATTCGAGGCTATTGTTTCCAGTGCAAGATATTCCCTTGTTATATCATTCAACCCTAAAGTTAGAAAAGCTTCCCCTGTGTGCTCACTTTTCTTTGCACAAACAAAAAATCACAAATGTACCAACCTCGCCACTCTTGGCGTGTTCTCACACAAAGAATGAACGATCTCTCATCCCTCTTCTAATACTACGTCTTTTATAACTTATCAATTCTGCAAGAATAAAACTTTCTGAAGGATGCAAGTCTGTACACAAAATACAAGGCTGACTCCTATATTTCATTTGCAAAAGGGAAGAATGTTAAGAAATTCACTCATTCCCAAATGAAAACCACTTGCTGCTTCTAGCAATAAACAAGCTGCTAAACTTATCAGAATCAACCACATATTCTACCAATACACAGGCCATAATGGCAAAAGTATAATCCAGCTATACTATACCTTCAGCTGACTTCAATTCACCACTTGCAGTGAATGATTATTCAACATCATATGACCACATGACCCTTAACAACAAGACCATTAAACAGCTTTACTAATGCACCTTCTAGCAACATCCTCACTTGTACATAATGCACAACACCCAGTAGAACCAAAAGAACCCTAAACCAAATCACAACTCCAAAACACCAGATACATTCCAACAGAACTAAACCCAGCAAAGTTGAATCATGATTAACGAATGTGTACACTAGCCTGGGAACTAAAACCTAAACAATTGAGGATAGAAAACAAAAAATACAGCCATTAACATACCATAGGCTTGTCATAGAAAGGGAAGCCTTGCATTTGACGAAGCGCATTGGTAGCAGAAGAAACATCCTCAAAAACAACCCAAGCTTGCCCTTTGTGTTTCAATGTCTTGAATGCCAACACCTCCAATATCTTACCGAACTGAGAGAACACCGCCATGAGAGACTTCTTCAGCTCTGCAGACAGAGAAAGCTTGCTAATTAGGGCAAATTGAGAAGAACACAATGTAAGGAGGGCAGAGAAAAGAGAGAATACCGTCGAGCTTAATCTTCTCGTTGAGATTGTTGATGTAAATGGTCTGATTCGCCGGAACATCGCCGCCTGGATTGGCCGCTTCCGCCATGGCTGCTCTTCTTTCTCGAGTAGAAATCCCGCCGGAGAAACGCCGGGAAAACACGGAGGGCTTGAAGAAAAGGGATAGTAGGCGGATCGGTCTGGGATTTTGGGCTTCATATTTAATAAGACTGGTCTGGCTTTTGGTTGGGCTTCGGCTTGGGCCATATTGCATGTATTGGTGAGTTTTCTGGCCCAAATGTTTTCTGAGAAGGTTTTCCTTTACTTTTTTTGGGCTTCGTTGAGTTTGTCTTTTGTTTTTATTTTAGGATCCCTTTTGTTAACCCTGTTGTTTTTCGAATATATATTAATGTATTCGGATAATGTGCTCCAGATATTTGACAGTGAACAATCATAATAATCAGAGTAAACAATCTAATATATGCATGTAAACAATCACAATATTTGGAGCGCAATCAGCGCATGTTTTAGGTGCACCTAATAAATTGCATTGTTTTTTCCGTCTTGTTTGTTTCGATAACTTGTAACTTTTCACTCCTCTCGTCCGTAAAAATATCAACGGAAATTCTCTTTGGTAGGCTTTAACTTTTGTCTATTTCAAATTGTCAATCACTTTACAACATATTTCAAGCGGTAGGTTTATTTTGAAAATTATTAAATTTATTACAATTGTTTTATTTATTTTTACCTTATCCAAATACATTGCTATTAAATATATTATTTTTTTTATCTAATTTTCATATATGTGAATATACACACGCAGACGCTCGCATGTGTGCGTGCATACACACATATATATGAGGAGAAAGATCAAGAACTCTCCGTGTAGTAAGTATCAATTGTATCGTGGTATCCTAAAGATTTTGAGGTTGATTTTTAGGAGTAACATTAGGTCTACAAGCCTGGTTCCTGTCTTTTCGATGAACTGGTTGGCCTACGTGACTCTCACTGAAATAGAGAGCCCAGTGGATAGTTAAAATTCTTTTATTCATTTTTCCCCCTTAAAGGGTTAAGTGAAATGGATGGATTCTGAGTGAATAGAGATAAAGTATTCCACTTACCCTTTCTCCTTTCCTCATCATGTTATTTGATTATTTCCTTAAACGAGGGTAAAAGAAATTAATAACCCCTCTACCCTGCCAACCCTACTTTTTCCCCCCTTCGATGCAAACAAGCTGTTAGGCTAAGGGATGGAAGAAAGTAAGAAACAGAGATTTGCTTAAATAATATTGGAAATGATATGAATTATCTCCCACGTTGGAAGGAAATACAGAACTATTTCATTTTTTTTATTATTATAGTCAAAAAGACTGCGAAAAGCGTAGAGAGAGTACGTGATAGGACAATGACAATGAAACTACGTAAACCAAAAACAAACAACACAATAAAAGACAAAAATTAACATTTCCGTTCTCTTCGTCATTTCTCCATAAACCGCTTATCAACAGTCACAAGGTCCACAAAACTATTTCATTTACTTTTGAGTTTTTGTAGACTTACCTAACATGTGCAGTGATATGGAGAAATTGTTTGAACGATAGTTGATATAGGTGCAAAGATTCTATTCCAAACTAGAGTACACTTGGCCAAGTGCAAGTAGTTACAGTTTTTTTTTTTTTAAAAAAAGGTAAAACAAGTAGTTACATTTTATTAGTACACGCAAGTAGTTACATTCGATGTCTTGATGGTCTTCAACTTTGACACAATCTCAATGGCACATCAGTAAATTCAATAATACACTGGTTTTAAGATATCCAAAGCCTGCCCATAACCCAAATTTAATCAAGAACGTCAGAAACACTACCGTTTGGGACCCATATATATCAAAGTTGAGTGATTATTGACTAATAAGATATTAATATATTTATTTATTGTAATAGATATTTTCATGTCATTTTCTTTAAGCATGTAGGATATATATATTAAGTTAGGTAAGGTAATGAAATTTAGATAAGTAAAGTAATAAATGTATGTAAATGTCACATTATTTATTATTATTTTTTTTTAAATAAATTCTATGAGTTGATAAAAGAATTTTAAATATAAATTATTTAAAAATTAATCATATTTTTTTGAATGGTAAGATAAGGTAAAATTAGATTAGATAAGGATAATCCTTTTAGGCTGAAGAACATAGAGATTTAAACATCAAGCCTTTAAGGTCTTAAGCCAACAAACCAATATCGAGTTGTTTATATACAATATATGGTCTAAGGCCCGTTCTTTTATAAGGTTGGTTGCGGTTAGTTGCGGTGCGGTGTGGTGGAAATTTGAAAATTGTGGTTGGTTGGGGAAAGTTGTGGTGAAATGTGGAAGTTTGTGGTGGATTGTGGAATCTTATGGTGTAAATAATTATAAATAGGTTGGTATATTTGAAATTGTAATTGAAAAAAGTGAGATGTAATTTTTTATTAGAAAAAGTGAGATGAAATTTTTTATTGAAATAGTAGATTGTTGTGGGGTGTGGTGGAACATGGAAAATTGTGGTGTGGTGTGGAATCATAACCAACCAGCTGCATAAAAAAATAGGGCCTAAATCTTATGAAACTCACTTGAAATCCCTATGGCTAAATCTTATGAAACTCACTTGAAACCCCTATGGCTAAATCTTATGAAACTCACTTGAAACCCCGATGGATCGGAAGCAAAAATGATTTAATCTAAAATTCTAAACTGTTGGGTTTTGTGGCCCATTGGATCCTCGGTGAGGTCCAGAACGAGTTCGACTGAGGGAAGAACGGTGAATTGAAGAAAAAACGCTGCCAGCGTTTTCCGGCGCTACCAGCGCCAAGCACAGCATCCGCCATATGGGAAATGCTGCCAGCGTTCATAAAACGTTGCCAGCGCTTATAAAACGCTGCCAGCGCCTCCTTCGAAGGTCCTTCTTTTTCAGCGGTGGCTTGTTTCTTTTTTAGGTTATTGTTTTAACCTAGTTTCATTTCTTCTCTATTAGTATAAATACTACACATGTATCTCCACTATAATCATGGCCCCGCGCACGGCACGTGGCGCACGAGGCTCGTCGAGTACGGCGAACAATGATCGAGTTATAGAGAGTCAGAGAGGGGAAAAAATATTGAGAGGGAAAAATGTCTCACCAATATTTTCGATCCCAATTATATCCCGAGAGAGAAAGATTGTGAGTTGTGAGTGAGAGAGATTGTAATAGTAATCTCCTATGTTGTGGATCGATTCACACCCTGTGATAGTGATCGGGTTGTACTCCTCCTTTCTCATAGTGGATTTTTTTTCTGCTTGTCGTTGTCCGTGGGTTTTTCTCCGAGTTCTTCGGTTTCCCACGTAAACCTTGTGGTTGTGTTCTTCTATCGCTCTCATTATTTTGTTCCTGAAGTTTGTCGTAATTTTCGTCATCTCAATTCGAATTTATTATTATTTTTGCTTCCGCTGTTTCCTTACTATTTTTTCCCCTAACATAAACTAAATTAACAAGAACATTTTTGTACGTCAAATTTATCCATCTTTGTATGCCAAATTTATGGAACCAAATTAGTATATTGATCCAAACACAACAGAATCCCAAATTAACACAACACGATGATTGAAATGTATTTGGTTGGAAGACTCGAAGTTCCAATCCAACCATACCATTTTGAAAATTAAGCCACACTGCAATAGTAATTTAAAAGCCTAGGCCGACCACTATTGGAGAAGAAAACCGATTGTACTATAGACTGTGGGAAAGAAGAAACAATATTCTCTAACCCATGAAAAGCAAGAAAAATATGAGTTAGTTATAGGCCTTTGATTTTGACAAAGAAAGAAGTTAGACCAGTAAACTCTAGGTACAATGAGTCAATGACATACATGGACAGTGATTAGGACGGTTGGATTATGCAATGAACTTCAACTAGAGTGGTGAAACATTTTGACTATTCAACCCAGACATGCATGCAGTCTACTGTCGATACTCGATGCCTAAAGCAAATCTAAAGGGAGAAAGAACAATACCCAACTTTTGTTGTCACCCACACAAATCCATCTCATGCCCTTCTTTATCTATTTTAATAGTTCTCATTTTGGCAAAAAAATTTAAAACTTTTCAAACTTTTAGTGTTATTATTGATGCGTATATTTTTTATAAAGATGGTAGAAAGTTATTACTCCATAAGAAGTATGGGCTTGTGTTGAGGAAATACAAGACGGGACCTCACTTTAATTAAGATTCATGCATGGTAACAAATTAAATGATGTTCTATCTTAAAATCAATTGGTGTTAAGAAGAGTAACCTATTTCACTTATACCATGCACTTTCACTTTAATTTTCGATGTGAGACTTCAAACTCATGGGTGAATCTTATCAGCTTGTAAGATTTAATCGTAATTCTTTAAGGATGACAGAGAGCAACTACATATCAACATGACTGTGAAAATTCTGGATGACTTTATATATAGGGCATTCCGTTTTCAGGACGCTTTGTATATAAGGTTGTCCTTTAATTTTCTTTTTATGACTGATAAAAATGAAAAAAGGGATACATTGATTCATCTAATTTGCAATAACAAATGATTTAAAATGTACACTATATATGATTTAATTTTAACTGGGAGAAAGGTAAAGAACAAAAGAATCACATTGAGTTTAAATTTAAGTATTATGTACATTTAACGTTATAAACAAAAATGTTTATGACGCAATTTTTAACGCAACATCATGAAATCAAAATAAATCCAAAATATAGCTTTACCTTCAAACCAAAGGGCAAAGGGTTACCTAAGCTCATTGACTTTTAATTTATCACTCAAAAGTAAATTAAATGAACCAGGTACGTGCCCACTTTATTTGATTCGATCCTTGCAATCTGTCCGTTTATTTTATTTTTTTTCACCAATTGCGCCGTACACCAAGCCGAGGCGATGAGGTTCTGTAATTTATAAAGAAGGAAAAAGGTTGAGTATAGTTCAAGAAATATGATTATTTAATTAAAATATACCCAAGCAGGTTAAGCTTATCCGTATATAAAGAATCTTACCACAATAATGGACGTTAATCGCAAGCTGTGACTATGCTTTTGGACCGCCCCTCTTATAGCTAACTACTTACATTTCGGAATAAGGAACAATACAAAACCCACAGATATAAGAAAGAAGAATAATATCCTAAAGTATTATTAAATCATTTCTTTTTGACATGTAGAACAGTATAATTAAATCATTGTGGTGGCCTATTTCGTTCTTAATTAGTTGATAATTGGAGATGATAATGGGTGAGATTTGGGATTAATAGAATTATATATGCTATATACCATAGTTCCATTTATTTTCAAAATCATTATCCTTATCATTATTCATATTTAGCAGGTACTAAATATAAGTATCGCCACCCTTTTCCACTGTATACTGTATAATGAGGTAACATGCAATTATAATTGGGGTCTGATTGGAAACTGCAGTATGTCACCCATTTTAGACCCATATGAGCAAATTAACGGGTCATCTTGAAGTATCTTAGCTATTGTTTTTGTCAGTGTTGTTTGGGTAACAACAAGCTCTTCTGGGCTGAGAGATGATAGCAAACAAACTGTCAAACTCAATAAATTAGTAAATTCTATATATAAGTATTGAAGCAACCACAATTTTTGATTCATTTTAACAAATATGAATCATAATTGTGTCAGTGTGTTTATTTATCTTAAGTACACAAAGTTTAATACGCAAAACTTGATAAATTTGCCATAAATCTAAATATTACTGAGTAATTAGCGTGAGTTTTTTTTATTCGGATTGGGTCGGGTCGAGTAACCATCGAATATTGGCGGGTACCCGTACCTAACCCTTATATTTTGATTTTACGCTACACTTACCCACTTTTTTAAAAAAATTGTCATTCACATATACCATTTCTTTTGGCTTCGTTTAGTCCTTGAAATGTAGGATGGAAAGAAAAATTTTTGAAACATCATTTATTTTCTTTAACTTGGCTTTAAAAATCTGGAAGAAGAATAGTAATATGGAAAACATAATGGAAAAGTTATATTGTTTTTGTCATCAACATTTTCCTTCCAAAGTTGAGACGAAAGTGAGATGGAAATTTGATATGCTAAATGAGATGGTAGGATTGGGGAGGGAGAAAATCAAAAGATAAATTGGTGGAGAACATGGAATACTTATACTAGATTAGTAAAAATTTGGTTCCATTTCATTTTCCAAAGACCAAACGGAACCTTAGACCCTGTTCTTTTCTGCGGTATTTTGTGGTATAGTGTGGTGTGGTGTTGTGGAATTGTGGTAGGTTATTGGTATGTGGGGTAGGTGAGTAAAGAGAATGTAAAAAGTAGAGGAGAAAAGTGAGGAGAAAAAAAAGTAATTATTTGTGGTAAAGTGTGGTGAGTTGTGGCAAACTGCAGTATGCTATGATACCGCAGTTTACCAACTGCAGAAAAGAACTAGGCCTTAGTTTATTATCTTCAATAGTTGAATACTTGAATTCATCATCGTTATGATTATCATCTCGATATGTACATGTACTGCTTTTATTCCGCAACTTATTAAAATTAGATATGAAGTTGCTTATTATTTCTACTGTGCACGTACGTTATGTATTAAATATTGGAAAATCGGATTCTAATAAATTCTGACTTTTATGAATTAGACAATAATAATTTTTACTATAAATTTAGATTATGATGGTCCAAAAAAATAAAATTGGATTGTAGTAGGACATCATCGAGAATATACGCTAAATATCATAGATTTTGTGTTGCATTTGATTCAAAACTTAGTACGGAGTATAACACTTTAGCATGATTTTTAATGAATTTACGGTCTTTCTCCCAATTTTTTTCAATTTTTTTACGAATTTTACGAATTTTTCACTTTTATTCCTTTTAATAATCATAATAATTTCTCGGAGTTTCAAAAAAATAATGTAAAAATTGTTTTAGTAACTACAATTCATTACCATGGGGGCAGGAAAGAAAAAACACAAACAATGTGGGGTATAAATGAAAAATAAAAAGAATGTGGAGGTGGATTTGGCACCTCTACAATTCAATTTAATTTTTTTATAGACCACTAGAATCCAACTTGATAGTAGGAATTATTATTGTCCAATTCATAAAAATCGGGATTATTAGATTCCAATTTTCCTTAAATATTTGGTTTTATATGACTTAATATTGGTAGAATGCTACCTCCAATTATTTTTTGAGCTTCAAAAAGCTAAAGGTAACCCAATCAAGTTAACTATGAGACAAAGTCAGCGACTTGACCCCCACTAAGCTAGAGTCATAGTCAATTGCGAGTTTGATATTGGTTGTGATCGGTCAATCTCAAAGTATTGGCCACCAGACATCTAAACAGTGTCTTGACTCTAGATTGTGCTCACTGTCCTATAATTCAAGAGGGTTTCTTGACCAGTAACGCCGAGTATATCCTCTGTTAGGCATCGATCTGGGCCAGTTCCTTTGGAGCTAGTATAGTGACCAATCTGAGTCTATTGGCTAGGAATCCATGAGAGCTTTCTTCGGTATTCTTAGCTAGTAAACTCAGTATGTGTACCACACTAGTTATATATCATTTCTTGCCTTTTGAAAACTGAATATTAATCGAAAAAGAAGAAAATTATACATCAAATGAATTAAGACTAAGCCGCAAGTTAGTTTTTTTATATTAATAAAAATTAAAAGTGAGCTTTATGATCTTGAACCAAAGGTTATGCTTTGGGAAAAGGTACAAATGTAAGAGGAGTGCCTTTACACTGTCTACCGAAATTGCATCGACTGAATCGGTTTTGAAAAATAGAAGAAAATGGAAAGGTGTCACATTTTTTTATTAGTGAGACAAGCAAAAAAAGAACAAAATGTACGAGTAAAAATGATAAGCTTACATAGGGCAGGATCGACAATGAATTACAACAATTACAATGAAATCGAAAACGTAATCAAAAGGCTACAACGTGCCTTTATCGGAAGTAAGACTCCTCACGTTGACCCAGCTAATACACTTGAGTAGAAAACATGAAATAGTTGTATATTTTAGCAGAAATGAGCAAGAGTTTTTGGTTATGATGTGAGCAGAAATGTCAGTATGATAGGGAGGAGTAAAAATTTTTTAGTGTCAACTCCATAATAATTTTTAAGGTTTTTTTTTTTGGGGGGGGGGGGTTGTCAAAATGAGGGGGGTTAACAATTCATTTTATAGTGGGATGAAGTAGGGTTGAGGAATGAAGTTTGATGATATTATTTGAATTTGGTGGCCAAGGGAAGTGGAGGGAAATGGGGGGGGGGGGGCTGAAGTGGAGTGGAATGCATGAGGAATTGGCAAGTGGTTTTTGATTGGGTTTGAGTTGAGTTTAGTTGTGGTTAGTATTAACCATGCTAAAATCCATAAGAGTTGAGCTCGATAAGAAATCTGCGAGAGCTCATCCTGAAACAAAATCCACAAAAAGTCAGGCTCATCCAAATTCTGCGAGGGATTTACGCTGTCCAAAATTCACAAAGGCTCTCGATAGTTTAAAATCCAAGAGGAATATGACAGTCCAAAACGTAGAGAAATCTGCCTAGTCCAAAATCTAAGAGGGGTTACCTAGTCAAAACCCGCAAGAAGTTAAGCCCTTCAAAAATATGCAAGGGCTTTACTATGTCCAAAATTCACAAGGGGTCTACCCAGTTCAAAATCTAAGATGAGTCTGTCTAGTCAAAATCTGTGAGGAGTCTAGGAGGGCTATTTGAGCTAAAATCAACCATAATTTATTCAAGGAGAATTGGATTTTGATAGTCTCTACTTTTAGCTTTCGCATGCCAATAGTCCTTTTTTTTGTATTCTGGTGGGACGCCCCGGGGCAGGGGCAGTGACTCGATAGAAATCTGTGTAGACCATCAAAATTTCTCTTCTTTCTCTTCTCCATATAATGAAAAGAAACTATAATATACTATCCTAATCTTAATTCTTCATCTTTTTGCAAGTTGTAACCTTAATCTCAGGCTACTAGTGCCACCACGATGGCAAAACCAATGGTGGTCTGCAAAAATGGAGGGTCGAGTTGGTCCTTCAAGCAAAGATAAACATAGGTTATGTGGTCAAGTTGGTTGGGAAGGAGTTTATCGTAGGTTATTCGTGATGAACAATCTAATATATATGGGTGAATAATTATACCATCCGGGGTACGTGCTCCGAGTGCACCTAATAAATTGCAAGTCAAATGTATCAAAAAAATGATTTCAAGTTTTAAACTAAGGCCCTGTTCTTTTCTGCGGTTGGCAAACTGCGGTGCTACACAACCCACCACAGTTTGCCACAACCTACCACAAAATACCATTTTACCACAATTCACCACAACCCACCACAAATTCCTTTTTCATAATTACCAATACAATATTTATATATATATACAAAAAACTCATCAGAACATACCAATAACCCGCCACAATTTCACCACGTCATACCGCACCATACCGCAGAATACCACATAAAAGAACATGGCCTAAATTAGTTGGGGGACAATCAGGAGCAGATCCCAATATGGATTGGCATGGTTCTCAACTAAAAAAAAGTTTAATTTTAGATAAAATTATCAAATTATATATTTATTTAATAAATATAATAATATATTAGTTATCTCAATGTCAAAGCTTATATTCGCTATTGAAGAATACTCCATAATTCTGTTACAGGGACACAACAGAGACACAAAATTAAGAAACGTTTAGAAAGCCATCACAATCAATGACCCTCCTGTAGATGAGTGTAGGATATTAACATAGCATAAAGAGGCTATTCTAAAACACACAAAAAAAGAAATGAAGGAGGTTGGCGGAGAAAATGGTCCATTTACAACATTAAGTATACTCATGGCAACAAGTGATGATAATCGTTTTTCTTTTTCTTGATCATCGTGGTTCACTCATGGTGCCATTTATGCAAGATTTTGCCCATTGCACTTCATCAAAAGCCAACTTCTTAGCTTCTAATTGAGAGCATCTAAATTCCATTCAACTAACCTAAAAGTTCATGTGGTTCTGTTATATTACATCAGTCTCAAAATATTTGTTCATTTGATTAAATTTTAGCCATTGATCGATTATTCGCAAACTGTGATGTGTTACAATTTGAAATTATTGTCATTAAAAAGATATCCCAGTATATTATTAAAATTGCAATGATATCAGCAGTGAAAACTTAGTCAAATAGATAAATATTTTGGACGAAGACCGTAATTAAAAACGGTCAGAGGTTTGTGAAGCATTTCGATTTGTACGGCAAGTTCTACAATTTGGTTCAAATTTTAAATAATCGAAAAACAAATTATGAATATTATAGTTTTGTTAAGCGATTGCTCAACGAATTCTAGATTTGGTGTGGGAATAGGGTCATTGATTTTACGAGGGATTGTTTGGCTTGATATATTTTAGACATAAACTTTAGTTTTTTATTGACTTTGAATAATTAAAAAAAATATGGTTATTGATTTTATCATTGTGTGTAAATTAATGTATTTGTTTAAGTGAAATCTTATTGTATATTGGCAAATTACTTAAGTAGATGGTGATACGTGTCTTATCCTAGGACAATTTTTAAGTCTCTTACCCTTCATCAAATTAGCACTTTTATATATTTTTTGCATTATTTTTTTTAATAATAAGTATTAATTTTCAATTATGAGAAGGTTGGAATCCATTAACTACGCCAATTAGCACGATTGATTCCTTAATCGAATCGACCTCATTCGTTAGACATATTTTAGACACTTTATTGAAATCTAAAAATAATCAATAAAAGTATAACTTTATGCAATTTATATATATATGATATTGTAGTTATAGAATCCAATCTTATCATTGTATTTCAATTTAATATATAATAATATGATTTTAATAATAATTAATAAGGCAAGACACTTAAAAGGTGTCTTGCTGTAAGACTTCTATCATTTATATTGGTTTTACTAATCTTTCCAGGTATCTTTTCCGTAGTCCCTTGAGGCCCCGCTCTTTGTGTGTTATCATACCCGATACCACACCTATCACAATTTACCGCACTAACCAGTAACCACAAAACATCACATATTACCATGTCATACCACACTCTATCACATAACTCTTTTTTTTTAGCAAGACTTTATCACGTTACTTTCTCTCTTTTCACTTTTCTAACCTATCACTCCCACCATTTTTATCACAATTTTTACAACAACTTATCATAGTGTATCACATCATATCACACTATTCACATTTTTACCATATCATACCATTACTATTATCCACTTATCTGCGGCCTAAATTCAACTTAAGCTCTATTCTTAGGTGGATTATTATATATCCACTTATAGGACTTAACCAAATTTGTCTATTCTTATATTTTCTAAGAGCATTTAGAATGGGGGTCTTAAGAGGAGATTTAGAATAATAATTTTGTTAAATCATCTTAATATATTTCCTGATTTTGATAAGATGTGTATCTTAATTAGTTAATATCTATTCCTAAGACACGAAACACCTCTAATACATATGCTAACTATGCGACACACATATAAATAATTAAAATTGTTAGCAAATATAGAAAAAGAGATAGTATATCGGTAAAGATAAATGACAAAGCAAGAGAAATATAAAATATGAAACTCTTTATGGATACAATTTTATCTGTACTTAATATTCAACTTTTAATTACACTTATCTTTAGGGTTGTTCATCGGTTTGGGACTGCACCGAACTAGACTGAACTGGATTGAATTGAAGATCGAACAAGGGACTGATTTGGACCAACCGAATGGATCGAATTAAGGGGTTGAATTCTGCTATTAAGTTTTGTGTGAACTGAACCTATGCAAATAGAACAATGACATACAAAGGAGTAACTTCATGCATGAACAATTCAAAAAAATCTCATGAATAATTTCATACTTGAGTTTCATATGAGGCACGAGCAATGAGATTTCAAATCTGCGAAACGCTAGTGATGACAAAAAAGACTGAGATACAAAGGGTGGGGTGAGACTTTGACGACGATGGTGGAGGCAGGAGAGACTTCGACGACAGTGATGGAGGCAGGAGAGATTTCGATGCTGCGATTTCGACGCTGGGCGGTTGGTGACTTCGACGGAAAAGAGCAAAGAAGAGGGACTTTGACGACAGCGATGGAGGCAGGATAGACTTCGATGCTACGATCGATTTCGACACTTGGTCGTTGGTGACTTCGACGGATAAGAGGCAAAGAAGAGGGACTTCGATGCCGGCGACTTTGACGGAGGGACCGATGGAGGGGGTGACGAAGAAGAGGGGGTCGGTCGGCGTGAGTCAGAGAAGACTAGAAGAAGAGTGAGTTTTGATTTTTGAAATTGAAAGAGGTAGACTGGCAGACTGAAATGATGAGAAACGAATGAAAAGTGATATGAAAAATCTATAGCAATTATTGTAATTCGATCCTTGGTCTTTTTATTTCGGTCCGGGGACTAGACCGAATACTGAAATTTGATATTTCCTAGACTGAATTATATTCGGCCCTTTCGTTCCAATCCTCAGTTCAGTTCAGTCCAATTCAATCCATTTTTCGATCCGAATTGAGTTATGAACAACATTACTTATCCTACATTATTTTACTTATCCATGACAATGTGCAAGTTGTGTGACCCAAAATAATGAAATACGACTATTAATAAAATAAATCAACTGATACGAGATTTGATTAAATTATGATTCAACATGCAAGTTTCTACATCATTCTCTGAGGTCACAGACGATTACTGGATTACAAACACACACACACATGGAATGTATCGGAATCTATCCGAATCATACAAGCCCAGAAATGAATCGAATATAGACTGATTCTGATTTCTGCTGGCAATCAATTATTACTTGTATTATTTTATTAATGTGACAAATGAAACGACCCTGGGGCAACACTATAAGCCGAACTGAACCACCCACCTTCGAAGCAATTGTCCTTTCGAATGGGCCGCCCCAATTTGACCCGGTTCCCTCTTTCCTAAAACCCTAGTCTCATGTGGGACCCACTTTCTCTTTCTTCCTCTATATATACTTCTTCTCCCCTCTTCCCAGAACCCATCTTCACAATCCCTGCCTTCACAGAAAACAGAGTGAGACTGAGAGAGAAAGAGACCTTCGAGTTTTCTTTCTCTTCACCTGCCGCTGAAAGTCGAGCTTTCCTCCTCCTTCTGCGGCAGCGTCGTCGGGACTGATTCTCTCGTTGTTCTCTTTCTTCAACCTTCAAAAACAACAACAAATGGCTCGCTCAATCTCTAACGCCAAGGTTTTCGTCTCCCTCGCTGCTGACAACCTCTCCATCGCTCTTAACAGGTACCTACTTTTCTGGGTTTCACCAGATTTCGAACATGACAGTCGATTTTTCATTCTCGTTTTCCTCTGTTTTTTTGCTTGTTTGCGTTTTGATTGATGGAATGATCTGGGAATGGAAACAGGAGGGGATTTGCGTCGTCGTCGTCGAAAGGAGTAGCGGAAATGGCGAAGATGAGTGGGAGGATGGGGAAGACAGCCCAGGATAACTTGGGAAGTGCACCGGAGAACTCATGGATCCCAGATCCAGTCACCGGATACTACCGCCCGGCGAATCGTCCCGATGAGGTTTGTGTTGCGGAACTTCGTGCGATCTTCCTCAAGCAGAAGGACAGATCATCCCAGTAATGGGTAATCTGATCTCATCATCATGATGAACGAAGAAAGGACGATGGATCTGAATTTCGCAGAGTGAAATCCGGCGATGGTTGATGGGAGGATGATGATGATGCCGTTGCCTGAATCCATGGAGCTGTCGGTGAGGACTGTTATGAGAGGAAGAAGATCTGGTAGTGATATTGTAACTGTGTGTTTATGTGTTTTAGGGTTATGAATGGAGTTTGTTGTATGTTTGTTTGTTATTAATGGAAAAGTTGGTTTATGGAATCTCTGTGTGGTTAGGGTTATGTTTTATGAATTCTGGTTGCCGGGAGGTCTGTGATGGTTGACTCGTGTGGTTGAAGTTTGAATATTCTTCAGGCGTGAATTTGATGGAGTAACAGCTGGCTGGGGATTTTTGGAATCACAGCTGGGGGTCAGTATGAAGAGAATAAATTGCACCGTGATAATTTTGTGAGATATACTGGCAACAAAATGAAATTTAAGGGCGATTTATGAATTTATGATAGTCAAACCCAAATATGAAAAACAGATTTCTTTGCGTCATTATGAAGAGAATTTCTGAAATTTAAGGGCAATAAAATGGAATTTGAGTGAAGATAAATCTGAGAATATTAGGTCAATTACAAGTTTACAACTGCTTAAGAAAATGGAATTTGAGTGAAAATAAACAGAGTTGGTGTTGGTTACGATTTATTAGGTCATGCTGTTTTGTGTCTTACAAGCTTAAGCCTTTTTTTACCATTAATGTTGATCAAAATTTAGATCAAACTATAAAAGTTCATAATAAAATTACAAAGCGCCATAATACAATAGCTCGATAACATAGATATATCAAAACAAAATAGTTAATCATGGTTAATGTTGCTTTTTGCCTTCCTCTTTTCTTTTTTTTTTTAAAACACAAACCAAGACCAAATTTATTCACTATAAACTCCACCCTCCTCAGTTACTAAAGTTGCAACTTCAGGAGGATAGACATTGTTCCAAATACAGTTTAATTGTTTACTAACAGCAAGCCTTCCTCTTTTCATTCAAGTTATTGAGAGAGCAAGGGTCACATACCTTGATGCTAATCCTTCTTTACTATTTTACCCTCCTTTTTCCACTCTGTAATGTTTTTGAGGTTAGTTTTAACTTTTCTTGTCCCTTTTAATTTTTCATTATGTTTTATTTTTATTTTCTTACTTCCTCAGTCTCTGCTTAAATTAATAATGTAAAACCTTTTCGATCAATATCAAAGAATTATAGAGATTCTACAATAAAACAGTGTTGTTTAAAAGAAAGGAAAATAAAATATTTAAAAGAAAAAGGCAGATATTATTTAATATAATTTTGTTTTCTTCTCGAATATAAATAAAGAATAATGAAAAGATGAATATAAATATTTATCAAAGATAAATGAACAAAGTATTACTATATTTATCACTTAATAATAGTTGATTCTTTTCTTTATAAAAAATATAAAAATAATTATTAACTTAACTATATTTAATATAAAAATTCTTCTCTTGTTTCTATCTACACAAACTTGTACATATTGAATTGTATTATTGAACAAAAAAAATCAACTATTTTTGTGACCAACCAAAAAAATTAATTAAAATAAAAAAGGCTAATTTTAACTATCCATTTGTCATGTACTACAAAATCAAAACTCCTAGAAGTCGTGATTATGTTTTGAAATGCATATTTTTGGGTGGCACATTTGAGATAGAATGAGACATAAAATGGTAAAATAAGAGGCTGAAGATATTCTTTATAAATTCATCATGTGCCTTTTTGTAATAGTCATAGCCATTGGTCATAGCTCGTACGCAGCATATCATATAATTTGGTCCACACAGCTAGAAATAGACAAGCAAATGCATTACACATGTCACATTGCGTAACGCCTGCCCCGTCTATTTTTTACGCGCATGCAATACACGTAACCTATGCAATCCATTATATCTTCTCAACTTTCCTATTATTTGTTACTTGTTCTTTACCCGTTATGTTATGTCGAACGTGTATTTATTTGGATAAGTGAATCGAAAAAAAATATATTAAAGATGTACTGTCTAAAAAACTAAGTAATATAAAGAAAATAGATATTAAATATGCCTCCTAAGTCCTAACATTGTAATAAATCCTCTTTTTTTTTCTGATATGAGAATGATACATATATAAAAATAGGAAAATTAGATTTTAATAATTCCAACTTTTACGAATTGAACAATAATAATTTCAACTATCAATTTGGATTCTAGTGGTAAAAAAATAAAATAAAATTGGATTGTAATGGGACATCATCGAGAGTATACCATATATACCATTAGATTTTGTGTTACATTTGATTCAAAACTTAGTTATAACACATTACCATGATTTTTAATGAATTTACGACATTTCTCCCAATTTTTTTTTCATTTTTTACGATTTTTTCTTTTTTGTTCCGTTTAAAAATTCATAATAATTGTACGGAGTTTCAAAAAAGGTAATTTAAAAATTGTTTTAGTAACTATAAATCATTACCTTTTTGGGGGCAGGAACGAATAAACCAAAAATAATATGTGGGGTAGGAATGAAAAAAATAAAAAGGATGTGGATGTGGATTTGGTCCATTACAATATAATATTATTTTTTTGGACCATCGGAATCCAAATTGATAGTAGGGATTATTATTGTTCAATTCGTAAAATTCAGGATTATTAGAATCCAATTTTCCATAAAAATATAACATTATCATAATTAATACTCTCATTCCCATATTATTTGTCACATTAGACATAATTTCAAAATTAAAAAAGACCACCCTTCTACATTAATTTAGCTCATTGGAAATGTAAAATGTTTGAATAAAATGGTGAATAAAAAAAGGAAAAAGGTGAATAAAAAAGAAAAATGGAAGAAAATGATTTAATTAATAAGGTTAATTTGATAAATTTATAATTAATGTGTTATTGAAGTTATAAAGTCACAGATATAATGGGAAAGAAGAAAGTTAGTTAAAATGACAGATAATAGAGAAAGGAAGGGGTTCTTGACAAAAATAAAATGTTAATAAAACAGTATTTTATATGATGTTTTTTTATACACCTCATCTTTTAGAAATAAAATTTACCCTACTTCACAAGGGATTTTTTTTAAACCTTACATTGTGTTGTATGGGATCTAAAACAATTTTTCAAGTGTCCTATGTTAAGTGAGCTGCAAGGGGCGTCTTAGTCTTTTAGTGGTTTTAATTGAATTTAATCTTTTATTTTTCATTAAAATGTCTGTATGAAGAACTTGTATTTCATCTTGAAATTTGTAGAATGGAATTTCGGCATACCAACATTAGTTTTAGTTAGTTTTTATTTTGAGTGGAGGACGATAATTAGTTAAATAATGGCCAATTATGTGATGATTATTATGGCATATATCTCCATTATTTAGGGACATCATAATACATGACATGAATCAGAGTATACAATATGCTATCAAACAGCTATGTGCGAACCAATGCAATTAATACCTAATTAGATTCTTCTTATCCACATATTTAAACCTTTTTCTTTAAGATAAATATATTTAAGTAGGTTAGAGTTATTGGAAATTAATAATTCTTTATAATTGTATCCTTTAACTTATAGTGAACTACCACCGAATTGATAAAAATGAAGTCGATGATTTATTGACGTGGCATCCCATAATATTAGCTTGACTTTTTTTTCACTTGTGTTGACCTATTCTTGATATCCATGTCCATACACATGATAGAAATATGTAATTATGTGAGGTTAAATTAAATTGCAAATTTCTTGGCTTTTGAATTTTCTTTTGATATCTAATTTTGGATCGGAGAAAGACGAATTGGGGTGAACGTGGATAGACTGATAGTATAGACAGAAAAAATGAATGGGGCGAGGGAGATGGGAACCAAACAAATATATGCACATTGCTTATGCAAATGTCAAGCATGGGTTAACTAAGTAGAAGAGTCCAACCAATTTTATCTAGTACCATGTAATAAAATTACTGAGATTTTCATCAATCAAATGGTGATTTCCTACAATATAAGAAATACAAAGTATGGACCAATGTTATACATTTCTATTATTCTTTATGTCAATATATTAGGCCGATCTTATAATAGAAAGGTAGTCTAATCTTATGGATTGCATTCTTCCAATTATTGATCCGATACAAAAAAAAAAAATGGTGTTACAACTAATTAAGTTTGCTTAAATATATTTTAACTTCATTAATCATTAAAATTCATATTTAGGATCTTAAAATAAATATCCACATGGTAGATGTCTGTAGGCCTCACCAAAGACACAAGGATTGGGCATATCCAAAGCACCTTGTCGGCTTTAATCATATCAGTCTACTGAGTACTGACGAAAAATACCACAATAATCAATAATTTTGTAATAGATTAAGTTGTATACAAAGTTGATATGCACCTAATTAATTAAGTAGGTTAAGTAGCCCAACACCGTCCATGTGTAAAACACTCTTAGGGATAGGCTTTGTGTGGGTTTAAAACAAATCAAATCCCTGTTGTCATAATTTTTTAGATAGGGGTATATTTAAAAATGTAAAAGGTAAATATAAAATTGCTACACAAAAACATAACTCACAAGCCTAGGTTTGGTAAGAACCATCGGGGATTTATTCCCGGTAAAATTTTTCATGAAAGATTTTTTTTGAAAAATTTTCATTAGTCCCCTTCAAAGGAATTTTGACTTAGGAAATATAGGAAATGGTGAGTCCTTTATAAAGTTTTTTCTAAGGTTAATCTACAACTAAACATGAGAATAATAAGTTAATGTGGAAAAATTGACCATTTCTCCAGAGTTTTTGACCAACTAAATACACTCTAAATAAAACAGTTAAAATGTCCATTCGGAAACATATGATGAAATTGAAATGATATATATAAAGAAGATTATCTTTTCGAATTAGTTTCTATTTAGTTTATGATTTGGTTTCTAATTTAGTAGTTGTGGTAGCTGTAATATTAATTTCTATATATAATATGATGTGACTCTTATTTATTAACAATAATTTCTATACACTGTATTAGAGAGTAAATTACATTTACCCTACCTGACATTTGTGGTAATAATTTTTGCACACTCGACATTTGGGAAATAATTTTCACCTTACCTGACATTAAGTGAAAATGATTTTTAGCGGTAAAATCTTGTCACTTCTCATCGGAAATGAAGAAATACAATAATGCCCCTATATGACTATGTGAATATATCATGTTGTCCATTAATATTTAGAAGGAAATGACTTAAATGATCATTTCATCGTTTTATTTCTGATGAGAAGTGATCGGATTTGGCCACTAAAAATCACTTTCACTTAATGTCAGGTAGGGTGAAAATTATTTCCCAAATGTCGGGTGTGTAAAAATTATTACCACAAATGTCAGGTAGGGTAAATGTAATTTACTCCTGTATTAGACCTGGCAATTCTTATCCGCAATCCGATCCGATCCATCCGAATCCAAACTGCACCCAAATGTCGGAATCCGATACTCATCCGAAACCGGGATCACTCCGATCCGAAACTAATTCAATCCGAAACCCCAAGTTTACCGAGTAAGGAAAGCATCTGAAATGACTCGAACCCGATCCGAGCCATGCTAAACCCGAATAAACCCGCATCCGAAATCGGCCGAACCGAATTTAATCCGACCCGAGACACATCCGAATTGAATTTACCCGACTCGAGACACATCCGAACCGAATTTTACCCAACTCGAGACATATCCAAACCGAATTTTACCCGACTCAAGACACACTTGAATCGACGTACACCCGAATTGAGAACCAATCCGATTCACACCCAAACCAAACTATACCCGACCTGATTATAATAATATAATCTGACCAAATTAGAACAAACAGTCAAATACCATCACACTTATATAAACCAACTTTACCTTTAAGTTAATCGGATTTTTGTAAATTGTGATGATTACAATTACAAGCCTACATAAAAATATAAAATGAATACGTTAACATATTTCCACCACAATCACTATGCATCTAAACTCTAAAGTCTAAACTATAAATTTTTCTAAACAAGATCTTTATAATTATAAAAAAATTATAGATTAATTAGATTACTTTTGAGTTTTGATAGGAAAGAAATGAGGCCAATAGCCTAATAAATTGAAGATTTTCTCCCTGTAATCCTTAGACCAAAACCACATTAACCATAATATGCATATTAATAAACCCATAATAGTTCAATTATAAGTTATAACTAAGAAAGATAGATGTTGAAACATGTTTGTTAGCTTGTTCATAAACATATCCAAACAACAAACTTCAAAATGTAAAGTTTCAACAATTTGTCTTCACAAACAACTTAAGATTCCACTACATAAAAAATAAAAAAATAAAACTTGACAATCCAACATAATAACATCCATAAAGGATTCCACCAAGTAGTTCCGAAAAACTTCAAAAGCTAAAGGTTTCAAAGACTATTCTCGATGCTAGAATATCGCTTCCAAGTTCCAACTTCACGATGTGACAGAAGTCCATGGCAACCGAACAGCTGCACCTGTAGTTACATAGAGAAACACATGCATTAGTAGTTTAGTATATATACATTCTTGTCGGGTTGTTTGTGTCAATCTCAGCTTAAATATGGCCGAGGGAGAAAATAAGGACAATTACAAATTCATTTTCAAAATTTTTCAAAGAAAGTTTGACAGAATTTCATCTGTAAAATGAATATTCCTAGGCTTTTAGCCTTACATACCTGTGAAAAGATTCAAAATAAAGAAAACTAAACTCAACGGCCACACACCGGAGTACATCACAAGCCACCAGCTACGAGTCCAATCTAAATACATGAACCAGTCCCAAGCATTTTAGATTTAAAATACACAAAAACCCTAACTTGCTCTTGCATTCATAGTCAAATCAATCGAAAGAGATGCCTCCTTATTCTATAAGTGTCGCAATTTGTCTAAAACTATCGGGGTGGGGGGGGGGGGAATAGGATAATAGGAAAACATACCTCAAAATTATTCTTAAGAAAAGCGTTTAACTTTAACCCATCGACCTTCCATCCAGTACACATCATCTCCAATATATTTATTTTCTCCAATTGCTTAAAATAAGTACACAACTAAAGATGTTAATAATTAATAAAATTACAAAAATAAATATAATAAAAAACAAGTGTAAAAAATACTTACATTCAAAACCATACAACCAACTTCGAGTAGTTATCAAAGCTTCCGCATTTTCAGGTAGGTAAGAGCTTTTCTGTTTGTCCAAAACTCTACCACCAATGCTGAATGTTGATTCTGAAGCAACCGTTGTAAACCACTCAGAATATCCCTAGCTAAGAGAGAGAGTTCTCTGTACTTATCGGCATTTTCTTTCCAAAAAGCAAGAACATCCAACTCTTCATTGCAATCGCGCCTAGGGTCTTGCAGATAAATATCAAGCAAAGTGCTACCACCAACAATGTTAGAGGAGTTTTCATCTTGATCAAGTTCCTAAAAAAAGACAATATTAGAATTACTAATACATTTATCACTTAAAGTAATGACGGTATTAATAAAAAATCATAAATAAACAATAAACACATACACTTAGATAATTGAACTTTCCCTGGCGAGGGGGAGGAACAGTACCCCTCATGTACTCTGCAAGAAGAAGTTGTAACTTGGCAACAACTTGGCTCACTTTCAAAGTGGCTTCTTCTTCATCTCCATACAACCTTTTATAACAATACTTCAACACCACCTTTTTGTGTCGAGGGTCAAGAATGGATGCGAAAGCAAACAACAAAGTATATTCACACCAATACTTCTTAAACTTTTTGCGCATTTCAAGCACCATATCTCTAATCACATGGTCCCTACTTTTTTATTGCTCTGTCAGGAACATGTGAATGTTCCACACCTGTTCAAAGTACAAGTTCGATGTAGGGTAATGAGTACCCGAGAACAACTCAGTAATGTCACAAAAGGGTCCAAGAAGTTCATGAATTCGTGAGACCCTTTCCCATTCCTCATCAAAAAGTGAAATTATGAGCAAATGATCCTCTTGATATAACCTTTTAAAAGCTGCACGATATCTGAGTGCTCTATCAAGCATTAAGTATGTAGAGTTCCATCTTGTAGGAACATCTACCCACAATGTTTTGGTTTCCTTTATCTTTTCTCGGTCCACGATAGCACGAAAGTGCAACATCCGAGCCTCAGAACCCCTAACGTACTTAACACATTCTCTAATTTTAAAAACACAATCATCAATGACCTTCAAATCATCCTTAACAATCAGATTCAAAATGTGTGCAGCACATCGAACATGAAAATGTTCTCCAGAATATAATAAAGACCCCCCTTGGATAAGCTTCAACCTCAGTGCATCATGCATTCTATCATTACTCGATGCATTGTCCAGTGTTATAGAAAATATTTTATTCTCAAGGCCCCACTCTTTAATCAAGTTGAACACCAAATCATATATTAGATTACCCGTGTGTGGTGGTATCGCATGAACAAAGTTTAACACTTTACTTTGCAACTTCCAATCTGAATCTACAAAATGTGCAATCAAACACAAATACCCTTCCGTATTACATGAAGTCCACAAATCACTGGTGAGGGAAATTCTACCAGGAATTGACAACAACATCTTCTTAAGTTGCTTTTTCAAATGAGCATGCACTTTCAGGCAATCCGCCTTTGCGGTATTTCTAGTAATATGCTTCGCCCGATTACTACTAGAATATGATATAATATCCCTATATCCATCATGCTCAACCAAAGAAAAACCATAGCCATGTTTGATAATTGCTTTAGCCACTTTTTCACGATAGATTTCCTGATTAAACGTGAGAGGTTCAACTGCTGTGACGCCCCGAAAATTCAATTATAGAAAGGTCAAAGTCAAGAGTAACGATAACGATAAATTTGGCGGAAGACTTCACTTTTCTAACAGGCGTCACTGCCGTATCCCCGAAGGAATACAAGGCAAGAAGGAAAACTACAACTGTTTGACCGAGAAAAAAAAGGAGAACCATTAAACGACCTTAGGGTTCAAATCAAACATTAACAACTACGAGTCTTTCTACTTTTGTTACAACTCAAGGATCCTCTAACAGACCAAGCCTCACTTGCTAAACCCGTCCCCAGCGAAAGGATCAACACCTGAAAACAAAACATTTACAAACATGAGGGGGGAAAACCTCAATAATGTCTACCCCTAACAGTCAAAACAATTATATAATTCATTTCAACACATTTTAAGGGGAAGGGTAACAGTTCAAACATTTCAAAGTAACTTTCACCAGATAACCTTACCATTTCCATTTTTAATGCGGGCGGGACTACAGTATAGCCCCTCGGAGTCAAAGACTCGCCAAACATTCACAATACTTTCCAATCTCAATAAATCTCATCGCAAACATATTTTCTTATCATTATCCCAATCACATCCCGGATGGCCATCCCAACGTTCATTCTGAACTACCAGGCGTAACCTGGTCTCTTGACAGTCTCTCTTACAGGTATTCGACCTGGTCTTGGGGAGACTGCCCGAACCCGCATTTTTACTCATATCCTTTAATTTAGTCAAGTTTACAGGTCCAGTCCAGTCCAGTCCAATCCAATATCCACCAACCATTTCTAAGACCAACATTTTTAACATAAAAATTCAAGAGACTGTCCATACTTTATAAATCAAGGAACATAACCTTTTCAGCAAATAGACAGTCAATTTAATATAAAGTCCCCTTCAAGATGCAAGTTCCAAAATATAGTAAAAGTCATTAAAACGGTTAAAGAGCATCCAATGGAGATTAGGGCATAGACATTACCTGAACTCCTTCTCTTTACTGCATCACTTACACACAGGAGCTAACTATCACGTCGTCTCGCTCGGACCTAGAATTCGAATATAAACTTCTAAATTAATACTTGACTTCCACTAAAGTTAGTTACGCACGAATCCTATCATACCCCATCCTTAGCTTTTTCTTATATGTTAATTAGCCATGTATCGAGCATAACAATTAAGAAGACATAAAATCAAGAAACTAATAATAATAATACTATGACTCTTTAAAGTAGTATGGAAACCTAACATTACCATGGAAACTTAATAATAATATAATAGCTTAGTAATACCTTGGAACTTAGTAATAATAATATGAATTGAAACTCAATATTAATTTATGGAAACTTAACAATAATAATAATGTGAAACTTTAATAATAACTTAAAACAATAATTTAAACTTAATAGTAACTTACGAGAACTGCATAATAATAACACGAAATTTTAATAATAATCATACGAAGACTTAATAATAAACTTACAACACTTAATAATAAAATAATGACACTTAATCATAATAATTTGATCTTACCAAATTTTATAATAATAATAATACGGAGCTTAATAATAATAATACGAACTTACGAAACTTTATAATAACAATAATACGGACCTTAATATGAAAAACTAAATAATCATAATACAAAATTAAATAACTTAAAACTTAATAACAATAATACGAAACTTAATAATTTATGAAAAACTTAATAATAATAATTTATAAAAAAACTTACCAATAGCTTATAAAACTTTAATAACAACTTATAATACAAAGACTAGATAATAAAATTACGGTACTAAAAATTTCGAAACTAAATAATAAAATTACGAACTTTAATAATAAAAACGAAAAGTTGAAAATAACACAATTAAAACTCTAATTATAATTAATAATAATAATAGTCATAAACACAATAATCCCAAAAATAGTAAGTTAGAGGAGTAATATAGTTTAGGGTTAGGATGTTTACGTAGGAGGTTTGCTAGGCAAGGCCGCGGGTGGTCGGTGACGTCGGTATGGTCGTCGGGCAGCGGGGCAGTATCAGGGTTGATGAGGGTGGTCTGAGGGTGACCGTCGAGGGGTAGTGCGACCGTGTTTCCTGGGCAGTCGGGCTGGGGATTTTTGGTGGTGTTGGTGGCGTGTTTGGGGCGGCGGTGTCAGTCACAAGTGGGGCGGTGTTGGTCGGGAAGTGGCGAGGTGGTGACCGGCTACGAAATATAGGCAGAAGGAGGGTGGTTAGAGGTGGTGCAAGGTGGTGGCGTGGGGTCGTGACGTGCGGCTGGGCAAAACAACGTACGGGACACAATGAGGCTCCCTTGGGGTGGGTTTTGCGGCGTTCTGGGGTTGGTCTTGGTGCGTCGACGGGGACAAGGTGGTGGCGTGGTGGTGGCTGGAAATAGAGAGAGGAGATGGTGAGGTTGGTGGCGGTGCGAGCTGGTGGTGGTCGGGTGTTCTGGGCAACCAGAACTAGGGCAACGATGGATGGAGGGAGATAAAAGTAGTTGCGGTGGTGACTGCTGGTGGCGGCCGGCAGCAGGTGGTCGTGGGTGGTGACCGGTGCTGAGGAAGGAGGGGTGAGGTGCATGGATGTGGTGAGGTGTTGGGTTTTAAATAGGAGGAGGAATGGATGGAGAGGTTGGGCATGCATGGAGTTGTATGGGGTTTGCAAGGAGTTGCATGGTGGGGGTGTCGGGCGTGCCTGGGGAAGCAGAGAGAGTGGTATGGGGAAAGAGGGGGGCGTGGGAGAGAGAGAGCAGAAGTAGCAGTATGGGATTTTTGGGGAAAGACTGATCCTAATAAAAATTACCCGATAACTGAAAATTTTCTAACTGATATTTTTCAGTCATTAAAAATTCTCAACACCTCTCATAAAAATTTTCTCCTAAAAACGACATTGTTTCTTCTAAAATGGATCCCACAACTGATCCCAATAAAATCAACCGATAACCGAAAATTTCTTAACTGATGTTATCCAGTCACTAAAAATTCTCAACACCTCTCATAAAAATTTTCTCCTAAAAACGACATTGTTTCTTCTAAAATGGATCCCACAACTGATCCCAATAAAATCAACCGATAACCGAAAATTTCTTAACTGATGTTATTCAGTCACTAAAAATTTCAAGTAACCCACTCGCGGTCCTAAAAGCTCCATGTGAAAGTATATATATATATATAATTAACGGAAAGAAAAATACACGTCAGGAGTTTAACGGTAAACATAATAGTATTTTTCGGGGTTTTACATCATTCCCCACTTAAAGAAGTTTCGTCCTCGAAACTTAAGCCTAGCGTTAAACACGACACTTTTATTAATGTCATCCTACTCAAAAGCCCGAGGTTTTACATCATTCCCCACTTAAAGAAGTTTCGTCCTCGATACTTTACTCACCTAATTGTGGAACAAGTGAGGGTATTTCGCCTGCATCTCTTCTTCAGTTTCCCAAGTGGCCTCGGTTGAGGTATGATTCCCCCATCGCACCTTGACCAAAGGGACGGTCTTTCTGCGTAGCTGTTTTTCTCTACGATCCAAAATTTCGAGCGGTTGCTCCTCGTAAGTTAAATCTTCTCTCATCTGCAATGGTTTCGGCTCGATCACATGTGCGGGGTCCGCAACATATTTTCTCAGTTGAGAGACATGGAAAACGTTGTGCACTCGAGGCAGTTCTCCGGGTAGCTCTAATTCGTAAGCTACTTCTCCTATGCGTTCCAAAATAGGATATGGCCCGATGTACCTTGGGGTTAATTTCCCCGTTTGACCAAACCTCATGACTCCTTTCGTAGGCGATACGCGTAGAAACATATAATCTCCTACTTCGAACTTCAAAGGTCTTCGTCTCCGATCGGCGTAACTTTTCTGTCGGCTTTATGCTGTCTTCATCCTATCTTGTATGAACCTCGCCTTCTGCGTTGTGAGTTGGATTAACTCGGGGCCAATGGTGACCGCTTCATTGATGTCCTGCCAGCATAGAAGAGTTCTACATCTCCTTCCGTACAAGGCCTCGAATGGCGACATTCCAATGCTAGCGTGGAAGCTTTTGTTATAGGAGAACTCGACCAGGGTGAGTTCGTCATCCCATGACTCCTTAAAATCCAGAGCACATGCCCTCAGCATATCCTCCAAGGTCTGGATTGTCCTCTCTGTTTGCCCATCCGTTGCTGGATGAAAAGCGGTACTGAAGTTGAGCTTGGTACCAAAAGCCTTTTGTAACTTTTTCCAAAATCCTGATTGGAATCTCGTGTCCCTGTCCAACACTATTGAACTAGGGACTCCGTGTAATCGCACTATTTCATTTACATAAGCATGAGCTAATTGATCCAACGTCCAAGTGTTAGCCATGGCGAGAAAATGTGCCGACTTGGTTAGCCGATCCACAATTACCCAAATGACATTATTCTTCCTCCTTGTCCTAGGAAGACCGATCACGAAATCCATGGCGATTGAATCTCACTTCCATTCTGGAATTTCTAGTGGGTGCAATAACCCTGCCGGCCTTTGGTGTTCAGCTTTCACTCGTTGGCAAGTTAGACACCTAGACACATATTCAGCCACTTCTTGTTTCATGTTGCTCCACCAAAAGGTTTGCTTGAGATCTTTGTAAACTTATTCCCACCTGGGTGCACAGAGTATGGGGTGTTGTGTCCTTCTGTAGACGCTGAATTTTGTATCAGTATTTTTAGTGTCAGTTTTAGAAAATAAGCTAACCGATAAATGGCACGCAAGCCTCTTTCCACCGAAAACTCCAAAAAAATATACAAAGCCCAAATGCCGGGAACTCGATTCTGGGCGGAGCTCGGCTCAACACCACAGAACCGTCTGTTCAGTGGGCGGAGCTCGCTCCGCCACAGGAACCCGTCTGGGTTCCTGGGCCCGAGGCCCGTTTTCCTTCCAGGAACCTGTCTGGGTTTCCTGTTGATTCCCACGGCGCCGCGGCTTAACCTAGCCTCCAAACCCTAAACCTAAACCTAATTCCCCCCCCTATAAATACCCACCATTCATCACCCACAAAGGACACACCGGAATATACTAGGAGTATTGACACTAGTATATTCTTCTTCTCTTCTCCCTCCACTGCGTGCTCTTTTTAAGGTTAGCATAGTTTTTTGTATTATTGTACATAATGTAATTCTACGTCCTTTTGTATTTTCTTTCTTTTCGTTTGCTGCATGACATTAATGATAAATCTATGAAATTTATTCAATTCCTCCCCCTTTTCAAATCTGTCACTTTAATTTAATTCTAGTAGAGTCTATTCGTTTGAATAGGCGGGTTTGATGATTTTTATTGTCAAATCCGTAACCTTACCCCCGAATCCGTCTTTGGGTTCGTAGGCCGGAGTCTTAATCTTTCATTGGTTTGTTGTTTTATCCTTAAATTCAACTGGCGACTCTAACTTTTTCCCCGAAAATCCTTTTTTAACCCTTGACAAGGAACTCGCGGGTTCTCTTGTTTTCACCCGAGCCATGGCGGGAACCTGCACGGGTTCCTAGCCTATTTCCCTTCTCATTCTCCAAAGAACCCGTCTGGTTCGTTGCCTTGTTTTCGTTTTGTTCTCGTGGAACTCGGGTTCCATCGAGTTCTCATCTATTTTTTTCTTTTTTTCTTTCCATCTTTTCTTTTCTTTAATAAAATCGAGTTTTGGGCTAATCTAATTTGTCAACTTAAAAGTGTCCTTAAAAGTTAAACCTTTAATTATGGATAAGCAATCCTAGTCGGCTCCCAATTTAAAAGAGAACTCCTCTTTTGAGTAGCGCCGAAAAGATCGCGATTTTTCTGGTCTCTGATTGGCGACTCAATCGGGACTTAAACTTAAAAGAGGGTAAAACTTGAAAGGGTTGAATTTTAGTGTTTTTGTAAAAGGAGGAATTAATTTATTTCATATTTTTATCATTTTTAGGCATATTGCATCCAGCTACTCTTGGGCCTTATGGCTGGGGAGCACAAAAGCGTTGGTAGGTTCTAAAACTAGGATTACCCTCTGAGAGCGGTCAGTCACTACTTGTGGGATGCACTTACATACCCAAGCCTTTGACTCATCCTCTCCCCGTGTTACACTCTAAGGGTTTCCCTGAAATCCCGAAGAGCAACACCCCACACATCGCTTCCTACGTACGTAGGGGGAATGCACCGGGGCGAGAACATGCGGTACGTTATCTCCTGTACCTAAAAATCCCTAAAGACCTAGAGTCATGGTTAGGTTAATCCCGCATTTGTATGCTATGTGATTTTATTTTAGAATCCATGTATAAGTGTAAAGTTTTATTTTTGTATATGCTGTAAAATTTTAGTTTGTAAAGAGTTTCGAGTCCATGTATATGTTGTATAGTTTTATTTCGTAAAGAGTTTCAAGTCTATGTATGTTATGTAGTTTCATCTTGTAAAAAGTTTAAGAGTCTGGTTATAAAGAGTCTTCGGGCCCGAGTATTCAACCTTTTTCATGAGTCGGGAGTCGTTCTAGTTCGCGTAGGAACACGCAAGAGCAGACTAGACACCAGGAACCCAGACGGGTTTCTGGCCTGCCAAGTCCGGCCCATCTGTATTGGTGACCGTCGGTCTGGGCCCATTCTTGAAGAGAGAACCCAGACGGGTTCCTGAACCCTGTCTGGCCTTCTTTTTCTTCTTCGGGCCTGACTGCTTCACCCCACGGACAGCCCAATGCGCTTGCTGATGATCCTATTCGGCCCTTTATGACATTCCCTAAGTCTAATCCCTATTGCGTCTGTTACTCGAATCTAAGCCCGAAACCAAAAGCAATCGTGACTCGATCCGAGTAAGGACCCAATAGACGATTAATGTTGTCAGTCCCCATGCTAGGTCCATGTAGAGTTAAGACATGCACTCCCGCGAAGTGGGTGAGTCGTCCTTACGTCAGCATATAGGCATCGTGTCTGTGTCCTAGGTCCATGTAGGTCCACTAAGTCATGCATACATCGGGTGGGTAGCATAAAAAGTTCTTTCGATCACTGAATTAGTTTCCATACAGGCAAGATAGCATACCATCTCCGAGCCCGCATCCGCGACCCGCACACCGGTAGGCTCGTCCACAATCCCAGCTACAGACCACCAACCCAGTCCAGTGAATCCAGTGAATCTATCATGTCGGGATCTCCTAACAACAACCTTTCCGGGGAAAGTTCTGGTGATAAGCTACCTGATGGGCTATATGAGAGGATACAGGAAGCAATAGCCTTTTACATATCAGATTTGGAGGATAGGACTAATGAAAAGTTGGAAAAAAGGTTCAACGAAAGCCAACAGACCATGAATGGCATGCTGGAGGCCATTAGGCAGCTCAATAAAAAGCTAGGTGTTGAAGTCGAAGAAGAGGAAAACTATTATGAGTCTGAGTCTGAGGCCGAGGATGATGACGGGGATAGAAGGCAACGCCTCAAAACCAAAACTGAAGGCCTACAAATTAAATCATCTGGTGAGGTCAGGTCCAAACTTACACCAAAGGGCTCCAAAACTTCGGAGGACCCTTATGTCAGAAAGCTTGAAGAGAAAGTTGACATGCTCACTAGGAGGATGATGAAAACCGATCCGACCTTCACCGACCCCTGCATGGACTTTGCCATCCCCAAACATTGTGTATCGAGAATAAGGGACAAGGTTGAGGTGCCAAACATGAAATTTAGACCCTCCGAAAATCCATCGCATCACTTAGAGGAATTCTTGAGGCTGGCTCCCCTCCATAAGGTAGATGAAGGTCTCTACACCACAGTCTTCCCTTCCACTCTAGAAGGTAAGGCCAAGGTATGGTACCAAAATCTACCCCAGCAAGTTAAGACCAACGCAGATGAGTTATTCAGAGCCTTCATAAGCCATTTCAGTCGCCTGCAGCAAAAGGAGGTCACTGTGGATGATTTAACTTCCCTGAAACAAAAGGAGGATGAATCGTTCTTCTCTTATTACGAGCGATGGCACTCCATGTTATCTGAAATCGACGAGTCTGTCCCTTTTAGAATGCAACTAAGCACTTTCAGACAAGGAATCCATCCCCGCATCACTCGGCATTTTGGTTTCCAATCCATCAAAGACTTTGAGACTTTAAAGGACTTGTGTGTTCAAATTGAAGCTGCTAACAATGAAAACAGCACACAACATTCTGGTTGGAAAGGATCTAGCTCCAACAGGAGGGCCACTAGCGCGCCTAGCCCCCCTCAGAAAACTGTTGAGACTAATTCCATCCAACGAAGGCAATACACTCCGAGGTTCGACTCTTACCACCCGCTGGATATGTCCTATGCCAGGGCATTGGAAAGGCTGGTAAAAAAGGGGATCATCCAATTACCCCTGCCGACCCCTGAACCTGAGGTTAAGCCTCCGAAGTGGGATGGGAACAAATACTGCAACTTCCATCGCAGTCGAGGTCACGACACCGAAGTATGTTGGTCTTTGAAAAATAAGATCGAAGGGCTAATCCGAGACGGTGTTATTCCTCCACCAAACCCGTCTCGAAAACCCAATAACGAGGAGAACCACATTACCTAAAGTCTCAGGGTATCCAAGTGGCAGGGTTAGAAATCTTCAATGACTGTGTCGTCACCTCGACCGCTACATTCATCCCACCCAGGAGGAGTCGTCCACCTTTGGAATGGACTCACCTCGCTGGAGGTGGCACCTTTGGAAAGCTCTTCGAACAAGAGGCCCACAAGGAAGAAGCCGTCGACCCAGTCATCGCCGCGCTTTCTAACCCGAGCTTTAATCCAAGTCTGCTGATTGGAGAAGATGGTGGCCACCATGAGATCACCTATGAAGAGAATAAATTCACTCTATCTGTAGGATAGTCTGTCCCAAAGGTCATAGAGTCAGGTTCTAGTAGTCTTAAGTTGGTCGGGGTAAACCCAGTGCATTGATGTACCCATTCCTGCATTTAATAAGATGAACATTTCGCTACTCGAAATGTTGTGCCAATCGATAATAAATACAATGAACCCTTAAAAGAACAATCGATCGTTAGGCCAAGCAACTAGAATGCCTCTCTCTAGACACTTGGCTTTAACCTGATGAGTTTAATGTGGAATATGGATGAAGAAAGAGCGACAGCGTTGAGAGTGTTTCGTGGCAAAGTTAGAATGCGAAGATCACATGCGTGACACCACCGCGACGGGTTTTGGGCTCAACATCGCATCGTTACCAAACCAGAACCCAGACGGGTTTCGGTCCCTGCACACCGATCCCCAAGCCAGAACCTGACGGGTTTTGGGCCCCTTCATCACAATTTCCAAGCCAGGAACCCAGACGGGTTCGTGGGCCATTGTACTCCCTTCCTCAGCCCATCTGCTGTCGGGCTCTCAACTCGGGCAGTTTTCCATTGGGCCCGATTATGGTCGCGATGCGGGTCCACGAGCTAATTATGCGTCTTCGCTAGCCACAAGCGTAGTTCGAATTTACTTAATCATCTTTTTGTTTGGGAAGTGGAATGATCCCACCATGTAGGTCGCATATTGCATTACATAAGTTCCACGTCTCCCATCATGTAGGTCACATATTGCATTGCATAAGTTCCATGTCTCCCATCATGTAGGTCGCATATTGCATTGCATGAGCATCATATCAGTTTTAGTCATAAGGCTAAAAAAAATTATAAAAAAAAAAAAGTCCATGACCTTTTTCTAAAAGTTGACCTTTTTCCCGGCTTAACTTGCTTCACTTAGGAAAATCTAGATGAGATCTCAAAAGTTTTCAAAAACCTTTTCTTCAAGCCTGCTGATTTTGAGACAAGTTATAAAAGACGTATCTGGCTGCTTTGACTATCTTAGAAGGTATAAATGTGCGTGCCGCAAATCTTTGGGCTAAGCTTAGTTGATTGAGCCCGTCCCGTGAGTCCACATTGCCTAAAACTTGAATTGATTACTTTCATCAATTCCATGATCCTTTGAGCGACTCACCCATTAGTTGCATCTCTAGAACTTGTTTTGCATCTTGCTTGAGATTACATGTTTGCATAGCACGCTGTGACAAAGTGATTAAGGCATTCAATTTTCTTAAGCTACATAGCCAAATAGCCTTCCCTGCATTGTATCTACTGTTCTTTTGCCCCCTAGCCTTTGTTCACCCCTTTTCTCATGATTGAACCACACAATACAAGCCTTGGCCTATGATATCCAGTACCCCTTGAGCCTTGCTTGGTTGGAAGAGAGTCTGCCATTTTTGGAAGGAATAATTGGTTTGGTGTGAGCAAAATATGAAGTCTGGAAGAATTTGAAAGTCCCATATCTTGAGCAAATTTGGTTATGCTGTTCAAAGTCGAGGTTGTAATAGAAATTTCTTCTCCCTAATCACCTAAAAAAAAAAAAAAAAATCAAACAAAATTTCAAAAAAATAAAAGGGCGGTTAGGGAGATTCAACTTAAAGTCCAGAAAACTTTGACTCGGTTGTATTCGGTTGAGATGTTTTAGGATGGAAGGTGAAACGCTTTGCATACATTAAGTGAGAAGGAGAGTTTAGAGGATTTCATTGAAAATCAATCCAAGCATGGCTTTTAACTCCTCATTCCCAAATTTTACCGCTCCTTACCCTAGCCTAAGCCCCGTTACAACCCGAAAAAGTCCTTTTGATTGTCACTTGTGCATCGCATACAGTAGTGGAGAGCGAGGTTCTTACCAAGCTTATGGTAGGTTGCTTCTGTTGGTTTGAGCATGAGAGAAACTCACATACATATTCAAAATTGAGTGTTTGAGTGTTCATTCCTTCCTGTGTGAGGTTCGCTCTTTCTGGCTAGCTTACGTCCATAACCAACCGCGCATATTTGCATTATTCTTCGAACTGTTGGTGGACTTATGCGTCTGAGTTACTTGTTCTCTCCCTTAAGATTCGAAAACTTCTTCCTATCTCTTTTGAACTGAGTTTTGATCTTGTCCAGATTAATCTTTGTGCTTGCTTGTGTTGATCGAAAATCCTTTATCCCGGATTGTTTTCAGCAGTATATAGAAAGTCATAACTGCATTGCATAACACCATCATTACATGAGCATTGCATCAACAGTCTGCATTAGTACATAAGTATAGAAAAATGCATTTAGTACATCATTGCATAGCATTGTCCTAAGTACATAGCAAAAAGTCGTGTATAGCATAGCATAAGAATCCTGCAGACGCATCGTTCTCAGTCGTCATCACGCCAGACCTCTGTGTCGCCACCGCCACTAGCGTTATCAGCTCTATGGACCCCGCTTCCACGGATCCGGTAAGTGTCCCACGGTAGTAAGAGGAGTCTACCATCTCTGTATCACTACAGGCGGATAGGTGCGACACTTCGCACTTTGCATTTTCAGTGACCGGCTTAAAAAAATTCAATCGAGTTTCCATTAAGCGGAAATGTTTGAATCAAAAAGGAAGCAAATCACTACAAAGACCATCAATTGACTCGGTTTAGCAAGAGTTAAATCAAATCACACTAAACCGAGGCTATGCACTGCCAAAGGGATCGAATCACTAAAAGCCGTGGGAAAGACAGTGTGGGCCTTCTTTTATTCCATATGGGCGGGCCTTTTCACCTCACCCGACTCACGAAAAACAGGAGAAGAGCTCAACACTTGACCAAACCGGACGGGTTTCTTTGGGTCGAAAATAAGCAATCGAGGTTTGAGCCAATGCGACTTGATGCTCAACTCGAACCCATTTTCAAGACATAAACTGACAGGTAAATTCTCTGACTCACCTTGGATTTCAAATAAACTGATGCCTTCTTTCTTTATTTCTTGCAGAACAACGCACGAAATACAACGGCCGTCATCGGGCCCTAACAATACATGACACCATCAGCCGTCGCCGGGCTAATACGCGACACTTCATCAACAACGGCCGTCATCGGGCCTTAACAATACATGACATCAGCCGTCGCCGGGCTAATACGCGACATGACATCAGCCGTCGCTGGGCTAATACGCGACACTTCATCACCAGCGGCCGTCATCGGGCCCTAACAATACATGACACCATCAGCCGTCGCAGGGCTAGTACGCGACATTTCCCCACCAGCGGCTGTCATCGGGCCTTAACAATACATGACATCAGCCGTCGCCGGGCTAATACGCGACACTTCATCAACAACGGCAATCATCGGGCCTTCACAATGCGATGACGGCCATCGTCGGGCCTTCACAATGCGACGACGGCCATCGTCGGGCCTTCACAATGCGATAGCGGCCATCATCGGGCCTTCACAATGCGATGGCGGCCATCATCGGGCCTTCACAATGCGATGAGCATCACATCTACATCGACGCAGGACCCGGCTTCCAAGCGTCAACCAGCTTCAGAACAGGCTTCTGATTCATATCCAAGATCATCAAGACTACTTTGATCATCGTTTTACTCAAACTCGATCAAAGTGGGGCTATCTGAGACCGAATTTTGTATCGATATTTTAGTGTCGATTTAGAAAATAAGCTAACCGATAAATGGCACGCAAGCCTCTTTCCACCGAAAACTCCAAAAAAATATACAAAGCCCAAATGCGGAACTCGATTGATGGGCGGAGCTCGGCTCAACACCACAGAACGTCTGCAGGTTCAGTGGCGGAGCTGAGCTCCGCCACAGAACCGTCTGGTTTAGTGGGCGGAGCTCGCCTCACGTGAACCCGTCTGAGTTCCCGCCCGAGGCCCGCTTTTCCTTCCAGAACTCGTCTCGGTTTCTGTTGATTCCCACGGCGCCGTGGCCAACCTAGCCTCCAAACCCTAAACCTAAACCTAATTCCCCTATAAATACCCACCATTCATCACCCACAAAGGACACACCGGAATATACTAGGAGTATTGACACTAGTATATTCTTCTTCTCTTCTCCCTCCACTGCGTGCTCTTTTTAAGGTTAGCATAGTTTTTTGTATTATTGTACATAATGTAATTCTACGTCCTTTTGTATTTTCTTTCTTTTCGTTTGCTGCATGACATTAATGATAAATCTATGAAATTTATTCAATTCCTCCCCCTTTTCAAATCTGTCACTTTAATTTAATTCTAGTAGAGTCTATTCGTTTGAATAGGCGGGTTTGATGATTTTTATTGTCAAATCCGTAACCTTACCCCCGAATCCGTCTTTGGGTTCGTAGGCCGGAGTCTTAATCTTTCATTGGTTTGTTGTTTTATCCTTAAATTCAACTGGCGACTCTAACTTTTTCCCCGAAAATCCTTTTTTAACCCTTGACAAGGAACTCAGACGGGTTCTCTTGTTTTCACCCCGAGCCATAGGCAGGAACCCAGACGGGTTCCTAGCCCTGTTTTCCCCTTCTCATTCTCCAAAGAACCCGTCTGGGTTCGTTGCCTTGTTTTCGTTTTGTTCTCGTGGAACTCAGACGGGTTCCATCGAGTTCTCATCTATTTTTTTTTCTTTTTTTTCTTCTTTCCATCTTTTCTTTTCTTTAATAAAATCGAGTTTTCGGGCTAATCTAATTTGTCAACTTAAAAGTGTCCTTAAAAGTTAAACCTTTAATTATGGATAAGCAATCCTAGTCGGCTCCCAATTTAAAAAGAGAACTCCTCTTTTGAGTAGCGCCGCGAAAAGATCGGCAGATTTTTTCGGGGTCTACACCTTCATCCAGGATTCTTCGTTTAAGGGCTTCCATATTGGGCACACAAACTCTATTGTGAAACCTCAGGGTTCCGTCTTCATGTATTACGAAACCTGTTGCCTTTCCTTGGGTTACTTCTTCCCTTATCTTTACTAGTTGCAGGTCCAACTCTTGAGAGTTCTTAATCTCTTCTAAAAGAGTTGGTTGAATCTCCATAGCATTCAGTACTGCACTTTTTCCTAGCACCATTACGTTGAGTTCTAATTTCCTGAATTCCTCACACAACTGTTGGGGTAGGGTTATTAAATGATTTGTTGTGGGATAAGGTCTTCGACTTAGAGCGTCTGCTACCACATTAGCCTTTCCTGGATGGTACTGGAAATTGACATCGTAGTCCTTCAGGAACTCCAACCATCTGGTCTGGCGAAGATTTAACTCTTTTTGAGTGAAAAGGTACTTCAAGCTTTGGTGGTCAGTAAAAACTTCACAGTGCACACCATAGAGATAATGCCTCCATATTTTGAGAGCAAAGACCACTGCTGCTAGCTCCAAATCATGAGTAGGGTAGTTCTTCTCATGAGTCTTCAGTTGCCTTGAAGCATAAGCAATTACTTTCCCATTCTGCATCAAGACACACCTTAACCCACCATGTGAAGCATCACTATAAATCACGAAACCTTCATTCCCTTGAGGCAAGGTGAGGATAGATGCCGAAGTGAGTCTTCGCTTCAATTCATTGAAAGCTTTCTCACACTTGTCCGACCATATAAACTTCACTGACTTTCGAGTCAGGTTGGTGAGAGGCGTTGCGATCTTGGAAAAATTTTGAACGAACTTTCGGTAGTACCTGCCAATCCTAAGAAACTCCTTACTTCTGTGGCATTCTTCGGGGTAGGCCACTTGCTAACGGATTCCACCTTTTGAGGATCTACAGCTACTCCATCTTTAGACACAATGTGTCCTAGGAAGGCTACTTGTTCTAGCCAAAATTCACATTTGGATAATTTGGCAAATAACTCATTTGTTCGTAAGGTCTCCAACACCATTCTCAAGTGTTTGGCATGATCCTCCTGCGTCCTTGAATAAATCAAGATATCGTCGATGAATACTACCACGAACTTATCCAAGAAGAGTTTGAATACCCGATTTATTAAATCCATAAAGGCGGCTGGGGCATTAGTAAGGCCAAAGGGCATTACCACAAACTCATAATGGCCGTATCGAGTGCGAAAAGCAGTCTTGGGAATATATTATTCTCAGATTCTCAGTCGCAACGAGCTTTGCTTGGTATTCCGAACAACCATTTAGATGGTTGCGGAAATTGGTAGTGTCATAATATGAATTTCCAAGATAAACAACAACAGTACAATGCTTACATTTAGCTCGCTGCTTCCCATCAGGGAATAATGATCCTGGCATCTTATCAAACTCATCCATACTTCACTTCTACGTGGTGCTGATGGTCTGGTCGTGGCCGGGATCATGGGCCGCTGCCGGCCGCGCGCCTGGGCTCAACTGGCCGCTGCTCATGCATCATCCTCATCTACTTCTTCATCAAATAGGTGACCAAGGTTCTCAAACAACATATCTTGATCTTCCATTCAACAGGAGGAGAAACTGAACCAAAAGGCAAACAAATACAAATTCAACAAGAAAAGGCAAACAATCAGCATTGACCCATATGCAATGAAATGAAACCTAAAGAAAAAGGAGAGAATAAGAAGAAAGGAACGAATCACAGACGATAACACAGGAGGAGAAACTGAACCAAAACCTACAAACTGATTAAAAATCAGAATCTACAACGAACCAAGATAATTGATTCTTATCTATCACAACAAATTCCAAGCTAATTTCAAGCTTATCTATCACAACAAATCTCGTTCACAGTACTTTGCAACACAAATTTTTACTCACAAAAATAGACAGAGAAATTCGCAAATTTCAAGCTTTTCTATCACAAATATTCCACAATCACTCCCAAGATAATTGATTCTCACCTGCAATACAAATTCAACAAAAAAATGGCGAGAAAAAACATTGACCATACGCACAGAGGGCACCAGAAAGATGATGCACAAACCCCAAGCTTGAAACAAAATGAAGAACAGACCCAAAATTCTGGTTAATAAAAAGTGCAAATGGCTAAATTACCTTAAAAACTCACAACAAATTGGCGTTACTGTTGACCTGAGCTGAAGCACCAAACCCATATCTGATTCAGCACAGCAGTAGATCGCGACTGCGTTGGCGGCGTTCGGTCGCGTCTGCTCGCCGCTACAATCTGGTGGTGGGATGGGCGACGATGGGCGGCTGTCAGTTGGTGGTTGGCTGGGCGGTCACCTAGTGGCTGGTGGCGGCGCGTGGGGAGGGCGTCGACCGAGAGAGCAAGAAGACAGAGGAGCAACGGTCAGAACACAAAATCAAACCCTAAACATCCATCTATTCTATTATTTCAATTCTTCAATTTCAATATTTTTAACAACATTGGGTCAGACACAAACACTCCTAAACTCGTATGTATTTTCTTGAAAACAAAAACAAGCATGCAATAGAAAAAAATACCTGGAAATTGGGCACAGTCGCAGGTCGGGATACCGTCGAAGCTCCGGCCGTCGTCGCAGGTCCGGCCGCCGTCGCAGGTCGAAAACACAGATTAGGGTTTTGGTTAAGGGGAGATAGAGGAAAAGAATAGCAAGGTCATCTGCTGGGTTTTGAATCTTTTGATGGAATGCAGGGGAGAGAGAGTAAGGGAGGCCAGTGTAGCCGTGTATGAAGTCTAGTAGTCTACTGGGCATTATTTTGGAGCCCCGCCTAATTTTTCAGCATTTTTCACATTTCCCTCTCAACTTTCACCAAAATTTAGAACCCCCGCTCTAATAAATTTTAGATAGCTCTAATAATTAATAAACCACCGCTCTAATTATTCAGCTCTTGTGCGACAAAAAAAAAGATTTATTATTATTAGGTTAATATATTACTTTTTTTTACATTAAACTTTAAATAAAAACTATATTATTATTATTAGTAATAGTAGTAGTATTGTACAATTTTAAAAATTATGTGGATGAGCTTAAAAAATATTAATAACAATAATTTCTAAAACATACTAACTATTTTGAATATCTAGTTCTAATATTAAATCATTGTATAAAACGGTCCTTGTAGCGCGTGTTCGTGTCCGTGTATGTGTATGTATTTTGAGTTGGTCAATTTGGTTAGTCTCTAAAGTAGACCTGGCATATATGTCAATTAGATTGCACATGGATCCAGTCTATATTGAGTTCGAGGTCTTTTCGAGTCAAATAAATTCAGGTCAGATACTGGCCTATGGTAATTTCATTTGGCTTGTGTGTGGTTCGATTTAGCTATTGAGTGGATGCATGTTAAGTGTTGTCCGAATTGGTATAGTTAATGCCTATGGGTAGCCAGTTGGATGGATCGATAATCACATATGATGGTCAACAAACCCTAGAAGGCCTTCTCCTTTGTATTGTAAGGAACTCCTAACGATCAACTATTTTTATGTAGCGCATGGAAAAATTTGTGTTTCTGACCAACCCAAAATAAATGTTAAGTCATGTCTCAATTGGTATTGTTAGAGCCTATGGGTAGTCAGTTGGATGGGTCGACAATAACATATGGTGGACAATTACTATTTTCTCAGCTACTTAATTGATTTGTGTATATTTCTTTTTATGGAGTGGTGTTATTTTGAGATTTTCATCGTATCATCGTCATAAGATCTTGGTAAATAAATTTAAACGAGTACTGTGACCATGTGATCCCTTTCATGTGACATTGGTTGGAGACTGGAGTGATGATCCTTTGGATGAGTTGTCGATAGATGACGTGGACCATGATACAAGCAGTTTTGAGATTGTTGATGGATCGAGTGATCATCGTAAATGTGACAGCCTAATTCTTTATCAACTATTCAGAGATGATGTGGACCATGATACGGGCGATGTTGAGGTAAAGGATGGATTGAGCGATCATCGTAAATGCATGTGATAGTACGGACTACGGATAACGTCACTAACCTATTTCAGAAGATGGAATTCACCAAATTTGCCTGTTTGTGCTGGTGGATTACCCACTCGCATGAAGAGAAGCATTACAAAATTTCTTAAAAGACCAACAATCATCGTTTCTTAGGTTAAAATTTGACCAGCCACGACCTTTTTATATATCTACCATGTATTCATATGATCCAAACGCGTTGCTTGTGCTAGTGGATTATCATTACTCTCTTGCCGATGAGCGCTGTGATCCAATAGTGAAGGTTCTTGACTCCAAACTCTTCTTTGTCCGTTTTCAGTTGCCAAGTGACCTCCCACGAGGTTGGAGGATGGCCAAAGCGATGTTCATCATGGTTCCACAGAAGGTTTCTATAGAACTACGTGGTTTTGTTGACTGCCTCGGTAGGAAGGATCGTCTTCATTTCATAGTAAAATTGATTTTCGAATATATGATTATCAAATTTCTACCTTACTTTGAATCCGATTACTGGGTTACTTTAAATTCAATAAAAGTCATAATCACTTAATTATGGCTTAATATTATTAAAAAAACAAAACTCAGTAAATTAAAAAATGGAAAATAAGTGTAATAAAACTAATAATAAATATCCTAGCAGTCGATCACATACATTATCGTTATTTATTTATTTTGACTTCAACTGATGTAATAATTAATATCCTTTTTTGGCAATTTCCATATAATACAATACAAATTAATGAATCACAATTCATACACCGTTAATCATTTAATTATTCAATTAATACTTGCTCAAAATTTGAATATTAGCATTTTAGTAATAAATAAATTTTAACATTTAATATAATACAAAAGTAACTTGATCTAAAATCAAATTGACTCGAAGATCTCGATGCGATCAAACCCAGTCATAATCTGATCCAAACCCGACAAAAAGCCATCCGAGTGAATCTGAACCCGAACCCCACCCGATCCGACTATAACCCGAAGATCCTGATCCGATCAAAGTCGGTCATATTTCGATCCAAACCCGACACAACCCATCCGAGTCAATTCGAACCCGAATCCCACCCGAACATTACGATCCGATTAAATCCGGTCCGAATCCGATCCGAACCCGACAAAACACATCTGACTCAATCCGAACCCGAACCCATCTGACCCGAATCCGAACTCGAACCAGAGTATGGCTGATCCGGAAAATCCGAATCCGAGCTAATCCGATCCATCCGATTGCCAGGTCTATACTGTATAGTATTGTATTTGGACTGCATTTTAAGATGCTTGGAAGAGTTGGAACGCATAGAACCACGCTTCAACTAATTAGGGCAGACCCATTTTGGCAACATCATGATATGTTTTTCTTCAATACTTCTCATTGAAGATGGTCTCTTGGAAATTGGAATGTTCAATGTACTAAAAAACACCCAACTATAGAAGAGATTAAGATTTTGAAAGGTAAAATTTGCCCAAATGTTATTGATAGAAACAGTGACAGAATAAAGTTTATATTCATCAAATAGCTTATAGGCTGGGATATGAACATTTTAGTTAAGTACATTCAGAAAACCACGCTAGGTACATGAATTTAAGAAGGAAATCGTGCGACAAATTGATAAACCAAGTTTGACTTTTCTATTTTATCTTCTGTTGAGTGTCTATTTTTTCCATTGTTCTTTTCTTATTATCTTTATTAATTGAGGACAATACGGGTAGAATTTTTGATAAAAGGGTTACCTATACTTACATTGCTTGCCATTTTACAACAAAAAAGTAAAATAGTAAGAAAAAAAATGTGAACATAGCTTATACATGCATATATATACATACATACATACATAGGTGCTTTAAGTAGAATCATCATTTTACTCTATTGTACGTTTTCTTAAAGTTTAGTTTCATTGTTATCTATGACTTTTTGTTTTTTGGTGCTAGATTTTCCAAATTCATTGCACTAAAGCACATTTTGTGAAGTTGTCTTCCTTGGACAATGGCACATCGAATCGGACCAATAGTGTCAGGAAGTAGTGACCTATGTCCGCTTACCATAACTTTTCCAATACTTCTATACATTGCATTGCAAAGACTAAATAAATAGTTAGGTACAAAAGGATCTTGTGCCTTTGGAATAAGACTATAAGAGCCTATAAAAATGTAGTCCAATTCTTTGAGAATTTCACCACTTTGGAAAACTCATTCCCTGTTCTTTGATTAGGTTGAATGTAACTCTCCTAATTTATTTAAACTTATCCAAACCTAACACAATTTCCCCAAAAAAACATTCACTCTAAAAACACAATTCCCCAAAAAGAAAATCATAACTTAATACTTATCCTAATTTATTATAACTTATCCATCCAAACCTGAAAATAACTTAACCAAAGAACATGACCTAATATCTTTACAAACATAATTTCCAATTGTATTCTAGTACTTTTGGTAAAATGAAATGATATCATCAAATCTTTTTGGATCCGATGGTTTAGATGGGGCATTGTTGATTTCATCTGCTAAAACTTCTACTTCTAGTGACGGGCATTGTTGTTTTCATAGAAAAGACCAATAGGGTAATTGGGAGTAATTTGCCACTACATCTTAACTGATGATATTATTTTACTGCTAGATGTGAAGTTTTAGTTGATGAAATTACTGCTAGATGTGAAGAGGCAACCAGGCATGCAGAAGCTTTTCTGCTGTGCACCACCAACTCATATTATCGGTGGTTTTCCCTTTTCTGTGTAAGCACCGTGCTTAAATTTAACTACAATTTTTCTAAATCGCCTCCACTGGGTTCTTTCTCGCTCCCTCGAATGCTTCCTGTCCGTGTGCAGGTACTACTGTTAGAAAGTACACATTATGAATGTTTCAACATGAGCTCGATATCTTCCCAAACCTATGCTATTCGAACCTGACACTCTGACAGGATGTTTTCCAGAAAAAGCACAGTTGATAAGGCTTCACTGTCACGTTAGAATCATTGGATTGTTCTAAAGTTGCTCTTTTGTGCATCATTGTGAATTGTACTGATGCATGGAAACCACTTACCTCCAGAGACTCAAAACCAAACAGCATTGGAGATTTCTAAATAATGCAGCCACAATTGACAGATACAATGAACTTATGGATAAAATTGCAGCTTATGAGGTTTTGACAAAATCAATCGAATACCATAGGAACTTAGGAAGCAATCCTAGACCATCCCAGAAAGCAGCGCCACTTCGACAATGTCTGCTGCGCCTAAAAGCAGTCAAGGGTTGTAAGTTGATCTTACACATTGCTACTGGTAAGGGCCCCTGCAATGCCATTTTGGAAAAGTGCGGTTGCAGGTGCCAGGGTAAATTGAAATGTAACTGAATGCAGTGAGTGTAGGTTGTAGGTGCAAGTGCAAGTGCAGCCAAATACTCTGTAGTATCAGCCCTGAGAAGTTGCATTTCCCAGTTCACAACAGAAGTGAAACGTCACGTAAATTTTCATCCTGCAAAGCTTAGCCTCGTGTGCTACGACTCATAAGTACCATTTCTCACACAGGCCAATGTTCAAAATGTGTAGCCAGCTAAAAAACCCTCTTCTGCAGTCAGCAGTTTATTTACTGGTTCGAACATGTATATATCGGACACATATTGCTACTTAATAGAAATGTGGATAACCCGATACAGGAGAAGTTATGTATATTATGTTGGAAATAACAAACAATGAGATGGATAAACACGGTCACATGGAAGATGGAGGATCACTTGGGTGGCTAGGAGTCGAGGACAAGCTGTCTCCCCTTAAGACTTATTCACTAGACCGTGAAAAGACTTTAAGGGTAAAACCTAACTTGCTTGTAAGCAAGGTTACAAGAATTCTCAAAAATACTCTTAAAGAGTTGCTGCAGTCAACACCTTAAGAATGTGTTGAATGCTCTCTAGAAAGGAAGAAGAAGATGGATGAGGGTGTGGATGAATGTGCAATTCATCCACCTTTTATATGCAAACTTTGGAGTCATAAGGTGGTCAAAACTTTCCATTTGCATGGGGCACAATCCAAGGGATTATGTTTGAATGATATTAATGAGAAATCATGACTGATTTCTCAGTCAATATCATCCAAAAACATGACCAAATTCATTTCAACACGAGGCATAAATCATGGGATTTGAAATTCAATCCCGCCAGCTATCAACACGATTTTCTTACTCTCTGGACGCCAACACGGGTCGTGTCATACTTAGCACGATCCGTGTTGGGTCCAATTTTCTTGTTAAACTTGATTTCGACCTATCCGGTCGATCCTATGCTTATAACTTGTATTTTATGCCTCTTAACTCTTGAAATACTCCAACATATTAACCAGAAAGATGAAACAGTTAGAAGAAACATAAAAGCATTTTGAAAAGGATAGTCATGACCTGGTTGATCACACAGGCTTCCTCCCTCTTTCTTAACCAAAGGGTGAAAACAATTACTAACTTGGCCGGCTGCATACTCAATCAAACAGACAAGAAATAAAATCTGCAAAATTCGTATTTTCAACTTCTACGCCGAATCTGCAGTGAATGACATTGCAACCATCATTGCTGACAACTAGTTCTTCCAATTGAGAAATAAAATGCCCCTGGCTAAAACAATCAGAGACTATTGTCAAACTGGAACTCGTCTAAGTCGCTTTTTAAAACTAAGCTCGTCTTAGATGGGCATTTGGGGCCTTAATCATGTTTACAGGGGTTAATAAGTAGCCAATTTGGATACCATGCTCTGTGTTTGGCACCTTGTATGGAGAAAAGGGGAAAGTAAGGAAAAACTCAAAGATGATATTTTGCCACCTTGTATGGGCAAGGTAGCCAGGGGAACTACTGGATGGGGTTATCAAAGGCCAAAATGCAACTAAACCAGCTAATGATGAAGGTTTAAAACAACAGATATTCAGTAATACTGCTCTCCATTTTCATGTCAAAAACAGATTGCAAAATTATTTCTGCATTTGAAAGACACTCAAATCCCAGTACTGAAATCCAACACATGATGCAGATTGCTAACCAAAATTAGGAATTACATTCTTATATTACCCTTTTCCCCAATAGTATGATCTGAAACCCTATAAAAAAATATGAAGAGGGACAAACCTTGATCACCTTTGTTTCCTTTCATCTGAAGAGCTAAGCTTAAACGCCTATAAGTTCAGGACGAACCCGGATGCAACCTTCACCAGTTTGAGTCTGATCTTGCATCTCCTTCAATCTCTGAATTTTGTGCAGTCTATTTCACAGCTCACTTAAATTCTTAAATGGAGGAAATATACCTTACTTGAAAACAAAGTTTCTAGATTCACTGAAGACTAAATTCATAGCCACAACTACTAGAAGCACTCAATCCATTCATAGCCCCTGCAATCTAGGAGTAGAGAACCAACCACCCAAATGACTAATCTGAGAAGCATTTCAATTGACGACCTTCTTGGAATCTTCATCCTATGATCTTTAGATAATACAACATAAATCTAAAACTATGATCAAAGATTGTATATCATAAGATCCTAGCAGACTATATATGATTCTCATAATGCATCATTGCATCTTATTCCAACTGCACTAAACAATCCAACAAATCAATCTCATCAAAAAAGTTTTGTGCCTTGAGCCAAAAAGAAGCAATCATAAAACTGGGAACATCTTAAAACAGCCCATCATTGCATACAGAACATCTTAAAACAAATTCAGGTTACAAGGTAGAAACCCAAGATCCTTCCTTTGCATTTGCATAAACTAACACAACCCAACAATTCATGATTCATCATCACGAAAAAACTGTAAAGCCCACTAAACTAACCTACGAAAGAGACCTACCCCAGAAATTAAACTTCCCAAAACCCTCAAATTGAAGAATCAAGAGGGTTATTATTCTCGATATTCCTGGCCTGGGACTTGTGTTCGTCGCAAGCCAACCCACACCCACATTGAGGACACTCATAGAAATTGTTAACTCCGAAATTTGCAGATGCAATCCCCACTGAAAACTCAAGTTCATCTTCAACCCTTCTCACCTCCACAATATTCAGCCACAAGAAGAACACTTTAACGCTGATACCACTCAGATTTGTGAGCCTGTTTTTCGAAATGATCCCAGCAATAGTAGGCTTGTATTTGAGCTCATACGAACCCTCCAATGAAAAGCTGCAAGACCCATTTAAGTACGCCCTGAATTTCCCCGATTTCTCCTCCAAATCGTAGCCTTTAGCCCCTTTGGGGAGCAAACCCCTGGGAAAATTGAAGGTCTCGAGGGCTTCATACGCGTTTAACTTCTCAGCGGTGGTGATGGAGGAGACACAAAGGAGAGAGATCAAAGAGAGGAGGATGATCGTCGATGGGGAACCCATTGATGTCAAAGAAAGATGAAAAGTAGGAAGAAAATACGAGATTAGTGGGTGATTTATAATGTGAGTAGGATGTGAGTGTGTGTATGAATGTTTTGGATTGTTTCAGAGGATTGAGGAAATGTGGGTTGCAGGGTATGCCAAAGAAAAGTTGTGTATTGGTGGAAAATAGAGGTGGATGTTTGGGTTGTTTGAGTTGTTGATGAATAGCCGTATTAAGGTGTCTCGATGATGATGTACGTGTCCATCAAATTCTCATCTTGGATTGTGTCAGTTTTAGGGCTGTTCTTTAGGCATTTGGTAAATCTAGACAATATTTTCATAAATAAGTAAAATGTTGTAATACTGTAAATCTAGACAATATTTTCATAAATAAGTAATGTCGTAATACTGTAAAAGAATTGTTTAATCTCATATTCGATCAGAGAAATTGGGCTCAAAGTTTTTTTTTTTTTTATGGGATTTACCAATGAGTCAAAACATTTTTAAGTCACAAAGCTATAGTTAAAGTTATAAATAGAAATAATGAATTTAGCATTAATAAGATCCTCGTAATTTCTAAAAATATTCATGTTCTACTAACAATATACGCGAATCATTGGTATGTCATAATTTGGAATAATTTGTCGTTAATGTTATAATTTGAATTGTAATTGCAACAATCGAGAGAAGAGATTGAGAAAAGGTAAAATAATAAGAAGAGAAAGGGGAGAAAAAAGGGAGATGGATGTATTTCATTACTCATACATGTGTATTTATAGGGGATACAAGCTTAAGCTCCAAGGTATGAAAAACATAAACTAATACAATATTAGCACATGTAAAATGGGTATTCACAATAATATTTCATAACAACTAATAAGTAATAAGATGATAGTGAATTCAAGTTTTCTAGTCTATCATAAAATTGTAGATATTGATATTATTGGAGCATAAGTTTATGCTATAACAAATGAATGTCACACTTTGGCCTTAACTTTAAAAATAGTTTGAGTGTGACATTTAGCTCAACTTTTTCACTTTGATTCAATTAGATATTAAAACAAAATTAGATACGATTATAATGTTGATATTGATTGATTTGACTCAAACTTCATACAAGATAACTTTCAATTTCGATCTTAATTTGAGCTTGTCCAACCAAAACAAACCTAAAAAGTCATAAATAAATACATTAAATTCTTGTCTAATATCCAATTTGTTCCATCTAAAATTGGCCTGAACGACTGAACCTGAGTTTTTGGCACCACTCTCTACCATGACATGCCACCGAGTTCGAAAGAATTTTCTTTGGATGCAGACAATCTTATCTTTTTGGTTATGACATGTCAAACAATAATATGATGTTTACAGGTGTTGGATTTCAATAGACTACCACCAATGTCCAGCTATCACAATGCTATAATGACACGTGTAACACAATAGCAAAGTTTGTACAATTGGGGACTTGGGAGCACACGTAAGACGGCTAAATTAAAGTGATCATAATTTAATATTAATCTACTGAAATCCAATATATGTTACTTAACAACCAAAAAGCCTCTTTGATTTAAATTTACCATAACACTCATGAATATTCAAGCTAATTGAACAGAAAGCTTATCAATAATATTTGTATAATTAGGATCGATCCACACTATTTGATATCAAAAGGATGCAATTTTGCAAAGAACGAGCACACAGTACTCGGATGGTGACATTGAAGTAGGAAAGGTTGAAGGATAAGATTTTGACCATGGCACTCAACACTGCGTAAAGTACTGATAGGATGAAGTCAAATCAATAGAGAATGACTCTAAACTTTAAAGGAGGGAGATAATAGAGCTAGTAAAATTTTATCCGATCCGAAATATTTAAATTGTCCAATTTGGAAAAAATTGAGCCGTGGCATAGATTTTTCATCCAAATTTTGATATTGACCAAATATTTAGACATAATATTTCTATTTTTTCTATTATCCAAACCTAATTCTAATCCGAATTTATCTCCGTTTGAATAGTATGACCCGACTATAAACCGAATATATACATGAACTTCTCGTCCAAATTTTGACATTGATCGAATTTGTTGGACCGAAATTTTTGCCACTATTAAAGGATAGACAATAAGATGGCCTTTACTGCTTTGTAGAGGACACTTCATGCGTCTGTGTAAAGGCCTAGAGGATGTTAATATTATGAGTTATGAGTGCATCACCTCCTCAATCATAAACGAAAGAGGATGCTTAATCAAGTCTGAGAAGGTTGTCACTTGTCACATCGGGCAGGGTTTTCAAGCATATCTCTCCAACTAATCACACCAAAAACTCACAAATTCTGTCCAAAGCCATACAATGACATCCAGGGCCAGGGGTGTTAATTTTGTCTTCTATTTTGCCCTTTGCTTACATATTTAACAAAATTGCATGTGATTGTCTATTTCAATCAATTTATTCTCTTCAAATAATGATGCATTACAATTTTGCTATTATAAGGAGCATGGTTCCAAATATAAGGGAGACAATTGAAATACCTAATTTTATTAACCAATTAACAACTAGATTTTCTTCGTTGAAGATGGGTGATACTAGGGATGACAATCGAATTCGAATAAGAAGCGAATTCGCTTTGATCCGGTGCAAAATATCCGATCCAAGTTCGACAAAAAGAATTCGGAATCTGAATCTAATTAAGAAAATCCGACTCTGATTATAATAAGAGTGGATATCAAGGTAACCATCTCCGATCCGATTAGATACGATTAGAAAAATAAATATCTAACATATCTACAAAAATTATAATATATATATGACCAAATTTGAGAATTGATGGGAGACTCGAAACTTAGTATTGCTTGATGGGATTTTCAAAGAATGGCGTATTGCTAGTATTTTGACAGTTGAAGGACTTTTTCTGACATGTTATATTGTTTGTTGTATTGTTATATATTTTTGGTTACGTAAAAAAATTATTTAGATTTGTTGTTGGGGTTTTATTGTTTTTACAAGTACTCCCTCCGTTCTATATTAATTGATTCTTCGACTAAATTTTGACCGTTAATTAGTCACAAATTACAATGAGTTACAATATGAAATTACCTCTATTGTAATTATTAGTAAAGTATCCTTCTAATGATGATAATTTCATATTGTAACTCATTTTAGTTTGTGAGTAATTAACGGTCAAATTTAGTCAAAGTGTCAACTAATATGGAACGGAGGGAGTAATGAGTATGATATATTAAATTATAACAAAAATATTGTCCAAAAAATATATAAATAAAATAAATAGATAGTACAAATACTAATTGAACCTCCGATTATAATCCACGGACCTCCACCTTCGATTATAATCTGAACGAAGATGGAGATACCCACTTTTGATCCGCCTCCAACTCGTTGTCATCCCTGTGTGATACATTGATGATAGTGTGACGACTGACGAGAGAGGAAACATCAAAGCTACTCAATGCAATGCAGTGATTATATAGCACTATAAATATAGTATTTACGGTGTAATCCACTGTTATTGTTTTTGCCAACTAGCGTTTGTAAGATTTTTTTTAATTTATCCCATAGTCATTGTTGAATGTACATTCACTATTATTTTGGTTATAAAATACGAGTGATATTGCAACGCTCGATCTGACTCTAGCCGCGAACATTACCGAAAATTGGTTTTGATGATCGATAAGTGGCCCTACATATCACAGTGAGTAGAAGAGTCTGATGCAGACTTGAGTTCAAAAAAAATGTTGGGTCCAAATTCAGTTTTGGACTTGGATCCATAGACCCATAAAATACATAAGATTATGGTTTGAAAATGAAAATTGAAATTTTAAAATTTCAACTTTTAGCTGGACGCTGAAAAAACTAAAAAAACCCTAAACCTACTTTTTCTATTCACCCACCTACAACTCCGCAACATGTCTCCCCTCTCTATGACTCTATTTGTTGGTCTCTTGTCAACGTTGGACTCGCTCTAGTAACTAATACATCTCCTTAGTTCTATGTAAAGGTTGTTTTGTTCAATTCTGCATTTTTTTTCCTTCTCCTTTTATGTTATTCGTTTACCTATCTTCTGGTGGGATTTCCTCAATTAATTTCTATGTTTATTTCAGTCGATTTCCTTGCTTAAGAAATTTTACTGAAGATTTGCGTTTTTATGGGGTTTTTTTTTTTTTTGTGTGTGTGAAAGAGCAAAACCTTCAACTATCTAGATGAATTTGGTGAAATTGATTTTCTAAAAAAAATGTTAGAACTCATTAAAAACTCACTAAGAAACTAGTGACCCATTGACTTGGTGAGTTTGGTTATGTGCCTGATATTTTCAGACCCTATAAATATGAAGCTAGTCTGGGTTCAAAAAAATTTATCGAGTTTGAATTGGGCCCACATGCCCGTCCCATTGACATCCCTCGTCATAATTCGCGATATCGCATCAAGGCGGTGTAATAGAGCAATAAACCAAAAGCACACTAGAGCTAAGCCACATGTTACACATGTATAGTACAAATTTTGATAAGTAGGCCTCGTAATTGGGTAATCTATGGGGCTGTCAATCTGTCATAACCCCCAACAATTTTGTTTCTATTGAGTGCAAAGCCTGGCCTACATGGGAAAACCAGGAATTTGGACTCCAGTACAGTTGAATGGGTTGGTCGACACTCGACACTGCTCCTTTGCTGTATTTGTATGTACTCCCAGCATCAACTCTTTACTAAAAATATTTATCTGATCCTAAGTCCCCTAAACAACCAAACTAATTTGAAAATCTTTTACATCCTTTTAATGAGCGTGGTACATCAAAAGACATTGAACAAATTTGACATCAACTTCAAGTCTTCATTTTAGCTGAAACCTCTAATGCCAAAAGATAAATGCAAGTATGTGACAATCACATACACAACAATCCAACTATAACTGTAGTAAAGGGGTGATAGCCAACCTATTTTTGGAGCTTCATATGGAGATTCAACTTTTGATCTTGAATTATACATATACATATACATATATATATATATATGTCACACACTTGTAATAAATAACTTAAATACTTATTTTTTATTTTGACCAATAAAACATAATGAGATGATTTTTGTCACATTATTGTGGGGGGAAAAACTCCAAGTCTCCAACCACTTATTTACTTTCCGTACTACCCTTATTCAATTTTTTTGGGTCCCTTACCAATTCGCATAGCACGTATACACAAAAATTGAATTTCCTTCCTTCCAGTCAATGACGTTTTAGCTCACTTGGTAACTCATTAGAGGATGACTTTACTTATCGGTGTTAAAGAAAAAACCTAAATTTCCTTTTTGTGTTATCAATTAATTTTTTATTATTCAAAGATGTATTCTAAATTAACACTTTTTTATGGAAGTATTATAAATGAATACTAACACGACCTTAATGGTATAGGTTGGACCTCAGGGTAGTACTCAAAGAAGTAAACTCAAAGACGTTGGAGATATTAATCACATAAATCAGATTTTATTTCACTATCAATTAAATAACAAGTAGTAGTACATTCTGGATGGGTTGATGAGCACGGTACCATTGAAAAGTCAATCACAGTGAACATCAAACCATCAACTAACCAAAAGACTCCACAATCCCTAACAACACAACAGTCTTACCTTACCTGCCTAATCAATCTACCAGCTGAATGAATCACTAACCAATCACAATCAAGAAGCAGCCACCATCTCCGCCGCCTCCTCCTGCACATCAACGCAGTCGAACCCACACCCACACGACGGCGATTCATCGAACCCTTCGAGAGGGAACCTCGCAGATGCGATTCCGACGGAGAATTCGAGCTCGTCTTCACTCTTGTCGATCTCGACTATATTGAGCCAGAGGAACAGAATCTTGACGCTGACACCCTTGAGATTGGTGATCCGATCGCGGGTGATGACGCCGGAGATGGTGGATTTGTACTCAAGCTGGTAAGAATCGATGCTGAATTTGCAGGTTTTGGAGAGATACAGCTTGAATTCACCTGTTGATGGGTTGAGGTCGTAACCTCGGACGCCCTTGGGGAGGAGACCCACCGGGAAGTCGTAGCTCTCCAGGACTTCGTAGGCGGTCAGAGTGTGGTCGTCGGAGACGGCGAAGGTGGCCGCCAGGAAGAGGGGGAGGAGGAGGAGAGAGAGGCGGAGAGATGTTGGTGGAGACATTTTTGGGTTGGGGGAGAATATGGATTTGTGGGAAGATGAAAAACGGAGAAGAAAGCGGGATTGGGCTTGGGTTTTATATAGTGAGATGAGAATACACTGCAGATAGTTGGGTCAGATTTGGACACCTGTCCTTCACAGTTTCACGGATTTGCCCGCGAGACACTCGTGGATCATTCTTTTGTTTTCCTTTTCATTTTATTCGGAAACTAATTCAGCTAATTTAGACCCTTTTCTTTTGTGCTAGGTAAGAAGTGTAAATGATGCGGTGTGCTATTAGTAAGAAGTGCAAATAATGCGGCGTGATGAAATTATGAAAAGTACAGAAATGTATAGAATGGTATAGTAAATTTTATAAGAAGTATGGTTAATATGATATGTGAGAAGAAAGAATATAAAGGGTAAAGGACAAAAATGAAGAGAACGAAAAGTTGAGGAGATATATTGGTAATAATTATAATAAAGTGAAGAATATTAAATAATATAGTGAGTTATGGTACCGCATCATATAAAAGAATAAGGCTCTAGTACAGAATATTTACGATGGTAGGAACTTTTGGAATTGAAAGTTAGGGAAAGCGGTGATTGAAGAAAGCATAATAAATTGTGAAAAGTTGGACAAAATGAAAAGTAGAAAGAAATGAAATTCTGGACATTACGGTTCAATTTCACCAAGTTAGAAAACTTACAGGAATTGAAGAGTAGTAGGAAGAATTGGTAGAAATTAAAGGGAAATGAAAAGGATTTAAATCAATAGTGTTTCAAACGATTAAGTTAACTAACATGTTGCCAATCACTAGAGAATATGCCAACGCACCTAACAGTCAAAGTCATCAAATAGTGATACTATTTAGATGTAGAGACGTAGAGTTGTCTGAATCTCCCAATACCTTCAAAAAGCAAGAATCATGACCATATCAGGGCCTTGTTCTTTTCTACAGATCTGGCCCTGCTCTTTTCTACATATGGTAAATAAATTGTCGTTGCGAATAAATTGGTAAAATGTGGTAAAAAAAGATGGTGTGAATAGCGTGAATAAATGTGGATAGTGCGGATAAACTTTACCTTATAACAGAAAAAAGAACAGGGCCCTGGGTTGTTATTATTGTATCTAAAGGTTGGAGTCAAAGTAGTGTTAAAATCCAGCCAATATTAAAATTCTGACAAAAAATCTATAGTCAAACCTTTTTTCAGGTAGTCCAAATTCAGGTCTTCGGTTCAGACGAAATTCTGCCAACTATAAGTCAAAGTAAGATCATTGGAACATCCCTCGGGCTGCATAGGAAAGGAATAGCCGAATAGGGTTTTAACTTACATGGCCTTGACAAGAAGGTGAGTTTTGAACATGAATCCAATACCACTAGTGCAGTTTCATGTTGCATTCATAGGAAATGGAAAGCAAATAACGTCAGAATGCAGAGCAGTACTACCTATGAGCTACAGTTTTAAGAAACATGATGATGGATTGGGTTCAACAAAATCAGCCTCAGGCTCAGCTAGGCATGAACCACTCTTCTGAGGGTAGGCAGCCAACATCAGAAATATGGTTATATGCTTATGCATTATTCAATTCTATTCTAGCCTGTCATAACCTTTTTGTTACACCATCCAACTACCACAGGATATCAAATACAGACATGGACTGCTTTCAAACCAACCTCATTGATTTCTGTACAACTAGAAATCAAAGGGTCATGTCTCAGTTCTCAACCCTTGAGGCCTTAACAACAAATCAGGTACCAATGCCATGAGCTCTAGCAGGATGAAACACAGTTGTTGATTACTTGTTTTGATGTGCTAGCCTATATATATTTTTGCGATAAAAATATATATAGGCTAGCACATCAAAACAAGTAATCAACAACTGTGTTTCATCCTGCTAGCCTATATATATTGCACTGATGCCAATCAACACTCAACAGAAACAAGGGGCACAATATGAGCAACAGACAGCAAAACCAGTAGTGATGCATCAAACACAATCCAACACCCACCGGAGCCTCCCGGACAGTTGTCTCCCTTCTCCATTTGCTGCTTCTTCACTTTTTGGAAAAAGAGGGGGGGGGGGAGGGGGGCTTAATTGCATGGATGTAAAATATGATAAACGCTATTTTAAACGTCTCAGAATAGTAAGATTCTCACTGTCAAAACAGAGAACAGAATAAAGAGGGAATGCTGGCAGGGATCAGGGGGTCCAACAAACCAAAGAACTGGAAGCTGAGTTTCAGCCTCTTTCAGGAAGTACATAATCTCAGACAATGAAGAAATATAGAGTTAGCGCATGATTTAGAGTTTGCAGGACCAATTTCAATTATCTCTATTTCACTGAATGCAGACGAACTCTACTAGTGTCATCCAATTCATGCATAAGCATCTACACAATAGCGACTTAAGCCAGGTTCACTGTCAGACTCGAGTGCAAACTTCTTGCCAAGTATGCCACCACTATGTCTAACCCAAAAGGTGTTCCATAAAACGAGCATGTGAGCATGTCTCGGTCAAGCTGTCATTCTAATCCTAGGATCTTCATAAGAAACACCACAAGGTAAAGTCACGAATCTACTCCATCTCTTGGCCATTGTATAGAACCTCAAAATTCTCATATCCTTGGTTTGGGGCCCTTGTTGACTCCTCCATAACTACCAAGGCTATAGACAATAAAGTGTTTCAGGATTGCACTGGTTTAAAACAGTCACAGCATATCCATAGCAGAAAGTGTTATGAACCTAATAAATAGTTAAATACACGAAAGGCAATATGATTCCCGCACACGTTGTGTGCTTCTGTTGAAAGATGAAACCCATTTTTTGGGCTTTCAGAAGAAGGATTTGGGTTCTCTCTCAGTTGTTTTATTTAACCTAACTGCACATGATTAATGACCTGCCTAATTGATCTTGAAAGCCTAACTTAGCCATGATTACAGAAATTGAGACTATAAAATGGCAAATGCAAGAAGAAATAGTCCTATCAGGGACACAGAGAACACACTTCCTGTAAAGAACTACTATTCACATCTCAGAACTCAATGGACTTGGTCAGTCACCCATTAAAAGGGATGAACTAGTGTAATTTTCCCATCACCTTCTTTCCTGGGGTTCAAATTTCACCTGAAAGAAATAGTCCTATCAGGGAGCTCTGTCACATAATGTGGGACAACGAAAGTGGGCATAGCTTAGAGCATGAGCAGCACAAAGAACTAATGTCACTCTCTTTCATCCATGTCAATTTCTCTCCCCTCATTAACAGACTCTCTCCACCACAAAAAAACTCTCTCGACCTTGTTTCTCATTCCCAAGAGAGGCAGCATTCCAAAACCCATGGGAATGAGAAACAAAGCAGAGAGAGAGGGTGCCATATAGGAGAGAGGGGGTGAGTTGTAGGAGGGTATAGAATTCTGGAAGTAAATTCGATGCACTGCTCAAGCTTGTAGTAACATGCAAAGTTGGCACCTAACATCAAGCTCATCACAGCTACCCAGTAACCTAAACAGTTGGCATCACCCAAGTACCCAACTGATATACTGTTGCCAGAACTGAATGAATTGAATCTACATCAACTCAAAAGCTGCAGTCCTAGCCTGACTTGCCCATACATTAAATAAAACATAGCATCATTGATTATCTAATGGATGTTTCTACTAATTTTTAGGGGAGTGTTTGTAGATGCACATTTGGCCAGCACAAATTAAGGCAGACTCGGACTGCAGAAACAGACTGTATAAGGAATAACAAATGGATAACTTACAGACTAAAAATACAAAGCAGATGGACCAGCAATTATAGAAAGGTGGGATGTTATCTCAAGTTCTCAACTATCAAAATGCAACTCTTTTCTGACAATTGAAATATTCCACTCCTCGAATCTCCAATACAAGGCAACAAAAATTACCAAAATAAGCATATCTGTGTTTCTAAGGATTGGAAAGAAAAAAAGCACGATAAAATGCTTTTCTAACAAAATGGAGTATCTGAAAAATGAATACAACACCACATATATATTTGAAGACTAAATACATGAGGGAATGACAAATATGATTGTACAAGCACACTAAACAGAAACTATTTTTATTAAGGTTGAATATAAAGTTAGCAATGGACAGCTATGGGGGACTAGAAACCACAACAGATGCCGTTTGTGAATAAGGAGAATGGCTACTTACAGAACTGTGCCAAATCAGCTAACTTCCCTAAGCCTCCTTATCAATGCATCCAAAGATTTCTTTTTTGGATTTGGTCTAGCTCCTCTTGTGGTGAAGAAACTCCGGTCTGAAGGATCCCTCAATTTCTCAGAAATTGTCATCACCTTCTTGTAGTCTAACGCGTTGTAATTTTTCTCTCTGATAACGGGGTTAAGGAAGTTCTCTGGATTGTTGCTTAAAAGCAAATTGACTAACTGTCTTGACTCAGCTAACCCTAATTTTAGCTGGTTTGCATCCGTATCAGACAAAAGAGAACCCTGATTTTCAGCAAATGATTCCAATAACCGAATATCAATATCAAGCCCCGTGATAGCATTGACATTGAATCTCTTCACTGAATCTCCAAGCAAAGCACCCACTATCTTTTCGGATATATGAGACAAAACATCTTTCAAGACCCTCTTTAGGACCTCCGGGGGTAGTATCTGTTGAGCTGTAGATACAAAAGTCTCTAGGAATATCATAACCTCATTCACATACTCATTACCACCTTGCAGGGGCTCATCACCCATCCAATTGACATTCTCAATAAGAGACATGAACCCATCAATCTTGGTCTTAATCATCCCCGAAAGCATGTCCTCTGCCGCATCTCGGGCTTTTCTCAGCGGGAAGTGCCTCTTACTCCTCTCCACCATCCTCAAAGGAATACCAGAAAGCTGAGCCGCATGCTTGAAGAAGAAATCACAAGCCCGCTCAAACACAGCCATATTGGCAGCAACCTGCATAGCTTGGGAAACGCCATGAATAGAACTACCGATAAGTTTAACTAGAGCCTCATCAAGGACCTCACTCAACAACCTATCCAAGTACTTCTTCACCACATCATAAAAATCAAGCTGCCCACCATATGACATAAAACTCACAGAGTCCTCAATGAAAGATCTCACAATTCTACAGCAATCAGGCACAGTAGAAGAAAATGGAGCAACATAAGGGAAGGCTGGGACAATATCCGACGTCTGCAGTTGAAATGCCAAAACGTTCATGGAATACTCATACTCTTTCTTCATCAACATTTGCTCAAACTTATCAGCAGCAAGAGCATCAGTAATTTGTTTCCGACAATCTGATAGCAGCAGTTCATGATACTTATCTCTATGCTTGCTCAAGACGTCAAGGAGGGCATCAACAGGGTACCCAAACCTCCTCATAGAAACACCAAGCAAACTCACATAATCCTTAATCAACAACAAATGATTGGCAGTCTGCATCCTGGAGAACTGATCCTCTAGAACAGAACAAATCTTACTGATTGCCATCTCCCACAAGTTCTCAACCTCCCATTTAGAAATCAAACTCCCACCCGTCCTCAAAACCCTATCCTCAACAATGAAAAACCCAGCAATCTGAGCAAAGAAAGTCTGATGCGATTCTAAAAATGGAGTCATCGAAGATACCTGAAAATCAGACGTCAACTGCAGCTTCCTGTTCTCAAAATAATACTGCTTGAATCGATCCTCAAGTCCCAAAGACTGATGAATATGAAACGCCCGATACAAAGGTGTAAGATCAAAACCAGAACCCAAACCACCACCACCATTATCTCTCCCACCTTCAATTCCAGCAAGAGAAAGATCCAGACTCTCATCCTCCTCTTCCAAAGCATAAACACAATCCCTAAGACTAAGTCTAGACTGTTCCTCTGCTTGTCGCTGCTTCATTCTCAACTCCTCCTCTCTCTGCCTTGCTGAAGAAGCTTGCCCGATCGCAAACTGACCTAAATTCCGACTTACAGTCCGAATCTCAACAAGCCAGTCCCCGAACTCCTTGTTCGTCTTCTTCTCCACATACGCCCTAATCGCAGGGATCTGCTTCTCCAGCATCTTCTTCAATGTCGAAGACGGAGTAATCTTCAAGTAATTCCTCTCGATCTTATCAACACACCTCAACGCCAAATACAACTCATCGTTATTCAAATGCGAGTTCGCACGAGCACAAAGCTCGACGATCTGGATGCAGATCTTGATCGAAGCAAGGCAAAGAAGGATATTCGCATTGACATTCCGCGTCTCAATGAAAGAGTCGAGAGAAGCAAGAAGCGGCTGCGCCACCGCCTGAAGGTGAGAGTTAGAGAGAGAAAGAGATGATTTCAGGTCGTCGACGTCGGAAAGCAGTGACCGGAGCTCGTCGACGGCGAGGATGAAGTCCTGGTAGTGAGCTTTGCAGACCTCCTCGATCTCCGCCTCCTTGGACCGAGCGACGGCCTTCAGATGCTGCAGGAGTCCATCCGGCTTGCCGGCGGCGAAAGCTTTCCGAACAAAGGGAGAAATATCTTCGCCGTTGGCAATGGCGGAGGAGAGGAGGACCTGGTCCTGCTTGTCGCCGCCGAAGCCATCCGACGGCACGATTCTCCGGCGACTCTTGGTGGACTGCATCGGAGAAAGAGTAGAGAGAGAAAGTGAGGGAGGGGAAGAGAGAGAAAGAGGTGGCGGAGATGTAGGAGGAGAGAGAGACGGGGTGGAGTATTATTTGGACAGACAGAGAGAGAGGGAGGAGAAAGAAAGGTCTGAAAGTGGGTGGGGGATGTTTGTGTGTTTGACGAAAATGCCAGTGAAAGAGGGGCAGTTTAGGTAGTTAAAGGAGGGTAGATTAGTAAATGTGAGGTGGAATTATCGTGGGAGCTCGGAAGAGGAGCAGGTAGGAGTTGACAGCGAGGAATTAGAAGGCAAAGGAAAAGGCTTTCGGTGATGACGGATGAGGAATGGATTGAGGAGGTTATGACTAAGACAGAGAGAGAGTTGACTCATCAATTCTAGGCCGCCATTATTTAGGACGACCCCTTGCGGCCTCCATGAATTTATGAGGTTGTCCCCAAAAAAAAAATCTACTTTTGGGTAACTATCAAATTATGAAAATTATCGAATTGTCATAAGTTATGGTGAAAATTACTAGAGGGTGACAATCATTTCTTGTACATAACTCAAAGGCCATAATACATAATAATGTTTTGGATAAAATGTCATTGAACTAAGTAAAAATGATAAAATTGTCATTTGGATTAATGATATAAATAGTAAACTCAATGTAATTAAACAAGTCCATATAGTATAAAAATGTCCTTGTGTCAATGTTTCACCTGTTGCAAGCTTGCAGGTAGATCTGGGCAATGGGTCGAGGGCGGCCGGCCCGACTCGAAAAATTACGGGTCAGGGCCACATTTTTTTAAGGTAACCCGACCCGGTCCGAAAAGATCGGAGCCCCGAAGAATGGACGGGCTTGGGCCGAGCCCGGCCCACTAACCCGCTAATATATATGAAAAAAACAAAATTTAGAATCACGCCCGCCTGACCTGACTCGCTCGCCTAGGTCTAAAATGCATGGAGTATTCAAGGTTTTTGTTATAATAAAAAAATCCAGGTTGCACAATTACTAGCCCGCTGACCAGGCCCGCAGCCCACCGGGTCAAGCTCGGGTCGACACTGTCTAACCCGAAGGACGGGTCGGACCAGGCTCGGGTCGGCAGGTCACAAATTTTCGCCCCACCTGACTCAACCCGCCCCGCTCAATGCCTAGGTCTACTTGCAGGTAATGATCAGTTTTTGGCTGATTGGACTTTCTGTTAATTAGCCCACCTCCCACCCGCATTTATCACCCCCTTCCCCCTATTCTTAGCTAAGTCATCGTACTACTCACCTTCTTCCGCACACTCACTCCTCTATTTTTACATTCACCATTCCCCATCTCTTTGTTGTTGTGTTGAAGGCCCCAAAAATTAGGGCATTTTCCTTCTCCTCCCTCATCTCGATCAATAAACTCACTTTTTCTCAAACATCACAATGGTTGTTTCTTTCTCAAATACGGGGAACACCTCAATTAGGACGTGTCGTGATTGTGTCGACTAATCAAACGATCGTTATGTTTGCAAATGTGGCCAATTTTGCCTCGTGTACACCTCCTTCACCATTGCGAACCCGCTGAGGAGGTTTGCACGCTAAAGTAGGTGGCAATTGTATGGTGATTGTGGTTATTTTCATTGGATTGACGACCCTATTTGCGATCAGGTGGGTGTGAGAGCAATGAATATCATAACAAGGTGGATAACATCTGAAAAAGAAGAAGGAGAAGTTGTAGAGCAAGTTGTAAGTGGTTGAGGCTTATGATGAATTGATGGCTCGATTAAAAGCTGATAATGGAGGACCAAAAGAGGACAAGGAAGAAGATGGGGGTGTTTGTTCTGGTGATTGTTGTGGTGTTCATGGGAGGGGAGGCTATGAGGACAATGGTGTTGATAGGGGTGTTGATTGTATATGATGGATGCATGTAGTGGTGATCCGGGAACGACTAGGGAAACAAGAATAAATACCCAAGGATCACAATAATTCTAGGGTTTAAGAAAACCACAAATTAGAACTCAAGAACAAACTCTATTTTTAGGGTTTTGGGGATAAAGATGAACAAGAACAACAAAGAAAGATATGACTAATGTAAAGAGTAATCAGCTCACCCAATAGCCTAAGAATCACAAGAGGTTGCAAAGAAAACCTTCACAAGCATCCACACTTGTTCGTCCATGAAATTCCACCAAAGAGAGCTTGAAAGATGCACAACAAACCCATAAAGCAAAAGGAAATTGATTAAGCACACCCACAAAGGATTAAGCTTAATTACAAAGAAATTAGGGTTTAAAAACCGACACTTACAAACTCTCAAGTGAGAGGAATTTTGAGTCTAAATCTAAAAGCTTCAAAAAAACTACTCTAAGGGAGGGGAAAACATGTATATATAAAGGAAAGGGGAAAAGAACATCGAGAAAAATGCGTGCCTGCAGGAGAAAAGAGGAGGCGTTGGTGGTGTTTTTTTAATGCTGCCAGCATCTCTTTATAACAAAGGACGGGGGAGCTGCTGGGAGAGGCGATGGTAGCGTCCATGAGGCGCTGTCAGCGTTTCTGAGCAGCTTTTCCTGCCGACTTCTAATTTGCATAACTTTTTCATTCGAACTTCGTTTTAGGCACATAATATATCAATGGAAAGCTCTCGATGTTTACTTTAAGCTCCCAAAATTTGAAGTCTATCGAAGTTGTATTGAAGGAGTTATGACCAAAACAGTGAAGATATGTCTTTTCTTGCTGTCCAATTTTGCCCATTTTCTTCCGCTCTCCTTTTTTCCTTCTCTGATTTTTCTTAGTTCCGTTTGAACCCCTTCGATCCCGGTTTCTCCCCTGCTCCTCCTTGATGTTCCATAGGCCCGAGTTCGACCCTTGTGAAATTACCAAAATGCCCATTGGCTTGAACTCGTTCCTCTTGACTTCTTCCTAGCCTTCCTTGGCTCCCGAAACGGACGTTGTTGACCTGAAAAGTGACCCAAATCGGCTTGGGGAAAAATTGAGTTCAAACCCTCTATTGTTATTATTTATGAAGTGAGGTACCCCTAGGAAATATGGATCAGACTCCCCTTGTTGGAGAAGAGTTGTCCTCAACTCTTGTGGGTTCAAATCCAATCGACCGCTCGTGTAAAATCAACTCAATAAAACCCATTGGCCGGATCAAAGTGACACTTATCAACCCCTTCTTCGTAAATGTGTAGCAATTTTGGAAGGAAAAAGGGACCAACTCACCATCAAGAGGGACCTTCACATGCATAGCGCTCATCATTTTGTTGAAGGCCACAACGTAGTCGTCACAAGAGATGTCAAGGTCAAGGCCGGTAGAGGATGCCTCTTCCTTGGTTGATCTCGATTGAGGAAGCAATCTAGGGTGATGGGTTATGGACTTGCCAACATGCATTTCATCTCCAAGTTGTGGTTCGGGCATGATCGGACATGGCTCAACGCTTGCAGTCATGACGTGGAGCTCGGTAAGAGGCCTTTTGGGTGAAGGTGGGGGACAAGGGAGGGAGGTAAGAAAAATTTGAGGAGCTATGGATCTCTCAACCTCACTAAGATTACCTCTTCGCAAAAGTAAAGCCAAATGTGAGTTCCTTTCGCTCAAAGCACTCTCATCCCGTGTTTCACTCATGTGGAGGAGGTCTCTCTTCTCACTTCCCACCACGGTTTGATTTTCATGGAGTTGGGTAGGTGAGAGGGGTGTAAGCACAATCCATCTTTTTCCCATCAAGAAGAAGTAAGTGTTCACATGACCATCATGGATCGCATGCCTATCATATTGCCAAGGTCTTCCAAGGAGCAAATGACAAGCATCCATGGGAACGATATCACGAAGAACACTATCTATGTAAGAACCAATGGAAAAAGATATCAAGGCTCGTTGAGATACCTGAAGATGATCACCATCTTTAAGCCCTTGCAAGCTATAAGGCTGGGGATGAGCTAGAACGAGCAATTGAAGCTTCTCCGCCAAAGTAGTAGATGCTACATTCGTACAACTCTCGCTATCGATGATCATCTTGCACACTCTATCGTTGATGGTGCATCGGGTATGGAAGAGCATTTCTCGCTGAGAATAATCTTGGGGATCCTTAGTCATGACTAGGGACGGCCTAGGAACCAAGACCTCTTCCTTTTGAACTTGAGTCTCAACAATAGTCGTAGAGGACTTCGAGCCATCCATCACACTTGCTTGGGGCGATTCAACCATCTTGGTAGGGCATTGCGATTGGTAGTGGTCATACTCCCTACATTTGAAGCATTTTCTACCCTTTAGCTTTCCAAGGTATTCCGCATCATCCATGTGAGCTTCAATAGATGGTTTGAATGGCTTGGAAGATCGACTTCCTTTGGACAGAACCTCATACTGAGAGTGAGCCCACCCTTGCTAGAAGACCATGATTGACCCTTCTTCTCCTTCCTCCAATCATGAGGATCACCAACTCTAGGCCCATGAGTAGAAGTACCACGATGATGTTCAACATAGGACCTTCGATATCCGCCATAAGATCTCCCATAATCATCACGAACCTTTCTCAAGGAACCGATTTGCAATTTTGCCTCGGCATAGCTCAAATCGCTCACTTGACGTTGTATCACTTCCTGACTATCTATGATATGTTGAAGAGTCATATCAAGAGTGGTTTTGGAAGGGGAGTTGGGTTGAGGAGGGAATTTTTGATCGCCTATTTGAGTAGACGATGAAGCCATTTGAGGAGTTTGAGGGTATTGATGGGCTAAGGAAAATACATTCGGGTGAGGCTTTGGGGTTCTTTTGTGGCTAAGGAAATTTTGTGGAGTTTTTGCGAGGCTATTTTTTGTGGGGGAAGATGGGGTGAATTTGGCAATGGGAAATGACAATAATGAGCAACAATGGATAATAGTCACCAAGGCAATGAGCATGCACCAAGTGACCACCTCACACATACAAATAACCATAACAAGTTATCCAACAAAATCCCAATTCAACCATTTTCATCCATGGAAGATGCATGAACAAACACAAACCCCAAAATATTCAATCTCCAAACTTACTCCAACAACTCTCCACAATTGAAACCCAAATCAACTCCAAACAATGAAATTCCTCAACAAATTACTTCCAACAACAAGAGGGTATGTATAGCATCCACTCAAGCACCAAAATTCACATCAAAATCAACCCAAACATGCCAACAACCACCAAAATCCCGAAACAGAGAATTAATTTTCTGGGCATATACAACTCAATAAATCAACAAATACTTGGACCCAAATGATAAAAATCACATCCCAACACTCCTATGACATCAAGGGACCAATATCAATCATCAAGTATGAGTTTTTCATCCATAAACATCAAGAACAATGCCCAAATCAACAAGAACAAAACCCACAAAAATCTGGAAATTTTTGACCCAAATATGAGTTCTAATCCTAAGCTCTGATATACCAAATGATCCGGGAACGACTAGGGAAGCAAGAATAAATACCCAAGGATCACAATTATTATAGGGTTTAAGAAAACCCCAAATTGGAACTCAAGAACAAACTCTATTTTTAGGGTTTTGGGGATAAAGATGAACAACAACAACAAAGAAAGATATGACTAATGTAAAGAGTAATTAGCTCACCCAATAGCCTAAGAATCACAAGAGGTTGTAAAGAAAACCTTCACAAGCATCCACACTAGTTCTTCCTTGAAATTCCACCAAAGAGAGCTTGAAAGATGCACAACAAACTCACAAAGCAAAAGGAAAAAGATTAAGCATACCCACAAAGGATTAAGCTTATTTACAAAGAAATTAGGGTTTAAAAACCCACAATTACAAACTCTCCAAGTGAGAGGAATTTTGAGTCTAAATCTAAAAGCTTCAAAAAACTACTCTAATGGAAGGGAAAACATGTATATATAAAGGAAAGGGGAAAATAACAACGAGAAAAATGCGTGCCTGCTGGAGAAAAGAGGAGGCGTTGGTGGTGTTTTTTTAAACGCTGCCAGCGTCTCTTTATAACAAAGGACGAGGGGGCTGCTGGGAGAGGCGCTGCCAGCGTTTCTGTGCAGCTTTTCCTGCCGACTTCTAACTTGCATAACTTCTTCATCCGAACTCCGTTTTAGTCCCATAATATATCGATGGAAAGCTCTTGATGTCTACTTTAAGCCCCCAAAATATGAAGTCCATCGGAGTTGTATTGAAGGAGTTATGACCAAAGCAGTGTAGATATGTCTTTTATTGCTGTCCAATTTTGGCCATTTTCTTCCGCTTTCCTTTTTTCCTTCTCCGATTTTTCTTAGTTCCGTTTGAACCCCTTCGATCCCGGTTTCTCCCGTGCTCCTCCTTGATGTTCCATAGGCCCGAGTTCGACCCTTGTGAAATTACCAAAATGCCCATTGGCTTGAACTCGTTCCTCTTGTCTTCTTCCTAGCCTTCCTTGGCTCCCGAAACGGACGTTGTTGACCTGAAAAGTGACCCAAATTGGCTTGGGGAAAAATTGAGTTCAAACCCTCCGTTGTTATTATTTCCGAAGTGAGGTACCCCTAGGAAATATGGATTAAGTGGCAGGTGTTGGTGAATCTTTTGGTCATCCATGTGGGGTTTTTTGTCGCGTCAATATGTTTGGCAGTGGATGACTTATGTTAGTAGCTAGATGATGAGGATCATGGTGATGAAGGTGCTTTTATATCAATTATTGGATTAGGTTGGCTGCTTTGTGTAGCTTTTATGGTTGATGCCTAATTTTTTGCTGAAAATTGATGTAAAGATTGTTGGCTAATCTGGTAGTGAATAATCAAGTAGTGATAATATGAAGTGTAACATATAAATGTATTTCAATTTCAAGCAATGACAAAAATGAAGCCTTTTATGCTGAAGTAGGATCCACAAAAACGTTGAAGCCCCTTCCTTTCAAACATCCCTTATGCAGTTGGGTCAAGATCATACAACTCTTTCCCATTCTTCTTCATTTGCACCTTAGTTGTGGTCTTGGCAATCTTCCATAATACATTCTTGTATTGCTCACTCCTAAAGATTCTCTTTATATTGACATATACATGCCTAACACATAGCCTGTTCTCACTGCTAGGCAAGATCCTTATTACACTATCAATTGGACCCTGCAATGAAAACCAGGGGGGGACTTGACAAGTTAATGTACAAAACAAAATGTATGAAAAAAATAGTGAAAGTTGGTTGCTTGATTACCTTCCGTTGGTCTGAAATCATGGCTCACTCCTTGCCATGCCCTATGTTCAAATCAATTTACAGATGCCCAACAAACCACTCTCATTATTCCTTTGCATTCAGTGGCTACCACACCCCATGTTATTGAATACATTTAGTCATTCGCATGCCATCCAATCGCCACAAATACCTGCCCCCCCCCCCCACCCCAATGTTTCTTTAAGGAAGCAAGCATCTAAGCTAATGACACTGTGACAACCCTCTAATAAACCCTTCTTCGGTGGACTAGGACACACAAGTACACAAACTTGAACACATGCTCACCAGTTGCCTCATTCTTTATTGTTTTGAGAACACCGATTGTGCCTGAGTTTTTATCCACCACTTCCCCCAAGTAGTATCTCAATTGAGTAATTTATTACCTATAATCACCAATGATAGAAGTCAATGCCCTCATCCTTCCCTTAGCACAAATACATAAGGTGGCTTTGCAATTAAGCTCCTCTTTCACTATTCTCTGTAAGGCTCTTCCAGTTAGGGAAGGTGTTCGCCTAAATTTGCTCCTAAAGTGATCAGCCCAACCACTCTACACTCATGTTTCTATGCCACGTCTCAAAGCTAAAGGTTAGGTAGTCATGTAGGGGCTCAAAGGTTTTAATTTGAAATTTGTTCTCCTTATTAAGATTGTTTCCCCAAAACCTCTACTGACACTCTTCACCTTGGCAAAATAGTTGATATCTTACCTTGTTAGTCTTGGTCACTTTCAGAATGTAACCTCGAAATATCCTATAGTTATTTACAACTTTCTTCAAAACTTTCTTATCTGAAAAAATCCATCCCAAAAAACAGTTTACTTTGCAAACCAGGATTGTACTTAATTAGATACTTACAATTTTTCTTTCTTTGGCTAGGCCTTTTGTTAGGCATATCTTCCTCACTCTCATTGTCAATACTACCAAGGTTGTTCGGAGTCATCATAGTGTTCATCCCTACCTACATTCCCATCTCGATCATCACTCCCATTAATCATATTACTCGGATTGTTGCCTGAGTCAAGCATAAAAGTTGCATTCTTCGTTGCTGCCTTATTTCTTTGAACTTCTTTTTCTTTTTCTCCTAAGCTTGTGTTAAATCCTCTTCCTCACCTTCACACCCATCTGCTTCATCATTGGGGTCATAATCTCCATCAGCATCCTCATCTACTTCATCGCTGAAACCCCATTCAACATCAACTTCTGTTTCCTTTTCCCTTATCTCAACATGTTTGACATAAATGCGAACAAATTGACAATTCACAACCAATTCAATGAGTTGCCTAATATAGGGATGACAATAAAACTTGAACACGCGAGTACCCGCTATTACCCAACCTGTCAGGGGTGATAAATTTTAGAAAAAATGGGTAACGGTAGGGTAATGGGTACTCGTCTCTACCCAACGGGTACCCTACTTGACCCACCCCGAATAACTACAAAACAAAAATATCGTTGATTATTTATTATTGGGCTCTGGACATATATTAATATTCACGTCTGTAGCTAGTTTGTTGAGTTTTGTAGCCACGATGTTTTCTCTAAAAGTTTATCATCCACACCCATTTTTTCGGACCGGGTAAAGGTGATTATATTAACATATTAAATGTATTTTGACATGATATTTGTCCAATTTTTGTGTTTCTTATAGGAATCTTCATATAATATTTTCATTTGATCGCTAATATGATAATATCCGAAAATAACCCGTTAATTTGTACATATGGGTATAAAATGGGTTATATAATTTAATCTTCAATTATACCCGAATTATACCCGTTATACCCACACTACCCAGTGGGTAATGGTAAGGGTACTCATATTTTTTACCCGCTAAATATAAGTAGGGTAAGGTTGTACGACTCTACCCGCCCCCAACCTGACTCGCTGTCATCCTTAGCCTAATATGATCATCCCTATATACAACAACCAAACTATTAAGTAAACCTAAGTTAGTCCTCGGTTTGCTGAAATACACATTTTCAATCATATCATTTGAATATTCACGTTTCTCAACAAACTCCACTAGATAATCCACACTTAGATAATCATGATCCACATCAACGTCAATCACCTCACACTCGCTATAAACAAAGGTTGGATTTTCAACAAATTCTCCCCATGAAATATATGTAACATATCCATTCTGTATATTGGAAAAATAGGAACAACTATGGATGGGTAAACCCGATATAACAAGAGAGTCGCAGGCGCACATACTTTTCTTAAGACTTTTATATTGACCGTACAAAATCTTGGGGATAAAACCCTGCCAAGGAAACTCTATGAAATTTGTTTCAAACTTCCAATGACAACTATAGAAATGCTCGATACCAAAACTAGATAGACGTGTTCGGTTGAATGAGAATGAATCAACAACATGACGCACCTATCTTTTTCTTGTATCTTTATTGTATGATATCCATGACACATCCTATTTATAGGTATTTGAAGAGACACTATAATAGGATATGATAGACATCCTTTGGAAATAACCACCAAAGAACGTGTCTATCCATGATGGATAAAACTAGAAGAAATCCTTTGGAATGGATAGAATCTAATAAATGATAAGATTTATAAAGTTGGATAATTTGGATAAGAATGATAATCATCATTGTTATCCACTAATAATATGTGTACAAATCAAGCAGAATCTTAAACCGGGCAAGATTTGAAACAACACATCATTTGGCAAAGACACGGTTTGTGTTTATCCCGACACGACCTGCGTCGAGGTTTGACCCGCCAAATGATGCTTCCCAACACGTGACACGGTCCGTGTCAGACCAGACACGACCCGTGTTACTCTGTTTTCCTCAAAATTCACCATGAATTAGGCCGATTAAGTCTCAATGGCCCACCAAACTTATACTTAAACCCAATGTTAATTTGTGAGTGAATTTTTCCTTAATAATTTTGCCTAATATTACACATACACTTGAAATTATCCAACAGTCCCCCCCATTTCAAGTGTATGGAATTTATAAACCAATATCCCAAAACACCCCAGCCACTTTGTGAATTCAACAAACACTCAAACACAAACACCAAGGAAGTAGGGAGTGAATTGCATATCATGAGAAGTGTCTCGCGATTGAAACTTTCACGTGGTGAATATAATTTAAATTAGTTCAAATATAGTAGTAGATAAGCTAGGAACTATACATCTTTGTCGATATTCATGAACATCTATGAAGGCGAACCATGATTTCTCTTGCAGACATCTGGGAAAGACATACTGAAGTTTGAGAGGGTTTGCGGTGGTGGGCCAACGTTCGGTGGTGGTTGGCGGTGGTGATTGGAAATTGAAACAGGTGGTGGCGGGATGGTTGTGCTAGTTAATTGAAACCAAAAAAAAAAAATAAATTAAATCTTCTATTTTTTTTAATTACAAATTAGACCCTTTTATTCTTTCAAATCCTTAATTATCAAATATGTTTTTGGGCCATTTTTTTGGTCAATTACCCTGTGCTTTATGGACCGGGGCACGAGGCTATTTCTAATATTCCCTCCATCCCAAATAAATTGGTCAAATTTTTTAAATTTTGACCATTAATTTTTCAAATTGTATATTGAGTTATTGTACATAATTATTTTTATTAGATTTGTAATGAAAAATATTTTTACTCAAATACTCCCTCCGTTCCATATTAATTGTATATTAAGTATAATATTACAAGTTTTGTTAAGATAAAACGTAAAAAATTAATGGTCAAAGTCTTGCCTCGAAGACCATAAAAAAATAAAAGGAAAAAATTATTTAGGTCGAACGAAGTACTTTATATCTTGTGGCTCTTGGTTCACTAAGGAAAAAAAAATATTCACAAATACATCCCAAGTTTACTTATGTTGGTTATTATAGAATAAAAGTAAACATAATAAATTTACAGTGACTTGAAACAATGAAAAATTTGCTCTACAAATGCCAAACGTTTGTTTAGTTGGAAGGCTGACTATTCTTTTGCAAGTAACATTAAGTCATTTATTACGTACTTACCTGCATTTGAAATACACTCGATCGTATTTACCTAAACCTGAAATACACCCGATCGTATTTACATAAACCCGAAATACACTCCAATCATGTAATTTTTAGAGTGGAATTTACTAGAAACCAAAATACACCCGACCCGTATTCACCCTAAAAAGATATTCTTTTTTTTACTATTAAAGAACATCTGACCCGTATTTACTTGAATTTGAAATACACCCGAGTCATGTTTTTAGATTAAAATTTACCTGAAATCGAAACACAACCAACCCGTATTTACCCTAACCAAGGTAAAAGAGTAAATTCGTGTGTAATCACAAGCTAAAGGCAAATTGCTAATTAATTATTTTATTCAAGGGTAAAATAATAAATTTATGTGTGAACACAAGCAAACAAGTAGACAAGTAGAGCAACATACAAAAAAAAAAAAAAACTGCCCCCTTTTATATTAGGCAAAGGATAAAGGAAAGGAAAAGACATGAACATCCACGATCCACAATAGTGGCCCTTTTATTAGGACTGTGAATGAAGGCCAGATTAAGAAAAGCCCATATGAGCCGAATACTATTGTTGGCCCAAGTCCCAGTCTCTCCCCTTCAATCTCAGTATCCCTCCTTCATATAAAACGGAAACACGTCAAAACCCTAACCCTTCATTGCGCTTTTCATTTTGCTTCAGCCGAAACCCCCCCTCCCCCCTCCCCTTTCCCCTCGAGCAGATCGGCAGCCATGGTAGTTTTTCTCTCCTCTCTTACAAACCCTAATTTCCCCAGTTTACGTTCTGTATTGCATATTTCTCATTGTAATAATCTGGGTTGCAGGGTATCGACTTGAAGGCCGGAGGTAAGAGCAAGAAGACCAAGCGCACTGCGCCCAAATCCAACGATGTTTACCTCAAGCTCCTCGTTAAGGTGCATTTTTCATTTCATTTCTCGATGCCCTCTTCTTAGTTTTATGTGGGAATTCGATCTACTATCTTGTCTGGTCTCAAATTTAAGTGGGTGTTTCTCGGTTTCTGGGTTTCAGCTCTACCGATTCCTAGTGAGGAGGACAAACAGCAAGTTCAATGCTGTGATTTTGAAGAGGCTTTTCATGAGCAAGATTAACAAAGCCCCACTGTCTCTCTCCAGGCTTATTAAGTACATGGAGGGCAAGGTACTTCAATTTAGACCTTATTGGGTGCTCTTATCTGATTACAAATTTCGTGTAATGGATGTTTTGGGTAGATGGGTTGTTGTTAATTTGGTGGTTGTTTGGAAAATGTGATTAGGATGGAAGGATTGCTGTGTTGGTTGGCACAGTGACTGATGATGTGAGAGTTTACGAAGTGCCTGCTCTCAAAGTTTGTGCCTTGAAGTTCACTGAGACTGCCAGGGCTCGTATTGAGAAGGCTGGTGGTGAATGCCTTACCTTTGATCAGTTGGCTCTAAGAGCTCCCCTTGGCCAGGACACGGTAATCTATGCATGCTAGCCATTATATTCTTGTTCATTTATATATGATTCGTTCTCTTTTTGGTTGTAGATTGTAGTATGGCATTAGTATTGTTTTACCTCTGTTATTATGGTGTTTGATGGACCATAAAATTGTGCCTGTTTTTGCATCAACATTTGTTTGTTTTAGGCTTGTCCTTGGTTTAGGAAGAATCTCAAATGTACATGTTGGTTGAATAGTGATTCATGGTTAGCTAGAGGGGATGCTGTTTAATGGCTGGCTAGAAGTAGAGTTCTAGATTATACAGTAATGGTTGTTTTGCAGTTATGATCAATAGCTATCTTAAGTGATGTGGATTTGGCTCCATTTTGTTAGTTGAATGGCCAAACTTACAGGTTCAGTCTAGTTGATATTGGGTGGGTGAGTTTTTGTTGAGCGAGTGGACCTCTTAGAGCTATGGTCTGGAGTTTGGTCAAGTTTTCCAGTGTTGATTGCCTCGTGATTTAGCGAACTGCACTGCATTTTCTTCGTCCCTGCTGATGTCTATTGCAATTCAAAACTGGCCATGTTTGTCATTCTTGTGTTGCTAATATAACAACTTTTAACTAATGTTATCAAACGCAGTGGTGCATTTGCATAATCTGTAGAAATGTAACTTATTGTGCGTGTCAATTGCTTGTGTCAATTCTGTTCGTTTGCACAGCTTTGATCAGGGGTTTATACTGATAAACATGTATGCCATTGCAGGTTCTGCTGAGAGGTCCCAAGAATGCTAGGGAGGCTGTCAAGCACTTCGGCAAGGCTCCTGGTGTGCCACACAGCCACACCAAGCCATACGTCCGATCTGAGGGCAGGAAATTTGAGAGGGCCAGAGGTAGACGTAACAGCCGTGGCTACAGGGTTTAAGTTAGTTGGAAGTTTTGCAGTGAAAGTGGTGGTTGTTTTCAATTGTTCAAAACAGTGCTACTTTTGGGATACTATTTGTTTTGACTTGCATTTTGTATGCTTGGTAAGAACCTGAATGTTAGCTATATAGCAGATTTTGTCCTGAGTTTTCCATGCTGGTTTATGTCTTTGATTTACTGAGGTATATTCTGTCAGTTGCTCTTCTGAATTATTGCCAGCCATAGTTACACCAGTCGGAAGGCTAATGTGTCATTTCCAAGTAATCCACTGAACAGCTTATAGCATGGTGTTTTATTATTTGCTTATATATAACAATAAAGACAACAATGACAAAGATGTGCTAGAACAAAGAAACAATGGGAACATCCTTCCAAGTATCATTCTAATTGTGGGTAGTTTAAGATATGTAAGCCATAGGAGTATGAATCAGGATTTGTGGAAGAAATTCTTGATGTGGTTGCTTATCTCTTGGTGCTTTTCTTGATTGATGAAATGACCAACTCCTTCCATTATAACTACATCCAAAAGTGGACATCTCGCAAGAAGCCACCCTTGTGTTATGTAGTCTTTGGTGCCGGGGAAGTTGTAGGTCAAATCTAGATCTCCGATTATGAATCTTGACGGGAAGCTTGATCCGTGACCATGTCCATGCTGCTGTCAACTCCCAGTTCCTACAACAAAAGGGGAGAGATAGTAAAGTAGATACTCCCGCTTCCTAACAAGTGGATTGTCAAGCATGGATTCAATCAAGAATGTTGTCGATTAGGCTTCTAGTTAGTTAAAGTTTTGAGAATAGTGTTCCTTAAGGTCCAATTCAAGTGAATGCAAGTCAGTTTCACGCAGTAATTACTAGATTTGTCATAACGGATGAGATCTAAATGATGAAAACAATCAGTTGGAGAGAAAACGCGTGAAGCAAACACACATCTTGCTGACCCAAATATAATCCAGTTCAAACCTGGTCCGAATAATCCTTTTCAGGCCTAGTAATGACCATTGATTTCGCTTTGGAGAATTAGAATGAAAGTCACCTGTCCATGTTCTGATAGTAGTTGAATCCTCGGGTGAAACCCGTCTCCTAGAAATTGTCAGCATAATACTTAACATCCTCCTCCGAAAGCCATGACGGTAAACTGACGAGTTTTTTCGCTGTCTTTTTCAATTCCCCTGGAGGTATCATCAGTGGTTTGGTATCTCTCAAAGTAAGAAAGAACTTCATTAACTTTTCAGTGTCTATCTCTTCAAACTCTTTCTCTATCACTCCAACTTCCTGCAACCATACCCCAATTTGGAGGCAAACAAGTGAAAATGATCACTGCTTTAATAACCTCCAATACCAACTTCAAACACTAGCTTTATGCAAAATGAGAGTTGTCATTAATGTCAAAAGACTTCATCTCTTTTAATCCATATAAAAAAAACTTAACCCAGTAAAAAAACAATCCAAATACCTGAAATCGATAGATGTAGAAATCATCCCCAAAAGCATCCCTGAACATCTGAACAGTCTTCTTATCGGGGTCGCGAGGCATAAATGGGACGCTGAGATTAACCAAAGCCTTGACCCTGTTAGGCTGGAAGAGGCAGAAATCCCAGGCGATGATGGCGCCCAAGTCGTGGCCCACCAGATAAACCTTATCCACAACAAGGTAGTCAAGGAGGGCGACAAGATCCCCTACAATGTGGGGGGCCGTGTATGATTCGGCAGACAGTGGTGTGTGGGTCCCACCGTAGCCACGGAGGTCGGGGGCGACAGCTCTGTAGCCGGCAGAGGACAGGGCCAGCAGCTGGTGGCGCCATGAGTACCACAGCTCAGGGAATCCGTGCAGGAACAAAATGGTGCCTTTTGTGGCTTCACCCATTTCTGCGATGTGCATTTCTATGCCGTTTACCCGAACTTTTCTTTGTTTTACGTCGCTAAAATCTTTCGGGATCATTGGGCTCTGATTTGCGGCCTTTTTTCGTAGTTTTGAAGGAGAAGGCGGGAAGAGGGATACATATAGTAGTAATAGTACTGAAGAGAGTGAAGCAATGAATGCAAAGAAGGTAGTATTTTCACTACTATTTTGCATGTGTGAAAATAAAGGCAGAATTGTAACGGAAAGTAGTAGTGGGGTTATAAGTGGTTAACTAGCTAACAATGTGACATGAATTTGAGTAGAGCTGTATAGGAGTAGGGGGAGAATAGGGACTAAAACAAAGACAAAGCGTCACGACAATTGTTTTGACTTGCACTTTGCATGCTTGGTAAGAACCATAATGTTAACTATATATAGGTGATTTTGTCCTGAGCGTTCTATGATGGTTTTTGTGCTTGATTTATTGAGGTATATTTCGTTTATTATAAAGAACAATTAGTTGTTTTTGTTATGAATATAAGAGGGAGTGGAGAAAGAATAGAGATAGAGGAATTGAGAGAAAGAAATGAATAAATATTTCATTGCATTAGGAAGTATTTGTAATATAAGAATTCTTCATCACTAAGAATACTTCATCACTAAGAATACTTCCACATGAAGTAAACTTCTGTTTTATTATTTGCATAAATAATGATAGAGGTGGTTGGTTAAGAGAAGTACGTAGGTGCTATGTCAATTAGTTCTCATTCTATTTGATGACGATGGCTTTGGCTCTTTGTTTCATTCTTCAACACAATATTCAAGTGAATTTTCAAAGTGCATATTAAAGGCAAGTGAATTTTCAAAGTCCATATTGAAGGGGCTATATTTCGATTCTTGTCCATGCTATTCAAGATTCTATTCATATCCATTGGCAAATTAACATGATTGTTAATTATATTAAAACCCATGTCAAGTAACTAGATGATTTCTCCTTATGTTACATCTCTCGGGAAATAAACTTTGCGGCAGATTGAATGACTAATCAGGACCATCTTTTAAATAAAGTTTTATCCAACTTTGTAATCCTTTGATTTTTGCTTCTATTTTATGAATGGATAACTTGGAAAGATGCTTTAATAAAAGATTGTCTAAGTTTTGATGCCTTCTTTTACGCTTGAGTTAAAAAAAAATTATGCAGGCAACAATGGTAAAAATGTGCTAGAACAAAGAGACAATTGCAACAACCTTAAAACAATGATGACTTTGAACTTGGAATTACTAATTCAATATTGATTAGGTGAGATAAGTAAGCCTTAGGAATATGGATCAGAATTTGTTGAAGAAGTTCTGGATGTGGCTGCTTATTTCTTGGTGCTTCTCTTGATTGATAAAATGACCAACTCCTTCCATTATAACTACGTCCAAAAGTGGCACATCTCGCGGGAAGCCACCCTTGTGTATGTAGTCTTTGGTGCCTGGGAAGTTGTAGGTCAAATCTTGATCTCCGATTATGAACTTGACCGGTAACTTGATCTGCGAGCCCGTCCAGGCTGCCATCAGCTCCCAGTTCCTACATCGATAAAAGGGGAGACACAGACAAGTAGAGGCCCCGCTCCCTTGTAAGTCACAAGTGGATTGTCAAGCATAGATCGAATTAGAGTTCAATTAGCAATTTATAGAGTATAGTTAGTGTTAGCAAAAATTCGAGTCGAGCTGGTCGGTTGATGTCAAAATATGGATGAGGAATCGTTGTCTGTTACCCGGTGTTTCTTTGGGTCAAACAATTTGGATAAATTTATATTCGAGTCAAAATAAAGTTTGAACAATATGAAAAAGACAAAATATTTTGTCTGATTCTTAGATCAAATCGGTCAATGGCAAAATTCGGATGAAAAAACAATGATCAAATTGGGTATTTGGATCTGGGACAATTTTGCCAACTCTAGGATACTGTTCTTTTGTGAAGTGGGATAGGGAGTCGGTAAGAACTGGTGGGATATGTGAGAAAAGAAAGTGGAAATGGTGAGATAATATTTGAAAATGTAAGTCACATTAGCTCCATCATTTGAATATATGAATTCAATTTTTTGATTTGTGAATAAAATAAATCAAATGATTTATTAAATATATGAATTTTAAATATATAGATTTTTAAATATATATTTAATAAGGTAGGTAAGGACTAAGGAAATATGGTATAGAATAGGAAATGTAAAATAATTTTTATAGGACACGATTAAAAATACAGGGCCGAAGTATAGTCAATTCAAGTTTAATTGATTCAAACTTGCTTTGGCCCATTTTAAGAATGGCGTTGAATTAGGCACCATTGGTTTATAAGGTGGAATTGCGGTGCGGTAATTGAAAATCTTTGGGATTTTAATAGAAAGTAAATCGTAGATTGCGGTAAATTACGGGGCGGTAACTTGCGATACCGCATAAAAGAATGGTGTCTTAGGCTTCTAGTTAAGAATAGTAATCCTTTGAGTTCAATTCAAGTGAATACAAGTCAATTTCAATGGGGTCATGCTCTTTAAAGTGATAGAATCAAGTTAGATTATGCAAGGTAAGGAAAAAGAAGGAAAAGAAAGGTAAGGATAAAATTTGTAGTATGTAAGTTAGTGGTGGGGTAAAAATATTTTATTGTTAAAAATATTTTATTGTTAAAATTTTAATTTGGTCTGAGTGTTTTTTAGAGAATCGGATAAGGTGAGGTAAAATAAGATTAGACAAGAATAAACCTAATTTACCACTCTAAAGAACATGATCTCAATTAAATAAGGGTTTTACCCTACACTCCAGGCATTTAGATTTGACAAAACCAACATGTTCTAAATGATTGAACAATCCAATGCAATACTTATCAAATGAAAATCAAGAGAACCTAAAAAATAAACCCAGATAGAAAATCAAGACAAGAGATTTAAGAGGTTTCTTGCCCCAAAACTCATATCATTTTTGCATTTTACTTACCTTACATACCTTTATTTACTTTATTTATTTGTAGTTACTTACCTCATTTATTCTTACACTACCTTAGCTACCTCACACAATACTCTTTCCATCTCACAATAGTTGTTAGTTGCCACTTTAGCTAAAATTTCAATAACTAAAAAAATGAGTGAGTTAATTATTGTATTGTATGTAAAATTGAGAAATATTAATATCAAATTGCTTGTACATCTTTCTCTCTCCTATATTTATTTTAATCTTTGTGTAAAAAATAATAATAAAAGTAGTTAGTTAAAAAATTGCATTGAAATTATATAAGTGATAAATATTGTGAGACAAAAAAAAGTTAGATAAAATGATAATTATAATGGGAGGGATGAAGTAGATATATAAAAATTCATACATTTAATAAGTGATATAATTGACGTGACTTACCTTAACTATAATACTTTATTTAAAATTATAACATATAGATTTAAAAATTCATATACTTAATTGATACCAATGACTTAGGCTCTATTCTTTAAAATGGTAAATTAGGTTTATTCTATCCATTCATTTCCTTACCTTACCTAACCCGAATCCCTAAAAACACTCAAACCAATGTCATTTTATTTTCGCCAAAATATTTAGAATTTAATAATAAAATATATTTACTCCACCATTGACTTACCTATCACAAATTATTTCCTTACATTTCATTTTCTTTCCTTACCAACCTGACTTTACCTAACTTAATTGTAACAACCCGCCCCAAAATCACGATTAATTAAGTACTAATTACCGTAATTACCTAAATTACGTATAAATTTTTCGCTTTTACTTTTAATTATTTATTTCTTCGGTGCTAAGTCTCGTGCAGGAGATGGAAAAAGGGTATCAAGTTACCAGTTTAAAAATCCTGGATTTATTCATTTCACTCGTTAAGTTAAACTATTTCGGGTTTTACCGTTACATTATTTCTTTAACCGGAAAGGGTTTAATTATTCTACTTCTTAACGTTTATATTTTATTACCCAAGCCTTAATTTATTTGGGTTATATTTATTTTATTTAATCACAAGTAATATTTATGTCCTACTTATTTAGTTTTTCTAATTCAAGTCCTATTTTATTTTAATCAAATTGTTAGCAACTAATTTTATTTAGTACAAACTAATTATTTTAACCCAATACATTTACAATTACTTTAATTAGTTTAAAATTTCTGATTTAATTTAGCCTAATTGTTGTCTTAATTTAGTTAGTTGGGTATATATTAAGTGAAGGGGGAAAGGGGGGGTTTATTTTACCTCATTTTATTTTACAAACACTAAAGTCATTCTCCCTCTTCCCTCTCTCCCTTGTTACGCGCCAGCACACTGTCCCTGGTGTTTTCCGGCCACCGGCGCCGGAAACCGCCGCCAGCCGTGGTGGCATCCGGCCACCCTCTCCTCCCTCTTGTGTTTTCATCAAATTTTTTCCTCAAAGGTAACATCTCAAAACCCCCAATTTCAGTTTCTCTAAACCCTAATCTGAAAATCCATGTTTTATATATGTTTCTTTTGTAATTTCTATATCTTTTACTCTCTTTTATCGTGAATTCAAGTATATAATTGTATTGGTTGAGTTAGGGTTTAAGTTTTGAGTGTATGCATGTATGTTTCTAAGTGTTTATGAGATTTTATGGTTGAATTCATGGTGGATGATGATTATATGTCAATGCATGTGAATTTCTTGAAAGATTCTGAGTATTCAAGGGCTGAGTTTATGTTTTAAGATTATGAATTAAGTGTTATTATGTTTAATTTGGGTAAATTAGTGAGGTTTTGATGCAAGAGTTCAAGAATATGTCTTTTATGTTGAGTTTATGTTTAACCCATGGATGCATGTGGTTTTTAGGGTCCTTGATGAGTTAATTTTCAAGGTTTATATTCTGGAAATATGGTGGATTAAAGTTTAGGTGAGATTTGGTTATGTTTAGTATGATTAAGGGTGAAAAATCAAGTTAAAAACTGAAATTTCGGTAAATAAAGTTTCTGGTTAGTTTCTGGAAAATTTTCGAGACCTAAAAGTGGGATTTTAGGCCAGATTTTTACTCCATATGATAGCTCAAGGTGTTAGCTAACTATAGGCTTTGGAATTTCGAATTTCCGACATGTATAGACCGAGTTATGGCCAAAACCGTGACGATGCGTTTTTATATACGAATTCTGAGTCAGTAGGTTGAGGGCTGTTTTTCGTGCCTTTAGAGACCTCTTTAGTTTTTGGGGTAAACATGAAAGTTTTAGGTCTTAGTGCAAGCTTTCCGGAATGGTATGGTTTGTATTTATCCGATATCGGGAGTGTGAGTTACGAGCTCGGGAATAAGGGCTGTCCAGAGTGTAGTTTCTGCCCAAATTAGCTTATGTAAATTTATATCTTTTGGGCCTCAAATCAACCCAATAAAGGCTTCTAAGCATAATATGTTATGGGTATAGGTTATCATCCTAGAGTTGTGTGTTTAAGGCTAAAAATATCATTTTGGGAGACTTAAGTGAGTCTTGAGAATATTTTCCAAAAGCTAGTGAGTTTAGCCAAGTATTCTTTTCCCCCATCATTCTCTGGCATAATGTCCAATGTTTTTAATCTAGTTAAGAATTTCTTCTAGCTTGGTAGCCTCCAAGTTCTCAATCAATTCAATATTTGTTACTTAAATCACCAATCCAAACTTGTTCTCATCACATTCGGTCATGTACGTCTTACTCCGTTTCATCATTCACTTGCTACCACTTCATCAAACCATATTTGAATCCATCATTCTCATCCTAGCTTTCAAGTTGTAACCGCCCATTCACGATCAATTCAAGCTAATTTTCTTAGATTCAAGCCCATTTACTTGAATCATCTTCTACGTCTTTATTCTCATGTTTCTCTGACCCGAAAATTCTAAGGTTTTGTTATGCACAGCTTCTGTCCGGGCCCATTTTGAAGCCCTTCCACCCATTTTTAGCCTTCGGCCCTGTTGACAAAATTTAAGATCATGATTTTCCATATTCCGAAATGTACTCTTTTACGTCATTCCGATTTTTCTAACTCAAGTTATACTTCAAACTCTATTTTTATATAAACCTGAAATTTTATTCCTAAAGTATTTCATTTATATTACTAAGTTTCTAAACTTATGAATCTAATTTAGAACCTTATTCGGTTCTTCATTTTTATTTATTCTTATCTTAGTTGTCAAGTTTTGAAAGCCAACTCCAAGCCGAGCCGCGCCGCCAAGGTCTTTAGCGTCCCAAGGTACGCAAATTGTCCAACTTTTAACTCTTTATTTATCCTTCAACACAATTATCATTGTGATATTATGTCTACATCATGAACTAATATCTTATATTGAATTATTTTCAAGCGGTTCCGCCCCATCATATTCTAGCTAGTTACGTGAAGTGCTAGCCTATACTTTTAGATGCTCCTGATCAGAGTGTCCTAATGACCTGGCCAGTGTCGACTGCCTAGCAGTCACCCAATCCAAATCTAGATCGGTTTGGGCATGCGCGTGTGTGAGGTGCTTCGGCATCGATCGTAAGGGATACCGCTCATTCCTAATTATCACAAGTCCATTTCAGTTATTTATATTCATGTCTTATACATATACCAATTATTTATATATATATATATGCAACAATTCAGTTTATTTATGTTTATCCCCTTTCCCGTTTTCAAAATGAATTTAAAGGCCGGCACCGAAAACCGTGTTCGAACGGTTTGACGTGTTGGAGGTTTGTGTACTGAGTGTTTCCTCACTCACTTTGCGACTGTTTTCAATGTTTTGTTTTTAGGGGTTCGAGCTCCCAAGGCAAGGACAAGTCGGTACCAAAGTAATTCAAGGATCTTGAGGTAGTTCTCTAAGGAAATCATCGGTTAGCAAGGGCGAGCAGGATTTTGGAAGTTGTTTTAGTATTTAAGCTATGTTTAAGTTTATATACTTTATCCAAGGGTTGTATAAGTTTTATATGTGAAGGTTCTTAAGTTAGTAAGTTATCTTGTGGTTTTGGAAGTTTCTTTGGTGTTGTTGCCTTGTCTCTTTTGGGAGATGGCGGTGACATTTCAACCTAAAAAGTGTTCCGCTGCGCTAATCGTGGGCTTTGCTTCTCTAAGTAGAGTTTAACCCTATGATTAAGGTTGGGGTGTTACATTAATTCTACCACTCTAAAGAACATAACCATAGTCTACTTACATTACGTTCTAGTATTTTCAATTTATCTTATTTACTTTTCGAAAATGATAAGAGTCTTGTGACAAGACACCTATTTAGTGTCTTGACTTGGTATAAAACTCATATATTTAGATATTCAATTGAAAAAAAATAAAATAATATGATTAATTTCTATAACTATGATACTACATATAAATTGTCTAAAATTATACTTTTCCCATAATTTTTAAATTTACAAAAAAATGTCTAAATATACCCATCTATGGGGTTCATTCGATTATGCTGCCATTTGTAATTGTTAGCATAACCAACGCATTCCAACTTTTTATAATTGATAACTAAATAGTATGTATCAAAATAATTGATGATTAATACTCCCTCTGTCCCATAATCCTTTTGTCATTTTAATTAACTTCTTTTGTCTATTGACATGTGTCACTTTACAATTTTAATACCACTTTTTAAACTAACTATTTTTTTAATTTTCTATTTTTTGACCCTGTTTTTTTTTCGTGGTTGGTTGGTTGCAGATTCACACCGCACCACACTTGTTAAATTTCCAACACAATTCACCACAACATACCATTTCTCTTTTTATGAAAAGTTTTCACCATAACCCACCTATAATAATTTATTTTTCCCAATTTCAAATTAAAATACTATTTCTCTTTCCTAGTTTTATATCATAAAAATGAAGATAAATTCATATTAAGGAGGTTTTTCATTTTTTTTGGGGGGATTATTATTGTTTGGGATGGGGTTTAATTTTACTGAAATTTTTTTTGAGGGGGAAATGGTGAGTTAGATTAGGAGAAGGCTGCCAAGTCATAAAACACAAACCATCTTCAATTTATCTTTATTTTTATCATATAAAACACTCCACCTTAGCACACAAAAATTCACGTCATTTTTCCTGTGACCGGAAAGTGGTAGAGGTTCAATTAAAAAAAATATAATGTTAAGTATAGTATGCCATTAGCAAAAAGGTAAGTTTGGTTTGTTAGATCAAAATGCACATAAATTAAGTTTAGTTTATTAGATTCCAATATTCCTTTTATTTACCATGGAATAACTTTGAAAAATGAAGATGAAAATCACCTGTCCATGTTCCGATAGTAGTTGAATCCTCCAGTAAAACCTGTGTTCTCGAAACTATCAGCATAATACTTAACATCCTCCTCTGAAAGCCATGGCGGTGAACTGACGGGTTTTTCCGCTCTCTTTTTCAATTCACCTGGTGGTATCATAAGTGGTCTGGGATCTCTCAAGGTAAGAACAAACTTCATTAACTTTTCAGTGTCTATTTCATCAAACTCTTTCTCTATCACTCCCACTTCCTGCACCCATGCATACACACACCAATTTGGAGACAACAATTAGCTACAATTAGTTAAAAATTAAATAGACAATAATTAGTGACTACTTAAAAAATGAAACAGATATGTGTTGTGCTTGTCTAAGGTTGACGTGGCTGAGATTTGTCAACTTTGTAAATTATAAGTTGAAAAGCTCCAAATATTTAACACAACTACATTAAGGCCCTGTTCCTTGAATTTGATAAAATGAAGTTTGGATGAATTGAATTGGATAAGTTATGATATTTCTTTTGAAATTGTATTTTTAGAGAGGATGCTTTTATGGGGAATTGTGTAAAGTTTGGATTGGATTGGAAAGAGTTACAAATCCAACGAACATAACCTAAGATATCAGTCAAAATTCTCTAGTTAAATTTAATTGTTTAGGGTAAGCATTGTGAGCCTATAAGGCTAGCTATAACCACAAAAATACAGCTTTTAAAATATAAGTAGTAATTGTAATAATTAGTATCATTAAAGTTACCAAAAAATGACCAACAAGTCCCTCTATTTTTATAAATTATTATAAGGTGACATTATCTTTGTGGTATTTATTTATTGGGGATATTTTGACTAATTTTCCGGTCTAAAAATGCGCGAAACAATGATTTTTTGTGTTTAAGGTTTTCTAAAATTGAAAGTCAACTATCATTTTAGGTCTTAATATTTAGGGTTGGTCAAAGATACATAACCCTAATTATCAACAATAAATACTGCAATTAATGATTTATTCGCTTAAAAATAGATCGGAATGCCTTCTAAAATAATTATAACAAAGATAATGTCACCATACAATTATTTATCAAAAATACATAGCCCTTAAGAAAATTACATGAGTATTTATTTTAACTTATTTTAATAAAAATCTCAAAAAAATCGCATCTTGACATAAAATGTCATTGTTTTCGACCTTTTGCTATAATATAAAAAAAATAAGTATCCTTTTAATGAATTTCTATTAAAATAGTGGGTTTTGCTAAGTATTATCACGTAAAAAATAGAAACTTCCAAGACATTTTTTTAAGATATAAAATTCTTAGAAATCATTTTCTAAAAAAGATCGATACCTTCAAGTCAATTTTTGCAAATACCTGAAATCGACATATGTAGAAATCATCCCCAAGAGCATCCCTGAACATCTGAACAGTCTTCTTATCCGGGTGGCGAGGCATAAATGGGACGCTGAGATTAACCAATGCCTTGACCCTGTCAGGCTTGAATAGGCAGAAATCCCAGGCAATGATGGCGCCCCAATCATGGCCCACCAGGTAAACTTTATCCACGACAAGGTAATCCAGAAGGGCGACAAGATCCCCGACTATGTGGAAGGCGGTGTACGATTCGGCAGCTGGCGGCGCGTGGGTCCCACCGTAGCCGCGGAGGTCGGGGGCGACGGCTCTGTAGCCGGCGGAGGAGAGGGCCAGGAGCTGATGCCGCCATGAGTACCAGAGCTCAGGGAATCCATGGAGGAAAAGAATGGTGCCTTTCGTGGGTTCACCCATTTCTGCAATGTGCATTTCTATGCCATTTACAGTCACTTTCTTTTGTTTTATGGCACTGAACTCTTTCGGGATTGTATTTGGTGCCATGTTTTTTTTGGTAGTTTTTGAGTAGGAAGTGGGATATGTGTAGATGGGGAAGTAATGAAGGCAAGGTAGGTATGTAGTGTTTGCAACTTGCAAATGTGAAATTTTTGTCATTTTGGGAAGAAAGGGAAATTAAATTAAACTTTAACATAATTGGATACAAGCAGATAGGGACGCAACTGATGGGTGTACCATTTGCCAAAAAAATAAATAAATAAAAAGATAGGGACGCAACAAAGGAAAAAATGGCAGCATCTGCCATCGTAGAAAAGCAAGAGGAAAAGGAAAAATACAAAACGTGAGAAAAACATCCATTACAAGGATTGGCAAAAAATAAAAAATCGATTTTACCGCACGAATTGAATTTTAATAATTCTCACTTTTAACTCTCGTGTGACCATAATCTCTATTATATTTTTGTATTATGTTGGTTTTAATAAAAGGAAATGTTGTATTCTAGTGTATGAAATCTACGTCCACGTATTTTTTTAGATTTTTAATTCCTAACCCATATTGTTTTTATTTTTCATTTCTGCATTAGAAAAGTTATAAAGTATAGTTATTAAAAGAAATTTTAAATTATTTTTCGGGAATCCGAACAATTATTATGATTCTTTTTTTTAAGGAATAAAAGTGAAAAAATCGTAAAAAAATGAAAAAATTTGGGACAAACATTGCAAATTTATAAAAAAAATTGTGGGGAAGTGTCGTGCTAAGTTGAGAATCAAATGCAAGTCAAAATCTATGATATTTAGGGTATATATTTAGTGGTGTCCCAAAAGAATATAATTTATATTTTTTTTGGTCCACTAAAATCTAAAAATAAAGTATGAATTATTGGTGTTGAAGACAGGGTCAAGGTCCTTCACCGCGCATGCGCGAAGGACCTTAGGTTTTGATGAAATCCAAAATCTGAAAAAAGGGAAGTTGCCTTATATTTTATAATCTGATTATATATTCTGAGTATATAATATATATTCTGATTATATACGCAGATTATGTGTATATAATATATATATTTTGTTTATATATTACATATTCTTATTATGGGTATGATTCTTGTAGATACAAAAAGGAAACAAATCAAGGGAAATCAATCATGATTATTGTAGCAACAAAAGGGAAGAAATCAACACATAAGGCAAGTTACCGTTAGAAGGACTCAAGTCTAAGCATCCAAAGGCCTCTATAAAAAGGACGATGGAAGAATTGAGAAGATAAGCGATTCCACGGAAGTAATCGCGGAGTAAGAAATCCGGTGGGATTTCTCCGAGTGTGGAACCAATGGTTCGGTGGTGAAGGTAGCCAGTAAAGGATCTCTGGTGAAGGTATAGCCAAGGACCTTGGTGAACATTCGTTGTGTCCACATGTGGTGGAGAGAATGAGAGATGGTGTAAAACCCCGAAAAATCCAAAGATGTTGACCGTGACGTCGTTAGTAATTTAGGTTTGACTTCGTTATTTATTATTATTCGTTTGTGTTTTATTTTGCTAACGCTTGAGCTCGTAGGACCGTTGAGGGGCTAACAAGGGTAGATTAGTATTTTTAGTGAGTTAATATCATCGTGTTATTATAAATATTATTATGATAATATGTGTTTACTATATGTTTTAAATAATGTTTTAATTTTTCCTAAAATTCTAAAATCAGTTTTTATTAAGTGGGTTGGGTTAGGATTAGAATTAGGTTAATTTGGGCCCAAAAGGGGTTGGTAGTATAAAACCCATCCCTCTCTCTCAAACCCTAATATCAACCCTAAACCCTAACCCTAGTCTTCCATCTCTCTCCTCTCTGCCGCGCCCATCAGCCGCCTGCAACCACCGCCGTTGTCGCCGGAAACCACCCGGGCATCACCGCTGTGACCACCGCAAACCACCGCTGCAATCTTCCTTTGTTTTCTCTCTCCCTCTCTTTCTCTCTTGCTGTCGTCGTACCGCCGCTACAGCCACCAGGAGACGTCATCACCGGTCACGCCGCCACCGCCTAGTCGTCCCCGTGCCACCGCCGCATCACCGGAGGCAGTCGCCCAGCAGCCAGACCTGAGGAAACCGAGGCCTGCTGTGGTGGTTGTGATGCGTACCATAGTGTCGAGATTCGAACCGCGCCACCAACACCACAAAGATCACTGGCCGCCGTCGCTCGACCGCGACCTTGACCCCGACGCCAACACCCCCGACCTCCGTCCGCCCAGTCGCCGGGAAAACCGCAAGAAACCCCCCTCGAAACCCTACGTAAACACTAAAGCCCTAACCCTAATTGTTTTCTTTTTCGTTTATTATTCTGTTTTTGAAATATTATTATTATTATTATTATTAATATTATTATTATCAGTTTTATTATTTTTATTTCTGTAATTTTGTAATTTAGGGAAATTATTTGTAATCTTGTTCTTGTTGTAATGTTATAATCCTATAACTAATTCATGTTTTAAAATCTTTAAAGCCTTGTTTACGCGTTTTATGTTCAAAGTAATTTTATTTCATTGTACGACTTAAGTTTTAATTAAAGTATTATTAAGGTGTTCTCGTTTTATTAAGTTTACTTCTACAAGTTTGATTGTTGAACCTAAGTTAGAGTTGGACTTTATATCTTAGACCCTAAGTATCGTTTTAAGCCCAAGTTAGAACCCCAAGACCTTTTGGTAAAGGTTAGAACCGAAATAACAAATTTGTTAATAACCGTTATCGGGACAGTTTCGTTAGCACCTAAAGATCGGGTTTCCACGGTTAGTGTAGTTGTCTTTTGATCAAACCCTTTGGACTGAAGGTTCCCTTAGATGTTAGGAACCATAGGAATTTTACGGATCGAACATTTGATTTGTATAGCCCGAGTTATAACCGTTTTACCAGAACCTGTTAGAACTGGACCAATGGGAAAGACGGGTATTTTTGGAGTCCTTTGGGACTGAGTTGGGCTTAACCATCAACATAGAAGTTTTAGTAGACATCCCGAGGTTTCCGAAAAGTCCAGAACCAGCCCCGTAGGATGTCGGAAAGTCGAGTTGTGACTCGTTTTATGTGAACGTTATAATATGTCCTTTGCTTGCTTCTTTTTATAATAATTGTTGAGTGAAAATAATATGTGATCTTGTTATGTGTTTTCTTGGAGGTGTTAAGTGTAATTTCATAAATGATAGGAACCTAAGTGTTCCTAGGGGATGGGTTAGGTAGTTAATAATTAATACTAACTTCGTTAGAACGCGTTTTGATTAGATAATTATTTTTATTCTAGGCCCGAGTTAGTGCGAGACGTTAGTGAGCTCAAGTGTGTTCTTCTTTTGCTGTGCTGTGAAGTATATCAGGTAATTGTCTATGCTCTAATCCCCATCGGGATGCTCTTTAAATGTGTTTTGATGTTTTATAATTTATTTTGAGAATTGCATCCCGAAAGGGGACTTTTGTGGAAATACGACCATCTGTTTTGATAATCTTTTTGATTCGATTGTGATCTTGGTTTATTTGAGTTGAGAAATTGGATGGTCTTTTATTCAAAGTTTTGTTAATGGTTTTGATAACTTGGGATGGTTTGACTTGAGAGTTGTGAGCTGAGTTTGAATAATATACTAAATAATTCCAGTGGAAACGTTAAGCGGGTTTCGGGGGATAACCTGTTGTGCAGGTGTAACAACCTGCAGGGTTATGGACCAGGAGATCAGGGCTTCCTTCCCTGATATAGGATAGTATTTTGATGCCTTTGGTAGGCGATATTATTTATGCCTTTGGTGGGCGATGTTCTTGATGCCTTTGGTAGGCGATGTTTTGATGCCTTTGGTGGGCGATATTATTTATGCCTTTGGTAGGCGATGTTCTTGATGCCTTTGGTAGGCGATGTTACTTTAAGGGATTTGGTATCCCGCCCGCAAATTAAAATATGGATTGGATGGGTTGAGGAAACAGTATGGGATTAAAGGTTTGTAAAACGTTTGATTTGATCCCTCTCCCTAAAATGAATTGAAATGAACTTAAATTGTTTTAAACGTTAGGGGTAGGCATTATTGAGATTTCCCCTCATTTTTGAAATGTTTTGTTTTCAGGTGAAGATCTAAATGCTGGGGACGGGAATTAGAAGTGAGGACGACGAGTCTAGAAGTCCTTGAATCTTTTTATTTTGTTTTCGTTATGATGTCTTAAAGTTTGGTTTTGAGTTGTTAGTAGTTTCCGTTAGCAGACAGTTATGTTTTCCTTTCTCGCCTTGTGTTCCTTCGGGGATACGGCAGTGACGCCCAACTGAATTTGAAGTCTTCCGCTAAGTTTTGTCTGTTAACGTTAGTTTGACTTTGACTTTTCTCTAATTGAATTTTCGGGGCGTTACAGATGGTGTGTAGCAGAGCCTTGACGGACTAAGGCTGTGTGAGTTTGTGCTTCAATGTAATCCATCATGTTCCAAATCGCCGCTAGGATTTTTTCTACGACGATCTTTATTTGTAGCTGACTCAAAAACATTCAGTCTTGGTCAGTGATCCTATCAGTAACTGCCTTCGGGCTGTTACTCCTTGTTTTGTTTTGTAAGTGTAACTTGTTTTTTGATTATTATAAATCTAATGAGGTATTTTAGTTACACTGTGTTTGCTCTAACGTCCTTACCTGTGTAGATCTTAATTGTGAATTTCACCCACTCTTGGGCTCCAACAATTGGTATATAACAACTGAAAGTAGATTATTAAAATCCAATTTTCCTTAGCCCCAAGCGTACAAATGCTTCAATGCTGAGCAAAAAAAAAAAAAAAAGATGGTAAATATCATCTCCTAGAAAGGTTTGTAAGTGTGAAAATAGAGGCAGAACGCAGAAGTAATAATAAGTGGGACGTTGCGGTTAACTTCAGGAAGGGACGATAAAGCATAGAGTAAAGAGTTGCAATTGGGGGTTAGTGAGGGTATACTATAGCTAGAATGAGGGTGGGGTCGTGGGGATAAGGTAACATACAGTATAACATGCATGTGAGTAGAAAGGAGACGTACAAGAGTAGAGGGAGGGAGGAGGTATGCTCTGTTTTTTGGATAGGTTACACTAATCTATTCAATTCAATCCAATTCAATCCAAACTTATCTAAACCTTACACAATTTTTCAAAAAAATATCCTTTCTAAAAACACAATTTCCCAAAAATTATTTCTTCCCATTTTTTTAGGGTTTAGGGTTTAGCCAATCCAAAGAACAGTGAACAAACACAAAGACACAAAACGTGACCGCGATGAGTATTGTTTTGGTATTAAAAAATTGTCCTCACGGTGTGTTTGGGCACCTATGTTTAATGAAAATTATTTCTTCCTATTTTATTTAAAAAATATTTTCTTAGGTTCAACTTCAAGGAAATCCAATTTTCTAGTTCAAATTACTTCTTGCAACTCAAGTACTTTGTGCGTTTGCTTCTATCTTTGCCGGAAATGATTTGTTTCTCAGCCAACTTTTTCTTTCTCATTAGACTTTCTCTTTTAATAGACTCCTCTTTCTCTTTCATCATTTTTTTTTTCTCTGATCCAACCTCAAAGAAGTATGCATGTATATATATATATATATATATATATACCGAGCAAGTGAAAATATGACTTGAAAATAGTTTACAAACTCAAGCCAAAACCTATCCAACTAGCAAAGTCAACCCATCTATGGAGGCCCAAACCTCAAGGCCCACATCTCTCACCTTAGTGAGTGAAAATCCTCCATTGCCCTCCTCTCTCTCCTGTAAATACATCTTAGTTTTACACTTTCCAATCAAAAAAATGACTTACAAGATCCTACACTTTGTACCGTTTTTCCAAAAATAGTCATGAGGTAATATTATCTTTGTGGTAATTACTTGTGGGTAACAACGGGTGAATGTTAGAGTTGGTGGTCGCTCGCGTCAGAATGGGGTTTTTAGACCCATGTGTGGCGACCGTTAATGTGCCTGGGGAGGGGCATCTCACGGAGGAGGGCGACTGACGGTAGACGGTGAGGCGATGACGGCAAGTGGTGGCCGGTAGGGTTTCAGCCATAGGAGGTGGGCGTTATAGTTGGCCCACAAATAGTGCACGATTGCAATGGAAGCCTAGAAAATTTGGAAAAAAAAAGAAAATGAAAAAAATACTGGATTTTTTTTTATATAATAAATAGGATCGTTCCCGCTCTGATACCAGGTGAAAAGATAATGTGATAAAATCGATAACCATGTCTCTTGAGTTTCCTGGGCCATGTCTATATAGTGTTTGTTACGTACATGTGTTACAATTTTAGAAATACTGTATTATGATAATATTACGATTTATAATGTCAACATAAAATGATAATATATGATTTGCAATATCAACACAATGTTAATAATCAGGATTGCATTATCAAACAAAAATGTGCTAGAACAAAGAAACAACTGCAACAATGAGTTGGTGAGATAAGTAAGGCATAGGAATATGGATTAGAATTTATGGAAGAAGTTGTGGATGTGGTTGCTTATTTCTTGGTGCTTGGCTTGATTGATGAAATGAGCAACCCCTTCCATTATAACTACCTCCAAAAGTGGGACATCTCGCAGGAAGCTACCTTTGTGTATGTAGTCTTTGATGCCTGGGAAGTTGTAGGTCAAATCTTCATCTCCAATTATGAACTTGACAGGCAACTTGATCTGTGAACCCGTCCAAGTTGACATCAGCTCCCAGTTCCTACACCAACAAAAGGGGAGACACAGTCAAGTAGAGACCCCGATCCCGTACAAGCCATAAGTGGATTGTTATAATAACCTTAAGTTTACCTTTAAACATAACTTGGGCGAACAAGTCCGTTGCGTCAAAAGTCGGACGAGAAATCGTTGTCTATTATCCAGTGCTTTTTCGAGTCGGACAATTTGGATAAACTTACATTCGATTCAAAATTGGGTTTGGACAATATGAAGAAAAAAAATATTTTGTCCATTTTTTTGGTCAAACTGGTCAATGACTAAATTTAAACGGAAAAGCTTTGAGTAAATCGTGTATTTGGATAAGGCACACTTTTTGCCAACTCAACGACCTTGTCCTTTTGTGATGTGGGATAGAGAGTGAGTGAGAAATGATGGAAAGGGAAATGGGAATGGTACAATGATGTTTGGAAAGGTAATCACATCAGTCACATCATTTCAATATACAAATTTTTTAATATATAGTTTGTAATTTTTAATAAATTATTGTGACTTGTGAGTAAAACAAATCATGTCACTTACTACATACATGAATTTTAAATATATATTATGCAAGACAAGTAAGAAAATATGAGATAAAATGAGGAATGTGAAGTAATTTTTATCTTACACCATGAAAGAACAAGGAAACCGTCAATTGCGTTTAACAAACTTGCTTTGCCCCATTTCAAGAATGGTGTTGGTTAGGCTTCTAGTTAAGAATAGTAATCATTTGAGTTCAATTCAAGGGAATACAAGTCAATTTCACTCGGGGTACATTTGGTTGGTCAAAAACGATGTGAGAATGGTCAATTCTTCCAAGTTAACTTATTTTTTCATGTTTAGATATATATTAACCTCGAAAAAAACTTTATTGAGAACTAATTGTTTCCTACATTTTTCTAAGGTAAATTTCTCTTGGGGGGACTGAAAATTTTTTTTTGGAGAAAAACCTTCCCTACAAAAAATCTATAAAGACAAAATTCTTTCAAAGAAATCTTTCCCCTAAAAAAATTTTCATAGAAAAGATTATCCCTATAGAAAAGATTCTCTCTATAAAAAAAATTCGCCGAAGTTTCTATGGTCCCACCAAATGCTCCCTCAATTAAAAAAAAGGGGGTTTAGCCCTACGACTGGGCAATTTAGATTTGACAAAACTAACATGTCCCAACACCAAATGCTCCCTCAATTAAAAAAAAAAAAGGTTTAGCCCTGCCACTGGGCAATTTAGATTTGGCAAAACAAACATGTCCTAAAAATGATTAAAGCAATCGATTTTTATAAAAATCAAGAGAATTTAAGGCTTCATTCTTTTATGTGGCTGGTTGGTTGCAGTTCTACACCATACCTCAGCTTTTTAATTTTCACCATGACCCACCACAATCTACTGTTTCAATTTCTATTTATATTTTTATTAAAAGTTATACCAACCCACTTACAATTATTTCCACCACAACCTTGCCGCAACCAACCGCAAAAAAGAACCAGACCTAAATAACCCGGATAGAAAATGGCCTAGCTTGATACACCATATAGCTTGAATGACCCTGTTGCCCGTTCTATGATTCACCAATCATCATTGAGGCCCATTGCTTATCTTTGGGTTTATAAGTAAATGCATACCTTTATTTATTGGGTTTTTGGCTGAGAATCATCCGAAGTCGGAGGTAATTGGCTGAAAATAATCCAAACTTAATTTTTGGCTGAAAATAATCCAAACTTTTAACATATTTATTCGGACTAAACGGAAATCGTTTTCCGACTTCGGAATGCTGACTGGGGTCTACAGAAGACAATGAAGAATGAGAGAAAAGACTAGGAGGAATTAGAAAAAAGGCAAACAGTTAGAGTTGACTCAAATTTTAAACTTTTGGGGTTGGAATACTAAATTTCTTATGTTAAGTGTTTTTATTTTTAATCCATTGCCATGTCATTATAATTAGTTTAAATGAGTTGAGGTCTACATAAGCTTAAAAAAAATTCAAAACCAAAATCAATTAAAGAAACACGTGCTTAGGCTGCCCAGTCAGCATTCCGACACCAGAAATTAATTTTGGTTTAGTATGAGTAAATAGGTTAAAAGTTTGGATTATTTTCAGCCAAAAAGTGAATTTGGATTATTTTCAGCCAATGACCTCCAACTTTGAATTATTTTGAGCCAAAACCCCTTATTTATTTATCTATTTTACTTATTTTTATTTACTCTCTCCATCTCACAATATTTGTAACTTTGGCTAAACTTTCAAAAACTAAGAAAATGAGTTAGTTAAATATTATGTTACATGTAAAGTTGTGAAATGTTAGTATCAAATTATTTGTATATCTTATTATTCTCTCTTACTTTTTCTATCTTTGTATAAAAAAAATTAAAAAAAATAGTTAGAGTGATTATAGGACAAAGGGAATATATATTTAAAAATTTAAATATTTAATAAATTTATATGATTTAGGCCCTGTTCTTTTCTGCGGTTGTCAAACAATGGCATGCTGTTCATCGCGATTCTGCTTGATTTGCAACTCATTACTTTTCTCTCTCCTCACTCTTCTCTCTCTTCACTTTTCTCCTCTACTTTTTACATTCTCTCTCCTCACCTACCCCACATACCAATAACATACCACAATTCCACCACACCCCACCACAATTCCACCACACCACACCCCACCACACCGCAAAATAACGCAGAAAAGAGCAGGGCCTTATGGGGACTAATGTTACCCACAAAAGTTTATTAAAAATTATAAAATATATGTTTAAAATTTATATATTTAAAAAGAATATCACTATTCACTGATGTGACTTAATTTATTTATTTACTTTATGTTCTATTATTTTCTATTTACCTTATCTATTTTATTCATTTACCATTGAAAAGAGCATGACATGATCTTTCATTGGAAAATTAGAATGAATGAAGAGATATGCTACTGTAATTGAAACATTTTTTTTTCAACTACATAGTTGAAATCTATAAATATCGTTAAATTTACCTTTTAAAAAAAATTGTAAGTAATAGATATAGATTTGTTATAATAAGTATTCCTATTTGTTGAAAAATATATTTTTTTTTGCAAAACCTAATATTTTAATGAGATTCTATTCATCATTGATATATTCAACTATCATAATTGAAAATTGAATCCACTATTGATTTTATCATAAAAACTCAAAATTAATATATGTTACTCAAAGTAACATACATGTTAAACAATTTGCCATAAAGTGAGACATAAATTCTTTTAAAGAATGTGATTTATTTTTAATAAATTAATAATATAATGATTTCAACGATCCGTACCACAATCAGAAAAAAAAAAATTCAACTATAAGATAAAGATTTTGGATGAGAATCACCTGTCCAAGTTCCGATAGTAGTTGATTCCTCCGGTAAAACCTGTCTTCTCAAAAGTGTCGGCAAAGTAGTTAACGTCCTCCTCTGAAAGCCACGACGGTAAACTGACTGGTTTTTCCGATTTCCTTTTCAATTCCCCTGGAGGTATAATCAGTGGTTTGGGATCTCCGAAGCTAACAAATAACGTCATCCACTTTTCAGTGTCTATTTCATCTAACTCTTTCTCTATCACTCCAACCTCCTGCAGCCATGTATACACACACCAATTTGCAGACAACAAATTAACTACAAAACAATCCATCTCGAATTTAACTTCAATCCATCTTTCAAACACTAGCTTTGGCTAGCAAAAACAATGGCAATACCTGAAACCGACAGATGTAGAAATCATCCCCAAGAGCATCCCTGAACATCTGAACAGTCTTCTTATCCGGGTGGCGAGGCATAAATGGGACGCTGAGATTAACCAATGCCTTCACACGGTCTGGCTTGAAGAGACAGAAATTCCAGGCGATGACGGCGCCCCAGTCGTGGCCCACCAGATAAACCTTATCCACAACTAGGTAGTCCAGTAGGGCGACGAGATCCCCAACTATGTGGAAGGTCGTGTACGATTCCACCAACGGCGGCGCGTGGGTCCCACCGTAGCCGCGGAGGTCGGGAGCGACGGCTCTGTAGCCGGCGGAGGACAGAGCCAGAAGCTGATGCCGCCATGAGTACCAGAGCTCAGGGAATCCATGGAGGAAAAGAATGGTGCCTTTAGTGGGTTCACCCATTTCTGCAATGTGCATTTCTATGCCATTTACAGTCACTTTCTTTTGTTTAATGGCACTGAACTCTTTCGGGATTGTATTTGGTGCCATGTTGTTTTTGGTATGTTTTTGGGGAAGAAGTGGGGGTGGGATATGTTATATGTATATGGGGAAGTAAGGAAGGCAAGGTAGGTAGGTATATAGACTATAGTGTGAATTTTGGGAAGAAAGGGAAATTGAATTCAACTTTAACATAATTAGAAATTTAGTACATGGAGATAGTGACTTTAACATAATTAAACTTTAACATAATTAGATACTTGCAAGTGTGAATGTTTGCTATTTTGGGAAGAAAGGGAAATTGAATTCAACTTTAACATAATTGGATACAAGCAGATAGGGACGCAACAAAGAAAAAAATGGCAGCATCTGCCATCGTAGAAAAGCACGAGGAAAAGAAAAATACAAAACGTGACTACGTGAGGACAACATCCATTACGAGGGTTGGCAAAAAATGAAAAATCCATTTTACCGCACGAAAATTGAATTTGAATAATTCTCACTTTTAACTTTTGTGTAACCATAATCTCTATTGTATTTTTGTAATACGATGGTTCTAAAAAAGTAAATGTTAAGTAAGTGTTGTATTTTAGTATGTGAAATCTACGTCCACATATTTTTCTAGTTTTTTCGTTCTTACTTTATATTGTTTTAATTTGTTCATTTCTATTCCAGAAAGATTACGAAGTGTAGTTATTAAAAAAAATTTAAATTATTTTTTTGAATACGAACAATTATTATGATTTTTTTAAATGAATAAAAATTAAAAATCAAAAAAATTTAAGATAAACATTGTAAATTTATTACTCCGTAAAATTGTTGGGAAGTATCATGCTGAGTTATAAATCAAATATAAGTAGGGACGATAAAGCATAGAGTTGCAGTTGGGGGTTAGTGAGGGTATAGTTAAGTGGTAACCATGCATGTGAGTGGGGATGTGCAACGTACAGTAAAACATGCATGTGAGTAGAAAGGAAACGTACAAGAGTACAGGGAGGGAGGACATAACATAACAAAGAAGGATCTTATTTTTTTCATTTCAATTATGAGAAGGTTTGGATTCATCGACTAGGCCAATGAGTACAATTGATATCTTAATCAAATCGACCTCATTTATTCGGTATATTTTAGATTTTTTTTAAATTTTAAAAATAATCAATAAAAATATAACTTTATACAATTTATATATAATATTATAGTTATAAAATACACTTATATCATTTTGTTTTAATGTAATATAGAATAATATGATTTTAATAAAAGGGCAAGATACTTTGCCCCAAAACTCCTTTTAATATATTTCTTAACAAAAGCATCCGAACCACACCTTACAAACTCAAACAGAAACCTATCCAAACCTCAAGGCCCACATCTCTCACCTTGGTGAGTGAAAGTTCTCGATTGCCCTTCTCTCTCTCCCTCCTAGAAATACATGTTAGTTTTACACTTTCCAACCAAAAGACGATTTATAGGATCCTACATTTAGTTGAAATTATTTTAAGGGCTCTATTTTTTCAAAAATAATTATGAGGTGATATTGTCTTTATGTTCTTTTTATTATTTTGTAGTTTAATTTTTTCTGTACTTTTATGTTTATTTTCAATAAAAATAACTTATAACCATTATAGTATAGATTTATAAGTATTCATGGTACGAATTATTTTTAATATTGCACGGGATATGTTATGAACATTGTGGTTATTACTTATGAGTAGCGCTGACAAAAATCTGTCCGACCCGGATTACCCGAATCGTCCGACCCGGGAAAAATCGGGTCTGGACATAGATTCTTCGTCCGAATTTCGATATTGACCGAGTTAACCGAATATTCGGACGTAAAATCCCTCTTTTTTCTATTGTCCGAACCCGATTTTAGCTTCGTCTGAATTGTCCGACCCGAAATAAAACCGGGTTCGGACATGAATTTCTCGTCCGAATTTTGACATTGTCCAAATTTTTCCAACCCGGATTTACCTGGACCCGAATTTTCGCCAGCGCTACTTATGAGTGTCTACGTTACAAATTATGAACATTTCATGTGACATGTTTATGAGCATTGTGATTAAAGATTACAAGCATTGTAATATAGATTTATGAACATCCATGTTACAAATTATGAATATTGCATTAGATATGTTAGTGAGCATTCATATACTGGTTTATGAGCACCGTAGTTTAGATTTATGGACATTTAGATTCTAGTTTTTAATTTTTTTTTAAATTTTTGTATCTATCAATAATTATTTTAAGTAGATGCATAAAATTAATTTTTATTTTTTGATTTTATTAATTTTTTTCTATTCTAGTTTTTAAAACTTTTTTTTATCATTTAAGCAGTATAAAATACTCATAAAAAATACAAATGATGTTCATAGTTACTAATATAAATGTTCAGAAAGATATACATCAATGCTCATACATCGACATATAAATTCTCATAAACCAGTAAATGAATGTTCATAACATCCAACACGAATGCTCATAATTAACTTCCAACACAAATGCTCATAACATAAAATTTTTACTAAAATGCTCATAAATCAATATGTAAATGTTCATAAATTCGTAGATGAATGTTCATAACGACCAACACGGATGCTCATAATCTGATACTTTTACTACAATGCTCACAAACCAACATATAAATGCTTATAAACCTAAACTATAATGCTCATAAACAAATATATGAATGTTCATAAACATATCTCATGCAATGTTTATAATTCATAGCATCGATGTTAATAAATATATATATATATATATATATATATATATATATATATATATATATATATATATACTATAACTCTCAAAAATTATTTTTGTCGAAAATGTACTTAAAATTACAAAAAAATTAAATTACAAAATAAAAAGAATATAATGAAAATTACAAAGAAAATTAAAATTAAAAATACACAAATGAAAAAATAGTTAAATTGGACTAGAAACTCAGACTCAAAATATATTGGAACATTAGATTAAAAGAGTTTCATTATATTTATTCAAAATAAAATAATAAAAAAAGAAAAAAAAGGAAAAAAGCTGACGCACATCTCGGGGCTCACATAGCATCGTGAGCCCGAGCCCATGATTATAGGTTAGGCTGGTGTAGGGCTACTGGTTTAAACACCTTGATTGTGCTTGTCTTTTGTTTAATTTTGTAGGTCTACATCTTACTGTACGGTGACTTTTTGTTTTTCTACCGTGTTTAATTAGTAGGGATGACAATGGGGCGGATTGGGGATGGGGGAGTATATCCTCGTGACCTCGTCCCCATCCCCGCTCCCAAAACTCGTCTCTATACCTGTCCCCATCCCTGTTTCGGGGAATGATTCTTGCCCCATCCCGATCCCCGCGGATTCCCCATCCCGACGGGGATCCAACGAGGATTTTTTAAAGTTATCCAAAATCTAACCAAATTTTAATCGGACTCGGTTTTCAATCGGACCCGGTTTTTAACCTGTTCAAAATACAACGTATTTAACTTGCTCAAGCAATAATATATCAAAATCAAACAATAATACATCAACAAGTGTTATTCGGGAAAAAAAATACAATAATACTTATATATTGAATTAGAATAACTTGCTACAATAATACATATATATAACTTGCTCAAGTATTTAACTTTAGGTTAGAGTTTCTGATTTAAAATTCGAAAATTACTACTTTATCTTTGCTATTAATATGTATATTGAATTAAAATAAAGGTAATTTGGTAATTTTAAAATTTTCGGGGACGGGAATTCGGGGATGGGAACGGGAAATTTTCCCCGGCGGGGTAAATGGGGACGGGGATGGGAAAAATTTTGTCCCCATCCCCGCCCCGTCCCTGAGCGGATTTTGAAAAGGGTTTTTGGCTCAAAATAATCCAAAGTCGGAGGTCATTAGTTGAAAATAATCCAAACTCACTTTTTGGCTGAAAATAATCCGAACTTTTAACCTATTTACTCGGACTAAACTGAAATCGATTTCTGACATCAGAATGCTGCCCGGTCAGCTTATATAGACCCCAGTTAGCATAAATTCAAAACCAAAATCAATTAAAGAAACATGTGCTCCAACTACCCAATCAAAATTCTGACGCCAGAAATGATTTCGGTTTAGTTCGAGTAAATAGGTTAAAAGTTTGGATTATTTTCAGCCAAAAAGTGAGTTTGGATTATCTTCAGCCACTGACCTCCGACTTCAGATTATTTTGAGCCAAAAACCCTTTTGAAAAATCATCCCCGTCCCCGTCCTCGTCCTCGTCCCTGTCCCCATCCCCAATGGGGCTGAGGATTTTTCCCCAGAGCGGGGCGGGGCCCCGAAGGTTTGGGGATTCCCCGCCCCATTGCCATCCCTAGTGTTTAGCACCCCTTGGGTGAATTATCCCAAAAGAATACTTTAAAGCTTTACCATGACATTATTCCATTGTTTTGGATTTTTGGTGAGGGGCTTGAGGGTATATCCTAATACTTCATCTTATGTTTAAAATTTTCGAAACTCATTTCTTTGTTCTTCTCAATAGATGAAATTTCAATTCGAAACTTTAAATAAAATATTTGCCATCATCCTAATTTATCACACATAATATATATTTTTGAAGTAAAATAATAAAAAAGTATTTTTCTACTATTAGAAAGCAAGGAAAGATGAAAAATATGGATTTCATTCAAAAATGTAATTCACAAATTCAAAATGAGTTTCAAAATTTTAGAATTTACAAAATTATCTCTGTCAAGGAATAGAATGGAATGTTCATTACTTGTTAAAGGACCAATCTTTGGACTAGATATACCAAAAACAAAAGCAAACCAAAAAATTACTCGGAGGTATCCCAATATTTGGGAAACTATTTTTCGGTACCCCAACTTTTCAAAACTAATTTTGAGGTATCCTTATTTTTTCGGCTTAGTAATTATTTGGTGCTTTTTCGACTATCAATTTTATTAAGTGACCAAAATACCCTTATTCTTCTTCTTTAAGGGTATTTCTTAAAAAATGGAAGAACAAGAGTATTTCGGTCACTTAACCAAATTGATGACCGAAAAAACACCTAATAATTTCTAATTCAAAAAGTAAGAGTACCTCAAAATGAGTTTTGAAAAGTTAGGGTACCTGAAAAACATTTCCCCAAAAGTTAGAGTATTTTGGAGTAATTTTTTGAAAGCAAACCATTATTGATAGCCTAACAAACCGCTTATAATAATTAGCCATATGAAGGCCTGGCAACCCGACTGCTATAGGAAGTGTAAACTGATCATACGTACCATTCATGAGTTTATTTTAGTAATCTTCTTATTTCCTTTTGCCCATATGATATATAAGTAAAAGTTACTAGACATGGATCGTTCAGAACTTGCGGAAAAAGTCGTGGATATGTTTGTTTATTTCTTCCTTCTTCTCCTGGTTGATGAAATGACCAACACCTTCCATTATGACTACATCTTCCAACTGCGGCACATCTCTTCTGAAGCCACCCTTGTGTATGTATTCTTTCATGCCCGGGAAGTTGTAGGTCATGTCCATTTCTCCCATTATGAACTTCACTGGCACCTTCACCCCTGACATCGTCCATGCCGCCGTCAGCTCCCAGTTCCTGCAACACCAAATTGAAAAAGTCTCAGCAAATTGAAACCCATTTCAACAATATTGTTGCTTGAAATGAAACTCACTTGTTCATGTTCCGATAGTAGTTCAATCCTCCTGTAAAACCCGTCTTCTTGAATGTTTCAGCATAATACCCAACGTCGTCCTCTGACAGCCATGATGGCAGACTGATGGACTGCTCCGCTGCCTTTGCCAGTGCACCTGCAGGTAAGATTGCGGGGTTTGGATCTTTCAGAGAGAAGCAGAACTTCATCAGTTTTTCTGTGTCAATGGTAGCATATTCTTTCTCCATAACTTCAGACTCCTGCAGCAGCAATACATGTACACAATATGAATAGACAGACTATCGTTGTAATACTCTTACACTTATACACCCAGAAAACAATATAAAGTATATACTTGAAATCGACAGATGTAGAAATCATCCCCGAAAGCGTTCTTGAACATCTGAATGGGCTTCAAATCCGGGTTCCGAGGCATGAACGGGACGCTTAGATTAACCAAAGCCTTGACTCGATCGGGCTTGAAGAGACACACATACCATGCAACAATGGCTCCCCAGTCGTGGCCGACCAGGAAAACTTTATCCACAACAAGGTAATCAAGGAGGGCGATGATATCCCCGACAATGTGGAAGATTGTGTAGGATTCGATATCAGAAGGCGCGTCAGTTCCACCGTAGCCACGGAGGTCAGGGGCAACGGCACGGTAGCCGGCAGAGGAGAGACCCAGGAGCTGGTGGCGCCATGAATACCATAGCTCTGGGAATCCATGCAGGAACAGAATGGTGCCATTTTTAGCTACACCCTTTTCTGCTATCTGCATTTTTATGCCATTTACTGACACTGTTTTGGGTTTTAGCTGACTGAATTCTTTAGAGATTTCTGGGTTGCTGTTTGTCGCCATGGTTTCCTGAGTTGGTCGATTGTTGAGTTAGGGAAGAGATTGTTTGCTGCAGGTTGAAGAATGATGGTAAAGCAGTAGGATTTATAGTAACTTGGATTTTCCCAGTGTGAAACAGAGGTAGAATACTATGGTTATAAAATTGTGGGGTCAGAAAAGTATGAAAAGTTGAAAGCAGAGAGCCAGTGTAGTACCTAAATAAGGCAGGGTGAGAGGCAATACATATTACATGCACCTGGAACATGTATTCCGGGTAAGTATGAGTGAATAATTATATTATTGAGAGTGAACAAAAAGTAAGAATAAGTGAACAATTATACTATTAAAAGTGAACAATAGATAGATATAAGTGAATAATCATATTATTAAAAATGAATAAAGACCGAATCTGGAGCACGTACTCCAGGAGTATGTAATAAATTGCAGGGTGAGAGGGGATGGGTGGACACTCAACATGCATGAAATTAAACCATAGAAAGAATATGAAGGCCAGTGACAATTTCACATTCAATGAGTGTGTTTGGTTCTTCCTCGTAAAAATTGGTGCGGGAAAGAATATTTTACTGTGTTTGATTTATATTTGAAATTATAAAGAATTTATAAAGAAATTTATTTAAAATGTTCAAATTACCTTATTTATTTATTTATAAAATGCTTTTCAAGAGCATTTAGAGAAATTTGATTAAATACTTTCTCTTTTCCATGAGAAACAAAATTTTTTTAAAATCACTCATGAAATATTTTTTCCATTCAACATAGGAAAATATTGGAACTCACCATAAGATGTTCCTACTCTTATTTTATATTCCCTCCGTCCTAAATTAATTATTGACGGAATTGGAATTTTCACACATACCAATATATAACTATAATAACTACCAAACCTCAATTGTATTTTGTTTTTCTCTCTCTAATAAATAATATAAAATAATTAAATTAGTTAAAGTGTCAATTAATATGGGACGGAGGGAGTAACCAAATATGCATAAGTTTTGATAAACTTACGCCCTATTCTTTTATACGGTTGGCTGCGTTGTGACACGATGCGGTGTGGTGGTTATTGGTAAGTTGTGGTGGGTTTTGTTTTTTATAATTGTAAATTTGAAAAAAAATAGATTATGATGGATTGTGATAAATTGTGATAAGTTGGTATGTTGTAGTAAATTTTAACAAAGTGCGGTGTATTGTGACACCGAAATCAGTCAATCATATAAAAAAATAGGGCCTTAGAAAAGTCGACAACTTTTCTAAAAAAATCTACGTACAGTCAAATTTTGTAGATTTTGAGGGGTACAAATTGAGTTTAGAGCATCTACTTTACGTGTTTTAGCTAATCTTTTTGTGGAGTTTGAAAGAGTTTACAAAGTTAACAATGGTCAAGATGCCAGTACGTGTCCATTAGCCTCTGATAAAGATCGCATATATAACTATTGTTGTATGCTAATGACTACAACCATGTATGAAACCATAAAATGGGGGTGATAATTAAGGCATCCATCGAAATAGAGCCACGTGCATCTAGCTCGTGTTTCTTATTTGAATTTTTTAAAATACCAACAAAAGCTATGTTGGATGTGCATGTCTCACGTGCTCCATGAAACCTTGGTTAATCAATCTGATCATAAATTTGCATTAGTTAATTGGATATTTGGATAATTAAAATCACGATTTGTATTCGATTTGAAAGTTTCGGTTAATCAAATGGTCTATGATAAAATTTCCTATCCAAAAGTTTCAATTAAATAAATTTCGGATTGGATAACCGTATAAAAAATTACTCGGAGGTACCCCAATATTTGGAGAAGTTATTTTTCGGTACCCCAACTTTTCAAAACTAATTTTGAGGTACCTTTATCTTTTGGGTTAGTAATTATTTGGTGCTTTTCCGGCCATTAATTTTATTAAGTGACCGAAAAACCCTCATTCTTCTTCTTCAAGGGTATTTCTTCAAGAAAGGAAGAACAAGAGCATTTTGGTCACTTAATAAAATTAATGGCCGGAAAAACACGAAATAATTACTAACTCAAAAAGTAAAGGTACATCAAAATTAATTTTAAAAAGTTGGGGTACTAGAAAAATATTTTACCAAAAGTTAGGGTACCTCAAAGTAATTTTTTGATAGCCGTATCTCCACGAATTATAAAATACGCATAAAATCATAAACCTTACCTTTATTGTTTCAAAGTCGTAAACATGTCATATTTTGTTACATTTCTTAGCTACTGAGTATTAATTTACTATGAAAAGATAATGTTTACTTGATTCAAAATTATAAATTAATTATTTTTGAATTTTTGGATAACTAATCGGTTATCCAAATCCTTCAACCTCTATTCCGTATCCTATCCAAAGATGCATTTCAGATCATTTAACCGATAAGTCAAATTCCAAAAGTATCCGATAATTTTCCATCATTTTAGATTGGACTTTTGAAATTTTGGATTGGACCACGGACGTCTTTTTCCGGTCCCTAATCACAATTGCTCTAAAAAGCGTGCAGAAAAAATGCGGAACTGAGAAAGTCAACAAACCCAACAATCGGCTTGTGATTTAGGAATGTGACATTGTAATTTAACTATCTTGAGAAGATCACGATGTAGACCGGCAAAGAGCTCAAGTCAAAAATAATGCTAGTATTTGAATAATCAAGTCATCAGTCATTAACTCTCTAATGAAAGCTACGTGCAATTATTTAAAAGATTTATGGATGAATAATATCAACTTTGGAGTATTGGTTATGTTGGATATATTATATAAACTATTCAACTTTAACCAAAGTTTATGGTACTCAAGTTAATGAGGTTTCATCTTAAAACTAACTGGTGTTAAAAAGAGTAGCCTATTGACTTATATACCATGTCCTTTCTCTCTCCTTTTTCGATGTGTGACATTTTTACTCATATGTGAATCCCAACAGAAAAGATGACGTGACTCCATAATGTGTGACGTGAAAAACAGATTAGTATTCATGTAAATATCTTTTACCCAAATTCTACCTTTCATGTTACGCATTTAGAGTCACATCATCTTTTCATAAGTCAAAATCATATCACTATTAATTAAAAAAAAATCAATAATTAATATTGAAAATGGCCAAGAAAATAATTTATATTACTAATATCCAATACTCTTAAAATTAAAATTAATGTCATTGACATTCAAAAATCCTTATTTAAATAAACAAATCAACAATTTACCTTGCAGGTCGCAATCTAGCCATCAAACAAGACTTGCAATCTTCTGCCATATCTTCTTAGGAAGCAACAATCCTAAAAATAAGAAACCCACTAAGCTCGGATATTTTCCAATACAATGGGTGTTCCAGTTCTTCTCACAATCTTATCAGTCTTCATTTTCATACTTCTCTGGCATTTCATCGAACATCTGGGGCGCATTTATCAAAACCTCCCACCAAGCCCTTTCTCTCTCCCCATCCTTGGCCACCTCCATCTTTTCCGGGACCCACTCTACCGGAACCTAGCCAAACTCTCCGGCGAGGTGGGCCCAGTCCACCTCCTCCGACTAGGTCGCCGGCGAGTCCTCCACGTCACCTCCCCGTCAGCAGCTGCGGAATGCCTTCGCCAGAACGACGTCGTCTTTGCCAACCGTGCCCGTCTACTCACCGGTGAAATCTTTGGGTACGATTGCCAAACCCTAATCTGGGCTCCCTACGACAATCTATGGCGGAACCTGCGCCGAATCTCAGCCGTCCAAATCCTCGGACCTCACCCTCTGCAGCTCGCATCGGGAATACGCTCCGATGAGATCAGATCCCTTCTACGCCGCGTGATCAAAGAATCAAAGGATGGGACGGTGGAGATTGGGACTGCTCTGTTTGAACTGAGTCATAACGTCATGATGAGGGTTTTAGCCAGGGAGAGATATGTAGGAGAAGAAGCTGTAAGATTTAAGGAAGTGTTCGAGGAGGTAATGAGGGTAGAAGGGACTTCCACCATTGTTGATGTGCTTCCATGGTTGAAGTTTTTTGGGTTTAAGCAGAGGGTATGGGAGAAATTCAGGGGGTTGGCTGAGAAGAAGGAGAAGTTTCTGGATGATTTGATGGAGAGACACCGAAGGAAAATGGAGAAAGAAGAAGAAGAAGAAGAAGAAGAAGAAGAAGAAGAGGAGGAGGAGGAGGTGAGAGAAAAGGAAGAAGGTGGTTCAGACATTTCGTCGAACAGGTGGGAGAAGACATTGATGGAGGCACTGTTGCGGTTGCAGAAGTCTGAGCCGGAGTTTTACACTGATGACATGATCAAAGGCCTTGTTCAAGTGAGTTTCCCGCTTTAGGCCTTTCTTTTTCTGTTGTTGGCAAGCTGTGGTGTCATAGCCTAACGTAATTTGTCACGATCCACCATATTTTACCGCAAATCATTACTTTTCTCTCTCCTCACCTTTCTTTCTCCTCACTTTTCTCCTTTACTTTTTACATTCTCTCTCCTCACCTATCCTACGTACCAATAACCTACCACAATTCCACCACACCCTACCATAATTCTACCACACCTCACCACACAATTCCGCAAAATAACGCATAAAAGAACAACAGGGCCTTAGTTTTATCCTTGATTTCCCACAAAAAAAGGGAAATGAAAATGGTGGGAAAATCATAGCTACTCCCTCCATGTGTTTTTAGGGTGTAAAAAATTCATGGGTAAAGTTGGGTTAAAAATTAAATTTTGTTAACTTTTGTTAATTTGTGGTAAATTTACACTAATATATCAAAATTATTTTTTTTGTTTTTTTTTAGTTTTAGTAATTTTTGGTAACTTTCTGTAAATTTTAATAAATTTTGGTAAAAACTAATAAATTTTGGTAATATTATTTTTTAATGGATAATTTCTTGTATAATATTTAATAACTATAATATTATGCTTTTTAGATACCATTATGAATTTAATAATAATAAGACCCTATTCTATACTGCGGTTGGCAAACTGCGGTACCACAACTCACCGCAGTTTACCACAAATTATTACTTTTCTGATTTCTCTCTCCTCACTATTCTCTCTCTTCACTTTTCTCTTCTGCTTTTTACATTCTCTCTTCACTTACCCCACATACCAATAACCTACCACAATTCCACCACACCCCACCACAATTCCACAACACCCCATCACACCAGACTGCAAAATACCGTAGAAATGAACAAGGCCTAATTTGATATGACAAATCATTGTATATACCAAAAAATTGATAGTTCAAATTTTTAAAAGTTGACTAATACAATTTTTAATGTGACAAATACTCCCTCCGTCCCAAATAATTTGTCCCAGTTTGACTAATGAGGTCAAACTTTATAAAGTTTGACCGTTAATTTATCAAATTATATATTGAGTTATCGTGTAAAACTATTATTATTAGATTTGTGATGAAAAATACTTTCATTTAAACAAAATATTACAAGTCTTACTAAGATAAAACGTAAAATATTAATAGTCAAAGTATAACATCGAAGACTGTGAAAAAGCAAAGTGGACAATTTATTTGGGACGGAGGGAGTAATATAAAACGGGAGAGTAATTAATAAAAAGATAACTTATGTTAACTACAAAATACAGAGATTACATAAAATTTAGGCCATGCTCTTAGGTAAATCACCTACAATATTTTTCTATCTAATTTTTTTTTCTTTTTACTTATTTTACCTAAATTAATCTTAATTTATATTAAGTTTTCAATCTAAATTTATATTACCTTTTCTAACAAACTGGATACTCATGCAATTTACAAGATAAAGCCTGAAAAACAAAGAAAAATAGGTAGCTGAGCACACGGAAGGACTGTGCTCCCGAGAGCACAATCAAACTTTTATACTAAACTATCCAAATTTACTAGCTAAAACATGTCCAACTTTACTTACCTAACTTTATAGTATCCAAGAAAAAACAGGGAATTAACATGATTTATTAACAATGTATTAGCTAGGAAATAGACAAATTAGTAGGAAAAGTGTTAAGTGGGGTAAAGCAAATTGAAGGCATATTTTACTATTGATTAACACGATGTTTATTCAGAGGTTAGCACCTGCCCCACCTCTTCCAATGGAATTTCCCGAAAAGCTTTGAGTGAGACTTGAGATTTAATTTTTATAGTGATTGAAGACCAGCATAAGTCATTAGGAGGATTATAAAAGAGTACAAAGAAAAAAGTTTAATGAAAAGGAAAATAATGATGTATGCCATCCTAATTTCTTATGCCTATGATTGACATGTATGATTGATGGTCTGATGTGATTGATTTTTATAACTATAATAATATATATATAAATTGTGACTCTAATAAGTTATTTTTTTTCAATGTTCTGGAATATCTGTAATTGTGGGCTTAGTCGCTTGGACATAGGTATTGTTATTGGCAGGCACAGACACAACAGCAGGAACAATCGAGTGGGCACTCTCACTAATGCTCAACAATCCAACAGTCCTGAGTAAAGCACAAGACGAGATCGATTCCCAAGTCGGGCACAATCATCTTATCCAAGAATCCGACTTGAACAATCTCCCTTACCTCCATTGCATCATCAACGAGACGCTCCGGTTATACCCCATAGCCCCCCTATTGATCCCCCACGAGTCGTCCGCGGATTCCACCATCGGAGGCTACACGATCCCGCGTGGGACGATGTTGTTGGTGAATGTCTGGGCCATACAGAACGACCCCGAGTACTGGGACGAGCCGGAGAAGTTCAAGCCGGAGAGGTTCCAGGGAATGGAGGAAGAAGACAAGGAGGAAATGAAGTTGAAGTACATGCCTTTCGGGTATGGGAGGAGAGTGTGCCCCGGACAGATGATGGCAAGGCAAATGGTTGCGCTGGTTTTGGGGTGTCTTCTGCAGTGTTTCGAGTGGGAAAGGCCAGGGGATGAAGCGTTGGATATGGCTGTCAAGACTGGGCTCACCATCCCGAAAGCCCTGCCCCTTCGGGCAAAGTGTCAGCCCCACACTTCCATGCTCAAGTTATTGTCACAGATATGACAATAAACATAATGTAACAACAAAAGTTGATGAAATTATCTCAGTATGTGATGAACTCAAAGAAGCATGAATGTGGCCATCTTGCTCTTGCACCATACAATTACAATGCGTTCACTTGCCTTTTTCATTTTACTGTTCAAATCTGTGGTATCTGTTAAGTAGGTTGCGTTTTAGCACTGGTGTAATTATATAAATGAGAATGATAAACATCTTGACACAAGATGACTCTTAACCATCTTGCATTTCTTTAAAATCACTAATAGAGTGAAATGTAAGTGTATTTAAATCATTCTAAAGGTATGTTTCATCATTTTCAGGGTTACTACAACTTAGAAACAATTTAAAAATAATTATTTATTTATATTTATTTCGTAAACATAAAACTATGTATAAAATGTGGATTTTCTACTATGATTGATAAAATTAGGCTATTATTATATTTTTTCACCTACCTATTAAGTATTATATTATTATAATTGATAAATATATATAATTATTAAAGAAAAATATTAATAAAAGTTACAAAAATGTGAAATATGAATAATTTAAGATGGTTAAGAACTGAAAGTTTGATTAGGCTAGTTAAATAAAATGCGGAAAATAAAATTGCGGAAATTAAAAGATAGACAAAACCCGGTAGTTGTTTACGATGTTCCTCCGAACTCAATTTCGGAGTACGTCATCGCCTAGAGTTCTCCAACTCTAGGATTTAACCTCGAATTATTATTAGGATGGATTTCTACAACCGATCTTAGAGCTTCTCTACTCTCAAGATCTCACCACTTGATATCGCCTCTCAATCAAGTGTGGCGGAGTCTACCTCTCAACTCCTAAATCCTCTCCCTAACAATAATCTCAACAACTCAACTCAATATAATAGCTCAGTACAATTCTTTGATCTCACACTTAACAATAGTAAGAAACAATAACGCTCAAGTGAGATGTTTTCTTGTGTCCTCTTGTCTCTTCTCTTGTTCTCTTTAATGTCCAATCTCCTTGTATTTATAGTGCAAGAGCCGATGACCAAACTTGGACAAATCTTGATCAATCACAATATAATCCTCATAAGAATGAACATATGATCTTCTTGATTGCCTTGTATATAATGTACCTCATCAAATATGCCAAGATATTACAATATGTATATATAGATGCATATATCTTAGCACATAGAGAATCAATATTAATCAAATTTATGATATAATATAATCATGATCAAATCAATCAAATTAATATCCATACTTATTATTAGTTTCAATATTAATCAAGATTATCATATCATAAATTTGTCCAATCAAATATTCTCAAATTAATATATTGGATCATCATAAGTATTATATATGAGTAACATAATAATTAAATCACTTCAATTTCTAACCTCATATATAAAACTTATTTTATGGTTTGTTATCATCAAAATAATTACATGTGTCATAAAGCCAACAATCTCTCCCTTTTTGATGATGACAAATAATTCAATAACTAGTATGAAATTTATAAATGTACATACCTTAACGCATGTTCATACTTACCATCGATACGTTCTTCTCCCCCTTTGTCATCATTAAAAATGGTTAAGAAATATGACATGGGAAATAATAGCATGGCTCCCCCTTAATTTATACTATTTTCCAAAATGAATAAGGGTTAAGTTCGTAAGTTCACAAATTTAGAAACATTTACATCCAGAAATCTGGATTTGGGATATTTTCAATTGTAGGAGGTGATAATTGGCAACATTGACTGCAGCGCGACATCATTGACGGGATTGTGTTAGAATGATATATCCTTTGATATGAACAAGCTATTTTGAATGCTAAATACTGTATTTTAGGGTGTTGTATAATAATGCACTCAACTATTTTTTAGACAATAATATACTGTACTTTGGAGGTGTGAGACAATAATGCAAATGCAACCATATTCCGGTAGTAATTAACTCGATGACAGTTTTATGTGGAAGGTTGATAAGCTAGATTTTTTTTTTAAAAAAAAAACTAAATTAATGCAATGTCCGTAAGTCTAAAGAAGAAAAACTGAATTCTATTTTTCCATAAAAAAATAAAGAAATTAGGTGTTATTCATTAAAAGTAAAATCAAATTCATTTGCATTTGTTCATTATATTAAAACATCATTTGTAATTGTTGACATGGTGCACAATCTGCTTCTTGAGGTTGATTGAAATAGCTAAATTATTACCAACTTGTGGAGTACAACAGTGGAGGGAACTTAAAGGGTGAATTCCAAATGGTAGATCAACATTGAGCATAATCTAAGGGACCATAAGGCTGAAACAACTCAGCCAACAAGCCCTTCTTTCTCATGGGGTTCAATCCCATATCCTTACATAGTTGATCATTGTACCATATATGCACTACTCCAATGCTAGACCTTCCATAATACTTCCCTGAGTATCTCTTCATGAACTCATCCCATTTACTCACATCTTCCTCCATTTTTGAAACCCTGGGTAACTCGAATTTCCCATCAAGCAGCTCCGCTAGCCAGCGACACCTCATCTCCGAGGTGAACAAATTTGCGATGCTCTCTGAATATCCAATCACTGCCAGTTGTGGGATTCGTGGGTGGATACATTCCCTTTAACATACAAAATTCATCACCATGTCAGAAACATAAATTTACACTGATTACAACAATATAGAAGGACCAACCTGTAGAGTGGGACAGTTTTCTCAGGGTAGCCCGTCATGTAATCTCGAAACTTAGAAGATGCAAAGATGTCTCCAAGTTTCTTCCGCCCGTCGAATCCGGTTGCGAAGATGACAAGATCAGTTTTCAAGGGTTTGGTCTCGTCCTCGAGGAGCAAACCCTCTTCGGAGAATGTAAAACTCGGGGATTTCTTGATGATTATGCTGCCCTTATCGACATTGTTGTAGAAGCCATCAGGGGCAATGGCGAGCAAGCATGAACTGATTCCTTGAAGGAAGCTGTGTTCAGGTACTATGCCGTGCTTCTCGAACCTGTGCCTGTGCTTGGCGTCACTCTCCACGAGTTTCGAAATTGCCCATCTCTGCTCCAACAGTTAAATATTTATCAGTTGTAGATTTGAGAGACTAGCATACGTAGTGAGTAGAAAACTAGAATATAAAACTATTACTGAACATTCAACTATCAGCTTAAACTTTCGATTGAGATGATTCTACAGGTACAATGTCAGAGATTTACCAGAGGAGAGAGCAGATAGGCAAGGAGGCTCAGTAGGAGACCCTGCCCAGGCTTGTGAAGCAGGAGTTCTGCAAAGCGAGTGAAGTAGAGGTATGCCATTGGGAAACCCCATGGCATGAAATCTGGTAGGATCCAGTGAGGGGTCCTGCATATTACTGTACAGGGATTTTCTGCACCTGTAGTTTCATATCAATTAATCAAACTTGGTAGTACAACTTAATTGACTCATTGTTTAATTAAAAATTTCTAGTGGGTTAGTAAAAAGAGGTTTGTTTATGGTGTCTTAGGTAACCACTGTGGACTCTTAACTCTTCTAGACGATCATGCCAGCAAATGATAGGTCCCATTAGCCTTAATAGGAAAAGGATACTGATAGCAAAACTTGGTTACAGCACATATTTGAATTTGTCTGATTCAAATTAAACTAGATTCGGTCATAAATTTGGATAATTCGATCATAGTTGATTTTTAAATCGGATCGAGTTCGGATCTAGGATAAGAAATTTGGGCATATGAATTTTACGTTAAATTCAGGTTCAGATAAATTCAAACACATTCATATAGTGTCCAACCCTAAAATTCGGACAAAATATTAAAAATGTGTCTAAATTTAGTGTAAATTCGAGTTTGTGTATATTTGAACAGGGTTCAGATTTAGGAATTTTGTCTGAATTGTCCGAAGTCAATTTGACCCGAATCTGATTTTTTTGTCAATGCTTAGTTTATGGAATTGTGGATAGCTACTTTTGTTGGCAAATTTAGTTTCCTTTATGTTTGAGTGGAAGTATGGCGTGAGTGAATTTACAACCTGATAATTATTAAGGAAAAAACCAAATCAATCAAATGGTAAAAACAACAGTGCAATTACTTTGTGGGATTAGAGAGATCCTACCATTAATATTACTGCACTCCGTTGCAATATCAAGGGCAGATTTCAGAAACCCAACAACAGTAACCCTCTTGCCCTTGACAAGCTCAACAGCATCCTGGCAGTCTAACGCTGAGTATTCCATGGAATGCATCACTTTCCCATCGAACACCTTCGGCCCCTTCTCCGGTGGAAATTCTGGGATATTTGGCATGCCACTGAACCGCCCAATGCACAGGACTACAAAGTCCACCTCATATTCCTATGCAACCAATTCAATCATTCGACCAAAACAATGACACCAAACAATACTTGAGATAAGATAATATGTGTAAACTGTACCTTGGTTGAATGTTGAATCATATCCTCAACAGAGATTAACCACTTCTCCTGTCTACCTGAGCTCTCTTCAGTCCCACCCCAAGGCGACCACGTCTCTCCAACTTCATCTTCTTCCCCGTCAAAGCGGATGCTGAGAACCTTAGAATTGAACTTGATGTACTGCACCAGATCGAAGTTACTAGCGTAGGATTGGACGTAGTGAAGCACTTTGTTGGCGTCTGGAAATTCGTCAGTGACAGAGGAATCCCAGGGAAAATCGGAAAACTGATAGAATCCTTTGGGAGTTTGCAGCTTGGTGGCTTGTCTTGTGGTTGTCCATACACCACCAGTGCTGGCCTGAGACTCGAACACGATCGGATGCAGACCCTTGGCTAGAGTGTACTTACATGCTAGAAGGCCACTGAGTCCTGCCCCTATTATCCCCACTACCTTCCCCATTGTTAATGGCGCTCAATACTAGATTTTCATTTGTTGTTGAAATGTGTCTTAAATGTATTCATTTGTCCATATATAAGTTGGCACCCATCCCCTGTCTTTGAAACTTTCACCGTGATAATTTTTACATTCGATCTGCTGTAAAGCTTGTTATAGATTACAGTTAGGTCATATATTTTTTTTTTACGGTGGGGTACAGTGCGGTAATATGATTCATCATATTATTTAATATTTTTCAATATTTTATTATACTATACTATATTTTATCATAATCATTATTAATATATCTACTCACTTTTGTCCTTTATTTTTTCACATTTTCTCTTATCACCTACCATATCAATCAGACTTTCCACAAATTTTACCATATCATCCCATAGCTTACCGCATTTTTCACAATTTTATAATATCACACCATTTTTACACCATACCAACCGCATAAAAGAACAAATGCTTAAATATAAGCTTAGGTCCTATTTAACAATAGAATTTGGTATAAGGTCATCCACAATGGTGAGTTTAAATTCGACTCACTGCTAACATGATATGAGATGAGAATAAAATAAAGTCGTGTAAGACATTTCAGTGGTGAGAATGAGACTCGTCTCGTGAGAATCTCGCCGTCAGTCTCGCGAAACGAGTTTAAAAGCTAGTTTAATACACTAATATTTTAATCATATTTTTCTCACTCCTCATCCATATCATTTTTTTATCAAAATAATCAAATTAATTATATTATTAAGTAGGATCAAGTGATCTACCTACTTTTTTAATTAATATAAGTCAAACTCATGTTCACCATTGGAAAACTAGTTAAATAAAGAGATAAATTTTGATTCTCTAAGTAGGGGTCTACAGATTCCATATTATTTAGTTAGCAAAACTCAAACTCACCATTATTGGTGCTCTAACATGTAGCCTATCTTAACCGGCCAAACTGTTATTTTATCAAATCGTTAGTGTTGAATTTGTATGCCGCAGCGTATCATGAAAGTTATTCCCTCCGTCCCAAATTAATTGTCATTGGGCTAAATACTAATTACTAACAAATTACAATGAATACCAATATGAAATTACCGTCATTAGAAAGATGTTTTATTAAAAATTACAATGGAGGTAGTTTTATATTGTAACTCAATGTAATTGATGAATAATTAACGATTAAAATTTAGTCAAAATGTCAATTAATTTGGGACGGAGGGAGTACTTTACCAGGGGCAACGACTGATTTGCTGCGTAATGTTTAGAGATTTTTAATTCAAAATTACCCTAAGCTTGTCCTCCATATTTCAGTCTGCCATCAACCATAAGCACCGAAAGGTCCAAAATCATCATTATACCTTCTCTGTTCTCAAATGATTCCTAGCTGCAATTTATTAGGTGCACTGTGCATGTAACATATATTTTGACTGTCCTTAATTTATTCTCAAGTTGTTCCCAACTGTGACTGTGCTGTTGCTATTGCTTTCATCGGTTCTTACCCTTATGCTGTTGCCGACTCCATGGCTTTTCTTGGCAAACAATCACTCTAGCTAGTTAATTAATGTGATACTTTATATTCTATTTTTTTTTGAGTTTTTGGACATCAATAATATCAACTTTGGGGTAATGGATATTAATAATACAATCTATTTTCTTGGACGCTAGCAGTACGAACTATTGACATATTTTTCTCTAACAATACTTCGTCGAATTGTTATGGTTTTAATTCATTGAAAAGATGATGTAACTCCATAATATGTGACATGAAAGGCATGTTAGTGTCCATATCAGCATTTTCTACCCAACCTCCGCCTTCCACGTCACATATTATGGAGTCACGTCATCTTTCCGATGAGCTAAACTATAACAACTCGATCGTGTACTGTTGGGGGAAAATATGTCGATAGTTGGTACTACTAGTCTCCAAAAAAATAGTTTGTATTATTAGTCTCCAATACCCCAAAATTGGTATTATTGACGTCAAATAGTTTTTTTTTTTTTTTTGAAGTCTTCAAATATATAAGGGGACTAGGAGAGATATCTCCATAAAATTAAAAATCTTTTACTGTCGGTTGTATGTCAGCTGTTGCAGTCGAACCCATGCAATTATACATCAAGTAACAAGAGTGAAGTGTTGTTTTCATGATATAAGGCACAACTCAATTATGCATTTATATGTAGGGATGGAAGTGGGGCGGGGCCTGTTAGGATCGAAGAGTAGTCAAACTACCACAAATAATAGGAAATAAGAGCGGAAAAAAAATAAAGAAATTTGACACCGGAGGTTTAACGTGGAAAAAAACCCAAAACGGGAAAAAAAAACCACGGAATCGATGCACTATTAATATGAGGATTACAATTACACAGGTTGTGTTTCTCTCTGTTTCACTTGATCCCAATTCTCTCTGGGATACACTCTAGGATTTCTGGGATTCTCAGGGATACATAATAGGGAGAACCTGAACCCTTATATATACTAGAGGTACCAGGGAAAACTTAGGTTACAATATGACAGTAACCTAAAAATATGGAAATCTTCAACAAAAGGAAACAACCGCGAATTAGGAAACAACTGTAGAAAGAGAAACATAAAAGATCTCAGAAATATTCCCCGAATATTTCCAAATCTTTTCCTTCTTCCATTTTGGTCTCCACACCCAACAGGGCCCGTCCCACTCCGGGAAAAATCCGTGCTCCCATCGGGGATAAGGATGGGAATGGCGATCGGATGGGGATAGGACAAAAAATTACATCCCCGCGCGGGGATGGGGACAAAAAATTTCTCCATCCTCGCACCTGTTTCTCCGCGAAGTTACTCACCACATATTTCTCATCTCCATCTTCAATTTCTTTGAAAATACATAAATACTTTGAAAGTATATAAATAAATTATTATCTCTAACTTTAATTCCTCATTCTCACTCTACAATTGTCTTAATTTTGGACTTAGCTTCATCCCTACTAAGGCCCCGCTGGATTTAGATACCCACTAGGGATGGGGGAAGATTTTTCCCCTACAACAAGTGATGGGGCGGAAATAGGGGTGGAGTGCCCGTGCGTAAATGGGGACTGAAAATATACATCTCGCTTCGTTGTTTATATGAACATGTGCATGATACCAAATTGTAACATCCATGTTTGGTGCACGTGTCAATTTTCCATTTGATGTGCCCCTTCTTCATTAGCTCTCTAAATCCAATCCAATCCAATCCAATCCAATTCAAACCTTACACAATTCTCTAAAAAATTATCTCTAAAAACACAATTCCCCCAAAAAATATCATAATTTATCCAATCTAATCCAATTCATTTTATCCAAACTTCATTTTATCCAATCCAAAAAACATTTTTAAGACACTTGCATGTCATAAAGTTGTAATATATCATCTATTTATTTGTTATAAAAATAAACCAAAACTTGGAATAAATACGATAAGGACACGACAATTATGTGGAGATGCCAAGTACATTGATATGTGGATATAAAACAAAGCATGCATGGAATCAGAATTTGTCAAAGAAGTGTTGGATGTGAGTGTTTATCTTGTCCTTGTTCTCTTGATTGAGGAAATGACCAACACCTTCCATAATGTATAGTCTTTCATCCCTGGGAATTCGTAGGGGATGTCAAGATCTCCCATTATGAACTTCACTGGCACCTTAATTTATCTGCGTACTTGCCCATGGCGCCATCAGCTCCCAATTCCTACACCAATATATGCATAAACTATTTTTAGGCAGCCTTCGTAAAAATTCTAGGAAATTTTTTCTGGAAAAAGATTTTTATGTGAAGGTTTCCGAGAAAGATTACCTTAAGAAAAACTTTCAAAACTTTCTCCAAGAAGAGGCAGGAAATTGTGGGCCATAGTGAAATTTATTCCACCGGCAAAATACAACTAAATATAAAAAAAATAAGTCAACTTAAGAAAATTGATCATTTTCCGAGAACTATTGATCAACGAAATGCACTGCTAATTAACACCAGGTGGCGAACTCAACAGGATGGGTTTAATCAATTAGCATGATCAAGAGGATTAGAAGAAACTTAAACTCACCGGTCAATGTTTCGATAGTAGTTCAATCCTGCCCCGTTCTTTTGTGCGTTGCGTTACGATTAGTTGCGGTGAAAATAGTTAATAAGTAATGGTAATTTGCGTTATGTTGCGGTAGGTTGCGGTAGATTGCGTTGCATTTGGGTGCGTTAACGCATAAAAGAACGGGGCCTAAAACCAGTGTTTTTGAAAGTGTCAACATAATATTGAAAGTCCTCTTCTGAAATCCATGAAGTAGTGATGGCAACGGGACGGATCGGGGATGGGGGAGTATACCCCCGTCCCCATCCCCGCTCCCAAAACTCATCCCCATCCCCGTCCCCATCCCCGCTTCGGGGAATGATTCTTGCCCCATCCCCATCCCCGCAGATTCCCCATCCCCAACGGGGATCCAACGGGGATTTTTTAAAACTATCCTAAATTTAATTAAATTTTAATCAGATCCGGTTTTTAATCGAACCCGGTTTTTAGCATATTCAAAATACAACGTATTTAACTTGCTCAAGTAATAATACATCAAAATCAAACAATAATACATCAACAAGTGAGAATAAATTGGAAAATTACTACTTTGTCCTTCCCATTAGTATATATATTAAATTTGAATAAAGATTATTTGGTAATTTTAACATTTTTAGGGATGGGGATTCGGGGATGGGGGAAATTCACTTGTGAGAAAATAGGACGAGGGATGGGAAAATTTTGTCCCATCCCCTTGACCCAGCTGATTTGGAAAATTGTCCCCGTCCCCGTCCCCATCCCCAATGAGGGCGGGGATTTTTCCCCAGAGCGGGGCGGGGCCCCGACGGGTTCGGGGATTCCCCGCCCCATTGCCATCCCTACCATGAAGGCAAAGCAATGGACCCTTCTACACACTCGTCGTTTAATGCCTCCTGCTCATGTATGATTAGGGATTGTGATTCTTTTATGGCAAAACAAAAGTACAATCTCAACATTTTTTCTATACCAATCGTATCAAACTCTTTCTCCACTGCTCCTGGTTCCTGCAGTGAGTAACGAGATTTTAGCTATAAGATCTATTCATTAATAGTCTACTCAGTATTTGTGCATGTTAAATTAAAGGCGGAAAAAAGGGCCAAAGAGTATCATAACAAAGTTGCAACAACTCTTGTTGATGATTGATCCAAATGAAAATCCCACCACCTATATTTATACATGTAGAAAGGAGGTGGTGGTAGGAAAAATCTAGAAAAGAAAAATCTATAAAGGAAATATCTAGAGCATGCTACAACTCTACAATAACATCTCCTCAAATTATCTAGATTTTTCTTTGAGATTTTTCTAGTATTTCTCTACAAGATTTTTCTAGATTATTCATTACTTTTAACACTCCCCCTTAATCTAGAAAATTCGTGAACCCCAATCTGCTCTCGAAAGTAATTAAACTTCTCATTTGGAAGTGCTTTTGTGAATATGTATGCCCGTTGTTCATCCGTTCTGCAAAACTCTAGCTTGATTTCGCCTTTGTCCACGAGTTCGCGAATGAAGTGATGTCTAATCTCAATGTGCTTTGTGCGACTGTGGAATACTAGATTCTTCGTCATTACTATTGTTGACATGTTGTCGCAGAGAAGTGGCATTGGTTCTTCATTGCCTTGTTGTAGATCTCTTAGTATTCTTCTCAGCCATATCGCTTCACATGCTGCACTTGTAGTTGCAATGTACTCTGCTTCTGCGGTTGATAATGCTACAGTTGGCTGCTTCTTTGATGTCCAGGAGATAGCCTTGGAGCCAAGTTGGAACAAGTATCCACTTGTGCTTTTTCTATCGTCGATGCACCCAGCGCAATCACTATCTGTGTACCCCTTGAGTTTGGGGTCTTCCTCTGTTTTGTATAGAAGACCATAACTCTTCGTTCCTTTAATGTATCTCAAAATTCTTTTAGCTGCTACGAAGTGAGCTTTGCTTGGCTCACTCATGAATCGGGAGACGATGCTCACAGCATGAACAATGTCTGGTCGAGTGTTTATTAGATATATTAATGAGCCAACCAGACTTCTATAGAGTGATCCATCCACCCTTTCTTTGCCATCATTTTTGGAGAGTTTCTCATTTGTAGCCATAGGGGTTGATATTGGCTTGCAATCCAACATATTGAACTTTTGAAGAAGATCTTCAATATATTTCTCTTGAGAGATGAAGATCTCACCTGGGCTTTGCTTCACTTGCATCCTGAGAAAGTACTTCATGAGGCCCAAATCCGTCATCTCGAATTCAGCCATCATATCCTTCTTGAAATCTTGAATCATCCTTTGATTTGTTTCCGTGTATATAAGATCATCAAAATAGAGGCACAAAATTAAAAGATCTTTACCTTGGATCTTGACATATAGAGATGGCTCACTTGGACTCTTTTTGAATCCGCTATGAAGGAGATACCCATCGATTTTACTATTCCAAGCTCGTGGTGCTTGTTTGAGACCGTAGAGTGCTTTCTTGAGTCGATATACTTTGTTTTCTTCTCCTTCAATCACATATCCTTGGGGTTTCTCCACATATACCTCTTCTTCAAGCTCGCCATTTAGAAATGCTGACTTGACATCAAGCTGAAATACTTGTAGTTTTAGTTGGGCTGCAATGGCAAGTACAGTTCTTATTGTCTCCATGCGTACTACTGGAGCAAATGTTTCGTTGAAGTCGATTCCCGGTTGCTGAGAGTACCCTTTGGCAACCAATCGAGCCTTGTACTTATGGATTGAGCCATCCTCATTGTATTTGATCTTGTAGACCCACTTGAGCCCAATAACTTCTTTATCTTGAGGCTTCTCTGAAATAACCCTAGAGGGGGGGTGATTAGGGTTATGAAAAATTTCTGCACTTCAATCAACACAACCAAGTCAAATAGCACTTTTAAATACTGAAAATAACTTCTTTATTATTGAATGAAAAGTGCTTAAGGAAGGAGGTTACAACTCGGCTGGTAAGAGGACTGTGAGGTCCTTAGAACAGCTTATGGAGGCAGAAGACTGGGCAGTTGTCTTATGATCTTGAGGCCTCGCATAAGAGGCGGTTTCACACAGTGACTTCTATTCATAGAAGATCACTAAGCTCAAACAATCTTACGACCTTATGAGGTCCTCACTAGCTAGACTTCTGGTTACAAAACTCACCACAACTCAAATGTGGTTACACTCAGAATTTACACAATTCGTACAGTCAGAGCTTTCTTTCACAAAACTCCTACAACTGATTTTCTTTCTTGGAAATCAATCTATGTAAAGAGAATGAGTTCTCTTATTTATATTGGACTCCTCAACGACTTCCTTTAGTTGCCTTGTTTGCTTCTTGATTCTTTCCAGTTTGTGTTGGTTCAGATTAGGCAGGTATCTTCATTGAGTATAACGTTCCAATGAAGATTTGTTTCCTTTTCTGACTTGATCTTCACGAGTTTCCTTGCCATGCTTTCTCTTTCTTTCGTTTGACGCCTGATAAGGAAATCAAAACTATTACAATCATATCTTTAAAATGGAGGGAAGATATAGGATAAAGATATGTTTGATACTTCCCTGAAGTGGCTGGATGATCTTTCAAACAAAATAATATTGTGCTGATGTTTGAGGTCCTCACAGATGATTGCGCCGAGGTCCTCATAACCAGTTGAGTTTCTTCAGGAGGCAACACAACTACTTTCCTTTCTTCAGAATATTTTCCATATTAAAACGGATCTACAATCTTGCCGCACAATCTTCTTAGCTCCATATTTCTTTCCTTCTTGTTTGGTCTCTAAAATAAGGAAGGTCAAATCATTAGAGTATGCTATCACAGAAATATGGATAAGAGATGAGATTAAGATATGATTGATACTTTCCTAAATTATCTTTCAAACAAAATCCTGCTAAGGTGGCTGTCGTCTGGTGATGGCGTTGAGGTCATCACGTACATTCTGAGCGTGGATGTCCTCAAGGGTAGTCTGAGCCTCTTCAATCTCCCCCTTTTTGTTTGAAAGACAAAACTCCTGGGAGATTCTATACAGAACTGATAGCAGTAGTGGCATATGCATATAGTAGTAGGATAGTAGCAATCATATAGCATAACAACAGTGTAGAGGTTTGCTGCAATTACAGACCAAAAGAGTTCTCCCCCTTTTTGTTTTTCAGACAATAAGGGAACAGGAGAATACAAAAGTACTAAAATGTGTAGCCAAAAAAAGCAGAGGAAGAGAAAGAAGAAGAAGGATGGATAGAAGGAAAAGAGATGATGAGGACACCTTGACCTGGCTCTGATTAAGTTTTGAGGTGCCCGAGAGGCCATGCTGATGAGGACATCAGAGGTCCAGGCATGTAGTGAGTTGACGAACCTGGGAGGAGGAAAGAGACCACATGTAGGGAGGATGGATGATAGGACTCCCCCTCAATTTGACAGCTTGGGCATAGGTTGAGGTCCTCATAGTAGACGACTCCCCCTCAAAAGGTGCGGGTGGTGTTGTTTCACGACCTTCTCAATGTCTAGGATCTTGTCTTGAATTTTGTCTCCAAAGGTCACTCTTGCATTCTTGTTGATTTTCAGTTTGAAGAGCTTGGTTGGATCTCACAGATGATTGCGCCGAGGTCCTCATAACCAGTTGAGTTTCTTCAGGAGGCAAACAACTACTTTCCTTTCTTCAGAATATTTTCCATATTAAAACGGATCTACAATCTTGTCGCGCAATCTTCTTAGCTCCATATTTCTTTCCTTCTTGTTTGGTCTCTAAAATAAGGAAGGTCAAATCATTATAGTATGCTATCACAGAAATATGGATAAGAGATGAGATTAAGATATGATTGATACTTTCCTAAATTATCTTTCAAACAAAATCCTGCTGAGGTGGCTGCCGTCTGGTGATGGCGTTGAGGTCCTCACGTACATTCTGAGCGTGGAGGTCCTCAAGGGTAGTCTGAGCCTCTTCATTCTCCACTAGCTGCCATGTGTCATTTTTCTCGATCATTTTGATTTCCTGGTCCATAGCCTCGATCCATTTCTCATCTTGTGATGCTTCTTGAAATGTTGCTGGCTCGCTAGCGAAGAATGCTGTAATTACTTGGTCACACTCGTAATCTTGTAGATAAGCAGGCGGACGTCTTTCTCGTTGAGACCTCCGAGTTGGTTGTAGAGAATCGCTTGACTCCATAATAGGAGGTGGTGCGCTAGCTTCATGAGGAGATGTAGTTGAAGATGGACTGTTGTTACTGGGTCTTCCTTCTCTGATTTCTTGAATGTGATGGTCTTCATGTGCTGACTCTTGGTTTGTGTCTTCTGGCCATCTCCATTTGGATGCTTCATCAAATATGAAATTTCTTGAAATAATCATCTTCTTTGTTTCTGGATTATAGAGGCGGTATCCCTTCGACTCTTCGCTATAGCCAATGAAGATGCACTTGTCTCCTTTGTCATCCAACTTTTCTCGATTCTCTTTTGGAATATGTGAATATGCTATGCAACCAAATACTTTGAGATGATCCACCTTTGGCTTCCTCCTGAACCATGCTTCATATGGTGTTCTGTTTGGAACTGCCTTTGTGGGAGACCGGTTGAGAATGTAGACGACTGACGACTGTGTTTACTGCTTCCGCCCAAAAGTTCTTCGGAACATTTTTGCTTTGCAGCATGCTGCGGGCCATCACAAATATTGTTCTGTTCTTCCTCTCTACAACTCCATTTTGTTGTGGAATGCGTCTTACTGTGAGTTCCCTTTTAATGCCATGTTTTCGACAGTAATCATCGAACTCATTCTGATGGAATTTTCTCCCACGGTATGTCCTCAATGTTTTGATATCGTTCCCACTTTGTTTTCCATGAGGGCCTTGAATTGTTGGAAATATGAGAATGCTTATGACTTTTGTTCGAGGAAGTACACCCACATCATGCGAGTGTAGTCATCCACGAACAATAAGAAGTATCTTTTGCCACCCAGGCTAGGATTACGTGTTGGACCCCAAATATCGGCATGGACCAGCTGTAGGGGGCTTTTGATTTCCACGTGGTCTTAGTGAATGGTAATCTATGCATTTTCCCCATTATACAGCCCTCACATATATTACTTTTGTTTTCTATTGTGGGCAAACCAATAACCATATTCTTTCGCTTCAAGACTTTAAGACTGTCAAGATTTAGATGACCATACCTTTGATGCCATAAGGTTGTGGCATCCATGATGGAGCTGAGGGCCACCTTCTCCTTCGTTGGCATTGATAAGGGAAAAATCATGTTGGGCTCCATTGCGATGGATGCTATAACTTGGTGCAACTTCTTGTCAATTATGATGCATCTATCGTCATCAAAGTTCACCTGATGGCCTTTTTGAAGGAGTTGGCCAACACTTAGGAGATTATGATCAGCTAACCCAAGTACGTATAAGACGTTTTGAATATACTTGGTCGAGTAGTTTTTTGCCTTTACTGCGATTGTTCCCTTGCCGGCGGCTTCACGTGTTCTCCCGTCACCAAGCGTGATGTTGGATTTTATGTCTTCATTCAGCTCCATGAAGGAATCTCGATTTCCCGTCATATGGTTGGAACAACCGCTATCTATGTACCATGAGTCTTGTACTTCTTGTGTGGCGTTCAAGCATGAGTAGAATACGTTTTCACTTGAGTCACCTTTCTCCATGAAGTTGGCCTCGTCACATTGTCGGTTTCTACAATTTCATACATGATGTGTGCGCCCTGTACATTTTTTGCATTTGAACCGACAATCCTTTGTATCATGATTCATCATCTTGCAAATCTTGCAGTATGGGCTTGATTTTTGATCTCCATGACTTCCTTGATTCTTGTAATTTCCTCTCCCCCAGCTACGGTTATTGGATAGTGTAACGCCCCGGAAATTCAATTATAGAAAAGTCAAAGTCAAACTAACGTTAACAGACAAAATTTAGCGGAAGACTCAAACTCTTATTGGGCGTCACTGCCGTAACCCCGAAGGAATACAAGGCGAGAAGGAAAACTACAACTGTCTGTCAACGGCAAACCAACTAACAAATTCATACTTATAAATAAACCTCATAACTAACTTCAAGTCTTTCAAAAAGAAGCATAACATATTTAACGACTTCTAGACATGTCGTCCTCAGTTCTAATTCCCGTCCCCAGCATATTGATCATCACCTGAAAACAAAACATTTCAAAAATGAGGGGGGAATCTCAATAATGTCTACCCCTAACGTTAAAAGAAAGTTAAGTTCATTTCAATTCATTTGAGGGAGAGGGAACAAGTCAAACCATTTCACAAACCTTTAATCCCTTAACTGTTTTCCTCGCCCCAACCAAATCATATTTTATTATGCGGGCGGGATACCACATCCCTTAGAGTAACATCGCCTACCATAGGCATCAAGAGATTGCCTACCACAGGCATCAAAATATTCGCCTACCATAGGCATCAAAATTCGCCTACCACAGGCATCAAAATATTCGCCTACCACAGGCATCAGAATATCAACTATCCTATATCAGGGAAGAAGCCCTGATCTCCTGGTCTATAACCCGGGAGGATACCAAATCCTGAACTCCGAGTTATGCTCCGAAACCCGCTTAATGTTTCACTTTGAATTATTAGTATCTTATGCAAAAACTCAACTCACAACTCTCAAGTCAAACCCAAACCAAGTTATCAAAACCAGTAACAAAACTACTTATAAAAGACCATCTCAATTCTCAACTCATAAATCAAAGATCACAAACAATTATAAACAGTTATCCAAAACAGATGGTCACATTTCAACAAAAAGTCCTCTTTCGGGATGCAATTCTCAAAACAGATTAGAAAACATTAAAACACATTTAAAGAGCATCTCATTGTGGATTAGAGCATAGACATTACCTGGTTAGCTTCACTTCACAGCAAAAACGAACATACTTGAGCTCACTAACGACGCGAATTAGCTCGGGCCTAAAATAGAATAATTATTCTAATCAAAACGCACCCTTCGAAATTAGTATTAACTACCTTCTACCTAACCCTCCCCTAGGAACACTATAGGTTCCTGTCAATCATGAATTTACACTTTAAATTACTTAACACATTCCAAATAATCGTATAATAATACCAAGTAAACTTTTTCAATCAACAACACATTCATTAACAATTTCACTGTGTAAATCACCAATTCTAAGGAGGGACCATTCAATCAAACTATCTCATAAAAGTTCTAAGCAGATACAAAACTGCAACATATTTCAACAGATAAGCCCAGGTAATAGCATCATATTCCACATACTCTTTCATCGCGCATCATTTGAAAAGAAAGAAGAAGATATATATTATCATCTCTAAAATCAAGACTATTATTTATAATACTTGCACACCAGCGTCGTAGTATGTATATCTATCCCTTATATTGGGGTTATCACACAAAGAAACAGCACACCACACTTAGAGATATATCACAATCAAGCTAACCATGCATAAATAAGTTACAACAACCAATCCTAATACTACTATTACTGTTCCACTCATATGATCCTCCTACACAGAGGGTTCTTCCTAGCTGTGATCGGAGTCCAATCTGTTATCATCATCCCACCCCGTGTTTTCACAGTTATACTCCCATTTCCCCCAAGGGGAAATTGGGAACTCATATGATAAACTTCTACGACGAGATTGACAAGTACACCAAAGACGTTCCGAACTCATGCCTTCGTGGTAACCAGGAGAGTCAGGCGAACGCATTTTTGCTCACGCTTCGGGACAACCCTCGGTGGGGCCATACTGTACTATTATTGCTACCACCCCCACTCCCGGTCGAGGAGTATCCCCACCCGTGTTGTTGGTGTAAGAGGTACCGAGTGGAGTCAGAGCACCGAATTCCAGAAGTCTTCTTTGAGATTGTCAGGATTTGTAAGCGTGATGTGGAAGAAGTTCAAGTGAACCCAGCCCCAGCACCTGTCATGGACATGGATCCCGAGAGTGACCCAAAGGAAGATCCAGAGGAGGATTCTGTGGAGGATTCCGTGGAGGATTCTGAGCCCGAGGTAATCTTTGGAGTTACAGTTGCACCTGCAGATGAGCCCGAACAGGAGACCGAACCCGAGGATGAGGTTATGGTGGACTGGGAGACAGGAGAAGACCCCGAAGAGGACTCGAGGGATGAGTCTGATGATCCAGATTGGACTCCGATCACAGCTAGGAAGAACCCTCTGTGTAGGAGGATCATATGAGTGGAACAGTAATAGTAGTATTAGGATTGGTTGCTGTAACTTATTTATGCATGGTTAGCTTGATTGTGATATATCTCTAAGTGTGGTGTGTTGTTTCTTTGTGTGATAACCCCATTATAAGGGATAGATATACATACTACGACGCTGGTGTGTAAGTATTATAAATAATAGTCTTGATTTTAGAGATGATAATCTATATCTCCTTCTTTCTTTTCAAATGATGCGCGATGAAAGAGTATGTGGAATATGATGCTATTACCTGGGCTTATCTGTTGAAATATGTTGCAGTTTTGTATCTGCTTAGAACTTTTATGAGATAGTTTGATTGAATGGTCCCTCCTTAGAATTGGTGATTTACACTGTGAAATTGTTAATGAATATGTTGTGATTGAAAAAGTTTATTTGGTATTATTATATGATTACTTGGAATGTGTTAAGTAATTTAAAGTGTAAATTCATGATTAGTAGGAACCTATAGTGTTCCTAGGGGAGGGTTAGGTAGAAGGTAGTTAATACTAACTTCGAAGGGCACGTTTTGATTAGAATAATTATTCTATTTTAGGCCCGAGCTAATTCGCGTCGTTAGTGAGCTCAAGTGTGTTCGCTTCTTTGTAATGTGAAGCTACTGTAATGTCTAATCCCCACTGGGATGCTCTTTAAATGTGTTTTAATGTTTTCTAATCTGTTTTGAGAATTGCATCCCGAAAGGGGACTTTTTGTTGAAATGTGACCATCTATTTTGGATAACTGTTTATAATTGTTTGTGATCTTTGATTTATGAGTTGAGAATTGAGATGTTTGATGTCTGTGGTAGGCGAATATTTTGATGCCTGTGGTAGGCGAATTTTGATGCCTGTGGTAGGCGAATTTTGATGCCTGTGGCAGACGAATATTTTGATGCCTGTGGTAGGCAAACTCTTGATGCCTGTGGTAGGCAAACTCTTGATGCCTGTGGTAGGCGATGTTACTCTAAGGGATGTTGTTGATTCTGAATTGTTGACCACAAGCGCACGGTGTCCACTTGTAGCGTAGTCCGACAAATACGGGTCGATCCCACGAAGACGGTAGTATCAAATGTTAACCAACAAAAATTAGCAAACTGTTAAAAACTATTTAACAATTTAAACTACTTTAACTATGAACTAAAACAACAAAAAAAATAAAGAAAGAAAGAAACTATTACCTATGATTCAACAAGGAAAATAGATACTAATATTAGTGATACTAATTAACTTGACTCTCTAATTTTTCTAAATACTGATCAAATTTAATAATAGAGAATTAATTAATAAAAGATACAAATAAGCAAATTATATGAACCTACATTAAAATGAGCCATTAATAAAATAAAGAAAACAAAAGAAACAAGCATAAATGAAAAAATATAATTTGGCTGGACATGACCATTCCACTTGTACTATACCTATTTGCTACTTTGCTAGGAATGAGGTACGGCAAAAGACAAAAATGTGAAAAGGAAAACAAATAAAGGAAAATAAATAATTGACCAAGATAATGTTGATTGTTGATGGATTTAACACAGTAAAGAAACAGAGCAAACAGAATTCTCATCCAAAACAGAGACGTAAAAAAAACAGAGCAGTAATACCGCGACAATTCTCATCAGATGAAACTCGAATTAATCAAAATAGCATCAGCTATCCTCGGATCGAACCGAACTAATGCTATGTGTTAATGCTTGAATGGGAAAATTACAACTTGCAACTGGAGCTAAAATATGAAGGGAAAAACACAACTACAATCTGGGAAAAAAACTAAACTCTGTGAGAGCTGTAAATTTGTATGCTAGAAATTAGAAGATGAAAAACAACACTGAATGATGATGAAAAATTGATATGAGAAAACTTGATATCCATCCCCTCTTCCTACCACTCTATTTATACAACAAATTCAGTCCAAACTTGGCTTCCCAACTTCCATAAATATCGGGGCAATTCCCGATTCTTCCTCAGCTCCACTCATTTCACTGGTTTGACTTGGTTGAGCTGTTGAGAATTCGACTCAGAGTATTAACACTTGATATGGTTGTTGAATTGGCGTGGAGTCGAGCTTGAGAGTAGGGATTCAGTTAACAATTGAGACTAAAATTGGAGGATATGGTTGCTATCTTGAGCGAAAAGTGAGGTGATGACGGTTGAGTGATGACGGTGGAGTTTGATGATTTGATGATGGAGAATGGCGATGAAGATGCTGATCTGATGAGTTAGGGGAAAAAAATAAGATGGGGTTAGGTGTGGGGTGCTGGGAATTGGGCACGTGAAGGCCCATTTTGACCTTCCCTTTTTATTTGTTTTTTTCTTTTCTTTTCCTTACAATCCAATTTAAATCTTAGTCGGTCCAAGTCTGCCCAAATTAAGTCCAAAATTTGCCTTTCCAGTCCATTTTTCCAATTTTTATCATTAACCTGCAAAATTTAAATAAACTACATAAAAAATTCTAATTTAATATTTATTTTGAGCTAAATTAAATATAAAGGTGCAGACAAAATACCGTAATTTTTTGCCTGAACAGATGTGGTATCCCGCCCGCATAATAAAATATGATTTGGTTGGGGTGAGGTGAGGTGAGGAAAACAGTTAAGATATTAAAGGTTTGTGAAATGGTTTGACTTGTTCTCTCTCCCTCAAATGAATTGAAATGAACTTAACTTGTTTTTAACGTTAGGGGAAGACATTATTGAGATTTCCCCCTCATTTTGAAATGTTTTGTTTTCAGGTGATGATCAATATGCTGGGGACGGGAATTAGAAGTGAGGACGACATGTCTAGAAGTCGTTAAATATGTTATGCTTCTTTTTGAAAGACTTGAAGTTAGTTTTGAGGTTTATTTCTAAGTATGAATTTGTTAGTTGGTTTGCCGTTGACAGACAGTTGTAGTTTTCCTTCTCGCCTTGTATTCCTTCGGAGATACAGCAGTGACGCCCAATAAGAGTTTGAGTCTTCCGCTAAATTTTGTCTGTTAACGTTAGTTTGACTTTGACTTTTCTATAATTGAATTTCCGGGGCGTTCCAGATAGTGTTTTCCTACCATGACTATTCTCTTTTTTATTCTCATGGTTGGAGAATTTTAATTTGGCTTGAAAAGCCTACTCTAGTGGCTGATGTGTGAATCTACACATTCTCTCCTCATGTGCTTGGAGAGACCCTGCTAACTCGGTGAGGGTAAACGTAGATAAATCTTTAGATTCTTCTATTGCAACCACTATATGATCAAACTTTGGTGGAAGACTCCTTAGCACCTTTTGTATCACCTTCTTATCTTCGATCATGTCTCCATATATTCTAATTTTATTTACTATGCTAGTGACACGATCGAAGTATGCTTGAATTGTTTCATCCTCCTTCATTAATAAGGTATCGAAATCATTCCACAAAGTTTGAAGTTTAATGGATATTACCTTGTCAGTGCCATGGTATGCCTCCTTCAAGATTGTCCAAGCCTCCTTGGCCGTTGTCGCAGCTATAATCCGAGGGAAGATTGTTGGAGTGATCTCTTGATATTGTGCCTCCTTACTTTCATCCCATGATGATTTTCCTTCTTCCCCTTACTTTCCTTCTCCATCCTTCTTAGGTGGTTTATCATATCCCTTTTCTACCACATCCCATAAACCTTGCGCCATAAAGAATGTTTTCATTTGAATACTCCACATTTGATAATTCTCCCTATCAAATATGGGTGGCCTCAAATTTGGGAGATAGTTGAAAGTTGGGGTTGGAGTTGGGGTTTGAAGGGAGGCCATGTTTAATTTTTGTGGAGTTGAATTTGATGGATGATTTATTTGAGAGTTGGGATATGACTTGAAGGTTGATAATTAATTTTTAAAGATGTAGGTTTGATAGGAGGACTTGAGTTAATGCGGCTCTGATACCACTGTTAGGTTTTTGGGTGTTTGAAGGTAAAAGTGTTTTGTGGAAATGGAGGAAGGATTGTATTAAGGAGAAACTTTTCTTATTGATGGTGGGAGAATTGCTTACAACTCTTGTTGATGATTGATCCAAATGAAAGTCCCACCACCTATATTTATACTTGTAGAAAAGAGGTGGTGGTAGGAAAAATCTAGAAAAGAAAAATCTAGAAAGGAAAAATCTAGAACATGCTACAACTCTACAACAACATCTCCTCAAATTATCTAGATTTTTCTTGGAGATTTTTCTAGTATTTCTCTACAAGATTTTTCTAGATTATTCATTACTTTTAACAGTCTTTGAGATAGTTACGTCTTCCCTTTAACATGACCTAAGCTACTAGAAACCTAACATTTTCACAAAATCAACCATCAACCTAAACTTTCTTCAAAAATTTCTCTTCGTATAATCCTTCCTCCATTTTTACAAAACATCTTTTCCTTCAGATACCCAAAAACCTAACAGTAATATCATAATCTCCATAACCCAAATCCTCCTATTAAACCAACATATCCCGAAGTCAACCATCAACTTAAAAGTCATATCCCAACGCTCAAATAAACCATTCATCAAATCTAACTCAACAAAAATTAAACATGACCTCCCTTTAAACTTCAACCACAACCTTTAACTATCTCCCAAATTTGAGATCACTCATATTTGATGGGGAGAATTATCAAATGCGGAGTATGCCACTCTCGGATCTAGGGGTATGTCGAGGGTGGTCACGGCCACCGTTAACGTCAAAAAAATTAATAATTTAGTATAATTTGAAATAAAAATTATGGATTTTATATTTTTTATAAAATAACATTATATTGGTCAACCCTAATAAGAAGGTCGAGATCCGCCACTGGAGTATGCAAATGAAAACCTTCTTAATGGCACAAGATTTATAGGATGTGATAGAAAAGAATTTATGAAAGACCTCCTAAGGAAGATAAGAAGAAAGATGGAGAAGAAAAATGACCGTGGGATGAAAGTAAGGAGACATAATATCAAAACAACTACAAGAATGATATACACTATGCAACCCTTCATCACATCTATGAAGTAATCACTTCAGTAATCTTTCCTCAGATTATGGCTACCACAACGGCCAGGGAGACTTGGAGAATCTTGAAGGAAGCATACCATGACATTGACAAGATAATATCTATTAAAGTTCAAACTTTGTGAAAGTATTTCGATATCTTATTAGTGAAGGAGGATGAAACAATTCAACCATACTTCGACCGTGTCACTAGCATAGTAAATGAAATTAGAATATATTAGAGACATAATTGAAGATAAGAAGGTGATACAAAAGGTGCTAAGGAGTCTTCCACCATAGTTTGACCATATAGTGGCTGCAATAGAAGAATCCAAATATTTATCTATACTCACCCTCACAAAGTTAGCAGGGTCTATCCAAGTGCATGAGGAGAGAATGCGTAGATCCGCACACCAGCCTCTAAAGCAGCCTTTTCAAGCCAAGCTAAAATTCTCCAACCATGAGAATAAAAAGGAAAATAGTCATGGTAGAAATTTCCAATATACGAAGACATTTTTCAATAATTGTGGTTGGGGGAGAGGAAGTTACAAGAATCAAGGAAGTCATGGAGATAAAAAAAAAAAAAAAAACAGGCCCATGCTGATATGCAATATGACTAACCATGATACAAAGAGTTTTTAGTTCAAATGCAAAAGATGCACATGGCACACACATCATGTACGAGATTATAGGAACGGGCAACTAGACGAGGCCAACTTCGTGGACAAAGGTGATCAAAGTGAAAATGTATTCTACTCATGTTTGAATGCCATGCAAGAGGGTTATAACTCATGGTACATGGATGACGGTTGTTCCAACCATATGACGAGAAATAGAGATTCCTTCGTGGAGCTAAAGTTGAAGACATAAAATCCAACATCACGCTTAGTGACGGGAGAACACGTGAGGTAGCTGGCAAAGGAACAATCGTGGTAAAGCTAAAAATGGTTCGACCAAGTATATTCATGACGTCTTATGTGTGTTTGGTCTAGCTTAAAATCTCCCAAGTGTTGGCCAACTCATTCAAAAAGACTATCAGATGAACTTTGATGACAATAGATGCATCATAATTGAGAAGAAGAACCAAGTGACATCATCCATCACAATCTAGCCCAATAAAATTTTTCCCTTATCAATGCCAACTTTCCTTTCCTTTCCTCCTTATCAATCAAACCTGAACCTAACCTCACCAAAGAATAGCACATTAATCTTTGATCCTACCTTTGTGAGTAAGACTGCATAAGACAAGTAAATTAGGAAGACAACTTATAGCATCCAAAGTCCTATTAGATCAAGAGGAAGCGACTGAACAAAGTCAGCGCAACTCCAGGCAGGATGGAGGATCATATATTATTGCTAGATGATGGCCAACGCCATCCAAATTGACACAAATGGAGCAGTACTACTAGCGCTGGCAAAAATTCTGGTCCGGGTAAATTCGGGTCGGACAAATTCGGACAATGTCAAAATTCGGACAAGAAATTCATGTCTGGACCCTGTTTTATTCCGGGTCGAACTGGGTTGGACAATTCAGACGAAGAAAAAATCGGGTTCAGACAATAGAGAAGAGAAATTTTTTGTCCACATATTTGGTCAATATCAAAATTCGGACGAAAAATCTATGTCCAGACCCGATTTTTTCGGGTCGAACAAAATTTTGCCAAACGCTAAGTACTACCCTTAGTTCTTGTAGCAGTTATGGGATTTTGTTCTTTGTTACTCAAACAAACAATGACAGAAGAACGCAAATTTTCTTCCTCAAAAACTACACTGTTTCCGATACTAGTAAGAAAACTTTTATTAGCTGTGAAGCAAACTTGCTCTGTACACAACTGTTCAAGCTTACATCTATACCCAGGAATCAGGATCTGGAGTTCATCACTACCAGGCCGCGGCATCCTGTTTAAGTGTGAAAGGCCGTTACAATACTAATAACAACGACAATAACACAGGACTCCCAAGGCTCCTGCCTCTATGCGATCGAAGACACCAATCTGTGGAAACTGTAAAGCATCGCATTAATCACAGCGCTAAGCAATCCGGAAAGCTCAGAACTTGTCGAAGAACTCCTGAATATGCCTGCTGACTTCCTCGGGCTTTTCTTGATTGATGAAGTGAGCAACTCCTTCCATTATGACTATGTCTTCCAAAAGTGGCACGTCTCTCTTGAACCCACCCTTATGTATGTAGTCTTTCACGTTTGGAAAACTGTAGGTTGTATCTTGATCCCCAATTATGAACTTTACAGGCACCTTGATCTGTAACCCTGTCCATGGTGCCATGAGCTCCCAATTCCTACAAAAATGAAATATAACCACATGAATCGCAGTTATATCTGTCAAGATTTTAGTGATGAAAATGCTCGTTTAGGTTAGCACGTGCCAAGTTTTCGAAGAATGTAGTACAGAACATTCTGAAAATGAGGCGACCTTTTCTTATCATGCGGCTAGTTTCAAACTTTGCTGTTAGTCATTCCTAGTTCAACATATTAAGAATATAACCGTTGCACAACCTACGTGCACATTGGCAAGAAAGCTAAAGAAGATAAACCCAATAAAAGCATGTGCATGTCATTCAACGCAAGACATGAAGGGGACATACAGATCCATGGCCCGGTAGTAGTTTAGTCCTCCAGTGAAGCCCGTCTGCTTGAACTTGTCAGCAAAATAGTTGACATCATCCTCCGAAAGCCAAGGGGGTAAAGTGATGGGTTTTTCTACTGCTTTAGCTAGCATCCCTTTAGGAATGCAGGGGGGTCGTGGATCAGTCGATGTAAAGAATTTCTTGATCAATCTTGCAGTGTCAACGCAGGCAAAGTCTTCCTCCATATCTCCAGGTTCCTACAGCAAGACAGCAATTTTGTATGACAGCAAGACAATTTCCAAAGCGCACGGCTATCAAAAAGCGTTCACAAGATCAACAAACACTAGGGTGAACTTCCCCAGTAACTTTACCAGCAACAAACCCAGTTCACTGAATCAAACATAGGAAATTCACAATGGATGGATGCTTCTAAATTCTTTGATTGGGGGGGGGGGGGGGTACGTTATAAATTTTAGAGTTTTACTCCAATAACAAATTGAAGTTTTATGTTGTCCAAACCATTGCAGCTAGTAGGTTGTCTAGTTCGATATCGAAACTCTTACTGTGAGACGGTTTCACCTGAAATTTTTTGTGGGTCAATTGTCATGTCAACGTAACTCTTGCTTTACCCATTCTACAGTTGCTGAAAAATGACATGGACCTGGCAATCTCTGAACCGGTTGGGTTCGGGTTGGTTGAAGATCAGTTCGGATTACCATCGAGTCAAACGATTTCTGTTAGGTTTGGGCACGGGTTGACTTCGGTTGAGGTTCTTTCCAAATTTCAATTGGATTCTGGTTTGATTTGGGGTCGTTTGAGTGTGGATCTCAATTGGGTTGCGGTTCTTACTGGTTTCGGGTTTTCTTCACGTCCAGGTCAAGATTGGATCAACCATTGGGGTGTTGGTTAGGGTTTCCGGTTTACGTTTACTTTTGCCAGAATGCCAGGTAGCAGGCAAGGATAACCCATCATGTAGTTCACAACAACCACCAGTTGACCACCACCTACCTCATACCTTGATCTGATGATTAACAATAACTTCATGATGTTCCAGCCCTTTACTTTACACAATTAATGATCAAATTCAACCTCATCAACTACCCAACAAATAATCATTCACAAGAATTAATGAACCACAAATAGACATCCAAAAATCCTGCACAAACTGTTACTGTCATAAGTCATAACTAAACTATGCACCCCAACAAAAAACCTCGATACCAATTTCAATCTACCAAAACCAGACATTACAAACAAAGACGATACATACATACCTGAAATCGGCAGATATAGAAATCATCCCCAAAAGCAAGCCTAAGCCCCTGTATAGGCTTAATCTTAGGGTTCCTCGGCATATATGGAACACTAAGACTGACCAACGCCTTAATCCGATCAGGCCGTACAAGGCAGAAACTCCAAGCAATAAGAGCGCCCCAATCGTGTCCGACGAGGAAGACCTGGTCAACGGCGAGCAAATCGAGGAGGGCGACGAGATCTCCGACGGCATGGAGGGTGGTATAGGAGGCGGCGGAGGGTGGCGCGTCGGAGTCACCGTAGCCGCGGAGGTCGGGGGCGACGGCGCGGTAGCCGGCGGAGGAGAGGGAGAGGAGCTGATGCCGCCATGAGTACCAGAGCTCCGGGAAGCCATGGAGGAAGAGAATTGTGCCATTTTTGGGTTCTCCGATTTCAGCTATGTGCATGTTTATGCCATTGACGGAGACTGTTCGGTGCCCAATCTTGTCCATTGATTTTACAGTTGATTTTGAGAATCTAGTTTTCTGTCTGTTTTCCTCTCTGTGCACTTGTCACTTGAGCACGAGGTAGGTGATGATTAGGTTTTAAAAGGGTCAAGGGCTACCATTTCTTTTTCTTATGTTTTCTCTTTTTTTTAATGGTGTGAATGAGACCATGGATTGTCCGTTGTTGAGTGTTTGACTGCATTTTTTATTTTTGGGATTGGAGATTGACTCCATTTTTTGTGCCCAAAATGGAATCGTTTTATTCATTTGACGCGGGGAACGGATGTGCAATTCAATTATTTTAATTAACATAATAAATTTAGCATGGAGTGTTTATGAGCAGTGGATGAATTATTATAAGAAACAGGGATGACATGGGATATTGTTTATTAAGCCCCGTTGTTTAATAAGGTTAGTTGCGGTGTGATAATAGTGCGATTCGGTGGATTTTGAAAAAGTGCGGTGGGTAGTAGTGAATTGTTGTGAAAGTTGTGGTAGGTTAGGAAAGATAAATGTAAAAAATAGAGGAGAGAGAAAACTGAAAAGATATATTGGTAATGATTGTGATTTGGTGTAGTGTGGTGAAGTCTGATGGAAAATTAAAGAGTGCGGTACCATGTGTTACCATAAAATAATGGGGCCTAAATTAATATTTCTTATCATTTTTTACATTAATTTTTTTAATAGTAAATATTAGTTTTTCAATTATAAGAAGGCTTTTGATGTATTGATTATGTCAATGAAGATAATTGATACTCTAATCGAATCAACCATATTTGTTAGGCATATTTAGACATTTTTTGAAATATAAAAAATAGTTGATCGAAGTATAACTTTATGCAATTTATATGTTATATTATAGTTATAGAATTCAATAATATTATTTTATTTCAATTTAATAAATCATAATATAATTTTAATATGACAAGACACTTAAAATGTGTCTTGACGAAGACTCATCATTTTCATTATCACAAATAATATACTGATTATTTCTGATTTCTAGATTGTCTTCCCTTTTTCTTCCTAGGGTAGAAATCATGATTTTATATCATTTCCTAGTTTGGAAAATGGTAAACGTCTTAAGGAAGACACAAAATAAGTGTCTTGCCCAAGCCATGTAAATTCATTAAATTAATTTTCTAAAATAGATATGTCACACCATAGGGGTCACTTTGCGATAAGAAATAAGTTTAGGAGTGATTCAAAAATAACTTCATCTTCATTGTGGGTTTAGTTGGCGTTATTGCCTATAGGCCTTGTTCTGGGTTTCGTCTTCTTGCAATTCCCTATATTTCCTCAACCCAAATCGGAGCCCATCACCATGGACCCATTATTCTCCTCCCAACTTGGATCCAAATCCAACTCTAAACCCCCACTATAAACAGAGGAAACAGTGGACAGCCACCGAGTCCCGTCTCCTCTCCCACACTGACTACGCCTCCGCTGCCACGGCCGAGTCCACTAGTCGACCATAGCACTGGAGTGGGAGAACACCATCTCTAACCCTTTAGGAAACAAAGAACAGAGGAAGTTGTGGGATTTTTGATCGAAGAAACAGTGAAGAGAAGATGAAAAAACTTTCAACCATTGAAGCTCGGAATTGCAAATCAAAGAACAACAAAGAAAAGATGGAAAAAAATTCAACCATTGAAGTTATGCAATTTTGAGATCGAACATCACTCAACAGATGATGAAACATACTCCATTGTAAATCCCTTTTCGTTAAAAAACAAAATTGATATTTATCCATTACTCCCTTCTCCCAACTTTTCTTTATTTATAATTAGTCCCTATATATTTACAATCAACTGCTGACTCATCAAAGAAGATAAAAAAAATTTGTCTTGGGGGAAGACGTATAGCTGCACCCATTCCTAGTTTAGGCTTGTTTATTTGTAAAGGTAACTAAAATGTATCTTTTTCCCTCCATATTTCTAATTTTTTTTGGGTTTTTAAATCATGTTTTTAGATAATTTATGTTTAAAAATTTTTATTCAACCCACAGGTGAATTTATTTAATAGAAAAGAGATATGTGATGTGACATTTACCTACTTTCAGTATTTTACTTATCTTTGATTATTTGACCTTACCTTATCTTACTTTAATTTATTTTACTTTACCTTACACCTTCCATATATTAAAAAAGAATAGGACCAAATGTTTCCTTTTCTTCCGATGTCCAATTCGTTCGTACCGGAAATGAACTGAAGCAAAATTTTTGGCAGCCTTAATTTATATTCATGACATGACGCGGATTCGCCTGAAAATTCTAGATTAAACACAATGTCTCAACCTGAAGCCAAATATTAACCAAACCCGAAAAAATGGAAAGTTAGCAAATCCAACTCAAACCTGAAATAGTCCAATCCATTTCTCAAATCAATAAAAATTAACAATTCTATATGTTTATCATGCTTTTATTATTATTATTATTATTATTGTTATTATTATTATTATAATTACTTTTCATTTTTATACCTTTTCACTCCTGATTATGGAGGTGTTTGGTGCCTGGCTTTTTGGAGAAAATAACTTTTGGGTATTGGCTTTTGACTTTTTGGGATATAAATTACCATGTTGACCACACACTTCATAAAAATTACAAAACTGTCATCCAAATTATTTAAGGTTGTTTCTTTAAATTTTTCTTCCATCTTCCACCGAAGCTACCATCCAAATTATTTTGGTTGTTTATAGTGTAGATTACCATGTTGGTATTTAAGATGTATAAATAAAAATTATCTTTGCAATTAATAAATATTTGAAAAGTAAATTGGGGGTAAAAATATATAAAATATCACATTGATTGTAAAAGTAAATTGGGATAAAAGTTTTAGTCTTACTCAAGAAAATTTGGCAATGAATGAACAATTTAGTTATTAGCCTATTAATACAAATTCCAATTTTTGATGATTATTTATTGAACACGCAAATACGGCGGAAAAAAGACTATCAATAAAAAAAATTAGAAATATGGAGGAAAAAACCCAAAATGAATTAAAAAAATCATAATAGTAAAAAAAATACCGAAGATAAAGCTAAGGGTATAGTTGGAAATCAAACAAAAAAGTCATACTACAAACAACTAACTCTACTTTTTACACAAACAGCTAACACAAACAACCAACAAAAACAGCCAACAAAAATAGCTAACAAAACAGCCAAAAGTCAAATAGCTAACAAAGCAGCCAACAACCAAAAAAAGCCAACAGCCAACAGTTAGTACCCAAACATCCCCTATACTTTTTACCCACTAAAATATACCATATTAGAGACGTGCATATTCAGTTACCTTTGTTCTTTACAATAGTGAGTTACTGACGGATCACAAGGTAAAAATATTTTTATATCAATAAAAAGGGGGCAAAGACTAGTGAAAACGAATGAAAATTTGACTTATGTAACTCTAAAAAGCATTGGGGTAGCTATGAGTAGATCTACTAATGAAAATGAAATTTCTAGGAGATTTAGTTGATGAGACATTGGTGGGATAAGTGGAGGTCGTTCGATGAAATTATTCAAGTTTTAAAAAGCGATGATATATCTTGCGGGTTCATTGAGTATTACCAATATATATAGGTCTCATTGATCACTTTGAAATTGATGCATAAGGAATATTTTATTTAATTGGGATTATGAAGTTAGATAATAGTTTTATGTTTCACTATGATTTGAAATTATTTTATGAATTTCTTTAAAAAATTAACGAAAAATATTTGAAAAAAGTATATCACGTGTTTGGTCAAAACCACAATCAATATAAATTAAAAATATATAAGTATGGTGTAATTCTAATCTCACAATTTTTGATAAAAATTGAGTGGAGTTTTAAAATCTTATTTTAGTTTTCAAAAGATTATAAATATCTTTCTTAACTAGTGCATGAGTTATTGATCGTTAACAGACATACAATCGAAGTCTCGAGTCTTGTTAGTTTAAAATTGTCTCTTTTTGACTTTCCACTTTAGAAACGAGCCTTTGTGTGTCAGTGACATTGTTATAAAATAAGAAGCTATATTTGGTAGGTGATTTGAATATATAGACATTGATACTGCTACATAATTAAAGCAATTGAATAAATGTCGGTAATAAGTCAAAAATCGAACTCAAGTTGCTTGGAATGGAACACACATGATCCGTATTTATTGAAACCTAACATATTTGAACTCATAATTACTTACTTTATTCGTATTTGACTCTGTCACGAGAATTGACAGGTTTGACCTTACTCTATGTTATATATAAAGGGTAAAAGTAAAGGTTGAAGTAGCCAATAAATATGAAATGACTAAAAAGACATTGCTGTTATTATTGTTGTTATTTTAATCATTATTTATTATTACCATTATTATTGTTATTATTATTATTATTATCATCATTATTAATTATCATCATCATCATCATCGATATTATGACGACGGTTTTTCCAAAAAAGAAGAAGGATATGTCAGATGGGAAGTCAACTGTGGTGGCAACTATAGAAGGTTCAAAGCTAGTTGACAATGACGACTTATTTTTGGCAACACCAGAAAGTTCAAGGAAGTCAGATTGGATTGTAAACTCGGGTTGTTGTTTCACATATCTTTAGTTAGAGAGCACATTGATATATATCAACCATGTCAACAAGGTACTGTCTACATGCAAACGGTGTACAAAATCGGGTTTTCATGAAAGAAAAAAATATTTAGTGTCTTGTATGAACTTGTAGGGGAGGTGCAAACAAGTGGAGCTGCATGCAGCAGAAATGTCTACCAAAGTAGGAAGGAAGCAAGTCACATTTGCCTCTTGATTAATGGTGACGGTGAGCTTGCTCGATTGAGTGGGTCGTTAGTATTGATATTTTTTTTAATCAAGGTAGAGATTGTTGAGGATGATGAAAATCTATGTACTAAAGTCACGAAATAATTTTGGCTAGTGTAATAAATTGGCACCCTAACTAGTTGTATACCTAGTTTAGGGGAAGACTTTTGAAAAAGTCAAGGAAGGAAATGGGGAGGAAGCTACCTATTACTATTAGTCTGCTATAAAGGGGTGGAGTTGATGTTATAAGTAGTAGGAGGTAGTACCCAAGAATAGATAAAAGACACGAGACACCACATAAAATTACTAAGGGAGGAGCTTAGTAAGTGTGGGCGAGTGTAGGTGTTAGCAACTAGTAATTAGTTGCTAGGAATCAAACACACCCGGGTTTGGAGTGTGGGAAGTGTTTGATTTAAGTATAGGTTACAGCACTTGTAAACAGTGTGAGTTTGTATGTTATCATAAAATAGCGGAAATGTAATTTTTCTCTCAAACTCTTATATTATATTGTGCTCTTGGTTTTCTCTTTGTTTGTTGCAAATCCCAACCATTTCTTCAGCCATCTTCCATCTCCCGAGCATTCTCAAAGTAGGATGGCATACAAAAGGAGGATCCGTGAAAGGGTCGCTCTCAACATCGATATGTTGGTACTAAGGAGATTAAGCATGTGACCTTGTTTACCCTGAAAGAGCTATACATCATGTCAACTTCAACGCAAGACGCAAACTTATTGACTCAACAGAAAGTAACTAACAACGCAACAAGGGTGATATTGATACTCAAACACACAATGACAGGGAAGAGCCAAAAGTTTCTTCCTCAAAAACCACAATGTTTCCTATATTTATATGAAAATTTTTATTAGTCTTGCAACCAAACTCACATTACACACAACTTTCCAAGCTTATATCTACATCAAGGAATCAGGAATCACAGTGCTAGCAATCTGAAAAGATTAGAACTTGTTAAAGAATTCTTGAATATGCTTGTTGACTTCCTCTGGCTTTTCTTGATTGATGAAGTGACCAACCCCTTTCATTATGACTACATCTTCCAAAAGTGGCACTTCTCTCTTGAACCCACCCTTGAACATGTAATCTTTGAAGTTTGGAAAACTGTAGGATACATCTTGGTCCCCCATTATGAATTTTGCAGGTACCTTGATCTGTAACCCTGTCCATGGTGCCATGAGCTCCCAATTGCTAAAAAAAAAAATGAAATATAACTGCATGAATCACACTTTGCTGCTAGTTTCCAAACAAAGACTAAGAGTGTATTAGTGCATTACAGGACATTATGAAAATGAGACAACATTTTCTTATCACGCTGCTAGTTGTCAAACTTTGCTGTTAGTCAATTCCTAGTTTGACTTCCTAGGAATATAACTCTTGCACATCCTATATACATGCACATTGGCAAAAAAACCAAGGATGACAAACCCCATAAAAGCACATCATCACAGTCAAGACATGAAGGAAACATACAAATCCATGGCCCGGTAGTAGTTCAATCCTCCAGTGAAGCCTGTCTGCTTAAACTTGTCAGCTAAATAGTTGACGTCGTCCTCCAAAAGCCAAGGGGGTAAAGTGACAGGGTTTTCTACTGCTTTAGCTAACATCCCTTTAGGAATGCATGGGGGTCGTAGATCGGTTATTGTAAACATTGCAAAGAATTGCTTGATCAATCTTGCAGTGTCAACGCAGGCAAATTCTTCCTCCATATCTCCGGGTTCCTATAGTAACACAACAATTTTGTATGATAGAAAGACAATTCCCAAGATCAACGAACACACTGGTGGACTTCACCAGCAACAAACCCACTTCACTACATCAAACATATATAGAAAACTCAGGATGGATAGATGCTAATTCTTTTCTTTCAATATAATATTTTTATACAAATTTGTTTTGAAGAAAAAGGGAGGGAGTTGTAAATTTTGTGATTTTTACTCCAACGACAAATTGAAGTTCTATGATCATGCAAACAGTTGCAGGGTTCAGATGGAAGCTGATCTTTTTCATTTAGACTGTTTCACTTGACAATTTATGTGGGTCAATTATACATACCTGAAATCGGCAGACATAAAGATCGTCCCCAAAAGCAAGCCTTAGCCCCTGGACAGGCTTGATCATAGGGTTCCTCGGCATATGGGGAACACTAAGATTGACCACCGCCTTAATCCTGTCAGGCCGTAAAAGACATATATTCCAAGCAATAAAAGCGCCCCAGTCATGTCCGACGAGGAAGACCTGGTCGACGGCAAGTAAATCGAGGAGGGCGATGAGATCTCCGACAACATGGAAGGCGGTGTAGGAGGCGGCGGAGGGAGGCGCGTCGGTGTCACCGTAGCCGCGGAGGTCGGGAGCGACGGCGCGGTATCCGGCGGAGGAGAGGGAGAGGAGCTGATGCCGCCATGAGTACCAGAGCTCAGGGAAGCCATGGAGGAACAGAATTGTGCCATTTTTGGGTTCTCCGATTTCAGCAATGTGCATGTTTATGCCATTGACGGAGACTGTTCGGTGCTCAATCTTGTCCATTTTCCTACTGGCTTTCGCTGGTTTTGAGACTCGGTCTTCCTCTCGGTTCCCTGGCCACTTGACTTTGAGGCAGGTGATGAGGAGTGGTTGGATAAAAATACCAGCTAACTAACTTTCTAATTTAATCAAAATTGTCATTGAAATTTAAAAACTATCAAAATAGTCATCTCACTTTTCAAATTAGTGAAAAATACCCTCCTACTTTTTTTTTTTGGCAGTAGGACAGAATACATGAGAACAATAAAACACTAAAGACACACTTTAGATCGGTAGGTTACGAAAGAGCTCTCCTCCTACTTACTGTAGCAGGTTCCACGGTTAGTTGGTTGAAAATTGATTGAAAATTTTTTGAAAATAAAAACTGAAAAGGGAAAATCCACCCCTTTTATTGGCTTCCCGGCCTTTCCCTTCATTGTCAACTCCCCCTTCATCTTCTTCCTTATCACTACTCTTGAAACAACACACCAAAACCCTTTGCAAAACCCTAACCCTAAAACCCAAGCTCGAATTCCTCCGAGATTTAGGTTATCCAAATCCAACATCGTTCAATTCATCGTGACCCAACCTGACATTTTGCATTACAACTTACATGGTACAATGTGGCTATTTTTGGCGGCGAAGCCGACCTACCATCGTGGAGGATGGAGCAGGGGAGGGACGAAGCAGAAGGAGGCAAAGGAAGAGGGAGAGAATTACCTGCTACAGCGGGTAATCAACAAGTTACATTGACATTTTTTACTAATTTGTAAAGTTTAAATAACAATTTTACAGTTTTCAAAGTTCAGTGACAATTTTGATTAAATTGGAAAGTTGAGTAACATTTCTAAATCCAATCACTCTAGATGATGAGGTTTTAAAGGCAACTGGGTAACCATGTATTTTTCTAGTTTTTTTTTAATGGAGAGACTAAGAGCCTGGATTGATGTGACTTGAATAAATATAATGGTGTATTAGTCACCATAAATCAGAAGACCTAGATCCCGCCACTAGTTCTATGAGTCAAGTGGTACTCGATCGCATGTCGGGTTGGGTCCTAATTGGTTCAAGTAAAAATACGCTCGATTGATTTCAGGTCAATGTTGACCGGTTGTTATATGGGTTTTGGTGTGATTTAATTCAATGTGGGGTTGGGTCAAACTGGTCGGGGTTAACATAAAATTTTGTTTGGACGACCAATAAAACAATTTTTTTTGTCATTTTCAAATCTAGTCCTCAGATTGGATGTCAGCAAAGGGATAGATATCTAAAGAGACAAACCGTGGTTTCCTTTTGCTTACATCCAATTTGAGGAGTGGTCGGAATTTGAGAGGGTTTGCCAGGGGTGGGGGAGGGGGATTTGAGAAGACAGAAAGGGTTGGTGGTCTGGGCGTTCATCCCCAGTGCTCGGAGTGGTCAGAGGCGGTTTTCGGCTCAGATGGACAGATGTTTGGTGGTGGCTAGAGGTAGAACAATTGATGGAAAAAAGAAATTATCACTTGTACTTCCAATTCAGCTAGCTGAATTTTTTTTTTTTTTTTTTTGTGTCTGCAATATAAGATCTCATAGTCATAAGAAACTTCTTGATTAATAGGATTAATGGGTCATCCCTCAAAGTTAAAAACCTTTTTCATTTATGTAATAAAATAGAAATAGATTTCTCTCCCCCTCCAGGTCTTCACCCACTAGCCTGGCTTGTTGGGCTAGCCCACCTCCTCCACTCCACTCTTCCAAGGCTTTTGCATCCTCTTCAATTTTATTTGTCAAATTGGCCCAAGTGTTCGACCCAAACCCCCTTTAGCCAACATTCCATAACCTTTTCACAGCACAATTGTTGTATGGTATATTTTGAAGTATTTATCTAAATTTATCAAGGTGTTAAGTCTTAATAAAACAATTCATCAATATTTATTATGGAATGCATTAAAAGTTTATTAACATTATTATAAAATTTATCAATATTTTTAAAATTTTATCAAATTTTTTACGTAAATTCATCACGTAAAAGATTGGGTTAGTTTAATACATTTGGTGGATCTAGGTATGTCCACCAGGATGTATGGTATAATTTGCACCACTCCATGTTGTCCCCTTTAGCTTCAGCCATCTAGGTAATGCCCCATTCTTTTATACGATGAGTTTGCGGTGCGGTAATTTGCGATGAGTTGCGGTGGATTGCAGTAGAAATAATAAATGGGTGTTGAAATGTTAATGGTAATAATAAAAAGATAAATGATAATGTGTGGCAGATTGTGGTAAGTTGCGGTACCACATAAAAGAACGGAGCCTAAATGGTCTGAAAAATGACTAAACTTTTTGTTCAAATTTTAGTATTGATCACTTTAACCAAAGTGATATAACGCTTTATTTTAATTTCTATTATTCATTATTTAATGTGGCACTGTTAATTTAAATTGTCCAAAAAATCTAGAGAAAAGCTAAATATCAGAAATTAAATTTTCATTTGAGGAGCCCGGTTCACTTGACTACCTTCAACACTATCACATCATATATACTAGGGTAGTACAGTTGATATTTTTCTTCCTTGCTTGTGAGTTGATTTCACATCAAATTATTGAGATTCACATCTTTACCTTTTTGTCTTTTCGTTTGGTGGGGTGGGGTAGGGAGTGTCTTTAATGGTGTGTTTGATAGTTTTTTGAAAAAGATTTTCTCAAGAAAAAAATTTTCAGGAAAGATTTTCCCTAGTCTCCCATGAAACTTTTTCCTGAGGTTGTGAATAAAATAATAGGTCTTACGTCAAAACTTTTCTATATATTATTGAAAATCAAACATGATAAAATTTGTCAATTTAGAAAAATTACCAACTCACCCAGAAAGTTTATCAACCAAACGCCCCATTAGCTTAATTGAAAATTTGACTATGCTAGTATTATATCTTGTATCACGACTTATTTCTTGTAGAATTTATGACAGTACATCTTATTCACCTCGGCGGACAAATTTAACGAAAGAGATTGCATCTAACGAGACAGCTCATATGACATTGATAAGGTAGATGTGATCTCAAATTTAAGCATAATCTAAGGGACCATAAGGCTGAAATAACTCATCCAAGATCCCCTTCTTTCTCCTGGGGTTCCATCCCATATCCTTGTACAGTTGATCATTGTACCATATATGCAGACTTGCAAGGCATGATCTCCCATAATATTTTCCCGAGTATCGCTTCATGAACTCGTCCCATTTACTCACATCTTCCTCCATTTCCCTGACACTTGGTAACTTGAATTTGCCGTCGAGCAGCTCTGCTAGCCATCGGCACCTCATCTCTGAGGTGTACAAGTTTGAGACGCTCTCTGCAAATCCAATCACTGCTAGTTGTGGGATTCGCGGGTGTATACATTCCCTTAAGACATAAAATGAACATTTTAGAAACAATTAGCATTAGTCGAAGTCGTACATTTAATCAATCTAATACCCAAAGCAGCAATGGATTAACTAAGGATAACCTGTAGAGTGGGATGATTTTGTCAGGGGAGCCCGTCATGTAATCTCGAAACTTGGGAGACGCGAAGATATCTCCAAGTTTCTTCTGCCCATCAAATCCAGTCGCGAGGATGACAACATCAGTTTTCAAAGGCTTGCTGTCGCTGTCGAGGAGCAAACCCTCTTTCGCGAAGCAAAAGGTTGGAGATTTCTTGATGATTATGCTGCCCTTATCCACACTGTCATAAAACCCATTTGGGACAGTGGAGATGAGGCAAGAACTGAGTGCCTCAAAGAAGCTGTGTTCAGGTACCATGTCATGCTTCCTGAGTTGATGCCTGTGTTTTATGTCACTCTCCACGAATTTCGATATCCCCCATCTCTGCCCCACACAGTATATATGGATCATTCAATGATAGTAGGTGATTGAATTATACTAGGCAGTTGTGGGAAATTTACCAGAGGGAAAAGTGCGTAAGCGAGGAGGCTTAGTAGGAGACCCTCGCCGGGTTTGTGAAGCAGGAGCTCGGCAAAGCGATTGAGGTAGAGGTATGCCATTGGGAAGCCCCATGGCATGTAGTCTGGTATGTTCCACTGTGGTGTCCTGCATATCACTGTGCATGGATTCTCTGCACCTGCTCACTCAACTCAATAATTAGTTTGCTTGTCTTATGTAAATTCACTTCTTGCCTTAGTCCCCACCATCAAGATTTAGGATCCTTTGTGATCTGATAGCAACCACTGCCTAACTATCTTACGTAGAGAAAAGGTAGTAAATTTAATGATAACATGCAATTCTTATTACAGTTATGGTGAAGAAATCTTACCATTAACATTGCAGCACTCCATTGCAATATCCTGTGCAGATTTCTGAAACCCAACGACAGTAACTTTCTTGCCTTTAACAAGTTGAACAGCATCTTGGTGATCTAATTCTGAGTAGTCTATGGAATGAATCACTTTCCCATCGAACACCTCTGGCCCCTTCTCTGCTGGGAATTCTGGGATTTTTGGCACACCGCTGAAGCGCCCAATGCATAGTATCACAAAATCCACCTCATATACCTGTTTCATATAACATCATCATTTTAAATGAGATTCAAATTCATAGTATAACATTATGATTTACATATATATATATATATATATATATATATACCTTGGTTGAATGTTGAATCATATCCTCCACAGAGATCTTCCACTTCCCATGTCGACCAGAGCTCCCTTCAATCCCACCCCACGTAAACCACGTCTCTCCAACTTCATCTTCTTCCGCCCCTTCAAAGCTGATGTTCAGAACCTTGGAATTGAACTTGATGTATCGAATCAGGTCGAACTTATCAGCATAAGCTTGGATATAATGAAGGACTTTGTGGGTGTTCGGAAAGTCCTCTGTTACAGAAGAGTCCCAAGGGAAATCAGAGAACTGATACAACCCTTTGGGAGTTTGGAGCTTGGTGGTTTGTATGGTCTTGGTCCATACACCACCAGTATTGGGTTGAGACTCAAACACTATGGGAGTGAAACCCTTGGCTAAACTGTACTTACAAGCTAATAGGCCACTTACTCCTGCCCCTATTATCCCCACCACCTTCCCCATTATTGTTGATGATCTATTCAACTAGTTTCGTCATATGTATGCTATTTATGTATGGACAATGATACACATCTGGGCCTAAGAGGGTTAATAATCATCTTAAATTGTCTATATTTCACTTTTTGTAATTTGTAATAATTTTTTCACTAATAGTTATATATATTTATCAATTATAAGAGTATAATACTTATTAGCTAGGTCAGAAAATATAAAGAATAGCCTAATTTTATCAATCATAGTGGAAGATGCACACTTTATGTATAGTTTTATATTTATGAAAAAGTATAAATAAATAATTATTTTTATATTGTTTATAGTTGTAATAATCCTCAAAGTAATGAAACATAATTTTATAATGATTTAACTATACTTATATTTAACTTTATGAGTCATTTAGGTGCAATGTAAGATAGTTATTAATCATCTTACGTCAAGATGTTTATCATTTTGATTTATATATACGCTTGCTTGGAATTAGGCCGGGATACGAAAATATAATGCGACATGAAGGCGTTCTTATCCGATTATTTTTGAGCCTAGGATATTTAAAATCGAAAATGACATGAGTATTTTTTTTAGTGTCTTACCTTATTCTTAAAATTTTATTATTATTTGTTAAATTGAAATAAAATGATATGATTGGATTGTATAACGGCGATATCACTTATAAATTGTATAAAGTTATAATTTATCGATTATTTTTTATATATCAAAAAACACCTAAAATATGTCTAACACATGAAGTTGATTCAATTATGGTATCATTTTTGTTCATTGGCGTAAGACTCATATCATAAGAAATGCTAATTTGATAATTAATGTTTACTATTAAAAAATTAGTGTAAAAAATCATAAGAAATGCTAATTTGATGAAAGACGTATGTTTTGGGGTAAAACTCATACCACCACCCATTTAAAATTGATCTGTTGTTTAATTTATATATGATGATTTAGAACCAGATTGTTGTAAAGCATAGGAGAGGCAATATTGTTATAGGTACTATAATAAAATTCGTCCTAAATTTATCAACATTGTTACGAAATTTATGAATGTTTTTTTAAATTTGTTAACTTTTTGTATTATACCGATAGAAGTCAATAATATCAATTTTTTCAATCTAATATGCAAATATATAGCTTTTATACAAGACAAAACATTAAAGAAGCATCATGTTCTAAGACTCATCAATTTACTTTTTATCATTTTCAAATTTAACTCAGATATTTTATTTTGTTTTTGTTAAATGGAGTGAATAAGTACCTGTTCCATTAACGAAATTTCTAATTTCTATTGTTCACTTCTACTGATCCTTTTAATTGATGACCATATATAGTACTAGTTGCCATCTTTTATTAGCAGATTTTAAAGGAAACCCTAGAAACGTGATAATAAAAGAATATTACGTTTCACTTACAAGTAATGCGATTATATAAGATTCTGTATTCATAGTAGTAGTATGTTTTTAGGTCTAGTGTACCTACATCTTTCAATTTCTTAAATTGTTAAATTGTCGACCACGTGGTTCTTTAACCAATATTGCACCTAAAATAATTCTAGTTAAATTTGAGGACATCTGTTTTAACTATTCTTTTTTGAAAACCTATTTTAACTATTCTTTCTATACAATTAGTGATCTGAGTTATGAAGATACGTATCGCATTAAAATATCTTTTGGTCGTACAAACGATGAGACCTACTTTAATGATGTGTACATGTATCATTAAAATATCTTTTAGTCGTACAAAGGATTAGACCTACTCTACTGATGTGTTATATAGAACAAATGAACAGTAGTCCAAATTATATGGTCCCTGTAATCATCTTGAATGCAAGTGCAAAAATTCACATTCAACTTTTTATTGACGTTGGCATTTTGCCTTTTCGCTTGAGTTGTTAGTAATTTAGTATTTCCTCCATTTTAAAGTGTTGCTCCTTTGTTTAAGGAATACTTAAAATAAAATCTATCTATGATGTATTAAATGTAGGAAATATTAATCTAGAAAAATTATGAAAAGAATTACTAGAAAGATTTACAAGAAAATCTAGGATATTATGTAAAAAATACCAAAGAATGTTCTAGATATATTAAGAGATTATGTAAGAAAAATTTAGAATATAGATAATGACAAATTAATAAGGAGTTTAACGATTTCATCACCTCCTTATAACATCTATAAATAGGTATTAGAGATATGCTCTTGGGGTGTGGAATTAATAAGCTTCTATGAGGAACTCCTCCCACCAGTACCACCACCATGTATCCAATATCCCCTTGTAACATTCTCCACTTCTATAGGCAAATTCCAAGTTTTGTTTCCAAATTTCGGTCCACTACACTTCTATGCGTCTTTAAAAAATTTCAACATTAAATAACAATTTTTTTTCCGCCAAGTATATAACAACTTTCTACATGTGAGACCTAGAAATCTTCCTTTCCCCTCCCCTCAATTACTTTACCCTCCCTTCCTCCTCCTAAATTGAATCCAAACACACCGTTAGAGTATAGGAGATGGGAGACAAGTGAAGGTGTGGGGAAATCCTTCCCTCATTGATGGGAAGGGAAGACGTTGACGGGCTGAGGTTGGTGTGAGGTTGGGCTTTTGGGATTTGTTGGGTTGGGGAGAGTGGATGGGGATAAATAGGATAGTGAGGATGGAATTGGGCCAAGGGAGATCAGCTGGGTTGGTGTTTGGATTAGCTTAGGGTAGTTTTAGTTTTATTTTTCAATTTTTAATATCTTTACATCATTTACATAACAATAAAAACAACTAAAATAATATAATGAAATAAAATCTAATAAAACTCAATAAAAACAAAATAATAAACTTAATTTAACTATTAAGAACAAACAAAAAGTCATAGAATAAATGGATAAAACATCCAAAATAACGGAATAAGCTATGATTTTCAAGAATGCAACTAGTAATACATAATGTAACACAAACTTATTAGTACAACTTTAGTGTCTATACAATTTATACTACGCCATTATGCACCAATCCACTAAAGTATGGCACTCCTGTTTGAGGCAACCATGCTTTAATCCCGAGGATAAAATTTGATACTGTAAAATTAGCTGCTTCAGAAATATTTAAAATTTGGTACCCAGGCCATGTTACTCTATTACTCGTATAAGAACCTGGACCCGTGTTATTATATTCTCCATAGTATAAGGTATCTAATGCAAATGTTCCATTCCAATCTCTCCAACCCGCTGGATGTACTACACTACTCATGAAGGACTGCATGTAGACAGTTCTTGAATATTGCTTCCATGGTCTCCCCAAGAATGTTTGTACACGACTATTACTACCACCCAAATCATCTGCAGCTCGAATAGTGCAATTCACGATTGATATGCCTGTGTTCTGATTTGGTTCGGTTCGACCTTGGGCCGTGATCGTGTTGAACTGGTGAGCCATAGGTAGTCGAGGATAAATATTGCAATTTTGCAACACAACAGCTGCATTGCCAAATATGAAATCAATTGTCCCATAGATATCACATTCTCTGTAAAATTGTCGTAAGGAATGCACATATAAAGTGTCTTGGTACCCTTCGAAGCTACAACTGTAGAATGTTGACATATCAGCACTATTTCTCAATGCTACAGCTTGGTACTTAATTGGGCCTGCAGTGTTTCGAATGGTGATGTTTATTCCAATAAACCCAGTGCCAACAACCGCTGGAATAATACAAACAAAAATAGATAATTAATTAGTGAATGATAAAATGGAAGTAATCACAAAAGGGTTATATACAACGGTGAAATATAATGTTATCTTTTTCCCTATACACACATGTATGTACGTATGTATATTGCCACTAGATTTTCACTTAAATTACTCTAAAAAAAATTCAAGTGTCTCAATTCAAGACATTTATTAAACATATTGAATTTTAAAAGTATATTTATGCATATTTAAATTGTTATAAATATATATATGTTTCAGTGTTTTAAGAATTGTACAACTCATAAATTACATAAATCTGTTATCGGTTTATATTATCTTCATAACTAAAGAATTACTAATCTTAAAATATGAATTCTCTATAATGGTTGATATAATTAATTAGATTATCATCAATATTGTTTGGCATAATCAATAATTGCAATACTCTTATGCTTGATAAACATATGTAATTATTCAAAAAAATTATTTAAAATTATGAAAATATAAATTTTAAACATAACTATTAACTATCTGATTCGTGGTCCATTAATTCAAATCCCACTCTATTAAAATTCAAAAACCATTCAACGTCAACGTAGGTGTTGACATGGAAGATCGTTAGGCTATAGGACTATCTTACGTGACAGTATTCTCTTTACCCTTTCATCCAGTCACATTTTATTATTATTATTATTATTATTATTATTATTATTATTATTATTATTATTATTATTATATCCAAGTCCTAGAGATGATCATACTCAAATTAGTATGCAATGAATCATCATTATCGCATTATTGAGAACATGAACACATTCATAATTTAGATAATTTTCTTTGATTTATCTCTCACTCATATAATTAAATGTATTATTTTTTATGACACAGTTATCTATTAAATATATTAAAACAAATCTTCCAAAGGAAAAATCAAGCCTACAAAAAACAATTTGAGAGGTTTGAGTTTCTATAGCAAACTCCAAACCTATGAATAAATGTTTTAGAAAATATGTTGTTTTCAACAAAATTTGAACTTTGGATAGGAGTATGAAAATTGATGGGAATTGTCACCTAGCTATTACTCATTTTAGTGGCATAAATATCAACTTCAAAAAGGATAAACTAATACATATAGGTTATAAATATTAGTAAACAATTAAAATAATATTGATGAGTTTTTATAAAATAATATTCATTAATTAGTCTTTCTTCCTTCAAATTTACTATCATAATATCTCAATCTCAATATAAAAATAAAAATAAAATAAACTAAATTTTAAGATATCTTAAAGTGTAAAACATAGCTCCAATAAAAAAGCATATATTATCGTTCCATGTTTTCTTTTATAATCGTAAATAGAAAATAAAATTTTGATTAACATCACGATAAAAAAAATGTAAATTAATAATGACATAAATGATTAAGGCATCAAATAAAACTAAAATAAACATAAAATATAAACTATCAAAATTTGTGTCAATGTCTAAGATAAAAGATTGAGAATTTGAGATCATAATAGTCATTTAAAACAAGTAAAATATATTTTTCTTATTAGAAAAAGTGGTCAATAAATTACAAATATCATCAGCACTAAATACATAATTAATTGTAAGTTCATAAAATAATAGACCCTAAAATTTTTGATTTATTCTCCTAATAAGTTAATAATACACAAATATTAATATATTGTTAATACACAATTAAAATAATATTCATCATAAATGTAGATTTTGGTAGCATATCATCAAAATTACTTCTAAGTCCATGTTCTTTGGTTAGGTTGATATAATTCTCCTAACTTATCCTAATTTATACTTACTTATCCAAATTTAAGCAAATTTATCCAAATCTAACAAAATTCCCCAAAAAAGTATCCACTCTAAAAATATGGGTCCTCAAAAAAGCATCATTACTTATCCTAACTTGTCCCAACTTATCCTAAAACATCATTACTTATCCTAACTTATCCATCCAAACCTGAAAATAACTCAATCAAAAAACAGGGACTGAAGTCAATATGTACAAAAAAAAAAATAATGACAGTACAATTGTTCTATAATTTTTTTAAAATAATTTCTAATTATTATTTGAATTGATAATTATTATAAAATTACTCTTCATACCAAATCACATATAAATAAAAAAAAGTTTCGTGCATTGCACAACATATACAAATTCATATTATAACTATTTGTATTATTGTTTATGCATCCCTTATTTATTATTTCCAAGGTTTAAAAAAATATAGTAGACGTGGTATGAAAACTTACCTAATGTAGCAGAATCAAATGTTGTATAATTATCACCAACGCTCCGATTGCCGGTAATAACAGTCCGATTAATCCCATCACCGACCATCATCACATACGTCTTTCTCTCATCAATGTTTACGTACTCTTAATACACGCCGGCCGCCACATATATCAAAAAATACCCTTCACTTCCGTCGCTATTATCTGGAGCAGCTGCAACGGCGTCGTTTATGCGGGTGAAGTTCCCACTCCCATCCTTACTGACAATCACCACGTCACGAATCATCACCCTCTCCTCACCATTCCCTGCACTCTGGTTCAGCCGCCGTCCGGTGGACCCCAGCACATACCGGGACCGGGCCAACAGGTCAAGACCCGGGACCCGCCTATGTGGGAACGTGGACCCACCGGTATCATGGTTGGGTCTCTTGGGGGCCCACGCCTTGGTGAAGAGGGAGAGTGCAACGGAGTACAGCTTGGTGTTATCCGTCAAGGGGGAGACCAACCCGTTCCGTACGGACCATGCAGGCTCTGTGGACTTGAGTCCATCCAAGCACGTATGTGAGTTAGTCAACACCGCACTCAACAGCGTGTGGACATCTTCCGCCGTCATCAACGGAAGAGATCCGGCGGTGCACTTCACAGTGGCGAAGGTGGTGGTGAGGAAGTCAACGTTGAGTCGCGCGAGGAGACTGCAGTCTTTTAGAGCGCCGACAGCTGAGGGTGTCAACCCCAGCTTGTGGGAGCGTGACAGGTATTTGTCAACCAATTTCAACAGCTTCGTGGCTTGGTGAATTGACTTCTTGAAGGAGAACCGTCCGTACTCATAGATGGTGGCGTTGCGGTTGTTACTGCTGGATGTCTGGAGGACGGCCGAACAGTAGCCGGGGTCGTGGGTGTCTCGGCAGACAGTGGTGGCCGGGACCGGGGCAGTGGTGTGAGTGTAGGTTGGAGGAGGGATGGAGTGGGTTTGGGTTGCCAAGGAAAGGAGACAGAATAGGGCAAGAAAAAGTGCACCAGGGGAAGCCATGCTAGTTTGATGTGGTACGTAGTAGTAATGGTGCAATACGATGAAGATGGAAGTGGGGAGTTGCTTATATGTATATATAGGAAGCACCTCCTTTTGGTACGTGGTGGGCTTAGGTGTAATGTGGTTTTGTGTCGTACAAGGAATCCTTATTGGCGTGAAATTCCTCTTGTAGTTAATTTTGTTTAATCTAGATTTTCTCTTCAAGTCAGATACTATTTGTTGTTATTTAAGTTTTAATGTAACTCTAATTTCTTCTAATCATCCTATAACTATGGTACAGTTTTCTCCACTTTAACCTACGACGATCAATTAGACCGGAGAGAAAATATTGAGAGATATAATTTCACCAATATTTTCTCAGTGTTATCCCAAGAGAGATTGTGAGTTGAGAGTCTGAGAGATTGTATTGTAATCTCCCTTGTTCGTATCACACCCTGTGATTGATCGAGTTGTACTCCTCCTTTCTCATAGTGGATTATTTTCCGGTTGTTGCCAACAATTACAAATGATATTCTTAATGAACTTTATCTGTTAAGCATATTTTGAGTACTTCTTTATAATTTAAAATTTTATGGATAAAAATATAGTTTGATACAATTTATATGTCGTATTATAATTTTACAAGTCAATCACATCAATTTTTTAATTTAATTTGTAAATATGTAGGTTTTATATCTGATAGGACACTTATATCTTGTCCAAAATTCATATTATCTAGGAATACAAAATACAGTTGTATAGATATTCTTTGAGCATAGGGCTCTATTGTTTCGGGTCCCAATACCCTTTTCGAAATAAAGTAACATGTTTATATATATAGATATATATTTGTGTGAATTGAAATTATATTTGAATAATAATAATAATATTTAATATTAATAATAATAATCTATAATTTATAATCTATCTATCTATATCTATCTATAATAATATAAAAGTAATATATTCAAAATTTGAAATACTCAACCCAGAATGATTGTAATGGTTATCGACCAATCAGATTAAAGAAAAAAATCGATTTAAAAATACAGTAAAAAAATCCCGCCCATGAAATAATAATAAAAAGATCGATTTAAAAAAATAATAAACAAGAAGTCTAAATCAGATTAAGAGTCTACTTTATTTAATTAGAAATCTACTTCCCAACCCAATTAGGAGTCTTACTCCCACCCAAATTCAATTAGGACTCTACCTCTCACCCAAATATAATTAGAACTCTACCTCTCGACCTATATATAAACATCGAAACATCTTTCATTCTCTTCCAATGTGTCAACTATTAACATTTGAAGCAACCATTGAACTCTCGGCAAACCTGCAAATACAAACATGTTAGTTTTCTAAAAGAACTATCAATTTGAATCAACCATCTAATTCTCTATTTTCCCAAAAGAAAAATTCTCTCTCCATAATAATGTTTCCACAATGGTGTTACCCCTTGCTTTTCATCCAACTCTGATGTTATTACTACTTCTTCCCCTCCTTTAACTTCTTTTTGCAATTGGGCGAGAGATTTGTAGTGAATGAGGATATGGTGTAAATTTTGGATGAATATAGGGTTTGGAGTTAAAATTTGTTTAGAATTCATACATGGAAGTGGCAAATTTTATGGTTTTAATTAAGGTCCCATGAGTGTGTCGCATCTGTGCTGCAAGGGTAGATATTGATCGGACATGATAGTCAAGAGGCAGTGGTCGGGTGTCCACTGATAGCAAGCAATGATTTCATGGAAGAGGATACATCAATAGTTAGGGTTTTCCCCCCTTTTTTCAATTACGAGTTTCATTGTATTTTGAGTTTGATTTTTAAGTTAAGATTTTTGTTTTTACTTAACTTTGTAATTTGGATGTTGAATCGTCATATGGATATCATATCATATTTTTTGACGTATCAAACAGCAGAAGAAGATGTAAGCTTGAGAGACCACAACACTTCAAGTTATTATATTGCTTATGTATAAATACCTTAAGTTGTTATTGATATGTATCGCAATAGTGAATGTTGAGTTTGTGTTTCTATAGTTATCCTTAAATTTGTACTTTATACTTTTAATTTTTCATATAATGTTAATGAAAGGGTGCATGACATATACCTTACTCATCAATAATGATAGAATTGATATACTTTAGTTAAGAGATTTATTTATAATATATGGTTCTTTTATTTTCATTATTATGGATAGCTACCTACAAGGTTTTGAGTTGGATTGTATTTTTTCTACTTGCAACTTATATGTTATAATATTGATTCGAAAACATCATTTGTTTATATTTACTGTTACACTTTTTATAAGTAAGATATGCGTTATACAATCCTTGAAACAATTTATTTATATGTTTACTGAAAAACGTAATAGAGTTTACATTGTGGATATGATAGATTTACTTCCTGTTTTGTACATATATTTATATTATAGGGTTTTATTATTAAATTCAAGAATTTATTTTTTTAATATAACCGTGCATAGCACGGGTTTAACACTAGTAGTAGTAATAATAATAATAATAATAATAACTTCCTTAAAAGTACATAGTTGTAAGAGCATTTACAATGGATGATTAATAGAGGATTTAGCAATAATAACTTTGTTAAATCCCCTTAAAATTCATATATTTTGGTATGATGCGTGTTTTAGCTAATAACGCCTCCTAAAAATCGAAACACCTATTATTCGTATTTTAGATGCAAGGCCCGCTTATTATGTATTAAAGTTTTTGCAATTATAGACAAATTAATACAAATTGAAAGTAATATAAGGAAATGTGTGAATAATATGGTATATAAGACATTTTTATTTAAGAATAAGTGTGTAAAAAATTAGCTTAAACACCACAATTATAAAAATAAATTTCACAAAATTGAGATTTACGGAGTAATATTTATTATGGGAAATATAAAAATGTACTTTAGGCCCCTAACATAAATTTTAGCACTGTCAATGCTCTAAAATAAGAAATCACTATTTGAGATATCTTAACCCGGCCCTTACATGCTTTTATTAAGAAATATTGTTGTAGATATAGAGTGGGTATTATTCCTTGGTATATTTCTCCAATATCAACAAAGATGTTTGAATTGATTATAAAAATTAAATGTTGAAATATAGAAAAAAATAGATCCTATAAATATTAGGGATGAAACTCCAAACTTGCCCCACACCCATTCCATTTCAAATAGGTATAAGAATTAAAATTTGTGAAATAAGATCGAAAATGATAAATGTCTTGGGTAAGACACATATTAAGTGTTTTGTTATGATACAAAATATATATATTTGTAAATTAAATTGAAAAAATATTACATATATGATTGGCTTCTATAACTATAATAAATATATATAAATGATATAAAATCACACTTTTATCTATATTTTTTAAAATTTATAAAAGGTCGTCTAAAATATGTCCAACGGATGAGGTTCATTCATTAGGGTGTCAATTTTAATTATCGGCGTAACCAACACATTCCAAGGTTCTTATAATTGATAATTAATAGAATTTGTCAAAAAAAATTAGGGTTAAAATGATAATAAGTATTAATTTCATAAGGAGCAAGACACTTAAACAGTGTCTTGCCCAAAACACATATCAATATTACTCATAAAAAAAATGGGTATGGATGGAGCTTGGTGGAAACGAATTATTTTTGGAAACCCCTGTTTAATTTGGAAGGACCATGATAACCATCTTGACTCAAAAATGATTCTTAACCATCTTGAATTATTTTTATTTCACATTTTTGTAACTTTTATTAATATTTTTTAATAGTTATATATATTTATCAATTTTAATAATATAATACTTATTAGCTAGATCAAAAAATATAATAATAGCCTAATTTTTCAATCATAGAAGAAAATGCACATTTTATACATAATTTTATATTTATGAAATAAATAAAAATAAATAATTATTTTTAAATTATTTATAAGTTGTAGTAACCCTGAAAATAGTAAAACATATCTTTATAATGATTTAAATATACTTATATTTAACTTTATTAGTGATTTAAAAGAAATGTAAGATGGAATATGTTTATCATTTTGCTTGGAACAGGGCGCATAGAGACGCAGCAAAACACGATGCATTAGGGCTTGTACGTTGCATGATATAGCCCGATACCGTTTGAAAATATTTTAATCTTAAACAGCTCCTGAGCCAATCAGAATTAAGCTTTTGTGTCCTTTTTTAGATTATTCTTTGATTCTTTCATGCAACTTTCATGGTTGACTCCTTCCCCACCACACACGTAATTGTTTCTTTCTTTTTTTTGTTTTTCCTTTTGTATTTTAAAGAAGTGATTTGGGCATTAATGATTATATATAAAATTTTAGCATTATCACTGCAATTACAGCTACATTTATCTATAAAAAAAGACTTACATATTCAATATTAATTTTTTATTCTTATATATCTAATTTTAGTTTACCTTATCTTATCGTTGGAAAGTATAACACTATACTTATAGATAATTTATATTTAAAATTTTTTACTCAACCACAAAATTTATTTTTTTTAAAAAATAGGTGATGTAAAATTTATCTACTTTCACTAATTTCTTTACCTAACTTTCCTTTCTTTAACTTACTTTATATTATCTAACTTAATCCTACATTCTTAAGGAACTAGGTCCAAATATAAGTTATACGAATGAATGTAACAAATTGTGTTAGAGGTGAACAATGTTTCTAAAACTTGGTTGTTAATTCACCCGTCCCTCTACTTTAAGGCCTTGTTCGGCTAAATTAGCGTTTTAGATAGCAGATAGCGGTTTATGTAGCGGATAGCGGTTTAAGCAGCGGATAGCGGATGACTGTTTAAATGAGAATTGTGTTCGGTAAATTTAGCAGTTCAATTAGCATGTTAATGTGAATTGACAAAAAAGGGTATCAATAATTTCCAAAAGATAAAATTTACAAAGGGTATTTTTTGACCGAAAAATATGAAACGCTACTCCAAACGCTAAACGTTAACTTTATTAGCGTTTCACAAAACGCTCCTCAAAACGCTAAACGCTCCTCAAAACGCTAATTTACCGAACGCTAATATTTATGCAATTAGAGTTTTGACTTGGTCAAGACGCTAAACGCTATCCCAAATGTTACTGCCGAACACAGCCTAAGTCTCCCTGTACCGTTAAAAATTTAGCTAAAATGTCCATTATTTTGTCGTCCAATTTCCTGTTGTTAACAAACCTCTTAGCTTTTTTTCTCTCTCTTCCTTACCCTCTTCTTCCCTCCATTGGCCCTCCATCACCAAATCTTCTCGCATCAATTGCAAAAAATTAAATCTATTGAAGTTGGAAATTTGGATTTTTAAAGTACCCTACAAAGCTCAAACTTTGAATTGTTTGTCTTGGTTAATTTTCTTAGTTTGAGCAATTTTATGTATATTGCAACCAATAATAAAAAAAAGAATCATAAAAAGTTTTGATCATTATGAGGATAAACTTAACACTGCAAAATTATCGTAATAGCCAATAGGCTGTACAAACTACCAACATACTCATAATTGCAACAAACGATAAGGTTGGTTAATAATACTTTAATATTGAAGAGCCATGTTACCCAGTAAGAATGAAGCTTTAAACGTCAATTATAGTTTTTATTGGGTACATTTGAGGGGGCAAGCCCCTTAATTAAACACCCCCAATTATATGATATTGCCATAATTGGAATAAAGAGTGTCATAATTAATCATAATCTTCAGCATAAACACTCCACTTAATTCCAACAATATGATGATAAGGTTAACCGCCAATACATTGTCACTAGACCATCGGATATATATATCTTTTAATTGCATGATTGAATTGTGTGGATTTTGGTTGTCAGATGTGAACGTCATTGTTGTGCTATTTATGCTTAGTAGTGTTTAGTTGTTTCCTTTTTCTCTTAAAGCTGGTTGATTATGGTTGTATTTTACGGTTTGTTATACTCTATAAACTTTTAAGTCTTTTGGCTATCAACAATCGAAAAAAGAAAAAAAAAACAGGGATGATGATTCTTCTCATATAAACAATTACGCACCCTTATATGTCACTTTGATATATGCTTTAATCAAATTTTAAACAATTTGAGTATTTGACCATAGACTTTTCAACATAGACAATGTTTTAATTACAAAAGTATGTACTATCAATATTATTTATAATAAAACGATCAAAAAATAATATTAAAGAACGTAAAATATTTATTAAGTGAGAGATGAAAAGGAGAGAATATTACTAACTACTTATATTAATTATTAGCTATTTAAATTATTTACACCAAAGTAAGTTGATTGTTATTTTTAACAGAAAAGTATTTCACGAAATTAGTTGTTTTACAAGCACATGTTTTGCGAAATTTCATGCATACCCTCATTTAAATTTATGTCAATTGAACGTGGTTATTTACTTAATAGTTATTTATAGTATTTTGAAATTTTATTATCATAAATATTGAAATAATTAATCCATAAAGCTAAGAAATTATTTTCAAAACAGTTCTATAAAATAATCCAAAACATAAGCTTAAGCATGAAGCTCACTACTAAAAATATGTGTATTTCCAACCACTGTTTTCCAACCAATTTAAAATAGTTGGAAAAACCAACCATTTGATATTTCAACTATTTTTCAAAAAAATTAGTGGGAAAAATGGTTGGAAATTCCAACCAATTTTGCTAAAATTAGTTGGAAAATTTTCCTACCATCCTTTTTCCTACCATTTGAAGTTAGTTGGAAAACTGGTTAATAGTAATCTAAAACCCTATATTGTGAGGAGAGCTCTCAAACTTAAAAATAATCTAAAACCCTAGTGTCGTCAATCTAGGCACCGCCATAGTTGTGAGGAGAGCTCTCCCTCTATTGTGTAGGGATGTGAAGGTCCGATGAGGGTGTTTGGTTGTGTGTTTTTTGGGGTAGTTTTTAGTTTTTTGGACGCTGCTAGCATTTTGACCAATGTGAAAAAGTTATTTGAATTATTTGGTAACAAATTTTTCATATTTCCTTTTGGATCAAATAAGCTAGTTTTTACAAAACTGTTTGAGGTAGTTTTTCACAAAAAAAAAAAAAAAAAATAGTTTACCAAACACCTTTTCTATAATCATCTAACCCAAACAATTAAAGTCAATCCAAACAGCTATCAGCTAATAGCTAACAGCTACCAACTAATAGATGGTAGCCAAACAGGGCCATTGTCTCAAAGAGGCATGACAAGGAGTAATTTCTCTCGTCTAATGTAACAACCCGAAGAAAATCGTCCCTTAATACGTACTTATTAGTGTAAATAATCAAGGTTAACGATAAATCTCGATTAATTAAAAGCGCGTGTTCCATTTTTCTAACCCAGTGTATGTTTTGCAGGACTTGAACAGTGCAACGATCATAAGCAAATTAGTTTAATTTTCAGTTCTTGAGAATTCTCTTCCGATAAATTTTTATAGTGATCCTGATCGTTTATGAATTCTTTTTCCGAGACCGATATATCGGGTCCCTCTTTTATTCATGGCAATTTAGGATTATAATTATGAGGAATTTTATGGAGGTGTTGGATATATTTATTTGGGTTTCCAATAATTTTTTATTTTTTTTCGGTTTAAGAAATTTAGGTGATTTAGGAAATTGGGTGTAACACCCCAACACCCTTAACCACAAGATTAACACAACAACTCATACTAAACCTGTGATTAGTGCAGCGGAACACCTTAGGGTGGAGGTATTACCGCCGTCCCACTCGGGACAAGGCAACAACCCAAAAGAACATCATTAAAACATATAAACATTACATACTATACTTCCAAACATAACTTCATACTTAAAGATGAATCTCCAAAGCATAACCACCAAACTTTAACAACCATTAAAGGGATCAAAAGAGAAAAAAACACAACTCTTCTTCCTTAAACATGGGTACTTTAAAACATGCGACACCCGAGTCGACCGGAATACTTCAACCATGACTGCCTTGCTTGCAACACGTGACTACCCTTGCTTGCCTTTGCCTTTATCTTGGGTGCTCGGACCCCCTAAAACAAAACATTAAAACAACATAAAAGTGAGTGGGGAAACACTCAGTACGTAAACCTCCAACACGTCAAACCGTTCGAAAACGGTTTTAGTGCCGGCGTTTAAATTCATTTTGAAAACGGGAAAGGGGATAACATGCTTAAGGTAACTTGAATTCATAAAAAAGAACATGTCGCATAAACTTAGAAGTAAACGTATAAAATCAAGAGTTTTGGTCCCTTACGATCGATGCCAAAGCATCTCACACACGCGCATGCCCAAACCGATCTAAGTTTGGATTGGGTGACTGCTAAGCAGTCGACATTGGCCAGGTCTAGGACACTCTGATCAGGAGCATCTAAAATAAATAGGGCTAGCACTTCACGTGACTAGCTAGAACATAAAACATAGAATACATAAAATGGGACCACTTAAAACCATGAAATAATCATAAAAGCATAAACTTAGCATAAACCGTAAACATAAAGGAGCGAAGAGTTGGACAATTCGCGTACCTTGGATTAGACGAAAGCTTTAACGACGAGCCTCGAGCTTGAGATGGCGTGGGCGACTTGGAAACTATAAGGAATTTGAGATGAAAGCGTAGAGAAATCGGTAAGGTTCGTGTAATTATATAAAATAGAATTAAATACTTAAACTTGTCTCATAAAAGGTAAGAAAGTAAATAAAATTTCAGATTTTAGTAATTCGCCGTTTCGGCGATAACTTGGGCTAGAAAACTCGGATTTTTGCAAACGAGTACTTTTCGAAAAGGGAAAATCATGCCCGACAATTTTGTCAACTAGCCTAAAAGCTAGAAATGAAAGGAAGGGCTCGGAAAACGGCCCGGACAGAAGCAGTGCAAGAAGAATTTATAAACGGCTTAAAAACTTAGAGTGAACTCATGGTGAAGATTGAATAGGATTAGAAAAGGTTCATGACTTATGAGGCATTCTCAACCATTGGCTTGAAGGAACATAGAATTAGAGTACTTGAAGGTTCAATAAAGGAACTATTCGCTTAATGAAAACGTGAAGAAACGTCGTAACGACGGAAATTTAGGTAGGGTCGTGTTTATGGATTTGGAAACGATTTATGAATCGATGAACGGTGAATCGGATATAATGAAGGAATGAGCTTATGGCTACTTAGACATAGGGGGACTCATAATCTTGCTAAGAACACATGTGTACCCTTTAGCCATCAACAATACTTAAACAAATCCCAAAACTCACTCATTAAATCAATGGTTTGCTAAGGTATCTATAATCCTTTAGGCGGTATTCCTCAACATCAATCTAGCTTAAATTAGCTTAGAAACTCATCCAAACTATCTTAACAATACTACACATGTTACAAACTCATAAGAACTCCTTATACGACCCAATTTGCACATTTTAGGCTAAAATAGCAATAAAATTTCTGGGCAGAAACTTGTTGGTCGGCCCCTGAACATAGCTTCATATCTCACTCTCCCGATATCGTATGGCCACAAACTTTATGTTTCCGGAAAGCTTGAAGAATGACCTAAAACTTTTATGTTCACTCTCAGAGCCAATAAGGTCCCTAAACTGATGTAAATTGCCTATCAACCTACTGACTCAGAAAAACGTATAACAAGGTACACTTGGTCGTAACTCGGGCTATACATGCCGGATTGTCGAAATTCCAAAGCCTATAGTTAGCTAAAGACTTGGACTACCATTTCTAGTAAAAATCTGGGCAAAACTTCCATTTCATAACCTCTGTAAAAATCAGACATCAAAACAGAAACTTCTTTGGCCTTTTAATTTAACATGCATGCTCTTCTTTGACCTCAACTTGCATCAATTCTTACCCAAACCTCAAATTAGCCCTTACTCATAGTTTTTCCAGAATTAAAAGCTCAAAGAATACTCAACCAAGCTCACAAAACTCACATGCAACCATAGATTACACAAGCAAAAACATCCAACACTTAAATTAGCCCATAAATCAACAATTCCACCCCAAATTCATATCATCCAAGAGTAGAAACTTAAATAACATATAACTCACTTCCAAACAGCCCCTAAATCATCAATTTAGCCATTAAAATCCACATGCAAGTTAGAACTTTCTTTACTCATCAAGAACGAACAAGAATTACTTCCACTCTTCACCAAATTAACATGCATCTCTTTACCAATTCAAACCCTAACTTAACCACAACTTAAATTCATGCTTGATAATCATAAAGGAGATGAAAAACATCAAGAAAACATAAATTGGAAGCAGAATTTCAGATTATAAACAAAAGAATTGGGTTAGGGTTTGAGATTATACCACTTGAACTTTGAGGTGGGAGATTGAACAAGAGAAGGGAGGAAGGAGTGGTGGCCGGTGTGAGGGGCCGTCGGCGCCGGCAGGCTCGCCGGAAAACACCCGGGTGGGCGGCAGGGGAGGGTGGCGCACGGCTGGGCTGAGGAGAGGGGTGAGGAAGTGTGTTTGAGAGTTGGTAAAAATCTGATTTTTGAAATGAAAATAAACCCCCTTTAACCCCCCCCCCTTAACATATAAATACACCCCTAAAATAATTAACTCTTTTAATAGTAATTAACTTAGATAATTAGGGTTGTAATTTAGTTAGGTAAAATAATTGGTAATCAACCCAAATAAATTTACAACATAAAACTTGATAATATAAATTTAGTATATAACTAAATAAAATTTCCTTGGAATAAAAGTGGGTGGAAGACTAAGATTAAAATTATGTAAACTAAATTGATAGAACATACTAATAAAATAATTTGGGCCATAAAATGTACTTAGGTGGATCGAGTAGTATAAATCATAAAAGAAACGAAATTGAGAATAATATAACCTTCCTCGGTTTTAAACGTAAAAATTTTAGAACATAAAATAAATTATATAACTTATCGTAAAATATTCATAACCTCAAAATAATGTTCGTAAGGTAAGATAACATAAAATTAACCCCTTAACCATCGCCTTGCTCGAGACCTATCACGCATAAATAAATAAAGAGAAAAAAAACGTAACAACCAGTATAACAATAAACACGTCATAAATAGAGAAACTTTAATTAGCGTAATTCGGCTAATCAACGTACTTAGGGCCTTAATTAATACGGGTTTAGGGTGGGTCGTTACATTGGGAGATGTAATTATAAGAGGAGGATTTAAAGTTGATAATTTGGGTTTTTGGGCCCTAGTGACCGGCCACCCTAGGAAAAAGGGGATGGAGTTTGCTCTTTTGGGCCTAAGTATTATGGTGTATGTTTATATATACATAGCAATAAGGATGGAGTTTCATTTTTACAATTAAAACACCAAATACAATTCAAGCTCTCATCTCCCTTGAGACCCCTCACCTACCCATGGCCTTCCTCCCGACCGCTGAGCACTTGCCGCCACCGGACCATTTTGCAGCCACCGCGCCACACCTCCATCATCATCCTCCCTCATTCGTTCCTCCTTTAACAAGAGTAATCTAATTCCCCTTCTCTTCTCTTGTTTTCCTTATGTGAATCATGGGTACAATCTGATTTTAGGAGACTTTTTATGTTGTTTCAGAGATAAATCAATTAGTTTTGGAGTTCATCAAATAAAATGGAAGGAATTCAAGCACCAAAGGGAGAAATCTTGGGGTAAGTTTATGAAGAAAAATTGATTATTGTGTTTTTAATTGGTATTGTCTTGATAGATTATGACATGTATGTGACTTAGGAGGTTTAAATTCTTATGGAAGATTAAGTTATAGTTGAAAGGTAGATGCATGTGAGTAGATATGGTTTAAGTGAGTAAATTGGTGAAGTGAGTGAATTCTTGCATGGATGCATGTTCAATTTTATAAGGAAGAGTTAAAGTATGTGGAATTTGCCTTGCATGCACCTAATTCGAACTCCAACGAGGGTTTTCTTGATGATTATAACTCTGGAAATTTGTGTTCTTGGATGGAAGGCATGACTTGGAAAGTGATTAAGGTGAATTAGTGAGTTAAACATGCATGCAAGGGAATTTATGAAGTGATATTGCAATCTGGTTGAAAATTGGTTTTTCCAGAAAATGAGGAATGTGATTCTGAGCTATCTTATGACATTTTTAAGTAGATAAAAGTGTTAACTAACACCCGGTTTTTGCGGTTCGTCGTTTCGACATGTATATTAGGATTTATGGCCAAATTTGTAAAGCCGCGCAAAACTGAGAATTTCTGACGTCAGTTTATAAATGTACATTTTACGAATAGTTATAGGCTTTTATGGTTTAAGGGTTGAACATGAAAGTTGTAGGGGACATTCTGGGCTTTCCGGAATGGTATGATTTGCGTTCATAGGATACCGGGAGAGAGAGTTATGAGCTTTTATATGAAAAGCAAAAATCTGAGTTTTCCAGAATGTATTTTTGGGACTGCCTGTATTGTTGGTCAAAATCCGACCCTTTCCCATACTCAAATTAACTTATGGTTAAAATAATAGTTAAAGTATGAACCACGAGCTTTCCACGGACAGCTTACGGGCCCCAAACCGATTAGTATAACCCAAGTTATGGTATTCCGAAAAAGCTTGGTCGATAGGTTTATTTTTCTGGGCAGATTAGAGGAACAAGAGTTTTGACCTTCTTAGCCACGTTTCTAGTTCTCTTGGTCAACTACAAAATTGGAGTGCATGTTCTAAGCTTTCCAAAAAGTCCTTTTATGCCATGTTCTGATGCTTGCACGAGCAGTTATGATCTTATGAGTACGCCTTAGAAACTGAGATATTATTATTATTATTATTATTATTATTATTATTATTATTATTATTATTATTATTATTACTACTACTATTATTATTCCCGGAAAAATTCACTAAGTTATTCCTCCTAAGTTAGTACCTAATTCATGATTTCTTTTCTTTTAAGTCCCTTCAAGATATCGTTGCGCTACTGTTCAAGTCTCTACCGGATCAGTTTGTGTTCTTAAGTTTTCAGGTACGTATATCGCCTGATGTTTATGCATAATCGCATGATTTATTTCTTTATGCCAAGTTTATATGTCTATTTAATTGTTCATGCTTGCATGAAATCTCTTATAATTTGTGTTCAAAGGTTACGCAAGTTTTATGAATCTTAAATATCATGATCAAATTATCAAGTTAACTTACAATTTACTTTAAGGTCTTATTCTACTCGTCTCTTATGCTAAAACGTCTTACGTTAAGTTAATACTTTTATGCTATGGGTAATTCATAAGTTATGATCCATTACAAGAGTGACTTACATCCAATATATTTTAGAGGTATCTTCAAAGTTAAGAATGAGATTGGTTAAGGGTCTAATGGAATCAAATTTTTAAGGTTTAAGTTCCAAGTTTCTAAAATTTTTAATAAAGGCCCCGCCCATGCATAATCGTGCCGAAGAGCACCCCATGCTTGATCGTGCTTTGCGTACATCAGGGAAAATATGCCTATGGTGCCTAAAGTGCACCCCATGTAAATCATGTATGTGCCTTAGTGCACCCAAGGGATTATAGTTAGTGCCTTAGATGCGCACGCCATGAAAATCTGGCCAGTAGTATATTTATCCACCATCCGGATCTCCCGATCGGTCCGAGTATGCGCATACGGAGGCTTAGCCAATGATCGCAAGTAGGGGACCTTCAGGATAATAACAGGATAACCAAGTTTAAGTTTCTTAAGTTACTCAAGTCTTTTGAACCAAAGTAAAGCTTTATGACTTACATGCCAAAATGTTTATAATCCTTAGTTTATAAGGGTTAAGGTCAAGTTTATGTTATGGCTTTGTGTATTATGTAAGTCATGTATGATTTAAGTTCTTTTGAAACTATGTTATATTACTTTTAGTAATATATTATTTATAAGGTTATGATTATGTATGTTACTTTTACGAGGAAGAACTCAAAAGTATTTTCATTTAAGTTGTGATTTAAGTACAGGTTAAGTTATATTCCCCATTTACAGGTTAAGTATGGTCAAGCTATGTAAGTTATGCTAACTTTTATTGTATGTTTGTTATTTATATTGTTTTTAATGTTTTGGAACCGCGCTAAATTACTAAAACGAGTTACGAAAAGATTCTTACGTTATTAGGGGTATACGTACTGAGTTTAACTCACTTTTCGAAGTGTTATGTTTTCGTTTTAGGTATCTCGGCAAAGGAGAAGGGAAAAGCCCCGGAAGGACGAAACCCTAGAGCTGACAATCGGAGACTTAAGGTGGTTAAAGACTCTTTATGAAAGATTTAAGAGAAATTTGTGATAGTTTGGCTTGTATAAGTTTTATTGGGTTGTGTTATGTTGTCTTGAGGTGGTTCCAGTTAAGTTATGTCTTGATGATAAAGTTTGAAGTGGTTTATGTTTTGGTTGTTTCGTTGGGTTTTAGTCTTAGCCTTGTACACCTTCGTGGACAGCGGTAATACTCACAGGTGTTTATCCGCTGCTAATCATTGAATTAGCTATATCATCAGCTTAATCTACTGATTAGTAACATGGAGGTGTTACATCTAATTAACACAATCGTAGCTACTTGAGGGACAAGGAAGTTTTTAGGGTTTAATGGCGGGAGACTTGAAGGAATCTCTGAAGAATCTCACATTAACTACCGAAGAAGAGGAGATTAATGACTTTAACGACCCTAATGAAGCTAATGTTATAATTAGATTTATAATTATCATAATTTTAAAGGATGTGCACTTACAAAATATAAAAAGTTGTATGTTCATAAATTTATAGATATATATTTATAAAATTATATATATATTTATAAAATTATATGCTAAAAATCTAGACATACAATACCCTCAAAAAATATAATTCAATTTTCAAAAATCTGACATTTATTTTAGAAGGAGAGAGACAAAGTAAACGGCACATAGATTTTAATTAATTTCACGGATGTAACGGATTTGGTCTAATTCTTGTTGTTACTGGATTATGGGCTGGACAGAGTGGGGAATTCACAATACTTGACATGATTTCAGGCCCATAACAATAAAACAAGCAGTTCCAAGTGCCATTGTATTGAGCTAGGCCCAAAGTCTTTTTTTCATTGGGTTATTACTTTTTCTCATTGGGTTATTGACTCTAAATGATGGCTCAAAAAAAAAAAAAGACCATCTAGGATTAGGAGAACAATAAAGTTAGGGGACCATCAAAATTGATGTGACGTGATTTTTTTAAAAAAAATTTAAATTTTTTAGAGTTTTTAGAATACAATATTCCTAATAGAATTTTTTTTTAAAAAAAATAAATTCCAGGACAGTTCAGGAAAAAGTTTTTAAAAAATTAAAAAAAGGTGGTCCCCATATATTTTACAATTTAAGACCTTATTGTCCTCCTAATCCTTTATGGTCAATTTGCTTCTTGGGCCATCCTTTAGAGTCAATAACCCTTTTTCATTTGAGTATCAATTGGTTATTAGCGCCTTCCTCCCTAATTGTATGTCACAAAAACTAATTTATCAAAACCAACAAACATTGGGAATGTGGTGGAAGTTTACAAAGTGTCAAAAATACCCTTAACAGTACCCTTGGATTGCAAAAAAAGACTATGAGGTCCCCTTTATTTTGTGGTATCTATTACCAGGGCCCTATAATTCTAAGACTAATTATGAGGTTCTCATATTTACTCGGTATCTAATTTTTTGGTCGAATTTAACTGACTTTCATATCTGGACTAACTAAATGACGAAAATGCCTTCATAAGTTCCGACATTGACTCAACCTTTTTTTTTCCAATTTGAATTTACTTTGATGATTATATATTTTTGAAGGCTTATCTTTCGCAATAATTGGTTATACGTCCAATAACAAACTAGAGCAGTGAAGGGGAGGGATTTTGAGGAAAGAGGGGAAAAAGAAGTAGAATGAGGTCTCATTCTTTGGATGAGTTATTTTCAAGTTAGGATAATAAGGTTTGGATAAGTTAAAATAAGTTAAAATAATGTATGATGCGTTTTTGGGAAATTGTGTTTTTAGAGTGGATTTTTTTTTGGGAATTGTGTTAGGTCGGGATAAGTTAAGATAAGTTAAGAGTTAGAACCAACTTGACAAAAGAACATGCCCTAAAACTCTAAATGAAAATAAATAAGCAAAGGGAAAATTTGAAAAGAATTTAATCTTTAAAGTTTCCCACCAAAAGACTCATCTAAAAATTCATGCCCCTCACTAGAATTAGCTCAAAAAATTATATACCAAGTAAATATAGGGACCTCATAATTAGTTTTAAAATTATAGGGACCTGATAATAGACACTACAAAATAAGAGGGACCTCGAAGTCATTTTTTGCTTGGATTGAGGTAAAGAGATTATTTAGCGACAAAAATTGGTATTATGGTTGTTGAAATTGTAAAAGTTAAATTTTTTAACAAATAAAAAGGGAAAAGTAGTTAGAAAATCCGAAAAATAATTAGGAACGGAGGCAGTACTTTTAGTTTCAACGTCACTTACAACCAAAGGTGCACGCAAAATTACACTTGGGTAAATTGACCTAAAGTAAAGATCTCCAACTAATTAATCCAAAATTTGATATTTCTATTGGCCGTGAGAACTCCATCCTAAAGAGCTCCAAAGTTTATGTTAGAAAAAATAGAAGGATGAAGTTGTTGGAGTGTTTCAAGAGTTAAGAAGTATAAGGTAATAAGTTATAAGCTAAGGATTGACCGGGAAGGTCAAAATCTAGCTTATCAAGTAAAATGGACCCAACATGGACCGTGCCAGGCAAGACACGGGTCGTGCTGGGATCCAGAGAGTCAGAAAAAGGCTCCCTGGGTCAACACGGACCGTGCTGGTTCAGCACGGGTCGTGTTGAGGCCACCACGATCCGTGGTTTCCGAACACGGACCGTCTTGGAGCCCAGTCGAGCTCTTTCTCAAAATTTCTTAATTTTAGCCTTGGGCATTAATGCGTGGGGTATCTTTTCGGATTATTCTTGACTAATATTCTCAGTTAAGATTAAGACCCCATAGACAAAACTCCCAAACCATGCTATAATGATTGTCAAGTTTGAATGAGCTTTGAATGCTCCACTTCCTATAAATAGTGGATGTTTTTCACTCATCCAACACACCTCGATTTCTTCGGTGTTGAACTGTAGCAACTTCTTGAGAGTTTCTTGAGAGATCTTTTACTTTGCTTACAAGAGGTTAGGTTTTACCCTTATGTCTATTCACGGTTTTCTGAATAAGTCTTAAGGGGAGACATGTTTGACTCTCGACTCCTAGCTACCCAAATGATCCCTCATTTTGTGCAAGTGACCGTGTTCCTCCATATTTCTAACAGAAGTCTTTGGTGAAAATTAAGTGATGACGGTTATGAAAATAATCCGAAAACCTAAGTCAACCACCAATATAGCTCATAGTGAACTCTAGGAAATCAAAGAGATCGATACGAAGATAGCATGCAAGGTTGTTATACTTAGCATGTTTGTGGTACGTTGATCATCGATGATCAAGTTATAGATGTGGAGCATTTAGAAAGAAACAAGGGAAAAAAAATAAAAAACATAATGGTTGATCCATTTTAGGTTAATTTGCGGTTTTATTGAGTTTTATTCGTGTTTTGAGACTTTGTTTACACCACCTTAATATATTGTATATATCTTATGTATTTGGTCGTCAATTTTTATTGTAACATCTATGATGTGCTCTATTAGCCTTTTAAAACGTTCAATAATAAAAAAAATAGATACTCCTTTCGTTCCATATTAATTGTCGTTTTTGGAAATCGTGCGGTTAAATTTCTTAAATTTTGACCATTAATTTCTCAATATATACAATGAGTTGATATATAAAATTATCGTCATTAGATTCATAACGAAAAATACTATCATAAAAGTATAATATTGCAATTGTTAATAACATATTATGTAAGAAATTATCAATCAAAGAGTGACATTGGAGACTATAAAAATCAAAATTATGACAATTAATATGGGACGGAGGGAGTATAAATTAGAATTCATTTCTTCACCCTAATTCATTTTCGGAAATCTCGTTTGTTGAATTAAAATCAACCGATCGACATCAGCCCAATCCAAAATGACCAAATGGGAACCCAAATTAATGTCAACTCGACCAAACCCAATTTAATGACTCAATTACAGGTTCACACAAAATATTATAACTAGATTCTAATCAAGACTAATTGCTTGAGTGCGTGATATCTATAATAATATAAAAGTAATATATTCGAAATTTGAAATACTCAACTTAGAGTGATTGTAGGGGTTATCGGCCAATCAGAGTAAAGAAAAAAAAATCAATGTTAAAAATATAGTAAAAAATTCCCGCCCATGAAATAATAATAAAAAAATCGATTTAAAAAAATAATAAATAAGAAGTCTAATCAGATTAAGAGTCTACCTTATCTAATTAGAAGTCTACTTCCCACCCCAATTAGGACTTTACCTCTCACCCAAATATAATTAGGACTCTACCTCCCGACCTAATATATAAACGTCGAAACATCTTTCATTCTCTTCCAATCTGTCAACTATTAACATTTGCAACCATTGAATTTTCGGGAAACCTGCAAATACAAACAGGTTAATTTTCGAAAAGTACTATTTCCTCGGCAACTCCACCATATATTTCGTTTTTTTTTTCAAATCAAATACTGCTTCCTCTTCTATCTCTATCACTTTCTTCTCTCTCCCTAAACTCCACCCTAATTTCATTTTAACTTCACTATTTCTCTCTCTCAATCCAAGAACAGTATACATATCAAATTCTCTCTGATTTTAGCAAATTACTACTCGAGATGTGGCACTTTCAGAGTTTTCTGAATGTTGGCGCTTCCGAAACCTATCTACAAACCAATTAAGAGCAGTATATAAGAACTGTATATATAACATTGCAACCAAATTTCTGTATACATGAGAGATATTGCTTGCCTTTGTTTTTATTTTCTTGCTATAGGAATTTTTACGTCAGGCCTGAAGAATATACCTTAGTTATTGATGCTACCTAATATTTGTTGCTCTATGTTTCATCATATTGAACAATTGTGTACCCTTAAAATATTTGTTTGTTGTGATTATTCTTTGGACTGTTTAAAATACACTTACAGCAAGACTATGCATATCTCTCAAATTAAATTCCATTAATTAGTCTTTAGGGTTGAGTTGATTGATTGATATTTTGTTCAATAATTTGTTGGGTTTTATGTGATGCATTATTATACAAGGTGTTGGTCACCTATACAGCCATACAAAGGTATGTTTGTGTAAGAGTGAAATGTCGTTTTGTCATCATATCTAAATCCTAATTCTTTTGTCTTAGTTTATATTTGGACAAGTTGTAAATAATCTACTTTCTATTAATGATATGTTAATATGAATCCAAGCAGGTTCTCCTGGTGTACGAGTGACAATAAAGGTAAAACATCAAGGCTACATAGCTGGAATTTAGGAAGCTCACAATAGAAGAAAATTCGATGAACGTCAGTTGTGTATAATAGAGATTGTTCATAGAATTAAGAGGAATATATGGTTATGTAGGAGATTTGATATTGTTCATAGAATTCATTCAAGCATCATATGTGTATAAATAATATTTTGCATGGATCATATATGGTTATATAAGAGATTTGATACTGGTGTATATATAGGGTTAAGTGAATTTTGCCATTTCATTTACGACATGGTAATAAAGGTCGTTGCCTTTTCATTTTCGACTTATATGATATTGTTTATGAATAAAGTAATGTCACATGCTTCTTTCCAATGAAATAATAGGCAACGAACGATTTCTAAATTATGGGTAATTATTGGAATTTGTATATCTAAATTGCAAGATGTAGGGTAAAATTGTTCCATTTGACCACTCCATTTCCTGCCCGGGCAAGATTTCGGAGTATTGGTTTTTATCATTCCAAGTCGCTTCTTTTTTTACTTGGATTGAGAATGTTTGGTAATATATTTATTTTTTAAAACAAAAATGACATATTTATTTTATACTATTTAAAATTTTAAATATCCCGTGCATCGCACTGGTCAAGGACTAGTAATAATATAAAAGTAATATATTTGAAATTTGAAATACTCAACCCAGAGTGATTGTAGGGGTTATCGGTCAATCAGATTAAAGGAAAAAAATAGATTTAAAAAATACAGTAAAAAATTCCCGCCCATGAAATAATAATTAAAAAATCGATTTAAAAATAATAAAAAACAAGAAGTCTAATCAGATTAAGAGTTTACCTTTTCTATCAAAAAATTAAAAAAAAGATTAAGAGTCTACCTTATCTAATTAGAAGTCTACTCCCCATCTCAATTAGGACTCTAACTCCCACTCAAATTTAATTAGGACTTCACATCTCACCCAAATCTAATTACCACTCTACCTCCTGACCTAATATATAAACGTCAAAACATCTTTCATTCTCTTCCAATCTGCCAACTATTAACATTTGAAGCAATCATTGAATTCTCCGCAAACCTGCAAATATAAACATGTTAGTTTTCGAAAAGTACTATTTCCTAGGTAATTCCACCATATATTTCGTTTTTTTTCCAAATCAAATACTCCTTCCTATTCTATCTCTATCACTTTCTTCTCTCTCTCCATGAACTCCAAATTTTGTTCTTGCTTCCCTTTCTCTATCTCTGTATTTTTCTCTCTCTCAAACCAGAAGCAGTATGTATATCAATTTCTTTATGATTTTAGCAAATTACTACTCGAGATTTGGCACTTCCAGGGTTTTCTAAATGTTGGCGCTTCCGAAACCTATCCACAAACCAATGAAGAACAGTATGCATATAGAACTGTATATATAACATCACAACCAAATTTCTGTATACATGAGAGATATTGCTTGCCTTTCTTTTTATTTTTTTGCTGGAGGAATTTTTACGTCAGGCCTGGAGAATATACCTTAGATATTGATGTTACCTAATATTTGTTGCTCTTTGTTTCATCAGATTGAACAATTGTGTACCCGTAAAATATTTGTTTGTTGTGATTATTCTTTGGATTGCTTAAAATACACTTACAGCAAGACTATGCATATCTCTCAAATTAAATTCCATTTAGTCTTTAGGGTCGGGTTGATTGATTGATATTTTTCCAATAATTTGTGGGGTTTTATGGATGCATTGTTATACAAGGTGTTGGTCACCTATACAGCCATATAAAGGTATGCTTGTGTAAGAGTGAAATGTCATTTTGCCATCATATCTAAACCCTAATTCTTTTGTCTTGGTTTATATTTGGACAATGTGTAAATAATCTACCTTCTGTTAATGATATGTTAACGTGAATCCGAACATGTTCTCCCGGTGTACGAGTGACATTAAAGGTGATACATCAAGGCTATATTGTTGGAATTTAGGAAGCTCGCAATAGAAGAAAATTTGATGGACGTCACTTGTATATAATGGAGATTGTTCATAGAATTAAGAGGAATATTTTTTTACTAACACACTCGGAATTCATTCAAGCATCATATGTGTATAGATAATATTTTGCAATGATCATATATGGTTATGTAGGAGATTTGATATTGGTGTATTGTATAGAGTTCAGTGAATTTTGCCCTTTCATTTACGACATGATAATAAAGGTCGTTGTCCTTTCATTTTCGACTTATACGATATTTTGCAACAAACAATTTCTAAATTATGGGTAATTAATTGAAATTTATCTATCAAAATTGCAAGATGTAGGGTAAGATTGTTACATTCGACCACTCCATTTTCCGCCCGGGCAAGATTTTAGATTATTGGTTTTTATCATTCCAAGTCGCTTTTTTTTTACTTGGATTGAGAATGTTTGGTAATATATTTATTTTTTAAAACAAAAATAACATATTTATTTTAATTATTTTATACTATATAAAATTTTAAATATCCCGTGCATCGCACGGGTTAAGGACTAGTTTTCTTTAATAATTATATATATATATTTATCAATTATAAGAATATAATACTTATTGGTTAGATCAAGAAATATAAACAATAGAAAATGCATATTTTATGTACAGTTTTATATTTATGAAAAAAATATAAATAAATAATTATTTTTATATTGTTGATAAAGTGTAATAACCCTCAAAGTAATAAAAATACCTCTATAATTATTTAATTAGACTTACATTTAACTTTATGAGTGATTTAGGTAAAATACAAGGTGGTTATCAACCATCTTGCATCGAAATATTTATCATTTTGCTATTTTTTTCTTCTTCTCACTCAATCGTTCTCTTTTTTATTTGAATAATTCTAATAAATGACAAGAACAGTAAGTGAAAAAATAATTTTAAAAAATAATAATTCAAGAACAGTAAACTTCACTCATTTTATAAAGAGAATCCACACACACACAAATATATATACTAGGTAAAATCTTAGACCGTCTAAAGTGTTTGTTTGTTGCCTTTATCATATAGATGAAAAGAAAATCAAATTAATCAAAAGTCAAAAGTCAAAGGCTCAAAGCTGGATTGATTGTCCCCTAGTGTATGATTACCCTTCCGGTTAGATTGCCAACAACTCAGCGATTGTGGTGCAAGGACAGCGCGAGCCCTGGCCCCAAATTATACCATACATTGTGATTGATTTTTATTTTTCTTTTAAAACCAACCGCCAAAAGGCACTACTCCAATTCATTAGCAAGAATAATTAAATCGTCTCGGGCTCAGACAAAAATGGCCGCAAGACCCTCCTCTAACCAAATCCTCTCATAAGGATTGTAGGATTGCAAGTGAATGAGAGAATGAACTACTTTATTTCCCCTCTACAGACATGAGTCCAAGAAATAAAAACAAAATATACTATTCAACAATTCGGTCACGACCTCATTTATGTGCAAAACAAATGGTGTTCATTCGTTGATAACCCGTCGTCTTTCCTTTAATTTGTTCTTCCTTTTTATTTTTAGTTTTATTTTTGTTTTTGTTTACAATATTTGTTTTGGCTTGTGGCTTTGACGTTGAATTTTTAAAAGAGCAAATTAGATGAGACCTGAATGCATTATTTTTCACATTGGATTTTAATTGCAATTGGGCAAGTGGTCTGAACATTATTGCATCATTTTTGTTATTCTGCTCTCTAACTCTTGCTGTAATATTTTACATGGATCATTATCCAACTTAAACAGACTACATGCTAATAAACAAGGCATATATTCATGTATTTGTGACCACAAATTTTACTAGTAAAGCAAATAAAATAAAGTAATTAGTTAATAAATATAGTTTGTATTAATTTCAAATAATCTTAGTTACAACTTTTATATAACTTATTATGAAAGAAGTTAAAAGCTTCATTTTGCTTGCAGTTTCAAAAATATAGGGAGCACATTACATCCTTACGGAGCTCTAGGAATTGCCCACTTAGTCAAAAGTTCTAGCCCCTATTGGTAATTTATAATGTATGGTTGAAGGGATCGTTTGTTAAGTTTAGTATTATTGTTGATGTTTATATCCTCTAAAGCTAAAGTTGGTAGGTGTGGATTGAAATTTGGTTCTACGAGATTTGTATCTAAACTTGAGGGTGATAGAGTAATTATCGCAATAAACAATAGAATTGTAGGTGGTCGTGAACAGTAGAGTGTAAAGACCATAAGTGCAAGGTTCAAAGGGTATAGAGATGGATCCCATAGACTAGACAAATTATATAGTTTTTTCCTCCCCTGGATTCAAAAGGTGTGGTAATTGACATGATTAGTAGGGATTGTTGCTGATAATCTTGTAAATTTGATAACTATTGATGATCCTGAAAAGATTGCAGATAGCGTTGAGGTGGTCGAGGACTCTCTTGTTGCTAATGAGGTTCGTTCTAAGTCTACATATGAGAGGTCATACAAGAATTGTGTTATTAGAGAAATCAACATGATTGTGATGACCTTAGAAGGGCGGTGGCAAATTCTGATACTGACTGCACTCTTAGTTTTATAGATGGCTCTCACTCTGCTGACTCCGACTTTGACTTGCCAACAGATTTTGGGGGTCTTTCCCTGGATCTAGGAAAGTCTTTATTAGGCAGAAAAGAAAAGAGAATGAAATGATTAAATCTAAGTGGCATTTGATAAGACAAACAGTTTGGAGGACTACTCCTTCAAGGGGTTTGGGTCTTAACAAGAGAAATAAAAATCAAGTTGTAAGGAGTATTGTCAACCGAGAAGATAGAATGATTAATATGGATAATTTAGAAAAATCGTATGTGAGAAACCATTCTATCAATGACATCATTGCTCGCAAAACTATGGAGGTTGATATTGATTTTGAGTTTTTGAAAACAGAGAATAAAGAGAAATCAGTAAGAGATTTAAGAAGATGATGCAAGAGGATAGAATGCCTCGTTTGAAGGATTAGACTTGAACATGTTACAATATATGAGCTTCGTAAGAAACTAATGTATTGTGGGTTGCCTCTTTTATTTTCTTGAGGCTCTCGCATTGTTTATTTTGTTGCTTCCCTTTATTGCTTTTCGAGGTATTTTGTTGTTTTTTTTTTAATCACGGTCATGTTGTTATTTTGTAATTATTTGTATCTTTGATGAGAAGTTCAAATCTTTCCTGGCTCTAAATAATTGAAGAAAGGAGCTCTACTCCTATGCTAGTATATCATTGGTTTAGACTCCACTATATACATGTATACTTAGAGTATTCCCCTATATAATAAACTATATAGAGTATATCTCCATCTTAATTTTCTACATAAGTATTCCTCTATTAAAATTGAAATGTTGGAAATTGTACTATTTTCTCTCTTGTCATGGGCGATAGATCATAACAGATAGCATTAATGCATGCATATTGATCATTTTTAGATGGACAAGTAATAAATCTTGTAGTTCAATCTCTTTGAATATGAATGAATGAATTTATTCTTGAATAAAGGTCATAGAAATTTAGTTCGTTTAAGAGGAAGTGTTTGATAATCGCTCATGAGTGAGCAACACATGTTTGAGATTTTTTTTGGAGTGGTCACCGATTTAGAGAGCGTATTTGAGTTTCTCCTAGGGTTTCTGAAAGGAAATTCAAAGTACTACATCCAAACTACAAATAAAGTGGAATTGAAACAAAGATGACAGAAATTATGACAAAATCAAGCAAGTAGCCGAGTGAATGAAAACAAACACAGGGAATACATGGGAAACCCAAGAACTAGAGGAAAAAAACTCATGGACGTCGACATCTAGAAAATGAATCCACTATGAACAGGAAAGAGTATGGCTATCATATTCCAAGTGTATAATTCGATCCTTCAACGTAGATTATACCCTAATCTCAACAACTCTCTCACACTCTAAAATAGTATAGGATTACAAGGAGAGTACTTTCTCTCTATCTCTCTCTCTCTCTCTCTCTCTCTCTCACTCACTCACTCACTCACTCACACACACACACACACACACAACTAAATAGCGGCTCAATTACTAAAACACCAAAGTTAGGGTTAAATAACTAACACCTATATATGTTGGGCCCTAGGATGATCCAATGAGCCATAATATCCAACTATATCTACCTTGTACCATGATCCAATTCATCGGTCCAAAAAATCACCCTGTCCGCCACCGCTAACTCACCTCTTCATGGAGCGTGTCCCCGAAGGGCTCTCAAATCATGTGGACAACCACTAAGTCCAATCAATGCTCAAACTTAGTGATAGAAAGTGACTTAGTCAGCATATCTATAGGATTTTCTGAAGTGAACCTTCATGACAGTAATCTCCCTTGCAGTATCTGCATCTCTAATGAAGTGATACCTGACATTTATATACTTGGACTTGAAGTGATAAGCGTCATTCTTGGTAAGATAAATAGTGCTCTAGCTATCTGAATACACCACAACCATACCTTGTGGTACACCAAGCTCCATAACCAAACCTGTCAACCAAGCAGCGATATACTCAGCCTCAAAAGTAGAAAAAGCTACTATAGACTAAAGATAAGCCATCCAGGACAAAACACCTCCATGCAGAGTGAACACATAGTGTGAACCGTGCCGGGCTCGGGTCCGAGCCTCCAAAGTCGGGCTTGTGCGTTGTAGCGAAGAGGAAGTAACCCCGACCCGACATGTCCGCCCTAAACCCACGCACCCGGTCACTTTCAAGAACAAATACACCTTCTCCAAGAGTGGGGCGTTGAGTGTCAAGCTAGCGTGGCTTGGGCAAGTCGTACGATGTTGGAGCTTGGAGAGACTAGGGTTTGCTCCAACAGCCCGGAGGCCTCGGGACCGGACCAGGCCATTCCGAGATTGGAGAATGGGAGGTATCGGGGTGCGGGTGTAAAACCCCGGAAGCAACAAAGTCCAAGCACAAGAGGGTGTCATGCAGCAGGTCGTCACGCCCGTGACGCCTTTGGTCGCGCCCGTGACGCATCAGTCCAGGTCGTCACGCCCGTGACCTTCGCCAGGTCACGACCATGACCCGCTGCGGCATTTTGGGGAAATTAGGAAGAAGTTCGTCACGCCCGTGATGATTCAGCGTAGCGCCCGCTACGATCGCGCGCCCGAAAATCGCCTGGAGTTTTCGCTCTGGTCACGCCCGTGACCATCTGGCGTAACGCCCGTGACGACGTTGTTTTGCGTGTTTTGCTTGGTTTAAAACGCTGAGTTTTGCTTATGTTATAAATACTTATTTAGCACTTTTTCCAAGGCAGCTTTTGATGATTATGAACATGCTTATGCATTGGTTAGGGTTTCCCTAAGTTTTCTCTCAAAATCTAGATTACTTTATCCATTGATTAATGGTGGTGTTTCTAGTCATTCCTTTATTGATCATTCGATGGATTCTTCCTTTATGATGGTCATGGTGGGGTGTTAGGCTTTGGTGGTGGAATCTCCTTTATCCAAGGTCATATCCAATCCCTTTGGTGTTCAAGGTTATTGCTATTGGTTGATTTTGGTTATTATTCTTGTTATTATTCAAGTTCAAGGCTATTGTTGAGAAGTTCAAGCATGGGTGATTGAGATGTTCATCTTTCTCCCCTTATTCTATTGCTTATGGATTTTCTCTCATCTCTTCTACAACAACAACTCAAGCTAAGTCTTCAATCTCTCCCACCGCGCCACGCTCCATTTGGTATCAGAGCCACGGTTTGTTCTAGCTTGAGTTTTCATTTTTGTTCTTGCAAGTAGAGATTTCTATTGTTGGTTTTTGTTGGTTTTGATTGAAGTATTGGTGTTCTCCATCCCTTGTGCCTCCAAGTGTGTTGGAGAAGTTGTTATTGCTATTGTGTTTGTTGATTTTGATGCATATTGGAGCTTTGAGGTGAAGTTGGAAAATTTATGCCCGCAAGGTGTTCGATAAAATGCCCAAGTGAGAAAAACACAAAGAACCCTTAGCCAAACACAAGCCAACTACAAGAAAACCCCCAAACTCCACAAAATATCCCAAACACAAACCGTCCCATACCCTTCCCTCGATATGGATGGTCACGATGATTCTGATCGAGAGGAACCTAGCCACCGGAAGAGTTTCCGAGTCTAAGGAATTGAGGACCGACTCGCCACGATGGACGAGAGGTTCACTTCCCTTGAGAATCATAACGCTAACATCGAGCGGACCCTTCTGGAGATTGCGGCACAAATGAACAATTTGACAGTGCAACGTTAAGGGCAACCACAAGCTGAACGTCGGAGGCGTGCACAAAGCCCTATCCGTCCTCCTCCAAACTTTGAGTCGAGTGACAATGCTAGAGACTCTCCACGACACCGAATTCGTCGGAATGTACATGATCCACTCCCTCGTGACGACTTCCAGGACGTTAAGATTGACATCCCCGAATTCAACGGCTCCACCGACCCGGATGACTACCTCGAATGGATCCAAATCTTGGATAGGATTTTTGAAGCCGAGGATTATAGTGATGAACAGGCCTTCAAGATTGCGAGATTGAAACTCACCAAGGTTGCATCCTTTTGGTTTGAGAATGTCAAGGCACAAAGAGCTAAGGAGGGTCGAGCAAAAGTCACCTCATGGACAAAGCTAAAGCGATTAATGAATCGACGATTCTTGCCTAGTACTTACAAGCGAGACCATGAACTCATTTCATCACTTGATGGGAAAAGAAGAAGAAATGATTCCTCCCGGGAAAAGTCATTCTACTGTTCCCCACTAACGACCTTTACGTTCCAAAAATGTGTCAAATGTAGACGTGTGGGACACGATTCTTTGCAATGTCCAACAATGGCTATGGTTGAAGCTTGGATTGAGGAATCCTTTGGTGTGGAAGAGCATACAAGTGACATGGTAGAAGAGGCTAAGCAAGCAAAGGTCGATTCCTTGCCCGACGAGGGAGCTTCCGTTGAACCTTGTGAGGCTTCCGAAGCTATTGTTGAAGTTCCAAGCCAAGAGGTGGTTGAGAACATCGATTTTTCCCTTCCTCTTATCCTTGTTGAAGAGGCCCAAGAAGATGTTCCTTTGGGTTTATCATTGCCACCAACCAAGGAATCAAACAACAATGGCGATGACTCCCATTCCCTTCCATCCGTGGGCACCAAAATTCTTCTCAATGGGAAGAATAAGGTAACTGAAGACTCTCCTTTGAAATTTATTGAATCATGCTTGAAAGATGGACGATGTGGTGTAGAGTCTTTGGGTGAGTCGTGCATGATCTTTGGGAGACATTGGTTGTTTGATGAAGTTTGTTGGCGAGATAAGTTGCATGATGAGCATGTGAAGTCCCCGGTTGAAAATTCCCCATGTTTTGAGTGGCTTACTAAGAATCTTGGTGTTCATTTGGAGTCTAGTGGTAAATTTGGGTTTCATGATGCCTTGATTCTAGTTAAACCTAAGTTTTTGAGCTCTTCAATTGTGTCGTCCTTAGATGAATATTGCTTGCATGTTGGTCGTTGTGATGTGAACTATTTGAACATGCCATACATGATGTTTGGTCGACATTGGTTATTTGAGGAATTGTCGTTGAATAAGTACTATTGGAAATTTGGCGTGCAATGTTTTTGGGAGAGTATGTTGAAAGAAAAACATTTGTTTGACGGTGATCACTTGAACCCCCTAGCCCCACATAAAATCAAACCTTGGGTGGGAAGTGAGTTGAGGAACCTTCTCCTTTCGAGCGAAACACGGGTTGATTGTGCTCTTGGTGAGGACAAGCGATCCATAGCTTTGTCTTTATCGAGTCGCGAGCTTAGTGAGGTTGAGTGTTCCCTAGCTCCACAAAAATTTCATCATTCCATCCTTTGTCCTTCACCCCCAAGCCTCTTCAAGAATTCATATTTCTTCAAACAAGGCGGAGTTCATAGTGCGGTCATGATCGGTTTGTTGGAGGATTCAAGTAATGGGACGCTGGGGCGAGCCTTCATTTTAACTCCCAAGAGTTGAGGGCAACTCTTTTTCAAGAGGGGGAGTATGAACCGTGTCGGGCTCGGGTCCGAGCCTCCAAAGCCGGGCTTGTGCGTTGTAGCGAAGAGGAAGTAACCCCGACCCGATATGCCCGCCCTAAACCCACGCACCCGGTCACTTTCAAGAACAAATACACCTTCTCCAAGAGTGGGGCGTTGAGTGTCAAGCTAGTGTGGCTTGGGCAAGTCGTCCGATGTTGGAGCTTGGAGAGACTAGGGTTTGCTCCAACAGCCTGGAGGCCTCGGGACCGGACCAGGCCATCCCGAGATTGGAGAATGGGAGGTATCGGGGTGCGGGTGTAAAACCCCGGAAGCAACAAAGTCCAAGCACAAGAGGGTGTCATGCAGCAGGTCGTCACGCCCGTGACGCCTTTGGTCGCGCCCGTGACGCATCAGTCCAGGTCGTCACGACTGTGACTCGCTGCGGCATTTTGGGGAAATTAGGAAGAAGTTCGTCACGCCCGTGACGATTCAGCGTAGCGCCCGCTACGATCGCGCGCCCGAAAATCGCCTGGAGTTTTCGCTCTGGTCACGCCCGTGACCATCTGGCGTAACGCCCGCGACGACGCTGTTTTGCGTGTTTTGCTTGGTTTAAAACGCTGAGTTTTGCTTATGTTATAAATACTTGTTTAGCACTTTTTCCAAGGCAGCTTTTGATGATTATGAACATGCTTATGCATTGGTTAGGGTTTCCCTAAGTTTTCTCTCAAAATCTAGATTACTTTATCCATTGATTAATGGTGGTGTTTCTAGTCATTCCTTTATTGATCATTTGGTGGATTCTTCCTTTATGATGGTCATGGTGGGTTGTTAGGCTTTGGTGGTGGAATCTCCTTTATCCAAGGTCATATCCAATCCCTTTGGTGTTCAAGGTTATTGCTATTGGTTGATTTTAGTTATTATTCTTGTTATTATTCAAGTTCAAGGCTATTGTTGAGAAGTTCAAGCATGGGTGATTGAGATGTTCATCTTTCTCCCCTTATTCTATTGCTTATGGATTTTCTCTCATCTCTTCTACAACAACAACTCAAGCTAAGTCTTCAATCTCTCCCACCGCGCCTCGCTCCATAGTGTGTCTCATATCGAGATTTCCACCATAATCTACATCAACATATAGCCTGCAAGATCATTCGTTGCAACTCTACCTCTGCTATGCACTAAGCCCTTGTCCAAAGTACCCTTCACATAGTGAAGGATCCACTTCACACCTTCCCAATGCTCTTTCCTTTAAACTGCATATATCTACTTACCATATTAACTACATATAACAAGTCAGGTTTAGTGCATACCGGCCATAGCATACATCAATTATCAACTGCACTAGCATATATAAGGAACATTAGACATCTTCTTAATCTCCAATTGACATTTAAAACAACACTCAACAGACAGTTCAAAATGAGTAACTAAGGGAATAGAAACTTCATTACAGTTTCATATGTTGAACCTATCCAACAACTTTTCCAAATACCTCTTTTGAGATAGAAACAACTTTCCTGCCTTTCGATCTCTCTATATCTCAATCTACAAACTGTTCTTTGCTGCACCAAGGTCCTTCATCACAAACTCTTGACTGAGTTGAGACTTGAACTTACTAATCAATGACATATCCCTAGATGTTATTAACAAGTTATCCCCATAAAGCAATAGTAAGTAAACAAATGACTCATTATCAAACTTCCTGCAGTACACACAGTTGCTATATTTGCTTCTAGTTTAGCCATATCTAATTATAAAGGTATCAAACCTTTTATACCACTGTTAATGTGCCTGCTTAAGTTTATTCAAGGACTTCTTAAATCTACACACATGTCCCTCTTTTCCAAGAGTAACAAACCCCTCTAACTATCTCATATAGATCTCCTCTTCCAACACACCATGGTCCATGGAGGAACACAGTCTTAATTACATCCAGTTGTTCTAACTCCATGTAAAATAGAGCAACAAATGCAAGCAAGTATCTTGATTTATATGATTTATAAACTATACAAAAATAATTATCTATTATTTTTTTCATAAATATAAAACTATGTATATGAGTATTTTTTATTACAGCTGATGATATAAGGCTATTGGCAAGGTCATCTGCAGCTCGAATGGTACAACTCACAATGATGATCAACACTTAAAAAGTGAAATATGTTAGTGCAATGTAGCGGTGAGCAAAAATTTCGGAAATCTCGGTCCTATCCCACTCTCGGTAAAGTCTAAGTCCCAAAATCCTGCTCCAAGTGGGAGTGGAACTAAAAATGATGTCCCGGTCAACGACGTGACCAAGAGTGAGACTTAACCTCATTTCCCGCTGCCGATCCCGATTCTCGTTTACATATATATATTAAACAAATCAAGTGATTTCATGATGATCGATTAGGATCGATAAACTTGTCTAAATTAATTTGTGTTCACTCTTTGGATATATTTTATTTATTACTATTTCGAGCTTGTATTTTTTCGGAAAAAGACGTTATATATTAGACATTATGTAATTTTAATTTGGAAAAAAGTGGCTATGTAAACAAACCGATGCTAACATTTATGAAATTTTAAAATCGTATTACTTATTGTTGGTTGTTTATAGAAATAAATTAAATAATAAGTGCAAAAAATTAAGAAACTGGGACTAGGCCTGATTGGTACAACTAGAGAGGAATGGAATGAAATGAAATTTAATACATAGAGGAATGAAATGGAACGTCATTCTTTGACATCATGTGTTTGGTTGATCAAAAGAATGAAATATCATTATTATTGTTTGATCTAAATATAGAATGAAGTCAAATAATAAGTAATAAATATTATTATTGTCAAATTAATTTTTAATTGTTAATATTTTAACATTATTATTATTTTAAATTTTATTATTATTATTATTATTATTATTATCATCATCATTGGAAATGTTCAAAGGTGAATTAAAGAAAAATATGAAAAATAAAATTATTGGTATAAATTATTTTTATTTTTGAAGATAAATATTGATATTTAAGGAATGGTATGTGAAACCTCCCAAAAAGGAGAGGTATCAAGTCCCCTTCAAATGGGGGGAACTTGAAGCCTATGGATATGAAATTTCATTCCTTAAATTTTCAACCAAACACAAAACAAAGGAACTTGATACATTTAAGTATGAAGTTCCATTCCACAGTCTCAACCAAACAGACCCAAAAGATTCCCGATTCATTTCCCATTCCCGGTGGAATCGAAATCGAGAGCAAAGAACCGGAAGCGAGAGCAGGAGTAAAACTTTACTTCCGATCACAACCAAGACCGGGACCTCCAAAAATTACCAGGATCTCAATCCCACTCACCCAAGGTATGTGCATAACACTAGTACAATTCTAAAGTTGAGGGAGTTGTGATATCTGGAAGCCTTGTTGAAGCTGTGCCCCTATAGTACTATGTTATATTCTACTTTATTGACAAATGGTTCATTGATTTGTACTTATACAGGACTTGCAAATAGACAAGACACAACTAAATAATTGTAATTCCCTAGTATTTAGACTCATGCATTGCATGTGCAATATTTGACATCGGTGAATTGAATTATAATTTGTAAATTATATTTTCTTTCAAACAGGGTCTATAGGATGGATTTGGGGCGGGGAATCTCCGAATCTGTCGGGGCCCCGCCCCGCTCTAGGGAAAAATCCCCGTTCCCATTGGGGATGGAGACGGGGACGGGGACGGGGACGATTTTCCAAAATCCGCTTGGGGAGGGGCGGGGATGGGGACAAAATTTTCCCCATCCCCATCCCCATTTTCCCCGCCGGGGTGAATTCCCCGTCCCCATCCCCGAATCCCCATCCCCGAAAATGTTCAAATTACCAAATAACCTTTATTCAAATTTAATATATACATTAATGGGAAGGACAAAGTAGTAAGTTTCCAATTTATTCTCACTTGTTGATGTATTATTGTTTGATTTTGATGTATTATTACTTGAGCAAGTTAAATACGTTGTATTTTGAACATGTTAAAAATCGGGTTCGATTAAAAACCGGATCCAATTAAAATTTAGTTAAATTTAGTATAGTTTTAAAAAATCCCCGTTGGATCCCCGTTGGGGATGTGGAATCCGCGAGGATGGGGACGGGGATGGGGATGAGTTTTGGGAGCGGGGATAGGGACGGGGGTATACTCCCCCATCCCCGATCCGCCCCGTTGTCATCCTATACGCATGCATACACATTCAATAAATTTATTGGTTTTTACATTATAATATTGATATCATTATACGGCATACATAAATTTCTTAGTACAATTATAGTTATTCCATAATGAACCAAAAGAATTTTGAGAAATCAAGTAAAACACTTTTGAGTATAAATGTATAGTTACCTCTAAACTCTATTATCTAAGTTAAATCATAGTGTTTCATGATAGCAAACCACTAAAGTATGGCACCCCTGTCTGCGGTAACCATTCATCGCCAAAGATGAAGTTGGATATCGTGTAATTCGAGGCATCTGTAGAATTCATAATATGATAACCAGGCCAAGTCACCCTCCTTGTAGCATCAGAACCTGGACCCGTGTTGTTGTACTCTCCATAGTATAATGTGTCTAATGCAAATGTTCCATTCCAGTCTCTCCAACCAGCTGGATCTACCACATTGCTTATGAATGATTGCATGTAGACAGTTCTAGAGTACTCCTTCCATGGCCTCCCTAAGAATGTTTGTATAGTGCTATTACTATTGGCAAGATCATCCGCAGCTCGAATGGTGCAATTCACGATCGAAATACCCGTGTTTTGATTTGGGTCTATTCGTCCCTGGGCTGTGATGGCATTGAATTGGTTGGCCATAGGTAGGCGAGGATAAAGATTGCAGTTTTGGAAGACAACAGCTGCATTGCCGAATATGAAGTCAACCGTCCCGTAAATATCACACTCTCTATAGAACTGTCGCAAGGAATGCACATACAAAGTGTCTTGGTAACCTTCAAAGCTACAACTATAGAATGTTGACAAATCGGCACCATTTCTCAAAGCTACTGCTTGATGTTTGACAGCGCCGGCTGTATTTCGAATCGTCATGTTTATGCCAATGAATCCAGTGCCAACAACAGCTGCAATAAACATTATAGATTCATTAGATAAAATATAATCATCCAAAATGGCAGTCATTTCTGTCATCGCCAAAAGAAAATTACTATTTGGAAAATACAAAAGCGATTATGAGGTTAATTAATATTGGAACTACTTGGCTATCTGTTTAATTAACAAAGAAAAAATAAAATTTAGAGTGTGTTTGGTAAGATTTCTGGGAAAATTTTCCCGGGGAAAAGTTTCCCTGGAAAGTTTTCCGTTGGAAATATTTCACCGGGGAAAATTTCCCTTAGCCCCTTAAGAGAAATTTTCCCTAGGAAAACCTAACAAATGGTGGGCCCCTTGTAAAACTTTCCTAGGTCGATGTCTGATCAACGTGGGAAAATAAGTCATTTCGAAAAATTGTGATTTCCGAAAGTTTTGACTAAGCAAACACACTCTTACTCGTCTTAATCAAATCGAGAAAATCTACACAAGCTTTAATAAATTTATTGAAACGATCGATGATCGACCCGTATGGGTCCACATGACAGGTTAATTAATATTGGAACAACTTGGCTATCTGTTTTCCATGCAATGACATATTTACGATCAGGCAATCAGCTTTGTCAAAGGAGCTATTAAACAAAAATTAAGCAAACACCTTGTGAGTTATGACATTACACATTCACGTACTGTAATCTGAAATTCTTATGCAAGTACTACCTCCGTCCTATATTGTTTGTTCATCTAATTATATATAAGTGATGATAAGTGTCTTGTCCCAAGACACTCCTTAAATGTCTTCTCCCTTATAAAATCAATACTTATTATCGTTTTTAACCCCAATTTTTTTTACAGATACTATTAATTATCAATTATAAGAAGCTTGGAATGTGTTGGCTACACCAACAATTAAAATTGACACCCTAACGAATGAACCCCATCCGTTGGGCATATTTTAGACGCTTTTTTGTAAATTTTTAAAAATATAGATAAAAGTGTGATTTTATACAATTTATATATATTATTATAGTTATAGAAGTCAATAATGTAACTGTTTTCCAATTTAATTCACAAATATATAGGTTTTCTATAATGACAAGACACAAAATATGTGTCTTGCGCAAGACTTTTATCATTTCTCTTATATTTATAAGTTCAATGGTCATGGGAAATGGGGTGAAAAATTTGTAATGTACCAGAATTGCTCTTACTTTTCTCATGTGAAGAAAAATAAAAAAGAAACAAAAGATTATTTATTAGGGGTATAATAGGAATTACAATCATTGAAATTATAAAATGGACAAACATTTTGGGACAATAGAATTAGGTGGATAAATAAACAATTTGGGACGGAGGTAGTAGCAAATAATAAATTAATTAAATTAGACTAAAAAACCAAAACCCAAACAACCTAGCCGTAATGGGTGATGATAAGTGTCTTGCCCCAAGACACTCCTTAAATGTCTTTTCCCTTATAAAATCAATACTTATTATTGTTTTTAACCCCAATTTTTTTGACAAATACTATTAATTATCAATTATAAGAAGCTTGGAATGTGTTGGCTACGCCAACAATTAAAATTGACACCCTAATGAATGAACCCCATCCGTTGGGCATATTTTAGACGCTTTTTTGTAAATTTTTAAAAATATAGATAAAAGTGTGATTTTATATAATTTATATATATTATTATAGTTATAGAAGTCAATCATGTAACTTTTTTCCAATTTAATTCACAAATATATAGGTTTTCTATAACGACAAGACACAAAATATGTGTCTTGCACAAGACTTTTATCATTTCCCAACATTAAATGCGTCCAGGCCCAGCACACAATAACATGGCAGAACCCCCTTTTTTTTTTTCTTCCATGCATTTTTAATCATTATCCTATTGATCAGATAATAAATGATAAAAATAACGCAAATATTAGTAATGTACATTATCTATACGAAAACTTACCAAATGTAGCAGAATTGAAGGTGGTATAATTGTCGACAACGTTCCGGTTGCCGGTGATAATGGTCTGATTGATCCCATCCCCGATCATCATCACGTACTTCTTCTTCTTATCAATGGTGACGTACTCCTCATACACTCCCGCCGTCACATAAATCAGAAAATACCCATCACTCCCGTCGCTCTTATTCGGGGCGGCGGCAACGGCGTCGTTTATGAGCGTGAAGTTCCCACTGCCATCCTGACTCACTGTGACCAGGTCACTAATCATCACGCCCTCGTCATCTCCTGTACTCTGGAGTAGCCGCCTTCCCGTGGACTCGAGTACGGCCCGGGCCCGGGCCGTCAGGTTGAGCCCGGGGATGTTCCCCTTCCCGAAGGCGGACCGGTGGGTGGTGGACCCGGACTTGTTCTTGACCTTCTTCGGGGCCCACGCCTTGGTGAAGAGGGAGAGCGCGACGGAGTAGAGCTTGGAGTCGTCGGTCAGGGGGGAGACCAGCCCGCTCCGTACTGACCACGCGGACGCGGTGGACTTAAGCCCATCCAAGCACGTCTGTGCGTTGGTTAAGACGCCGCTCAGCAGTGTCTGGACGTCCTCCGCCGTCATCAGAGGGAGCGACTTGGCCGTGGCGGTGTTCACGGTGGAGAAGGTGGTGGTGAGGAAGTCAATGTTGAGCTGGGCGAGGAAACTGCAGTCCTGAAGGGCACCCACGGCGGAGGGTGTCAGTCCTAGCTTACGTGAGCGTGAGAGGTACTTGTTGACGAGGTTGAGCCACCTGTGGGCTTGGGAAATGGACTTTTTGAAGGAGAACCGGCCGTACTCGTAGACGGTCGCAGTGCGGTTGTCCGATTGGAGGATGTCGGAGCAGTACTTCGGGTCCTGGGTGCCATTGCAGACGGTGGTGGCGGGGATCGGGGCTGTGGCATTGGCAGTGCTCGGTGGAGCAGTGGCGGTGGTGGTGGCGAGGAAAATGAGTGATAATAGTGCAAGAAAAAATGTACAAGTAGTATGAAAAGAAGCCATGTTTATTAATTAATACTTGATCCTAGTACTACTAGGAATGAAGATGGAATGGGGAGGTTTAATTTGTGTGTTAATATAGTGGAGCTAGCTAGCCAAGTGATGAAGTGAAAGCGCGTTGATCATGTTGGGTGCAAACTAATGAATATGTGTGGGGTATGCATCCAGGATACGAACGGAGACTTTGGAGGGAATTGTTTTGCATGCACGTTGAGTTAGGAAGGGAACGTTGTTTTTAGTGGGGGAGGGAGGGAAAAGTCAGTCAATGTTATGAGTTAACACTTTGCTACGATCAGCAATTACCTTCCTCAATTTGCACTAAAGTATACAAACTATGCCTAATTTCGGTTGAATTTTATCGACCGTAAATTTTGAATACATGATACTTACTAGGGATATTTGAGTGTTAACATACCAATAGTTTTGGACTCTTCAAAATACATTCAACTAGTTATATTTATGTCTACGCATGTTCACTATAAATTTGTAATATGCATGATTTTTAGTTTGGGTTCACGTTAGATTGGTTAGGTTAGGAGAGGGGAGGAAACGAAAGGATATGGTAGGATATAATAGGATAGAAAGGGATATCATTGGTTTGAATTAAGTTAGTTGTTGAGTAAAAATATTTTATTAATAAAATTTGAATATTTTGAAGAAAATAAATGAAAAAGTTATAGAGGTTGGAAAAATGGATTGATTTGAGAATAAAATAATATTATTTGAATTTTTTTTTAAATTAATTTTTTTTTTGTTTGGGTATTTTTTAGGGGGTTGGGTTGGGTTATGTTAGATAAGAATAAGTTAAGTTAAGATTGGTTAAGGTGGTTAGGTTTAACCCTAAATTAAAGAACATGACCTATAAGTCATATCCTTCCATATCTATTGGATACTCTTTTATTTTTTTACTTTCAAAATTTTTTACTTTTATAATTTGTTATTTCATATTGTCAATTTATCATTATTTCATCAAATTTTTATTTTTCCAACCTCTTCATATCTTTTTATAGTTTGGTTAATATTTTTATCCCCTTGACATTAAGGGCTGACTTCGGCCCTGCATGTATTATATATAACATGTCCAAGAAGGGGGGGGGGGGGGGAAGAGAGAGATATGACGTTATTATATTAGCATCTTACAAATTATATTTTACATGATACTTATGGTAAGATACCTAAACAGTTGGCATGAAAATCTGTAAACAAAATTAATCAACTCTTCTTTCAAACTTGGAAACGTAATTGATCTTCAGTACATGTTGATATTCAGTCATAGATCGTTGACTTTGACGAATTATTAATAAGCACTCTTCTTTATTTTTTTAATCACCTCGATGTTTAAGGTCTTGGACCTGCGCTGGCTATGATTAATCCTTAATAATCAACATGGTTGAATATCCAAAATTTAAAAGTTTGAATAATTGAATACTCGCATGAGATTAATGAAATCAGTAGTCTGCGAGTTAATTTATCGACCATGGTTTCCAAACATCTCAAATAGGAATCAAATTTTCCAATTTCATAAAGGCACCGTTCTTTTGTGCGTTAACGCATTCAAACGCAACGCAAAATCAATAAAACCTAACGCATGACAAACGTAAGATAACGCAACTTATCACAATCTACTATTCACCTCTACTCACTTTTTTATTATTTCCTACCGCAACCCAACGCAATCCAACGCAACCCAAACGCAACTTATCGAAATGCAAACGCAACGCAACGCAAACGCAACGCACAAAAGAACGGTGCCTTATTTTCAACATCAATCTACTCCCTCTATCTTAAACAATTACTCATTATGAATTACCACCTCTATCCCAAAATATTTGTTATTTAACAAAATTTTGACCGCTAATTACAATGAGTTAGAATATGAAATTATCGTCATTGTAATTTTTACTAAGGTATCTTTCTCACAGCAGTAATTTCATATCGTAATTCATTGTAATTTGTGAATAATCAATTGTCAAAATTTAGTCAAAGGACAAATATTTTGGCATGGAGATAGTATGATGTGTAATTAATTTTTTTAATTATTGATTTCTAAATATATATAATAATTTATCATATATACAATTATTATCATTGATATATTGAAAAATACTATCAAGTTGTTGGTACTTCTATTTATCACCACTTTTTACCAATTAGATTAAGATTTTGGATAGAGGAACAACGATTATTGCAATTAATTTTCATCTAATTCAAGTTGTTGATATTTATGTTTCTCTTCTTCTGTTTTTATTTATTGGATTTTTGGACGCTAATATACTGAATTTTCTGGGTGTTGGACAATAATGCACTGAACTTTGAGTGGTGTTGGACAATAATGCACCCGAAACAATTTCGACAGTGGCGGACTTGGTGACGATCTTATATGGCAGACCAAGAAGATGAATATACTAAATAATATCTGAATTTATGACATGTCAACTAATCTACACAAGCAAAGGTGATTTTATACAACTACAACAAAAATCTCCCAGTAGAAACACGTTTAATCAAATGTGATTTTATTTTTTTTATTCTATTCAAAGTTGATTCTCTTTACTTATGTGTAGATTAGTTGACATGTCATAAATTTAAATATTTTTGGACCAATTCCTCTCCTCCACATGCTACGTAAGATGGCCACCAAGTCAGGTACTGTTGAAATCATACTGAGTGCATTATTATTCAACACACCTCAAAGTACAGTGTATTATTGTCCAAGGTCAAAGTTCAGTACATTATTGTCATATACCTAAAAATTCAGTATATTAGCATCTAACAAGCCTTATTTATTTTATAATTGCTTTGTTCGCCATTTATTTCAATTCACTATCATTATATCTTTAAACATGAGTGGATAAATTCCTAATTTAGGTCAGAAAATTTTCATTAACATACTTAATTAATCGTAATTGAGCTTTCTTTATTATTCTAATATTCATTCATCTTAGAGAGGTGTATTATAGTTTCAATATCAGTTTTAACCTTAATTTTGAAGTTTAGCGTCAATCGGTAGAGAAATTCAAATATATGAAGAAAAAGAAAAACGATACACGAACCTTTTTTTCTCAACCCACATATTTGAAAGTCCTTTTTTATTCAGCCTACAAACTTTAGGGTTCAAAAAATTAACAATGAAAATCAAGGGTCCAGAAAATTAATTACCCTATATTTTGGGATCCAAAATGGAAACAACCCTATATTTGACCACTTAGAGTGTTAAAATCATACTCCCTCCGTCCCAAATTAATTGACACTTTGACTAAATTTTGACCGTTAATTATTCACAAATTATAAAGAGTTACAATATGAAATTACTTCTATTGTAATTTTTGGTAAAGTATCCTTCTAATAACGGTATTTTCATATCGTAACTCGTTGTGATTTGTGAGTAATTTATGGTCAAAATTTTGTCAAAGTGTCAATTAATTTGCGACAAAGGGAGTATTTCCTACTCAAACATACTTAATGGATGCATACTAAAAAGTGCGCAGCTTCCTACTTTCGTTTCTTTTTGCAGCTTGGAGAAGAGAAATGCATATCTATGCATGATAATTTCTCGATGGAGGTTAGTTCGCTGTTCGAGTTTAGCACAAAATACTATCTAAATTCTATCTAAATTGTCGAACTCAAGGGTCCATTGACCGGAGGTTAGACCATCCGCAATGGCGTGGGCGAAACGGGAAAGACAGATGCGGTGGCGAGTAATGTCGGTGGTGAGAAAAACTCGAACTTTTCCTCGCCGCGCGAGGATGAGAACAATATTCTTGACATATTTTTTCATTTTTTTATATTTATGTTATAATGTATTTAAACTATTAAATATGGGCCTCACACATTCTTTTTACTTATTTTAATAAAACTCACGCTCATTATTGGAAAGCAAGTTAATATGGAGAGTCTAACTCTAACTTTTTTTATGAGCTATACTGCTTCCACCTCATCCAGTGAGTATAACTCATGCTTACCATCGCAGGTGAATTCATTCTCGTCCTCTAAACTTAGATAACTACACAACGTAATCAAACCAAACTCTTAAAACATACAAGAGACAAAACAGTCTTTACAAAATTAGAGACAAAGGATATCTCCTACAGCGATTGTGGCGCCTAAAATGCTGGTCCAGCCCAACCGCTAGCTAAATAAAAGCACAGCTTATGCCCAAACTTGTTGTGAGCAGTGAGGTTGTTCCAGATTTCATTGCTATATGCATGCTTCCAGATGACATTCCAGGTTTCCTCCATCATTCTTCTGGCATGCACAATATCATATATCGCTGATGATACTCTCCACATGTACTTTAAAAAGGTTAACTCTTAAAATAATTTGATAAATTTGCCAATATAGTTCTATAACACTTGATATTGATAATTATTTTATGATGGATCTTAAAATAAATTGTTATGTACTATCTCCGTTCCTAAATAAGTCAATTCAACTGAGGTTTTTTGCTATTGTTTAATTACTCACAAATTACGATGAGTTACAATTTGAAGTTAATTTTATATTGTAACTTATTATAATTTGTGCGTAATCAACTATCAAAATTTAGTCAAATTGACACTTATTTAGAAATGGGGAGAGTATTTATTTTAGAATTTAGCCCCTTGAAGAACATTGATAAATATTTCAAAGTCTACCAATATCAATGTTGGAGGATATAAAAACACGGGTTTTTTGCTTTTTGGACCCTGTGTTTTGGGGTATTTACAATCTGGACCCCCATGTTTCAAAGTTTACAATTTGGACCCTATACTTTGTTTCTGGCAACAATTTGGACATAATTAGAGGGGTCCGGCCAAAAGAGACCCTTATTGTAGTTTGACTGATTTTTCCTTCCAAAGTTGCCCCTTAATTACTTCTGTACTTCCAAATTTACCCTTCATTTATTCGGTTTTCTGGGTGTTTGGAGTTGAATAGTCACTAAGGGTGGGATATGCGTATGTGTGAAATTGAAGTCTTCAGTCTAGTCAATTCAAAAGGAAATTCAAAATAATTGGATAAATGAAATAAGGGTAAATCGGTCAGTTTATGCAAGATTTTGGTCTTCACTGGAGTCAAACTTAACTTTGGGCTAAATTTTTTGGGTCCATATTGTATAGGGTTCAAATTTTAAACTTTGAAAAATGGGGGTCCAGATTGTAAATATCCCCAAAATCCAGGGTCCAAAAAGCAAAAAACCCTCCAATCTTTTTAATTTGGTACCAGATTAAAATACTCATTTTCACCAACTTTTGAGGAGAAAAAGAATCCTACATGGTAAATAAAATTAAGTAAAACTAATTAACTATTAATTGACAGAAAAGTAAGATTAAATAAATTCTATATTAAGAAGGGTAAATAAGGGGTTAAGCATTGAGCAACACCAAGCAATCATTCCAAACCTTTTTGCAAGTTGATGATAATCTATTTAGGCTCTGTTCTTTGGTTAGGTTGGATACAATTCTCCCAACTTATCCAAACTTATTCAAACTTAATCAAACCCAACACAATTCCCAAAAAAAATATCCACTCTAAAAACACAATTCCCCCAAAAAATATACTACCTCTGTCCCTGATTAATTGTCCATAAAACTACTTTCACAAAATCAAGAAATATAGGGAATGGAGCAAAAGATTTATAAAATATCATTGGAAAGGTGTAAAAAGTGCATTTATTAGGGATAAAATGGGTATTATAGTTATTGGAAATATAAAAGTTAGGTAATTAGACAAATAAAAAAGGACGGAGGTAGTAATAACTTTTCCCAACCAATCCATCCAAATCTTAAAATAACCCAACCAAAGAACATGGCCTTAGATTTTAGACTTCTTACGAGCCGTGTTCGGAAAAAAAAATACATACATGCCATCTGTAAAAAATAATAATAAAAAGGAAAACAACACATCTATATATTATAATAGAAATCATTGTGGGTCCCGTGAAATAGAGCCACGGGAGTGACTGTAGAGAAGTTGGCCAATCACAACGTAGAAAATTAAATCTTTTTTCTATTTATTATTTTTAATTTTCAATCCGAATTTTATTTTAAAATTAAAAACCAGAAAATATCACTAATCCTTGACTGTTTTGGACTCTGAATTAAACTATTTTGGTGCAAATAACAGTAATTATTTTGGTGTTGCCTATAACAATAATAATAATAATAATAATAATAATAATAATAATAAAGTTTGTGGGTCCCACTGAATGGAGAAAAGATATCAATTGTAGAGATTTCGACAAATCAAAAAATAAATAAATGTTGAGTTAAATTATTATGGTGTAAGTATCAGTTATTATAATAATAATAATAATAATAATAATAATAATAAAAATAATCTATATAATATTTATAGTAAAGTTTGTGGGTCCCGATGAATGAAGAAAAAAGAGATTAATAGTAAGATTACAACAAATAAAAAAATAGATAACTGTTGAATTAAATTATTTTGGTGCAACTATCAGTAATTATAATTATTTTGAAATAATCTTTTTAAATTATATTTACAATTACTATTAAATTTTTTATTTTTCAAAATGACTATTTTAATATACTCCGTGCATCACACGGGTTGAGGTCTAATAAGACTAACATCATTGTACAAGATGAACATAAAATGTCAGAATACATCACTAAATGAAAACCTCAATTGAATTTTCTATCACTACATTTAATTATTATTATTATTTTCAACCGTACCAACGTCTAATTTGCTTCATGGTGAACAATAGGGAAAAATAATTTTGGGCACGAGTAGTGAGCAGCGACCAACTTGGGAGGACAACTGTGACATTAATCAAATTAGAAGTTAATCTGAACACATTTGGAGGAACAGCAAGTCAAGGTTCAATCAAATACAACGATGAAGGCAAGGCAATGAAAGATAACAAATTTGTTGGATTTGAAGTGTGGAGTTTAAATTATGAATTTAGGATAGCTTGAAGTGTAGAGATAATACGAGTGAAATTTGAGTCAATACGGGTCATGTTGCAGATAGAGAGTGGAAAATGGTAAACACAGACCATGTTGCACGGACAAGGGTCGTACTAGAAGGTGGCAGTGTCGAATTTCATGTTTCTGAGTCCTGTTTTGATATGTTTTCCTAATCTGGATTGATTCGGGTTCTGTTGCTATTTTTTTAGGTACTTGACGACCAATGAACTCCTGTTAACTTAGACTCTATTGTATTGCCTCTAATATAAATAGGACCTGTTGTTAGATTTGTTTTGTATTGCAATAAAGTGTTTCATCTTGTACCACAAGAGATAGACTGTGGAGGTTTGAGAAACTCCGTTAAACACTTGTAATCTTCTGATATTGCATCGTTCGATTTTTTTTTTTCGTTTTGAGTTTTTCACATTAAGCCCTTATATTGAATCTTTTATTAATAATTATTGTTGTTATTATTGCCCTAATTTATTATTTATCCGCTAATTACGTCATCTAAAATCTTAATAGAATTACTAAGATCTAGTTGTAAGATGCAACATTAAAAAAGTAATACAGTTAGAAGTTAGAAAAGCTGTTAGGTAAATGTCCTAAAACTGTTGGACTAAACGTGGATCTAGACTGATCCCTTAATCCCAAGCTAGCTAGATGAGAGTTAGGTGGGCATGTTTTGTGATCAACTTACCACTTACGTCCCGAAATTCTGCATAAGTTATGCCACCGACACCTCTCTCTCTCTCTCTCTCTCTCTCTCTCTCTCTCTCTCTCTCTCTCTAAAAAGTGTAGACTAGTTCAAGTCAATCACAGCAAGGGCCCTTTTTTCCCATTTTCAAAGGGGGCTACTTGAAATTTTGGATCTGTGTTGTTAAATTTCCATTTCCTTTTTCATTCATACATTTGTTTGGTTCCGGTGACAAATTTGATAAAATTCTATTCATAATGCATGCCAGTTGGCTGGAATATAAGATTCATACTTATTCAAGCCGGTGCAATTCCAAGAACCCTGTATGAATATGAAACCAATGACTTTCTCGTTTTAATTGCCTATTACTATCTCGGTTTCAAAATATTTGTCGTTTGATTAAATTTTAATCTTTAATTACTCACAAATTATTATAAGTTAAAATATGAAATTACTGTCATTAGAAACATAATTTACTAAAAATTACAATGACAGTAATTTCATATTGTAACTTATTGGAATTTGTGAGTAATCAACGGTCAAAATTTAGTCAAATGACAAATATTTTGGGACGAAGGTAGTACATTATGACATGTTCCTTTTTTTTTGGAATTTTGGACGTTAATATACTGAACGTTTGGGGTATTGCACAATAATATACTGAACTTTGACCTTGGACAATAATACATTGTACTTTAGGGATGTTGGACAATAATCCACGATTTTGACGGTGGCTGACTCGGTGGTGATCCTACGTGGCAGACCGACCATGTAGGATCGCCACCGAGTCAACTACTGCCGGAATTGTTCTGGGAGCATTATTGTTCAACACCCCCTAAAGTACAATGTATTATTGTCCAATGTCAAAGTTCAGTGTATTATTATCCAATACCCAAAAGTTCAGTTTATTAGCATCCAAGAACTTTTTTTTGGTAAATACTAGTTCTATCGCAAAATATTTCTCAATTTGACTTTTTTTTATTGTTGCTTACTTACAAATTATAATGGGTTACAATATGAAATTACTGGCACGAGAAAGATGTATTACTAAAATTACAATGATATTAATTTTATATTATAACTTATTGTAATTTGTAAGAAATAAACAACCAAAGCTTACTCAAATGAACCAATATTTTAGGAATGAGGTTTGGCGGAAGCAAGAATTTATCAGTAGTTGGAAAATTATGGGATTAATAGGTCATGTTTATTATGGACGATTTGGTGCCTTCCCTTTAACCCCAACATATAAAGTTTACTGATAGTCACCTCTGAAATGTGAGTTCAGTAAGCAAGTTACCCAATTAAAAAAATAATCTAGTATTCCCCCATTTCAAAATGTAAGCCACTTTTGTAAAAATATCATAAGCCAATTAAGATGTTGTTCTTTGATGAGGTTAGGTTCACTATTGTCGAATATTGACCCATTCTTAAAAGTTACATATTACTCCCTCCGTCCCAAATTAATTGACATTTTGACTAAACTTTGACCGTTGATTATTCATCAATTACAATGAGTTACAATATGAAACTACCTCCATTGTAATTTTTAATAAAACATCTTTCTAATAAAGGTAATTTCATATTGGTACTCATTGTAATTTGTTAGTAATTAGCATTTAGCCCAATGTCAATTAATTTGGGACGGAGGGAGTAATCAATGTTATTTTTATTAGATAAATATGAATTTTTACAATGATTAGTTATAATTTAAATTAACAATTATTATAAATAAATTTTAAAAATTACTCGGACATTGCACTCTGTAATAATATCATGATCGAATTGCATGGGCCATGGGCTGATGACGAGGAATCTGCAAACCCTGCGCGTGTAGAGTAAATGGTCCCAGCCCTGGCCCTTTTCATATCCATTGTACGCCACATGGGCCCTTCTTTTTGGTCTTGGCCCATTCTAAAATAGGCCACTTGAAATGGGGACCAAAGTTAAAGAAACTATCCTTGCCACAGTGTTTCAGTCTCTCTCTCTTTGCAGAAATATGCATTCTTTTTGATATGAACATTTTATCCTGATTAAAATTTTCAATAATCGGAAGAAAGATATGTTTGACGAGTCTTAATTACGCCATCGTTAACTGAAAACAACATTGTACCATGACAATAAGATGAGATGTGACATCTCAAAACCGGCCATTTGATTATAAAGTACTAGCCCGGCTCATTAATTACTTGATTACTTACCACTTTTTTTTTGAAAACAAATCAAATCACTTTAACATGTTCGCCCCATTCTTTTCTGCGTTGCGTTTGTGTTGCGGTGAAATAGTTAAAAAGTAATGGTAATTTGCGTTATGTTGCGGTAAGTTGCGTTGCGTTTGGATGCGTTAACGCATATGTATGATCACTCGGTACTAGTTGTAACATGTCGGGTAAATGATTAAATGTGGTTTAAGAATTGAAATAGTTACTTATATTCAGTGGCGGATCTAGATTACGAAATTAAAGGTGTCCACTTAATGATATTTTGAATAGTTGGACTGTTGCGTTGAATTGGACACTCTTTTTTAATATTTTTATGTCTTTTCTAAGGTGTCCACTTAACATAAATATACAACCTTCTAAAATATAATAGATTGCTTAAATTTTTTTCGAAGCTTGGGGTGTCCGTGGACACTCTTGGTGTCAATGGAGATCCGCCCATGCTTATATCACAAAAGTGCATCTTTCTTATAGGCAACTCATCCGTTGAGAAATCTACAGTTAAATATGTTTGGCTAGAAATAGTATCAGGATTGGTGATCACCCTGGAAGATTTTTCAGGTAGTGTGTGAATGATGATAAAAACACGCTGAAATGACACATAGTGATTTGTGGGACAATCATAGATCTGTAAAGTTGTGCTTGATAGTGTCCGCAGGTGGGGCCTGGTTATTACACCAGTAATACATCCCTTCTACCTACTTTTTCACGGGTAATCTCTAGATCAGCTTTTTTGCACTCTTACAAGAATAATCACCAGCAGTAAGTACATAAGTGTGCGTATCCCAATAATTTAAGTTACTTTTAATTAGGTCAAATTATTCAAAGGTCTGGTTAAAACAAATGAGCACGTTATATAGAAAACATAGTCGCCAGTGGGTACTAATTTAATTATATGACCAAATAGAACAATCAGCAGATATTACGCCCTTTTTTCAGTTTTTGGAGGTACTTGCTTGGGAGGCAATGCATGGGGAAAGTGAAACCAGGAATCCTGCTGTGATCTCGATCTATATTCCTTGTTTGCCTTAGCTAATTTCAATTATTCCATTCCATAATTCTATTATAATAATAGCAAATGTATATAGATTTGTTGGACAGTACGACATAAGAATGAGATGGAGGGGATGCATCGTTAATATTCCACACGTGAAATCTGACAACTTGGGTTATGACAGACACCCCCGTAAGCTTAGCTTCACCGCAGGTGCTGGAATCAGTACGTGTATGCATGCTTGCTGCCTCCGCAATTACATGCTGATGCTACAAATAACGTAAATAGTTAGTGTGGGTGGCTGGGTGCCACCGGGCCAGAAAAGTTGGTATCTAATTCTAAACAATGAAATTCCTGCTATCAACAATTAATCACGCCAAGTACAATTGATTCAAGGAACATGCAAGCTAAGCAAGCAATAATGTTGAAATTAATTGCACTAATTGTGTATTGATGGCAGGTTTTTCCTTGTTTCAACGTTCTAGCTAGCTAGTCCTCATTTTGTAAAGGAAAATCATATTATATATGATTTCAAACAACATATTTATTACCGGTGTTGTTTGTAAAAGTCACATTATTATATTGATGAGTAGGGTCTAATGTCATAGTCATCTAAGTCATGAGTTGAGAACTTACCCTACTTTCATGCTTATAAAGCTTATTGGTAGTTACTATTGAAATAAGAATACGATAAGTGGGTCTACCTTCATATTCTTTATATATTATTTTGGAAGATTTGGGTAAAATTAAAATTATCAAAATAAATGAGGTTGTTAATATAAAAATTATTTAAATATATTTAATTAGAAATAACTTTTGATGTTTTGTTTGTAATAATATTATGAATGCAGGCTCTGATGATGGGAGCCTTGAGTCTACTCATATTTATATTGTGGAAAACATGAAGGTACATTACAGCTCTCACATATACAATTATTCGATCTATATGATATCCAATAATCGTGTATCACGCCCCCTTAATCTGTGGGGATAGATACACACGCACACATGTTGAATTTAAAAATGAAAAATAATTATTTAAAGGCAAGGATTTTGTGAAGATGTCTGCAAACTGAAGCCGAGTGGGAACATAGTAGACAACTAGGTCACCAGACACACCTTCACAAACGAAATGATAATCAACCTTGATATGCTTATTGCGATCATGATGACTTGGCTGACAACAAGATAAGAATAGAGATATTATGACATAAAACCTTAACATGGCGAGTAATAATAATGCCTAATTCAACAAGAAGATAGTGTAACCACATATTCTAAGTGACAGTATAAGCAGCATCATGATACTAAGGTTTAGTAGAAGATATGAATACAATCGGTTACTTCCTAGAGCACGAGGAGACAATATTTGGACCCAGAAAAATGACATATCCAGTGGTAGGACAAGAGCTATCAGGGCAACCAACCCAATTAGCATCAAAGTATGCCATGACAAGCTGGAACTCAGCAATGCGCTTAATACAAGACTATGATCAGCTATACCTTGCAAGTAATGAAAAATGTGTTGCACAACAAGAAGGTGAGAGGAGTGTGTTGTTTACTATATAAAGTGTGAAACTAGGTTAACAGCATAAGCAATATCTGGCTTGGTCACAGTTAAATACTACACGACATCAATCATGCTTCTATCATAGGAGGGATCTGCCAACAACTCACCACCTTGAAGGGACAACATATATAGTCCTATAGATGTAAGTAAGGTGTGTACAAGACTTAGTTTATGAAGATCGAAATGAACAAGATACTCCTAGTCGTATTTGTGTCGAGAGAGAAAAAGGAAATCTAGAGTACGCACCCCCAAAACCCCAAGAAAGAAATGAAGGTCCCCGCGATCCTTCATAGGAAACTAGGTAGAGAGAAGGTAGATGATGTGATATAGGAGGGTTGGAGAGCTCCTAGTGAAGATGATATCATCAACAAAGACAAGCAGAATGAGAATGATACCACGTTTGCAATAAATAAACATGGAAGAGTCTATTTTGCTACAAATGAAGCCCAAATAGAGAGGAAGACAAATGAACTTATAAAACCAAGCTCGGGAAGCTTGTTTGCGACATAGAGTGACTTGTTGAGCTTTTAGACATGAGTGGAGGAATTAGGATGAATGAAGCCATGTCGTTGAGTCCATAAACATTCTCAGTAAGGTCACAATGAAAAAAAACATTCTTTACATCAAGTTGGCGAATAACCTAACCACAAGAGACAATAATGTTGAGAATCACCAAGATTGTAGTTGGTTTCACCATTGAGCTAAAAGTGTCATGATCATCCAAACCCTTAACCTAACCAAACCCACGAACCACCATTTGTGCCTTGCAGCGTTCAAGGGAGTTGTTAGATAGATACTTATTTCTGTACACCCATTTACATGTTAATAGATTAACTCCATTATGATAAGGGACTAATTAAGGTCCAAGTGCCATTTAGAACAAACACATTAAACTCGACCTCTACCATTGCTTTGTGCCATTTTGGATTCTTGGATGTCTAGATAGGTTCAACTCTCGGGTTAGATGATGTAGATGCATGTAAGGACAAGAATTGGTGGGGGTTTGTCAACAACTGATTTGGAACGAGTTTGCATAGGGTAAGTGTTGAGTAGGGATGAGGGTTGGGAGACGGGTGAGAGAGGGACAAGACAGGAAGCTGGCATACGTAGAGTGAGAAGTGTATGAGGATGAGGGGAATTCAATGTGGAACGAGAGTAGGGTGATGATATAGAATCATACTAGATGAGCATAGGACTAGGAGAGGATGCCCCCTCACTTCAAACCATCATGGAAAGATGAGAGGATGGGGAAAGGGTGGGAGATGGAGAAGCGAAGTTTAACTCTAGAGCTAAAGTGATGGAAGGAGGGAAAGATGATAGGTTCAGGAGCACAAGGGTGGATGAAGTAATCTCAAGATCAAGAGGAGATAAATCCTGAGTTTAGGACGAGAGACTGACCAACATTGGGCAAAGATAAACATCCTCATGAAATATGATTGACAGGGACACGACCTATGATTGGATCAAAGCATTGATAACCTTTATACTCGGAGGAAAAATCAAGAAAGACAGATCATCCTCAGTGATTAGGCTCATTTGGAGCCTTATTTAGACCCTTTTACTTAGTCTTTTAGCTCGGCTCCCTCACTAATAATGCCACTTATTATGTGTTTTCCCCTATTTTGCAGGCCTCGAGCATGTAACCTAAAGAGCTAGGAAAAAGAGCGAAATCCATGGGTTGAGAGGTCGGCCCAAGACCCGAAGGTAGATGCCAAGACATAGAAGAAACCAGGGGCCGAAAAGAACCAAAGTGGCCTAGAAACCAAGGAAAAAGAGAGGGGCACGATCGTGCCATCAGACAGCACGATCGTGCACCCATTGCAGCAGTGGAAGGCCAAGTTATGAAAGGGGGCACGATCGTGCACCCCATCCTCGCAACACCTCAGCCCAAGGCATAAGCACGACACAATCGTGTAGACCGGAACGCACGATCGTGCCCTGCTCTCTGGAAAATTTGCACGATCGTGCCGTAATGCTGAACGATCATGACACATCCCCCCTCAGCAAGCGTGCCTAGAAACATTCAAATGGCACGATCGTGCCGTACCACAACACGATCGTGCCATCTTCGAATTTCAGCCTTGTTTCCATAAATGAAAGCAACTAGTTTTTGGGTGTTCCTAGGGCAATATATATATATAGATCCTTAGGGTTGTAAATCAGAAGCTTTCATCAATCCCTAGGGTACTTAGTGAACTCTTAGTGCTTTCTCTTTAGTTTAGCCACAAAAACTCTTTGTTTTAAGCACTTTTCTCTTAATTAAGTGTTAATCTCTCTCTTTCTTTCTCTTCATTTATTGCTTTGTTCTGGTTTGTACTCAACATTGGAATACTTTGGAAGTATATTTACGCTATATTGGAGGTACTTATTAAAGGAAAGTCATCATTAGGTATATTTTCTCCTATTTTTACTGTTTCATTGCTTATTTAAGTGTTATTAGTTAAGATTAGTATCTTGTTTGATGAATATGAGTTCCTTTGCTAGTTTAGGTTTGAATGTGGTTTAATCTTTATGAATATGTTTAGTGGCTAAGTTTTTCTGGGCTTGGGGGATTAATGGCCCCTAATGAGGGTCTAATGTTGAGGGTTTAGTGAAGAGGGGTGGTTAACATGGGTTTAAGGATTCTTTCACCTCTAATGCTATTATTGTGGGAGGTTTGATTGGCTGAGAGGTTGTCAAAACTCCTCTAACACAATGACTTGGGTTTTTGGTTGGGTAATTAGCCCATATTTCATGAGAATGATGATTGGGCTAATTCGGGTTGTTGTATTAATTACTCTTACACTCTGCCTGGGAGAAGAGTTAAAATGGAGAGTTGGGGTTCATGGGAGTAAAGGAGGGTGAGGGTGAGGGTATGGGAGGGTTCATAAGGGTAAACTACTTACCCCTACTTGGGAGAACAATTTGGAGAGTTCATAAGAGTAAAATGTTAATTGACATATTTACCCTTTCATAAAAGTTCATATACATTTTCTATAATACATATTTTCTTTCTACCCTCCCTCCTCCCTTCCCCCCTCCCCCTCATCTCTCTCTCTCTAACTCTCTCTCTTCTCTCTTCTCTCTTCTCTCTCCCTCTCTCTCTACCCATTCCCCCATCTCTCTATACTCTCTGAACAACACTTTTTTCTCTCTATACCATCTCTCTCTCTCTCTCTCTCTCTCTCTCTCTCTCGTCATCTCTCTTTCTCTCTCTAATCAGATAGAGAGAGAGAGACAGAGAGAGAGAGAGAGACCGAGAGAGAGAAAGAAAGAGCGAGAGAAAGAGAGAGTTAGAAAGAGATGGGGTTTTTGGCTCAAAATAATCCAAAGTCAGAGGTCATTGGCTAAAAATAATCCAACACTTTTTGGCTGAAAATAATCCAAACTTTTAACCTATTTACTCGGACTAAACCGAAATCGATTTCGGGTGTTGGAATACTGACTGGGCAGCCTGAGAACGTGTTTCTTTAATTGATTTTGGTTTTGAATTTATGCTGACTGAGGTCTACATAAGCTGACCAGTTAGTATTCCGACGCCGGAAATCGATTTCGATTTAGTCTGAGTAAATAGGTTAAAAGTTTGGATTATCTTTAGCCAAAAAGTGAGTTTGGATTATTTTCAGCCAATGACCTCCGACTTCGGATTATTTTGAGCCAAAAACCCGAGTGAGATGTGTGCGTGTGTGTGTGTGTGTGTGTGTGCGCGCGCGCGTAAGAGAGAGAGAGAGAGAGAGAGAGAGAGAGAGAGAGAGAGAGAGAGTTGGAGAGATATGGATGTATGTGTGTTATGATTCAATTAGGGTTAAGGGTAATATGATCATTTTCTATTTTATGTATGTTATAATTTAATTAAACTCTTCCTTACACCACAAATTGGGGTGTAAGAAAAATAAGAGTTAGAGGGGGTAAATGAGGGTTAATCTCACTACCCTTTACTCTCCCTTACCCTCTCTCACTCCTTTCCCAAGCAAGGGTAAGGAGGGGTAAGCATCCTCCTTAACTCCCCCCACCCTCCTCCCAAGCTTTAACTCTCGTTTAGTTAATTAGGTTGCTAAAACGACCCCCGAATCTTTCCTTTCTCGTGTTTGTCTTTCGTGTTTAGTTTCTTGTTAGCTTTAGCTCTCGTTTAGTTAATTTTCGTTTAATCACCTTAAAACCTCAACTTTGTGAAACCCTTGCTTTTACCGAACTATTTAGCATAAAACGAATCGAATTTGAACTTAGCTCCTTGTGGATACGATACTTACACCCGACTGTGCTACAATCCAAACACTGAGCGTAAAGCAAGATAATGCTGGTGCAATAAAATGGTGGTGAAAAACACTCACATCCAAAGACTCGAAGGAATACGTAATCAATAATCTTTTTAAAGAGTCTCACATATGGTATGGAGAAATGTTGTTTGAAAAAGGAGTGGGAAGACAATTCATTATATTAGTGGCAGCATATGCGGCTTCAACCCAAAATTTTCTTGGAAGAGACGCTTGAAAAGGTAATGTACAAGGCATCTTAATGATATGTCGATGTTTTCTTTTGGCAACATTTTGTTCAGGAATATAAGGACAAGATTATTGGAAAATGATCCCACTGTTTTGAAAATGAAGTCGAAGAGCATATTTGTCAAATTCTCATCCACCATCAGTTTTGAAAATCTTGATTTTTCTATCAAACTGATTTTGAACTAGCTTTTGAAAGGTTGGAAAAATGGAAGAAACCTCCAATTTGTGTTTCATGGGATAAATCCAAGTATAATAAGTACAATATCAATAAAACAAACTTAGTTAACATAACCCAACCTAGAAAGCGTAAGAGATTACAAAACATCAAAGTGGATAAGATATAAGTGTATAACAGTGTGCTAAAATAATTCAACAACAGTAAAGGTTAAACGATGAGCTTTGCCAACTTACAAGCAACACAATTGATTGACAACTTAGAAATATAAGAAATAAGATGCTTAAGTTTAGGAGTTTCTAAGACAGAAGACCCACAGTGACGATCGTGCCAAAGGCCACCATATGTTCGAATGGAGGCCAAGGCAGTTGGATGGGATGGGGATGACAAAGAGTATAGACCAAAGTAATTGGAACTTGCCATAAGAGTTGTCCACATTATGATATGTCGTAAGTGCACGGGTGTAGATATAGCATGTATCAAGGTCTTTCCCACAAGGACTTCTCTCAACTACACACCAAACTAATCTCTTATATAATCGCTAAATCGGTCAAGTTTTTGGTTTGATTTAATCTACTCTACTTCTGATCGCAAAGCAAGCAACAATTCAGAAAATTTATGAGATAAAACAAGAAAAACAAACGTTCAAAGGATAAACCAAAGTCACTCTATGAACTAATTAAGTGGATTGAACTCATATGTCACTAATTTGATACATTTTAGGGTTGATAATCGCATATTTTCTTTCGTAGCTAGCTTTTGGCAATGAAAAGAATTGTTTAGCAAAATCAATCACCTACTTTCGTAGTTATTTAAATATTAACTAAGTTAAACATCAAATTATCAATGACCCCTAATTATAAAATCATCTATGTTTAGTTCATTTTATAATTAGTTTAATCCTTAGGGTTCCTATTATTGAATTTCTCCTTTCGATACTTCATTCAACAAACTAAATCCATATCTTTGATGGCCAATCAAAAACAATGACATACATAATCAAAGAATAAATAAAATGCATTCAAACTAGATTAATACTTGTTCAATCCAACAAAAATCGATTCATGAAAGCAACTAAAAAGGTTTATCCACTAAACTAAAATAAACTACTCACTAATCATGATTAAACTACAAAACACATAAAAGTCTAAACTAGAAAGCATGGAAAATCTAATAGAATGAAAAATTAACCGAGAATGAAATCGATCATTGCTAGAATGATGAACCGCAGGGACTTTTGCTTCTCTACTTCAATAGGAAACTCAGAAATCGATCTTCAAAACTCAACTTAGTCTCCCAAACGTGCTCTAACAATGGCTATGGATGGAATGTGGATGAAGATGGTTATGAATAAGACAATGGCTGATGATTATTGCTTAGGATGAATGATGAACAAAATAGCCAGAATTACCATTATATAGCAATTGTGGGACTTGAAACGGCGAATTGCAATAAATAGGGCTCAACACGGACCGTACCAGGTCAACACGACCCGTGTTGCCTGGCCACGGGTCGTGTTCCACCCAGGAACTCAAATTTGAGGCCTCTGGACCCCACAACGGTCTGTTTTGGCCATTTTTGCACCCGTGTTCGCCTCTAGGCAGCTTCTACACGTGTTGGGCCTTGGTTTTGGGCTTTGGGATGGATTTTTCTTCAACTTTCTTCAACATATGATCCACTTGGACTTCAATACTTGATTTGAGTTTGATTTTCTTCATTTCTCCTCAAATTTCCTACAAATACACCAAATTCCAACCAAGTATAAAATAGGAAATTCGGGTGTAAAATAATACAAACATAGTGAAAATCACCCAAGATCACTCCAAATTATCCAAATTCACATATATATAAATTACACTCATCACATTGCTTTGCCCTTTTTATGCACAGAAGAATCAACAAATTGAATTGTATAATTGAACCATACAGTTATTATCACAACATAGTTGTCGAAAAGAAAGTGAATTGAATTTCATGCTAGAAACATGCAACATATTTTTCAGCGCTAAAAGGATGGAGAGAGGTCTTTAACATAGATTATGACAAATGTGAAGTTTAAAGTTAGATGTCGGCGACCATTCATTTAATATGTATATACTTGTGATATGGTTTAATTTCAATTCTAACATCGTATGTAATTTGGTAAATATTTATGCTGGAGATCGTTCATTTAATATGTTCAACAACTGTTAATATAGTTAATAAGGTTATAAATTCTTCAACACTTACTATATAGATCATCCAAAAAAAATTTACCAGACGGCGACCGTGGAACTAAACGGTCACAAAGTAGCTACAAAACAGATAAAAACAGCTTGGCAACCACTCATTGAACGGTTCGCTAGCCTAGCGACGGTTAAACTAGCAATCGTTCAATAAACAGTCGCCCATGTCAATCGTTAATGAACGATCACCCAATATTAAACGGTCAGTAGGTTAGTGACCACTCATTTATCGGTTGCTTTGTTGCCCAAGCGACCATTCATAGGATACCCTCATGAGCGGCCACCCGCCCTGACTAGCGATGTTAAAGGGTCATTAATGAGCCGACCCTTTTCACTATGTTAAAGGGTCGGTGAATCGAACGAATTGGGTCAACCTATCAATAACTCAAAATAGATGGTTTTTCCTATTATTTTAAATCAAAAAGTTACTCAGAAGTACCCCACATTTTGGAAAACTATTTTTTGGTACTCCAAGTTTTCAAAAGTCATTTATGGGTACCCTAAGTTTTTAAGGTTGTAATTTTTTGGTACTTTTCCGACTCCAAATGGGGCTAATTTTGGTATTTCTTAGCTTATCTATAATTTATATTACATGATGATTTAATTAGTGATTTACTTACTCAAATTATCATACAATTAGTCAATTTCTTAAAAGTATATTCTCAAATTGTACTAGTAGTTTGAAAAAAAAAATCTTTGCCTTAATTAACACCTTTCAATTTTTGACTTATTACTCAAGAGTGAATCTCAATATACCATAATTTTCAAATAAAGAGAAAATTTTGCTTCTACTAATACTAAAGTCTTAGGGTCCGCTTGGAAGGGGATTGAAAAAGAAAATGAGGGTAGACTTTCATAAAAATAGAGGGTGAGAGTATGAGAATGTATGTAAGAGTAAACTATTTACCCCTGCTTGGGAAATTAATTAGAAGAATTTATTAAAATATGTTTTAATTGACGTATTTACCCTTTCATATTATATTTAAGGCATCGTTTTTTTGTGTGTTACATCACTAGTAGAATTCATACCAAAAAACGTCTGAAAATTGGCATCTCTCTAAACATCAGACGCTAAACAAATGAAATAAAATTAAAAAAAGATAAAATTAATTTGGCGATTGCCGAAAAAGAGACGCCGTTTGTAAACGGCGTGCAGACGCCCAAATTTGCGATTATATATATATAAAAAAAAGGCACGCGTCTCTGTTCTTGTCAGGCGTCGACTGCTATGCAGACTTTATGCGTCTGCCAGCCTCGGAAAGAGACGCCGGTGTGGTTTAAACGGGAAAAAATTAGGGTTGGGGTCTGTTTTTGCCATTTTTGCCGACGAAGAGGAAGAGGAAGCGAGAGAGAGTGGAGGAAGAACTCGGTGCACGCCGCAAATTCAACAAAAAATCAGGTAATTTTATCAGTTATTTTTGTTTCAGATCTGTTATATTATGATTAATATTATGAAAATTGATTAAATAATAGATTAAATATGATAAAAAATGAATAATTTGAATATTTGTATGTTTGTTTCGTTTTTGTTGAGTTTAATATTAGTTGAGTAGATATAAGTTGAAAAATTGAGTTGTTTTAGTGAATTTGTATGAATTGTAATATATTTTGGATGTTGAATTTGAATTTTAAGTGTGAAAATCGTGTTTGTAATGTGGAAATATTGAATTTAAATATTGTTTGTATGTTTTATATTAGTTTAATTAATTGCATGTGATAATGCATTTAAAATATGTTTTGTATGTTGAATTTAATTAATTGCATGTATGTTAATTTAAATATTGAATTGTTTATGTTTTGTGGTAAATATAAATATGAATAATTATATTTACTTTGCAAAAAAATAATATTTTTAATTAAAATATGTTTAAGTTGAGCATTATGATAAATATTAAGATGTAATACGAATTTTGTATGTTAATTTATATGGCTTAATAAATTTGTGGGAAATTATAATGAGTTTCGATTGAGTATAAAACTATTTAATTAGTTAGCAATATACAATTAGCTAGGAATACATATTTAGTTTGTATATAAACTATTATTCAATTTTGGTTGAATTTATAATTTAATTTGTTTAGCAAATAAGTTAATAATATTAAAAAAATTATTATATATAAACTATTATTCAATTTGTACGTATACGTACGTAGTAAATATAATTATAAACTATTTATTAAAAAAATAGTTTAGTGTACGTACGTTTACTTAATTAATTATGAATAGTTTGTTTAGGGTTATGGTAATTGGTTAATTGTTAGGTTAGTATAGAGGATTAAGTCGGTACTATTCCGAGTAGTTTATAAGTATTAGTTGTCATAAAAGGAGGTTGAGTTTGGATGATTTTAGTTGTTATTAGTAAGTGAGTTAGCCTTTAAAGTTGGCGGAAATTTGCTGCTAATCCAACCTAAGAGCTAACTTAATTACTCATAACTCCAAATGAAGACATAAATTATATAAATAATTATGTTACGTACATCCATATTTACTTACGTAAGTACTCAACAACCAATAGCTACATAATTAGTGAATAGGTTATTTATGATGGTAATTTAGAGTAGTAAGTAGGAAAATTTATATTTATAGTATCTTAATGAGGATATATATATATGTCATAAAAAGAGGTTGAGTTTGGATACTGTTAGTGTCCAACGAGTGTGTGTTTCGTGATCTGATAATCTATGGCTGAAAGGGACTTGCATGAGGCGTGTTGACTCTTCTTTATTCGTCTGGTTCCCAAAAAGTAGCGCAATTTTCCTAAGTGAACTTGCACGGGGTCTATACAGTGCTCTGGGAGTTAGAAGCGTCTCAGATTCGATACAATGTAGTGTTTCTATTCCGCAGCTTGAGGGGTAGCAAGACAAGGTGAGTTTGAAAGAGAAGCTCATAGTAACGGGTCTAGTATATAGAAATCCAACACCATTTCTATTAGACCCTTTACTATGAGCTTCTCTTTCAAACCCACTTTGTCTTGCTACCTACGATGCTTCTAACTCTCGAGCATGTATGGACCTCGTGAGTTCACTTAGGAAAGATTGCACCGCTTTGGGAACCGTTAATAAAGGAGAGTCGATACGACTCATGAAAGTCTTTTAAACCATAGATTAACGATTAACAAACACACTCTCCTTGGATAATAACATGATCCTCTTGCACGTGACATAGCTTACTTGTTGTCGTCATAAAAGGAGGTTGAGTTTAGATGATTTAGGTTATAAGCGTATACGATTATAATTGTGAATTTAGATACAAAGAATAATTTATTTTCGTTATTTTTTTAAATCTTGAGACGGATAGATGTTTATTATTAATTAAATTCATGGTGGGCTTGAATAATAGATTCACGTACATTATGGGCGGCCCCCACATCGCCGTTGGATGTACGAGAGGTTTGAACCGGTAGGAGGTTATCGGGTGAATGGGCTCTTTGGGGTAGCTATGTTCGATCAATTTGCAAAGAGTAATTCGTATGAGTATCCGAGGACTGGAAAGTATCGGTGCCCATGTGTGAAGTGCAAGAATAAGAGCGGATTTAGTCCTGAAGAAGTTAAAGAACATTTGTATAGGCGAGGGTTTATGGAACAATATTGGTGTTGGACGAGCCATGGTGAAGAATGGGGTGACTTTGATAATGAGGATGACAGTGGTGACGATGCGAAAGGTGATTGGGAACCGTCTGCAGGTAGTCCTCCGACAAACGAGGAACCGAATCATCCACCGTTCATCGACAGAACGGAAGAGATGATGAATGATTTCATCATGGCGAATGAGGCGCCTAATGTAGAAGCTCAACAATTTTATGATATGCTTCAATCTGCTCAACAGCCTCTGTGGGAAGGGTGTGCGACCCATACTGAGTTGTCCACTGCCGTGAGGCTGATAAGTCAGAAGTCGAAGCACAATTTGTCGGAGCAGGCAATGAACGACATCATGGAACTGATGAGCGAGAGTTGTCCCCAGCCGAACCTAGTGCCTAGAAACTACGATGAGTTGAAAAAGAAGGTTAAGAAGTTAGGGATGGGCTATAACAATTGATTGTTGCCTTAGTGGATGCATGATCTAATATAAGGACGATGCACATCTCACTGAATGTAAATTTTGTGGCCATCCTAGGCATAAGCCACAGAAATCGTCAACCACGACAAAGAAAGGCGTCCCGTACAAGAAAATGTTTTACTTTCCCTTGATGCCTAGGTTGTAGCGTCTGTATGCATCGAAGAATACGGCTGGGCATATGAGATGGCACGCGGAGAACAAGCGCGAGGAAGGTGTACTTTGCCATCCATCGGACATCGCCTCATGGAAAATGTTCGACATCGTGCATCCAGACTTCGCGGGGGAATCGCGAAATGTAAGGCTGGGCATGTGTGCAGATGGGTTTAGCCTGTTCAACATGACAGGGAGGTCTTATTCGATATGGCCGGTTGTTACTCCTTACAACTTGCCACTTGAATTGTGCATGACAACACCGTACATGTTTCTCACGTGTATTATTCCAGGTCCGAAGAACCCCGGAAATAAAATTGATGTCTTCCTCCAACCCTTGGTGGACGAGCTGCAACGCTTATGGGTTGGTGTTGAAACATACGACATCTCCAAAAGACAAAATTTTAACATGAGGGCATCTTTGATGTGGACGGTGAATGATTTTCCGGCCCTTGGCATGCTTTCTGGGTGGAGCACGCACGGTGCTATGTCTTGTCCTGTTTGCATGGATGGTTTGAAAGTAATTCGTCTTAAGCATGGGAGGAAAACCTCGTGGTTTGACTGTCACCGACAGTTTCTTGTTAAGGGGCATGCTTTGAGAAGAAATCGAAAGGCACTTCGAAAGGGGCACACTTGCCCTGATAGAACTGCCCCACCGTGTAGGAAAAACGGTTATAAAATCTACGAGGAGGTGAAGCACTTCCCCAAGGTGACTACCCATGGTGACTTTGTAGTCCCGGGATTCAGAGAGAATGCTCATAATTGGAAAAAACAAAGTATCTTTTGGGAGTTGCCTTATTGGAAGGATCACATGGTTCCACACAACTTAGATATGATGCACATTGAGAAGAACTTTGTGGACAACATCGTAAACATGGTGATGGGGGTGGACGGCAAAACGAAGGATGATGGAAATGCAAGGAGGGGCGTGGCAGACATATGTGACAGGCCGGAACTCCATCTATTGCCCGGTCCTAACGGTAAACCCCTACAGCCAAGAGCCAAATATGTTCTTCCTGAGGATAAGCGAACAGACGTTTGTAACTGGGCACAATAGCTACATTTGCCAGACGCTTAAGCTTCAAACTTCGCGAACTGTGTTGATGCATTAGGTAAAAAGTTTCAAAACTTTAAAAGTCATGACTGCATGTGTTCATGCAGACATTGTTACCTGTTGCGTTCCGGGCACTTCCCGATGATGTGTTGGAGCCACTCGTTCAGTTAAGCCAATGGTTCAGAGCACATGCTCCACAACATTGAAGCCGCGATGACTTAGTCCGGCTTGAAAAGAAATTCCCATAATAATATACAAGTGGAGACCATATTTCCACGGCTTCTTCAACGTAATGGAACACTTGCCCATTCATCCGTCCAGAGGCATTCTTTGGTGGTCTGTTCAATATCGTTGGATGTATCCCTTTGAGAGGTATTTCGGGTGGTTGAAGAAGAAAATAAAGATCAAGGCACACCCTGAAGGATCTATGGCCCAAGCGTACCTCATGTTTGAGATTTCCCAATTCGCATCTACATACTTTGGGACGGATAATGTATGGTCTTCTACATCAACAAGTATGCGTGCGAAGGCGAAGGATGATCCTATGTTATTCGGTTTTTAAGGACGTGGGAGCCACTGGGAGGTGTAAACACGAGGTGGCTCAGCGATCAAGAGTATAAAGCAGCACACCTTCATGTTCTACTGAACTACAAAGAAGTCAACCACTACTTAGAGTAAGCAATAATGCTCACTAACGACTTCATTAAATTGATATGTATTATAGGTGTAATTAATGAGCCTGTTTCCTACGCAGCTTGTTTAAGAATTACAAGTTGACTTCATTTCCGAACACCACGGACACCCAATTGGATCAGATGATTGAAGCATAGTTCGCTCAATGGTTTTATCAGCTATCTGTGAGTAAAACAATCATTTACATAATTTCGATTTTGACCATATTTAAACAAAACTTAAACCATTCAACATCTAACGGGTACTACAAATGTAGGAAAATTGGGAAGCCTTTCGGTTTTACGAAGATGAGCGTCATGAACACCTTTATCACTTAGCCCGAATGCCTTCCCCTAAAGTGACCACCTGGAGTGCTTACCGAATCAATGGGTTCTTATTTCACACCCAAGCAAGGAGTAACTCAGTGGTTTCGTGAAGTTCGGTGGATTTTTCGATGATTTCGATGGTGTTCTCCAAGAAGTCATCGCACTGGAATATGTTGGGCCTGTCAACAAGAAAAGCATACTGTTTAGATGTGATTGGTTTGACAATACCCCGGTACGAGGTGTACGTTCACCCAAGTTATTCCCGTTTGTTGAATTACAAAAGGACAGACGGTACTGGAAGTACGGCCCATTCATCTTGGCAGGGTGCGCAACCCAAGTGTTGTTCATGAATTACCCGGCAGGCATACGAGATAAAGCTAACTGGTGGGTTGTGGTTCCAAAAAAACCATCTTATGCACAGTACAAGCAGTTCACCCTTCCGTTGGCCATCCAAGATGACCAACCAAGAGTTGTTGTCCCAATCAACCCCAATGACGGTACCGTATCACAAGTACTCGCTATTGAAGGGGTGTTCGATGAGGTTGCGGACATGGACAACGCCCAATTAATAGTGGGTGGTAATACGTCCGATGTAGCCAATGAGGACGATGGAGACATCGAGGATGACGAACATGTTGATGGTGATGATGATGAAGTGGATGAGGACGATGAAGACAACGAAGACTATTAAATAACAATATAGTAATCGAATTTTGATTGTGTTTCAAGTGTCTTCAACGAACACATATTATGTATTCTATTTTCTAAGTGAAACGAATTGATTGTGTGCCAAGTGAAACTAATTCAATGTTTTTCATATTTTACATCAATGTGTTGTCGATCTCTTTTAATGCATTGTATTGTTTGGGAGTGGTTACTAATTCATATTACTTGCTATTTTATTTCGTGCAAGCTGATACTAATTCAATGTTTATTCTACTTTTATTTTGCAGTTGCATTATGTCAGGAAGAGATGGATCACGCAGACCTCGGACCCGTGGTGGGTCTAGACCGAATGCGAGGGGTGGTTCATCATCGGTCCCACAGACACCATACATTCCCCAGCTTGATCCTGCCCATGAAGCTGCTTCTCAACCTGAGGGGAGCAACTACGACTTCTTTTCACAGCTAGACCCATCCACTCTGGAGCTCATGCCGTTCTTTGCGGGTAGTACCGTGCCAGTAGGGAACGAGACGATGGGCCAGTTTTATGCTCAGGGGCTTTAGGGGCTAAGCGATGATGGGGTGATCAAGCGAGGTTAGGTGACAAGCGATGTTAGGGGGTGCCCAAACCGAAGGATGGAACCCGAGCCGAGAGGGCCGCAGACTGAAGGGGAGGGCGACAGTACCCAAACGTCGGGGAACGATATCACTGAACGATATCGAATTCAACTGGACGTTCGGGCGGACGCTAAAAAAATGTCGGATGGGAAGTACATCATTCGACCTTGTAATTGCACGTGAGTATCAATCTGAACTTTGATTATGCATTTATAACTTAATTTGTGTTTAAATATATATAATTTTGTATGCCCTCAATCTAATCGATGTTTCATTTCAAATTGATTTAAGTGTGGCGCCATATGGGGCACACGCAACCAGGGCCATCATGGACATAGTGAAGCAGAATTTCCGAGGCTTCTGGCCGACATGGAGTAAAGTGCACCAGGGGACGCGGGAGTTGATATACGACGAGTTCAGGGTAAACTCTCACATTTTTTCCTCTTTAAAATTTTGCGTACGTACGTTGTCTTTCATTTTGAGATGAGATATATTAATTAATATGATGTAGCTTGTTTATTTTACATGTTTAATTCGTACATGATGTAGCTATACGTACATGAATATTGGTGTATGTTTGTGTATAATGCGTATGTGTATGTTTGTATATGTTTGTGTATGGTTATCCGGCGTGTGGCCATTGAGATATATTAATATGAATTGGTGTATGTAAAATGAGGGATAATTGTCAATTTATAGGGGAAACTATGCCAAATTTTTTTTCGTGGTTTATTAATTCAAAATTATGATATATATGGTTTAATTTATTTGCATGTTTAATTCTTCATGTATGGTTTAAATGCAGAAAAAAAAATTTGGTGGGAGGACCAACATGAGGCCTATATACGTGATTGGTTCCTTAGGAGGGCTTAAAAACAGTACGCCGACGCTATCGGCAAATCCAAAAAACGATGGTTGGCGGGGAGAGGCAAACCAAAATGGATTGTCGACGACGAGATTTGGGACAAATTCATTGCTCATTGGGAAGACTCCAAATTCGTTGAGAAAAGCAAGAACATAAGCAGGGCAAGGAAGATGAACCAAGATAAGGGCCCACCATCGCACACAAGGGGCCCAGTTTCATTCGGTATCGTCAGAGAGAAATTGGTAAGTTAATTATGACTTTATTTATATACATACAACGCCGCACATATATATGGTTTAATTTAACATTTAATTTATATACGCACTTACGTTCAGAAAGAAAAAAACGATGGAAAAAACCCTGACATATGGGAACAATTCGAAGCGACCCATATGAAGCGGCACAATCGATGGGTGGGCGAATGCGGTGCAAATTGGGGTAATTACTTTCATCATCCAATATTTAAGTTATTATATACGTACGTACACGTAAGAACATTAACTTTAATTCGCTTATTCGAATTACTCTTTCTTTGTATCGGCCAGAGGCGATGCATAGTGATTATGAATCGTCTGCAGAGAAGAGATGGAGGCAAAGCAGCGGGAGGGCGATCAACTAGAAACTCCCATTATATGCGAGACGAGTTACGGTTAGACAAACAAGCTGCAAAGTCGGGGACACGTCGTGGGCATGGGGTTGTGGGGAAGCTATGAAGACGCGATTCTCCCACATCGCATCGAGGAGGCGTCCACGGCGTCGTAATAACACCGATAGCGTCGGCGTCGGGCCTCTATTACGGAGTTCAACGAGAGAGCTTAGCGTCGACTCGAGGAAGAAAGGCAACAACGCGAACAAGATAAGCGCATCTGCGGGAACAATTCGGAGACAATTAGAGGAACAACGGCCGTCCGACGCGATGGAGGAAAAGGTGAGGCAACAAGTAATGCAACAAATGTTGCAAATGCAAAGAATGTTCCAGCAGCAAGCAAGTCAGAGCTGGCAAGCCCCTTTCCTCGCTGGATCTTCCTCTGGAAGACAAGTGCCATACACTGGACAGCCTCCTCCACCGTCGCCCCGCCACCGTAGTACTTCTCGCCGGAACCCCGTCTCTCAAGCCCCACAACCTCAGCCCACTGTTCCTCCCGAGGACTCGTTATATGCTTACCCAGGTAAGCATATTTTTTTCCATAATCACAAAATTAAATTACTAATTACACGTTCCAATAATTACTTATTTCATTTTGATTGTATTTCCAAATTGTCGTTGTATCCCAGGAGGCCAATACCTATTCCATAGCCTCGAAGAATTGACACAACACCAGAATCAGGGTGATGATGGCAACGATGGGGAGGAGGAGAGCTAAAGTGACGATGTCGTGTGACATTAATCATTTTGATTGTATTTTACATTGTATGAACATTTAAACTCTTTCTTAATTATATATACGTTCGTACTTATTAGCTAGTACATTTAATCCAAACATCGAAATATTTTTCATTATGTTTGCGCACATACGTACAAATTAATTAACTTAATTAACATATATATGTATAATAACACGTACGTACATATGAAAATAATTGTAATTAACAACATAATCGACAATGAAACATATATATATATATAAATTAAATTATCTACCTGAAAAAAATTAGAATATAATTAACAATAATAATAATTAATAATTAACTATACTAAAATTAAAAAATATATACATATATACATCATAATTAGTTATAACTAAAATTAAGAATATATAATAGTAATAGTATCAATAATAATAATAATTATTATTATTATTATTATATATAATATATATATTACTGCGTTAGCCACACCATCGAAAATTTTCAAAAAATTTAGGGAAAAATTGGGCGTCTTGTTTTGCCACCAAACAGACGCCCAAATCTGTGAAATTGAAAATGGCGTCTGTTTGATAGCAAAACAGACGCCCAATTTGGCCTGCCTATATAAACCAAAGTCCTCAAACTTCCCTCCGAATTTTTTCCCTCCCATCTCCATTTCATTTCTCTCATCTTCTCTCATCAATTCTCTCATTTCCCCTTACCTTCAAAACACCTCAAATCCATCCAAGATTGATGAATTGAAAATTTTACAATTGAAGATTGAACATTGGAGAGTGAAGATTGAAGATACAAGATTGAAGATTGAAAAATCAAGATTGAAAAATATTGAAGTCATATATTAATTGTAATTTAGTTTCTTATTTTTTTGTATCTTTTAAGTTAGTAAAAATCAACATTATTAAAGTTGTATTATATATTTTTTTACTTGTTTAAATATATATTTATTATCATTTTGTTGTTGTTATATATATATATATATATATATATATATATATATATATATATATATATATATATGAAATTGTACATACATGAATTGGAAATATGTATCATTTATTATTATATAAAATGTGTTTATTTTCATTATTAATGTCTCCACAATTCTTATTAAACAATTTACTTACAAATACAAAAATTTAACTTTTACGCTTTATTTTATAATTAGAACCTTCAAAATATACTATTTATTCTAATTATTAAATTGAAATTCACGTTTTTTTTAATTTCAGAAGCCAAAATGGCGTGCATGCGGGATAAAGCACGCCGCGTTTCTCTTGAACGCGTTATGCATTTTATCCCGCATGCACGATTTTGGTCTGACACAGCCCTCGCAGACTACAATAATTTTGGCGTCTGATTGAAACAGACGCCAAATATAGACGCCTTTTTCTAAATGGCGTTCTAGGTTTTGGCGTCCGTTTTAATCAGACGCCAAAACCATTTTGGCTTCTGTTTACACCCATATCAGACGCCAATTCCAGACGCTTATGGGTATGTATTCTACTAGTGCGTTTGTGTTGCGTTGCATTTGGGTTGCGTTGGGTTGCGGTAGGAAATAATAAAAAAAGGTGAGTAGAGGTGAATAGTAGATTGTGATAAGTGGAGTTATCTTGCGTTTGCCATGCGTTAGGTTTTATTGATTATGCGTTGCGTTTGGGTGCGTTAACACACAAAAAAACGGGGCCATAATACATCGTAATACATCGACACTCATACATTAGCGCTCCCCCCCCCCCCTATCTGGGTGTTTTATGGCTAAACACTTGCAAAATGTGTAGGGAATAAAAAGAACTTCCAACCCCCTTATCTGGGTGTTTTATGGCTAAACACTTGCAAAATGTGTAGGGAATAAAAAGAACTTCCAACAATGTCGTTAAACTAAAACAATTAAAAAATTGTATACAACACACACAAGAAGTTAAATTACATTATAAGAGCGGTAAAAATAAATGTAAACCTTTAAAGATTATAAATAAATAAAGTTTTAACAACAATAAATTGAACTAATCCACATTACAATTTAAATCCCTACAAAAAAGTATCACACTTTAAATTGAATTATTGTAAATGAATAAGGTTTGACAAATAAGAGTTTGATATTTTTGTCCTAACATGCATGGGTGATGGGTCACCAGTGAGCAGTGACCACAAGGTCCTTTAAGTTTTGAGCAAGTTGTTGATGGGTCACCAGTGAGCAGTGACCACAAGGTCCTTTAAGTTTTGAGCAAGTTGTCGAAAAGCTTGAGATCTAGATCTAAATTTAATTGATATCAATGACAGTAGCATAAGACAGTGCTTTCAATAAAACCAAGCTGCTATATACATGGACGACGACGTGAATTTAATCTCTGCATTATTCCTCTCTAGGGAAAAAAATATCCAAAAAATATAAAATATACCAGCATAAAATATACAGATATAGTGAAGTACCGCCAATCTTATCTCTTTTCTTTGTGTATAAATAACACCCTCCATTCCCCTGTTTTCAGCCCACATACACACACTTCATTTCGCCATCCAATCTTCTGGCGAATACACCAAAAAGATGTACAAATCAACCAAAACTATCAACTTCCTCATCCTCCCCGTAACTTTCTTCACCACAATCTTCCTCATAACCACATTCCCTTCTCAGAAAACACCCACCCACAACCACATTCACCATCTTCATATCGAGAATCATCTCCAGCTCCAAGCTGCTAAGTCCCACTGCGATGGCACCCTTTACCCCAAGCTTTGCGAATCGACCCTCTCGACCCTCCCGAACCTCCATAAGAGGTCCATGAAGGATGTGCTCTGTCACACTCTTAATGTGACTGAGTCTGAGGTCATGACTACCGAGTCTGAGGTCAAGGGGCTCGAGTGCGGGTCCAAGTCAGGCCCGCACCCGAACCTTTTCCAGCGTCGGGCGCTGGATGACTGTCAGGAGCTTCTTGACGGGACTATGGATGACCTCAAGGCGGTTTATGATGATGTCCAGCGTGACCCGGCTAAGAAGTATGCGGATCTCCAGACTCTGCTTAGTGCCGCCATGACCAATGCGTACACCTGTCTTGACGGGTTCGCTGTCGGGTCGAACCGGACTATCCGGAAGTACTTCCAGAGTGACTTGATTAAGGTGTCTCGCCACGTGAGCAACTCGTTGGTCATGTTGAAGAAGCTCTGCAAGAAGAAGACTGGTGGCGGTGGAGGTGGAGGGTACAGTAGTACTCAGAGTAATGATTACGACGATGATTTGGAGGCGGTGAACCGGGTGGATCGGACCGGGTTCCCAGCCTGGATGAAGAGGAAAGACCGGCACCTGCTTCAGGCGGCGGTGAATGTCACCACGGCCAATGTGACGGTGGCCAAGGACGGCAGTGGCAACTTCACCACCATCACAGCCGCGGTAGACGCCGCGCGAAATAAAAGTAACAGCCGGTTCATAATATACATTAAATCCGGTGTGTACTTCGAGAACATAGAAGTGGATAAGAAGAAGACCAACATTATGTTCTTGGGTGATGGCATTGGCAAGACCGTGATCAAGGGAAACAGGAACGTTATCGATGGCTGGACTACTTTCAGATCCGCTGTTCTTGGTAAGTTTCTCATCAATTGGTTATGCATCCTATATCATTAATTTCTACGTATGGTGCTAACGTTAGTAAGTTTAATATACTTCATAAATTCTATTTGTATAGTTGTAGTTAACTAGTATGTATAATTGATAAACTCATTTGCCATATTCGTATAGAGAGAGTGACTCAAATATATATAATAAAAATGTAGGCTAAATAGTTAACTTAAGATATATCTTGTTAAACCTCAATAACAGGGTCGGAGTCATGACATATTATTAGGGTGGACCATTTTTACATAAGAAAAATAGAGAAATGAGGTAAGAGATGTAGATTTGACAAAAATAATTGCACAAAAATCAAAACATGCATGTTGTGTACTGACAATATATATAGTTGTAGGCGTACAACTATGTATATATCAATTGTGTGCGGAAAACTATCATTAGAAGTGTGAGAATGAAACATTAGTGTTTAAAGCGTCTAGCATATAAGATATAACCTAGGTACCTAGGACTTGTGTGCCGTGTGGAGGAAATTGCATGGAAGAAGTGGCTAGATTTCATGTAATAACAGTGATTATAACTAAGTAATACATACGTAATTACTCCCTCCGTTCCATATTAATTATCCTGACGTGTCATTAATTTCTCAACTTGTACTATGTTATAATATATGAAAGTACCATCATTAGATTTATAATGAAAAGTACCATAATAAGAATATAATTTTGTAAGTTTTTGATAAAATATACTATAAAAATTTTCTTGGTCAAAGACGACATTTTGGACAATTAATATGAAACAGAAGGAGTAATTAAGAAAGGAGTTTGGTTTTGATTGGAAAGTGGGTGGTCCCAACTCCTAATAAGGCGGATGAGGATGAGGATGAGGATGAGGATGAGGAAATATGCATGGGATCCATAAGAAATAATACAGCAAAGTTGATGAATTCGAAAGAAAACAGTAGGTCCTGTTCAAATTACTGTTTTTATTTATGGGCAAATCATGTGCGTATATTGTTGACGTTGACTTGTGCTGTCGAGCTGTGAAGTCAATTAGTAGCGAAAGTAAGAAACTTTGATGAGGCATGTCGAGCGTAGAGTGCGGAGTAACATTAACTGCTGATTACTCTCATTTCTATCTTCCTTTCCTCATGGATGAGGGATTGCTTCTACATAAAAGGAGTATATTCCACAACTTTCATTAATATAAAATCCTCACCTCACTCAAAATGAGTTTTCTTTTCTTCTTTATGTGTAATATGTGCAAACATTGAAGTGGATAAATTAGTGGATGTAAGATGTAGGGTTGATTGTCAAAATATGTTTTGATTTTATTTGCAAAATAGTGTATTGTATGTTTCTAAATCATATCCATAAATTAGGGGGGAATTTATAAGAAACTAGAATAATTCAAATTATATTTACAATCTTATTTAAATGTACGCATGATAGGATAGTACTACATTTCAAAGAATAACAAAATAATTAAATTGATCAACAATATGATAAACTTTTAACCTTCCAAAAAAATACATAAATTTAATTAATTATGGACTATGAAAAGTGCACTCTTATAGTGTGCATTCGTTTAGATATCAACTGTACGCTATGTCAAGTTTTGGTTCTGTTTAGAACAGTAAATGGTAGGTACATTAGTTGTTAGAATCATGGCTGATTGGTGGTAGTTGTTTGAGTTTTTTGTTTGACTTTTTTGTTTGTTTGTGATTATAGGAAAAGTGTTTGGTAAAGTAGTTTTTTGTGAAAAGCTAACTCAAAAAGCTTCATCAAAGCTTTTTGAAAACTAGCTTATTGGCTCTAAAAAGCTAATATAAAAAGATATTTACCAAACATCTCAAGTAGCTTTTTATCATTGGTCAAAAAGCTAAAAGCTACTCAAAAAACTAAAAGCTATTCAAAAAGTTTATTTGCCAAACACCCATTTGTGTGTTAATGAGTTCGATTACTAAAGAACGAATACAGCGCATAAATGAAGCCCATAACACGATGAATTCCCTCTCACGTGAACTATTTGTACATGGAGACATGTCAAGTGCAAATGATTCTTACGCCATTAAAATACTCTCCTTCTCCTGTACACAAAAAGCCACCTGTGACAACCTCACGGGAGCAACACTATATTGTCTATGCTCAAAGTATATTAACATACAAGAGCAAACAATTTCCAAGTTATACATTTTATTGTTAATGTCTTTTTGTGATTGCTTAAGAATTACAGTACATTAAAGTTTAATATATTCATTTCAATATTTAAAATTAGCTATTATTTGTCACTCTCTCTTTTCTATATTATCTGTTACTTTTGCTAATTTTAATTTTTTTGATAATATTTGTCACCTTACAATTTTGAACACATTCATACAGTGTCCGAACCCGAAAATTTAGACAGTGTCAATTTGGTTTAGAAAAATTCGGAAAAATTTGGGCCGAAATATATTCAAACAACTCGAGTCCGAACTCCATCATCGCAAAGTGTCCAAATTTGAAATTCAGAAAAATTTATCTGCATACTCAAATTGCTCGAATTTGACATTCTACTTACAAGCCCAAAAAACAGGATCATAGTGCTAATATTCAACTGTGTTTTTTAGAGAATAAAAATAAATTATATATTTTAGTTGGGAAAGGTGTAAGATTTTCAAAATCTTATAAAATGCATAATAAACGCTTGCATATATATATATATATATACATATATATATATATATTACTAAAATTATCCAACCTTTTTCAAAACTTATCTTAATTTTGAAAATCTTCAAAATAAAATTTATTGAAATCTACCAAATCTACACTTTTCCTATAATAGAACCCACCCCAGTCCATCTCTATTCTCTAGTGTCGGTGTGGCATTCCTGTGAATAATGCTGCGATCACGCCGACACAGTTTCATGAATGCTGCTGATATTCATATATGGACCCTCTTTTCTTTTACATAAAAGGCAAAACTTTTTTCTTAAAAAAAAAAAGAAAAGAAAACCACCGCCACTGCTAAATGCCAATTGGCAAAGGAGCTACGTGCCTTGATTCTCTCTGCCTTTTCTTTTTTTTTATTTTAATTTTTTGATGTCTAGAAATTTGTTATTAATGATAAGCTAAAATATTTTGTTGTAAATGCTTATTTATACTGAAGTTCCCAAATGATAATTAGCTAGTCATTTGACTTTGATATATTATAAGGTTTAATTTAACTAGCTACCTTAAAAATATATTTATATGAAACTATTTATATTATATAAAAATTAAAACAACCAAAAATCTTATATATATACATACATACATACATACATACATAGACGAATCTCCTTGTAAGCGAAGGGTGACCAAAACTACCGATAACACCCAAAAAATAAATAAATAATTTAGTATACTTTGAAATAAAAATTGTAAATTTTATGTTTATAAAATGAATATAATAATATATTGGATACTTATCAGAAAATTTAAATATGTCATTAATTTTATGCACATTTAAGTTGAACATGTGATTACATAAGGGATGCAGATAGTGGTTTTTATCTGGCATCTAGAGTTCAATTTCCTTGCACTTCTTGCTTTTAACCTTCAATTTCTACTTCTCTTATGGGTGATAAGTATTTTTTTGAAAAAAATTAGAATAAATCATAAACGTTAACCAAGATTTCTCGTGAACTCTTTAGAATACGGAAAAATCTCTATAAATCTCACCCAACCTATTCTTTTTGGTTTTCAAAACATAAAGTTGCTTTCCTCTTTTTTCTTTCAAAAAAAAAAGAAAAGAAAAAGAACGAAGGTGCTTGGAGGGAAGGCAATCAAGCAACGCATCACTAATTCAATTCACGTTATAGTACGATGGATAAACATCCAATTGTCAAACATCATCATAAACATGCATGATATTGTTTTTACAATTTTGTTATAAGGCTATGTGTATTGGTCATTGGTGTCCTTGGGTTTAAAGGATGAGTGGGGTATGAATAATGAAAATATTATTATTTTAATGGGTTTTGGAGTATGTTATTGGTAATGGTATCGTTGGAATTAAAGGATGAGGTGAAGGATGAGTGGGGTAGAGAATAATATTTTATTGTATTATGGGACCCACTTGTAGAGTATAATTTTTTCAATAATTGATTTAATTGAATTGTTTTTTATAAATAAAATATTAAGATGTAATTAGGAATTTGAAATTTGAAATTTGAAAATTAAATTTTCAATGGAAACAAAAAATTTAATTTAGTATGGAAACAAAATTTTGAAAAATATTACAAACTCAAAATTATTTTGAAACAAATTATTTTTGTTAAATACTGTTTTTATATGAATTATTTAAATTACAAAATTTCGAATTATAAAATTAAATAAAAAAGAAAAAAAACAGAAATTCAAATGCAAAACAAACGGAAAGAAAAGGGAAAAAAGAAAAAAAATTAAAAACTTTATTCTCTGCACATGCTTTATCAAAAGGAAAATGTGCATGACCCAAGAAAAAGCGTTCAACGCGCCCAAGGCAAGTGAACTGCACACGCCTGAATAAAAAAAAGGCGTTGCAATTCACTACCCCTCCCCGCGATGTGGCCTTGCATTTGGACGATTTTTCATCCCCTTTTTTCCCAAGGACGTAGCTGCGTCGTTCACTCCAATTTCCCCCTATTTTTCCTTTATTTCTTTTTCTCTTTCCTCCGTCCTTCTCCCCAAAAGAACGTCAATATACATGGCCTTAGCCAACATAATCCACTATCAAACTCTTAACCAACAAAAGTCACTTCTCAAATGTCAAATTTCTTGGGCCTGCATATAATCTAGTGTCTTCCTGTGTAATTGTTTCCCATTTGATAATTCAATATTGTGCTATTTCTTTTCAACCAACCAAATATTATCCCAACAATAATACTAATTATCCTCCCAATTCTCATATAAACGTGTACAGCTGTGACGGGAAAGGGGTTCATAGCGAAAGGCATAACAGTTGAAAACTATGCTGGGCCAAGCAAGCATCAAGCAGTGGCCCTACGAAGCGGGGCCGATCTTTCAGCCTTTTATCAATGCAGCTTCGTGGCCTACCAAGACACCCTGTACACGCATTCTTTGAGACAGTTCTATCGCGAGTGTGACGTTTATGGAACCGTAGACTTCGTTTTTGGCAATGCAGCTGTGGTATTCCAAAACTGCAACTTGTACGCTCGGTTACCCTTGAATAACCAAAAGAACATGTTCACGGCACAAGGTCGTGAGGACCCTAACCAAAACACGGGCATTTCCATCATCAATAGTAAGTTGGCTGCAGCGTCGGACTTGGCTGCTAATAAGTCCGCCGCTAAGACCTACTTAGGTCGTCCGTGGAAGGAGTACTCTAGAACAGTCATCATGTTGTCGTACATTGATAATGTGGTCGACCCTGCTGGATGGCTGGAATGGGATGGTACTTTCGCCCTTGACACGTTGTATTATGGAGAATACAAAAACAGAGGTCCAGGGGCTAACACTACTGCTAGGGTTAAATGGCCGGGTTTCAGAGTGATCAATAGCTCTACCGAGGCAAGTATGTTCACCGTGACAAATTTTATAGAGGGTGATGTGTGGCTTCCAGGTTATGGAGTCCCATTTTTCACTAATTTGACTAGTAGTTGATAAAGTTATTAAGGTGTCTAGATTTATATTGTGATTGAATCAAATTAGATTAATGATTGTTGGATTGTAAACCCTTCCATATTTGATAAATCTCATTGCTATCCAGTGCCTGTGGGTGGAAAGCTATTAGAGATTACAAGGTATTTGTATTTGGTAGAGTAATAATTTGTACCCTATCCCTGTTTTAATGGAGAAATATAGAATTTTCATACAAGTTTAATCCACTCCACCATATAATTAAAATAAGCGATCAAACTATGTGTTTTAAGTTTAGAGTGCATGTAATTTGGAAATATTCAAATAAAAACATTTCTGCCTCGACAAGTGTATCTGATCGCATAATTAAAGACTGAGCAATTAAACTATAAATAACCTTTGAAAAACAACGACTCGAAGAAACTAGAAGTTGTTTTACGTGAGACCAAGTACTTCATGAGAATTGCATACCATCCCATTGTACTTCTAACGTAGAAAATTGTAGTAGTTAGAGTTTTTGGTCTCACGCAATGGTTATGATCAATGTTCAATTGTGTATTGAAGTCTTATTCTATCCTATCGCACATACAAACTTAAAGCTTGTGGGTTATCCCAAGGGATGAACTAAGCTTGAAATCCTTATAATTGTTTAAGGTTTCACCCCTGGTTCCGATTGTTATCGGCAATATTTTTTTAATATTATCATAATAAAATATATTTTCATAATGTAAATATTTTTTTAATACTAATTTTTTGAGTTATATGGTAGTAAATATAAAAATTTATATTTATAACTTGTGATGTTTTTATATATAATGACCAATATGAGGAAAAAAAAAATAAAACAAACTTTTATTATGTAGGTTAAAAGTCAAGTTTAAAACTATATTTTCAAAATAAAATTATATATTAAAGTTTTAATATTTATTTATCTATTATTATGTTCCATAAAACAATAATGTTGAGTCCCTTGAGGGGGTGAATATGTTTGTTACATAATTATTCATTTATAAACATAAGGACGTTAATAGCACCTATATAACTGAATAATACTTCTTTATTAGTTAAACAGAGGAGGTTAGGGAACTCAGCAGAATCAGGACAGTGAGGTCCTTGATGACCACTTACAAGGACAGAAACTGAGATTCAGTTTCAGTTGAGGGGCCTCACAAACAAGGGCCTCACAGATAAGGCAGAGAGGAGGAATTTCACAAACGAGGCAGAGAAGAACATGATGGATTACAATGGATATCAAACTCACAAAGCCTTAGTGCTTCAAGGCTTTACTACACAACACCTCACCAACATAATTGGCTACATAACTCACCAATGACCTTGGCTACACCTCATCAGAAGTACCTTACTGACTAGATTTCTCACCAAGGAATCATTGGCTACACTCAGAAATCTCACCAGATTTCCTATGCTCGATTACTTGCTTGGAATCAACTACTTGAGAGAGGGAGACAGCCGAGCTTTATATAGATGTTTGAGGTTCTAATACAACGACTATTTTGAGGTTTCCTTAGTTGGTGATCTTTTCCATAATTGTTTGATCTTCTATCTTCTTTCTTTTGACAGCTTCGATCTTTGCTCAATCAAGACATAATTTGCGAGAATATATATCAGAATAAATATATGTAATCTTGGAGAATATTCTGAAGATAAGATAGAGATTTCAAAATACTTCCCTAATTTGTTCTTTCAAACAAAACTTTCTGGACATTGTGGAGGTCCTCTATGCTGAACATTGTGGAGGTCCTCGTTGCTAATGTTGTGGAGGGCATCACAGTTTCTACAAATAATATAGGTTTCTTTATAGGAGTTTTAATTTTTAATATCTCTTAAATTTTAGTTTAATATTTTTTTATATTGACAGTACTGATATATTTAATTAGTAAATTCGATGGAAGAAAGACTAACTAATGAATATATTTATACAAAAAAAAACTAACGACTATTGTTTTAATTGTGTATTAATGTTTGTAACATATATGTATGCTTTTGTTTTTTTCTTTTTAAGTTGATATTTATCACATTAAAGAGGTGATAGATAAGTGGTAACTACCATCAACTGTCATACTCACCGCCAATGTTTATATCTGGATGGAAGCAAAATATTTCTCATTTTTGTTGAAAAAATTATTTATAGGTTTGGAGTTTGGTTTGGAAGAACCAAACCTCTCAAAATCCTTCTCTTATGTTTGAGTCTTTTTTAGGAGGTCTTGTTATATATATATATATATATATATATATATATATATATATATATATATATATATATATATATATATATATATATATATATATATATATATATTGTTGGCCTTACATGTTTTTTGATTTTGTTTATTTTTAGTTTGAACAATTCCGTTATGGTACATTTTTATTTGGTGATATCATTAATGTTTCGTTCTTTTTAATTTATATCCCATTTGTATATAGTTTTATTTTTTATTTTTTATCAAAATAATTATGTTATCATATACGTTTTAGACTAGTACCTTATAATTAGTAAATAACATCAAACAGTCCTCGTGTATATTCATTTTGTAGGTTAAAACGTACTTGCTTATCACAATAATGATAAACAAAAGAAGTTTATCTTTATTCTTCTTAAATAAGCATACGTTTCTTTTTCTAAATGTTAAGATGTTTTCTTAATTTGTATGTTTGTTATAAATATGTGGTCGTAAAGAGTGAATTTCATCATTCAACGCTTTTACAGATTTCAAGTCGAATCTACGAAAGCTTTTGTTAATATAAAAAAAATAAAAAAACATATATATTTTCTATTTCTAAAAAAAGAACAAAATACGTATTTCTGTTAGATCATATATATAAATATGGAGTCAAAGCATTGTCTAGGCGTAAAGGTGTCTATCATCTTTTTTATCCTTTGCATTTTTCAGACTGCAACCACTCAGCCGGTTCCTGCACCAGCCATTGAAGTTGAAATAGGTTGTGAACACAAGCTAACTAATGTTTGTGGCGATGCAATATATAACTACATCTTTATCAAGAGGAATATTATCCTTAAAGATTGTTGCGATCTTTTGAAGAAAGTCGGGAGAGATTGTCATGATAACTTGACAAATACAGTAGTAAGAAGAGGAGCATATGATGGACAAAAGAAACAAGAAATAATGGAGCGACACAACGAAATTTGGAATCTCTGTGAGAAGAACGGTCAAATTAATTCGACGAGTACATTTATCTAAATGATGCAAGTTCTATCGGTTAAATAATTGAAATTTATTGGATTTCACAGATTTTGAAATATATGATATGGTAATGTAGTTAATTCAATGCATATGTGGTTCCATCATGACAATAATAAAAAAAACAAAATAAAAATCCACAAAATTCTGATTCGTGTATAATATTCAATTGTCCGACAATTTTAACTTTGATGCTTTGTCTAATTCTCAAAAATGTAATTGACAAAAGAAAATGATCTTTTTCAAATCTCTCTTAACCCATTCATAGAAGTCTGAGGGCAAGATCAGATTCAAGATGGTGTAGACTGAATCTGCAAAGTGCAAATTGACATTGTGACCATTCAAGCAGATTGGGTGGACGCTTCTCAACATTGGTAGATTTTAGTCTAAGGGGGAGTTTTTTAGGAATATTAAGTCTTAAAATCTCCTAAGTTGGCCACGTGATTTATTTCCTAATTGTGTTAGAAATTTATTTAATTCTCTCCCCACCATTCTCTCTCACACACCCATTTGAATATGCTCTCTCTCTCTCTCTCTCTCTCTCTCTCTCTCTCACACACACACACACACACACATATCTTTCTCTCTCTCCACCACTCTCTCTCATACACCCGTTTTAATATCTTCTCTCTATCGTATTTCTTTCTTTCAACACTCTCTCTCCTACGTCCATTTTAATATTTCTCTCTCGTTTCTCTCTCTTCCAACACTCTCTCTCCTGCACTCGTTTTAATATTTCTCTCTCTCTCTCTCTCACTCTCTCTCTCTCTCTCTCTCACACACACACACACTATCTATCTATCTATCTATCTATCTATCTATCTATATCTCTCTCCACCACTCTCTTTCACACACGCGCATTTTAATCTATGTCTCCTTATTGTCAAACAGGTGAAAATTATTTTCTAGGAAAATCATTTTCCTTTGTGCCAACTGCCAAACACTTGAAAATATCAAAGGAAAATTCATTTTCTAGGAAAATCATTTTCCAAGGAAAACTATTTTCGTAAAGAAACATTTTCTTTTGCATCGAACACACCCAAAATATAAATCATGTTTCCAAATAATTTTACGTTGAACCAAAAGTATATTTGAGTGGTTTGCTTTAAGTTTACAGCCCAACACATCTTTCTCCGAATGTACTTTACAGAGATATTAATCTAAAAAAAGTCAAACTAGAAAGTTTGCATCTACAAAGGCTCATAAGCTAGTCAAATATTTGGGCCAAAAAGACTTATCTGGGGACTGTATGCCTTCACCCTCTGCATTCTCACCAGGTGCTTCTTTTATAAACACAAAGTTTCTATTGACATAGAAGAGTGATGCAATGAGCACAATTATGAGGTAGCTACCAAAATATATGAATCATGATTGAGAAGAACTTGTATAGCTCAAAAATCTAAACAACTTCAAGCCTTTTGCAACTATGGAGGCGAATGAAAAATGATTTGTTGAAGATACTATTATCATGGCTCATATTTGAAAAATCAATATCATATTTGGTTTTGTGTTGGGCTTGTCAGGAAAGAAATAATCAAAATTGGTCATGTCAATTCTGCACAAATAAATTTAGCTTAGGCGGATTTACTAGGGTTTAACCCAAAATTTAGATTGCAAATTTTGCATCTAAATTGGGTCCAATCACGAGTTGCTTAGCTTGGAAAGTTCGCTCTACGATTCAACCCCATAATGTCATCATATATAACCAAGACAAACAACCTCTGCAAATATTAAACTAGCAAGTTCTTACAAACATAAGACTACTCAGTATGTAACATAATTTTAAATTGTGCTCAACTCAAAGAAAGAAAATATTACTAGAGCATGTGGGATATGAATTCAATATCGAGTTTGAGTCAAAGACCTTAAACTGTAGCATCAAGATAACAAACACCAAGGATATGACTTGACTTAAAAGTTATCCCACCTAACAAGGATCCACCAATATTTTCATAAAGGTTAGGCCACCAACAAATCTGTCAAGGATATAAGAACCTAGCAAAGATTGATAAAAGACTCACCACCACAATTTTCTAAAGGATTCGTTCAAGTTCACAACCTTGAGTTAAAGATAAAGGACATAAGGTTTGAAGGAAAACTTGAGAGCTTAATTTTCATTCAACAAATCAAACATTCTCCCATTATATATAATTTGTAAGCCTTATAAGGGTGAATATGAAGAGCAAAGTTGCTAGCCAAGGATTATTTATGTCCTTGGGGGCGGGACAAGAAAAGAGGTTCAAAAATTACATATTAAACTTAGAAAGACTAATTCTTCTTTTAACACATCGTATGGATGAATTTCTAAACAACCCAATTATCCTTGAAACCTCTCATGATCAAACTCTTAAGCAACTCACCTAGTTTGGTTGAATTCTTAAGTAACCTAAAACTGATTTTCTTGGATCGATTATTGAATACCTCCTCATTTCCTGCTAGCTAACAGAGATCCAGGAAGGTGATGAACTTCTAAAGTTTACACCATATAGTTCAAATTTGACCCAATTTCAACTTTAGAATCATTTTAAAAAGATGTTGTGAAGCTCTTGGGATTGATTCTCAAATTCATGCATGTATTGTTGAAATTCCATATTATTAGTATGAAATGGCCCATGACTTAAACCCATCAAATTATCTCCAAAATTGCTCTTAATTGATTCATTGGAAAGCTAACTCCAGTAATATGTGGTTCTGCCAAGGAATAACTAGAACATGCTAAAATTCAACCCATGGTTGTTGATTCAGTTTGGACAAGCCTTAGGATCAACCCTCAAGTGTTCTAGATACCCTACGGTCTTCCAAAGGAGAAAAGTAAGCAAGTGGGAGTGCAAATGCCATTATATATATTGCTCAAGATATTGATCTTCAAAGTTAGATATGTACCCCTTGCTCCAATTTTGCATGATAAGAAAGATTAAGGGATTTGACCCCTAAATGCCACCATATATGCTCCTCTAACCGCTTCCATATGAAATATAACACCATAAAATACAAATATCAAGTATAAAATGTCACTAAGACACATTTTAACATGATGAAAATTTGCACCAAAGTTGATGCTCAATTGGAATGTTCATTTTGTTTATTCATTATGCTTAATTCATGTTCTAATGTGTAAATACGTTCATGCTTATATGAAATGCTCTTCTCATACTTGCTTCTTTTATTTTTCTCATTTTTATTCTATTAATTTGCATGTTCTAAATAATAAAAATTGAAAAAAAGAATAATAATTCTCTTCTTTCTACTCTTTCTTTTAATTTAAACCGATCTAGTAGAGTCCGTTTATTAACAGGCGGATTCAAGAATTTTTATTCTTGGGTTAGTAGCCTTACCCCTGAATCCGAATCTCATGGTTCACGGTCAATTTTGGAGTTGTATTTTTTTTTAGAGTTTATTAATTTTCTCTTAAAAATTAATTGGCGGCTCCCTTTTCTTTTATTTCTTTTTCATTAATTTGATTTGTCGATTTCGTGGGCATTATCTCAACCTCGAGATTTAAAATCGGGAGGTGAAACTCGTTGAAAATGGAGTAGAATGGACAAAACAACCCTACCATATACAAGCATGCTGTGTGGCATGCCCGGAGTCCTAGTATTGGTTGTCTAGTGTGGTCTCTGGATCGACCCGTGATCCTGGACTGGCGGCAGGCCGCGTGACATGCAAGTCAACCAATGATCCAGGTCTATCCCGAGACCTCCATTCCATTTTTTCTGGGTTTTATTTTTTCTTGATTTTTGTTCTCGATTGAAATATTACTCACGAATCATTCAAACAATTAATGAAAATAAAAATACGCATTAAAAGAGCGATGTCAAACCTCTTAAAGAATAAGTAACCTCTTTCGACTCATCACCCCGTGGGACACTTGGACATTTTCCTTCGGGAATTTTCCCGGTCCTACACTAACCTTCATATTAAAACTAAATATGCTCAATCAAAACTACTCTTAATCTTTAATTAAATAATTAAACTACCAAAACCAAAAAAATAAAACTAGAAAATAAAAAAGACTTGCATATTAGCACAATAAAAGACTAATAAATGAATTAAAAAGACTTACTACACCAATGGACCACTAAGGCTGGCCCAATGTAACATCACACACCATAAGAATAAGAAAACAGGCCTCAAACTTGCTGGCCCAATCGACTCAACCAAGACAAACCCTAGAACTAACTAGACTTACTAACCCTAAGATTAGGGTTAGTGATGTAAACACACCCTAATTCCACAATCTGAGAGATGAGAACTTGGAAATTCAAACCCAAAACATCATAACGATCCCCCAGAAAATCCGTGCAATGAAGCGTGAAAATCGGATATGAAACGAGGGGTTCTGGTTTGGTATTCAAATCGATGGAGAACCGATACCGAACCAATTTTAAACATAAAATAAGGGTTTTGAAGTTCTGTGAAAATGCCTCGCTGGCCATGCGTTGTATATATTCATACATTTAAACATTTTTTAAAGTTAATTTTAAACCATGTTTTTATGTTCAAGTCATCAAAGCGTGTACTGTGTATTTTGAATGTGAAATGTCTTACTCTCCAAATATCCAAAACCAAGTCACAATGAGAATTACCCAACTGTTAAAACCGTTACACCCGGTACACATATCCAGTTGTAATTTACGTTTTAACTAACTATTTTATCTAATGCAACGCTTCGAAAAACCGAAATCATGCCAATTTGCACCATGTGAACACTCCTATTTAGGCTACATTCTTGAAGCTTCTAAAATTCATGGATAAAAAACGATTAGGTAAAAGTTAAATTTTGGTAATTTTTGGCAAATTTACACTAATATATCAAAATTAATTTTTTTTATTTCTTTTACTTTGATAATTTTTGGTAAGTTTTAATAAATTTAGCCAAAAATTGATAAATTTTGGTAAATTAAATTTACCAATGAATTTGACAGCCCCTTAATGTGGTAGCAGGCTATGATCCGCGTCCGAGGGTTAGGGCTCGGGGAAGAGTGCTTTAATGGTGGGCTTTAATGGTTTCTGGTGTAAGTAATTGGGCCAGATAGATAGATTGGGGTGGGGTGGAATTTGGGTTTATTATTTTTCTTCCCTTTCCTTGTTTTGGGCTTTTTGATAGATGGGCTATCAATTAAAATTGTCGAATAAACATATTTAACCAATAAGAACCGAAGATATATTTTTTTATATATTCTTAATTTTTTGGATTATGATATGTGTAAATCAAGATGGTTAATAATAATAACTATTTTGAATTATCTAAAATTTATATTTTATAAGTGGGCCTGTAAATTTCATGGGTATCTTGAGGTAAGGTAAATGATGAATTTTGGTAATATTTGTTAACTTTTGATAATTTTTTGTAACTTATTAACTTTGGGTAAATTTATATGGGTACATTTGTGTTTTTGAAATAAAAGGAAAAAATGAAAAAAACATACTTTACACGTGTCATGTGATTTTCGATAATTTTGATAACTTTTGGTTAATTTTGATAACTTTTGGTAATTTTCATTAACTTTCGGTAATTTATGGTAATTATTTACTTACCTCAATCAACCCATGAAATTTACAGATATTTTTTTAAAATAACTACACATGTTTATCAAGTATAAGAATATCGCAATCATCGGTTACGTAAAAGGTATTAATGATAACTTAGGCCCTGTTCTTTTCTGCGGTTGGCAAACTGCGGTATCATAGCTCACCGCAGTTTGCCACAAATCATTACTTTTCTCTCTCCTCACTCTTCTCTCTCTTCACTTTTTTTCTCTACTTTTTACATTCTCTCCTCACCTACCCCACATACCAATAACATACCACAATTCCACCACACTCCACCACAATTCCACCACACCCTACCACATCACACCGCAAAATACCGCAGAAAAGAACAGGGCCTTAATCATATCAACTATTATAGAGAATGCATATTTTATATATAATTCTATATTTATGAAAAATCTATAAATCAATAATAAATTTTATGTAATTTATGAGTTGTACAAACCTTAAAACAATGTAATATATGTGTAACAATTTAGATATGCATAAATATATTTTTTAGGGAGATTTAAGTGAAATACAAGATAGTTAATAGTCATTTTAAATTAAGACACTTATCATTTGATTTTTTATTTCACTAAAATTAATTTTTTGAGATTTTGTAAATACATAATAAAACAATCAAAACTAAGCTAAAGATGTCAAAATTACCTTTAAAAAAGAGATAAAGTATGGCATATGAGCTATAAAAATGTTTATGATCAACATCATTAACACACCAACCAAAAAAAAACGAAAAAGTAAATTGTATGTGTATAGTATGATTAAATTAGGTTATCTTGACATTAAAATCGGAGACATCCTAAGCACATTTGGACTCGTATCATTTGGACTAATCAATCACCTTAAGGCCTTGTTTCTTCTTGTACAGTACGGTACGGTATCACAGCTCACCATACTATTCAATATCTTTCTACACTTCATCATAACATACCACATTTTACAAAAATTATTATCAATATATTTCCTCATTTTTCTCTGTTTTCGCTTTTTTCCCCTACTTTTCACATTCTCTCTCATCACCTATCATATATATCACACTTTCCACGAATTTTAACATACCATTCCAAACTCTACCGCATTTTCCACAACTTTACCATACTACACCATTTCCGTATTATGCCAACAGCATAAAAGAGGTTGTCCTAAATCAAAAGATGAACAGCAAAAGTAGGACTGTCTGAAGCAATTACAGTATACATATGTTACTAATGCCTTAAATTTCCATCAGTAATAGACAATGTGGAAATCAAACCAAATCAAAAAATTAAAGATGATGGAAGACAATGTTAATCTAATTGCTTCTCTAATCAAGCTTTTTGAGGCATTCCAGCTGCACTAATCGCGGGAATTAGCAGACTTTTTTTCAGCAACATAGTAATATAAAGTTTGGCAAAAATAAAACAATCTGAAAAAGTTTTGCCGGGTAATAATAACTTGGTGTTGCATTTGGGCGTAAATCACGGGTATAATTTTATAAAGCAGCAAAAGAAGAAGACAAGTAATAAAATATAAAACAAAATATAAAGTATGAGAAGACAAGTAAGATATGAAATGAGCAAACATTTAATGATGAAAGGGGTTGTCCATGCATATGTTTGTTTTTTTGTTTCATAAAATTAATCTGTTCATTCTCATGAATCACGCCATTTTTTTAATGTCCTGCTACCAAAAGGTAAATGAAACAGAGATCAAGATATGGGTTTGTCTTGGCTTCAAGATCTCATCTTTTGTGAAAGGTGTGATGTTGACATACTTTCAGTTAATGTTGGTAAATTAGGTGTGTTGATATTTTTGTTAGGGCTGGTTTTTCCTTTTTAGGGTTTCTATTAAAATAAGCTACTGTGGTTGGCATTGTGCCAACATAAAATTTTCACATTGTAAACTCTGACATGATTTAGTCACAGTTCTTTTATACGGTGGAATTACGGTGCGGTAAGTTGCGTTGCGGTGGGTTGCGGAAAGTTGCGCTGAAAAATAATAAATGGGTGTTGATATTAGTGAAAAGGTAAATAATAGATTGCGGGAAATTGCGTTACGGTAAGTTGTGGTACCGCATAAAAGAACGGTGCCTAAGAAAAGGTAACGATATATGTCCTGAATTAAAGATTATTATATCATCTTAAATTGTCAATAATTTATACTTTAATAATTTTAAATAATAATTTCTTCAATAATTACGTATATTTATACAATATATTCTCATTAAAGACTACATCACATTGTCTCAACATCTTTTACTATCTCATAACTTGTATCCAAAAGAGTCATCGTCATAACAAACAAAATATAACTTCTTGGACTTCGGGTCTAGCTTATCACGCTTGTCAAGATCAACCATCACATGAGCAGTACAACCAAATATACGAAGAAATGAATAATCAACTTTCTTATCACTCCATACCTTCCCAAATACCTTCATATCTAATGGAACTAATGGACTCTCATTGATTAAATATGCTGATGTGTTCACTGCTTCTGCCCATAAGTACTTGGACAAACCAGCATGAATCCTCATGCTCCTGGCTCTCTCGTTCAAAGCCCGGTTCATCCTATCTGTTATCCCATTCTGCATTGGTGTCCCTGGAACAGTTCTCAATAATCTAATGTCGTTCTAATCGCAGTATTTCATGAACTTCTCCTTTTCATACTCCTCTCCATTGTCCGTCCTCAAATACTTCACCTTCAATCTACTATGTGTCTCAACTTGTGTTTTTCACTTCAAGAAAACATCGAACATATCAGATTTATTTTTCAAAATATAAACGCATACCTTCTGACTGTGATCATCAATGAAGGTGAAATAATATTGAGCGTCACTCATGGAGTTGACTTACGCAGGCCCCCATACATCTGAATGCACCAACTCCAACCTCTCTCGTTTTGGTTCCTTGCTAATTTTGGTGAAACTGACCTCTTCTGCTTACTGAGGACACGACTCTCGCAGAGCTCCATGTCTACGATTTTTAGATCCTCCAAAACGTCCTTTGAAGCTAGAATCTTAATGCACTTATCACTCATGTGAACAAATCTGCAATGCCATAAACTATAACAAGAAGCATTATTGACGTTACAAATCACATTAGCGCTATCCCTCGTAGAGTACAAAGTACCAGATCTCAATCCCTTCGCTACTACCATACGACCCTTCACAATTTTCCATTTACCGTTCATGAACCCTGCAGTGTAGCCCACCTCATCAAGTTGATTCACTGAAATCAGATTCCTCTTAATACCTATCCCACATCCTCCAATTTCCAAAGACCACCATTAGCAGTCTTAATAGTCACATCTCCTCCACCTGTTATCTCATAATACTTGTCATTAACAAGATACACCTTGCCAAAATTCTCACTTCTGAAATTATGAAATAACTCTCTATCGGAGGAAACACGAAAGGATGCACCAGTATCAATTATTCATGACTCTTAAGGACTAGGCACACTCAAAATTAGGGCTTCACAAAGGTCTTCAGCAGAGTTGATAGAGTCACAGTCATCATTGTTACCCTATCCCTTCCTAGGCTTAGGGCAATCCCTCTTCTAATGACTCTGTTATCACAACCATAACACACAACTTCATTTATGTTCCTAGGCTTGCCTCTACCCCTGGACTTCGACTGTCCCCTGGAATTATTCCAATTCCTATATATTGTTCTCCCTACCACTGGCACTTAAGGCAATCCTCAAATATTCACCACTATAATTATTCCTACAAAGGCCCTCATTGAGCAGCACAGATTTGACCTCATCAAATTTCATCTCGTCACTACTCTTAGGACTACTAACAGTAGTTACAAATGTTTCCCAAAAATTAGGCATAGAAGACAACAATATGCAAGTTCTAACATTCTCAACAAAAGTCATCTTTACTGAAGCAAGTTCTGATATTATCTTAGTAATCTCATTTATATGATTAGCCACATCACCATCCTCAGACATCTTACAACTAGTTAATTTGCGGAACAAATATACCTTATTTGTTGCGTTTGGCTTCTCATACATCTCCTTCAGTGCCTTCAACAATTCCTTCATTGTCTTTTTCTCCATAACGTTAAACTTGACGTTCCGAGCCAATGACATCCTGATCAGGGACACTGCCAGTCGATCGAGCATATCGTACTTAGCCTACTCCATAGTATTTGGCTTCTTCTCCAACAACGGAACATGCAGCGACTTCGAGTACATCGGATCCTCAATCTACAACTTTCAGTAGGTGAAGTCAGATCCGTCAAACTTCTCGATTTCATATGTATCTCCCGACAATGTTTGAATGCGAGTTCTCTTTCAGCAGCTTACAAGCTCTGATACCAGTTCATAGGATCGAAGAGCACTCAAAGCAACCACAAACAATGAAAAGATAATAGCGAAAAAGAAATCGAAAAATATTTAATGTGGAAAAGACCTAAAGCGGGAAAAAATCACGGAATTGATACACTAGAATATGAAGATTATAGATATAACTTTTGTGTTTCTCTCTATCTCACTTGATACTAGGGATTAATTAATAAGGAGAGACTGGAACCCATTATATACCCGAAGGCACCTTAGGTTACAGGAAAAAAACCTAGTAAAAACAGTAGCTACACTAACTTGGGCCTCAAAGAAACGAACGCGAGTGACGACCCAACGATGCGGGGAAAGGCATGCCCAGGCGCAAATTTCGCCTCCCTTTGTCGAGCTTCTGTCCGTGACGTGATTCGCAGTTGTACAGGCACAGGTAGTGCATAGTTTGTGAAGTAGAGACGCGCTTCAACGAACAGGGCGTTGGTGGTGTCGATTTTGGCGCAAGTTACGCTTTGCTCCCTTCCTCCTCTGTCTGAGGTGCGCATAGCGCCCCAGCTGGCACGGTGACGTCTCACCTCGTCTTCCCGTTTTCTACTTGCTTCCTCTCCTTACTTTGGTCTCCACACACAACATGATGTAATGGGGGTATTCTGATGTGCGACTCCAAGCAGATCAAGACCTTCATTTTGGCATCAGAAGTAGAAGAGCCTCGAGCTTGTCTATTTGCTCCCATATATGTCAAGGATCAAGGTTATATTTGTGTGGTGGTACAAGTTGATGGCTTGTCTTTAATATAGAAGCTCGAGAAAAAGGAAGAAGGCAACTCTTTTATTATATTTATTTTATCTTATTTATTTGCTATAGTTTTTATTTTGGTTGGTCTCATGTCAAGAGACATTGAAATGAAGTTGCTCATGCTTTAGCTCACCTCCAATCTGGAAACCCTGTTGATCAGGAAGTTTGGGTTGAGGCCTTGAGGGAGGTCTATAAATCATCTACGATCTCGCTAATAAGGATATATAATGCTATTTGAATGACATAATAACATAGCCACTTTGTTGGTGTAACGCCCCGGGCCTCACCCGGACTGTGGACATTACTAATAATTGCTTCAAGGATCGCTGACTGACCCTATAAATCACCATGAGTATTTCCCGCGTGCTTCATCCTCGCTCACACGCTGCCTGAGAAAACTTTCCAAGAGGTCACCCATCCTGATACTACTCCCAGCCAAGCACGCTTAACTAAGAAGTTCCCAACGGATGAGCTACCATAAAAGAAGGTGCACATTGGTGATATAAGTAGTCATTTCAATCTTCTTAAACCACACATTATCCATATATATATATTCGGGATGTTACAATTGCCCTTAAAAAAAAAAATCGACATGGTAATTATTATCCTAAACAAATGACAAATATCTCAGCAATATAATTTTACCATTGTTTAATTTTCTTACTACATAAACTATACATCAACAAACCCAGTCCCAATTCAAAGGAATATGACATTATAATTAAGTGCATCACGTATGCCAATGTAGCCATAAGTCAATTCTTTATGATGGCAGACATAGAGATACTCCACAGCCTAGACATATAGTTATAGATTACTTGTAACTACTTCACTTGGTTTGAGAATCCAGAATCCACATAAGATAATGGGAATAAGCATAGTTTTATTTCTCAGAGATGGTCTCGAGGTGGTCAAATAGGAGACCAGAGGCCCTAAAATGAGAAAAAAGAAAGAGATTGGCCACTTGACAGTTAACACAGCTCATATCTCTTCATCCAATGGGAGAAGGCACATGGATATATGGAACCACACACATATGATTATACTATACTGATAATAATATGTTTGCATGACTTTTTGTTTTTGTTTTTTTTTTTTTTTTGGGCCTAAGTACATGTGAGATAAAGTTGTATCAGAATGCCACATGAGATTATGATAAGGGTATGTTAAGTACATAACATGACCACCCCAAGCTAAACATGCTAAAAAGGAGCTACTTCATTATATGGTCTTCCTGTGGACCATAGCTTTCGCACCTATATTATCAACATTCTCCTGCGTGATTATCACCCTATGTGCATTATAATGTTTCTATGCGATAATGTCACTACGTAAATATACCCTGTAATATATATGTGTTATATTTCAATGTATTTTTCACTCGATTATAATGAAATTTAAATGTTATCTTGCTATTTGGTATTTTTGTAATTATGGGAATGAAAACCAATTTGCTTCTTATGAAAGCTAATCAAGTTGAGCGTGTCCATAATAATAGTTAAATTGATGTCGAGCCTCCTTCCAAGAATGTGGAGGCCTTGGCGATTCACCGGAAAGGTTTGAGGCTATAAGAGAAGAATTTAAATGTTTATGTCATTCACATATTTTCATCTCTTAAATGTGATTTGTCCCTTTAGTTATCTATGTTTAAAATGAGGGGAATAGAAAAGCATAAATAACTTTTGGTGTTGTTTTTTAAGATTACTTACTGCATTTTTTTATGCGGTGAATTTGCGATACAGTAAGTTGCGGTGCGGTGAGTTGTGGTGAGTTGTGGTGGATTGCGGTAAGTTGCGGTGAAATAGTAAATGGGTGTTGAAATATAATGGTAATGATAAAAAGGTAAATGGTAATGTGCGATAAGTTGCGGTGGATTGCGGTAAATTACGGTAAAGTGCGGTGCGGTAACTTACGGTACCACATAAAAGAGCGGTCCCCAGATAAAAGAATTTTTTGACATGCAGTTAAAACTTAAAAGGGACAACTCAAATGGATTAACTTATTTTTTGAAGGCCAAAAGGATCAACTAAGAGTATGGATGAATAAAATTAAATGTTTATTTCTTTCTTAATTAGTTGATTTCATTCATTCCTACTTGTCTTTCTTTGTTTTCCTAAAGGAATTGGATTGATGTATTTTTGATTTGACTATAAAGATTTTACCCTAGTAACACTTGGGAAAAGAAAACCACCAAATCTTTACTCAAAAAAAACTGCATATTAATTTTAAAAATAGCTTTAATAAATAATAATCCTTTTGGACCCCATCAATTACACTGATTAAGCTCGGTTTGCTTTTTGGTTCTGCTTTATTGATAATGGTAAGCATTATTAGAATAAATTCGTCATGTTCCCTTGAATTAATTGATAGATATTGATAGCATCGTGCATACTTGAACATTAGAACATGTTGAACCTAGCTGGTCATCTCTTTCCCACTCAGTGAGTTTAGTGAGTTTTGATCTGTTCTCCCATGCTTTTGCATATATTGGCCTATTGGGTGTATAGATAGTTTTCCAAGAATGGAATATGACACAGATTCTAGTACGTAGGCATATGAATGATTTTTTAAAGCACTTTCTCAAAGGTTGACGACTTGACGTTGAGTAATATTTTCTAATAGTGATAGCCATTATAATAAATTGACCCTATAGCCATTATAGATAGTTTCCCTTTAAATCATGTTTTCATGATGACAACCCAAATGTAAATTGTTTTAGTTGATATAGGTCATGTTCTTTTATGCGGTATGATGTGGTATGGTGGGGTGAAATTGTGGCGGGTTGTGGTGTAATTGTGGCGGGTTATTGGTATGTTGTGGTGAGTTTTTTTGTATATATATAAATATTGTATTGGTAATTGTGAAAAAGTAATTTGTGGTGGGTTGTGGTGAATTGTGGTAGAATGGTATTTTGTGGTGGGTTGTGGCAAACTGCGGTAGGCTGTGGCATCGCAGTTTGCCAACCGCAGAAAATAACAGGGCCATAGTTGTTTTGTGTTATGGATTGTTATGTGTTGCCAATAGGTTTAAAGAGCAATTCCTCGTGGATTGTACAATTGTTTCTAAGAGGGTTTCCAAGCATAAAACATCGCTACTGGAAAACATGTACGCAGTCAGCAACCACCATTATCGGTCACTAGAAAGGACTATCAGTCACCAAACGCACTTTGCGACCATACCATCGACCAATAGAATTGGTCAATATTCAACTATTGCTATGCTATACAATTAAATGTCAACAGTTCAATATAAAGTTCATTGCAAAATGCCCATAATATTTTTCTACTTGCTAAAATATTTACTCAATCTTACTTATCCAACTTTTATGTACTCATTCTGGGGGTTACTTAGGCCATGTTCTTTTCTGCAGTTGGCAAACTGCGGTGCCACAACATACCGCAATTTGACACAGCCCAGCACATTTTACCACAAATCATTACTTTTCTTTCTCCTCACTTTTCTCTTCTACTTTTTACATTCTCTCTCCTCACCTACTCCACATTCCACAACCCGCCACAATTACACCACATCATACCGCGTCATACCGCAAAATACCGCAAAAAAGAACAGGGTCTTAAATGCATTTCATGATACAAGGGTAGCTTGCATTTGTTATATGGTACACTTGATTTGCAATATCTATCTAAGTCTATTAAAATGTTAAATTTTATAAAAGAAAATCATCATTTTTTATTACAAATAAATTTATCAATGTTATTACAAAATTCATGAATAATTTTAAAATTTATCAACTTTTTATACAAACTCTATATACATAGAAGGAATCTGGATAAGATCTGTGATAGAAGTGTTTTTTAGCACTGATTGGTACAACTTCTCCATGCCTAGCCCCATATGAAATGCAAGACCTATATTGGCTTCACATACCCAGTATTCATGGGTACTTTTTGTTTTTTGTTTTTCCTTCCGATGGAGTTGTGACCCCTCATTTGTCCAGTCAAATCTACTCATTCGAGCAAAGACTAGTTATTCGTATTATTATTGTTGTTGTTTATTTTCTATCTATTCTCTGAACTAAACTGTGATTCAGATTCTGGTGTTTCCTCCTCTGGAAACCCGCTTCCCATGTGGTGTTCTCAGTACTTTTCAGTTCTCTTCCTGCTCACTTGGAGAACCACAGGCCTCTCTCCTTCAATTCCATCTACTTTACTTCTTCATCTCCTGTTTCTACTATTTTTGCATTATTAGCCCTTTAAGATTGCCCAAATGGTAATTAACAATAGTAAGTTGACAAACTCAAGAGATATATTTCGGTCTAAACTGGGAGGGCAGAGTTTAAATTTTGTATAGTCCTGTCACAAGAAAAAGTGTAGCATCGATATTTATAAGTGAACAATTATTGTATTGAGAGTGAACAATCTAATATTTATGGTGAACAATCTAATATATGTGGGTGAACAATTATACTATCTAGAGCGTGTGCTCTTAATGCACCTAATAAATGACAATTTTCATGTCCTTATGTCCATGCAGAATTGTGTTATGGCTGAGGGTAGCCATAACCGGTTAACCGAACCTAAATGGAACCGAAAACGTCGGTTAATCATATTGAGAACATGGTTAACCCCCTTTTGGATTTGATTTACAGTTAACCGTCGGTTTTTAAAGATTTAAAGTAACAAGTATGGGAAAAAAATTAACATTCTACTTTAAAATTTTACATTTTGCTATGTTACTAAATTAATCAAACCAGTTAACCGTGGTTAACCACTTCACAAAAATGTAAAACATAAACCTAAACTGGTTAAATCAGTTTGGTTAACCTAAACCACATTTTTCAAAAATCCCAAACGGCTAACCGCTTTTATCGATTTGATTTTTACGATTTTACAGTTTCGGTTTCGGTTTCGGTTTCAGTTTTTCATACCCACCCCTAGTTATGGCACGGGGTTTTGAAAGATGAATGGTATGTACTCACTCACTACTACTCACTATATGAGTTATCCAAAAATTAAAAACTTCTGCTTTGTAAGTTGTCATGAAATTAAAACTTGCACCTTATACTATTAGAAATTTTACGTGTGAGTTGACCTTTCATATTAGGAGATGAATGGTGAATGAGGAGTTTATATATGAATTAGATATCTAAGGCCCTGTTCTATACTGAGGTTGGCAAACTGCGGTACCACACCTCACCGCAGTTTGCCACAATTCACCGCAGTTTGTCACAAATCATTACTTTTCTCTTTCCTCACTCTTCTTTCCCTTCACTTTTCTCCTCTACTTTTTACATTCTCTCTCCTCACCTACCCCACATACCAATAACCTACCACAATTCCACCACACCCCACCACAATTCCACTACACCCCACCACACCACACCGCAAAATACCGCAGAAAAGAACAGGGTGTAACTCATTAGTTTAAACTTTTGAATTAAAATGAAGTTGAACTTATATGTAACTTTCACATGTCAATTCCTTTCCCTCGCATAACAAGTGAGAGCACACCTTTTTTTTTTTTTTTTTTGAATTCGGGTAAAGGAGAGATACAAAAAAAATTTAGGAGACCCTTCTCGCAGGGCGTCTACCTAAATTACATGAAACGAAATAAAAGAAAACACATAATGGGGGCTATAACTCCAAACGACCATGTTTTGAATTTGTGCAGAATCAGAATCATTAAAAAAAATAATCACTGACCTACAACAAAAACATATAATTCAGGCTTGCTTGAATTACATGTTTTTGTTGTAGTAGATTGGTGGTTGTTTTTTAATGATTATGATTTTGCGCGATTTATTGGTATTTTTCTAACCTATATAATCTATATTGATCAAGTAAGGAAATTAGAAAGGTAGATTTATAAGTATGGCGCACACGAATTAAACAAATGCAACCACCACCACCCGTTCACCAAGATGATCGAACATCCAAATATTCGTCTAATAATTTATATGAGTTTAAGCGGGAGAGATGTTTGGCTAGCTACTTGATTTATAGGGCGTTGGCTCCATTTTTACGTACTAATTAGGTTACCGTGTGTGTTTTTTTCTTAAGGTATTTCTAGTATGAGGATTCAAAAAAGTTGCTAGGATTGCTAGTTTGCTAGCCATATTATGGTTGTTCTTATGCTTACCATATCATTTCTATCTATATGTGAATAATCTTATTACTCCATTTCTTTTCAAATGATGTTTTGGGGAAGGAGTAGATATCATTATAATTGTTGAAAGTAGGGGCAGGGGAAGCATAAAACGACTGAAGTAACCCTAGAATGGTGAGTGGTCCCCCTATAACTATTACGATAAAAAATAATTTAAATTACATCCAAAATATAAAAAGATAGGTAATTAGTGACAAAAAGTTGTGGGGATAGATAAATAGAGCACTAGCTGGTAAATATCTTATCTACACATTAATTTTGCCAATGCAGTTAGTACTGCCTCTGTTTCATAATAATTGTTACCTAATAAATGTTACACGGTTTTCTATATCTTTTTTTAATTGAAAATTCCTCATAGCATATTTTATCAAAAAATTAAAATATTATGCTCTTATGATAGTATTTTTTGTTACGAATTTAATGTTAATATTTTCATATAATAGAACATTATATAGTATTTTTTTGTTACGAATTTAATGTTAATATTAATGAATAAAGTTTGACTGATGCAAAAATTAAAGTGACAATTGACAAATAAAATGAATAGGATGGAGAATTGGCATGACCCCTTTGGTTAGGGAGTATTGCCTCTGCCCCATTTTCTTTCTCAAATTAAGCACTTTTAAGAATCCAATGCACATTGAAAATTAAAGTAAAAAATATGTGACTTACGGAGTATTAATATTGCTCCTGTATTAATTGAGAACGGTAGTTGTTGGAATTATTAAAGATGATAAATAAAGTTATTTATTGGGGATAAAAAGGGAATAACGGTTGTTGAAATTGTAAAAGTGTCAAATAAATTGGGATAATGAAATTCATTACCGTGACAAACATTTTGGGACGGAAGTAGTACTAATAAGTTCAACGTGGTTGGATCGAAAATGACAATTAATTACCTCGGAAGAATAAGCTGTAATTAATCCAATGAAGATGAGCTAATGAAGCATTCCTATTGTGGAGCTTAGAAGTTAAAACTGTTGTAACTACCAAAATGATGAGCAAGAAGATTTGATAGAAAAGGCATAATTGGCATGACCCATTTGCTTAGGTAGTCATATGGAGATGCCAATATCCCATGCATATGATTTGCAGAATATTAATGGAAAGAGTCGTTTTCAAAGGGAAGTAATAAGAACATGGCTAGCTCTGAAGTAGGACGTTAGACATCCCATTTGACCGTTTTAAAAGTAGCTTGTATGGTTGCATATCACTGCCGCTTTTGTTGCTTAATTAACGTTACTGTATTCATGACCAGTCTCATTCCTGGCATTTACTCATCCTATAGTTTTTCATCTTCTTCTTCTTCTTCTTCTGCTAATTAACTTCCCTCAGTATATGAGGACAGAAACATGCTATAGTGTAGGAGCTCAAAATCAAAGCTTTACCACTATCTTCTTTCACACCATGGCTATTGGCTAGGTTTCTTCACTTTTGTGTTTCTATATTTATTATTTTCATATGCATGTGTTGAAATGTAATGCAAAAATAAAGGGAATGTAGTCAAAAGATGGGGAAGAATATGTTGTAGAGATTGAGGTCCACGGTTAAAGAGATGGGTATTGGGGGAGAGGAAACAAATTTCCCTATGTTCATACTCGTTACAGTGAATTCTGTACATAGTACACATGTATAATATTTAATTGGGCTTTTGGATGCTAATATATTGAATTTTTGGGTGTTGATAATAATACACTAAACTTTAACCTTTGACGATAATACACTGTACTTTGGGGTGTTGAACAATAATGCACCCAGAATAATTCTGACAGTGGCTGACTTAGTAACAATCCTACTTAGTAGGTAGAGGGGATGAATTATAAATCTATGACATATCGGTTAATCCACACATAAGCCAAGGAATCTAATCCACACATAAGCAAAGTAAAATTGGATTATAATAATCTCATATTTTGCAAATTGGATGACGATAATCCCTACTTTCAGTTTGTATTCTGATGGTTCAAAAAAAAAAATTGTATTGTAGTGTACCAAATCCACCCCTACATTCTTTTTAATTTTTTCATTTCTACCCCATATTGTTTTTATTTTTTTCGTTCTTGCTCCTAGAAAGGTAATGAATTGTAGTTTCTAAAACATTTTTTAAATTATTTTTTTGAGACTCCGAGTAATTATTATGATTTTTTAAAATGAATAAAAGTTAAACAAATCGTAAAAATATTTATAAAAAATTTGAAAAAATTGAGCGAAACGCCGTAAATTCATTAAAAATCATGGTAAAGTGTTATACAAATTTTTGAATAGAATGTAACACAAAATCTATGATATTGAGAGTATATTATCGATGACATCCCACTACAATCCAATTTTATTTTATTTTTTTGACCACTAGAATACAAACTGAAAGTAGGGATTATCGTCATCCTATTTGCAAAATATGGGATTATTATAATCCAATTTTCCTTTGATAAAATATGTTTTCACTGAGAGATTGTTGTTGTAGTTGTATAAAATCACCTTTGTTTATGTAGATTAACTGATATGTCATAAATTTAAATATTATTTAGTCAATTTATCTTCTCGGCCCGCCCCATAAGATCGTCACCAAGTCAGTCACTAACGAAATCGTTCCAGATGCATTATTGTCCAACACTCCTCAAAGTTCAATGCATTATTGTCCAAAGTCAAAGTTCGGTACATTATTGTCTAATACCTCAAAAATTCAATATATTAACATCCAAAAATCCTATTTAATTTAAAAGTATTGTATGTCAAAAATCAAGATTAATTCATTAGACTGTTCCTTCATCTAAGCCCTCTTCTTTAGAGTGATAAGTTAGATTTACTTTTATTTAATTTTACCTTACCTTACTTTACCCAACTTTTTAAAAAACACTCAAACCAAAGTCAAAATTTTATCGTTATCTTTCCTTTCATTTTCTTACCAAACCTAACTTGATTCTACTATTCTAAAGAACGAGACCTAGTTGGCTTATTAAGGAGTTTGAATAGGAAAAATATGTTGAAGTTGTGTTTGATAAATAGCTTATTTGGTTGGTCATTTTACATCACTAAGTCAATTTTCAATAGGCTAGTTAGAAGAACATATTGACAATGACTTATTGCATGTGTAAAATACATTTTAATCCAAAAAGTATCTAAAATTACAAAGATGACATACTAAATATTTGATACATTATGTTAGTGACAAAGGTTATAATTGAATTTTAACAACTACTTTATCAAAAACAGCTAAATTTATCAAACGATTTTTTTTCAATTTTCTAGCCATAAACAAGGTTAAGCCTAGTAGAATCTTTTACACACGAAGGAGGGAAAATGTAACGCCCCGACCCATCTCGGACCGCGGACATTACTGATAACTGCTTCAAGGATCGCTGACTGGCCCCACAAATCACCACGAGTCTTTCCAGCGTGCTTCGTCCTCGCTCGCACGCTACCTGGAAAAACTTCCCAAGAGGTCACTCATCCTTTGACTACTCTCAACCAAACACGCTTAATTGTGGAGTTCCCAACAGACGAACTACCATAAAAAAAGGTGCACCTTGGTGATATAGGTAGTCATTTCAATCCTTTTAAGCCACACTTTGACCACATACCCAGGGTATTACAGAAAAAGCATTTTCCAAAAAATCGATTTTCTTCATTTTCTAGCCACAAACAAGGTATAATGGGAAATCATTTTTCCGAAAATGAATTACCCCTCAACCAAACACACCCATAATGCAAGACTAAAGCATATCGTGGTGGGAATTCGTTGCTTGAGTTAAAGGATATGATTAACAACAACCAAACCCTGTATATGGACTAGGATAAAGGAGGATTCACCTCCCAAAAACTAAAAAACCCACCAAAGTTGGATAAAGGATCACTAGCAACCTCTAAAGGATTTGACTTGCTAACACCGCCACAGTCAATATTGAAGCTAAAAAAAATATAAAATAAAATAAAAAAAGACTTTCAGAAAGGGAGTTTGAGAGAGAATTATTTTGCATTTGCATTCAAAATATCATTAATTGCTCTTCATACTCAATGTAAATGGTTATACACATTGAGGGGAAGAGATAAAATGGGGCCAGAATTACAAAAAATCCTCAAACATTACAATGAATGCCCTCATTGAGAGGCTTTACAAAAACACAAGGGAGAGGTAACAAGGAAATTATACAAAAGGGGAGAGGAAAAGGAGAGGAAACAACAAAATATGCTCACCATTTCTAGAAAGGTCATGGGCGTGGCATATTTCTTCCCCACGAACACAATGGTTGCATTGAAAAAGTCACGGGCATGACCTCAGGTATTTCTCGAACAATGTCTTCGCTCTGAGAGGTCGCGGGCGTGACAATTGTAGGTCACGGGCGTGACCTATAATGTTTCAACCCAAAAGACCAGGTGATAGAGATAGGTCATGGGCGTGGCCCGTTGGATCACTAACGTGACAAAGGCCAACAAAGTCAGGTCCCGACTGCGACTCTTCCTTGATCACCTTTGCTCCTCTTTGCTTGTTCCCTTGCTCTGTTGCTCCGTATGACAACCCATGATTTGCCCCTTGCTGATTAAAGGCCAATTCGCCATTAGAAGGTAGATGATCAAAAGCCCTAAGGGTTGGTGAAGGCTATCAAGTGTTAGAGGGTCTCAAGGCCAATCCAAGGGCTATCATAGACGAACTTAGAGGGGTACGGGTCAAGTGCAAATTGGATCTCCAAATGGGAGCGAGACGACGTGACCCTCTTGACTTGTGCAAAGAGGGGGAAGTACGGACTACATGGTGCTTCAAAGACGGTGTGCAAATAATTGGATATTACATTGGGATTTTTTAATGTATACAAATAGCAAATTATCTTTCATGATATACAAATGCAAACACTGTTTAAAGTTTTATCTAATGCTACATTGAACTTCTCATTGATCCTAATCATAGCTTAACTTTGGTGGAGACCTTCCGCCCGGTCATTCCTTACTTTTGCTAAGATGTAGCTTACTCTTTTGTTTCGTGTATGGTAAATTTGTTTCGTTATTCCCTTTTTTAAAAATTATTTTTAAAATAGCAAATTATCTTTCATGATATACAAATGCAAACACTGTTTAAAGTTTTATCCAATGCTACATTGAACTTCTCATTGACCCTACTCATAGCTTAACTTTGGTGGAGACCTTCCGCCTGGTCATTTCTTACTTTTGCTAAGATGTACCTTACTCTTTTGTTTCGTGTATGGTAAATTTGTTTCGTTATTTCCTTTTTTTTAAAATTATTTTTAAAATAGCAAATTATCTTTCATGATATACAAATGCAAACACTGTTTAAAGTTTTATCCAATGCTACATTGAACTTCTCATTGACCCTAATCATAGCATAACTTTGGTGAAGACCTTCTGCTCGGTCATTCCTTACTTTTGCTAAGATGTTGCTTACTCTTTTGTTTCGTGTATGGTAGATTTGTTTCCTTATTTCCTTTTTTTAAAAAATTATTTTTAAAATATTTCACTACTATTACTTGGTCACTGTTCACGTCCACATAAAATTGCGAGATATATTATCATAGACAATATTAAGTATTATTGCCACATAAAATGGTGATAACAAAATTTGTAGGCTTATTGATTCTAAAGTTAGGTATTACTACACTGGTTGGAGTTGAAATCTATAGCAACTTTACATTTATAGAGTACAAATAGTAATGTAACACAAGTATAATTAAACATTTATGGAATTAGATATTTGCCTTTATATTAATAAGGAAACTTGTTTTAAATCTTTTTTTTTCTCATGAAACATTTTAATAAGAAATCATCACTACAATATATCTGGATGATCCTCTTAAAGAGGTTGTCTACATCTTATATTTTGATTATATTATGCTTATTGATCCCAATACCTTAAGTTCTCTATTCTAAATTTATGATTGAGTAAAATGGAAAAAATTTTCAAAATTTTGTACCAAGAAATTTAAAAAATTGATATACATTGAAGTTAAATTAGACAAATAACTTCATTTTGCATAAAATTTTCAAAATTTTGTTTCTATTTTAGGAAGACAAATAATAATAATTACACTAATTATTATAATTACAATAATGTAATAGTGCTTTGTTTTTTAATTTGGGTTTGTTGAGCTCCTAGATAACTTGGATCTATCAAAAAATTGTTATCCAAAAACAAAATTGTGGAGCACCATGGCATGAATTTGACATTCCACATTCAAAGAGCATGGGATACTGACCTTGAAAAAATCATTGAATTTGATCCTCCATGTACTCACTCACTCACCTCATTTCATCTAATCTAATCTCATCCCCATCTCCATCTCTATCTATCTCCATTACATTTACATTACCATACCACACCCCAATTCAAGAAGGGCCCAAATTAATTGAAGCAAAAAAGTAAAGTACCACACCATTGGTAAAACCCAAACCAACCAACCATTAATAAATATTCACCACACCACAATCAAAAACCTTTTTCACTTTCCCACCACTATAAATACTGAACCACCACTCTCCCTCTCTCACACACTCTCTCCCCCCTCCCTCTTTCTTCAACCTTGGTTGCCGTGAGGAGGCGTTGAAGAAGAAGAAGAAACAGAAACCATGGCTAAACCTTCTTCTTCCTGGTCATATTCCCCTGTTTTGGTCCTCTTTTTGGTCATTTGTGTGTCCTCTTTTATGGTCATCAATGGCTACCCTTTTGAGCAGTTTGGGCTTCATCGTAGCACACATCGACACCCTAGGTTTGCTGCACACAACTACAGAGATGCACTCACCAAATCTATCTTATACTTTGAAGGGCAGAGGTCTGGTAAACTCCCACCTAACCAACGAGTCACTTGGAGGAGAGACTCTGGCCTCTCTGATGGTGCTGACATGCATGTATGTTCTTCTCACTGTCTTCCTTACACTTTTTCTTGGGTACCCATAAGTCTGTTGTAGATGTAAATTCTGTAATTAGTTGAAAACCCACAATGTAGCATTTGTTTTGTACATTTTCTTGTTCTGGGTAGTTCATTACTGGTTAAAATTGGTTGGTTGAGTACATTTTGCTATGGTACATTTTGAAAAGACATTGACGGTGAAATGTGGTGGGAATGTAGGTGGATTTGGTAGGAGGGTACTACGATGCAGGGGACAATGTCAAGTTTGGGTTTCCAATGGCATTCACAATGACAATGCTTTCATGGAGTGTGATTGAGTTTGGTGGGTTGATGAAGCAAGAACTTCAACATGCCAAGCAAGCTGTTCGCTGGGGAACTGATTATCTCCTCAAAGCTACTGCTCATCCAGACACCATCTATGTTCAGGTAAAACACCCTCCTCCAATTTTCTTCCTTTCTTTCAGAAATGCAGTAAAAATTTCAAACTGTAGTTAGTAATGTTGTCAATTTTTTACTGGGGAGTGAAGGTGGGAGATGCAGTAAAAGACCATGCTTGTTGGGAAAGGCCAGAAGACATGGACACACCAAGGACAGTTTACAAGATCGACAAGAACAACCCAGGAACAGAGGTCGCCGCCGAGACAGCCGCCGCACTTGCCGCCGCTTCCTTGGTGTTTAGAAAGTGTGACCCTTCTTACTCTAGGGTTCTTCTTGACCGTGCCACTAGGGTAATAATTTTACCCCTTTTTTACCCTCTCTTTCTCCACTACATAAAGGGTACTAATTTATTCGTCTGGGTGTGTGAATTTGAAGGTGTTTGAGTTTGCTGACAAGTACAGAGGTCAATACAGTGATGGGCTCAAGAGTGTTGTCTGCCCTTTCTACTGTGACTACTCTGGGTACCAGGTAACAAACTTTCAACTGGGGTAAAATTTGACAAGTTAATTAACCCAATTTGGTTACAGTTGATTGATGATGTTTACTGTAATTAAATTGTAACAGGATGAGCTATTGTGGGGGGCAGCATGGCTCCACAGAGCAACAAGGAACCCAATGTACTTGAACTACATCCAGAGGAATGGGCAACTGCTTGGTGCCAGTGAAGAAGACTACACTTTTGGTTGGGATAACAAGCATGTTGGTGCCAGAATCCTTCTTTCTAAGGTCCTCCTTCTCTTACTTTTTATTATATTCATTGATTCATTTCTCTGATTTCTGATTTAATTATGGTACTTGTCTGTAAAGAGGGGTTAATAATTGATGATGTTTGGTTCTTTTTTGTGCAACAAATGATGGTGTTCAGTCTTTCCTGGTTCAAAGAATGTCATCCCTGCATGAATACAAAGGCCATTCAGACAACTACATCTGTTCTCTCATCCCTGGGGCTCCTTTCTCCTCTGCACAATACACCCCAGGTAATACAAATTTTTACCATGTTTCCAGTTTCCACCCAATTATGAGTGGTGGTTGAATTTGATTCATGCAATTTTGTTTGTCCTGCATTGTTGTGTAACGGCTATAAATTGAATGAACAGGAGGGCTTTTGTTCAAGATGAGTGACAGCAACATGCAATACGTGACTTCGACGTCGTTCCTGCTTCTGACATATGCCAAGTACCTCAAGGCATCTCGCATGACTGTCCAGTGCGGGGGTACCACCATCTCTCCTAAGACCCTCAGGACCATCGCCAAAAAACAGGTAAATTTCATGTTTTCACCCTACTACTTTTACTGCATTTACTGTGAAATACTAAGTTAATAATTATACTATTGGAGGTGAACATCATAAGTTCTAGTACATACAAGTGAAAAATGACCATATTTAGAACATATGCTTCTTGAACAAGTAATAAATTGCATTTGCTCTGTGACCCAATGACCTTAACTATAATTATACTTGTAAATTAAATTAAGGTGGGTTGTTTGTGAAAATGACAGATAGACTACATTCTCGGGTCGAACCCGATGAAGATGTCCTACATGGTAGGGTATGGGCCGAGATACCCGAAACGGATCCACCACAGGGGATCATCCCTGCCGTCGGTTGCATCTCACCCTCAGAAGATCCAATGCTCAGCAGGCTTCAACATCATGAACTCCCAATCACCTAACCCCAACGTCCATGTGGGGGCCATCGTTGGTGGGCCCGATGCCCACGACAACTTCCCGGACGAACGGTCCGACTATGAGCAGTCCGAGCCGGCCACCTACATGAACGCACCCCTCGTCGGCGCCCTTGCTTACTTGGCTCACTCATTTGGCCAACTCTAAGAAGTCTCTGTTTAATTAATTGACTAATCAAGCCAATTACGCCTTAATCAAGGGCGGTTAATGAGTTAATGCTTGTTTTAGTTTGTGTTCCTCCCCTTTTTTTGATGGGCCATTGTTTTGTTGTCTTCAAATTCCCGCCCTTTCCAAGTGTAATTAGTTGGTTAACAAAGTTGGAGCCCCTTGATTTGAACACAAACCCATGATGAAAAAGGGGGAGTTTAACAAGTGAGGCTCTGCTTTTTCAGTTAGTAAAGTAATGTTATATTATTATATAGTTCTAAGGGAGCTTATGTTATATTAATATTATTAAGAAGTAATGTATGAGGGTTGTTTTACAAGGGTAATATTGAAAGAGTAATTTGGAAATCCTTTGTATTTTGGCAACCAATTCTTGGTTATTTTGTTGTAAAACAGTCTGTGTGTATGTGTATGCTCAAAAGGGGTTACTTTGGAACTTGTAATGTGTCTGATTATAAATATAGTTGTGATTAACCTATCATATCCCACGAATATCTCCCAGAAATCTCTATTTCTGTCTTTGTTAATTAGATGTACGAGAAGATCAAGGTAATAGAGACAGAAAAGTAAGATGATTATATAGAGTGAAGAGAAAGTGAGTAATAGAGCGAAAAGGTCAAGTGAAAGGATCACAAGAAAAGCACTTATGCTATTGATAATATGCTATGTAAGCAGGATCGTACATTTACTTCATCTGACATTTGTGGTTACCTTTGATATTTGTGAAATAATTTTATCTTATCTAATGTTAACTGAAAATAAATTTTATTGGCAGAATCTTGTTACTTCTTTATTGAAAATGTGAAAATACAAAAATACTTATATTTGAGTATATGAATGTGCCATTCTACCCCTAATATTAGAGATTTTCATCCAACAACTACAAAAAAATGGAGATGGCTAGGGGAAGGGTTTGCGATTTCAGATTCAAAGAGAGACAGAAAGGGTGAATTAGGGGTAGGGGTTTTCATTTTTAGAAAGGGAAGGAGTTTAGGATTTGGATTTTCGAAGAGATAGAGAAAAGGTTGGGGCTTAAATCCTTCAAGGCCTTTTTTTTTTTGTTAGGTTGGTTCTAACTCTCCTAACTTATCCAAACCTAACACAATTTTCCAAAAAAAATCAACTCTAAAGGGAAATTGGATTCTAACAATACGAACTTTCGATTAGGTTCTGAATAATATGAACTTTGACCCTCTGTTGCCCCCAGTAACACGCCACCGAGTTCAGATTAACTTGACTCGGCGGCGGTCTGGCGTGGCGGTGGAGGGATGAGTTTGGTCAATTTTGACTTGCACAATCAGCATTATTTGTCCACGTCAGCACCCTCCCTCTTTCTCTCTCCTCTCTCTCTCTCTATCTCTATCTCCAGATTTCCAGCTACCCCATTCAATGGCTGCCACAATTTGCTTCTTCTTCCCCCCTCTTTCTCTCTGCTCTGTCTCTCCATACCAAACCCATTACCAGATTGAGAACCCAACACATGGTATTCGGGTCGGAGTGGTTGAGTAGATCCGAATTAATCCATGAAGAGGCATGGTAGCTCTTCTTCCATGGCAGAAATTGCATTGCTACTAGCGTCAGGATTGTGAAGAGGCGTGGAACTAGTCAGGAGCAGTTTGTCGTTCGATCTATGAGAATCGCTGAGTCCAGTCCGAGTCACGACTCGGATTTGACTTCTTCGAATGGCTCTATCTCTCCTGTAGTAATCTGTATTCCTTCTTGATTTGAATTTGTTTGAGGTTTTGTGGTATTTTTGCTTCTTTTTGACTGATCAATGCGAATGGTTGGGTTTAGACCAAGATTTTTGTGCCTTCTTTTGTATCATAGCTCATTTGAGGATGATATGGAGGATTGTCAATGGTGAATTTGAATCCAAGGATGAGTCGGAGAGGTTGAGTAGATCCGAGAGCCTAATGTCGGAGTGGGTATTCGGGTCGGGTTTCTGTGTGGGAGGAGGACGAGATGAGGGGGAGGATGAAGGGGAACAGGCACCGCCGCAGATGACGGTGGAGATGAGATGAATTTCGATTTAGGGTTTGAATAATTTCCCAATTCCTGAGTTAGGGTTTTGTTTATTCACAGGCATGGGAGCTACGTATGGGACAGCGAAGAGTGGTGTCGGAGTGGCATCCATGGGAGTCATGAGGCTAGAGCTCGTGATGAAGTCCATCGTCCCCGTTGTTATGGCTGGTGTTTTTGGTATTTATGGATTGATTATTGCTGTTATTATCAGTACTGGGTTTAGTATGGAGAGACAGAGGAGAGAGAAAAAGGGAGGAAGAAGAAGCAAATTGTGGCAGCCATTGAAGGGGGTAGCTGGAAATCTGGAGAGAGAGAGAGAGAGAGAGAGGAGAGAGAAACAGGGAGGGTGCTAACGTGGACAAATAATGCTGATTGTGCAAGACAAAATTGACCAAACTCATCCCTCTGCCGCCACGTCAGACCGCCGCCGAGCCAAGTTAATCTTAACTCGGCGACGTGTTACTGGGGGCAACAGGGGGTCAAAGTTCATATTATTCAGAACCTAATCGAAAGTTCGTATTATTAAGTCTTATATGACCAAAAGTTCGTATTATTAGAATCCAATTTCCCAACTCTAAAAGCACAATTTCCAAAAAAACATCATAACTTATCCAAACCTAATTATCCAAATTTAAAAATAACTCATCCAAAGAATAGGGCCCAAATGGAAGTTGAATTAATATTAAGGGTAAAAACGTCTATTCAAATTTAATTAATATCAAGGGTAAAAGAGTCAATTCATATTTAACCGTTTAATGTTGGTCGGAAAATCCAAAAAACAACAATTACAAAATATCTTAGACCCTGTTCTTTTACGCGGTAGATTGCGGTGCGATACCACACCGTATTGCAACTTTTTAATTTCTATCACACTACACCAAATTACACTACAATCATTACAAATATATCTCTTCACTTTTCTTATTTGTTTTTCACATTCTCTCTCCTCACCTACCCCACTTATCATAATTTTCATCACAATTCACCACACATTTTCAAATTCCACCATACTGCACTGCACTATTACCGCATTACAACCAACTGTATAAAAAAATATGGCCTTAATGATATACAATCTTAATGTCATAATGTTTGTAATGGTCAAAATGACATCCTAAACCAAGGTCCATTAATTAAGTGTAATTGTCGTGTTGGCTCATTTGCTTATAATTGATATGTTGAAGACTTGAGAATTGAGAACATAGCAACAGTGACAGTGACAAGGGCAAAGGCGGGTGATTCATGGTCATGGATAGATGGGAAAAGGAAGATGTCCGGGGTCAACAAATTGAGGCATCAGGCTATGAAAAGGGAATATTTTTTTTTACTTTTTTTTGACTCTGTTGCCTCGGTGAGTGAGTAGCTCTCAGTTGTGACTTGTCACTTGTAAAATCAGCACGGATCCAGCATGTGACGATTGTGACCCTCTTATATTTTTTGTTATTTCGGTTTCATGTTATTCGTGATCTTTAAAAATTGTAAAATCCAATTAAAAAAATTAAAATTTTCAATATATATAATAATTTATTAAATAAATTTATTATCATCAAAATTATAATAAAAAAAATATTATTTTTAATATAACATTATAATTATTAATAAAATATATAAAAAAATTATTAATCAAGTAATGATATTAAAAATTATGAATTTATGATAGTCAATAAAATAATAAATAATATATAATAAATGGAGGACAATTTACACATATATAGGCAGATTGAGAGAGATGTGCTCCTCATTGAACTAGAGTTGGCAAAATTTTGTCCGATCCGGATTATTCGAATTGTCCGATCTAAAAAATATCGGGTCTGGACATAGATTTTCTGTCCGAACTTTTTATTGACCGAATATTTTGATATAAAATTTCTCTTTTTTCTATTGTCTGAACCCAATTTTAGCTTCGTCCGAATTGTCCGACTCGGTTTGACCCGAAATAAAACCGGGTCCGAACATGAATTTCTCATCTGAATTTTGACATTGTCCAAATTTATCCGATCCAAGTTTACTCGAACCCTTATTTTTGCTAGCTCTACATTGAACGAATGCAAGTGACAACTGCCACAACAAGCAACGGAACCCTTTCAAATTGTTTCTTCCTCGGGCTACTTCCCTTGTTTCATATCTTGCTTCTTCTTCTTTTTTTTTTTTTTTTGACCAACTACCACTATGGCTTGTTAAAAGTTAAAATTCTACTAATAAATAATTTTACAAAACAAATATTCCTTACATTCCAAATTAATTAATGAAATTAGATAAAATACAACTACCAATATAAACTAGAGTAAACTATCGATTTTGTTTAGGCCCTGTTCTTGGGATAAGTTATTTTCAAGTTATTATAGTTAGATTGAGAAAAATTGGGGTAAACTATGATTTTTTTTGTGGAATTGTGTTTTTTGTGTTGATTTTTTTTTTTGGAATTGTGTTAGATTAAAATAAATTGGGATATATTAGGATAAGTTAGGAGAACTAAAACTAACCTGACAAAAAAAATGACCTTAATGCATCTTACTTTTTTTCTCTCTCCCAAAGCACATATGTTAATATGTAACTTGGATATGAAAGTTTTTATCTCAAGGAAAAAAGTAATAAGATAATATTATAATTAGTTATTACATAAAACAATTAAATTAAATGTTAAAAAAATAAAAAAAGACAATTATTTGGAACAAAAAATAAATTATTTAAAATATCAATTAATTCTGAATAGATGGAATAATAATTTATTATATTTAATGATAAATTATTATATAAAATTCTGAAAGTTGCTTATGATATAATACCTCCATTTATTAATATTCATGATTAATGCTAATTTTCACGACTGCCAATGCAACACTTTGATCATTGTTTCTAACTATGATCCTAAATTCATTTTGGACAAAGTGTTTTTTGGTACTCCAAGTTTTCAATACTCATTTTGGGTACCCTAAATTTTAGGATTAAGAATTAATGGGCGATTTTCCGGCCAATGTATTGTATTTACCGATGAGTTTTAGGCGGAAAATGGAATAAGGATTTAAGTTGACTAAAATATCCTTAGTTTGTTATAAAACAAAAAAAAGGCTTTTAACCCCCCCCCCTTCTTCTTCTTCTCTGTGAAGGGTTTGTGTTTCATTCTTCTGATCGTTCTTCTTCTCCTCTCTCAAGCTATAGTCGTTGGATGTCATTGAAAGCTAGGCCTAAGTGAAGGTATGAGTTTGCTAAGTATGTTCTGGTGCATCTAGTTGTGAATTCCGTATGTCTCTCAATTTCATTATTTAGGGTTTTTAATTGAATTTAGGGTTGTTGAAACAATGATGAAATTGTGGGGTTTGATTAATTGATTTCGAAATTCAAAAGCCAATTGGGATTGAAAACCAAAAGTTTGCTAAGTGTATAACTCTAATTGTATGTGTTTAGGGTTGATTGAGGATGGAAATTGGGCACACTAACCATCTTCAAATTTTGCAGGTTGTTGACAATGGCAATATGCTTTGCTTTCTTTCACAATCAGCGACAATTCGGCATGGTCAAACCCTAGTTTGCTTTCGTCTTCTCCTCCTTCACCACGAAACCCTAAACCTAATAATCAGAACAAGCGAAAAGAAAGAAGATTGAAGAAAGGGGGAATTTCTGGAGTTGAATGTCGTTGGAAGGAAGAGTATCATAGAAGACTTCACTTTACAAGATTCAATTAGTGAAGGAAATATACGTGGATAACTAAAAGGACATTCTCGTCTATCTCATTAAAAAAAATTAAGGGTATTTCGATCAGTTTATAAAACTCATTAGACTTTGGCAGGAAAATCACCCATTAATTCTTAATCCCGAAATTTAGGGTATCCCAAAATGAATTTTGAAAAGTTGGGGCACCAGATAATAATTTTTCCAAAAGTTAGGGTATCTCCGAGTAATTTTTTGATAATTTTCGTTACGGATTTAATGATAGTAATTTTATATAACAACTTATTACTCCCTCCGTTCCATATTAATTGTTGTCTTTGGAAATCGTGTAGTCAAACTTAAAAAATTTTGACTATAAATTTCTCAATATATACAATGAGTTGCTATATAAAATTATCAACACTAGATCCATAACGAAAAATATTATCATAAAAGTATAATATTGCAATTGTTAATAACATATTATACAAAAAATTATCAATCAAAAAAATGATATTGGAGACCGTAAAAATCAAAATTATGACAATTAATAAAGAACAGAGAGAGTATATATATTGAGAAATTTATAATCAAAATTCTTAAAATTTGATTGTACGATTTCCAAAGACAATTAATATGAAATGGGTGCGTAATTGCCAACCCCTGATCTTGGAAGGGATGTAGTATACTACCTCCATCCCAAAATATTTGTCCATTTATCTAACTTCTTTGTCCTAAAATATTTGTTCTATTTACGATTCCAACAATTGTAATTACTTTTCTACTCCTAATTAATAATTCATTTTTTCACTTTTTACCATTCCAACAACTATTATCTTCTTAAAGTAGGGACATTTTGAGTAAATTACAAATTTTTCACCTCAATTTCTAATATATATTTGTCTTCACAAATTAGGTAAATGGACAAATATAATAAAATGGAAGTAGTATTAATATTTATGGATAGAGAAAAGGATGGAAAAGAGGGAGTAGTTGTACTGTATAGAGTGGTGACATAGGCCCCAGACGTGTCAGACTATTTACAACCCCTACACACTTCCCGCCTATCCATACATCTCTCCTGTTTTCACGCTTGGATTGGCTTTGGAATTGGATACCCTCCTACTTTCCCTGCCTTTCTCCATCTTATTTTATTACCAGTATCAGTTTTGGTGCAAATTGCCCAGGCCAACTTTTATTATTGTTTCCATTGGTCAACATTCCTACCACAAGACATCCCATCCTCTTAATTTCTTCTGTTAATGCATAAAATAGTTAGTAGTTAATGGTCATAATCACTCAAATGCTGCTATATTAATATCACCAATCACCATTTTGATTTGACTACAGGTCAATGACACGCCAAGTAGAATTTAAACATCAAAAAGGCTTTCAAATTGGATTATCCAATCTAAAGTCAAAACACTCAAACCTAATCCAACTTCTGTTTATTGTAAATGAGTTTATATTGACCTGTGTTCAATGCCAAGTCAAAGGAACTTGACACAAGTCATAGCTTTCCCTTTATATTATGTTGTTTTGTGCAGTGGGTGGAGTGCAGTGATGGTGCGGTGCAGTGAAATTTTGAAAAGTGTAATGACTTGTGGTGAAATATGGTGAGAGTCGTGGTAGGTAAGGTCGGTAAGGAAAGAAAATGTTAGAAGAGCAAAGTAAGGAAATATATTAATAATGATTGTGGTAAACATGATGAAATGTAGAAAAATATTGAGTAGTATGGTGAGTTGTAGTACCGCACAATATAAAAAAACAAGGTCTTAGTATACTTCCATAAGATGATTTTTGTACATATGAGCAAATTTTAGAGCAAGACTCAACTCTCAAATAAATACAAATTCAAACTACTACCCTGAAAAATATCCATAGAGGAGTAATATAAGTCATGCCTCATGACCCATGTATAACTTTGCTAGCCAATAATCAGTGTGAGCAGAATAGATGAATAATATCCAAGACAAAACATATGGTTTACAAGTAATGACAACCAAAATTCCAACACATATTGTGTCTAAATAGTGGGTACCAAACAATATCATGGATTGGGCCCAAACGCTAAATCCAAGAAGATACACTCAAGTTGGCCCACACATATATTCCTTAAGTTTAAGGCTTTGTTCTTTCCTTCCACGTTATTTAAAGTATTTAAAGTAGTAAGTTAGGTTTATTCTTTTATAACCTTATTTTACCAGACCTGATTTACTAAAAAATACTTAAATTAAAGTCAAAATTCTAATACTGTAGTAAAATTCTAATATTGTAGTAGAATACCTTTATCCCACTACTAACTTACCTACCACAAATTTTATTCTTACATTTCCTTTCCTTACCTTACCAAACCTAACTTGATTCTACCACTCTAAAGAACAGGGGTTTGTAGAAGTTCAATAAAATAAAATAAGGTAATTTTACGTAAAATTATGTAGAAGATAATAAGTTTTTCTAAAAGTAGTAAGATTAGGTCGTTTTAAGTATAAATAAATAGAATTTGGTAAAGTTATGGTAAAAAAACGAGGGTGATTTATCATGTGAAAGAACAGGCCCCAAGTCTCATACACATCAATCCTGATACCAAATAGGACTCCACTGTAAGGCTTGGCAATGCAATGTTTTTATGTCTTTGGTTAGCAAAACAGAGTACAGCTCCAGCACAAATTATGGGACCTAAACATTAACATGTTCACAGCTGCGAGACATGAACTTTCAAGTAGGTAAAGCTCTCAGTCTTTTCATTGCTCTTCACACATCACTGATTCTTGGAAGTAGTCAAGACATATTTACATACTCATGCTGCCCGATGAGATCCGGCCGCATTGGATAATTAGCCAAGAGAATCACAACATAATTTACAAGCTGAAATAATATACACTCTCCTTCTGATCTGCTCAATTATTCAAACACCGACTTTTGCATAGTGCAAACTCACTTATTTCTCAGGCAACACTCTCAGGCAACACCGAGTAATGTACAGGTAGTAGAGCAGATCGATGTCTGCTTAGGGTCCTGGGGACGTCGCAACTCCGTCTGCAGTTGAAGGTTGATCATCTATAGCTAGAGGGACAGACTGTGCCTGAAAGAATTTATCGACGATTTCTCATATATGTCAGTGAAAACAGCCTAATAATCAGCAATCAGATTACCCTGAAACCCTTATTTGCAACTGTAGTATCAACCTCAGACTCTTCATTTTCAGACCCATTATCCCACCAAAAAACAAGGAAAGGAAAAGAGATTTTCACAAAATTGCAAGTTCCTTGGGGATATTTTGGTAAACACGAACATCAACCGAATATAACTCACCAGAATACAACTGAACTTAACTCACCAGGTCTCTGAATTTCAGAATGTAGAACATCTCAAGATAGCGTCGAGTTTCTCTCCTCTCTAGTTTGGATACATATTTCCAGAAACCATATACACCTGCCAGTGTCATCAATCTCTCAGAATACTTCTGCCAGGTGAACCTGCATTTCAGAAAAAAGAAGTATCCTTGAGTGAATATCACCTAGTAAAGCCACGGTACCATGAAAACATAACAGAGACGGACCTTTCTTGGATCCTTTGGAGCCCCCCGACAGAGATTTTGTCCCAGTAGCTTGGATTGTCCTTGCATTTCTCAAAGAAATCAACCATTTTTGCTGCTGCTTGATCAGGATGGTATGGATCTATATGGAACCCTGATGCACCATCTACTATAATCTCAGCTGGACCACCATGACATGTAGCAAATGTCGGGAGCCCACATGTCATGGCCTCAACAACTGTTAGCCCAAATGCTTCATAAAATGCAGGCTGCAATTTGTTTGAAATAACATCATGTTCAGCAGAGAAACAAAGTTTCTCTCACAGAAAAGGGTTCAAGAAACACAATGTTAAGCGAATCCAGGTACCAAGAAAATGTATGATCAGAGCTCACCTGCACGAAAATGCCATGTTTGTCTGCAATGTAACGGTAGAGTTCACCATTTTGTGCTCTATTAGTTTGAGCCCTTATCCATCTGAACTGCCCCTTCAAATCATACTTCTTGATGAGTTCGTGCATCTTTTCAATCTCAGAAATCTCTTCCTTATCGTTGGACTTCTTTACATCAATGTATCCAGCAACCACAACAAGGTTTGCCAATGACCTCAGCTTTGAATTTTTCCCGTAACACTCAACCAACCCAGTGATGTTTTTAACTCGGTCTAGCCTAGCCATGGAAAATATTATCGGTTTCGAGGGATCATCCAGTGTGCCACTGTGACATTAAAAAGAAAGTTAGCCATGGAATTTTGTTTGAAATATTCTCTACCTTTTCTGTTATGAAGAAAAGAAGATAATATATATGCTTCTTTTCAAAGAAATGAATAATGATTAAGGACAAAGATGCATGCTATTCTTTGCAATGATCAGGTGAAATGATAATATTCATGAGGACAGAGGGGAGTGAATAAGTTCAGGAGATTACATGTGTTCATCATTCTGCTCTGGGTCAAATAAAAGCTTCTCAATGGAGGGATGAAGTGATGTAAGCCGCTTCTCCTTCTCCGTGTGGGGGAAATAAATTTCCATGTCTGCACCAGGTGAGACAATATTGAACTTGGGATCAAAGACGTCGATTCCATGGACCACTCGATACAGTCCTGGCATTGTGAAGGATGTATGGCTCTCATATTGGCCAACAGTATTCTTCCTGAAAGCAAAAGGTATGGTTATGACTTAGGAAAGTTTTGATCAAAGACAAAAATTTAGGGATGACGAAATTGTATGCAACTTCAGCCAAGCGCCCAAGCATGATTCATATCACATTTCAATTCAAAACTTGATATTTGAAACACTTTATAGTTGTAACTATTTTACTTTTGCGGTTGCAGGACATACGATCCTCATCAAGATACATTTCGGCAGACAAGTTAATACGACTGCATCATACAAATAAAGTTGGATAAATCAATAGATGATGCATAGATCACACAGACTGGTGCCAATCTACCAATGGAAGCTTGAATGACTCTAAGTTAACTCAGTATACTGGCCACTCAACTTTTAACTGAAAGGAGGCAGCTCACACTAGCAATTTTAACATTGATATACACTTTCTCGCAACAAATGCATGTCAACACTTAACTTTCTCTAGCAGGTTAAACTCTTATATTAAGTACTGAAATGCTATGTGATATCAGGGATTTACAACATCAGGCCACTCTAACTACTTGTGCTTAGATACAGGGATGTCTTATACTTACGTTCCTGCAATCTCTTGGTAAGTGCTGGTAATGATGAAATCAGCATGATTCATGGCCAACAAGTCAGCTGAAAACTGGCAAGAGAAATGGTATGCATCTTCAAATTTTTTCCAATATATATCAGAATCTGGGTACTTGGTCTTTTCCAATGCATGTGCTATGTTACACTGCACACCCAAAATAAAATCCCATAAATCAAACAGGTGAAAACAAATATTAACAAGCTTCACTTATGAACTGAAAATGTTACATTCCAATAAGACTCAACCTGGGTAACGCCCATTTTGTGGGCCAACAAGGAGGCGACGAGGTTTCCATCACTATAGTTGCCAATAATCAGATCAGGTAGGCCCTGCAACTCGCCAACAATTTCACTTGCTGCATCCTGATAACAGCTCATCACACGATGGACTTGTACGTAAGTACACTCATAGACTTCACCTTAAACCATAAAAACAGGTGGAAAATTCAACACGGTCTTTTGCAATTACCTCTGTAAATTTCTCCAGATAAGGCCACACGTCAAATCGAGATATCCATTTGCGAAGAATTCCTTTTTCTGACCGAAAAGGGACCCTCAAAATATGAGAATGCTCAGTTCCAATGACTTTTTCCAGCCTCTGGTTACATGTAGTCCCCTTAGCATCTGGAATCAACCGGGTCACCTACAAAACCCGAACATTGCAGTAATACAACCGCGAGTATCCCATTCAAGTCACGCCAGCATGCAATAGCCTTGGTAGCAGAAGAAGTCTTACAATAAGAATTCTTGGAGTGACATTAAGTCCCTGCTTTCTTATCCTTTGAAGCATTTCATGCTCCAATGCTCGCACTTGATCAAGTATATAAACTACCTGTAGTATGAGGAAAAAGACACGGTCACATCTTAGGAAGCTTTATGTAATACAAATGGTTAGCATATGCAGAATTGCAGATTCATGGACAAAAGGGCATGGGTAAGAAGAAGTAAAACCTCATACCTGACCTCCAGTGTCAGGCAAGCCCAACACATTTGCCTGGCCAAAGTATCCATGTACAGACAGAATCGCCACATTAAACACCATAGGAATTCTCCCGAGAAATGTCTCCAATATAGAGGGATCAGGAGCCTGGAGAATATCGAGGAGTAGATGCATCATCTCTAGAACCCTTTCTGCAGTGTCACCCCAGCCCCTTTCAAAACCCATCCCTTGGAGTCTGCAGACACATGGCAATCAGACAACAAAATGAATCAGAAAAACAATCAATTTTTGCTACATTGGACGACATAAAACCTTAGCTGCTACAATAAAAAAGAAGACGTACACATATTCAAACTCAGAATAAGGTGTGTCGGGAGGAAGCTTGGTCAGATGATCCTCTGCCTTGGAGAGGGCAGACTGAAGACGCGATAGAGTCTGTATTCGATCATTCAGCATCATGACCTGCACAACACCAACACATTGTTACCTTATATATCCTATAACTCCAAGCATATAAGGGCTGCAGTCCTCCATTCAAATCCAAGGTTCAACCGTTTTGTTCTCAATGAGCAAATAGTAGCAGTGGAACTTACAGTTCCTTTATGCCTGTGCACCCGGAGGAAATTAAGTAACGGCTCCAAACAGTCTTTGTTGCGAAACATTATTGATGAAAGATGTCGATTGAGAAACTGAACTCCATTACCAATTGAAGAAGACCGTGTTGGGCGAGGAACTGACTCATTGAAAGGCTCAAAGTCGAGCTCAAGAACATAATGATCATCAATCCTATGGGATAGGGTAGAATGAAGGTTAAAAGTTAACAACGAATAAGTAACATGAATCAAGCAATTGGACTTTGCAATGAAGTACCATAGTTTCCAAGACAAAGTTCTTACCGTCCATCTACAAGTTCTTCCTTGAACCGGAGATACTCGGATACAGTTAACTGGTCCACTGTGAGCTGGTGCACATTGACACGTACATATTCCCATACTCCAGGCCTTGGACGGACTGCTATAACGACAAACGGAGGGACAACAATTGCTTCCTACCATAAACAAATACCAATAACAAAACAAAGAGAAGATGAGCTCTAATGGTTATTGAGATATCAGAATTACATGTTTCATATTTGCATGACCAGCTATAACCAAAGAAAACGGCAGGAACCTTGAGAATGACCTCAACTCTAGCTAGCAAGCAACACTAAATAGGTGGCACCATGTACTGGTTCTTTCATTATATTATACTACATTACTCCATACAAAGTGCTAATCAATATATGTCGTAACTGCTTGATTGAAAGACCACCAATGTTCACTCTATGTAGTCATATGAGAGCTCAAAGATTATGATTTCAGCTTACTTGATACAACATACAAATATGTGAACCTATTTCCATTAGTACAAGATATTACGTGCGAACATTAACCTCAAGTTAACCATGAAATATGACCAACATAAAGTATCAAGGCATGCCCAAGGTTGACGTAAATTGCTGTGAACCGTCTGAATAAAGTACTCTTTACATATTAATAGGGGCCTCTAAAATTCAGGGATAGGCTATGATTGTAATTGTAACAAACACCAAACTCTTCGAGGTATATATAACCCATTGACCCCACAATATGACAGTAAGAAGGGTGAAAGCTAACTTGATTGGTTCAAGCTCCAGCACATATGATATGTTATGTAGTATAGTCAATTATACCGTCCACCGTACCACATGCTTTAAAATATCTTTTTATGTAATGAATTTTTTTAAAAATTTGTTTAACATTAAAAAATATTGAAGAATTTTATAATAATATTGATAAATTTATAATGAATTTTATAATTACTATTGATGAAATTTTTTAAAAAATTTAATACAAATGATATACAAAAGTAGATATAACGTGGACCATACAACGTTTTGCTTAAAAGATATAACCGGTGGTCCGGTAGTATTTTCCATAATACGAATATGCAACTTTTTTTTCTTTATTTATCAAGGCATATATTCTTTTTGTCCCCTTTTTTTCTTGAAAAATTAGACCGATGACGGAACGCCACATGAAATTGGAAAGTCAGTGGAGATTAGTATGTGTCACCTTTAACAAAAGTAATACACCCAGGTCCCTTCTGATATCACATGACGAATACAAATTAATCCTCAGAAAAAAGGTATATTTAACCTCATTCAATTTAATTTTATTTCTAACAAGCAGATCAAATGAAAGGCCACCTTAGTAGCTGACATCCCCAGGGGCCGCAGCTAACCAGAGACTACCACTTGGTCATAAGGAGCACATATAATTGTCATCTAGAGGAATATTTTGGATTTTACGAAATGAATATCCATTTATTTAACAAAAAAGCAAAACATATTCAATTTCAAAGGAAATTCAAAAGTATTCCATCCCCAATCACCGGATGCCATGTGGTGTCCTCACCAATGGTTCCTATGCCAGGTACAGATCATCCCGTAACCTCCTCCTCCCCCGCCAAAAAAAACTCCGATCGATGACAACTTCCGTCAACTATCACCGGCGGCCTATTTTCAGGCTAATTCCGGCGATGGTCTCCGGTGACGTTGCAACAGTGATAACTACTGCAATGATAACTACGAGTCTACGAGTCTACGACTAATTTAGACGGAAACAGAGCGTAAGTAGAAGACAAACAGGCAAAATCAGCAAGAAAAAACCTGAGCAGACGTAAGAACTTCGCTAAAAGGGCCATCGCTGAGGATCTGCTTGGTTTTTTCATCCCCGATCACCTTTTCAAGTTCATCGATCAGATGATGCGGCTGTAATAGTCCTTTCCCCTGTGCTACATACCTGTAGTTTCAAACAGAGCTTCAAAGTTTCAACACAAAAGTAAACTAACGTAATTAACTTGACTTGCTCGAAATTGGGAAGAAATTGCAGAAGAAGACCTGGAGAAGAGAGCAACGAGCTCGTTACGATGAGCGGAGAGAGTGTCTTCCACTCTATCTTTCATGCTAGGTGTCCTGGACAGCTTAGACGCCATTGGTGAATTCTAGAAAGAAGGTTGGAGAGAAGAGGATGAAGATGAAGGTAGTGGTAGACTGAGGAATGATAGGACAGTGTACTGTATATATAACTAGATAAAATGGGGACAGTGAAGCTAGAAGGCATGAGTGGTAAAATACCACGGGAACAAGTGGCGTCAAACCGGGGGCTTTAGTGTAGGGCTCGCAAAAATTCGGGTTTGGGTAGATATGGGCCGGTTAAATTTGGTTAATGTTAAAATATGGACGAGAAATTTATGTTTAGATCTGGTTTTTGTTACGGTCAAATTGGTGGGATAATTCGAACGGGACTAAATTTGGGTTCGAACCGGCTTCGGATGATAGGAGAAAGTGAAATATTATGTCCGAATATTCGGTTAATTTGATAAATAAAAAATTCAGATGGAAAATCGATGTTCGGACCCTACTTTTTTCAAATCGGACAATTCATATTTTTTTGGATCCGTCAAAATTTTGTCAGCTCTATGAAAAATACTAGTACTTAGACCCGTGCGCTGCACGGGACGCAAGTAAACCATGTATTTGTTGAAAATATTGCTGAAGTATATTTAAAAGAATAACGAAAAAATAATAATGAAAAATAAAAAGAATAGTTTTCTTATTTAAAAGAATTTTAAAAAAAGAATAGTCTATATGAAAGAGAAAGGAAAAGAAAAAAAGTCATCAATACAATTACACACATTAATGCACACATTGATATTACATTATTTTTTAAAAAAAATTAAATAAACCAATTATAAGTTTCCCAAAACGCCCTCATTAGAATCAACATATTTCGGTCATCTAGTTACTGAGGCGGCGCACGAGTTTTTCTATTCTGGGAAACTGCTCAAAAGCCTGAATGCCACAAATCTGGCGCTTATTCCTAAAGTGCCCAATCCCTCAAAATCAACAGAATTTCGCCCAATCGCTTGTTGCAACACTTTTTATAAGTGTATTACCAAGATCCTAGCTAGCAGGATTCGTGAAGTTCTTCCCATTCTAGTGAACCAAAGCCAAGGGGCGTTCATACCGAGAAGGGAACTCCTCCACAACGTTCTTCTCTGTCAAGAGATAACTCGGGGTTACTCTCGTACTACCATAACACCACAATGCATCATGAAAATTGATCTCAAGAAGGCGTTTGACTCAGTGCATTGGGACTTCATCCGGGAAGCGTTGCACTCATACAGATTCCCTAGTTGGATTATTGATTGCATAATGGCCTGTGTCACAATGCCAACTTTCACCATCTGTATGAATGGGGAGCAGTCCCGTCCCTTTCAAGGGGGTAGAGGTCTTCGACAGGGTGACCCAATGTCTCCACTCCTATTTGTGCTAACTATGGAGTACCTCTCACGATCGATTGCTCATCATATTCAGAAGCAACCCAATTTCAGATTTCACCCACATTGCCGCAAATTGAGACTAACCCACCTCATGTTTGCAAATGACCTGATCCTATTTGCCGCTGCCCACAAGCATTCGATCAGCACCCTTCTGCAGGCTTTTAACCACTTCAGCACGGTAACCGGACTCACAGCAAATAGGGACAAATCTGAAGCGATGTTTGGAGGAGTGGGCGATGACCAAATCACTCCACTCCTTCAGGAAACAGGCTTTGTACAAGGTATGTTACCATTCTGTTATCTTGGCATCCCTATCTCCTCGTGCAATGTTTCAAAGAATGATTGTAACATCCTGGTAGACAAAATTTTGAGTCGCATAAAGATTTGGGGGTCCAGAAACATCTCTTATGCAGGTAGAGTCGTCTTGATCAATAATGTCCTCATGGGGATTTATAGTTTCTGGGCAAGGATCTTCATCCTTCCCAAACACTCCATCGAGATGATTAATAAATACTATCGTAATTTTCTTTGGGGTGCAAATCATGAATACACAAGAGCCCCACTGGTAAACTGGGATCGAACTTGCTCGCCTAAGGACATGGGGGGGGGGGGGTGGGGCTAAGGAATCTGGAGGCCTGGAACAAGGCATCAATTGCGAAGTTAGTTTGGGACATACAAAATAACAAGGAAAACCTTTGGGTCAAATGGGTTCACACCAAGCACATCAGAATAGCAAATTGGTGGGACTATCAACCCCCCTATGACGTCTGTCCTTATTTCAAACATATATGTGAAGTCAAAGATGAATTCAAGTGGGGTTCAGAACCAGGGAGAAGATGGTATTGAAGTACTACAGGGAACGAGGATTATAGGGTTTCCCACGGTTACAAATGGCAACTGGCCCATCTGAATTCTCCCACATGGACAAAAATCCCGTGGAGCAAAATCACTATCCCCCGACATGCTTTCATCTCATGGATCACTCTACAAAACAAACTTCCTGTTAAAGCAAGAACTAGCAGATGGAAGGGTGATAGAGACTCTAATTGTCGCTGTTGTAATGGAGAAAGTGAAACGGTGGACCACCTTTTCGTGCGATGTCCCCTGGGGGGGGATGTTAGGCGTCTTCTCCCTCGATGGGCTAATGCTGTTTTTCCCCCAGGAATCCGAACCATGGATGATTGGACAAGCAACCTTGTGCACTTAGAGCTACCAGCCCAAGACAAATATCTCATGTATGTTGTGTTTAATGCTTATATCTACAACATATGGCAGAAATGGAATCATAGAGTACACAAGCACAAGGAGAGATCACCTTCCGCAATAGCGCAAACTATCAAGACAGATATCCAATATCGTTGTTTTAGTTATGTAAAATCTCATCAAAAAGCAAAAAAAATTATAGAAATTGTATTGGGCCCCTAATCCAAGGAATCGGAAAAACTCTTATGTATCTATATTTGTTTTGTAAATATAGCCTGTGTTTTTTTGTATATATATATATATATATATATATATATATATATATATATATATATATATATATATGGGAACGGATCCAGTGGGAAGGGACTTCGTGTGGGAAGGTGAGAAGGGAAGAACAGGGCCATCCGTTTCAGATCCAGCGGCTGATATCAAAACCACCCTCCACATCCAAAAACAGGGAGTTGGTTTATGTTCGTGGGGATTTCGTTGCTGCGAGGATCCATTTTAGAACTCTTGCACCCGGCAACCAGCTGTCACAAAAATTAGTTGACATCCACGCGTCTATGCTGAACGACGACGAGTTGATCAAATCTGAAAATGCCCCACTCAGATTTTTCATCCCCACACGATGTTTTGTAAGTACCACACGACCATGAATTTAATTTGTTCAATTATTTCTTACCGCAATGCCTGATACATTTGTAATGACATACATTCAGGGTGAACTGTTTGAAATTGGGTTCGATGGGGATGCATTGTCCGATAGAGCAACCGAGGTGTTCATTTCATCTGTGTCAGCTGAACTCAACAGATGCCCGTGGATCGATATACGAAAAATAGACATGGTATGGATTTGGATCCTAATACCGTAATTATAACTATAATAGTTTGTCCAATAATTAGTAAACGATAGAGGCATTATCATTATTGGTTCACATTTACATGTTTCCGCACTTACGTCATGTGATATACACGCTACTTATACTATCCACATAACAAATAAAATTTGTTTTTGTACATACCAACTGAGTATGATTCGCATTTGATGGATAACCAACTATATATGTTCGTGTTTACTAAACATTAGCCATAGGCAGTACGAGTTCACACCTTCCATGAATGTCCACAAATAATAAAAACATGTCCACACAATCAGTACGTGAGCCACGATTTGATGTGTATGTAAAACAACGACGTGTTTAGTTAATGTCCACACACTAATCGAATGTACCCACATTTGTTGAGTACTTAAAAGAAAACCATATTACTTCTCAAAATAAGAAAAAAATACAACTAACCTGGATTAAGAGAAAGTGGTTAAAGAAAACCATTTTTCTTCTCAAATAAAGTTAAAATAACAATATAGATGAAGGAAGAAAAAAAAGGAATAAAATATTCTTTTTAAAGTTGAAGTATATCTTAGATTAGAACGAAACATTACCTTTTTGTCCATGCCACGCACACGGCACGAGATACAATTGAATGCATAATGTTTATATGCCTTGTCCCACACGTGTTCGAGTTAATCACGTATGTTGTCGATGCCACTATATTGATTATTGCGTTTTATGATGTGTTCGTTGTTATTTGTTTCGTGTGGGTTATTAATTGCGGTGCGTCAAAGGTGTTCGTGCCCGCGAGGATAGACGATCGATACTTCCTTTGGTGTTCCGACATCAAACGTGGCTGCATATTCGTGATCGATAATCACTACAACACCCGGACCCCCGTCGGCGTTGCATATGGCCACCTTGAGCATATTGTGGTTAGTAACATCATATATAATATAATTTATGAATAATGCCACATTCGCTCCCCACATAGTATATATATATATATATATATAATACGTGTATGACATTTGATATGCTTGTTTGTCGTAGAGCACACTTGTCCGCAGATTTCTGTCCCATGTTGGGAATCCATTTGCTGAGATGATCGTCCGTGACAGTGATTTGAGGAGGCCGGCGATGGGATGACGCTTCAATGACTAGGGTGTAGACAGCGGCATTTATTGCATGCGCCACATGGAGACGTTTTTTGGCTAGCAAACAAACTGGGTGACGGGGTTCAAGAAGGACGACACTCCACAGGTGAGGGGGCTCCCCCACAACATATTATTGTTTTTTTATTAAAGAACATGATAATATTGGCATCCGCATTAACTGCGTTTGGTTTGTCTTAATATATTTGGCACAGGTGAGAGCGGCAAAAATACGTTCGCTACGAATCAACTACTGTTACCAACTGGCGATGCATAAAGAAAACGAGAAGCGGGTGGCTTTGTTTGAGAACGCCGATCGGTGGGCTTCGTCGAAGGTACTCAATCACCATGCAGATAGTTTTTGAGGGGCATCCCAGTTGATCATATCACATGTCCAGCCCCACCTAGAACATGTGTTTTTTGTTCTTTTTTTGTTGTGGGCGAGGTTTGTTGCACAAATTACAAACTTGTGGCAATCCATTTGTAGTGTAGTGACAATTATCTGCTCCAATTGTCACTTTGAAGCAAACATATGTCGTATGGTCTCTTTTGTTGCAAACTGCACATTCATATAACATTGTGATATTGACATGTATGCCACAACATCGTCGGTACATGATTTTCGCATCAGTATGGCCTGACATGCATATAAACATTGTGATGGTGTGTTCAGTTAAAAACCAGTGTGGTCATGGTTAATCAACCAATTTAATCAATGTGGTCTGGTTAACTATATTGTGATCATGGTGATATATGTCTTATATTCACCTTCAGTATTAGAATACAAGTGGGAATTGGTGTAATAAGGTCATATTTATCAACGTGATAGGCCTCTAAACAATCTGGTCCTGGTTAGTCAACCAGACCAAGGGTTTTTCGAGTACAAACAAGATAACTATATTTCTTAGTTAAATTAGTGTGGTCTGATAAACTTTATGGTGGCCAATTTGTTCCATGTGTTATATTCAACTTCATTATTAGAATACAAGTGAGAACTGATAAATTACACATTGGCCACATTTATCAAGGTGATTGGCCTCAAAATAGGCTGGTCATGGTTAATCAACCATAACAATTGGGTTTTTTCTAATACAAGCAAGATAGACATATGTCTTTGTTACATCAGTGTGGTCTGACAAACTTTATTGTGGCTAATGTGTTAAAGGTGGTCATTATTATAATACAAGTGGGCATTTGGCCTCAAAACAGTCTGGTCATGGTTAATCAACCATAGCAATTGGGTTTTTTCTAATACAAGCAAGATAGACATATGTCTTTGTTACATCAGTGTGGTCTGTCAAACTTTAGTCAGTGTGGTCTGGTAAACTATATTGTGGCCAATGTGTGCTAAGCGTCATATTCAACTTCATTATTAAAATACAATCGAACATTGGTGTAATAAGGCAACATTTGTCAAGGTGATTGGCCTCAAAACAGTCTGGTCATGGTTAATCAACCATAACAATTGGGGTTTTTCTAATACAAGCAAGATAGACATATGTCTTTGTTACATCAGTGTGGTCTGACAAACTTTATTGTGGCTAATGTGTTAAAGGTGGTCATTATTATAATACAAGTGGGCATTTGGCCTCAAAACAGTCTGGTCATGGTTAATCAACCATAACAATTGGGTTTTTCTCTAATACAAGCAAGATAGACATATGTCTTTGTTACATCAGTGTAGTCTGACAAACTTTAGTCAGTGTGGTCTGGTAAACTATATTGTGGCCAATGTGTCCTAAGTGTCATATTCAACTTCATTATTAAAATACAATCGAGAATTGGTGTAATAAGGCCACATTTATCAAGGTGATTGGCCTCAAAACAGTCTGGTCATGGTTAATCAACCATAACAATTGGGTTTTTTCTAATACAAGCAAGATAGACATATGTCTTTGTTACATCAGTCTGGTCTGACAAACTTTATTGTGGCTAAGGTGTTAAAGGTGATTAAATTACCATCATCTCACCACACACCATGTTTTGCACGACAACGTTATTACGGCCACAACCTTTGACATGCATATGAACACTGTGATGGTGTGGTCATATACAGAACAATATGGTCATGGTTAAACTACAAAATTAATCAAAAACCCGCAAATTCATATAACATAATGATGTTGACGTATATTTTAAACAATGTCGTGGTAAAAAACATTATCCCATAATCTATCAATTGGTCATTAACAAAACATATTTAAATTCAAAACGCATAAATCAATCGTCACTGGCGGCGTTCAAGGCAAGTTCTACTGTCATGGTTGGCTATTTGGTCACAGAAATGGCATCTCCTGGCCGACGCCTTTATTGCACGACCTCGATACTCACTTTCCGTTTTGCTGGGCCCTTTGGTATCGACGCGGGAGGTGGTTTAATGGATGCCTCACCAGGGACCAAGACTCCAAAACATATTTCAACATTGTCTGCTAGCCTCCTGTCGCCACATCCATCTAGACCAGCGCTCAATTTGGACAGTACATCATCGAGTAGTCCATCCATCATGCCCAACCGATCAGGGTCGTTCCCGACTGTATCCATGCACATGTAAATTTTGGCCCAAGCTCCAGCTTTCCTTGCACGCACCTCATCGATGGTGGCCTTTGCCACAGATATGTCTTTGGGTACCTATCATGAAATTTATGGGCACTATCTAATAGTAAGAAGCGTAAAAAAAGAAATTCTTTTTATATACATTCGAACTACTGTTGGTCATATTTATCTTTATCGAGAAATTGAAGAAGTTATACAAGGATTTTGTCGAGCCTGCTCATATGGTACTTAATCATATCGTACCTAAGCTAAGTAATTCTATGATACCAGTCCAGTTTGAGTCTTTTGGGTTCAATTGGGATCATAATTCGTGAATTTCTAAGTGAATTAAGATCGAGAAAAGGAAGCTTTTGGCATCCTTTGTCCACCTGTTGTGCATGAATTGCGATGGAATCTCCGGTAGAAACCGCATGACAGATATCATGTGACGACACATGATACCTTGAAGATCAAAAAAGGGGCATTCGCACGTCGCATCGTGTGTGTTTGGATCGTACACAACATGCCTCACCTTGTTCGATTTGATATCGCGTACATCACATGTGACACACCCGTCAGCCTGCGTCGGCCCCCGCTGATCTACTTCATACAACGCCATCTTTAGATTCTCCTGGAAAATGTAAAAGTTAGTATGCGTGTACAGCTGTCTTGCATGGTCCTCGATTGCGAGCTCAGTTTTCATAACTGGGATGGACGTCAGAGACTTATTCGTCATGTCTTTCCCCCTATGTCGTTGTGCATCCACTGCATGTTCATACCTCAGTAGGAACTCAACAAAACTCAGTGTCGGGCAGGTCAGTGTCGCAAACACGACATTCTGGCTCTCGGATGCCAATGTTGTCCGTAGCATCCCACCTAGGTGTTGATCACGAAAATATGCCTACACCCACTCTTCTCTAATATACCACAATTCGTCCATGTGAGGGTTATCTTCCAAATCATACTTTAGCATTATCTCACTCCATTTCTCCTCAAATTCATCGCCGTCTTCTGAAGCCCACACGCATAACTTTAGCTCCTCTTGGAACTCCTCGCAACCGCTCAAAAAACGGCCAACCTTCTCGGGGATTTTCCGCATAATATGCCACAAACAGTACCTGCATGGTGGGTGTGAGAGGGTTGGACAGAGATAAAATAAGCATAGTATTACGGTTGTATGACATACACAACATCACATCTATGTGTGACCTAATATAACATGCGAGTGTGGACATCTAAAAAAGTCATTCATGGTTGACAGTAAGTGCTGACACGACATAAATAGTGTGAATCTCTATTGCATATTGAGGCCACTACATCAGTGTACACAATACATCGGACGTTGGACATCATAAATCCATCGTGGCCCGTGATGGATGACGTGTGCGCATCGGTGTACGATAAATAAACGACACATTATACCACAGTATACACGCGAGTGTGGGCATCTGCCACGTTATGTGGCCCAAGTTAAAAATAGTGTAACTGCTGACATGTGATAAATAGTGTGGATACCTAGTGCACATTGTGGCCAACACATCATTATGCACAATACACCGGACACTGAACATCGTAGAACTGGTTGTGGCCCCATTCCAATAGTACGTGTTTGCATCCGATTAAAATAAATAAACAACACATTCTACAAAAAAGTATTTGTGCATCATACCGCAATAACAATAGCGTATGCATAAAAATTGAAAATTCAGTGTGGCCCCATCTGACAACCATAACGTGTTGTCAACAATGTGGCCATTGCATCCACGCAGTGTGTGTGCAATATAGTATATAATGAAATTGTACATACTATAACGGTTGCATTATAATCATCTATCAGTAACATGTACCTGTGTTTTGAATGAGTGGATTTTTCACGAACCGCAGCCTTGATTGCGTGGTCTTGATCAGTGGTTACGGTCTTAGGATGGTTGTCGTGTATTGCCTCGAGGAACTTCTCAAAAAGCCATTCAAACGAATCGATCTGTTCGTTCCTAATTAGTCCAACCCCAAAGCACACAAGCTTCCGGTGGTTGTTTAACCCAGTGAACGGACAGAACGCCATATTGTATTTGTTTGTCTGTTGCTTCGTGTGAAACGACAACAAGTCCCCATAGCACATGTAATCCCTACGGGATGTAGAATCACACCAAAACACGTGGCGCAGTTGCTGATACTCATCAGACTCGTGCGCGTAGTAAAACCCCGGATCTTCCCTCTTGCATTTCTGGAGTGCATCAATCAACATTTGAGAGTCGTTATCCTTCAGCACTGCTTTCATATTCCGCCAATAATTTTTCATATCCTGCTGCGTGCATCCGATGTTATCATATCCACCAACACACTCTTTCAGCATGTGGAACACCTTCGATGATCCAATGTTTGCTCGGTTGAACTGGTTCATGAGGTCCTTCTGCAGCGAACTAACCCTCCTCGCTGTCTTGTTAAAGTGTGTTCTACTCGGTGTCATCAACGGGTGGTTGTGCGACAATGTTAATCTGTGAACTATGAACCCCAACCCGTCGTCCGCTGTCCGCACCGCCATCATTGCTTCACAACCTGTACGTGTCTCCGGCACTTTACGTCTAGACATCGACGTTTTTTGGGCCATGTCATCGGAGCTGCCGACAAACCCCTTCCCCGTACCGTGGTCAACGTGCAAACTATTTGTGGTCACAGTTTCGAATTCATTGTCTTTCTTTTGTCGATGCCCCTGACGGGTGCAATAATAATACTTCCACTCCCCACCTCGTGCAGTCTTCCCAATGGTGTGCGTGCCACTCCGCACACTAAACCCTGCCGCTATTGCATAATTCTCGTAGAATTTCTTGGCCGCATCCAAATCTTTGAACCACTTATTCATGTGCGGCACAATTTCTTCGTTGTCACAACGAGGCCAGTAGATTGTCACACTGGTGCCGTCGTTGTCCACTACAGGGGGCGGCGCTACGTAGTTTCGATGACTAACTCCATCCGAACTGCAATGATCAAATTATGCCATTATCAAACACATTGTCACAGGATATCGTATGAAGCCATATTCATTACACATTTTGTATATGATGAAAATATCATATTACGTTGCACCCAAACAACCGTGTTTGACCGAAAAGTCATCACCGATACCAATAAGGTTTTTACGGTGACCACCTACTACACCATGCCATTATCATAACTTCAATACGTCATTGTGACCGCATACGCGATGCTTTGTACAAGTACCTCAGTTGGGATTCGGTTTGTGCATGATAACATATGATGTATTCGCACAGTGTACACAATATGGACAATGTGGCCACACTACAGCGACATTCAACAGTGAGTTACATGCATTCAAATTGAATTGTATGCATTATACATATCATATCACACGACATGCATGACATTCAAAATGAATTATATGATTACCGTGTCCAAAATATTTACTGTGGGCATGATTTAGCCATCGTGTATGTATCTCCGGTTTGAATGTAGACGTTGCATATCGACACACCTATGCCTAGGTTATTCAATAATCATTCGCACTGTATTTTTTCCGACATACATGTGGTAAGAGACACCATTAACGATCAATACTTATACAAATGCCATCATCATCGACAAACACGTGAACAAGGCATCTATATGAACAGAAAAAAAAATAAAAAAAAAGAAAAAACGCTGGTCATACCTGTTTGACGCCATTGATTTGTGTCGTTTGATTAATACGTGCCAATAATCGTTCGACTTTCAATGGATTCTTGATTTTTTTTTTTCCAGCGGCTGAGATCACTGCCAACAATTTTCAGTTCTTCAATGGAGTCTTGCGAGCAGTCGTTCATTGTGTGATATGCTATTTTTGGGCAGTAAAAGATACTGCATGATATCAGTCGGCTGTTACCATTTTTTATGGATATTAATCAATTTTATTTTTTTAATAGAAAAACCACTAGTTGTTTTCAATGTTTCCAGTAGTGGTTTGTGGTTTTTTTGGCACATGTGTGTGTATCACATCTCAGCCGTTGGATCTGAAACGGATGGCCCTGATCTTCCCTTCTCACCTTCCCACACGAAGCCTTTTCCCACTGGATCCGTTCCCTATATATATATATGATTGGTATTTTTGTTTTCCTTTTCAACGAAGGACATTGTTATAGGGGATATATAATACCCTAGTTATATAGTAATATTGTGGTTTGAATTTATTAAAATGACTATTTATATTATTAATGTGTATTTTTTATTTAGGAAATTCATCATTTATAGATGAATTCTTAGAAAGTTTTTTTAAGAAAATGTATAAGTAAGGACGAAACATGTTAAAAAAAGTGATAATAATTTGTGGGATTAATTGTCAATCATTGAAGCAATTTTTAGTATTTGTCCCCCATCCGTGACTGTTGAAGCGTTGCAGGATAAGACTACCATATTCCTTAAGGAATTGAATATTGCACTCAAGTAATAATTAATAAATATAGGTGGATAAGATGAAATACTTAACGAGTTAAGACTAGACCTATCAATTCAGTCGGGCAGGTGAATTTCGGGTCGGTCATATATTGGGTTCGGATAAATACGGTTCGTGTGTATTTTGAGTTTAGGTAAATACGGGCAGTATATTTCGGTTCCGGGTCAAACCAGCGGGTTATGATTGTGACCTATTTCCGTTTTTCTTTTTAAAAAATGGTCTCTAAATATTACTTTTTGTACAATATACAAAATAAAATATAATTATCTTTTAGTAATGATAGATTATTGTAACTATTTTGACTTAAATTAGAGAAATAACAAATAAATAAGTTGCGATTATAGTTTAACGTTAAAAATTACAAAGAAAAATCACAAATTCTAATAAAGTTGAACTTAAAAAATTAATTTTCGGGTCAAATGGGCGGGTCGGATTTGACCCGCTAATTTTCGGGTTCGGTATACTTTGGGTTTATTTCAGAAAACCGTGTTCCAAACCCAGAAATTTCGGGCGGATTCAGGTCGGGTTCAAGTCGATCAGAAACTGCCAGGTCTAGTTAAGACAAATACATTTAAAATCTGTGAAGTTATGGTGGAATCCAACATATTAATGCTTCTATGATTGCATCTATGTGAAACCAAGGCCATGTTTTTAATTAAGTTATGTTTAGGTTTGGATGGATAAGTTAGGATTAGTTGGAATAAGTTAGGATAAACTATGATACTTTTTTTGGAATTATATTTTTAGAGTGCATGCTTTTTCGGGAAATTGTGTTAGGTTTGGATAAGTTAGGATAGAGTGAAATGAGGTAATTGTTAGTTAAAACTTTCAAATTTGTCATGATCAATAATAAAGAAATTTTGATTTAAATAATCTAAATTTTGGCCCATAATAGACTTAATAATTTAAACTTTAGATTTGTTTCTCAATAATTTAAACTTTGGGCCCCCTAGATTCCTGTAGCCACCCCCGAGTTAAGAACTGAACAACTCGGTGGCACGCTGGCGTCACGACGGAGGAATGTGTGTTGACGTGGCGGTGGCACGCCTGGTAGTTCAATCTGGCATATTTCTCTTCCCCCTTCATCTATTTCTGGATTTTCTTAATTGGGGTTGTGGTTTCTCGTACTCAGAGTGATGGACTTGCTAGGTATCCATCCCATTCCTAATTTCTGGGAAGAATTTGCAGCCAGAACATGGGGATATGTTGGGTTTAATTGGGGGATTTGGGAGAGAACAGAGAATGAGAAAGAGGGAGAGGGAGAAGAAGTCATGGCCATAGCCATGCCAATTGACTTGATGGAAGGAGAGGAGAGCGAGGAGAGGGAATAGAAATGGGAAGGATGAGGTGGCAAGTCAAAGCTGGCCGGAAAAATCAACACACAGTCCTTCGCCGCCATGTCAGCGTGCCATCGAGTTGTTCAGTTCTTAACTCAGTGGCGTGCTTCAATAATCCAAGAGGCTTAAATCTCAGATTATTGATAAACAAATCTAAAATTCAGATTATTAAGTCTATTCTAGAGTCAAAGTTCAAATTATTTAAATCCAATTAGCCATGATTTAATGTATGCCTAAGAAATTACTATTGTTATAGTTTAATAATAAATAAAAATTAAGTTTTATGGATGTTAGTTATATGTATGGAGTGCTACTATAGTTACTTTTGATCGTGGATATACTTGTACTTTGAACCATTGAGTTCTTGACCTAGATATAACTCAAATAGTGTATGTTTAGAGCAACCACACTTGAATAAATATTGGTAATGTTTTTTAGTTTGATATCGACCATGACGTTCAAACATACGAAGGGAGAGTTATATTTTAGGATATAAATTCGAGAAAAATCAAATTGGAGAAAAAGAAAAGATTCATATTAATAAAATGAGATCTCAAAGTTGAAATTGATTATTTTTTATGGAATTGATTATCATATATTGATCCTATTTTGAATATCAACTACTATTAAAATTTCAAAATATTAAATTTAAGAATATAGTAAAAAGTGGAATAAAAATGAATCAATTATGATAGATAAACCTATATACATTCAACATAGCTCATAAGTGCCGTGTGGGGTCTTGGTATCAAATTCTCATTCTAACTTTCTTATAGTGAGATAGGGACAAATTTGACTTTAAATTTCATGATCAAGATGAGGATAATCTTATTATTTTGATTTTGGTTCCCATTCAATGTTTAATGTTTTGTGCATGATCTTTATTTGATCGGTAAAATTATTTCAATGGGCTTATGACCTATTAACCTTTCTTTTTATTATTATTATTATTACTAGGTCTCAACCCGTGCGATGCACGGAGTAAGCTTAGTTAATTATTTTTGAAATTTTATAAAAATCATGGATGTGAAACATAGTGATGAATATTGAAGAAAACGTTAATGAATGTGAAACTTATTGATAAGAAAGGTAAATGATTATGTCTATATAATTCTAAACTGTGATAAGATTGATTAACCATATATTTTTTAATTTCTTTAATTGTAAATAAAATATGGGAAGAAATAGAAAATAAAATACAATTTAAATTAAAATTGAACACTACTGTTTGAGATTTAGTAGGACTCGTTTTGAATTTAAGTGACGTCAAGCAGACTTGGATTAAAGATATATTTTTTAATTTCTTTAATTGTAAATAAAATTTGGAAAGAAATTGAAAATAAAATGCAATTTATTGCGTTATGATTGGTCTAAACTCCAAGAAACGCTCCCGTGACTTTATTTCATGGGACCCACAATGATTTCTATTATAATATATAGATTATTATTATTATTATTATTATTATTATTATTATTATTATAGGCAACACCAAAATATGTATTGTTATTTGCACCAAAATAATTTAATTTAGAGTACAAAGCAATCAAGGATTAGTGATACTTTTTGATTTTTTTAATTTTAAAATAAAATTCGGATTGAAAATAAAAAAAATTGAAAATAAAATATAATTTGCTTCAAATGTTAATAGTTGACTTATTGAAAGAGAATGAAAGATGTTTCGATGTTCAATATTAGATTGGGAGGTAGACTTCTAATTAGATTTGGTTGAGAGGTAGAGTCTTAATTAGATTCCGGTGGGAGTTAGACTTCAAATTGGGTTGGGAAGTAGATTTCTAATTAGATAGGTAGACTCTTAATCTGATTAGACTTCTTATTTATTATATTTTTAAATCAATTTTTTTCTTTAATACGATTGGCCAATAACCCCTACAATCACTCTGGAATTGGATTGAGTATTTCAAATTTCGAATATATTACTTTTATAGTATTATAGATATAAATAAATTGTTCCAAGGATTGTATAACACATATCTTACTTGTAAAAAGTGTGATAGTAAATATAAATAAATGATATTTTCGAATCAATATTATAACATATAAGTTGCAAGTAGAAAAAATACAATCCAACTCAAAACCTCGTAGGTAGCTATCCATCTAGAATAATGAAAATAAAAGAACCATATATTATAAATGAATTTCTTAACTGAAGTATATCAATTCTATCATTATTGATGGGTAATGTATATGTCATGTGAAAAATTAAAAGTATAAAGTACAACTTAATGATAACTATAGAAACACAAACTCGGCATTCATGATTGTTGGGATACATCAATAACAACTTAAGGTGTTTATACATAAGCAATACAATAACTTGAGGTGTTGTGGTCTCACAAGCTTACATCTTCTTCTGCTGTTTGATACGTCAAAAGAAATGATATGATATCCATATGACGATTCCATCCAAATTACAAAGTTAAGTAAACACATAAAATCTTAACTGAGAAATCAAACTGAAAATATATATAATGAAACTCGTAATTGAAAAAAAGGGGGAAACCCTAACCATTGATATATCCTCCTCTATGAAATCACTTATCGCTATCGTTGGACACCCGACCACTGCCACTTCTGTGTACGAATTATACACAAATTTTAACTCCAAGCCCTAAATTCATCCAAAATTCACATCATATCCTCATTCACTGCAAATCTCTCGCGCAATTGCAAAAAATATTATTGAGAGGAAGAAGTAGTAATAACATCAGAGTTGGATGAAAAGAAAAGGGTAACACCATGGTGGAAATATTATTATGGAGAGGAGATTCCTTTTGGGAAAATGGAGAATTCAATGTTTGCTTCAAATTGACAGTACTTTTCGAAAATTAACCTATTTGTATTTGCAGGTTTGCCAAGAATTTAATGGTTGCTGCAAATGTTAATAATTGACAGATTGGAAGAGAACGAAATATGTTTCGATGTTTATATATTAGGTCAAGAGGTAAACTCCTAATTAGATTGGGTGAAAGGTAGAATCATAATTAGATTTGCGTGAGAGGTAGAGTCTAATTAGATTTGGATGGGAGTTAGACTCCTAATTAGGTTGAGAAGTAGATTTTTTTATTAGATAAGGTAGACTCTTTATCTGGTTAGACTTCTTGTTTATTATTTTTTTAAATCGATTTTTTTTCTTTAATCTGATTGGTCGATAACCCCTACAATCACTCTGGATTAAGTATTTCAAATTTCGAATATACTACTTTTATATTATTATATAGATTAAAAATTAAAAGCGGTTAAAGAGACAGCATCAGCACTGCAAAAAATGCAAAAAAAGTACAACTAAAGGACAACAACCAACAAGAAACTACACGACCAAACCAAAGACAAACAACACAAACAACCTTTCTTGTTTCACATTATCTTTCATTTATAATAATCTTAATAATATATTAATCAATGTTTTTCATAATTTATTATTATTATTATTATTATTATTATTATCTATTGAATTAACTTTAAATTTTCAATTTTAGTTATATATATATAGATATATATATGTATACTTCAGGTTCTCACTAACTACTATTGATTTTTGTGATATCTATTTTCTCTCACCACCTCCACAATTTGATAAAAGATGGAGAGACTACCTTTTTGTCAAATGATAATAGCTTTGAGAGAAGACATCTTTTATTTGAACGTATTATCTTAGTATAAAAATCATATTATTACATATTAAATTGAAAAAATGATATAATTGAATAGTTTGAATCATATCGATGCAACATCACAATTTATCAATTATTTTTTTATTTTTACAAACAATGCCTAAAAATGGGCCGAGCCAATACGGTTGATTCGATTAGGGTGTTATTTGTGTTTGTTGGCATAGCCAACGAATCAAAAACTTCTTATAATTTATAATTAATACTTAATATTAAAAAATTAGTGTCAAAAGTCATAATAGATACTAAATTGATAAAAAAATAAAATACTTTAAAAGTATCTTGGTGTAAAATATGTGTTTTAAATTTTATTTGCCTAGCTTGTATTTGATTTGCTGCAAGAATTGTATTTTTTTTAGAAATATGAATGTTAGTATGATCATGATAAGTTTGGATATAGTTATTATATTTTTTCAAAAGGTTTTGTTTTGGAGTTTTATTTCTAAAAAAAATTTGAGTCCGTCGGAATCAGTCTCTTCATGCACTTTTGTGCATAAGGGAAACGGCCTAGATCTGATCGAATCCTCTCAAGCCCCATAGTGGGACTATATTTGAATTTGTTGTTGTTAATAATTTTCTTCCCATTAGTCATTTGTTAGGATGATTTAATGATTTATTTATACTGAAAAGAAAGAATTGACAATTTGACTGTACGTAATATCAAAATGTTTTGATTCTTTAACATACAGCAATATTTCAATTAATTATATAATATGGTATACACCATGCAAAAAAAAAAAAAAATACTTTGAAGAAATGTGGAGGGATGAAAGATGTTTAAAAGAATACTCCCTCAGTTTGTTTTTATCTGTCACCTAGGAAATTGTGTTAAAAACTTTGACCGTTAATATCTTAATTTCTATAATGATTCATCATACAAAATTGGTATCATTAGATTCGTAATAAAAAATACTATTCAAAAAATATAAAATTATATTTTTTATAAAAATTTTATATTAGAAATTATTGATTAAAAATTGGCACTGAAAATCGTAAATAACAGATAAAAAAGAACAGAGGTAGTACTATGCGACTATTTATGTGCTGCTGATTGTTACCTTAATTTTTTGATGGGTTCATCTTTAATAGCTTTTTTATTAACGCCCTTTTAATAATCAAAATATAATACTCCCTCCGTTCCATATTAATTGTATTCTTTGAAAATTGTGCAGTCAAATTTTAAAAAAATTGACCATAAATTTTTTCAACATATACAATGAGTTGCTATGTGAAATTACCACCATTAGATTCGTAACGAGAAATACTATCATACAAGTATAATACTGAAATTGTTAATAAGTAATAATAACATATTATGTAAGCAATTATTAATCAAAGAGTGATATTTAAGACCGTGAAAATCATTATGACAATTAATATGAAACGGAGGGAGTAATATAATAATATGCAGACAATCATAGAAAATATAAAAGTACGAACATATTTGCAACTAGAAAAATGAATACAAAGGTCATGTTCTTTTATGCAGTATGACGCGGTATGATGAGTGAAATTGTGGCGGGTTGTGGTGTAATTGTGACGAGTTATTGGTATGTTGTAGTGAGTTTTTTGTATATATACATAAATATTGTATTGGTAATTGTGAAAAAGTAATTTGTGGTAAGTTTTTTTTTGTATATATACGTAAATATACCCATGAAATTTATAGGGCCTTAACGGGGTAAACTCTTTAGCCTATTCTACACTTTTAACAATTGGGAAAAAAGAAAAAAATATCCAAGACTTTATACAAGAAAGCTTTGACGTGGGACCCATTATTTTCCTCACAACTACATACAAAGTTTTTTAAAGGGGGTTAGGGGAAATCTTTTTCGGAAAATCTTTTCAACTTTTCCAGGAAACTACGAAACGCACCGTGAAAGAATTATGCCAGCTCCTGTGTTTCATAGGTGCCACATCTCGGGGCGTTTCACTAATGCAGGGTCTTTCCCTTTCCTCCCTCCCTATTATCGCCTTTGTCTTGTTGATTTCGTTGTCACTTCCCAACCAAACACTCACCTTATCAATTCAATTCAACACACACAGAGACACATACACAGGCACAGCACATTCCCTAAACTCCATCAAATAGAATCCTTTCTGATTCTCCTCTCTACAACCCCCAATTTAATTCCCTCTCTTTTTTCCCTCTTTTCCCTCTTTTTTAATATAATTCCTCCCCTGATATCCCTCTGATTCCTCTTCGATGCTTCCTTCAATCCTCGATGTCTTCATCCATGGCAGGTACCTCTTCCTCTCTCTCTCTCTCTCTCTCTCTCTCTCTCTCCTCATCCTCCATTGTTTCTCCACTCTTGATTATCTTCAATTCAATCATGAATTGGAGGTGTGAAATTGGGGATGGATTCTGTGGTTGCAGTTTCAGTGGATTGTAGTGTGCTTTCTTGTGCTTGGAAGGCTCCCAGGGGTCTCACCGGCTCCCTCGCTACTTCGACTACTCACAGTTCGTCTTACTCGCCACCGTCGATTTGTTCTCCGAGCAGAGTGTATCGGCGTAGATATGTGAGTTTTGTGTTTTATGTTTTATGTTATCGGTGCCATCTGCATTGCTAATTTGTCTCCTCGACAGCTTGTTGCGTTTGTTTGCTGCAATTTGTGTTTTTGCCAACACATTTCTTGCATACGGAAATGTGAGTGGCCACTGGGGTTGTTTTGTAGTACATCAAGCCGGATTGGTAAAATCTTGTCTGAGATAATTGCTTGAATGACACAACTTCTCTTTGAGACCATCCTTCTTTCATTGGAAATTTGCCCTATGACTTGATCATTTTTTTGGATACATTAATTCTTGTGTGAAGGTAGCAGGCTGCCATAGTTCTGTGTGTCCCTTTTTTTTTGTTTGGGGGGGGGGGGGGAAGCCTAAAAGGTGAGAAATTTTCCATTCAATCCAAAACTCAACATTGCTAAGATATCTGAAGGGTATTCAAGTGCATTACATCAATCCCAACTAGTCCTCTCCCCAATACATATTACATGCACCTGGAGCATGTGTTCCGGGTAGTTATGAGTGGACAATTATGCTATTGAGAGTGAACAATAATCATATTTGGAGCACGTGCTCCAGGAGCATGTAATAAATTGCACTCTCAATCTATTGTACACTTGTAGTATAATCTGCTGGACTAAGTTCTCAAAGAAAATACATCTCTAGTTATATGATTGAAAGTTCTAAGGTCTGTCTCCCCCAGATTGTGTATGCTACAATTGTAAATAACAAATAGGTCTTGCCTCCTTGCGTTTCCACTCTAGTAAGTCTGATAACCATTTATTTCCGGTCTTTCTTTCAAATCTGTAAATCGTTTATGCGATCCTTCATCAAATGCTAGACATAGCGGCGTGTGAGTAAATCTGCAGCAGTGAAAAGGGTGATCATGTGATTCAGCGCCTCCGCAGAGAGTACACAGTCACATTAGACTTCGATATTGAACTTTGAGAGCCCTACTCACCTTCGATTATGAATTTTAAGAGCCAATCCCTTGTTAATTGCCTCTTATGCATCGATAGCCATGGTATGACAGAGCACCTGGGTGTGTTGCAATTGTGCCAGATGATGGGGGACCATGGGACCTCTTCCCCTTTCCTACTTAGCTAGTTATAACCAGCTTTTGCACTTTGCTGTATAGAAACCTTCAGGATGCAATCGTGATTTTCCTGATTGAACCCATTTGCCATCAGATTCCTGGCTTTCAAAATTGTGGACGAATACAAAATCTCCTTGCTAGAAGTTGTGCATTTGCAAAGAGATTTCCCTTTTAGGTAGTGGTGACAAGCCCATTTAATCCATAAATTTGGCCTTGTCGCTAAGTTCTGTACCAGTTTTGCTATTATGGATCCTTCACAGGTAGACATAGGGCTCCCATGCAACAAGGGCTGGTTGCCTGGTTTCCTGTGTTCTAGTGAAGAAGCCAAAGAAATTGACTATAAACTTTGGAAGCCCCTCAAAAACATGTGACAATGAAAAAAATGGGACTCTTTGATACTATGAGTAATGAAATCTTTTCTCAGTCAAAGACAAAGATAGTTACTAACTTAAGCACTGCAGTAGTTTTAAACATCTTGTTTCTAAATTTTAGTTTGTTAGGGTAGAACACAATTGTGACCCCCCCCCTCCACACACACACACCAAAAAAAAAAAAAAAAAAAGTAGCCAAAAAACAAACTGGGCCTCATTTGGAAAATATTATTGCTCTTGATTGGCTTGGTTTATTTGGTTGAAACTTGGCAGGAGTTTATAACGCATTTAACTCTACAGTTGGATTGATTTGCCCTGTAGTAGAATGTGAATATATAATCATAGCCAATTGCATGCATTGGTAGACGGAAAACAATTATAACTTCCAGTGAAAAAGAATGTTCAATTGGTAGAAAAGGTGTACTATAGAAAGATAGGGAAATCTTTATGGATATGCTTCTCATGTATGGACAATACATTTCCTAAAAAGAAATGGGATAAGATCCAGTTCAGCCTGAGCAACAGTTGTGAGATTTATCAATATTTGCTTCCTCCTGGCCCGTTTTCTTATCATGTCTTTCATTTTTGACATACATTGTGGGCCTGTGACACTGATTATTGTGAACGTCATGGTGCTTCCAGAGTCACAAGGTTTCGAGTATTAAAATCTACAGCTGGTCAGAGCATTCTTGCTTCGGAGGTGCTGGATGGGTTGTATCAACCTTTCAACATCCAACTTCTAGAAGATGGAAATGGCATTGCTTTTCTGCTTCAGGTTCTGGATCCTTTGATGATATTTCATCAGATAGTTTGTGGGAGGTACGCAGAGAACATTGAAAGTCACATTATGTAAACGTTAATGAGTTTGTATGTGGTGATATTAGATCATAATAAGTATAGCTAAACTTGATTCCTTCAAGGGTTAATTTGATTAAGATTTTGCTTTTGTATAATTTGATTAAGATTTTGCTTTTGTAGTTGTGGATGCACTTCATAAAATTTGGTATTAGTGTATGGAAAGTTGTTATTCGTCCATATTCAGAAAGAAAAACCCTGATCTGCTCCTTTCTTGTATCATTATTGGATGGTTGAAACAGAGCAACTGTTTGTTTTGGGACTGCATTAGTTGTAGAGGTGGAGTTTTAATTTTGTGTAGTAGAACTAATAACAAATTTTGCTGAAGGTATCAGGGAATGAGTAGTTATTCCTTGTTTGTGGTTTATTCAGTCATGGAGAAAAGGTGATTGAAATCAAGCTGTGCTCAATTGTCTGATTTGAATGTTAGTTCCATATTTTCAAGTGGTACAACATGAGTTTGACTCAAATCTTAATCAACTTGATGCAAAACAAAAATTCTGGATCAATATGTGTCATATTTTCAAACTAACTTCTTGGACCTGCCAATAGCAACATAAACCTAGAATGACGTGAAATGAAAATTTCGCCTGCCCAAATCCAACCCTATCTAGCTTTATCTGTTGATCAAGGTTAAAGGTTGAGTGTGTAAGCTTGTTTGATCTTGTTGTCTTGTCCATCTCACCATTACCAAGTCCAATCGGCCACCATCTGCACCATTGCCCTTTTCTCCCGAATCCCAATTCTTTTTACAAGGGTAAGTATTACAACTACCAAGTCCCCCCTACGGAGGTAAAGCACAATGTGATTCCAAGCAAGGTTTGGGGGTCACACTAGCACCAAATGAGGCCCAATGGAGTCTTAGCCCTAAAAGCAGGCTCACAAGGAGTTACCAAGAGCACCACAATATCCACCTAGAAAATTGTGGCAACTAGGATTCAAACTCTTGTGGGGAGAATAAAGCTCTCGCTCCCATATCACTAGAAATGACCTGCCTTTCTTCGTGCTCAACTCATAGACCACTAGATAAGTATAAGCCCATTAAAATCTTGTAATTTGGGATAGCTGAGATGGGATTATTACCTTGCGTATGTGCTGTTACCTTATTCCCTCTGTTGCCTATATGAACCAAGTTGATCACTTGATTGTAGATTTCATGTTATTGAGCACCAGTAAATGCTCAATGATAATAAACAATTTTGTGAGAGATTGTCGCTGTTGAGTAAATTCTTTGCATTTTAGTTAGTATCTCAGAGTTTAAATTATGTTCACCTTGGACGTTCACATAATCCTTGCATTCCACTTTAAGATGCATTCACTTGGCCTTCTCACAGGCAACAAATATTTAGATTGTTACATTAAGTTGGTACATTAATATTGGGGTTGAGAGATACAGATTAGGGAAAGTCGAAAAGATGACAAAGATTAGGTGGATATATTGATAGATAGATAGATGCATATGTTGAGGTAATAATCATCTAAAAAAAACTACCAGGAAAACTGTCAAAACAATCCTAAAATAGAGTTGGAATTATTTGACTCTTCTAAGACACTTATCTACAGAAGTTACATAATAATTATTAAAATACAACACATCTCTAGATACAGAAATATTTGCTCGATCCCAAGCTTATTACTTCTTTATTTTTGTTGATAGGAAAAATATAAAGATATATTAATAATAGGATCAAAAGAATGGATGCTCAACAACTACAAGCATTGTTGAGCATCCCTACAAAGTTATGTACAACTAAAATATAGACTATCCACAAAAATCTACCACATCCAAAGAAGAAGAGCTAATCTTCCTATTAACCCAAAAGAAGACACTTGATGAAATTGTCTTGCAAGAACTGAAGAGGAGTTTCATTTCCCTCAAAAACTCTTTGGTTCCTTTCTCTCCAAATATTCCCAAATATTCACGTGGTATAACCATGGCGTTCTCTTCTTCGGTTTCCTACCAAAGACACACTTCCAAGCAAGAAGGTGACTCCTAACTGAATAGGAAACGAACCAAGAACACTTAGCAATCACAGGCCGGATCGCAAAGAGACCTAGCAAAGTCACAATGAAGCAATAAATAATTTGGTAGTTCAAGATCCCCCTTCCACATAAAACACCTATTTACCAAAGTCCTCCCTCTTTTCTGTAAATTATCACAAGCCAAGATGCTCCCATGCGTCGCTTCCTAGACAAAGAATGCAACCTTCAAAGGGGCCATGGACTTCCAAATAATGGTGGAAGGGAAATCACCATCCTCCAAACTATACAATGATGAAGATTGCGAATTAAGAATACATAAATAAAAGGAGCTAACCGAAAGTATCCTTTTCTTGCTCAAATCCCATCTCACCATGTCTTAGTAAGAAACTACTAAAGTTGCGTCATTAAGGAAGTTGAAGAGAGTAACCTAAGATACTTCATTGGCAAAACCATCCTGTACCAAAATAGGAGTCCAAACAGTTGACCCTGAAAGTTGTTCCCTATAATCCGCAATGCAAGTATTTCTATCCAATGCAATAACATAAATACTAGGGGAACGATCTTTCAAAGAAGCCTCACTGCAAACGGTCATGCCAAAGTGAAATGGTAGAACCGTCACCCACAACAAAAGAGTTATGAGTGAAGAAACGCTCTCAGCCCTTAGCGATGAACTTCCAAAGACTACAACCATAAGAGCCACTCGGTATTAAAGGTTTAGGTACCCATCCAGAACCTCCTTCACTATATTTGATTGTAATCATCTTCCCCCATAGATTGTCCTTTTCATTCTTAAATCTCCACAGCCACCCGAAAGAGCCATATTGTACATTCGTAAATCCTCTACCTGGATATATATTCTGACCTTTACATGTATGGTTTAATTGAGATTAATATTGAGTGCTGGTTTTTGCAGTATATTTTGTGTTATAGATTGAGTGGAATAAGTGTATCTTGAGTGTTAACTGAATATTTCTGTTCCATTATTAACGAATTTTCTTCATAGATTGCTGTTCTATCGTACTTCGAATTTAAATAAGTTGTGCTTCTTTCTCTTAAGTTTGTAGAGCTTATGAATACGCTTATTCTGTAAGACAAAGATGACCAAAGAGTCTCATGTATCTTCTTTCTCTGTCAGGACCTTAGACCAACCATTGCATACCTGCCTTCTGGTGAACTTGAATTGGTTCAGAAAGCCCTAAAGGTATATGCTGTAAACTGTGCAGTTTCTGGTGTAGATATTAATTATTTGAAACTACCACTTATATATTAATCAGCTGCTTTGAATAGCTTGCTTTTGATGCTCACAATGGTCAAAAACGGCGAAGCGGGGAGCCTTTTATCATCCATCCAGTTGAAGTTGCACGTATATTAGGGGAACTTGTAAGTTGGTGCAAATCTGAATTGCTTTTTATTTGGTTTTGTGAATGGTGATGCTAAATCATATAAATTGTGAAAACATCCTAGGAATTGGATTGGGAATCCATTGCAGCTGGCTTACTGCATGATACAGTTGAGGATACAAATCTTGTTACTTTTGAGCGGATTGAGAAGGAGTTTGGTTCTACTGTTCGTCACATTGTAGAAGGGGAAACCAAGGTACTTGCTTGTAGCATTTGACAGCAACTTGTAATCAATGTATGGTTTTCAGTGCTAGTATAATATTGTCAGACTCTTTGTTCAGGTATCCAAGCTTGGAAAACTGAAGTACAAAAGTGAAAATAGTTGCGTAAATGATGTAAAGGCAGATGACTTGCGTCAGATGTTTCTAGCAATGACGGAGGAGGTAATTACATGTTTGATTTGATCCTTATGATAAGTGATGTTTAGTTGATTGATGATTCAACTTTGGGTTCAGGTCCGCGTGATAATTGTTAAATTAGCTGATAGGTTACACAACATGCGTACCCTTTCACACATGCCTCCTCGTAAGCAGGTACGCCCTAGTTTTGTTGGCCTACTATTGAAATTACCGATTTGTTGAAACTACTGATTTCTTAGGCTTTTCTACCAGGTGAGTATTGCAACGGAAACACTGCAGGTGTTTGCTCCTCTGGCTAAGTTGTTGGGGATGTACTCAATTAAGGTATTCTTTCACCATTTGTTGCTGTAAAAAAATCTTTTGGCTGCAGTTTCTCATGATTATAATTGGTTTTCCTCATCTTTTTTCTCCTCTGGCTAAGTTGTTGGGGATGTGCCTCACTTGTCACTTAGCTTCACGGCCTCTCTTCCGAGCATTCTGAGTATTCTTCCCTATTTGCAGTCTGAGCTTGAGAATCTGTCATTTATGTACACAAATGCCCAAGATTATGACAAGATTACCAAAAGAGTTGCAGAGCTTTATAAGGAACATGAAAGGGATCTGGACGAGGTGCAAACTTATTCTTTACCATATCTATGTTGGACAGTTGCATTTAGATGCTGTGAATAGCATATGAATAAATTATGGGGAAAATTCAGTTTTGGGTGACTTCAATTTTAATTTTGAACTCTTCGCTGGGATCTGATAGATGCTTTAGTCAGAATATTATCTTTTGCAGGTATAAATTTATGTCGTTTGCTATTTGCTTATACAAAGGCTTTTATCGTTTCAGGCAAACAAGATATTGATGAAAAAGATTGAGGGCGATAAGTTTTTAGATCTTATGACCGTAAGAATCGAACTGAAGGCTGTATGTAAGGAGCCTTACAGGTCCAGCATCTCGTTGCTTTCCTACTCATAGCTTGTTTCGGTTGGCTGCTTAGCATTTTTGAAATGATAGCCGACTTATTTCCTTATTTTGTGATTGTTATATCATGTAAAGTGGCATATATTTATTCGCAAGGGGATTATATACTGTGATGAGCCCCCCCCCCCCCCTTCCACTCCCACCACCACACACGCACAAAGATTTGGAGGGATGCTATTTGTTTAGTGGTGTGAATTAGAGAAATATTAGTTGTGGTCATGGATGTCAATTCATGGTGCAGTATTACATTGTGGATTATGGGCATCAGTGCATGAAACTGAGTCTAATCAGCTCAATCTTAAGTGACTTTGATCATAGAATTATAAGTCAAGTATGTCTACCCTAGTTTTTGTGGTTGAGAAAAAAAAAATCAACAGAAATAGAAGCTGTTATATAATTTAAAAGCAAAACATGAAAGACTTTGGCCCCTATTTACTAGCAGTAATTAGGGCATTTGTTGATGAAACAGCTTTGAAACTCCATTTAGTGCTAGATAGTCAATTTCATCAGTCTCGTTTTTGGTAGTGGGAATTTTAACTCTTCCTCTTTTGATGCAACATTGCCGATAGTTTGTGTGCTGGATGTATATGTATATTTGTTTTGCTTATCAAAATATTTTCTTAAAGAAGAAAACTTTGTTGCTGATTATGTTATTTAAAGTCTCTCTTGTACTTGTGGTCCAGTAGTTTTGAAGGCTTGCATTCTGTTTGTATCCAATTTGTTGTTGGCTATTTCTCTTTAACAACTGTAGCTAATCATGTCATTAGCTATGTCTGTTGAATGGTTTAAACCCAAGTTGTTGAAGTCCAGCAATATTTGTTTGGCAGTATCTACAAAGCTCTGAGCAAAGCAAAGATATCAATCAATGAAGTTAACCAGATTGCTCAGGTTTGCTGCAACATCTTTTTGCCTTTGAGTATTAATTTCCTGATTGTTGAAGACAATAGTTTTAGCTTTCTTGTCAATGATATGGAATTTTCTGGTCACTTTCAGCTTCGTATAATTATAAACCCAAAGCCATGCACTGGAATTGGACCTTTGTGTAATGCTGAGCAGGTAAAAGGACCTCGTCCTAATAATGTTGTCTTATCCGTTATATGGACATATGAATTATGGGATATGCATATTTATCTCGGGCTGGTTTTCAATGATATAGATATGCTACCATGTTCTTGGCCTTGTCCATGGCATATGGCCTCCCATACCCCGATGCGTAAGTTTCCTTATAGCTTTCCCCTTTTACCTTTTGTGTGTTATATTATACATCGTGCTCACTTTTCTTTTCATGGTAACAGATGAAAGATTACATTGCAACTCCAAAGCCTAATGGCTATCAAAGTTTGCATACAACAGTCATTCCATTTCTTTATGAGAGCATGTTGCAGCTGGAAGTCCAGGTTGTTATTGATTGCCTTTTGATTGTTTCCTTTTGTACTTTGTCAATATTGTCTGATGCATTAGTTATGGGGAAATTGTCTCAAAGTCCTGTTTATTATAAGTTGTCCAAATCTCTTGTTGATTCGAGCCCATTGATAGTAAGATCATCTATAACTCCCCTGTAATTGCTGGCATTGTATTCATCATGTCCTTGTCTAAGTAACACCTCCCCCCCCCCCCCACCAACACACACACACACACACACACACAAAAGTAACAATGTCAATATGAAAAAAGCTTACTGCTGTGGCAACTTCTGTAGTGTATGATTTGCTCAGCTGTAGCATTGTATGTAGAGTTGGGTTTGTGATTCCCCTTTTTTATATAAAAAATGTACAGATCAGAACAGAAGAGATGGATCTCATAGCGCAAAGAGGAATTGCGGCACACTATTGTGGAAAAGTTTTTGACAGTTCAGCTGGCCTTGCGACTCCCAGAAATTTAAAAGGGAAGGCAGTCTGCCTTAACAACAACAACATTGCTCTGAGGGTATGTTATCAGTGTTACTGTTTATGTTAATTTATTGAAAGAAGTGCTCCATAGGAGGTTGCAAATTTTAATGTATCAGACTTAAATACGAACCTAAGCCAAAAATTAGCAAATCTTTCAATAAATTAACATAAACAGTAACCTCCTATATAAAGTGTCATAATTAGTCCTGCTAAATGTGCAAATTTTTGGCTTATTGTACTAGTCCTGCTAAATGTCACCTGGATTTGGGTGCTGGTGTCTGAAACTGAATTAGAGATGTGTCCAAGTGTTGCATACTTATCATTTGAAGGAACCTTATATAAAGTGTCATAATGTCAGCTATGTACAAGTGTCAAGAATCTGAAAGGATGCAGGGGACTGATATGAAGAGTTTGCTATCTATTCCCTCCTCACCCAAATCTTAAACCTTAATAGCCAACTTATGCATTCAGCAGTGTAAGAAATGCATGAGTATCTTACTCTCTCTCTCTTTTTCCTTTTTTGTGCAAACTTTGATGGGAAGACTCTTGTATAGTTTTATCTTTTGTAGCTGGCAGTATGCATGAGAGTCTGAGGGTATTAATATCTTTGTATTTTCTGGCTTTGATGCAAACTTATGCAGTTGACGGGTGACATGAGATTGCCCTTGGTGTCCTTTTAATACTTTTTGATTGCTTGTTATGAAAATAAAATTAATGACAAAAAAAACTTGCATGCTACGATGGATAACTTTCTGACTTTCTGTATTAATATTACTACTTTTTGTATGGTACAAATCATCCAACTAGAAAACAGGATAAAATAATGGTGGCAAGGGAAGTTCTTTTTTTTTTTTTTTTGGGGGGGGGGGGGGGCAAGGGAAATGATGATTATTTCTCTGTTTGGTTGTTCCACACATAACACCGAAGGAAATAAGGATTGAAAAATGTGACAACTTTATCCACATAAGAAACTGATAATCAACAATGAAAGAACCTAGTTTATTTTGAGGTCGATACTTGACGCTTAATAGTAGGCCCTTGCAGAGTTTTATTTGTCTTCCTTCTGTTCTGGGAATTTGTATTTGATTATGCTCATGGAGTTTTTCTTTTTCTAGATTGGTTGGCTTAATGCAATCAGAGAATGGCAGGAAGAGTTTGTTGGCAACATGAGTTCTAGGGAATTTGTAGACGTTGTCACAAGAGATTTGTTAGGTAGCCGGATATTTGTATTTACACCCCGAGGAGAGGTAAATACACTCAAGGCAATACACAATTGAATATATTTACAACCATTAATGTTGTCACTGCGTTTTAGTGTGTAAATGTGTTTCTTGTGCTGGCATAGATAAAGAACTTACCAACAGGAGCAACAGTTATTGATTATGCATACATGATACACACAGAAATTGGCAACAAAATGGTGGCTGCGAAGGTATTTCCATAACTCGTTACAGAAATATTTCATTGCTGCAGTTTCAATTATCACAGTAGCTGCCTTGCATCAGGTCAATGGAAACCTTGTTTCTCCCACACATGTACTTGCTAACGCGGAAGTTGTGGAAGTAATAACTTATAATGTGAGTATTGTCTAATCACCCTCTACATCTGTTATATTGTCTTCATCTGTTCTTGATTTCGGTTTATTTTGTTTACAATTGCCCCATCGTTTCTCCTCATATGCGTATGAGTTGGATTACTCATTCAGGAAGCCAACTTTATGTATGTTGTTTAACCTTGTCCATATGTTCCCTTTCTTTATGTTGTGTAAAAAAAACCTAAAAAACATATGAAGCTTCACATATATGGGATTCTATTTCATACCGTGAGTACTAATTCCAGAAGGACTGTACCTAACAACCACACAACTATAGTTGGTGGAAAAGATTCTCTATCTAAACTTGAAGAGCTAAAGATTTTAATGAAGAAAAATTGTGAAACCTAATTGCTTTACATCTGCTGAATGCCTGAACCCCCCCCCCCTCCAAACAAAAAAAAATAAAAAAATAAAACTGAAAATTTTTATATCCAGTTTGTTTAGTACCTTATATTTAAACTCTTAACTATTGTAAAGGTTATTTATAAACTACAATTGGCTTTTAAAGTTTAATTTGCTGTGTAAAAGAAATGGTAGACAGGTGTTGGTGGGTGGGAGGTTTTGTGTGTGTGTGTGTGGTGGTTGGTTGTTTGGGGGGTTGGGGGGGGGGGGGGCTACATGGAAGAAGCTTTATTTGGGGTGGGAGTACTTGAAGCTGACTTTATTGTGTGGTTTTGAGGTAATGTACTACTGGGAGTAGTACTATGTATTCCCTGGGAATGACTGTTGTATTAGAAAAGTACAATACTGTATGTAGAAATGCATTTAGATTTAATCTATTTAAGAAAATTGTGGACTGCTAGTGCTGGGTAAAACTGTGTCGTAGCTTTTGCGCTTGCCAAAAGCTTTGTGATGGAGTCTTTTGCAAAAGCTTTGTGATGGAGTCATAGCGAGCAACCATGTAGTAACAATTAGGTGAATGTACTGCTTTCTTCTGTCCTTTGTCTCTTGCCTGAGGAATTATGGAATGAATTTCCACAGTTGGCGCTTGCTTATTGGGTAGCCACTTGGAGTAAGCTCTAAGCCCAAGAAGTTGCAGATATATCTTTTGTCATCAACTTCTGGGAGGGCTTTGTATTATTACATGATTTTCTTAATTTTTCACTTTTATTCCCATGCGGCCATGCCATTCTGAGTGACTGTATCTTGTCACATGTTAATGTAAACAAGGAAGTTATCCAAGGTGATTTGATGCTTTAATGATTTCATTTATATCACGTGCCAGGCTCTTTCAAGTAAATTTGCTTTCCAGAAGCACAAGGAGTGGTTGAAACATGCCAAAACCCGCAGCGCTCGTCATAAGATTATGAAAGTAAGTATGCTGTATCTGTAAGGTTGCTCTTTTTGCCAGGTTAGTTGATTATCCATTTATCCTAATAGCCAGTATGCTTTTACCTAGTTCTTGAGGGAGCAAGCTGCATTGTGTGCTGAAGAAATCACTGCAGAATCAGTTCGCAACTTCATTGCTGACTCTGAAAAAGAAAGAAAAGTACAGTCCGATGCTCCCACTGTGAACAAGCCGATTCCGGAAAAATTAGTGACTACAACTGTGGAACATGATCATCAGCAAAATGGTATTCCTTGTGCCCCGAAGGTCAATGGGAAACACAACAAGCATGTTGAGCTTTCAAATTCAAAGGAGAAGGAGAGATTATTATCATGGGATCATGATATTGCCAAAATGATATTTGCCAACACTGCAAGACTTAGGGAGGTGCTGCCTAGTTTGGAAAGTTGGCAAACAAGCAAAATTGTTGCTTGGCACAGCTTGGAAGGAAACTCTGTCCAATGGCTCTGTGTTGTTTCTTTAGATCAGCGAGGTAAAGTTACGATTTCTATAAGCCTTCTGAGGATATGACATGTTTTAAGGATAATACGCTTGCTCAAATTTAGTTAGTTAGGGCTGTTTAGGTAGTAACAGGTGCACTTTTATGTTCAGCCGTAGTCTATTATATGGACTACGTATCATGTTGAAAATTTGTGCACTAGATCCAAGTGATGTTGTATGTAATTATGGCCTTGGTGTTGGGGCCTATGCCGTTGCATGGGAGCCCTCTGCCTCACTATTTGCTTCATTTTTCCTCCCTTTGGTGTTGGTCCTGTCCGGGCCCAGCGAAGGCGTCAATGGTGCCTTATCCAAAGGATATGAGTTAAGCTGTGGGTTTTCAGGCCTGGTTAAAGAATGGTTGAACAATCCATGGGTCACATGCTGAACTTGGTTTGGGCCCAGTCATTGGGCCAACCATAGCCCTTGGTTAGCCTAGGAACAACCTAAAGCTCCGCTAGGGGTTGTATAGTGATACTTCCCCTAGTATAGTACCTGTTCATTCATATGTTCATGTTAGCTGATTCTTCCAACTGTTATGTTTTATGAGTTTCTGTTTTCCTCAATATTTTGCTCAAAAATTCGAAATCAATAGCTGGTGCCCAAAAATTTGTGTAGTCATGGGGTTTAGTCATTGGGTCTCTTCAGCTTGATTGGTGGTAAGAAGAAACTGCAAATCTTCGCCTACCTATGTATGTCAATATGTGTGCCTGAATACATGAGGATTGCTGGAGTTTTGTTTCTAGAGGTATACTAAATTTTCCTCCAAGATAACACTCTAGTGAACTCTTATGTTTCTGCCAAGCAAACTGGCTTATGATATTGGAGATACTGTAGAATGCTGACCCAACCTTCATTCCCCTGTCCATTACTTTTGATCTCATATGACGCATTTTATTGTTATTGCTGGTGACGCGATCTATGAATGAAGATCAAATAGTAGCCTTAAACCATTAAGGATGTGACTTTTTTCATTTAGCTTACACGAATCAAATTGGCTTATGATCATTTTAGATCTTGTTGGAAACCCAAGACTGCTCTAAGTGGTCTCTCATCAGGAAGTAGATTGGAGTCCGGTTTTAAACTGCACAAAGACAAACCTTCTGAATTGATCAACTTTGAATTTCAGGCTTGTTACTTTTTAGCTGATCGACTTTACCCGTTTAATTTCTTGTCTACACATTGCTGGTAATATTTCAGGCATAATGGGTGAAGTCACAACAATCTTGGGAAGCTTGGGTATCTCAGTTTGTTCTTGTGTGGTGAGCTAAAGCAGTCTCCATAACTTTGTATATGTAAAAATCTGATTCATTGTTTGCTGACTTCCTCTTCTTACTTATCCATACATTAGGCGGAAATTGATAGAGGGAGACACATGGGAGTCATGTTATTCCACATTGAAGGGGGTCTAGATAATTTGGTGCGTTACTGTGTCTTCTATCTATAGTCTGTGATGTACTAACCATGTAACCAGGTTCATTTGTGCGAATAAGTGGCACTGAATTTTCCATTTACATTCCAGGATGATGCTTGCTCAAGAATCAATCAGATATTTGGTGTTCTTGGGTGGTCTGTGGGCTGCAGTTGGCTGGGTGCAGAGGAATCTGAGAAAAAGGCTGACTACTAACTACTATCGACCTGAAAAAGACGGCAAAATCATGGTAACTAACTGCATACCATTCATCTCGGGCTCTCCTGTGTTCATTTCGAGTGTAATTACATTCAGAAGGCAATTGTAGCCCTGGGTTTGGAAGCCTATCAAGATGTGAATTTTCTGATGTTCTGCACAGCTAATAGGATCAGGATCCCGATCTGTCCCCTTTTTTTTCATCTTTTTGGTTGTTTTGGTTCGAGTGCTGAAAGAGGGGAGTTTGACTCCGGATATGCATGTTCAGCTTATACACCGAGGAGGATACTGTATATAGAGATGAGATTAGCTAGCTAGGAACTGAAATTGTAAAGATGTTCGTTATACATGGCCATTCGTAAATATGAGGGAAGTAGCCAAAAAGTTTTACTTTTGAATTAACTTCAAAAGCCTCTGTTTTTTTCCGTAGTTTGGATCTTACTGTGTTTCTTTCTTTTAGAATTTTGTATTGAATCGCAATAATGAAAATTCCATATGGATGGCTTAAATTGATTCTTGACATACATTCTCCTCAAAGTTCATAAACTTATAACTTGGGAGGGTAACTAAGCAACCAAAAATAAAAACATTGAATTCAGAGTGAAGATGATGAATCAGTAATAGGGAGAGGCGTCGTAGACAAAAGGAAGAACAGAGTAAAGCCTGGACTTGTCACTGAGAGTACGGTATCGCAGAAGAGCAGCCCCAGAAAGACCGTCGTTGACATTGGTTGGGATTCTGCAGATGCCTGGTGGGTGAGTCTCCAAGTGCACCCTGCACCTGCTCAGTGTTATCCCTTCTAGGTTGTACTTTGATGTGTCGATTCTGAAGTAACCCTTGGAATCGGTCCCTCGAGACACCGCTGAGAAGTCTCCTGCATCGTTTCCGTCATCGTCTTCTGCCACGCATCTTAGCCTTGCCATTGCACCTGCAATGCCATAAATCATCGCCACATTGTTAGAGATTGTTTTTTTCGATTTTTGAAAGCCAAAGCCTTAAAGGTTCACAAAATACAGCAAAGCAACATTACAAAGCAGTAAACAACCCACTTTAAAAGACTAAGGCCTACAATGAAACCGCTAAACATAAGCAATACAGCAAGTTGTAAACCCATTACAACCAAAAAAACTTTCTCATTCGACTGCAATCTTAAAATATCAACAACTTTACTTTGAATGAGTCATTGAGGAATCTCATGTTTAGACTTGTGTATGACATGTTTAAACAATGGTAGAAAGGAAAGACGAGAGCAAACCTCGAAGCGGGGTGAGTTGGCCGTCTTTTCTGCAGTAGATGAGACCTTGGACTTTAAACCCGTCAAGATCATCATCCTCTTCCGGGATTTCTTCGTATTTATCTGGTGATGGTTTTGATTCTCCTTGCTGCTCGTTATAATCTGCAGAGACTACGCTGAAAAACAGCATTAGGGCAAGCACAGAGGCAAGCAAGGATTGTGCAAGTGCCATTATTGCCTTCTCTTGTGAGTTTTGATGTTTCAATTTGGATGATTGTTTAACTGTGGATTACTTTTGCAGGTGATGGTGCCTTATATGGTAGTACCAGTAGACCATTTATAATGAACATATTAATTCTAGAAATGCACAAATTCCTTCAGTGATGGTCAAGTATTTGGATGCACGTCTTTCTGGGCTTACCCAAACATGAATGACACGAAGCAAAAATGCAGACGAACGAAAACCTTACTTAGATTAATCATAAATAAATGCACCAACTGGCCGACCTACATGATATATTGAATGAACTTATTCGTATAATAATGAACGACATGCTCAATGAATTTCACACCCTATCTGCACACTTGGTCTACATCATCTGGATGTGCCAAAATTTTGTAATTTGTCCCCCTTTTTGGTTACTATTTTGAACTTTGCTCATTGTTTTCTATAGAACGTCCGACCCCAAAAATATAAGGTGTGTAACGTCAACTTTAGTCGTTCCTCGTTTCAATTTCTTAATGCTGGTGTTTTAGAGCTCATTTGCCTTTGACCTTTTCAGATTTTTCATAATAATTAAAAAAAGTTATATATTCCGTCTAAATTTAAAAATGATCCATTTTGACAGAAAACTAGATGACATTGTTCTCCATCTTTTTTACGATAATTAAAGGCCTATGACATTGTTCTCCATTTGACCGGAGTATTTTCTCCTCCCTTTAGATAACCAATCCCATGTAAGGCAAAAATTCAGGTAATTTTAGGTTTAGTCAAATCGGTCATTCAGTTACAAACCTATCGACTGCACTGCTTTAGCTATGATCTGTAACCTCTGCTGCATGATTTGCCACAACCCACCACATTTTACCGCAAATCATTATTTTTTCTCTCTCTTCACTTTTCTCTATCCTCACTTTTCTCCTCTACTTTTTACACTCTCTTTCCTCACCTACCCCACATACCAATAATCACCACAATTCCACCATACCCGCCACAATTTCACCACACCTCACCACACCATTCCACAAAATACCGCATAAAAGAACAGGGCCTGAGTTGATACCTCGACCCGGATGACCAATGTTTGGATTCGAATGTTCGAACTGTATATAAAGACAATTTCATACTTATGGTATTGAAACGACCGAATTGGATATAAAGATTACTTCATACTTTTGGAATTAAAATGACCGAACATTGTTCGATATTCGAATTGTTGATGTTCGAATTGTACACAAAGGTAAACCTGGCAAAAGAAGTCCGACACCTGCAACTCGAACCGAAAACCAGACCACGAATTGACACCCGAATGGATGATCTGATCTTTGACCCGAACCCGAAGAAAACCAAAAATCAATTTGAACTGCAACACGAAAAGTAAACCGTATAAGATCCAAACCCAAATGATTCCGAATTAGACCTGTTCAAAGGTTGGGCCGGGTCACAGGTCGGGTCAGTTGGGTTGGAAGTTTTTGACCCATCGGCCTGAGCTCGACCCGACCTGACCTTCGGGCCAAGTACCTTTGCCCCGAGCCCGGACCTTACGGGCCACGGGCCGACAAATGTATAAAATGAAGTTTTTTTTATTAAAAATGCCTGAAATTTACGCATTTTTATTTATGTATTTAGTCGGGCCGGATCGGGTCGTCGGGTCGGGTCACAAAAAAACTTAATTTTAACCTAAGATTTTTTTAAAAGAAAATTGTATTTAGTTGAGTCGGCGGGCCGGGTCACCAACCCTCGCCCCCAGCCCGGTCCGACCATACTTCGGGGCCCTGACATTTTCGAGCGGGGCCGGGTCACCTTCTAAAATTGTGACTTTGACCCGCATTTATCGGGCCGGGTCGGTCGGCCGGGCGGGTCCCCGCCCCATTGAACAAGTCTATTCCTAATTAAACCAGAACCCAATTGGAAGAACCATACCCAAACTAATCTGTGTAAAACTCACCCGAAGTCAACCCGGACTCTAACACGAATTGAAGTTGTCTGACCCGACATTAATCTGAACCGATCGAAACCAATTCACTTGATTGTCAAGTCTACACAAAGGTAATTAAAAGTCAATCCAAATTTATGTGGATCCGTACATAATCTGATTGCTGAGATGACCGAACCTGGATCTTCCCAAAATTCGGCCAACCTAAACCCGATTTTTGTTATCTGGAGCCAATCCCTTTTTAAACCAATGGTTAGTTGGCCATTCTTAAATTCGGACAAATTTTTAGTGAACATACCCGGGATTTTTTTGTGTCAAGACTAAACCAAATCATCAGGTTGATCAAAATTTGGTCAGGGCTAACAAATAGCCAATCCTCTTTTTTTCATCTATTGTTTGATATTTGGTCAAAACAAGAAAAGATAATTTTAAGTTACCATAATCTATAAATTCTGTAACCTGAGCTAAGGTAGTTACATTGTAATTTGTCTTAATGGCCAGTGGATTTTCTCTACTGGCTCATTCATGTGTTCTGCCCGAACGGCTTCCCAACTTAACCAGTTATCACCATTAACTCATTCGCTGTTAAAGACTAACACTAATTAAGGTCGTCTGTTTCCTGCCAATAGGAAATTAATTTACTATATCAACCATGCATTTCGTCAGGCTATGAACCAAATCGACCACATCAACTCTAAAGCAAAGATTAGAGCAACAATATAAGGCAAGACTACGAATATAAACGATTCCAAAAGAGGCACACAAATTGATTAAGTCCAATACTAGGCAAATGTAAGTAGTCTTCAGAAACAACAAAGCATCCAAAAAGGCCTCCATTTAATTGTTTGTTCATAGAACTTCAGATTCTAACTTCTAAGCTCGCTTTTCCCACTTAAGCAGCAACATGTTCTGGCAGAAAGGCCCTTCCTGGTTGACGGTTTGAGAGAGGTCCATGGCAACCGAGCAACTGCAAATTACACATTCACATCGTCACATTAGTAAATACGCAACCCAGAACAAAACAAGCTGAAGTTCATGCAGGAAATCATAGCTCGACAAGTGATCAGAGAACAGCAACATAGATAACTGCCCACAAACCTTAGCATTGACTCCATCTGGAACAATCCTGTTCTCAGATCTGTACTTCAAATAGTCAGCACGGGTATACTTGGTAAAGCCCCTGCACAACAAGAGTTCACAAAACTGTATCATGAGACACTACTGCACCAGGGATCAATACAGCAACAGGCTCAAATATCAGCACAGAAAGCACATTTCACAACTATTCAGAACATCCAACAATCTTCATCATGGGTCGTATAAGCTATTGAACTAAGTTGTAAAAAAAGTTAACCAATTCAAGGTTGATAAATCCCATGGCAACAACCAATCAAAACTAACTGAAGATCATATATTAAAAGGACATACATGGATCAATGACAACACCCAATCAAAACTATCTGAAGACCCTATATTACAGGACATACATGAATCAATGACAGCAATAACTGCAAGACTCACTAAGTATACACAATAACACACCAATGAATCACTGTGCCCAGTACCAAATACTATAAGACAAACAAACCACTGCCATCAATACAGATCATTAGACAAAAGAGATCACATAACTCCTCACATATTCTGACAGTGTAACAGCAACAATTGAAAAAGCAAACTGATTTACAACCCTAACAATAAGAGTGAAGCAAAGAAAACATACCACTTCCTGCTGACAATGATCTTTTGGCGACCAGGGAACTTGAACTTAGCACGGCGAAGAGCCTCCTGAGCGTGGTGGCTGTTGGTGTCCTTGCAACGAACAGAGAGAAGGACCTGTCCAATGGCAACACGGGCACAGGTACCTTGGGGCTTCCCAAAGGCACCCCTCATTCCAGTTTGGAGCCTATCAGCCCCAGCACACGAAAGCATCTTGTTGATACGAAGGACATGGAACGGGTGAACCCTAACCCTCAAGTGGAAGGCATCCTTTCCAGCAAACTTAGCCATGTACTTGTTGCAAGCAATACGAGCCGCCTCGAGAGCCTCACTGGACACATTCTCCTTCTCCCAACTCACCAGGTGGACACAGAATGGAAATTCATCAACACCCTTCTTCTTCATACCCACATCGTAGATCCTAATCTTGGGATCAGGCACACCACGGCAAAACCTAGATTTAGGGTACGGCTTGTTCTTAATTTGACGGTAGCATCTTGCAGGTCCTACGGTTCCAAATAGCTCGGATGAGTTTATTTATCAAAACACTAAAAGATGAATCGATTACATCAATTGACAATGCCCAGCGACTAAAACAACAACCCTAACGTAATATGAAATGAAACCCTAGATTGACAATAGGAGGCAAATCATCCACTGCCGAACGACTAGAACAGCTCAAATCAAGCAATGAAACCCTAAAACCAAAACCAGGCACTAATACACAACGAAACTGCATCAATTTAGATACTCCACATCGATTCATAACTAAAATTTCATGCCAAATTCAAAGATTAAACCTCTATCCTATCAAATTCAGAGCGTATATATTATGAGATCGCATGAATTTGCATAAAATCAGATGAAAACAGCGAAATTGGAGTTGAAGCAGAAGAGGGAGGAAGGGACTTACTTCTACCCATGGCGGCCGACGGCTTCAGAACACTCACAAAAACCTTAGCTTCTGAAATGGGAGTAGAACGATGTGTGTATATGTATATATAGCGAATGTATTTGGACGGTGTTGATTTTAACTCTAGAACTTGTGCTTGCGTGTGAAGGAACAGCCCATTTTCATACTTGGTATTCAACGATTTGGACCGGTCCAAACTTAATGGCCCAAACTAATTCGACATTTACACACGTATGCGCTTACCTAAGCTAGATTTTTGGGGACATCAGATTTCACAAAATGATAACAATAATTCTAAGAATTTTTTTCTTTTGGGAAATTGGAATTAAATAAACTAACCTTTGGGGTGCTTTGATCTAACGAACCAACCTTGAACATTAATATTAGATGAACTGACCTTGTCGTGTTGATTTTTCCAGCAAACCGTCACTGAATCCAACTCGTCGGAGATATGACGTGGTGGCGGCGGACGCTTATGTGACGGTTGTTTAAGCAAAAAAAAAAAAATTAAACATATTTTTTCTGACTTGATTAAATAATCAATATTTTTCATTTTATTTTAAATTCCACCTCACCTCCTTTCTCTCCCCCCCTCCCCCTCTCCCTCTCTCTCTCTCCCCCTCTCTCTCTAGGTGGTGGTGCGACGAAGGTCGGTGGAGCTAAGTGGTGGTCAACGAAGGTGGGGAAGAAGAAAGAAGAAAGTGAGGGTGGTGGTGCGTCGGGGTTGATTGACAGAGAGAGAAGGTGATAGAGAGAGAAAATGAGAGGGGAGAGGCTGGGGGAGGGAGAGGGAGAGGGGGGGAGAGAGAGAGAAGGGGTGAGGTGGACATTTAAAAAATTGAAAAATAGTTCCACATAAGCAAAACACGTGTTCAATTTTTTCCCTTTTTTTTTGCTTAAACAACCGCCACATAAGCATCCGCCGCCGCCACATCATATCTCCGACGAGTTGGATTCGGTGGCGGTTTGCTGGAAAAATCAACATGACAAGGTCAGTTTAAGGTTGGTTTATTTAATTTCAATTTCCTTTTTTTTCATCTAATATCTTTATCTTTTCTTTTCTTTTCTATCATTCATACGGTAGAAAAGGCATCTTTTTGTTGCAATGTTTTGAAAGTCTTGGCTGCTTGCTAGCTTATTCTCACACACAAATTTACTATTTCACCCTTGAATGAATTTATTATTCCATCCTTAAATATAATAATTAATCAACATCTTACTTTGTAGCTTATTTGTACATGCAAATTTATTCTTTTGTCCTTGAGTAACATAATCAAGAATTCTAGTATTAAATGAACGTTTAGTTACTAAACCTATCAATTCGAACAGCGCGGGTTAAATACAAGTCATATGTATATTTGGTTAGGGAAAATATAATTTAAATATATTTTGAGTTCAGGCAAATTTGACATTAAAGACACGAGTTGGGTGTATTTTAAATTTAGGTAAATACTTATATTTTTTAAAGGGAAAATACATATATTTTTTTGTTCACACACGAATTTGATTTTTGTACTCAAATACAATAACAAAAATCATAACATCAAATAAAAATTAAGCTACTAGACTTATTAATTCGGACGAACGGTTTAAATATACATGGATGGTATATTTGGTTATGTCAAATACTAACTGAGTGTATTTCAGATTCACATAAATATAGAAGGTATATTTAATTAAAGTAAATATTGACTGAGTATTTCGAATTTAGGTAATTATAGGTTGGATATATTTAATTAACTCGTCGATACGACGAGTCAGTTAGACTAGTAATAAAGTAGAAAACAACCTTTTGTACAACCTTTTGTATTGTATTTTGAAGGTTGTCAGCTTAACTATCTGCTAGCTTGTGTTTATATACGTAATTACTCTTTCGCCCTTGAATATAATAATATAATCAGCTACTTGTTTGCCTTGTAGCTTGTGTTCACACATGTTATAAAAAAACAATATCTGCTAGCTTGTGTTTACAAACATAATTATTATTTCGCCCTTGAATATAACAATATAACCAGCGACTTGTTTGCCTTGTAACTTGTTTTCAAAAACGAATTTACTTTTTTATCCTTGAATATTATAAGTTAACAGTTTGACTTGTAGTTTTGTGTTTAGACACAAATTTACTATGTTACTCTTAAATACATAGATTATTGGCAAATCGCAAAATTTTTCACCTCAATTTCAAGATCGATGTACTGAACTTCTCAAATTAGTTAATGTGACAATTAAATTGGGACAGGTGTGATATGTATAGTCAATATTGATTAACTTTAACTACAAATTATCTATTAATATTATTAAAACAAAACTCCAAGTTATGATTCAAAATATAAGGTTAATCTTAGTTGTCACAATATTCCATATGTAATTAATTCTAAAAACATTGAAATACTTATTTCTCGATTTATGTAATATATTATACGAGCTATTATTATTAAATATGCAATTAAATTTAGTCATAAAATTATAATTTTTTCATTTTAACAAAAATAAAATGAATGTTTTCATTAATTACCTCATCCAAAGGACGAGCACAATAGCTAGTATCCTTCCTTTCCTTACCTATACTAAAAAGGGGAGTTGTTTGTTGTTGTTGTGCAGGCAGCCTGCTTGGTTGCTTTCCAGACCGCTTTTCGTTATTGGACCGAGTTTCCCATTTCTCACTTTCTCTAGTTATTTCCCTTTTCTTTTGCCTGCTTCCCCTTCCTCCTCCATCCTCTTGTTCGTTCATCCCCCCCTTTTCGTTCCCATCTTCTTCCTCATCCTCCCAGTTCTTTCATTCCCCATTAGCTACCCTCAATTTCCCATTACAAAAATCCTTGGCAAGCAAATACATTTGTTAGAGGGACACATGTTTACGCTGAGGCTTCTCCAAACTATACTCTGTTATCAAATTGTTGGACAGCTGGCATTTGCTTCCCTTCCCATCTCCCTTCTTTCAATCCTTCAGATTGACTTGACTGCAAAATTTCTTGTATCAGTACAACTTGCAAGTTACCACCACAACTTCAACCAATGGCAAGTTACACAATATAAAATTCTCAACCACCAAACCTTGCTCTACAAAATTGTTCTCCTCAATTGCACAACAACCCACAAAGTGCATGTAGACCAAAATAAATCAAAAGAAAGCTGATTATTTATGCTCTGAATAGATGAACAGATCAAATGACAACTTACAGTAAAATTTAGCATACCCAGATAATTTCTGGCAAACCCAAACGAATAAGCATCAGAATACACACATTTTCTTTTTTGTGTACAAGGAAAAATACCCAGAAAGTATGAAACTTTATTTAAACATCTGGGGAAAAAAAAAACTTGCCCCAAAATACAAAACTGCAAAATAAGCTGAGGTTGACTTGGTGTAGTCAATTGGACATATTCTAATCTCTCTATCTATCAATTGGCAACTTTGAAAGACCATTTTGTTAATGAAAAGTTAGAAGGAGATTAAGGGACGTCATGCCAACAATCACTCCGAGAGCCTATTAGAATCCAATTTTCCAAGGTAATTTAACAAATGTAATATTTCATACATATTACCTTCGTCCCATTATATGAGTCTATTTACTAATTTGAGAAGATCAATGCATATTAGGAATTGAGGTAAAAAGTATGTAATTTACTCAAACTACTGCTACTTTAATTAAAGATAATAATTATTGAAATTGTAAAAAGTGATAAATAAATTTATTAATTAGGGGTAGAAAATGAACTACACTTATTGAGATTGTACATATGACAAATATTTTGGGACAAAGAAGTTAGGTAAAATGATTGCGACAAAGGTAATACTTTTTTTATCTAACTTTTTGACTTAGGACCCATTCTTTTGTACGGTTGATTGTGATATTGTAATGGTGCATTGCGGTGGAATTTGAAAAAGTATGATAGTTATAATTATGTTGAGAAATGAGAATGATAAAATAAGAGGTAACTTTGATAAAAATATTTCTATATATTTTATATACATACAGCATTATTCTTGAACTTTTTATTGTTCTAAGAGTTACCAAATTGTTAGGCACCTATTGGCTTTACTTTCATCTTGAATGATTTGGTCATCAAATGGTTTGGTCATATAGTAGTATATTATATTGATTATTGAAATATTAAAGTGACCTGAGAATAAAATTTTAATTAAAATGATTGATATCAAAGAATAGTGGGAGTAATAAGAAAATACATATTAATGTTACTGATTCGTTATCAATTTTTAAATAAAGTTCTAAGTAATAATTTTGAAACAATGTTCTATATAATTTTAAGGTTCCATTCTTTTTTGCGGTTGGTTGCGGTGCAGTGTGGTGGAAATTTGAAAAGTGTGATGGGTTGTGAAAGTTGTGATGGATTGTGAAAGGTTGTAGTGGAAATAATTGTAAGTGGGTTGACATATTTTAAATTATAATTGGAAAAAGTAAGATGAAATTTTTTTATTGAAAAAAGGTACAAAAAAAGTGGGTAAAATTTCTTTATTTTCCAATTTAAGTATTTTAAATGAAAAGGTGTAACTTTTAATAAAAAGATAAATAAAAAATAAAATGGTAAATTGTGATGGACTCTGGTGGAAATTGTAAAATTATGGTGCGGTGTGAAACCATAACCAGCCAGTCGTATAAAATAACGAAGCCTAAAGCAAACATCTTTATTTTAAAAGAGGTTATTTTCAATTTTATTTTTATATCAATTAAAATATTACATTTTTTTTACCTCATAAATAATAGACTGCAAATATTATTGCCCGTCCATAGGACGGGCATTCTCACTAGTCTATAATAAAAAGGCAGTTCTCGTTATTGTTGTGAAAGTTATCTATCGGCCTATTCGCTAACTTATATTTACACAAACATAATTTTAGGCCCTCATATATAATGATTATAATTTGTGTTCATATACGATCCATCTTGTATTCTTTCAAGCCATTGCCCCTTTTGGAATAAACATTTAGTAGCTTGTGTGTGTATATAGGAAAGTTGGATTCTAAGAATACAATTTTTATTTTTATCTTTTTTTACCACCTGAATCCAAAAATAAAGGAGAGATTATTGAGATACAAAAGCTGAAAGTAAGTATTATCAGAATTCAAGTTTTCATATATTAAAACCAAAGTATCGAAGAAAAAGTCTAACATGTCATTTTTTAAAGCATGGAAAAAGATAATTTGAAAAATAAGAATTTTTAACGTCATACATGTCATTCTTTAAACCAAACTTTTAATTTAGGAGGGTTGTTTGTTCCTAACCCACTTCCAAAACACAATATCATACATGTCATTCTTTAAAGCATAATTAAAAGTCATCTTATAGCTTACGTATTAAAAGTCATCTTATAGTTAACAGGTGTGTCCTATGGGCAGGTTAAACACATTTTATCTATATTTACCTGAATCCAAAAGACACATACTCACATTTTTAACGTCAACTTTACATAAACTTAAAATACACTCGGCATGTATTTGCCCTAATCAAATATACCCTCGAGCTATATTTAACTCGTTCATATGAATTGATAGGTTTATATAGTAGCTTAATTTCATTTGATGTTATGATTGTTGGCTATTGTATTCGAATATAAAAATTAAATTCATGTTTAACAAAAAGTATAAATATTTAGCTGAATTCAAAATATACCTGAGTCGCATATTTAATGTCAAATTCACCTAACCTATACATGTGTTTAACCCTCCCGTCCAAATTGACAGGTCTAGTAGCTTAAGTTTCATTTGATGATATGACTCTTGGTTATTATATTCGAGTACGAAAATTAAATCTGTGAATGAATAAAAAAGTATAAGTATTTCCCCGAATTCAAAACACCCGCCTCGCATTTTTTTATGTCAAATTTGTTTGAACTCGAAATGTGTCCGACCTGTATTTGTCCTAATGTGATACATGTATGGCCCGTATTTAACTCGCTCATCAGAATTGATAGGTTTAATAACTTAATTTTCTTTTGATGCTAGCATACTTGGTTATTGTACTCGTGGGCAAAAGAGTATATTTATGTGTGAAACAAACAAGGGAAGTTGGTGATTAATTATTAGTATATTGTAGGCTGAAAAAGTAAATTTGTGTGTAAATACAAACTATATGGAAAGTTGGTGATTAATTATGTTCGAGGATAAAAAAATAAATTTGTGTGTGAACACAAGCTAGCAAGCTGATAAGTTGGAAAATAATTTTTCATCCATCCCACTTTTATTGTACAGGGACAATTGAAAATTATTTGTCATAATCAGATTGTATTTTACCAAAAACGAAAAGGCAAAGAAAATGGAATCCATTATCGTTGTTATATTGTTGCATTTTTTGGACTAATCATCCAAACTTTAAAATATTACATCAATTTCGCACTATAATGGAACGAAAAATGATATGAGTCTTGGGGCAATATGGAAAGACACGATTGATACTTACATTCACTTGTAAAGTTGGAAGTACTTTAATTGGACTTCTTATCCATACACCAATAGGTGTAACGGTTGTGGGATACAAGTGCAAAAACAAAACTAAAAAATAAGATTATAATATATGAACCACAACTAGTTTATCTTATCTATACACCATATTGCTTAAAGAAAGATTTGAGACAAAATTTATTGGTAAACCAAGTTTTAGACTCCTAAAGAGCCTTATTGTAGATTGCTTTACGAAGATGTTTGAAAGGAAAGGTATTGCCAAAATCAACTGTTGTCTTGATTTACAAGTTTAACATTTTGAGGATGAAGTTTGTGTGCATCAATCAAGTTATGTAGCAAAAGTGCCAAAGAGTTATAAATAGACTATGCACACTCGTAAGTACACCAATGGTGTTGAGGCCACTTGATCTGAAAACATACCCTATGCTTTTAAACCGCGAAAAGACGATGAGAAACTCTGCAGTCTTGAAGTACCCCATTTTAATCCTGAAGTATTGTCTACAAATGCTATTTGAGCATTGTTGTATCTTGCTAGTTATACATGATCTAACACGTTTCAATATCTTCAGGGTACAATTGATATTGGGTATGTTTTATCCTCATGGCGTCAAAATTGATTTGACTGTTATGTTGGTGTCGATTATTTATTTAAACCCCATAACGATTGATTCATATTTGGTCAGTGTATGGCAAAATTAATGTTCAGTAGTCCATTCTAGCAAGAATTCGACAAATTTATTTATCAATGCACTTTTGAATACAACAACTAAGAAGTTACTTATAAAATCTAATTACATCAACTTCAAAATCTTAATTGATGTTCTCATATAGGGGAGTTAATATGTATTTTATTCTTTTTCCTTTATCTGGAATATCATGACACTTTTAGCCTAGTGGTGGAACCTATCACTATTCGTCCATTGTTCTCACTAGAGGTTAGATCATTCGTCACCTCGATGTGAAGAATGTTTGTTCATGGTGATCTCATAGAAGAGGTGTATATGACCCAAACCACTAACTTTGTTGATCCTGATTGTCCTTCCTATGTGTCCAAGCTCAATAAATCTTTGTATGGTCTTAAAGGCCTGATTCCATAAGTTCAACCAACTTTCTTCTTTCCTGGGGTTCATCTGCAGCCAGATTGATACTTCCATGTTTATCTATCAACATTTGAGTGCTTGGATAAAAATGCCCTTCAACTTTCCAAAATGGACAAAAATGACACTAAGCTTCTAAACTGATCATTAATGCCATTATAGTTTCCAATTTGATCAAAAATGCCCCTCAAAATTTTTTTAACCGGTAACATCCGGTTACCAACAGTCCTCCACTCTCTGTCCTCCTCCTAATACTCCCCCTCCCAAATTCCAGTCCATTCGCCATGGCCAAACCTAAGAACAACCTCCCCCTCATAATTCTGCCATTGTTGTCTCTCTTCCTCCTCTCCACTCTCCCTCCTCATTCCTCTCTCCTCCAATCCCCACCCTCACCCTCCTCTTACATTTGTAACACCCCGACACCCTTAATCACAAGATTAACATTAAACACACACTAAGCCTGTGATTAGCGCAGCGGAACACCTAGGGTGGAGGCATTACCGCCGTCCCCACTCGGGACAAGGCAACAAACCCAAACACCAAACAAGAACACAAAAGTCACAACCAAACTTTGAACATACACTTCATACTAAAACCCACCAAAACATAAATAATTCAACTTATACAACCATTAGGGAAATAACTACATCCCATATTTCATGACCAAGGGGTCTTTTAACCATAAGGAAAGCACCGGAATCGGCCAAACTTCCATTCGAGACTACCTTACTTGGGTACACGCCTACTTTTGCTTATCCTTGCCCTTAACCTGGGAGCTCGGATCGCCTAAAACAAAACATTAAAACAACGCAAAAGTGAGTGGGGAAACACTCAGTACACGAACCTCCAACACGTCAAACCATTCGAAAACGGTTTTAGTGCCGGCATTAAACTCATTTAGAAAACGGGGAAAGGGATAAACAAGCATAAAATAACTTGAATTCATCAATATAAAAGGTAAAGTATATGAAAGGTAAGATATGTACTAAACATAAGTATTTGGTCCCTTACGATCGATGCAATACATCTCACACACGCGTATGCCCAAACCGATCGAAGTTTGGAATGGGTATTGATCGACGATCGACATCGGCGGTCTGGACACTCTGATCAGGAGTATCATACATAAAAAGAGAGCTAGTACCTAAAAGTAACTAGCACAAAGAATACATAAAATGGGACCCCTTTAAAAACGTAAAATAAACATTAAAGAACAACTTAACATAACCATGAAAACATTAAACGATAAAAAGGAGCGAAAAGTTGGACAATTCGCGTACCTTGGGTAGTAGAAAAGTCTAGCGACGTGCCTCGAGCTTGGGACGGTTTGGGCGACTTGGAAACTATAATAAGAGCATAAGAAAATTGAGAGTTTAAATAAAGTCCTTGCATTTACCAGCTAGGATGAAAGTATTTAAAACTTGATAACTTAAAAGGGATGAGAAAATAGAAATTTCAGTTTTTTGGTCAATCAAGGATTTGGTGATAACTTGAGCTCGGAAACTCAGATTTTTGCAAACGAGTACTTTTCAGAAAGGGAAAAACACGCCCTACAACTTTTTCAACTGGCCCGAAGGCTAAAAATGAAAGGAAGGGCTCGGAAAAAGGCCCGGACAGAAGCAGAGCACTTGAAACTAATCATGCGGCTTGGAAATTTAGGCGAAACTTATGGCGAAATTTGATTAGGATCAAAGAAAGCTTATGATGTATAAAGTATCCTTAACAACCAGCTTAGATGAGCATAGAATTGGAGTCCTTGAAGGCTTAAGAAGAGAAGATATTCGATTAATGAAAACATGGAAGAAACGTTGTCAAGTGACGGAACTTAGAAAAGGACATGATTATGAATTTTTGGAAAGCTTACGAACCGATGACCGGTGGATTGAAAACATAGAAGCGATGGTCCTTGGTTATCTAGACATCGAGGAGACCCATAAACTTGTTAGGAAGACAAAAGTACAACTTATCCAACAACAACACTTAAACAAACCTAAAACCTCATCACTTTACCCCATGGTTTGCTAGTATTTCCATAAACCTTTAGGAGGTGATTCCCAAACACTAACATAGCTTAAAACAACTTAGAAAACCTACCCAATCCATCTTAAAAATGGCACAAAGGTCGACCTCTCATTAGAGCCTCCTACGAGATCAAAGTGCCACCTTAAAGTTAAAATTAAGGAAATAAATACTGGGCAGAAACTTTGTTGACGGCCCTCGAACACAGCCTCATATCTCACTCTCCCGATATCGTATGGATGCAAGCCTTATGTTTCCGGAAAGCTTGGAGAACAACCTAAAACTTTTATGTTTATCACTTAAGCCCATAAAGTCTCCAAATGGACGAAAACTTAGCAAGAAGATACTGACTCAGAACACGTATATAATTGCACCCTTTCACGGTTTTGCTCATATCTCGGGCTACACATACAGGATTCTCGAAATTCCAAAGCCTAGAGTTAGATAATTACTTGGGCTATCATTTCCAGTAAAAATCTGGGTAAAACTCACATTTTACATCCTCTGTAAAAATCAGATACCTAGACAGAAACTTTTTACGTCTTTGATTCTTACTTTGGTGCCTCCTTTTGGCCTCTAACTTATACTAATTCACAACCAAAGCCCAAATTAACTATTACTCATGGTTTTTCCAGATTTTAATACTTAGAGATTACTCAAAAGCTCGTGAAACTCACATGCAACCATAGATTACACATGCAACTATAATTAACACTTAAATTAGCCCTTACTCATCAAATTTACACTAAACTCATATCACCCAAGAGTAAAAGACTTGGTTAGCATAACAATCTCTTCAAAATAGTCCCTAAAACTCAAATTTCTTCATCAAGAACCTCATGCAAGCAAACTATTTCATTACCTATCAAGAAACAAGCAAGAAACACCTCAATCTTCACATGCATCAAACTCTAATTCAAACCCTAATTAACCAAACTTAACCACAACTTAAACTCATGCTTAGAAATCATAAAAGGGATGAAAAACTTCAAGAAAACACAATTTAGAAATGAAATTTCAGATTAGAGTATTGAGAATAGAGTTAGGGTTTGAGAATTATACCACTTGGAGAAGAACTTGGAGGAGAAAACACAAGAGAGGGGGAAGAAGGTGGCTCGGCCACCTCACAGTGATTCTTTGGTGATCTCACGTGTTTGGAGCAGAGGGACGGGGGCTTTGGTGGCGAAGAGAGGAGGAGGGAGGAGAGGGGAGTGTTGAGTAAATCTGATTTATGAAATGAAATTAAAGACCTTAGTCTCCTCCCCCTCTTATATAAATAACCCCTTAAATAAATAACTCTCTAGGGTTGAAAAATAACTTAGACAATTAGTAATATAAACTAGCTAGGTAAAATAATTGGTATAGACTAAAATAAAATTAGTGAACAATAACTTGGTGAAATAATTTAGTATTAAATTAAATAAAATTACTTGGGACTAAATTGGGTAAAATCAACTAGTATTAAACCACATAAAATAAATTGGTAGGACACATTAATAGAATAGGTTGGCCAAAAGATTACAATTAGAAAGGTTGGATAATATTAATCGTAATTGAAACGGAAATTAAAATTAATATAACCTTCTTCGGTTACAAGCGTAAAATTGAGAACGATAAAATAATTTATAAAACTTATCATAAGAGTATTCATAAACTTATAATAATAAGTATAACTTTAAATTCGAGATAACATAAAATCAACCCGTTTAACCATCGCCTTGCTCGAGACCTGTCGCGCATAAAAATAAATAATAATAATAACAGTAATAACCAATTAACCATATTAACGTAAAAGAAAGAAAAAATTTTAACCGCGTAATTTAGTTAATCACCGTGATTACGGCCTTAATTAATACGGGTTTAGGGTGGGTCGTTACAACACTCCTCCCCATCCCCTCCGCCCAGCAACTCCAATGGGAGCTCTCCAAAATCGCCTTCTGTAGAATTTGTTAATTTAACAACTATCCAATGTCTGCCAACATACAATCACTTGGTACCCCAACTACTATATATTAATATCCCAAAGAGCTTGCTACCAAATCCACCTATTTTATCGAACAAGGTTTTGATGATTATTTGTAGAATTAGGAGGGATCGCCTTCCTTCCTCTCCGTTTCTCATCATCCACTCCTAACTCCACCATATAAAACCCACCATTTCTTCTCTATTTCTCTCAAACCAAGCTCTCTTCCAAAACCCAGAACCCAACAATGGAGTTTTTCCAGAGATCGAAGGTGGTCCGCCTCCGCAGCCAACACAACAAGTTCCTGACCGCCTCCGAGGACGAAGAGTCCGTCAAGCAGACCTGGCACGACTCCTCCAAGGTGGCACGGTGGGCGGTGGAGCCTGTCGATGGCAAGCCCAACACCATCCGCCTCAAGAACTGCCAGACTTAAAAGTACCTCTCTGCCGCCGCCGACCCCTTCCTGCTAGGAATGATCGGCCAAAAAGTCCTCCAAGCGTCCCCTCGGACCCGATCCGACCCATCCGTCGAGTGGGAGCCCCTCAAGCAAGGCTCATGGGTTAGGCACCGTAGCCGCCGGGGAAACTTCCTCCGGGCGAACTCCGGGATCCCGCCATGGATGAACTTGGTGACCCATGATGTGCCATTGGAGCTGCTGGGCCGAGGGGATGGGGAGGAGTATAAGAGGAGGTGAGGGTGGGGATTGGAGGAGAGAGGAATGAGGAGGAAGAGTGGAGAGTGGAGAGTGGAGAGGAGGAAGAAAGACAACAATGGCGGAATTATGAGGGGGAGGTTGTTATTGGGTTTGGCCATGGCGGATGGACTGGAATTCGGGAGGGGAGGAGATTAGGAGGAGGACAGAGAGTGGAGGACTATTGGTAACTGACTGTTACCGGTTAAAAAAATTTTTGAGGGGTATTTTTGATCAAATTGGAAACTATAATGACATTAATGACCAATTTAGAAGTTTAGTGGCATTTTTGTCCATTTTGAAAAGTTGAAGGACATTTTTATCCAAGCACTCATCAACATTTAGGTATAACTTTAATTTTACTTCTATATCTCGATGACATCATTTTCACTGGTAGCTCCTTTACTCTATTTTTCACATCATTCGTCTTCTCGCTACTCAATTTCCTATGAAGGACCTTGGTGATCTTAATTACTTCCTTAGGGTTCAGGTCCTTCGTACTCCTGACACCCTATTTTAGACCCAAACCAAATACATCCATGAGCTTCTTCAACGCTTTAACCTTAAATCCTCCAAACCCATCAGCATTCCTTTACCAACTTGCTCATCGTTATCATTGATGGATGGAGAATTATGTTGTTAATGTATGTTATCTCTCAATTTATGCATGTTTTTCGTGCTACTCACCTTGTGGTTGTGCAACAAATTTATCGTTATTTATAAGGTACTACTAATCATGGATTGTTTCTTGTTAGGAAAGTGTCCTAAAATCACCAAATCTCTTGATCCCACAATTATTTGTTTCCTAATTGTATTAGGGTATTATTTAGGTTTCCTTATTATGTTAGGTTTCCTAATTGTATTAGATTCTAAATCTAATTGGAGTGGGAGTCAAGTTAGGTTATAGGGAGTTTTCCCTATAAATAGGATACATGTTTCTCCACCAAAACACATTGGAAAACACAGAGAGCTAGAGAGAGAGAAAATATTGAGAGAGAAAGGGGTCTCACCAATATTTTCCCCAGTGTATCCTGAGAGATTGTGAGTTGAGTGATGAGAGATTGTTATTGTAATCTCCTTTGTGGATCGTATCACACCCTGTGATAGTGATCAGGTTGTACTCCTCCTTTCTCATAGTGGATTATTTTCGTCTGTCGTCAGTGGTTTTTCTCCGAGTTCTTCGGTTTCCCACGTAATTCTGGTGTTTGATTTTATCGCTTATTTTTTGCTCCTAAATTTTGTCGTAATATCCATCATCTCGTTTTCAATTCTATTATTCGCTTCCGCTGTTACCTTGCTACTCACTTTTCTCTAACAAGTGGTATCAGAGCAAGGTGGAGATGACTTCAATCATGAAGTGCGATATTCCAAAATTTGATGGAACAAGGAGTTTTACTATGTGAAGACTGCAGATGAAGGCGGTCCAGATTCAGCACGGGTTATGGGATGTGATTGAGTATCCCGACACGAAGACTGATGCGACGATGAGCGATGATGAATTCAAACAACTCCAGAAGGATATCAAGGGGAATCTGACTCCAAGGGAGTGGAAGAAGCTTGAAGATAAGACTCGGCAGGATTCATTGTGCTTGCGAGCACATTCAGAGAGAGGTGATGCATATCGAGAAACCTCGGGAGCTCTAGACCAAACTGGAAGAGTTGTACATGTCGAAGAGTCGTGCAAACAAGTACCGAATGAAGGAGAAATTCTACAGGCTGAAGATGTCCCAAGATACTTCTATTCAGGCACACCTTAGTGAATTTGATTCTATTATTACTGAATTGGAATCAATGGATATAAAACACACTGATGAGGATAAGGCTTTTCATTTAATTCTGTCCCTACCTACATCACATAAACAATTTAAGGAAATCATGTTGTATGGGAATCGTGGTGACCTTAACCTTAGTGAAGTAAATGCTAGTTTACTGTCTAAGGAGAAACTTGATACCGATGGTGATGACCAGGGTGATGATGCTATGGTTGTAAGAGGTAGAAATATTGAACGTAAGGTAAACGAGTCTAGAGGGAGGTCTAAACACCGTTCAAAGTCTAGGAATCCTCACAAGAATAAGAAGTGTAACTACTGTAGTAAGATGGGGCATATAGAGAGAGACTGTTGGGCAAAACAGAGAGACCGAGTGAGAGTAAGGATAATCACACCAAACCTGGTACCTCAAACTGCGTAGAGTCCGAGTCAGATGGTGATGGGTTTGTAGTTACGGATGATGCCTTGGCTACCACATCGAGTAGGATAGCTAGAGATGAGTGGGTTCTTGACACGGGGTTGTTCGGTCTCGTTCCGAGCCGAATTCTTCTCTTTTATAGGGTATTTTTGCTTGTCTTTAATAATTATTTTAGTAGTTTTATTATGTTTTATTCTATTATTAGATTTTATAGCATTTTATTATTTTTGTTATTATTATTGTTAATATAAATAAAATATATACAAATTAAATAAAATAAAACCTAAATCTAATTCTTTCTAACCCTATTCCTAATCCAGCCCATTTCCCTCCTTCTATTTATTCCCATCGGCCCACAACTCTCTCCCCAGCCCATCACTAACCTAAGCCCAGCCGAACAAAACCCTAATACCCATAAACCCATATACCGCCCCGTTCCTTTTCCCTCTTATTCCCAGCTGAATATCACCCAAAACCCTAATAATCTAATTCCCTCACTCCCCCATTTCTTTCTTGCCTTCATCCCTTTCCCCTTTCTCCCTCTCTGGTTCTCTTTCTCTCACTTTCGCCCATCAGTAGACCAAACACACCACCACCATTTTCATTCTCAACTTCTTCTCTCATCTTCTCATATCCGAACTCAATCTCTCTTCTTCTCTTCATCTCAATTCTTCTCTTCTTCTCTTCTCTATTTCTCACGATAAATTGTATTCTCATTCACTCACTCTATTTCTCTTTTCTCTTAACAGATTCAGATTGAGAGAAGAGGAAGTGGAGCAAGTACACCGCAACAGAAGGAGCAAGCATCGGCGCATACACCATCTAACCACCAAATTCATCTGCTTCGTCCAAGTTTGAGGAGAATCGACGGCTCAAATTGAAGGGAAGAGCTCGCTTTCGACTATAAAAGAGGAGGAAAGGAGCCGATTGAAGCAGGCAAGGAGGTCTCGGCCTCATTTTAGGGTTAGAATTAGATTTTAGGTTTATCCATGTTTTAATGCTTTGAATTCTGTTTTTAATCTTATTTTCGTTTCCTTTCAATCGAAACTTTGGTTGTTCTTGAATGTTTGTGATTTTCGAATTGCCAGTGTAATTTTCTGGGTTTGAATTGTGTTTGGTTCTTGATTTGGTTTTGTTTAATTGTTTTGGGATGAATTTGTGATTGGTACTTTTGGTCTAAATGCTATGTTACTCATCGTTTTTCTTCCTCTGTTTTGTTTTGTCCTTCTTTCTGTCTCGGTTTGTAACAGTAGGGATTTAGGTCCCTCTGTTCTCCCTTTTCTTTCCTCTGTTTTCGGGTTACTGATAGTAGAAATGAATGTTTTCTTCTTTTCTTCTTTGTGTCGGTCAATTGACATCTAGTCAGTAGGGTTAGTAGTTTAGGGTTAAGGTTATGTTATCTTAAGTCAGATTAGGATTAGGATGGTCTTAGTGTTATTATCGTTAGTATTAGATTAATGTTGAGTGTTTTAAGTCAGTGTCGGTTTAGGGTTCTGTTTTGATTATTTTAGGTCATGATTTGTTTTGATTAAGTTAGGTCTTTAGTAGGGTTTTATTTATTAGGGTTCTTGATCTTTGTTAGAGTCAATGAGGTTTTATTAGATTAGCCACAAAATTCCAATCCAACTATTAGTGAGGAGGAGGGCTAAGGGTCACAAATTTCACTCTCAAGTGGGGATTTGGGGATTCTTAGTAATCCAATTCACGCTTTCTTATTTGTTCGGGAGAAAGTTTAAGGTGAAGGATTTAATTGAAGTTTAGATCATCAAAGGTATAATCTCTTGTTCCTAATTTCATTAATTAGTTGTAGTTTTATTGCATTCTTAATTTCATGCTTTTAATTGCTTTCATCTTTTATTGCTTTCTTAATTATTATCATGTCTAGGTTAGTTTATTACTTTACTTACATAATTTATTGCTTTCCGCATTGAGAAAAACCCCTTTACACAAACCGATTACCCTTAATCAAGCCTCACACCCATCCCTGAGACCGACAACCCTAACTTAAAACCACAAAAATTACAACCGAACAGGGGTGCACCTATCATATGTGTCCTCATAAGGACTGGTTCGAGTCTTATGAGAGTGTTGACACCGTGGTCGTAGTCATGGGTAACGACACAGCCTGCAAGGTTGCAGGAATCAGCAGCATCAAAATCAAGACTCATGATGACATCGTTAGAACTCTCAAGGAGGTTCGTCATATCCCTAACATGACTCGAAATTTAATTTCTTTGGGTACTCTTGAAGCTAACGGCTGCAGGTACAAAGGAGAAGATGGTGTTTTGAAAGTGTGCAGGGGTTCCATGGTTCTTATGAAGGGAATCAGGAAGGGCGGTCCATACATCCTGTAGGGGTCTACAGTGACAGGATCTGCAGCGGCAGTCCTAAATCTTGATGAGTCCGACAACACAAAACTGTGACACATGAGACTAGGCCACATGGGCGAGAAGAGAATGTCAATGTTGAGCAAGAAGGGATATCTAGAAGGCGCAAAGATTGGCAAGTTGGAGTTTTGCGATCACTGTGTCTACGGGAAATAGAAGAGGGTTAGCTTTTCAAGGGCTAAACATACAACAGTAGGGATCCTTGATTATATTCATTCAGATCTTTGGGGTCCTGCTAGAGTGCCATCACTGGGTGGCAAGCGCTACATGTTGACATTCGTGGATGACTTCTCGAGGAAGACTTGGGTTTATTTCCTGTAGCACAAGAATGAGACATTCTCATATTTCAAGAAGTTCAAAGCTTTGGTGGAGAACCAGACAGGCAGGAAAATCAAGAAACTCAGGACTGACAATGGGTTGGAGTTTGTTGATTCTGAATTTACTGAATTCTGCGAGGAGCATGGGATTGCAAGACATCGAACCTAGGTGGGTAAGCCTCAGCAAAACGGGGTAGCCGAGAGAATCAACAGGACACTCCTGGAGAAAGCATGTTGCATGCTCTCGAATGCAGGGCTTTGGAAGAACAAATCGTTCTGGGCAGAGGTGATATCATCGCTCGCTACCCGAACAGATCACCTCATGCCTCTATCGAATACCAGATTCCAGAGGAAGTATGGACAGATAATCCAGTTAATAATTCTAATTTGAGAATTTTTGGATGTCCTGTATATGTCCATGTGAATGATGGGAAGCTGTCTCCCATGGCTGTTAAATGCATGTTTCTAGGTTACGGGTCTGAGTCTAAGGGATATAGAATGTGGTGTCCTGATTTGAAGAAAGTTATTCAGTCTAGAGATGTAACCTTTAATGAAACTACTATGTTATCTGGAATAGAATCTACCGGTACTTCTGATGATGCAGGAAATCAGGAGAAGGATGCAGGAAGAATGGTGTTCGAGGTGGAGCAAGCTCAAGGTGGAGCTGCTGGAACCTGCAATCAGGAGCAAACTACTGATGATGCTCCTGAACCAACTCAGGTTGATGAGCCTGAGATTGAGACGAATGTTCCTTAGGTGGAGGAACAACCATGCATTGCTAGAGATCATCCCAGGAGGGAGATCAGGAGACCAACGTGATATACTGAAGAAGATGATGCTATGATTGCTTATGCGCTGAGTGTTGCAGAGGAGACTCCTGAAGGTGCTGAACCTTCTACCTATCAGGAGGCCATCTCTTGTCCGAATGCCTCAAACTGGATAGGAGCTATGCAAGAGGAGATGGAGAGTCTGCAGAAAAATCATACATGGGAGCTATGTGAGTTGCCTAAAGGGCGACGAGCTCTTACTGCGAAGTGGGTGTACAAGAGAAAGGAAGGTATCCCTGGTGTAAAAGTGCAAGGTGGAAGGCCAGATTAGTGGTAAGGGGTTGCAACCAGAGAGAATGAATCGACTACAACGAAGTATTCTCGCCAGTCGTGAGGCATACGTCGATCCACACCTTGCTAGCCTTTGTTGCTCTATTTGATTTGGAGTTGGAGCAACTTGATGTCAAGACAGCTTTCCTCCATGGCGAGTTGGAGGAGGAAATATATGAGGCAGCCAGAGGGTTTCATCATTCCTGGTAAGCAGGAAGATGTATGCAGATTGAGAAAGTCCTTGTATGGGCTTAAACAGGCACCCAGGCAGTGGTATAAAAGGTTTGATACCTTTATGGTAGGGAAAGGGTACACAAGAAGTCACTATGATAATTGTGTGTACTACAGGCAATTTGAAGAAAGGTCTTTCATTTATTTATTATTGTATGTGGATGACATGTTGATTGCCTCCAGGGACATGTCACTAATAAAGAAGCTGAAATCTCAACTCAACCAGGGGTTTGAGATGAAAGACCTCGGAGCGGCGAAGAAGATTTTGGGTATGGAGATCCAAAGGGATAGAAAGGCAGGGAAGTTGTTCTGTCGGAAGAAATATCCGGAGAAGGTGTTGACAGATTTAACATGAAAGTAGCGCTTTCAACTCCGCTAGCTGCACACTTCAAGTTGTCTGGTGAGAACTGTCCTAAATCTGATTTGGAGGTAAGGAGGATGTCTAATATTCCCTATGCTAGTGCAGTTCGTAGTTTGATGTATGCTATGGTGTGCACTAGACCTGACCTGTCCCATGCAGTTAGTGTGGTGAGTAGATATATGCAGAATCCAGGAAAGGAGCATTGGGAAGGGGCATTGGGAAGGGGTAAAGTGGATCCTTTGCTATGTGAAAGGCACTTTAGAGAAAGGCATCCTGTATGATAGAGGTAGTGCTGCAACGTTTGATGTTGAAGGTTATGTTGATGCTGATTATGGTGGAGACGTGGATATGAGACGCTCAATTTCAGGGTATGTGTTCATCATGTGTGGAGGAGCAATATCTTGGAAAGCTTCACTTCAATCTATAGCAGCCCTGTCTACTACAGAGGTTGAATATATTGTTGCAACGGAAGGAGTGAAGGAGGCCATCTAGTTGAGGGGATTGGTCATGGAGCTTGGAGTACCACAGGGCGAGACCGTGGTTTATTCAGACAGTCAGAGTGCTATACATCTGACAAAGAATGACACTTATCATTCGAAGACCAAGCATATAAGCGTCATGTATCACTTCATCAGAGATACAGTTGCTGCGGGAGAGATCGTGGTGAAGAAGGTGCATACTTCTGAGAATCCGGCGGACATGTTAACCAAGCCTCTATCTATAGCTAAGTTCGAACATTGTTTGGACTTAGTTGGTGTTCTAAGCATGTGAGAGCCCTGCGGAGGGGCGTGTTGATGGCGACAGTCAGGATGTTTATCTGGACCAATGATTCGTTGATTTTAGTCCAAGGTGGAGTTTGTTAGGAAAGTGTCCTAAAATCACCAAATCTCCTGATCCCACAATTATTTGTTTCCTAATTGTATTAGGGTATTATTTAGGTTTCCTTATTATGTTAGGTTTCCTAATTGTATTAGATTCTAAATCTAATTGGAATGGGAGTCAAGTTAGGTTATAGGGAGTTTTCCCTATAAATATGATACATGTTTCTCCATCAAAACACATTGGAAAACACAGAGAGCTAGAGAGAGAGAAAATATTGAGAGAGAAAGGGGTCTCACCAATATTTTCCCCAGTGTATCCTGTGAGATTGTGAGTTGAGTGTTGAGAGATTGTTATTGTAATCTTCTTTGTGGATCGTATCACACCCTGTGATAGTGATCAAGTTGTACTCCTCCTTTCTCATAGTGGATTATTTTCTGGCTGTCGCCGTCCGTGGGTTTTTCTCCGAGTTCTTCGGTTTCCCACGTAATTCTGGTGTTTGATTTTATCGCTTATTTTTCTTTCCTAAATTTTGTCGTAATATCCGTCATCTCGTTTTTAATTCTATTATTCGCTTCCGCTGTTACCTTGCTACTCACTTTTCTCTAACATTTCTTAAGTGGATTGCCTCTCTTGATGTTGTTCTTGCATACTTTGATGTTGACTGGGCCAACTGTCCAGATACTTGACGATCAACAACTGGTTGTACCATTTTTCTAGGTCCCAGTCTTGTCTCTTGGCGTTTAAAGAAACAACATATGGCGTCTAAATTTTCAACAAAAGTTGAATATCGTGCGATCGCAAACACTATCACAAAAACCTTGTGGTTACGATGTCTCTCAGTAGAACTGGGCATTCTTCCTCTTTAAACATGTTACGATTCTCTGTGACAATATCTTCGCTACTTACATTGCCACTAATCCGATTCTTCATAATCACAATAAACACATCAAGGTTGTTTACCACTTTGTTCACGAACGAGTTTCCCATGGTGATTTAGTCATTCGGTACATTCCAACTCAGCTTTCAGCTAGCTGATATCTTTACTAAATCTGTTCCCGTTACGCTTCTTGAAATTCAATATGTCTGTGCATCCACCCCTACAGATTAAGGGGGGCATAATAGACTATTATAGAGTAATCTTGTATTATGGTAGAATATTCTAAGTCATACTCTTATATAGATTTTCCAGAATACTCCTTGTATTTTCCACAGTCCACACTGATATATGTCCATATAAATATATGGACCCAGGGCCTCTAAATGGTGGAGTGTGAGAGTGCCCCACGCCATTTTCATTATTATCTTTGTACATGTATGTGACTGTGTGAGATATGATAATTTTCATATTTTGTAGGCAACCTACATGTAATTCAATATGCAAAGCTTCAACCTACTTTCGAGAATATGATTGATGTTCATATACTCTAGAATAGATTTTATGAGCAAATATGTATAATTTTCTGAACATACATATATAAATTTATGAGCATACAATTTTCATTCTTTGATCATATAATATATATTTGTAATTTGAGTTCATAATTTATACATAATCATATATTTATAGCCTTACAAGTTTACAGTTTCTATTTTATAACTAAGTGTATACTTTCTAATTTTATGAGAATCGTAATAAATTTACGGTTTTGCTAATTGTCGCCATGTGTCACAAAATTTTCCGGAACCATCGGGAATGTCCCGGAATGTTCTATAACATTCGGAATATTCTGTATTTTTCATGAGATCTCTAGAATTTTCTAGACTATTCTAGGATTCCCTAGAATTCTCTAAACTATTCTTGAATGTCCTAGAATATTTTAGACTACTCTACACTTAGGCTGTGTTCGGCAATGACGTTTGGGGTAGCGTTTAGCGTTTTGACCAGGTCAAAACTCTAATTGCATAAATATTAGCGTTCGGTAAGCTAGCGTTTTGAGGAGCGTTTAGCGTTTTAAGGAGCGTTTTGCGAAACACTAATAAAGTTAACGTTTAGCGTTTGGAGTAGTGTTTCATATTTTCCAGTCAAAAAATACCCTTTGTAAATTTTATCTTTTGGAAATTATTGATATCCGTTTATATCAATTCACATTAATCTGTTAATTGAACCGCTAAATTTACCGAACACAATTCTCATTTGAACAGTCATCCGCTATCCACTACTTAAACCACTATCCGCTGCTTAAACCGCTATACGCTACATAAACCGCTATCCGCTATCTAAAACACTAATTTTGCCGAACATGGCCTTATATATATTGATATAGAAGGATCTAGAGACATAACATGAACCATTAGATCAAATCAATCTCCACCGTCCATTGAGGAGCTGGAAGTGTATAAATACCCCATCGAGGTTTTATTAGTAACCATCCAACAATTGAAAGCAATACTCAAAGCATTCTCTCAAATACACTCTTATCTCTCTTCTTTGTCTTCAAAGCTTTCTAAGTCCCTCATAGTCTAAGTTAAATTTGTAAAAGGCTTACTAACAAATTTCTAAGATAAAATCCAGTTAAAGTTTGCTAGCGCCGCACGGGTGCTACAAATTAAAGTCACCTCGTGACATTTGAATTGGGGGCGATGGTTAAAAGAGAATCTTATCCATTTTTTTATATTTTATAAATCTTATATAAAATAATAAAAAATTACTTATTTAATAAAAAAATATCATATTATCTAATCAAATCTACATAAATCTTATCATCATCTAATTAACATTTTCTAACTATCTTTTTTAGTATAAACTTTTTAGAAGTAGTATATTACTTCTAAAAATATGGATAAAACTAATACTAGAATTTCATTTACAAAAGAGTTGTAAAAGATTGGCAATAGTTACGGATTCATCTACTGGCATGAGGATTCAGCATATTGGTCAAAGTTCAACTTTTTCCAAAACTCCCTCACAGATTGATAGCTTCTTTATTTACGCGAAAAGTATCATACTAAATTGTAATGTATGTATTGATTCTCAATGATGCACCATGTTATCAATGTAAAAGAAAGAAGAAAAAAAAGAAAAGAAAAAAAAAGGTGTATCGGCCGTGGCTTCCGACGAACGACATCGACCGGACGTCCATCGGCTCCACCCTAAGCTCCGGTCGGGACCCGTTCAGGAAAAACATGTCGTTCTTTTTGGAGGTGGGGAGGATCAGCTTGGGGAAGAAGTTGGACGTCTAGATGCAGCTCTGGGCAGCGGTGGAAGTGGTGGAGGAAGTGGCAGTGGAGGAGGAGGAATTGCTGGAGCCGGAGGAGACGAAGGTAGGATTGACGGAGCAGCGAAGGGAAAGGTCGAAGATGGAGATGGACAGAATGAGCATATATAGCTAGTAGATTTTCGAAGAGAAGATTGATACATGCAATGATCAATTGAATGAACAAAAATTATAGAACTGTGGATGGGAAGTAGCTGATAAGAGCCATGAATGTTTGTTAAAATGCTTGAAATGAAGAAGAGGTTGAAATGGATAGGAACAATAAGAGAATCCTTGGAATGAACGCCAAAATGAATAGTCGGAAATTGGGAAACAATATAGTAATACACACTGTTGAATCATGCGTCTACGGATTATAATTGTATTTATTTACCAGATTAACGTAGAATTATATAGATTTGTTTCGGACATAAAAGAATGATGTAAAATTGATGAGACAATATAATATTTTTTATTGAAAAGGTAATTTTTTTGTTATCATATATAAAATTTACAAAATAAAAAAAATGGATAAGATTTTCTTTTAACAATCGTCCCCAGGGCGACGATTAGCAAAACCGATAAACTTATACATGTTTTCTCATAAAAATATGCGCATATACATCATAAAGTTATATACTAAAAAAATACAAGAGTGTGGCAATCCCAAAAATATAATTTGTATTATAAGCCATGGAGGTTAGCCTAATAGTGAAAATATTCAACATGTCTTATTAACTTTTTTTATTGGATTTACAATGTTATTATAGCCCGCTATGTATATTGATAAATGAATAGTTAAAGATTTTTAGTAAAGTACTAGTTAGATGATAACTCTGATTTTATCGGTAATTGATTTGATTAGTCCATGAATTTTGCTGTTAATTTACTGTATTTCCCAAAAAGAAGGTCACGAAAAGGATTAGCACGGGATACTGAAATTTTAATGAAACCCATTTAAATAACTTTAGATATAAAGACTTCATTAATGAATAATTAGAGGGTACAAAGGAAAGATTAATGTCACTTGTCCCAAATTCTCACAATTCATTCAGTTAGGCCGATGGAAAGACCAAACCAGCCTCCAACGTGCTTTGAAATAATCCAAATTCAACAAAAGCAAGAAAAGAGTAACTTTCCAATACAAATGTCAACACATGATTGAAACACAAGAAAAAACAAGTTAAGAATTAATTAGTGTTAATTAAGTTGATCAAGTGAATTAGTAAGGGGAAGGGTTGTAGACAAAGGGGCCAACAGAGTAGAGGAGGGAGTTGGCACCAACGGGCCTAGGGTTGACGAGGGGTGCACCGGTGAGACCGTGGTTGATGTCGGTGGGGACGTCGTAGATGCCCGGTGCCGGAGCCTCAAGGAAGACCCTGCAGCTCTCCAACCTGAAGTTTTTGAGCTGGTACTTGCCCATGTTGATGCGGAAGTAACCCTTGGCGTCTGTCCTTGGTGTCACCACTGAGAATGGGGCCGACTCGTACCCCCTCTCGCTCATCGCCAAGCATGTCACTCTTGCCGATGCCCCTGGACAATGTCATGCAAATTTCATGGGTTAGAGATGGTGTAGCTAAAGATTTAAGTCGTGGTTACAGTGTGTTTGCATTCAATTTTGAGGGGGATGGTAGGGAAATAAGGTGATGAAAGTCAAAAGGGATGATAATGAAAGAGATGTAATAAAAGTTAACCTTGTCCGGATATATTAACGAAGAGAGTCGAGCAGAAGTATTAAAAAAAAATTCCCTCTTCTTTCCCATTATTTGGGGCTGAGAAAAAGGTGGTGATGGAGGAAAAGAAATGGAAAATATTGAATTGTCTTCTTTATTTTGATGGTTTAGGAAAATAGAAAACAAATGGCCAGAGGGAAAATATTATCCCAACTAGGGATGTCAAATAGGCCATGTAAGGGTGTATTAGTGTCCGTGCCAATATTAAATGAGTTCAACACTAATTCGACCCAACCTGTTTAATAAACAAGTTGAAAATTCCCGACTTGCACCTTACTAAAAGTTAAATGGGTTGACTTGATACAAACTCGTTTACCCGCTTAACTTAATTGGGCTCGCAGAAGGGCGGGTTGATAGACCTGCTAAAACATACGTTGAATTCACTAACAATATGACCTTTTTAGCATTTTACCAAGTTAAAAAGTATAAAGTCAACGGTTTAAAATATTAATTACTTATATGTTTCAAATATCTTATCAAATATAACAAGTATAGTAGGTTAAAGCATGTATTTTTCGTGTGAAAAATTCAATCTGAACCTAACCTTTTTTTGAAGCCATGAACCTAACATATTTAATTAAACAGGTTAGGCATATTAACCTGTTTAATTAAACATGTCAAAGTTTTTGACATAAGACACCTTAAATTATTTTGTATATGCTTCGTGTCGTGTTGTCATATCATGTCAACTTCTATCACCCTATATTCCCAAACCCAAACTCCCCCTTCACAATCATTTTCATTCATCCAAATTTAAGGGAAGGTGGGAAAAATACTTTTATAGTCAACCGAGTACTTAGCACATAAGTTGAATGAAGAAAAATTGAGCAATATTCAAAATTAGAATTTGTTTGTTTACCTTCAAGGCCAAACAATTTGCCACCCTTGTTACCGTAGATAAGGCCTTGAATTTTGACAAGAGAATAATCATCAACATTTGGGCCAGTCTCTTTGGCTCCTTGTTTGTAGGGTTTAAGGCTACGCCCTTTCATGAATTCAGCAGAAGCCATCCCTGCGAACGCAAATGCCACAACTGCAACCAAGAAGAACTTTGATGCAGCCATTTTTTGCCTTTTTTTTTTTGGCTAAGTTTTTGCCCCAAAAGAAAAACTACTGAATGTTTTTTAGTTTTTGATAGTGCTCGTATCTTCCTCAATGTCGCCCTTTTATATATCTGTGCAGTAGTATCTATATAAGAAATTTAAAATGGAAAATTAAAAAAAAAAAAAGTGGGGGAAAGGAAATGTATTAGGGTGTTTGAACAAGTGCATAAGGAAGAACTTGGGAGCACGTTTGCTGGCCATGCTAGAAAAGGATTTGGCAGCCACTAATTATGTATCTACGTCAACCTGTTTCTAATCAGAGTAAAACAATAATACTTCATCCACTCCATTATTAATTATTATTTTATTAATTAACACGATTTTCTATATCATTTTTTATTGATTAATTTTTAAAATAATATTTTATTGACCATTGTAAAATTATATTTTTAGGATAATATTTTTTATCATGAATATAATTATAATAATGTCATATAACAAGTCATTATATATGTCGATAAATTTATAGTAAAAATTTTTAAGTTTATTTGAACAATTTCAAAAAACGACAATTAATTTGAAATAGAAGAAATATTAATTAATTTGGTGAATTTCCGACAAACATAAAATAAAATAAAAACTTGTCAACTAAGAGTGGAAAGTTTCTCAAAAAAAAAATTGAATAAATAAGAATTTATAGTATGTGGTTTGCCACGAAAGTTTGGGTTATGTTCTCCACCAATCTGGTCGGTCATCATAAAGAACATTCTAATTAAGTTCTGATTCTAGCTGAACTTTCTTCGATATTTATCTAGTTTCTTTTTTTGGATTATTGGATTATAATATACTCTAATAAATTACTGAACTTTTTTTTTGCACTCTGATACACTGAACTTTAAAGGTATTGGACAATAATGCACTTGGAAAAATTCTGGTGGTGGTTGACATGATGACGGCTCTACTTTTAAGTGTCGTTTTTCATTTTTTCCATAAAAAAATATATGTCATCATACTTATGTGTATTTTCTTCAAGACAAAAATCTTTTCTGAAAAAAAAAGGAAAAACGACACCTCAAAGTAGGACCGCTACCACGTCAACCACCACTGGAATTGTTCTGAATGCATTATTGTTCAATACCTCAAAGTTCAGCGTATTAAAGTCCAAAAAAAAGTTCAGTACATTATTGTCCAATACCCCTAAAGTTCGTTATATTAGCATTCAAATATCCTTTTTTTATGAAAATTAGTTTTGTACTTAGTCAGATGAAATTGTTATTGTGTATTTTTTTTAACTTGATACTTAAATTTATGAGATTAAAATTTTCAAGTCCTGTTCTTTTCTAATATATGATAATTTCATGCTATTTATTCATTCTTACACAATCTTTGCTATCTTAATTACACCTTCCCAGACTATCTTATCTACCTTACATAATAATTATTTAAAAATTAATTTATATATTTAATAGGTAATCTGATTGATGTTATTAACCTTATTAGTAATAACCATTTGGGCAACTTAAATCGACGTCCATATCTTAGGATCGTAGATAAAGTCGAGGAAAGCATTACTCCTGTAGGAACCCAAGAGGGGGTGAATTTGACAAATAAACTCTACACACTAGGTAAGAATGTTAGAGCAAATTTTCTTGGTTTCAAACTAAGGAGCAAAACATAGTGTAATTGAAATACCTCATTATATTTATATCAATCAAAGAACAAGTTACACTTAAGAATCAAAACAAGAAGTAACAGCTCGAAGACAGTTATTGATAAGTTCACTGACCAAGACTGAAGGTCCTTGAGAGTCGGCTACAAATAAGGATCGTTGTAGGAAAAACCCTAGCGGCGATTGAGAACATGATGGATTACATTGAAGCACAAACTCACAAAGTCTTCGTCCGTCAAGACTCTGCTACACACCAGCTCACCAACATGCTTGAACACTCACCAAGGTCCTCAACTATACATTCACCAAAGGTCCTTCACTGGCTACTTCACTAGTAGAATTGGTGCCCAAAAACGTCTGTAATTTGGCGTCTGTTAAAAAGTCAGACGCTAAATCTAATAAACAGAATTTTAAAAAAAAATTAATCTAAAAATGGCGTCTCTTTGCTGTAAAGAGACGCCGAAGTTATGTAGAATTCAAATCCCCACTTTTCCGTTTGTGTCAGGTTAGATTTCATTTTTTTTTTAATAATTTGGCAAAGTCGGTGTCTCTTTTGGCCGGGAACAGATGCCAAAATGGAACGACGTCTGTTCCCGGCGAAAAGAGACGCCGATATTGCCAATACAATTAAAAAAAACTGAGCCTGCAAAAGCGCAGACCTTGACTGCCGAAACATAATTTGGGCCAAATAGGGCGTCTGTTTGAGGTCCAACAGACGCCGATTATCTTTAAAACGGTAAAAAAAATTTCAGTGATTCATTTGCCTGCGGCGCCATCGACGAGAAGAAGGAGAAAGCAAGAAGAAGGAGAAGACGAAGAAGGAGAAACACCGGCGTTCAACAAAAAAAAAACAGGTAATTTTTGTTTCAGATCTGTTATAATTTGTTTATTGTTGTGAAAAGTTTGAAAATTTGTATGAATTTGATTAAAATATGATGAAAAACGAAAAATTTGAATATTTGTAGTGTTGTTTTTTTTTTTGTTGAGTATAATTTTAGATCTAATTTAGTTGAGTGCGTATAAGTTGAAAAATTGAGCAGTTTTAGTTATTTGTATGATTGTAATATATTTTGGATGTTGTATTCGAATATTATTTGTGAAATTAGGGCTCGTAATGTATTGTTTGTATGTTTTAGTTTGAGTTTAATTAATTGTGTGTATGTTTATGTTTATGTTTATGTTTAAGTTTTAGTTTTAATTTATAATGTTGTGATGTATATAAGTAAATATGTTTAGGTTGAGCATAATGTTGAATTTTATATGTTTTGAAGTAAATTTAAATATGAATTATTATATTTATTGTTCCAAAAGAATATATATATTAATGCATGTAAAATTTGTTTAACTTTGAGCATTATGATAAACGTTAGTATATATGTAATATATATGAATTTTGAATGTTTTGTATGTTCTAAATTTGTGGGAAATTATAATGTGTTTTGGTTGAGTAAAAATATGTTATATTTTAGGATGGTTTTTAGGAAATTTAAAAACTATTTAATTAGTTAGCAATATACAATTAGCTAGGAATACATATTTAGTTTGTATATAAACTATTATTCAATTTTGGTTGAATTTATAATTTAATTTGTTTAGTTAATAAGTTAATAATATTAAAAAAATTATTGTATATAAACTATTATTTAATTTGTACGTATACGTACGTAGTAAGTTTAATTATAAACTATTTATAATTGTTTAGTTTAGTTAATAAGTTTATAAGAATTAGTTGTCATAAAAGGAGGTTGAGTTTGGATGATTTTGGTTGTTATTAATTAGTAAGTGAGTTAGCCTTTAACGTTGGTTGTGCGCGGAAATTTGTTGCTAATCCAACCTAAGTGCTAATTTAATTACTCATAACTCCAAATGAAGACATAAATTATGTAAATAATTATGTCACGTACATCCATTTACTTACGTAAGTACTCAACAACCAGTAGCTACATAATTAGTGAATAGGATATATATATATATATATATATATATATATATATATATATATATATATATATATATATATATATATATGTATATATATATATATATATGTATATATATATATGTATATATATATATATGTCATAAAAAGAGGTTGAATTTGGATCCTGTTAGTGTCCAACGAGTATGTGTTTCGTGATCTGATAATCTATGGCTGAAAGGGACTTGCATGAGGCGTGTTGACTCTCCTTTATTCGTCTGGTTCCCAAAAAGCAGCGCAATTTTCCTAAGTGAAGTTGCACGAGGTCTATACAGTGCACTGGGAGTTAGAAGCGTCTCAGATTCGATACAATGGAGTGTTTCTATTGCGCAGATTGAGGGGTAGCAAGACAAGGTGGGTTTGAAAGAGAAGTTCATAGTAAAAGGTCTAATATATAGAAATTCAACACCATTTCTATTTCAAGTTGACTTCATTTCCGAACACCACGGACACTCAATTGGATCAGATGATTGAAGCAAAGTTTGCTCAATGGTTTTATCAGCTATCTGTGAGTAAAACAATCATTTACATAATTTCAATTTTGACCATATTTAAACAAAACTTAAGCCATTCAACATCTAACAGGTACTCCAAATGTAGGAAAATTGGGAAGCCTTTCGGCTTTACGAAGATGAGCGTCATGAACACCTTTATCAGTTAGCCCAAATGTCTTCCCCTAAAGAGATGGATCACGCAGACCTCGGGCCCGTGGTGGGTCTAGACCGAATGCGAGGGGTGGTTCATCATCGGCCCCACAGACTCCATACATTTCCCAGTTTGATCCTGGCCATGAAGCTGCTTCTCAACCTGAGGGGAACAACTACGACTTCTTTTCACAGCTAGACCCATCCACTCTGGAGCTCATGCCGTTCTTTGCGAGTAGTACTGTGCCAGTAGGGAACGAGAAGATGGGCCGGTTTTATGCCCAGGTGCTTCAGGGGGGCCAAACTGATGATGGGGGTGACCAAACTGATGTTGGGGGTGCCCAAACTGAAGGGGATGGAACCCATGCCGAACAGGGGGGCCGCAGACTGAAGGGGAAGGCGACACTACCTAAACGTCGGGGAACGATATCACCGAACGATATCGAATTCAACTGGACGTTCGGGCGGACGCTCAAAAGACGTCGGATGGGAGGTTCATCATTAGACCTTTTAATGGCACGTGAGTTCTAGAGACGAGTTCTGGAGACGAGTTCTGGTTGGACAAACAACTGCAAAGTCGGGGACACGTCGTGGGCATGGGGGTTGTGGGGGAAGCTATGAAGACGTAATTCCCCCACATCTCATCGAGGAGACGTCCACGACGTCGTAATAACACCGATAGCGTCGACATCCGAGCCTCTATTACGGAGTTCAACAGAGAGCTTCAGCGTCGACTCGAGGAAGAAAGGCAACAACGCGAACAAGATAAGTGCATACTGCAGGAACAATTCCAGAGACAAATAGAGGAACAACAGCGCCGATCTGACGCAGCCATGGAGGAAAAGGTGAGGCAACAAGTAATGCAACAAATGTTGCAAATGCAAAGAATGTTCCAGCAGCAAGCAAGTCAGAGCTGGCAAGCCCCTTTCCTCGCTAGATCTTCCTCTGGAAGTCAAGTGCCATACACTGGACAACCTCCTCCACTGCCGGCCTGCCGCCGCAGTACTTCTCGCCGGACCCCCGTCTCTCAAACCCCACAACCTCAGCCCACCATTCCTCCCGAGGACTCGTTATATGCTTATCCAGGTAAGCATATTTTTTCCATAAACACAAAATTAAATTACTAATTACACGTTCCAATAATTACTTAATTCATTTTGATTGTATTTCATACCTTTCCAAATTGTCGTTGTATCCCAGGAGGCCAATACCTATTCCATAGCCTCGAAGAATTGACACAACGCCAGCATCAGGGTGATGATGGCAACGATGAGGAGGAGAGCGAAAGTGATGATGACGATGCCGCCGTGTGACATTAATCGATCATTTTGATTATGTTTATATTTTACATTGTATGAACATTTAAACTCTTTCTTAATTACATTCGTACTTATTAGCTAGTACATTTAATCCAAATATCGAAATATTTTTCATTATGTTTGTGCACATACGTACAAATTAATTAACTTAATTAACATATATATATATATATATATATATATAAAATAACGCGTACGTACACATGAGAATAATTGTAATGAACAACATAATCGACAATGAAACATATATATATATATATATATTAAATTATCTACCTAGAAAAAATTAGAATATAATTAACAATAATAATAATTAATAATTAACTATACCTAAAAAATATATATACATATATACATCATAATTAGTTATAACTAAAATTAAGAATATATAATAGTAATAGTATCAATAATAATAATAGTATCAATAATAATAATAATAATAATATTAATTATATAATATATATATTAGCGCGCTATATAGCCACACCATCGAAAATTTTCAAAAAATTTAGCCAAATTCGGCGTCTGTTTTGCCGCTAAACAGACGCCCAAATTATTGAAAGTGAAATTGGCGTCTGTTTGACGGCAAAACAGACGTCATTTTTGCCTACCTATATAAACCAAAGCCCTCAAACTTCCCTCCGAATTTTTTCCCTCCCATCTCCATTTCATTTCTCTCATCTTCTCTCATCAATTCTCTCATTTCCCCTAACCTTCAAAACACCTCAAATCCATCCAAGATTGATGAATTGAAAATTTTACAATTGAAGATTGAACATTGGAGAGTGAAGATTGAAGATACAAGATTGAAGCTTGAAAAATCAAGATTGAAAAATATTGAAGTCATATATTAATTGTAATTTAGGTTTTTATTTTGTTTGTATCATTTAAGTTAGTAAAAATCATCATTAATAAAGTTGTATTATATTTTTTTTATTTGTTAAAATATATATTCATTATCATTTTGTTGTTGTTATTTCTATAAAATGCATATATATATATATATATATATATATATATATATATATATATATATATATGTATATATGAAATTGTACATACATGAATTGGAAATATATCATTTATTATTATATAAAATGTATTTATTTTCATTATTTTCATTATTAATGTCTCCACAATTCTATTAAACAATTTAATTACAAATACAAAATTTTAATTTTTACGCTTTATTTTATAATTAGAACCCTCAAAATATACTATTTATTCTAATTATTAAATTGAAATTCACGTTTTTTTAATTTCTGTAAACCAAAATCGGCGTCTGTCAGGGATAAAACAGACGCCATTTCTGCAGCAGAAACGGCGTCTGTTTCATGCCAGACAGACGCCGATTTTGGTCTGACACAACCCTCGTAGTCTACAATAATTTTGGCGTCTGATTCAATCAGACGCCATTTACAGACGCTTTTTTCTAAATGGCGTACTAGGTTTTGGCGTTCGTTTTAATCAGACGCCAAAACCATTTTGGCTTCTGTTTACACCCGTATCATACGCCAATTCCAGACGCTTATGGGTATGTATTCTACTAGAGCTTTCACTGGAACCATTGGTTACACATTCAGAAATCCTCACGATTTCCTACTCTGCGATTACTTCCGTGGAATCGCCTATGTCTTCAATCTTCAAGTGTTCTATTTATATTAGTGGCTTGGTCGTTGTTTGCTCTCTGCTTCACTTTCCTTGTTAGCTTCTGATTTGCTTTCCTTCTTTTTGGAGATTTCTCAATCTTCTCTTCCTTCCATTTTTCTTGTCAATTTGTTTCCTGCAAAATCGTCAATATATTTGATTAGATTAGATAGAAATATGGAGAGAAATATTGGATATTAATTTTCCAAAAAACTTCCCTGTTTTGATTGCTCTTTTGTCTTTCATTAAAACCTCGTATAAGGTCCTTCGTAGATATGCAGGTAAAGGACCTTGACCTTTATTCCAACAGTTCCATTGATGAACAAAGGCAGATGGGGATTGAGGGAACCTTACAATTGCCTGTGTTTAGTGTGTGGCTTTTGATCTGGGGTGGGATTTGAAAAAAGTAGGACAATTTTTACTCGTTCATCTATATATGGTGGTATGTGGATAGAGTGATTTGAACTGCATGGGCAATGTACTACGAATAGCCATATATGCAAGATTTTGTGAAATAGATAGACCAAATGAGCTAAGGCTAGATGAGTAACTTTGCTAGCAATTTTTAGCAGTCTTGAACTAGTAAACGTCAGGTACAAACTTCGATTGCCATGATTTATCCCATTACAAAATGAATGAATTAACTGTTGCTACTGAGTATTTCAGAAACAAACTCGATAAAGGAGAAGTGAACAATGATAAGCTCACCAAGGAGGCAGGAGGCTGGTGACCACTTATCTTCTTTCGAACGTCGCACTAGCTGAAGTGGAGTTAATGTCACAATATGAATCGGAATTGGAATTAGGGGAAGGAGTCCTTGACCTGCAACAGATTGAGGAGGATTTATTCAATCACATAGTTTAGGCTCCTAGAATATGGAACCCCAGGGACTTTCTATTTGATTGTATCGAAAGGCCCACTGAATTAGGATTTCCCTACTGGGCCGGGTCATTTCGGGGCAAGCGGATAATTTATGATGAGCTTCAAGAGAATGATTCGGAGTTCTTGCAGAGTGGAACCGTGCAGTGGTACTCTCTCTATTCTTTTTTATCTGTCATTTTCAGTGTCAATCTTTAATCAATAATTTCTAATATAAAATTTTTATAAAAAATTATAATATTATAATTTTTAAATAGTATTTTTTATTACAAATCTAATGATATCAATTTTGTATAATGAATCTTTACACAAATTAAGATATTAACGGTCAAAGTTTTTAACACAATTTCCAAGGTGACAGATAAATAAAAACGGAGGTAGTAGATAACAATCTTTCCATAGTTGAAACCCAATTTGCAACGCCTTCTTTGTGTGTGGCGGGGACAAATGGTGGTAATTTAGACCTGTCAATCTTTGAACCCGGCCGAAATTTTGGGTTTTGACTTTTGAACAAGATTTTTCTCGACCCGAACCCGGAAAACTCGCAAATTAGCGGGTCAAACCCGACCCGCCTGTTTGACCCGAAAGCTTTATTTTTTACGTTCAAATATATTAGAATTTGTGACTTTTCGTTGGAATTCATGACTATTAAACTATAACCGCAACTCATTCATATGTTATTTTTCTAATTTAAGTTGAAATATTTACAATAATATATAGATACTAGAAGATAATCATATTTTATTACGTATATTGCACCAAAAATAATATTTAAAGACAAATTTTTTAAAAGAAAAAGCGGAAAAAGGTCGCAATCATAACTCGTTGGGTTGACCCAAAACCGAAATACATCGTCCGTATTTACCCGAACCCAAAATACACACGACCCATATTCACCCGATCCCGCTATACTACCGACCCATAACCCGTCCGCCCAAATTGACAGGTCTAGGTGGTATACTCTTTGGTGCTAGAAAAGCCATCGTCGCCCAGCAAAAATTAGAATTCGAAAACGAGGGATTGAAATTTGAGGTGGTGGTGAATTAAATGAAGAATGGGTGGGGGTAGGAAGCAGGTGAGAGCGTATCACACTAGTTTCTCTCATTAAAAAGGTAAGTAGTGAGTATGTAATGATGACTATATAATAATAATAATAATAATAATAATAATAATAATAATAATAATAATAATAATAATAATAATATAATAATAATAATAACATAATAATAATAATCACATAATAATAACAATAATAATAATAATAATAATAATCATAACAATAATAATAATAATTATAATAATAATTATAACATTAATACTAATAATAATAATAACCACACATGATATTCCCAATATACCCTTGTTAGTCCCTCAACGGTCCTACGAGCTCATGTGTTAGGAAAATAATCCCAAACGAAAATTTAACAATTAACGGAGTCAAACCTAATTTACTAATGACGTCATGGTCAACATCTTTGGATTTTTTTCGGGGTTTTACATCATTACCCCCTTAAAAGAAGTTTCGTTCTCGAAACTTAAACTCAACTCCGACGGTCTGTCAAATGGGACTAACGGTAGCTCTAACCAAAAACTCGGGGTTTTACATCATTACCCACTTAAAAGAGTTTCGTCCTCGAAACTCGGCGCACCTGACGTGTCGAATATGTGTGGATGCCTCGATCCTATATCCTCCATGGCTTCCGAGATGGCTTCTGTTGTGGTATGTACCATTTCCTGGAAGGACATCTGTGAATTAGCTTCTCTCAGCAATCTAGAATCTCTTGCGGCTGCTCCTTGTAGGTCTAGTCCACTTAGCCTCCGAATTTTCATCAGAGATCTTCTCTCAGCCTCCGAATTCTCATTGGAGGTCTTCTTCTGGTTCCAGGCCCTCCTCGGAACTATATTCCGTACCCACCTCGGGTTTTTAAGTCTTTCAAAGGAGCTAGAGTCTCGGGCTCATAGCAAAGGCAACGATATACAATCCAACATATGAAAAAAAATAATAATAATCAGGCACGCACTTGCAACATATAAGAAATCCAAGAAACAGATAAACATTCCATACCCCCATCCTACACTCATCACTCCGAACGTAGCATCTTAAGGTCTAACTAAACCTAAGGGACACTTAGGAGCTACCAGGTCGCAACCCAGAGCTCTGATACCATTCTGTAACGCCCCGGAATTTCAATTATAGAAAAGTCAAAGTCAAACTAACGTTAACAGACAAAATTTAGCGGAAGACTCAAACTCTTATTGGGCGTCACTGCCGTATCCCCGAAGGAATACAAGGCGAGAAGGAAAACTACAATTGTCTGTCAACGGCAAACCAACTAACAAACTCATACTTAGAAATAAACCTCAAAACTAACTGCAAGTCTTTAAAAAAAAGAAGCATAACATATTTAACGACTTCTAGACATGTCGTCCTCACTTCTAATTCTCGTCCCCAGCATGATTTAACATTAGCACTTCAAACATAAATTTACAAACATCAATTAATCACATGCATGAATTATCAACGAACCTGACATTACTCAATCAAGGCATATGGATGCTCAAGACTCATATGGCACCCGACTCACACACACCTTAATTTATCTAATTTACTCTCAGATTATACTGACCAATACATACCAAGCAAAGACTCGACCAATAACGCAACCAACAACATGCACAGGGCACGACAAGAACATGGTATGAATCAAGAACATAGCAAGAATCAAGGGAGGGCTGAAATTTGGGTAAGAGGGTTACGCACAGTGGTGGTGTCGGGATTCGGCTACGAGCAACAATGGCAGTAGTACACAGTAGTAGTAGTCGAGACAGGGTCGACAACCGCAGGACAAGGAAGTAGCCTCTATTTCGTGTCGGACCAACAGCGGTGGCGATTGGCGTCCGTTGGCGGCTGGTGCGTCTGGGTTCCGCGAACAGCGGTGCTGGCGGCGGATCGGCTGGGTGGTGACGACGAGGGACGGCAGAGAGGGAGTAAGAGAAGGAGAAGGACGGGAGAGAGAAGAATAGGGGGAAGCTGCGTAGGGTTGTATTTGTGTTTGTGCTAGGTTTAGTCATTTAATTAACTTCTAATCTCCTCCTAAGCTAATCTTAATCCTAATCTAACCTCAAAGATCTCGTTTAACTAACTGCACTTCTACTCCCTTCCAAACTCTAATCAAAATAAACTTGCTTCTACCCATACTAATAGATAAAGATAATATTAATAATCACACTAATAACAAACTACCACTAATACTACTATTTCTAATAAAAACAAGCCTACTAATACTAATCCAAAGCTAATAGAGATAATAACATCACATAACAATAATACTCCCAATTATACACGTAGCAAATATAATAATAATAATAATAATAATAATAATAACATAATAATAATAATAATCACATAATAATAACAATAATAATAATAATAATAATCATAACAATAATAATAATCATAACAATAATAATAATAATAATAACATTAATACTAATAATAATAATAACCACACATGATATTCCCAATATACCCTTGTTAGTCCCTCAACGGTCCTACGAGCTCAAGTGTCAGGAAAATAGTCCCAAACGAAAATTTAACAATTAACGGAGTCAAACCTAATTTAATAACGACGTCACGGTCAACATCTTTGGATTTTTTTCGGGGTTTTACATAAAATATTAAGGTTTCATACAAAATTTAATGTAAGTACGACGGGGCGTCTAAAGTGTCTTTTTTTCTCTCCCCTAACCCTAGAAGCAACGGCGATTAAGGCTCGTGCGGAGGAGTGTTCCCCACGCTACCGGCGATAGGGGTTTTTGAAGCGACTCCGACCTAGCACCTGCAGTCAGGAAACAATTGTGATTCTGATAGTAGTGCTACAATGGAGATGGCGATTGAACAGGCGTTTAGGAAGATGAAGTTGACAGAGGAAGAAGAAGAGATAGTTGTGGATTGTGATGGTGACGAGGACGTAGAGAAGGCGGAGCAGTTAGCCTTAAGTCTGCTTGGGAAACTGCATACAACACATTCCTTCAACATGAAGCGATGAAAGCGACCCTTAAAAACATATGGCGGCTGGGAAAGGGTATGGTGATCAAGGAAATGGATAAAAACCTATTTTTGTTCCAGTTCTTTTCAAAAGCAGATAAATTGGCGGTAATGATGGAGGCCCCCTGGACTTTTGATGGGCATGCGCTATTGTTGAAGGAACTGGGTGGAACAGAAAAGTATTCAGAGGTAGTGTTTGATACGATACGTTTCTGAGTGAAAGTTCGGACATCCCGGCAATCAAGCAGACTAAAGGGTTTGCTGAGAACATGGCGAAGACAATGGGGAGGTTTGTATGTGTTGATGAGAGCAACCTGATAAGTATAGACAAATCTCTGAACTTTTGTGTGGACTTAGCTCTTAACAAACCACTTCGACGCGGGATCAAGGCAAAAATAGCGGGGAAAGAGATGTGTTTGAATGTGAAATATGTCAAACTGCCAGATTTTTGCTTTGGGTGCGGCAAGTTGGGGCATATATACAAAGGGTGCGAGGATTACGATGATGAGACAGTTGAATCTGATCTACCATACAATATCAATTTGAAGGCATCCCCTCTAAGAAGCAAACGCAGAGGAAGAGAAGGAGAAAAGGAGGAGGAAGTTCGATTAATCCAAGCATACAAGGAGGAGAGGAAGAACAAGAATGCAAAGAAAAAACTAAGATTTGACCCGGGAGGGATAGAAAAGGGGGGAGCCCCGATGAACGTTGACGATCAACAAACTCTGGGGCTGGGGTCTGATGCCTTCAAAAGGAAGAAGCCAGAAGGAGAAAGTGATGGATGGGATATTCAGAGGACAACCATGGAGACGACGGCAGGTGCAAGGCACCGCCGCCAACGCCATGAGTATCCTATGCTTAAACTGCCGAGGATTGGGCAGTCCTCAGGCAGTGAAGGATCTCCGGAGACTTCTGGGGATTCAGAAGCCCAGCTTGGCTTTTCTCTCGGAAACTAAGCTTAGTGCAAGAGAGGCGATGGGGGTGTTAGATTCAATGACGGGGTTTCGGGGGTGGCAGTAGACAGTAGAGGACGCTCGGGAGGTGTGGCGCTATGGTGGAAGGAAGAAGTGGATGTAATAGTCCTCTCAATGTCCATTAACCATATTGATGCACAAGTTAAGTGGATAAACAAAGAGGACCTCTGGAGGTTCACAGGCATATATGGCTACCTGGAGACTGCAAATAAACTCAAAACCTGTAAAATAATCAAAGACCTCAAGTCACACTCGGATCTACCATGGCTGTTGGGGGGGATCTCAATGAGATTCTGTATCATTATGAGAAACTAGGTGGCCCGATGAAATCAGATTCGATTCTGGAGGCTGTCCGAGCAACACTAGACGAGTGTGGCCTCATGGATATGGGATTCTCAGGCCATAAATACACATGGTGGAACGGGCAGGAGGGGGAAGGCTCGGTGGAGGAAGTTTTAGATCGCTTTTGTGCCCAAGTATCATTGGTATCCCTTTTTTCGGAAGCTAAGGTTTTTCACGTAGACGATGATATCTCTGATCATCTATCCATCGTTTTGAAATGTTTTGGCACACGCCAGCACAGGAGACGAAAAAAGCAGCGACGGTTTGAGGTGATGTGGACGCTAGATGAGAGATGCCAAGATACGATGAGGAATGCTTGGGGAGTTCCAACTAGTGGAGACAGCGTCCAAAGATTCCTGTGGAAAATCAACAACTGCATGACGCAACTCCTAGAATGGAACAGGACTGATTTTGGCAATGTGCAGCAGGAAATTTGAAAGACCACAAATGCGATCGAGCTGTCTAATGACCCGGTTGTTCGGAAGAGATTATTGGGGGATCTAAGAAACTGGAGACAGAAGGAGGAGATTATGTGGTGGCAGCGTTCTAGGGTACAGTACCTTATGCACGGGGACCAGAATACCAGTTGGTTTTATCAAAAGGCAAACGACAGGAAAAAGACAAACTACATTGACACGTTAAAGGACACCACCGGCAGAGTATGCACGAACCTTGAAGAGATTCAAGACATCATTCTAACATACTTTGCATGCCTTTTCACAACGGAGAACCCTCAGGAATGCAATGAGTTGCTTAATCTGGTGGAACCCAAAGTGGGGGAAGAAATGAACACGGAACTGTGCAAACCGTATTCGAAAGAGGAAGTAGCCGAAGCTCTGAAAATGATGCATTCGAATAAAGCCCCGGGACCAGATGGAATGAATCCATATTTTTTCCAGAAGTTCTAGGACGATGTCGGAGATGATGTATCCGAAGCGGTTCTAGATGTGCTGAACGGTAATGCCAATCCGAAGGGTATGAATCATACTCATATAGCACTGATTCCGAAGAAAAGCAGACCGGAAGAGATAGGTGACTACCGCCCAATTAGTCTCTGCAATGTGACATATAAATTCATCACTAAGGTGATTACGAACTGCCTCAAATCACTTCTACCGTCCATTATCTCCCCCAATCAGAGCGCGTTTACACCGGGGCGCATGATTACAGACAACATGATCATCGCTCATGAAATTTTCCACTCAATGCGGGGAAGCCAAGCGACAAGTTGGAGTATGGCGATCAAATTAGATATGGCAAAGGCATATGACAAAGTTGAGTGGTCTTTCTTGCGACGAATCCTCCTCAAATTGGGGTTCAGAGAAATGTGGGTCAACGTGGTCATGTCATGTGCCGAAACCGCAACTTTCTCGTTCATTGTTAATGGGGAACCTTGTGGGCACGTCAAACCGAGTCGAGGGCTGAGACAGGGCGACCCACTGTCGCCATACCTTTTCTTACTTCTAACAGAGGCACTGTCGTGCCTATTGGAGAAAGCGAATCAAAATGGAGATTTATCAAGCTACAAAGTATGCCGAGGGGCACCAGCGATCTCGCACCTCCTTTTTGTCGATGACTCACTGGTGTTTGCTAAAGCAACTGTTGAGCAAGCCACTACGCTGAGAGAGCTCCTTCAGCAGTATGAGGCCGCAAAGAAGATGAGCCAGCAAAGAAGGGATGAGATTCTCATTATTCTAGACATGAAGGAAGTTTTGGCCCACGATAAATACCTTGGGCTACCGACCCATATCGGCCATTCGAAGAGGAAAGCTTTTGCTGGAATAAAAGATCGCATAATTAAAAAGGTCGGAGGGTGGATGGGAAGACACTTGTCTTGGGCGGGTAAGGAAGTCCTTGTGAAGGCGGTGGCCCAGGCGATACCCATCTATGCGATGAGCATTTTCCGGCTCCCGGATTCTTTTTGTGGAGATTTGCAAGCGGCCATCACTAGATACTGGTGGGGAGCCAAAGAAGGTCGACGGAAAATCCATTGGGTTAGTAGGAGCAGACTGTGTGAGAGCAAAAGTCAAGGAGGGATGGGTTTCCGGGATCTTGCGGACTTCAACGATGCCCTTTTAGCTCGGCAGATATGGAGACTTATGCATAACCAAGACTCACTGGCGTATGTAATTCTAAAAGCCAAGTATTTCCCTCGGAGTGGAATCATGGATGTCGGCGTCCCGTCCAATGCGATCTATCTTTGGAAGAGTTTAAGTGGGACGAGGTGGGTGGTGGAGAAGGGGACGCGGTGGATTGTAGGAGATGGATACTCCCTCAATTTGTGGGAGTCGAAATGGATACCGAGACCCACTTCATTCAAAGTCATAACACCGAAAAAAATGGAGTACTCGCTAATTAGAGTGGGGGACTTGATTAACCGGGACAAAGGTGTTTGGAGGGATGACATGCTAGAAAGGATGATGCTCAAGCCGGATATTGACTCGATCAAATCAATTCCCCTGTGTACGTTGTGGCCTCGAGATAGGCTCATTTGGCACTATGCTACTGACGGGGAGTTGTCTGTAAAAAGCGCTTACAGAGCAATTAGGGAATGGAAACAAGTATCTCAGCCATTGACAAGTCTCAATCAAGCTGCAGACAGGATTTGGAAGGCAATGTAGAGTTTGAATGTACCACCAAGAATTAAGCAATTCGTGTGGCGTGCTGCTGCTAACGTATTACCAACAAGCTCCAACATAGCAAGGAGGGTTACAACGATACAAGAGCACTGCATATGGTGCGGGGAAGATGAAGAGACACCAATGCATGCTCTTTTCCATTGCAGTCACGCCAGGAGCATTTAGATTCACAGCGGCTTTAGCCAGGATCTATGGGGGGGGGCTCCAGCAGGGTCAGTTCAGGACATACTAATGAAAGCAAAAGAGGATGTGGGGGAGATGTGGGAGGTGTTTGTTGGAATTATTTAGGGAATATGGCAGAATAGAAATGCCCGATTGCACGGGAAGAAACCACGCACACCGGTAGGAGTGGTTCAGCAGGCGAAGAGCTCGATACATGAATTCCAGCAAAACAGAAGGAAGGTGGAGGCCCACAACAAAACTTCGACGCAGTGGCAGGGGCCAGCTCCGGGGATGACGAAGATAAATTTCGACGAAGCAAAACTGGGCGAGTGGGGGTCGAGAATGGTAGCGGTAGGAAGAGATGAACAGGGAGCAGTGGTTTTCATGGGGCTCGAACAGCAGCTGGGATTTGGGGGGGATGGAACTCACATAAGCAAAAGCATGTCGATTAGCTCTGGAGATGGCCAAAGCAAATGGCCTGTCATTGATTGTGGTGGAAGGTGACTGCCAATCTCTCATTTCAAAGCTCAAGAAGAAAACGGTTCCCAACACAGAGCTAGGCTTTGAGATTTCAGAAATTTTAACTTTAGCATCCCAATTTAGTTTTTGCTCTTTTTCTTTTGTTAGTAGATTGGGTAACAGAGTGGCACACACTCTGGCCCATTTTCAACCTTTTGAGTTAAGAAGAAGGAGTTGGTTGTACGAAGGGCCAGACGTAATACATGAGCTGGCCTTGGAAGACATCTATTCTGAAGTGAATCAATAAGATTTCTGCTGGTGTTTCATCAAAAAAAATAAAAATAAATTAATGTAAGTACTATTGATTATTTCACAAAACATTTTGTAGATTTTTAGATATTCATTGTGAATTAAGTCAGATTTGCTTAAACATTCAAAACAGAGAAAGCATAATAATAACTAAGTGCTAAAGGGTTTGTTCTTTAAAAATTTGTGAAACACTCTCCTTAATAATGCGAAATAAACAAAACATAAAATGCTGGTTAATAAATTTTATATATTAAAAAAACTAAAAGCTAAAAAATTGTAAATACAAGAAAAAAGAAATCAACATTTAAACTTGTACCACACGAGCCTCAAACACATTACCAGTCATATTGATGTGTTTTTTTAGAATTTTTTTTTTAATTCTGGGTAATTTAGCCTGCTCACTGGGTCGTTATCTAGGGGCTTTACAGGCCGAGGAGGGGAGGTATCAAACTGTCCGTGACAACTGACAAGCATGATTTATCAACCCACAATTTCCACATAATAGGAAACTGTTGGGGAGATCCAAGGAGGGAGTCCACTTCAACCAATGCTCATGGTACACAAGTTAAGTGAGGTTCCATCTTATAACCAATAGGTGTTAAGAGAAGTAGCCCACTTAAATTATATACCATGTGCTTTCTTTTTACATTTTCGATGTGGAACATTTACTCATGGGTGAATCCTAACAGAAACTTTTATTTCCACTGAACTTCGATGGGAAGGTATGAAAGATGAAAATGGTTATTACTTCCCACTATGCTACTACTTCAATTCTTTGATGTTTATTTAGAATTAATGCAAACAATGGGTTTGTTCATTTTGCCCAGATTCTGCATATTTTAATAAGGGTGTTGGTTTTCATACAGAATTTGAGTGAATATACCAAATTAGATATGAAATCAACTAGAATTATGCTCTTTTGTAATGACCATCATTTATGATGCTTACATACTATGACATACTATGATGAGTTTTTTTGAAACCTATATACTATTATGAGTTTACATGACTTAAAAGTTAGCTATTAGTAGAAAAATATAGTATTGTCATAATATCAATAATTCTTCATGTTAAATAAGTTTAAATGAATTTGTTTCTTTCATTGGTATTTTATTTTTGCTTATATTGTAACTTGGAGAGAAATGTAATTTTCCAATTGAACCTTTGTTACATTGCTTGAGTCTATTTAATTATAATTTTCTATCCCAATAATATTACGATTAATTATAATTTTTCACTCATTTAAAATATTCAGATGTATATCAAAATGTTAAAACCATTTTAGCTAATTTTTGTTAACTTTTTAGATTAGTAAACTAGACTTGAAAACTTGTCTCTAATTTGCTATCAAAAATATAATTTACTATTATGATTCAAATAAATATATATTATATATTAGATAATTAATATAAAGTTATGTATTCTCATCAAGAATAAATATTATTATACTAGTGGTTTAAGAAAAAAGGTTGGATGAAAAATTATAATTAAATAGAAAACCTTTTAATAGTTTATTCTTATATAGTTTGTTAACTTTTTTATGAGTAGTAAAAATTAAACTTGTTAAATTCTAATTAAACACTTATTTTGAGAGATTATTAAATAACAAAGGTTATTGAAATATTTAAATGTTAGTATGAAACTCTCTACTTAACATGCTTTTAATTCATATATTCAATATATTTTAAATCTTTTTTAAGCACTTGAATTAAACTATTTGTAAGCATTTGAATTAGTTTGTTAAACATTTAAGTAGTTACTAATACTATATTCAATAGAATATTTATGTAGCTAATTATATCACCAATCTTATCTTACATGACATACTGCATGACGTGTCAAATGTCAATGATACCTTGTTTGTACTCAAACTTTAATATATTTTTTTTTATTGGAACTTTAATATATGTTATTTAGACACTTAAATGAATTTTGATATCTTTTATTAATTGATTCCAGAATAGAGTTGGAAGCAATGGGCCGGGCCGAACTAAAATGGGCTATGCGAGTTATTAGTATTTTTCACTAACCTTTTATTTTTATTAAAATTTTATCATAGTTGAATTTTTTTCAACTATGATAGGTGAAAGTTTCATACCATTAATTTATCAAAAATAAATTACTCCCTCCGTCCCAAAATATTTCTCCCCTTTGATTTAACACGCATTTTAAAAAAAAATAAATAAATAAATCTCAATTAACAATAAAATACTAATAATACCCTTAGTTTTATATTCAAAACTACTATTTATACTGTTTCCTCTCATATTTAAATACGTTTAAAATTCAAACTAAGGGTATTTTAGTAATTTCAATAAAATAAAAATTTCCATTTTAAGAAAGTGGACATAATTTTAGGACATCAAAAAATGAAATAGTAGACATATAATTTAGGACGAACGGAGTATATTCATTAAAAGAATTTATGTATCAATTAATAGTTTCAACAAATTACTTTTCATCGGCATATATTAATTTTGATCTTTTATGATAAAATCAATTTTACTGACACTTATTTTATTTTATTTTTTTCATTCATTTGTGCGAAGAAAAGTTGGCACAAGGTGGCTACATCATTACAGTACTCAATTCAATAATCATGATGGACAAGACCCCAATTTGCTTTTGCTTCTTCTTAAACAAGTAGGAAAATTAGGAAAATAAAATAATAGTATGATCATATTGTCCATGCAAGTTGCATCTTTTTGTGCAACAAATCGTAGCAAACGAAAATAATGATTTCTTACATAGATGCCGATTCATTGCACATTTGTATAATTTAATCACATCTGTTTTAAAGCCCCTAGGATTTGCAATGAGCCTATTTATTTATTTACTTTAGTTGTAACAAAAATGAAAAAAAAATGTCTATAACAACAATGTTTAATTAATTAGATTCAAATTAACGAAGTGGAAACTTCATATTCAAAGCTTGGGGGTCAACTTACGTCACGGCCTGAGACTTTGGAGGCTTTTATAGAATGGAAAATGGTCTCTCGTCTACATGGTGTTTCGTTTATGAGTTTTTCATATACATGGTCTCTCGGCTTCATGGTGTTTCGTTTATGAGTGTCTTAATTTACGTATTTGGGGTATAATCATGGACCGACCACATTACACTCGACATATACAAGATTGAAAAAGAGGTCATTTTACAAGTTGAATACACAACAAGAAAAATTACTTTGGGCAATAAAAAAATTTGTTGTCTTAGTCCAATTTTTGTTGCCCTTTAATATGGGACTACATAAAAAATTGTCATGATTTGGTAGTTTTATCATCGAAGCACAAAGTATAGGCTACAAATTAGTAAAAATGGTAGCACAATGTAGTTGTGGTGGGCAACATAATTTTTTTGTTGCCTTAGTACCCCTAGACAACCATTTTTCTTTAAATTGTTGCCCTATCTATATCAATTGCAACAAAAAAAAAAAATTGTTGCCACATATAATGTATTTAACTATAAAATTATTTGGTTACTCTATTTCTAATTAATGCAATAATAGATTTTTGATTGCCCAAACTACTCTAAATTTGTTGCCAAATATATTTTTCTTAAAACAATTTGTCCAACCAATAGCTCCATGCTTGGTCAAAGGATGTTCCATCTCGCTAAATATCTCTCTAAAATTAGAATGGACGGTAAATTTTTTGGTAATTTGCAAAAGAGGACATTGCCCTTTCAAATAGTTGATAACTCCATGAAAGAGCTTGATATATAAGATTTGGTTCTTCTTGCCAAAATTTACTTTGTGGGTTCTCATGTTCTGATGTTAAAAAAATTTATTAATTGAAGATACATTATATCAAGACATGAAACTTTTAGAAAAATTCGGCAAAATTATTGTATTTAAATCTCCTCTTGAAAATTTTCAAACAAATGCTCTAAGGGTGCATTTGATTGGTAAAAAATTTTGAGAAAATAATCAATTTTTCCGGATTGAGTACTTATTTTCCCATGTTTGAATGCATGTTAACCTTGGGAAAAACCTTACGCGAGGCCTACCACTTTTCACATTTTTCTAGGTAAAATTTCCCTTAGAGGGAGCTGGGAGAAATTTTTCCCAGACTAATCTTTCCCAAGAAAAACTTCCCTTGATAAACTTTACCCGGGAAAAATTTCTTTGGGTTCATACTAAATGCTCCCTAAATTAAACATAGGATTTATATGGCGCCTTACAACTTTAGACCAAAGACTAACTAACTGAGGCCCTATTCTTTTATTAGGTTGGTTCTAACTCTCCTAACTTATCATAACTTATATCCTAACTTATTCCAACCTATCCCAACCTAATACAATTGTCCAAAAAAACATCCACTCTAAAAACACAATTCCCCAAAAAAAATAACATATCCTAACTTATCATAACTTATCCAAACCTAACTATCCTAGGAATGATCATTACTTTTCCCCATTAAAGCGAATTATCTTGGGTCTAGGTTAGTAGCTAATTAGGGCTATTAGCCCCCCATGTATATGATATTACTTCGCCTGTTTTGGTGTAAAACTGTAGGGTGAGAAGCTTCCATGAACCAAAACTTGTTAAGGACTCCACACAAAAAGGTAATTAATTAGCAGAGGAAGACATTTTTGACAACTTGATCTCCATCAACATATTCTTTGTCAAGTTTAGACTATGTTGACCAACTAAATTCTATCCACAATACTACTACCTGGTTAATCACTACCTAGTACCTAACCGGTATTTTATGTATGTCATCAATACTAATTTAATTAGGCAAATTATAATTAATCTCATGTTGTATGATCATCTGTCACTAGGCTGGATTGATCAAATCTAATTTTATTTTGGATACAGAAATGTCTATATTTTCATAGGCTATGTGCATGAAATCAATAAAATATCAAATAAAATATTAGTACCTCTGTTTCATATTATTTGTCACCTTTGTAAATTATGCAGTCAAATTTATAAAATTTTAACCCGAAATTTGTCTATATATATATATATATATAGGGTTTTTGGCTCAAAATAATTCGAAGTCAGAGGTCATTGGCTTAAAATAATCCAAACTCACTTTTTGGCTGAAAATAATCCAAACTTTTAACCTATTTACTCGGACAACCGAAATCGATTTCCGGCGTCAAAATGCTTATTGGGTAGCCGAAGCACGTGTTTCTTTAATTGATTTTGGTTTTGAATTTATGCTGACTGGGGTCTACATAAGCTGACCAGTCAGCATTCTGACGTCGGAAATCAATTTCGGTTTAGTTCGAGTAAATAGGTTAAACGTTTGGATTATTTTCAGCCAAAAAGTGAGTTTGGATTATTTTCAGCCAATGACCTCCGACTTCGGATTATTTTGAGCCAAAAACCCATATATATATATATATATATATATATATATAATGATTTGTTAAATAAAATTACTAGCGCTAGACTTGTAATGAAAAACCTATCATAAAAATATAATATTACAATTGTTAATAAAATATTATATAAAAAATTATCAATTCAAGAATGGCATCGAAAATCATCACAATCAACAAAAGAACAAATAATATGAAACAGAAGGGAGTAGTAAAATATTGAATGACTTTGTTGAGACAAGCTCGTATATTGTTGCAACATATTAGGGTATTCATTCATCCAATGAAATGTTATTGTTCAGTGTGAATATTGGATCATTAACGTTTTCATTTATTGTCATCTTTATTTATTTTTATTATAGGCTTCTTAATTCTTATCATATTTTTGAAATAACTGAATGAAAGGTGCTTCGTGGGATTATACTGTCTGTGTGCTAAAATGCATATAGCTAAGATCCATACGTAGCTAAGATATATAAATGTTGTGAGCTTTTGTTATTTTGATTCACTTGAATCATTCTCTTCATATACCATGGTGTATAGAGGTAAGATTGCTTATATATGGATTCCCCAAACCTTACATAAGCGGGACTATACTGAAATATGTTGTATTTATTGTTGCACTGTGCTCATTTGTTGTCGCACTGATACATGTTATAAGTTTGGAATAATTTAAAAAAAAACAGCCTATATTTTGTAAATTTGCATTGGGCGTAATTGTTTATTTCAGTCAAACTTAAAAAATTAATAAAAGAAGAAAAATAAAAATTGTAATTATGGAGAATTGAACATATTTCTTTCAAACAAATACCAGCGGTGTTGCCCCTGATTGAAGTATGCATGATAGTTAGATAATAACAATAGTAGTTACAATCAGAAGAAGACAAACTAGGGCCCCGTTCTTTTATGTTTTAACGCACCCAAACGCAACGCAACTTACCGCAACATAACGCAAATTATCATTATTTTTTAACTGTTTCTAACGCAACTAAACGCAACGCAACGCAAACGCAACGGTTCATTGTGGTTACGATGCCCGTGCTGATTTTGAAGAACCCTTCTTTGAGGGTTCTAATGCACGATCTAAGAGGAAGAAGGGAATTTTGTGTTGAAGTCTAAATGGCTTCTTGTTAGCGATGTTACATGTAGGGTCGTTTTTGCAAAAGATCTAACGGTCCTAGCAAAAGGAAGAAAAAAGAGGGGTGTCTTGGTTGAGGAATCTTCGGAACTTCTTTTTGATAGTCAGGTGAAACCTACTCGGTGGATTGTGTACATAGTATGCCATAAAGTATTGTTTTCACTTCCCACCGAGGGGTTTTACGTTTTGGTGGTGCTCTGAAGTCTATGGAATCAATTGGTAGGATAAGAACATACTTCTCTACATGCTATGTAGACAATCCACTGATTTGGTTTCACCCAACTCAACCCGATGACCCAACATTTTTTTCAGAAAAATACAAACATATCTTTCTTAAAATAAAATCCGATACATGACAATATATAAAACTCGACCCAAAATTGACCCGACTTTTGAATACGTTTAATATAAAAAAAAAACTGTATATTTGAAAATTATTCTTAGTTTTAGGGTTGAAATCGATGCTCGGGCCTAGGGTACCCTAACTTGAAGTCGAGCCCAGATGGAAGGGGTCGAATACCTTTGACTCGACTGACCTGACCCGACCTTTGAGCATGTGTATTTGCAAATGGGAAAATAAAGGTTAAGGAAACATTTGGAAGCTAGAGTCTAGACTCTAGACTCTAGAGAAGTATCCTATACATTCTTGGCCACCACGAATGACCAAAGAATCAAGCAATGAGCAATCCAGTTAAAAAAGGCAAGGCAAAGCAAGTAAAAGGTAAACGGTCCAAAACCTTGCGTATGGGCTGTTTGCCACTCTCCCTTTCTCCAACCGCCATTATAAATACACCTCCTCTCCTCCCGCTCCCTTCATATCCATACTTATTTCCCAAACCCACTTCTCAATTCACTACTTTCCTTATCATCTACTCCATCCCCTACTTCTCATCATCACTGTCTACAATCAACCCCAAATCAACCTTCTTTGCTTCTTAATTAGTTCTTACAGCTAATTCATCCTCACCAAAATGTGTGGCGGTGCAATCTTAGCCGATCTCATCCCCAGAAAACAGAGTCTCGGGGATTCTGGGTCCGACTTCTGGCCGAATGCTTTCTTCTCTGCTGCCAATCAGTACTTCAACGAAGACCCTCTTCCTCCTAAACGCTCATTCACCTCTTCTGGTACGTTCATTGTCTTTCCCTTTCTGGGTTGTAATTGTGTGAGTTTGGTTTCACTGAGTAATTTCGTCGAACAGGTGGAGTGCAGTCTGAAAAACGTCCGAAAAAGCAGAGGAAGACGCAGTACAGAGGGATCCGGCAGCGTCCATGGGGAAAATGGGCGGCTGAGATCCGAGACCCGAGGAAAGGAGTCCGTGTCTGGCTGGGCACATTCAACACCCCCGAAGAAGCCGCCCGTGCTTACGACCGTGAAGCACGCAAGATCCGGGGAAAGAAGGCCAAGGTCAACTTCCCCAACGAAGAAGAAGAATACCACCACGACAACATCGTTCATCACCATCAGAACCACTACGAACACATCAACCCTCCTTCCATACCCGAGAATCTGAGCTTCGGGTACCCACCAAATACGAACCAAATCCAGACGTATCACTCAAATGGGTACCCCTTAAACGAGGGAACTCCATCTGGGTTTGCGTCGGAATGCAGCTACACAGCTCCGAACTCGATGGGTACCGAAGCACAGCAAGTGAAGAAGGAGGAAGTTAGAGAAAGCTCGTCGGAGAAAGAGGTGGCGGCCATGGTGGAAACTGCGTTGGAGGAGGAGAATGAAGTGCAGAAGCTATCGGAAGAGTTAATGGCTTATGAAGATTACATGAAATTTTACCAGATTCCGTATCTGGATGGTCAGTCCGCCGCTGCTCCTACGGCGGGGAACTGTCAGGACGGTGGCGCAACCCTCGACCTCTGGAGCTTTGAATGATGGATTGATTGATGATGCGTCGTTCCTGGATTCACATTGTAAATTTTTCTACTTGGATTACTAATTTACTGTGTTATGGTATGAGTTTTATAATTGTGTTTTAGGGATTAGGAGGCTTGTAACACACTAAGGTCGTAGTTTGTAATCGATTTTAAAATGAATAATAAACATTTCAAGTTACTGCAGTCTTTTATACAGCTTAAAAGATGATTGCTGCTTCTACTACCATGAACGTTTTTCAGCAAAGTCTGTATTGCCATGAACGTTTTGTCTCGTTGACGACCCATGTCATCAGTATTCAGGCTCCTACTTTGCAAAAAAAAGCTCATCAATTAGGAAGAAATGTAAGAAGTTACTGGATTCTTCCGGCAAATTTTTTGATATCCAAGTTGTATTGTAACTGAATGTTAGCTGATAATTTAGGTCGCCACATGCCTTTTTTTTTTTTTTTTTGTTTTGAAACCAACCTTATTTGTTGCAAGTAAGCTACGAACAATATCTTTTTTAATTAGATCTATTTAAACCTGCTTAGTGCTTATATAACTTTTTCACTTTTAAGTCCTGTTTTGAGTTGTAGGATTAAGTTAATAAAGTAGTATTCTGTATTGGTAAAGAAAAAAAAAGGAAATGTCAAAAAAAAAAGATTAGATAAAAAAAATGATAGAATAAACTTAACTTACAATTCTAATTAACAGGTTCTTAAAATAATTTACTACCTACTTCTACCTAAATAATTCCGGCCTAGTCAAACCTATCTGATGTTACTTATTCAAGTTTTTTGATGGTCTAGTAGTTTATTGATAGTTTAGTAGTATTGTTATTAAATGTTTAGGTTACCACAATTAGTGCGGGATAAATATTTGTCCAACCCGATAAAAATTTGGTTTGGTTTGAATTTAGTTTTGACATTGGCTAGGACCGAAATTCGGACGTAATATTTATCTTTTTTTATTGTTTGAGCCCGATTTTAACTTGAATCTAGTTTTATCTGAATCGTTTGATCTGAATCAACCCAAAAACCAATTCTAGACATCAATTTTCATCTGAATTTGGTCGATATGAATTTAGCCACCCCAATTTTCGCCATCGCTGACCACGATCACTAGATGACTAGTGCCTTATTTTCGCCGCTGCTATTTTTATTTAAATCTACCTAGAAATATATATTTTTGTATTTTTAAAATAATTTATTACCGACTTTTACATATAAAATTCAAACCTAATCAAATTTATCTATCCTTACTAATCATCCAATTTCTAGTAGCTACCATGATAAAAGAGCTTAACCATCTAGAAGATTCCCTGTAACATCAATATAAAGGAGCTGTAGAAAGTACGAACTATTATGATCCAAATTTACTACTATTCTGCAAAGTGGAAACAAGGCCGTAATTTTCTTTGATTAGATAAGATAATTATGCAATTCACTGTTTGTTAATTGTGATTGGAATCAGAAGATATAATAAATGTGATAGAGAGTGTGGTGGAGAAAATGCCAGAAAGCATAAAAAATGGGAGGGCAAATGCAATGCATCAAATGCATGATGGCATGGCACACGCTCATGGTTTAAGGCGGGGAAAAGCTGTGGGCGCTCGCAGATTAACCGGGTTGGGTTTAAAAGTTCAAAACGTGTTTTGTTGGTAAACATTACCGGGTTGGTAGGTGGCCCGTTTCTGTTTTTTAGATTTTAAAGGTCAGCAATATTTCTTTTCTAGTTTAGTACTACTGCATGTACTACTACTTGATAAAGGATGGGTAGTAGACTAGTAGTAGTACTACTACTACGAACGTAACGTAATGCGACGCCTCCAAGTTGGAATCTGTAAAATCATCTTTTTACCATTTTCACCATCGTTGACTTTTAGGTGTTGATGCCTTCATAAAATTTTGTGCCACCGGATTCGGTTAAGTTCGGGTTTGGATAAATCGGGTGCTGGATGAAAAATTGATGTCAAATACTCATACTTTTCAGTCATTTTTGGATCAGACAATTATGACAAGCCAAAATTCAAGTCAATATTGGGTTCATGCAATAAAAAATGGAAAATATGTCGTTCAAAATTTCGATCAAAGTCAAATTATGACAAAAAATCTATGATCGTATCCAGCTTTTTTTTTATAAAGTTGGACTAAACCAGATTTTCGGGAAAACAGTTTCTTGATAGCACCAAGGTTGTAACAAAGTCGAGCCAACTTGTAAGTTGCTCGGGCTTGGCTTGGTCAAAGTTTGGTTCAAGCTTAGTTTGGCCAAAGTTCGGCTCGGAGGCCTATCGAGCATTGCGCAAACCTCGGGGGCTCGTCAAGCTCATTTAAGTATTTTAGATAGAAATTAACTAGGTTATGTTTTATAGATATAGGACCATTGGTAAGCTATATATTATTGAGTTTTTGGATGAGAATATACCGGCCTTTGGGGGTATTGGATTGTAATATACCGACTTTTACTATTGGACAACAATATTCATAATCTTTATACCTAGGTGGCATTATTATACCATTAGTAACTAAAGGGGTGGTGAATTGGTCTCCATATTGATGTTGGGGAAAAAAACGTAGGTTAGCGAGAAAAACTGAGGGGTTAACGGGGGTTATTGTGGAATGGCGGTTATTTCCCCTCCATCTGTCATGTCTGCACGGAGACCAATTCACCAGTCACCACCCGCTTAGTCACTGTTGATATAATAATCTCATCTGAGTGTAAAAGTCAGGGATATTATTGTCCAATAATAAATGTCAGTATATTACAATCCAATACCCCAAAAATCGGTATATTGTCGTTCAATATCTCTATATTATTTTACATGTTTAAATTTAATTTAATATTATAGCACAAATTCTATATTTTTCTTCATTGTTTAATTAAGTTATGGATAACCCAAACACTAATGTTTAAGCTCTACTTGCCTATATCTTTATTATAAAAAAATGTTATTTTCTAGTTAATTGCATAAAAATCTAGAAATTTATTTAATTTTAGCTTTAAATTTGGAGAATTTCAATCTTAAAAAAATAAAAAAACGAGTTGATCCTGAACTTAAGCAATATGAACTGAGTCCGAGTTTGAACCTCGACCTTACAAGCTCACAAGCTTTGAATGGAGCCCCCCCACCCCCTATTAAGGCTCCGTTTGGACCTAGGAAAGCAATATGGAAAAAAAATTGGAAAATAAGAATTTTTTCTTTGTTTGGATTGAAGAATAATGAATGGAAAAAAAATAGTTGGAAAACTACATAGAAAATTTGAGGTAACAAAAAACAAAAATTTGTCCCTTAAAAAATGAAAGGAAAGTTGAGAGAAAAAATTTGGATCTAAAAGCCAACCTTTCTCTCCTTCATCTCTCGCGACTCTCTCTCTGTTGCTCTCTCTTTAAGTCTCTCTTCTCTCTCGCTCTCTCTCTCTCTCTCTCTCTCTCTCTCTCTCTCTCTCTCTCTCTCTATCTACTCTCTCTCTCCCAAATCACATCATATATTATAGAAAAATGAAACTTGACATTTACAAGTTTCCATGCAAATTCTATTTTTCCATTTATTTTTCCTTAAATCAAACAGGGAAAAGAAAGTTGAATGAATTCAATTTTTTTCTTCAAAATTTTACTTAAACCAAAGTATAGAAAGAATGTGACTTTGTCCCAGAACAATTTTCCTCCTAATTCTTTTTCCACGATATTTTTTTCATTCTATTTTCCTAGGTCCAAACGGACCCTAAATTATTTTCTTGTTTGTAGAGCAGTACAACTTCTACTATACTCCTTCGTGAGCATGGTACGCCCACCAACGCTTGCTTGCCCTTCTTTTTTTTCTTGGTGCAACATTTTATTTCAGAAATATGAAAAATATTTTCTAAAAAAGTTTGCTTGTAGAATTTTATTACATAATAATGCTCATAAAACTCAACAATAATGCTCACAAAACACTTGTGTTTTTTTTAAAAGCCAAAATAGGAAAATGTATTAAAACTCAATCAAAGCCAAATCGTCCTGGATTGCCTCCAATACTGTATCAGGTCCTCCCCAAGTTCACACTTTAGTGTGGTTACATGCTATATTGGCTTTAATTTTGCTACTTCATGGGCAACTTTGTTTAGTGTTCTCCTAACAAACTCAAAAGAAACACTTTCAAAATAGCTAGAAAAATGAAAGCAGTCTTGCAACAGAGTTGAAGTGTAGTCCCGACTATGTTTTTCGTTCTTCAGAGTTTCTACAATTCCTTTTGCATCTAACTCCATTTCCACCCTCCCGAAACCCATGGGGCATGCTACTTGCATTCCAAATCGGATTGCTCCAGCTTCCGCTACTTCCGGACTCCAGTAGCCTTCAATCCTCGTGCTTGCAATTGCGATACACTGCCCTGTTTCATTTCTCATCACAGCCCCCAGACCAATTTGCCCTTGATTTTGTAGCGAAGCATCAGTATTTATTTTGACAACCCCATGTCATGGAGGAGTCCATTGCTGTATTGTATGCTCACTCTGTTGACCCGGCTTTCCCTGGTCTTGGATCTTCAAATAATTAACCCAGTTGTCTGCTGCCCTATTAATAAGGGTTTGTGTTGGGATCCTCTTTTCTCATGGAGCCATTTATTTATTTTGTGTCATATCTGCCATAAAATATTCATATAGAGTCCTTTCACTTCATCATCACAATCTTTGAACACCTCATGACACCAGTCTCCAAAATCGACTTTTCCTCTTTGTAGTACATCCACTCTCAGAGGTGATTTTGCCCAACAATCGGCTGTCTCTGGACTATCTAACAAGGTGTGCCTTGTCGTTTCATAGTTTTCTCCACACATTGGGCAATAAGCGTCGACTCTCATACCCCTCCTTGCAAGGTTTGCACTTATTCGGAGAGCCTCATTAAGCGCTCGCTAACACGTATTGATCACTCTCGGTTGAGCTCTTACGCTCCACACTCTGTTCCATCTACCTTCATTGTCACATGAAACGCTTGGAGCATTATTGTTTCGTGTTTTAAGCTCAAGTGCTTACGCCAATTGGGTAGCACTCTTAACCGAGAATTCTTCATTTTTTTGTCAGCTCTCTGCTCAGGACATCCTTCTCATTTAGATCTCCTAAAGGTATGTTTAGGATTTCTCTCACCTGACCTTCACTGAAAATTTGGTGCAGGGCATCCGTCCTACATTTTCTCCTTTCGCAGACAATCAAATATGCCACCATTGTATTTTCGTCATTGTCCGCAGGTCCCTGATTTTCTTTTGTACATATACCACTTTTCAGCCACTTATCCTTCCAAAGTCTCACCGATGCCCCATTTTTTACAGTCCACCTTGTTATTTTTTTCGCCAGATTCCTTGCTTGCAGTATACTCCTCCAAGCATAGCTTGGTTGGTGTCCCAACTTTGAATCCCAGAATGTGGATTTTGGGAAGTATCTTGCTCGTAGTATCCTTGCCGCAAGATTTTCCGGATTTGTGATGAGTTTCCAACTCTGCTTCGCAAGCAAAGCAAGATTGAAATGATGCAACTGCTTGAACCCCATTCCCCCATTTTGTTTTCGTCTGCACAGTCTATCCCACGAGACCCAAACCATACTACTGCCTTCTTCTTTCATTCCCCACCAAAATTTCCTGCTCAGTCGCTCTATTTCTTTACATATTGATTTCGACACCTCAAAGCATTGCATGAAGTAGCTAGGTATGGCTTGAATCACTACTTTGATGAGCAATTCTCTTCCCACTCTTGAGAGAGTTCTTGCTTTCTAATTCTTTAATTTTCTCCATACTCGGTCAATGATGCATTGGAATGTTGCTTTCTTTGTTCTACCCACTGTAGTGGGTAATCCTAGATAGCGCACGAGATTTTCCACTACCTTCAGTTTCAGTTTCTTTTGTAGGCTTCTTTGTTTATTTTCATCCACATTTCGACTAAAAGAAACCTCCAATTTTTCTATATTGATCATCTACCCAAAGAACTATGCACATATGATGAATAGGTATGGCGATAAAGGATCTCCTTGTCTCAGTCCCCGTTGTGGTTTGAACCACTCAGTGGGTTGTCCATTAACGAGTACCGCAAAAGATACTGATGTGACGCATCTCATTATTAGCGCTACCCAATCACCATGAAAGCCAATCCTTCTCAGCAAGTGTTCGATAAAATTTCACTCGACTCTATCATATGTATTACTCATATCTAGCTTCATAGCCATGTATCCCCTTTTTCCTTTTAGTTTCCTTTTCCTCATATCATGAAATTGCTCAAACGCCACCGAAGATTTTTTTTATAAAAAAAAGTCTACTAAGCAAAAACATATTTTAAATAATTGAACCCACGACTCCATGAGAATATAATTCTAAGATACAACCATTAGACGAAGACCCAATTTTGTAAAGCTTTTCTCAAAGTTAATATCTAATCATTTGCGATGTTATCATTTACATACAACACAACAAATATATATGGAATCGCTTTGGATTTGGAAATTGGAAAGATTCTTAGAAAAATGTATTAGGAATACAAAATTTTCGTTTATGATTACAATACCAAAATTAATAATAATATAGTGTAATAATAATAATAATAATAATAATAATAATAATAAAGTATATATTCAAAACAATGACTAAAATTGTTCTATCAATAATCAACGGCTAACATCTAATTTAACTATGACTGTTAAAAAAAAAGTTGTCAGCAAAATTTGGGAAAAGTTCCGAAAACACCGGGAGTAGAAATGCGCCCAACGCCACAGACAAACACCAAGCCCAATAACTAAAGGCCCAACACGAGCAGGCCCAGCTAGATGTGCAACCTGAAACCCTAATTAGGAGAAACAGGGGAGATACATAAACTCTCCATCTCCCCTATTATCAGCTTCTCGCAGCCTCCATCGAGTCACGCACAGAGGGAGAGGAGAGAGAAACTGAGAGGGGCCGAAAATGGTGTCGTTGAAGCTTCAGAAGCGTCTTGCCGCCAGCATCCTCAAGTGCGGCCGTGGCAAGGTCTGGCTTGACCCTAATGAAGGAAATGAAATCTCCATGGCCAACTCTCGTACGTCTTTCTCTCCTTTTTCTTCTCTATTCTATCCCCTTCTTCGTGGTTTCTTCTTTCAATGAATCGATCTTAATCTTGTTCATTCTGTTCGATCAATAGTTTTGGATCCAGTGTCTTCAACATCGAGTCTCAATTTTTCTATGATTTAAGCAAATTATTTGGTAGATTTCGTATTACCCTGCTAAATAGTGTTGGAAAATGCTGTCTTTTGTTGGGTATTGGTTGATTGGTGTATCGAATTTGTATTTTGCCAGGTATTAGGTCTCTAAAGATATGTTTTAGTGTCTGGGTGTTAGCTCTGTGAACGTGGGTTTTGAAGCTTATATGCAGTTAAGGGTTGTGCTCCTTTATTTGAGTTATTGGTATGGGTGCTTGCACTGTTAACTTATCATTCTGTTTGTTTTTTTACCATTTAGGCACTGGTTATGGTTCGTTTGGGAAATTCTATTCTTGTGCTTGATGTTCTAGTTTGTTAAAATGTTTCTTCCTGCCATGTTGCGATCTTAATTTTTGTGTAATGTGAATATTTCTGTCATTTAGTAAGTAGGATTATAGAAGTTTAGTTTTCATTACACTACAAATGTCGGCGGGGATTGTTATCTTCATGTATCAAAGCAAGTTGTAACCTTTGGTTGTGTGTGGATTTGGGAAGTGCTTTCATTTGCTGCTGAACTGTTAGTTGAGGAAGTGCTCTCATTGGCTGATCAATGATGGTTTGCAAATTACTGTGCATAGGTCAAAATATTAGAAAGTTGGTCAAGGATGGTTTCATCATCAGGAAGCCCACCAAGATCCACTCTAGGTCTCGTGCTCGCCGCATGAAGGAGGCCAAGAGAAAGGGCCGTCACTCTGGATACGGTATAACTTCATCATTGATCACTGATTTCTTTCTGTAGTCGAGGTTCGGGTAAAATGAGAGTTAATTGGTGGATTGAATGATGCAGGTAAGCGTAGGGGTACCAGGGAGGCAAGGCTGCCGACCAAGATTCTGTGGATGAGGAGGATGAGAGTTCTGAGGAGGTTGCTCCGCAAGTACCGGGAGTCTAAGAAGATTGACAAGCACATGTACCATGACATGTACATGAAGGTCAAGGGTAATGTCTTCAAGAACAAGAGAGTCTTGATGGAGAGTATCCACAAGACCAAGGCCGAGAAGGCCAGAGACAAGACTTTGTCCGACCAATTTGAAGCTAAGCGTGCTAAGAACAAGGCTAGCCGTGAAAGGAAGTTGGCCAGGAGGGAAGAGCGTCTAGCTCAGGTAAAACTCTTAGTACAATTTCACGGATGAATCTGGACCATAGTTATCAGGAACACTTCCTAGGTTGTTAGTCCTGGAACATGGGTTGCTAATTTTTACACAAATGTAGTCTAGTTTTGACTTCGGAACATGGGTTGTAGGCGTATGTAGTGTTCCCGTTAACTATGATTTGGACTAAGCAAAAATCCTCTATTTTTTGTTTTCGCTAATGTGTCATTTGTCTACTGTTGTGCAGGGACCTGGTGCTGCTGCTCCTGAGCCAGCACAGCCGGCAGCTGCTGCAGCCCCTGCTTCTGCTCCTAAGCCAGCACAGTAAGTCCATGACGCAGATTACTAAGTAATTTTGGAATGCATTATTTTGAAGGGATTGTAACTAAAACTACTTACTGTTTTTCAGGAGCACCAAGAAATCAAAGAAGTGAAGTGTTTCAGGGAGACCTGGACAGGAAGCTTAGGTGGTCTTATTGACCTAGAAACTCTTGTTAGCATAGTAGTATCTTTTTGGATTTATATGTTTTTCTGGATGTTATCAAACGATTTTGAGATGGAAGTATGCTTGAATATTTTGATACTCAATCTGAAATGTATTTCCTTGAGATTCTTTTGGTTTCTTATGTTCCTGTGCTCTTTGACTTTATTATGGTTATTATCAGGCTGACAGTTTTGATGGATGCATCTTGTGAGTTTTGTTTGCAGTAATTGTATTATTGTAGACCACCTAGCAGAACCCACAAACAATGATTTAATTTTATTTATCTTAGAAGGTCAGATGTTTGGACTCTGTTCATTTCTGTGGTGGGTGAAGTGTGGTGATGGTATGGTAAGGAGAGAGAAGTGAAAAGTAGTGAGAAAAATGAAGAGAGAGAGTTATGGTTTTAGTATGACATGGTAATATGTAATAGTTAGTGGTAACAGAGCATAAATTTGGGTTAACTGATGATCTTGACACATTTGTGTGAGTGTTGTGGCTTTGTAGTTTGTGGTTGAAATCATGAAATATCTGCATTGATGCATCATGTTTCATTTGTGGTTCAGCTCAGTTCTGAGTGCTGTGGATATTGTTGTTCAACAACCCAATTCCCATCGATATACCTGTGAAGAGTGAAGACGTCCCCATGACTCATGGTTTTTCAGTTTTCTACTGTGCTCAATTCGGGGTGACTGAAAGGGATGAAACCCAAATGACTTGCAATCTCATCAATTCTGAAGTTAAATGCGAATTTGACGTGCCCTTCTGCAAGTTCTCTATTTCCTATGTTTTTGGAGGATCCCGTTTGAACTTTGAAACTTGAAAGTTGAAACGATTAGCAAGCCAGACCTTGCCTCAATTTCTGTAACGACCTAGCTATGTCCTGATCCTGTTGGGATTGCCCCCTTAATACCCTCTAAGGCCTGCCCTGGTCCTCTTAGCCCTTAGGACAGATTTTGCTCTGGTGTGCATAATGCCTGATTTCCTGTTTACAGCTTTTTATATTTTAGCAGCCTATGATAATAGTACGTTACATGGACTTGGTTATACAAACAAAATAATATCCTTTTCTGGTTTTTAATAGGGTAAAAAATACAGAAAAGTACTAAACTTCAAGTAGAGAAACACATATGAATTTGAGGACGGTGTGGTTGATCCAATTGTAGGCACTTCTCCTTCGCAAGCTTAAGTTGATGGAAGCTTCAAGTACCACGAAAAAGATAATAAATTACATGAAATAAAAACAATCATTTTTAGCATTTGAAAGATTCATACATGCTTTCTTCATAGCCCCTTCCACATTTGAAACCTTCAGATTCCAGTCTATGAATACGAGGATGCCATTAAGTAATCTGTGACCGTGCCAGATTGGAGACTTATGACGCACCCCTAAGGTTTTTCAGGAAATTAGATGTATACCAACCAATGAAATTTTGCCATCTCCAAAGTAAAATCAAAATGTATCCTATGAAGTTATGCTATCTTCGCAGGTCGCAGCTATTTGCTCAAATCTTTACTGAATATAATTTTGTGGAACTGTCTTCCAAACTTTCAATGGAAACATGGAAAGTTGCCAAAATAGGTCAGAAAGGAAGAAGAGGACCCAACTTTGTAGAGAAGATAAATAAAACCTACAGTACCTTAAACTAACCCGGAAAGGAGAAATATAACTGGCTGAAAATGAGGAATGAGCCATAATTCAATCACTGTAGTATTTTACACAGTTACAAAAATAGGGCTAACTAATCTTCCCTTTGCTCAGGCTAGAGTGATGCAAAGAGAAAGCTTGTGTAATCTTGTAAATGTATGCTACACTAATAATGTAATAAGATGACATCCTCTATGTAGGCAGCTTCCCTCTAAACCAGGACAACACATCTACTTTCGCCTCAATAAATAGTTAAGAACAAAAATGGTTGTCATTGTAGTCGATCTTTGTCAGACGTAACCACTGGATAGATAGTAGGGAGCCAAGTAAGCAAACTAAGCAGCTGCGCGAGTAATAAGGGCTTCTTCAGAAGTTTCTTTCGTAGCACTGGAAGGTTGAATTGATGACGTTGTCGTCTTTGAACATTTGCTTATTGCTATGAAACTCGGCACTCCCGGACGAATGCCCTCCTCCTCTGGCTGAAGCTACGACCGGTAAAGCTAAGGGGTCGTTTGGGTTGTTGCAGATCCCTAGCTTGACAACCAATGTTGCAATGCAACCCTTGCCTGGTCCCTCACTTTCTATCCAAATTTGGCCTCCCATCAGATTTACAAACCTGCCATTTAAGTGCAGAGAAATGCCGGTCAGGAACATACAAGTACAATCATCTAGCAGTCAACATGAGACCAGCACAAAATACGAATGTCTTTAGGTGGATGAATGGCGAATGATGGCCATCCTAGAATTCTGTCCATTCCACACAGAGCATTGGGTCTTATAATGATATTATCATACTTAACGAGCTTTATTTTTGGTTCATGGAAAGTTGAGAAAGGATACCGGATGCAACTCAACATAATCAAGTTTGGTTAATCGTAATCAACCATGTCATCGAATCAAAAATATTAAGTTGTTTGCATTACCATATGTGGTAATAATCAACCTTGCAATGATAATTTCCTTGTAATAAGGATTGCATCTACTATGGTAACTGTGATTGTTCACCACCCAAACAATCACCATTAATGTTACGCATCAACATTACTTCCTATCTTTTTGGTTTCACACTTCCACCTTTCTCTCTAAAGCACGCCCATTCTTCTCTCATTCTTGTATCTCCCTCTCCACTCCCACTAATTTATTACATTTGTGATTACAATCTATTTTAGCTACCAAACATAGTAAGGCAATCATTTTTCCATTTCATTGCATAGTTGATTGCATTACACCCATTATGTTGCATCCACCCGGACAATATGTAAGAATATGATGAAATGGAAACTGAAAACTACTCAAGTTCAAACCTATAATTCCAGAATCGATAACATGGGGAGGGGTTTTAATGTGTGCATCTGCCTGTCTTTACTGTAGATCACATGACCCTCTATATCTACACTCTTCTACTATCGATGAGGTTCTTAACCATTTTAACTTGCATCAAAGTAAGCAAAGAAGAAAGCGACTTCTTGCAACTATATCCTATCACGCTAAACATGCCAGAAAAGGGTAACATTCATACCTTTTACAAATGGCAAGTCCAAGCCCAAGACCACCATTACTCCGGCCAAACTGTGAGAACTTGTTGAAAAGCATTGGAATATCCTGAGGATTAATACCACAACCTGAATCTTTAACCTGCAATGGGAAAAATGTTGGGTTAATCCCAAACCGTGGCAATCAAAATCAGAAAACATTATACCATACCAACTAACGATAAAACAAAAAACATTATTGACCGTCCAAACAGAGCCCATGCACTACTCCCTCATGAGTGTGCAGGGTTCTTTATTGAGAACTGAATTTAGTTTTGCAGTGCCAATAATAAAACTTGCCAAAGTTATCACAGAGAACACCATAAGCTGGATTTCAAGCATCTGTCTTAAGCTAGCAAAAGATTTCCTAACCTGTATTCTCAAGTAGAAGTGGCCTTCGCTCGAGACAGGGAAGAATTCGGAAGCCTGCCCTCTCAAGGACCCTGGTCTAGTGACGGAAGCGCTAACAGAAACATAACCCTCCTTTGTAAACTTTACAGCATTCCCAACAACGTTGAGAACTGTCTGCATCAAACGTTTTTCATCACCATATGCATAAATAGGCACCTCCGGGGCTAAACCTACTGTCAATGATATCTTCTTCACTGATGCAACAGGCTTTATCAAATGAATAACCTGCATTGCAGAGAATGAAAGAGGAATTGTCAAGATGAGAGAGAAAACAAACCCTAAACAGTTGCAATGATTAGTTAATAAAAGAACTACCTCTCTGAAAACTTCATGAAGATTGAAAGCTGCATGATCTAGCTCTAGGCTACCGTCTTCAAGTCTAGAAAGATCAAGCACGTCATTGATCAATGTAGACAAAAGATTACTACTCTTGAGTACAATCTCTATCATAGCCCTTTGTTCAGGTGTCAACTCAGTTCCTAAAAGAAGGGATGATAAGACAATCAGGGCATGCATTGGGGTCCTCATCTCGTGGTTCATAACAGCCAGGAAATCATTACGAGCGCGAATTGCCATCTCAGCCTCCCGACGGGCCAAATCAAGTGCAACGTTTTGTTCCATGAGCTGGTCACGAGCCCTCATGGATTCTTCCAGAATAGCAGCATGGGAAAGAGCAACAGCTACCTGTGTTACAGTGTACCCAGAAAATTCCAGGATGCTTAGCACTTACTCAATACCCATAACAAGCTGAATAAAAAGATTTAGTTTAAAGAGAAAACTTTGTAAGTACATCATCCAGGACTCTGGAAATAATGTTTAATGAACTTATAACAGCGACAACAAATCTCAAATGATTAATTGATTTGTGAGGAATCCCCTGCTTCTCCATACTCCACATAACTTTTGGCATTGTGTTTCAATGCATTCAATAAAACAGTTGCAAACTAGGTAATGGATCGGGATTATAAATTCTCCCATTTTCATCCATTAAATAATATTGAAATTTCAGTACTTGAAAGGTTTGTTTTAAACTGTCAATTTGTAAATAATTAGTTAAATACTTGGAATCAGAAATGCTAGGAGTTTTTACATCATAATTTCTCAAGCACATTAGTATCCAGTGTTACTAAACAATAGGCAAGGAAGAAAGCATACCGACCTGATCCGCAACGACTTCCACCAGATCCAATTCATAGTCGCGAAATTTCCTAATGCCGTCAGAAGCAGAAATCAGGACCATTACGGCATAGTTTTTTCCTGAGACATCAGGCCAGTCATTGATTTGGAAATTGGAATGATGCAGAAGAGGAACCCGAACAGCAACAACGTCAGGAGGGGCTGCAAATCTTCCTGCAGTAGGCCTCAATCTCACGAGGGGGCATGTATGTGGTATTCTGACCACCCCGGCATTATTGAATATCTCAGCAATGATAGGAAGGTTGACTGAAACAGAAGACCCAGCGGGCATCGAGGGTTGAAGAGCGTGAGAAAGCCTCATTGTCATGCCGGTTTGTGATGGCATCCACAACGTGCAGTCCTCCAGTTGTAGGGTGCGGCCTAACTCAACAAGAGTAGTTTTAAGTATCGTATGCCTGTCTAGAGTGCTTCTAATCTCATGGGTTAGCATCCTAACGTGTCTTCCGGTTTCTTCTTGGGAAAGTATGAGGCCCATCTCCTTGTCAAGCTCCTCGGCCCTACTCCTTAGAAGCATTTCTCTTGTTTTTACGCTTAATAAATCAGGAATGATATGAACGAGCATCAAAGCTGTTATACATGACACAGCAGCGGTCGACATTTTTGCAATAGTCATCACAATAGCAACGGTTTTGGTGTGATCAGAGAACGTCCACAGGTTTATAAGGTGGGTCGCCCCACAGAGAACAATAAATAAACCGAATTGCATGAGCACCCATCGGTATGGAAAGAATGCTGACTTTTGTACAAAATAAATGAGTTCCAAAGGGATGGAGAAATATGCCACTGCAATGAAGAAATCTGATATGTACTGGTACTTTAACAGGAGTTCATCAGCATGCCATTGTTCAAAGCAGTCACACGACGCCATTATCCAAGCAATTATTACCTTCCAATCTCACCTGATTAAGAAGCGGATTGCAACAATTCAAATCTATGTCACGAATTCACATATGAGGAAAGCTAAAAAAACACACGGGAATACGTACTTGGATGAACCGAGTATAATAGAAAATGGGAGCTTTAAGTCTTACTAATTCATGATGTAAAAGTACACATCAATAGAACTCAGATTTTCCGAGAGAAAAGAGTATCAATTATCATGGTCCAGATTTGAAAATGGGGGCGATAAAACAGTAGCTCACAATCACAAAAATTGAGAGTTTTCACATGAAAATGCACAATAGATAACCCTCGTGCATACATCCCATCAAAGAGCAGCACTAAATGGGTTGACACTTTGTAGCTATATACAACCTATACCGAAAATGATGGAAACCTACTGCTAATTGTAAAAGATCTCGAATTTTAGCAACTAAACATATTACAATAGACCCATATGGAAGTAGTTTCATAAATTCCACATAAATGGGTAAATTACATCCACTAAGATACTTACAAGAAGGCTTACCCTAGACTTAAGCATGCATGAAATAGTTTGATTTGCTTGTAAATTACGCAGATAGACAGACAAAGATGTCTATTCTCTATAATTTTTATAATTTTTTTGGTAACACCAGAATCCGGATCCAATGCACAACAACAACTGACAACAATCGATTTCTTCAGCAATTGTCCGTATAATTCCCCAAAGTAGAAGATCCATCAAAACAACCTATATGATACCCTAAATCTCCATGCATGTAAACTATATTTATAAACCAAAATTAAACCAAAACTAAACCAAATCACTGAATTTGAAGAAACCCCAATTGCACTTACCAGTAATAAACTCACATCTGACAGAAGCAGCACCCAGAGCAAAACTATCACCTACCCATAAACATTGAAGTGATCAATAAACAGCAGAACACCACAAAATCGAATAAGAAGGGAAGCCCAATTGGCAATTGCACTTACAGAGAGTACCCAGAAAGCTCACATCCGATTAAAGCAAAAGTTACCACCTACCCAGAAAAATTAAAGCGATGAATGAATGAATAAATGAAAGACAAAGATAGGATGCGGAGATTCTGATTGGAGAAAGGGAAGTTTGAGGGGAAATACATTGAATCAGGTGAGTGATTTGCTTTCTGGTGGAAAAGGGATCGTCACATTTCAAGTTTGTTGCTTTCACTTGAATCGCTTTCTTTCTTCAGTGGGGGCGCACAGAAAGAGAGAGAGAGAGAGAGAGAGAGAGAGAGAGAGAGAGAGAGATTTGGATAGGTTGTGTACAGCGGGAAGAAAATGATTGTGATATCAAACAAATGAAAGAGAGAACTTTATTTATGAATTGAAGAAAGAAGATGAGATTGATGAGGAGAAATTAAAGAAAGAAAAAAGAGTAAAATTAAAGCGTGCAAAGGGAAAATACTAGAAAAGGGAAGACTGAGAGGGAGTGCATCGCAGATTTCACGGACCATGGCAGCCCATGCTTCCCGCACGTGACCTTCAATTCTTCCTCTGAGTTAATTAATTGCATCAACTTTAGTTTAGGACAATAACCCTATGTTCATTGTTTTTTTAAAATCAGAATGTCCCTATGTTTATAGGTATGTTAGTAGGGATAAATTGTCAACAAATAAATTCTGTTATAATTGTTCAAAAATGAAATCAATTCTAACTGATATTGTGGTCGTTTTGGTAGAAGTATATATTTAATGAGTGATGTAATTTGATAGAATTTTTTCCTAATGTTCTTTCCCTTTGTGCGTTGTTTTTTATATTTAAAGAATCATGTGAGATAAGTAGAATTTATAGATTGAGTAGGGTTTTCTTCATAAAATATTTTTTGAAAATAAATTTAAAAAATTGTTAAGGAGACAATATGATACATAAACATAGATGATAGAAGCATACACAAATATCTAACTTGACATAAAAAAACTAAAACGAGAGTCTCACTGTGCCCTAGACATTGCTCTTGACTTGTTTTGTCGACTCATGTGCCAGTTTGATGTCACACATGGGTACTTTTATTATGTTGCATCTATAAGGTTCCTAATCATCCTACAACTCCTAACCATAGTGTCGCACTCCATAGGAGCCATACTTGGTTTCTGCAAGATTTGGATTTTCCTCGCATTATCCGTGTAGATGGTAATATCATAGAGATACTGCCATTGTATGAGGATGAACATGGTCCCCCGGATGCTTGATTTTTCAATCACTTCTCGAACACCATTCTTAAAATCTTCCCTAATAGCATCTCTGGTTTCTATTTCTAAAAGAATTTCTTCTTAACATATGATGTATCCTCGTGTGGAGCAGAATCTTCTAGGAAATAAATATCACCATTTTTCTAGCGCATAAGCTTTGTCAAGTCTTTCTTATATTTGATCCTCTCCTTCCCTATTGTTTGTCAAGTTAGAGTTACAACTTACATATCATTATTCTTCTCATATATAGTTTCTACTTTCTAGATAAGTCTTAATGTTTCATCATCCCTCGTCCTCTTTTAAACAATTAATATATTCCATTTGAATTACTTTACACTCAAGGATAATAATTCTAGTTATTAATCGTGATACACGCATATACACATAATTGTTATCTTATCAACGATCTACACACCCACACATCCACTTAAAGCTATTTGGGGGATCTTGGTGAATAGTTGAGCCAGTCACTCTAATACCTTGTCTATTTCGTGTAACACATCATTGCTGTAATCCTATTTTTCCTTTTGAATCGTATCACGTTAGATAAACCCGTGACTGGGGGCATAATCATGATACTTCCAACTCAGAACAATTTGAGTCTCTTCAAATTAAAACACACATGCGCACACATATTGTATATAGTTTTTTGACTCCAAATAATCTTTACTTTTGGGGCCTCGATTGAAAATCCTTCGAACTTTGTCTATCTATAGTAGACTTGTCGATTCGGGCGGGTAAATAGGTTACGGATTGACTGTTTATCGGGTTTGGATAAATATGAGTCATATATATTTTGGGTTCGGCAAAATATGGGCAGTGTATTTCAGTTTCACGTCAACCCAATCGGTTCGCAAAATACTAATTTTTTTGGTATAATTTACATAATAAAATATGATTATGTTCTAGTAACGATAAATTATTGCAAATGCTTCAATTTAAATGAGAGAAATAACAAGTGAATGAATTGCGTTTATAGTTTAATAGTTATGACTCCGAACAAAAAGTAACAGATTTTACAAGAGTTAAACTTAAAAAATAAAGTTTTCGGGTTATGACTCCCAACAAAAAGTCACAGATTCTACAAGAGTCGAACTTAAAAAGTAAAGTTTTCAAGTCAAATAGTTGACCCGCTAATTTGCAAGGTATTCGGGTTCGGGTCGAGAAAATTGTGTCCTACACCCAAAATTTTCGGACAGGTTCGGATCGCGTCAAAAATTGACATATCTAGTTTTGATGTATTGTCCATAGCTAAACTTTTTACTTATTTTAGGCACCAAGAATCTGACATGTCTTCTAGATTTTAAACTGTTGATTGCCTAAAATAGGCAAAAAAATTATTTATTTAAAATAGGTAAAAACTTGAACTATTGATAAGCACAAAAATTACTTTAAATTATTTCCAATTAGAAACCCAAACATAGGGATTATTTTAGCCCAAACTCTATTATATATTGTTGCCTACTACAATTGTTCCTTTAATAGCAATTGTACAATCAGTCGTGACTCATGATGAATCACTTTGAGATATATTACACATATGATTCACATTACTTGTATTAAAAACTGAAGAAAGATCCTAAATTTTTCCCTCAAAAGATGCACTTATAAGTCAAAATTGGGTTGTTAAGCCTCATGTAGTTTCACATTACAACTTTCTAGTGTCAACTTATAAAGTATATCAATAAATAATTCCCTATTCTTTGGATTGGTTAAAATCAGGTTTGGATGGATTGAATTGGATTGGATTGGATGAGTATTAATGTTTTTTTTTTGGGAATTGTGTTTTTAGAGATGATATTTTTTTGGTGAATTGTGTAAGGTTTGGATAAATTTGGATAGGTTTGGATTTGCTAGTTGAACCAATTCAAAGGGCTTACAACATTTGAAAAACATTTCTCTGTTTCTTCAGTAAAAACACATTACGGTTGATTGATATCTATTAAACAAACATATCCCAAAAAATTAGCCATGGGAAAACATTGCAAAGTAAAATATGATCAATATTATAAACAAGTGATGAAACTAAAGAGTATTCCTTACGAAAGTAAAAGGGGACAAAAACCTAGCAACATAAATTGCAGCATAAGGAATACTAAAAATGTAAAACATCACCAACCTCTCTCAAAATACAAATTTTGGTATCTAATAAAGCATTGCTGAGAGAGTTATAGTATTTTCTAAATTTGTTGATATGGACCAATTTATATTCTTCAATGATTAATTATTGAACATTGATGGTAATTAAGGCAAGGTTGCACATTTGACCCATGGGTAATGGGCCGGGCTGAGTTCAGACCAGCCCAACATTGGAATGGGCTGAGAGACATTGAGATTTCTCCATGGGCCGGGCTGGGTTTTGTCATTCTAGGCCTAGCCTGGAAGAACCCATTAGCTGAATCTTTTGGGTATTCGCTATCCATTATATGAGGCCCATCATGAACATTTAAATATTAATTTCTAGGATTATTGATCTTAAGGGATTACTTAAAGAAGCTGATTGATCATGAAATACTGAAATATCATGAAGGACCATGAATTTCCAATTTGTGACCCTCCTCGTTTCTCTCTCTTTACGCCACACCCGGAAACAGAGGATTAGCGGTCGAAGGGAGGCAATAGGGTGGCTGGCAAATGTTTAGGGCGGTGCCGGGAGGTGGTCTTGAAGAGGGGAGAGGACTGGAGCACCAAGGCGGTGGTGGTTTTGGTGGTTCCGACGACATGAAACAGGAGTGCAAACAGGAAGGGAAAATTGTGGATTTTCTAGGTGTTTAGTGCTAAACCATGGTTGATTTTTCAGCAACTAGGTAGTGATTGAATGGAAGTAAAGTCTACAACTTGTAGAAAAAGACGGAGGAAAATGAAGAGAGAGCGTCAACTATGTTTAGTGCTAAACCATAGTCGATAATACTGTCAACCATGAATTAGTGTTCATGACATTCATGGTTTGTACCCCTGTTGTATTTACCGAGAAATCAGGGCAAGAACTAAAAATAGAATGGTATTGACAACCATGATATCGACACTTTATATTTCGGCCCCTACTTTTTTTTTAAAAAAAAATAATTTATAAATGCAATTTCATGGTATTGAATGAGATCTATAATCCAAATAACTTTAAAACTTTCAAATAAAAAACCCCACATTTTGGTCCCCTCTCCTTCGGATTCCTGTCCTCTTCCAGCCTATATTGGCCCCATTCTTCAAATCTCACGAAAATGTTTTGGAGATATTGTGAAAATTGGCAGGCTTTCATTAGCTAGCTTCATTGTAAATTGGTGTTAGTTAATATTGATTAGTGATGGATAATGCTATCAATTAACCAATCTTTTATATAATTTGGACCACCTCTATCCTACGAAGCACACTATGTATCCTTGCATCATTATATAATTGAGTATTTTCTTCACCTTCTACGTGACTGCAAAATTCTCGAAATACTAGAACAAAAACAAATTTGGTCAATAAACAATTAAGCATACACTCATTGAAGAATTTCAAACCTCGACCAGAATGTAATTTGTAATTTAGAAAATCTTAAAACTCACGGATTAAGAAGAAAATATTGTAAGTTCTTATATATGAAGAAAATGACGAAAGTCAAGAAGGAATTCATAGGAAAAACAGAAGAAAACTATGATGGACAAGTGAGTGCATAGGCGGATCTACAACTATTGGTGGGCGGTCTGGCCATCCTTAATAAAAAAAAAATTAATTTAATTTAAAGATAATTGGATTCTAATTTCATGATTGAATGATAGTGGGCCGTCACTTTCAGTATTACTGTTGGTCAAAAAAATAAAATTGGATTGTAGTAGGATATTCTCGGAATCATAGATTTTGTGTTGCATTTGATTCAAAACTTAGTATAACACTTTACAATGATTTTTAATGAATTTACAAATTTCTCCCAATTTTTTCATTTTTACTATTTTTACGATTTTTCACTTTTATTATTTTTAAAAAATCATAATAATTATTCGGAGTCTCAAAAAAATAATTTAAAAAATGTTTTAGAAACTACAATTCATTAACTTTCTAGGGGCAGAAATGAAAAAAACAAAAACAATATAGTGTAGGAATGAAAAAAATAAGAAGAATGTGGAGATGATTTTGGTACCAATACAATCCAATTTTATTTTTTTGACCACTGAGAATCTGAAAGTGAAAACGATCCCACCATCATTGTCCAATTGGTAAAAGTAGTGATTATTAGAATCCAATTATCCTTTAGTTTAATTTAAGTTAAAAATCATAGATAATGTGTTTTCAAATGAGCGAAATAATATACCAAGACACATCTAATACGAAGACCTAGATTCTTCATTGAGGGAGTGTCCATAGAGGGAATAGAGAGAGCTTATAGTACAAAAATGAGAGAGGAAAGATCAAAGGGAAATCTCCTTTTTGATATAGAAAGGGATACCTCCTTTTTGATAGAGATCATGGATTTTTTTTTTGAAAAATGTTATTGATATGAAGATTGATTTTCTTTTCGTCATATAAAATTTATATATTTGCACATTAAATTGAGAAAAGAAATGGTATGATTGACTTCTACAAATATAATATTACGTATCAATTGTGTAAAATTAAATTTTTATCCACAATTTTTTAAATTTATAAAAAAGTATCTAAATATGTGTCCAATAAATGAGGTTCATTCGATTATCGTGCCATTTATAATTTTTGATATAACCAACATATCTAACACATTTTCAACTTGTTATAATTGATAATTGATAGACTTATAAAAAAAAATAGTGTTGAATAATAAGTATTATTTTTCACTTAAGCAGTGTCATTTCTAAGACATGTATCATTAGTGCTACCTCCGTCCCTAAATGAATGTCAAATTTTCTAACTACTTTGTCCTTTTTTATTTACCTAATTTTTACATTTTCAACAATCATAATATCAATTCTACCCCTAATAAATACATTCTTTACCTCATTTCAAGAATATTATAAGGATATTTTTGACAATTTGAAAACTTTTCACCGCATTTCCCATATTTATTGGTTTTGATGAGTTAGTTTTTGTGACACACCATTAGAGGCGGGGGTAGTACTTATTATAGTTTCACTTAAACTTGGTTCACTACTATGTTTTTGGGGTTAAAGTGTTAAGACACTCTAAAGTCTAAACAAGTTGACGTGATTAATCAGGCAGCGCTGGACAAAGAGAGTTGACTATCAAGTAGGTCAATGGTCAGTATAATTTGCATTAATTTGTTAGGTAAGCCATATCATGGCCAAAAGCTATAGTTTATTCCTCCTACAGTATTTTGTCATTAAATTCAATTTTCAATAAAAGAATTGGATCTAGAGACGACTAACGCAAGTAAAAGACTAAAAGAGTGAAATTCACATTCGTATTTCCACTATTTGCTTTTCAACTCAAATAACAATTGAAAAAAAGAAAGAGTTAGTTAAGCACTTGAGAGCATTAATCGAAAAAATAACTCGCCCACAACGTACTACTCAATATTCTACCACATTTCACCGCACTCCACCACGCTTTACCATAATCATTACCAAAATATCATCTTATTTTTCTCTCTCCTCACTTTTTTCCTCTACTTTTTACATTTTCTCTCATCACATACCTCACTTACCACAACTCCCACCATAATTCATTACAACCAACCACACTTCACCACACTTCACCACACTTTTTCAAATTCCACCGCACCGCACCGTATAAAAGAACGGAGCCTCAATATTCTTCAACATTTTACTATAATCATTAACAATTATATCCTCACTTTCTCCTCTCCTATTTACATTCTTTTTCATTGCCTACCATTAATGACGGATCTAGATGTTAGAAATAGGGGTGTCCACGGTAGTACTACACTCACATGAGGAAACTAAATTCATAATTTTTACATTTAATTTCTCTAAAAAATTATATTTTTGGTTGACCTATGGGTGGCCATGGCCGCCCCCACTTACTATGGGGATCCGCCTATGCCTACCATATCAACCATACTTTTACAAATTTCACCAATATCATTTCACATCTCACCACACTTTCCATAGTTTTCATCACACGGCATTATTTCTGCATTTTACCAACCGTACAAAAGAACATGACCTCAGCAATGACAAAAGTGTTGTTTTCTTCTAAAGATAGGCTAGTTAATTCGTTAAACAAAGATAGGATAGAGATTAGAGACAAAATTTGCAGAATTAGTACCCTACATACACTGTTGAAATGGACATCAACACATCATCGTTAATAATGAATCACATGCATGCAAATGTTAATCAATTAATAATTAGCGGTGGATCTATAATTAAGGACTACTCCATATTATACAAGTATTTTTGGAGTTATAAGTCATATGGACAGATTGGCTTCTGACTGCTATGGTACAGTTGGTCAACAATAGTAGGCTTTTATAATTTTAGATTATGGTGTGTTTGGTTCGTCAATAACCCCGAGGAAATGGTCAATTTTCCCGGATTGACTTATTTCCTCCATGTTTAGATGTGGGTTGACTTCGAGAAAGTTTTCACGATGGGTCCACCATTTTCTCTATTTTCTTAGGGAAAATTCCCCTTATGGGGGCTAAGGGAAATTTTTCCCAGGGAAATCTTTCTCATGAAAAACTTCTCATGGGAAATTTTCCCTGGGGTTCCTACCAAACACTCCCTCAGAGAAGAAAAAAGAAAAACCCATTAAAATTAACTTGGACAAAACTGCACACTATCATCTGCCTATATAATCCATCCAAATTATCAATAAAGTTGCCCACAAAGCACAAGCATATTACAACTATGGTCAGCTTCAAGCTTTCTACTTCCTCATCACCCTGTCTTTTACTGTTGCTGTCATTTCTCCTACAGTTTCACTATGGTAAGTATATATGTCTGACTTTCTTTATGGATCTGGTATGCTTTTGTTCAACAGCAACTTAACTATTTTCTTGATACTATTGATACAATAGTTGGATAGACTGTTTTCAGTGGTGTTTTATTGTTTTATCAATCTGTGTAACTAATTTGGAGGTCTGACATACATATATACAACCAAATATACAGGGATGAGTGAACTTAAGCTGAATTACTACTCAAGAAGCTGCCCAAATGCAGAAAGCATTATAAAGGAAGAGGTTAGGAAGCTGTATGATGAACATGGCAATACTGCTGTTTCTTGGGTTAGGAATCTCTTTCATGACTGTATGGTTAAGGTATACACACTACTAATATAACATCCATTAATTAATTCGTTGTTTATTAACCATAATCCCCCCAGAATCATAGTTGCTCGGAACGCTTCGCGGGTCATTAGTTCCAGAATGCGGGTCGCTAATTTTACACAAATTTAGTCTAGTTTTGACTTTGGAACGTGGGTCGTAGCCGTATGCAGCGTTCCTGATAACTATGCCCAGAATACACATGTCAGTTTAGGCTTGATTTGATGTGCTTTAATTATTGCACATGTAGTCTTGTGATGCATCACTTTTACTGGACACAAATTCAACAAATGGCATCCAAACTGAAAAGAACGACGTAAGAAACTTTGGGATGAGAAATTTCAAGTATGTAAACAAAATCAAGCAGGCTGTTGAGAGCCAATGCCCTTCTACTGTTTCCTGTGCCGACATCATTGCCCTTTCCGCAAGAGATGGTGCTGAATTGGTATGTTTTTCACTCTCTACATATATACTCACCCATCTATATATACTATTCTGAATTTTGATCCATTTATTAATTAGTTGATGAACTAATAATGTATACTAAAGTTACCTATTAGAATGCCATTATCAACTTTTATACCACCTTTCTTTTGAAAAAAAATACACAAGAGAAAACCATGTTCTTTTCTGCAGTTGCTAAGTTGTTGTGCGGACAAATTGATAAAATGTGGATAGGATGGATAATGGTGGAGAAATATTTATAATTTTAATAAGGTATTGTGATCAAGACAAATTATATCAGTCACATATTATTATATATAAGATGGATAAGATGAGAACAAATGGTATGATAAAATTGTTAAAGTGTGGATAGTGCCAATAAACTTCAACATTTTTTTCCGATATTTTTTTTCTACAAATTAAATGTTGTAATATTTCAGCTTCGAGGACCACATATTGAAATGAAGACAGGAAGGAGGGATAGTAGAAAAAGCTATGCAGGTGTTGTGGATGATTACATCCCAAACCATAACGTTTCAATGTCATTGGTCCTTTCTCGCTTCAAATCCATTGGCCTTGACATCGAAGCAACTGTTGCCATTCTAGGTGCGTTCATTATTCTTAATTATTTCATGTTTGATTTAACTGGAAACATTCCTTTTCATTTTTCTAAATCCATGTTATTGGTTCATTTAACTGGAAACACTCCTTTTCATTAAATTGAAAAGATGAGGTGTGACCTTCAGTTTTATCCCATGCAAATGCGTCAGAATTTAAATATCATTAATGTCTTGTCAAGAATTAAAATAAATACAGGTGATATATATGGTAGTATTGTTAGGTATTTTTCTTACAATATAGTTAGCATCAACGTTACTCAATGTCCCAAATTGGATGGCACAATATGTCTTGGCTGGTCTAGCGTTGGTGATATTTATTTAATTGTCTTATAGGGACTTTGGCATGAAAACGAAAGCTTTCTATAAAAGGTTTCTTTATTTGGTAAGCAATATCATAATTGGGAAGCTTCGTCTAAGAAATATATAAATCATATCATAACTGAAAAAGTGACAACGGGCTACTTAATTATGAGTTTTATTTAAATCAATATATATTTTCCAAAAAATGAAAATATTGTATATTTATAAAAGGATTTATGGATGCTAATTTACCGACCTTGAGGATATTAAATTGTAATATATCGATTTTTATTATTGGACAACAATATTCGTGAACTTTATACCTAGGTGAGATTATTATACCCACAGTAACTAGGGGACTAGTGAACTGGTCTCTGTGTTGACATGGCTGGCAGAGAGACAAAAAAAAAAAAAAAACTACTCCAACCCAATAACCCCGTTAACCCCCCATTTTTCTCGCTATCCCACGTTGGAAGACATTGGTTTGGTTGGTTGTATATCAAGTCAACATGGAAACCGGCTCACCACCTCCTTAGCCACTGTGATGGGGCCGATTTTTTAACGTGGGTTATTGAGAAAAATTGAGGGGTTAGCAAGATTATTGGGTAGGGGCTGATGTTTTTTTTGCCCTCCGCCTGCCATGTCAATACAGAGAGCAATTCATCACTCCCTTAATCACTGTTGGTATAACAATTTCCCCTAAGTATAAATATCAAGGATATTGTTATCCAATAGTTAAGATCAATATATTACAATCTAATACCCCAAAAGTCGATACATTATCATCCAATATCCCTATATATATAATGGTTTAAAATATAAAGTTAATATTATTAAATTTATTGGGAAAATACTTTTCCGTAAATAACTCATGCAATACTTTCAAATATATTATATTAAAAATGATCCATTAAAAACCGTAAAATCCAAAAGGGACAAATACTAAGGCGGCTAACAAAATTGACTGATATTTGATGGTGATGAATATATAGGTGCACACTCAGTGGGAAGAGTTCACTGCGTAAATCTGGTGGACAGGCTTTACCCAACAGTCGACCCAACCATCGACCCAGCCTACGCCATGTACCTCAAACAGCGCTGCCCCACGCCAAACCCGGACCCTGAGGCCGTACTATACTCGAGAAACGACCGAGAGACGCCGATGATCCTTGACAACATGTACTACAAAAACCTGCTCGGCCACAAGGGGTTGCTCTTGATCGATCAGCAGCTGGCTTCAGATCCCCTGACCTTGCCGTATGTTAAGAAGATGGCGGCTGACAATGACTATTTCCATCAGCAGTTTGCCAGGGCGATGGTTCTGCTGTCAGAGAACAACCCCCTCACTGGCAATCAAGGAGAAATCAGGAAGGATTGTCGCTATGTTAACTGAACCACCTGTGCATTAGGGAAGTCATTGATTGATTATCGGTTGCGTGTTTGGATTTGCACGAGTAATAATGCAACCGTGCGAAATGCATAATGCATGTTGTACCTGCTTCTGTTTTTACAGTGAATGGATGTGTGGGTGGTTGTATATGAGTCGAAATTTCAATTTAATCGTCCTGAGCTTTGAACGAAATTCTAATATGAGTACATTCTTAAGGCAACAGGGTAATTAGAAAGTTTTAAACTTGCATAGAGTTCACTAGTTCAGAGAAACTAAAAAGAAAAAAGGCAGCCCGGTACACAAAGCTGAGAGAAACTAGAAAGTTAAAAAAACTCGAAGTACACACTCAACCACAATCCACAGAATTTGACACACATCGACTGAGACACATCAAGAACACTGATGTATATTTTTGAAGGATTTTAATCACCATCTGTCTTTTTTCCACCGTGCCTACCAACTAACAATTACAGAGACAACTCCATCCCTTCCCCTCGCTGCTCCCATCAGTGAGCCACCCCAACTCCATCCCCTTTGTTTTTGCCGGCCAGCGATTTGGGATGGGCCTTTGCAAATCTCACAGTCGGCAGCCCCGACACTACCGCTTGGCCTGGTCACTGCCGTTGGGGCCAACATCTTCAACATCCACTATCAAAGAAGATATCAGATATTCATCAAAGCATCAAATCCTTATTTCCTATTATTGTTTTCGTCATGTAAATTCAGGGTAGTTTTTTTCTTCTTCTTGAAAATGCAATGGTAAATGAATAGCTGGCTAGTCATTGTCATCTGGCTAGGCTACACAAATGACTAACCAAATACAGCCTACATAACCTACTGTATTGCTTCAAACAGGCAAATCTGAAACACGGTTTCTCTCAACTGTCAGCCCTAATACCTAACATTCTCTCCTCATATTTCTCTCTATGTGTCCCTTTACTCTTTCTGCAATATATGTACCAGAAGGATATTCTCAGATACTTTCTAACTGCTTCATCTTAGCCATCTAGCAAAAAATGGGAAGAGTTGGAAATCCCTCAGAACACCATAAACGACCTACACTTCGACAATTTCCTTTGATATGCAAAAGCGGAAGTCACAATGTTTCTGACTACCTTGATGGTTTATCAGAAGCATCAGTAGCAGAGGTGATGCACAGGCCTCCATCTTTGTCAATGGTTGGAGTGCCCGGTAGATTCAAGTGGGCTCCAGAATATGGATCCAATCATCAAGAAGCCCAAAAGCAAATTGGTTTGGTTCACTTGGATGAGCAGCAAGGTCAACAGGGTGGACTCTACTGCTGGGATGGTGGTGTTTCATGTTAAGCTAGCTTGATTTTTTTTTCTTTTTTTTTTTGGTAATGAATAGACTCATAAATTTGGACTTTCCGCTTTCAAGCACTCCTCGATTGCTCTAATTTTGTTGGGTAGCTTCACTAGCTTGTGTCTCCACAATCTGGTTGTTTATTTTCTGGGATCATAAACTACATCCCTTATATGCATGACATACTAAGAATATTATTTACCCAACAAGCTTGATAAACTGCAACGAATATAAAACTGATGCTCATCTCAGAATTTCCACAAGGCGATCAAACTCCGAAGGAGGAATAGAGTTGTGATGTCTACACCATAGTTTGCCACAAAACCCCAAGCACCAAACAAATCACAATTCAGTGCACCGGCAAAGATGACATGCTGCAAGCTGATAGTTCTATAGTGTATGGCTGCTTCAACCGTCTAATCGATTTTGACCAAATTTGCCGACTTATAGAGACTAACATAACTAAACCTTCCTCTTAAGTTCAATATCTACGTTTTCATGCATCAAATCTCCACACAACATACTGCTACCCGCCTCCCATAATGTTATAACTAACTCATGGTCTATCCCTTAAGAAATTACTTGGTTTTCCATCCTTCCATTGCCCAAAGAGGTTAAGGTTGAACAACAATCAAGTAATAACTAAGGAGCCAAAAGAAATGCACAAATTTTCACTCATCCCTTACACAGGGTAAATGATATTATTAGTATGTCATGAATATATAAGGGACATAATTTATGATCCCAAAAAATAAGCAACCTAGGTCGTGGATTTCTCATCAATTCATGAATACAAACACATAAAGTCATGCAAATACCAAATGCAATCTTTCACCCAGCCATCAAAATATTAACTAGGGTTAGAGAAACAGCTAGTGAAGCTACCCAACAAAATAAGACCAATCAAAGAGAGCTTGAAAGTGGAAAGTCCAAATTTATGAATCTATTCAATACCTAAAAAGTTGGAACTCCTGCTCGGCACTTGAAAGAGAATTTTATGAAGTCTCTCTACTTTTGTGTTAGTGTGTTACTAGGAAGTTTATCTCTTCGCCTTTTGATGTAATAGATTTTGTGGATAGCCTATATTTTGGTTGTACATAACATTGTAGGATGCTTCATAACCATCTGATCTTTTCATCCTATTATTAATATATCTATTTTCCCATTAAAAAAAATCAATCGATCAAGCTAGCCTAACTTGAAACACCAGTTCCAAAATTACATGACGAAAACCATAATAGGAAACAAAGATTTGATGTTTAGATTAGTACCTGAAATCTTCTTTGCTAGTGGCCGTTGAGGATGTTGGCCGACATAGGCGGTGACCAGGCCAGCGGTAGTGTTGGGGCTGTCGAAGGTGAGCTGCGTGAAGGCCCATCAGCGAAGACAATGGGGATGGAGTTGCGGTGGCTCGTTGATGATGGAAACGGTGCAACGGGGGGGGGGGGGGGATATGGAGTTGGAATTGTTGGTTGGTAGGTGCGGTGGAAGATAGACACGGATGGTAATTACTATCCTTTACTTCAAAAAAAATATAAAAAAAAAAGCTTGCTGACATGTCTAAGTCGGTCAAATTCTGTGGTTGAGGATTTGTGTACAGAGTTTTTGATGAGTATTATGGATCAGATCCTGGGTGATTTCCTTACAGAATAGACTATCCTTTTAAAAAAAAAAAGAAAAAACAAGATAGTAGCAAAATTGAAGTAGTTATCATGAAATTAAGTAGCTACTTGCCAAGAAAAAGAAAAAAACAAACAAAAATTAATTGAAACACGTTGGCCGGCTAAAATGATATTGACGTAAAATGGAAAAGATGGATTGTGAAAACTTTACGCAGTATGCTTGGCACTAACAGGAAAACAATTTTGAACTAAATGTTACAAAATTGAGTGAAGAAAGAGGTCATAAAAGAAAAAGAAATAAATTCTTAATCAATCAAAATACCCCACATATTAAACTTTGCAAAATGAAGCTTTCAACAAAATACCAAACACTCTGGCTACCATCGAACATCTGACTCAATAAATAAACAAAATTTCGGGCAGTTAAGCCAATAGACAAGACTAACCTACTCACTCTTCCGATGACCCCTTTTCTTTTTTCTACTTGTGTCACGGAACCGATCTTGCGGTGCCAAAACGGCTTCTTGCTGCATAGTTTCCCACAGCTCTTCAAACAGGCTATGAAATCCATCCTGAAACCAATCCCGAATCTCTGAATGTAGTAGCCGAGGGTTCACTTTCCATGCTTCTCGCAACTTTGCACAGTTATCAATTGTTCTTGACCTCCTTTTTAACTTACTTAGAAGATTGCCCACGCGTTTTTGACCCAGTGACTCTGGCCTCAGGATGCTACTAGGAAGCGCTGACATGTACTTCTTCACAGACTTCAAGCATGGCAACACTTGCCCATCAAGCAATGCATAAGCAAACACGGCAACGCGTTGCTCAGCATCTTTTATCGGTACTTTGCTCAATGGAAGCTCCCATACGTGAGGACCGAAGTATGGAGTGACATAGCACAGCACTTGGTCATTACAAGGGTCGTAGACGGGCTTTGGGTCCTCTAATGGTGCAGAAAAGGTACACAGGGACCCAGCATACTTGACGAGCCACTCGGACTCCACACTTGTTGCTCCATGAATGTAGGGCCGTTTTGTATGGAGCATCTCACTGTACACCAGAAACTCAGGAGCAGACTTAGCAACTGATGACCAGCGCCGGAGGAAAACTGTTTCTTTGACCATGGATGCCTGGTAGCGGACAGCATTGACTTTTCTGTCTCCCTCTTGTAAGCCTGCAGTTCCTCTGATGCGTTTGGCAACCCTATCGGCCCAGCCAGCACATATTGCTTGACATAGGATGCTCCCCTCGGTTTGTGAAAGAGGGTTCTTATCAGATAAGGCCCTCCAATCGTGCTCTACATCTTGGGCAGTTCCATGAGTCCATGTAAACTCCTGATCAAGACCGCAGTACCTCTGATTGAAGACCAGCTGAAGTAGTTGATGTCTCAATTTGGACATCTCTTCCATGGTTTTTTGGTGCAGTGCATTTTCTTTGCAGAATTGGGATGCATTTCCAGACTGCTCAAAACACTGTAAAGCATAGGCTACTGTCAAAGCATCACTCTTAAGGTTGGAAAATTTTGCGCGGGAACGTTTAGCGACTTCTTTCATTTGTTTCTTCAACAGCTTGTTTTGCTGGTCTCGGTCTTCCTCGTCTTGTTCCTTTCCCTCAGTTTTGTTCTGACTTGAATCAAATTCGAAAAGAAATGGATTTGACAGACTCAAAGCAGCAGCAACAGCTATCGCATAACCCAAAACCAGATTTGGTCGAACATGGCTCATCCCTTTCTTTGCGATTCGTATCGCAAGGAGAAGCAACCTAGAGTGACGTGGGCTCATGGGATACTGAGCCATGGTCTTGCCCAATGGTGTCAGCCTACCTTCACTATCAAGTGCTTCAAGAGCCTTTAGGCACCGCTCTGCTTCAGCCAATGCAGTGGGATCTGGAGGTGTTGGAAATGGGAAATTTGGAACCTACAAATTTACATGATTTATCAGTTAGCAAAGCATGGGGATGTCATAGATGAAATCTACTTGCCCTACTACCACATCCATATCCTAAAATTGTCGAACACTACAACAATACAAAGTAGAAACTAAGAGACAATTGGATCTTGCCACCCACAGTTCTTAGGACTTGGGAGTCGAGCTAGGCAATCACCAAAAGTACATATGTATGTGTGCGTGCAGACGCATACATGCATACATATTAAGTCTATAATTTGGATAGCTGAAAAAGGATTTGCTTTGTCAGCTTAGTTTGTGATGGATTAAAGCAAAATGCCACTATAAACCGCTTCTACTTCTGTTCTATGGAGCAGTAGGTGATGATCAAATCTAAAATTCTAGGTCAATCAGAACTAGTCTCTGTGAATTTTTGTTCAGGGATAAGATTGCTACACTAGACCCCTCACACCCTATTTCGTGGCGGGACTTTTGGGCTATTGGATTTGGATTTGGGCATGTATACATGTGTGTGCACAAACACATGCTTAAGTGCACACCATTACTTGATGGAATGCATGCAGCAGAACAGGATCCATATGATATAAGATCTATATTACTGTTTACTAGACAAAAGAATCAATAACCACAACAATTATCAATCTCAGACTCTCTGAAGCATAATAAGAGTCTTTACCAATCAAGCATGCTTAGCCCAATTGAACACATAAAACGTAATTGGACTAAGACTGAAAGAGGTAAATTTTCATCTGCGGAAAGCAGCCTCTTACAGACAGGGAGATTATATCAGAATTAAGTTGTAAAAAAGTGGCATGAACATACCTTACTGATTCCCATGGATTTCATAAGAAGGACAACACCATCAACAGGTATTTTCAAAATTTCAGGACATGAATGCTCAGGAAACTCGTTAGCAAAGGCTGCTGAAGAATACAAGCGATAGCAATGCCCTGGTCCTGTTCTTCCTGCTCGTCCAGCACGTTGTTTAGCTGATGCATGACTTATCCATTGTATTTCATATGATTCCATGCCATTAGCAGAATTGTATTTCTTGACCTTTTCCCTTCCAGTGTCAACCACATACTTTATCCCAGGAATTGTCAAAGATGTTTCAGCAACATTAGTAGCAACAACCACCAATCGTTCTCCTTCCTTAGTTTTGTCAAATACACGAAGCTGTGCAGCCGCTGGAAGCATGGCATAGAGAGGTAAAACGTGTAGTGGCCCATAAACATGATCCTTCTCCTCTGTACTTTCATTAGCTGGGCTGAGATGGGAGATACTTGGGTCACTATCCAAAGATGGACCCGTCTTCTTGATCTCCTCTGATCTTGAGGCAGTGTTGCCTGCCAAAGCTTCAAAAGCAGCACTCAATGACTCCAGTTTCACATCTTGTCCAGAAAATTCGATAGTATCATCATCCATCTTAGCAGTCTCGCCTTCAATAACAACTTCTTCATCACTTTCACTGTCCTCTTCCTCGTCTCCTGAACTGTGGGAAGAATAAGAGTCCTCATTATCTGATTCATCATGATAGTGATCATAACTGAATCGATCAGCTAGTTTTCCAGTTGAGTTTGTATGAGTATCGAGTGCTTCATTTATTTCCTTCATGTCACATCCATCGATCTGGTCCAAGCCAGCCCCTTCATTTGGCCCAGTTTCTGAATTAACTTTAGAGCTCTTCATCCTAAACTGTTTTGAAGCATTACGGAGTTTACGGCACAGATACTCAACTTCCCTCTGGCCTGTAACAAAAATAAGTATGCCACCAGGAGGAAGCCTCTTATGAATTTTTAAGACTTTTCTATAAGCTTCACCAATATAATCTATAAGTTCTGTTCTCTTTGAGAAGTGCACTGTTACAGGAAATTGTCTTGCTGCAACATCTATTTGAGGTGGAATGCTATCAAATATCCGTGTTCCAGAAGTGAAGTCCTTCACTCGCAAGGTGGCACTCATCAGTATAAGTTTTAGTGGATATATTCTATCTTCAGGCCTAATTAGTTTTCCACCTAGGATCCTCTGGCATTGGTCCTCATATATCGCCTGTAACACAAACAACTTTTTGAGAAATCGAATAAAAGATCAATCAACCAGTAAACCTATTGCATTCACAACCCCCTCCCCAAAAAAAAAAAAAAAAACAGTGTGTGACAGCAACTACAGGGGGCAGTTAACAGATGTACATAAAATTATCCACAAAAGGAAGAAAAATGTCACAGGTACATTGACAGTGCAGAGCTAGCACCAGCATCCGATCGAGCAGGTCTTTGGAAAAAGAAGGGGATCACAAGCAGCTATAGCATTTCAAATGATACAATTATTCATGAAACTCATAGAAGCTTAGCAACGTATTTTGAGCCAAGCCCTCACACATTTGCTTAAAACAGTTGGTGATAGTTATAACTGTTGTTTGATAACTTTGCTTTTGTTATTTAAGTTTTTATGATGGCTTCTTAAGCCCATTGATTATTTTTGTTATTTTAGAAATTTACATGGTTGCTAAAACTAATACTTCTTTTTGAGCTAAATCAACTATCATAAGGTAACTTAAACAAGCTATATAGATTCATACGTTGATTACTTTCTTGTTTGTTATTGATGAATCATCTTATGAACCTTAAAATTTGGAAATCAAATTTAGAGTTTGGAAAAGTAATTTGAGGAACCTGCTCTGAAATCAAGCTTAGCTTTAAAATATAAAACCTCATCACAGATGAATACAGATATGAAATCACTTAATCATTTCCAAATGACTTAATTGAAATGCTGGTACCACCCTTGTGCATAGGGGGAACAGGCAGAAAAAAAAGGAAAAACAGAAAAAACAGATGAGTACAGATATGAAATCATTCAGAAAGGAACATAAGAAGGGAAACAAAAAGCACAAAAGAAACCAATAGCCATTGCTAATTGCTTCAAGTTAGAAGAATGCAAAAGCACTACCAGGCGCTGTTTGATGACACGGGAGAGCATGCCAATAAGGATGTCCGTGTTCAAGCTCCTCTCATGAGCCTCATCCAATATTAGGACAGAGTAACGCTTCATCAAGAAATCACTCTGCATATGCCAGAAAGTAAATAGTTTAAGCAGACTCAGATTAAGAAATAAAAGAATTTAGTATGTATGGACAAAAGCCGAAAGGATAAATCTTTGGCAATAGGGCGAAATGCATTATCAAAACGACGATCCATGCTATTAATTTGGCATAATATGTAGCATCACCATAAACAACGTAATGATGTATAATAAGATTTCATAGGACATATGTACTCACTCCCACAAGTTTGATGACTGAAAGATCCAAAAAAATACTTATTAGCCAAGGGACTCTTGGTAAAAGCTACAACTAGAGGAGAAAAGGTTCACTTGTCATATGTTTCTATGTGCAAGTCAAACAATGTGGAAGGGTAAAATTCCAAGAGATGAATAGGGCATGTTCAATAGCAAGCAACAAAGCATGGACCGATTTATAACTTTTTAGTGTTTCTAATCACCATTATATTCTATATCGTGAAAGCCTTGAGAGTCCCAGATGTTTCTTCTTCTTTTTTTATCTTATTTCCTATTCTTAAGCAGCCGTGCAAGCATCTGATGACTAAAATGACAGTTTGCAACCGAAAAAGACTCATGGACAGCAGGTTATGTAGATTGCAATGCTTTAATACAAAATGAACTGGAAAGCCAAATATTCTAACAACCTGCAGTTCTCGAAGCAGAATTCCATCAGTCATGAATTTGATGGCGGCACTTTCTCCAATCTTTTTGTCATGCCTAACTTGAAACCCAACCTCCTTACCAAGCCGAAGCCCCAACTCATAAGCAACTCGCTTTGCTGTGGATAGTACAGCAACACGACGAGGTTGGGTTACACCTATAACACCGCTTCTTGTGCTGCAATTTGGTGATCCATAGCCCGCTTCATAAAGGAACTACAAATTGTAAAACAAATCATAAGCTATTATAAGGATATCTTGCTGAGGGGAAAAACCCTTAATAAAAAGGAGGTGGCGCTTATCAAGGTCACCTGAGGAACTTGAGTGGTCTTCCCACATCCAGTCTCTCCGCAAATAATGACAGTAATTTTGTTGTTTATAGCTTCCATTATCTCTTGCTCCTTCATGATAATTGGAAGATCCTGTCTGGCTTCTTCCACCTCTTTTGGTCGTGACACGTGCACTACAAAAGGGGTAATTAAAGGCCGCGGATCAGGAGTACCACTTACACATTCTGCCATGCATGAATCATCTCCAGAATCATCATCTCGTTTATCCTGGACCACTAGCCAGTGTTAGTGTTATCTCACTACACGTCAAGAATGCTGAATGAGAAAAGAAAAGGTAGTTGAAGAATCCATATAGAGCAATTAAATGAGTGAATACTTGAGTAGTTGAATGTCATTGCATGGTCAGTTACTAACATCAAAAATTTTCAGGAATGTCAAGTACAACCATCAAATACTAGCCCCAAAAGCATGTTACATTGTAAATGGCATGCAAGTAATGACTTGTAAGCAATTGTTAAGGAAGAGATTCATCAAAATTTCAATTGAAGAAAACTGCCATAAGAAACTATATGATTTTTTAACAAAGATAAGTGGGTGTTACAGTTAGGCACCTCTTCTAGCAAGAGCACACCCAACTAGATCATCTTTGAGAATTATCTTGAATTCTCTCACAGTAGCGGTTTCCCAGGTGGAATATTTGAGCTGATGTTATGCCCATATTTAGAAGTCAATATGCTACCATATTACGTATCTATCTGAAATAGAATCTTCTTTGTATCTATTATAAACTATATCATACACTCTACAGACACTTGACCTTTCAATGTTTACAACACCCTATCCCCTCTCAAAACTTCAAATGCATGATGTCAAGAACAAACAGTTATTGCGGGAACAAAGAGGCAATTGATCAGTGCAATATGTAACAACTAATAAGACAAAAGACTGACCACTGCAGCAGCAGTTTTCTCGTCATTATCAAAGTCGGGATGAAGCGATGAACCTTCAGCATCTGACCGTGTAACTTTGCAAGAGTCTTCATCGGTGGCTCTATTAGTTAAGTTATTAGGATCAGATCCACCACGATCACCAGTACCTTGTTGACAATCTGAACCTTGAAAATGCATAGACGAAGTAGAAGTATCTTTTGTTCCATCTCTCTCAATAGGAACAGATTGTGAAGGAGGAGTGACCGCAGCACCCTGTGAAGAGGCCTTTTCATGATCATCAGTTGTTTTACATGATTGAACTTTCCTTCTCTTAGCATTTAGATCATTTTGTGGTGCTTCCAATCCAGCCTTGGAGAACTGCATATCCCTCCTTCGCTTCTCCTTCAGTGTAAGAGCCTAGCATCAAGACATAAGAGCAATCAACACAGGATGACCGAAATAAAGTGTCATAGCAGTCGTAGCTTCCTTCAACAAGCATAGAACCTAACCTGGCCGACGTTCTGAGAAGACCATAGAAGTGAATACGAATCCTCACTAATTGTGTACTTCCTGAATTTACAAATCAATCATTTACCAAACGAGGACAGGAAGTCAATAATGTAAAAAGTAACAAGCACAATGAACAATGAGCAACATACTCCAATGCCTCCAAGCTTTTCAACAACAGTTTTTCCTTTTCCTTCTCTTCCTGCACAATGGTGTATACCCAAGTAATTCAGAATCGTATGATATCACTGAACAATAGAAAACAATGACTTAACCCACACACTTACTGCTAACTTCTTGAGCTTCCTTTTCTGGGATTTGCTCAACTTCTTATTTTCTACACGTTTGACCTGCCCAAAGTCCCATAAATTTAACATACTTAGATCAGAAATAACAGCAATGAAATGAAGACCAAAGATACACAGATCAGAAATAACAGCGATGAAACAAGACCAAAGCACTAACTTAAGTCCAAAACCATACCTCATTTTTCACTTTCTCCTTATTCTTCTTCTTAGCCGGCAAAATAAGAGTGTTACTATCAGCCTCTTCCATTCTAACAAAAGGAAGCCAAAAACTGCAAATATACACAAACCATTCAATGAAACCATGTCATTCATAAAGTAAAACCTCGAAGTGCCACAAAACAGATGAAAGAAAGCTTTTCTTACATAATTAAATTAAGTTCTGACTTTCAGTATTTTACTTCAATACATTCATTTGTTCTGAAATTCATTGCTTATATACAGAGATGGATTTGGAGCTTCGGAAGATAGGATAAATGGGTAACTGTAAAAAACTGATATTTTGTATTATTCTTTTCGTATTTTTCAAATTATTAAATTTTCAAAGATAATAAAATAAAATTCAAGCAGTTCATGCAAAATTCATCAAATCCAAAATTAACAGAACACAGTCAACATACAATATACTACAAATCCCAATCACGAAGATTTTTCAATAAATAATTGAAAGTTATCCTATCATAACAATCACAAATTTATGCAATTTCAATTTCTCAATCACAAAACAATTGCAAAGCTTCTCGGTTCAATTTCATGAAATCATTAGTCTCAAAATTCAAACTTCAGATCCCTGACCAACCCATATTTAATTTTTCTCAAGCTCATTATCTCTTCCCACCCTATTGACAATCATCCACCTCTATCCAAGATTGCCTCAACTAAATCTCCGCTGCCAGTTTTAATAAGCTCTCTTTGGCTAGGAAACTTATATGGGTTCTCAGAACTCTTCATAAACCCAAAACTTCTTATTTGAATGGAGGGTCCCCATTCCCTTCCCACCGTTTACAAATCCTCAATTCCTCACAACTTCACACAATCTGAGAGCACAACAACCTCTCTTCTGCTTCCCAGCTTCACTTGTTTCCTCTGCACGTACTGCCTTGTTGTTGGGGTTATGGCAAAAACAGCCACAACTTTAAGTAATTTCAATCACAAATTCAACGATAAGCTATCAACTCATTATACTTTCTAACAATGTCACATGAATATACTAAACCATACCATACCAATGGCAGATCCAACGACGAAAACAATGAACACAACCTGAAAAAAATGAAAGGGAAGTATTTTCCACAACTAACACATTCAATTATTTTCCCTCGCCAACAGTATAGGAAATCAACTTACAGTATTACAAACCAAATTTATTTCCACAACTCCTCAATCTCCACCAAAAACAAACCAATTCAATTCAATTCACGAACAATTCATCCCAGCAAGTCCATTGATCCATCATAACATGCTAACACTAGAATTAGAAAATTTATGTATCAGCCTTCAACAAAAATCTTGAATCAAATAGAACATATTCAAATTAGGCATTCAGTGCAATTCCTAACCTAACCACATTCATGCAATCCAATTCATAAGTTGTCTCTTGCCAAACCCTAACTTAGCAAAACAATCACGCTATCCAATGATATAAGTTGCATATTACAGAGAAATCAAAAGACATAACTTGAACACAATGGAAGTCCAAATTGGCAAACAAGTACAAGAGTAAATTCACTAATTGACGAGAAAGAGACCAACTTCCATCTCCATTAACTCACCTACACTCCTACTCGTTTCAATTACCAACGATGTTCATCCTCAACTTCAAATAACCATCAGCCATGATTTAGCACACCAATTCTACTACAATAGAATCGAAATCAAATACCAAAGTCCAACATCTAACACAATAAGAGGAAAGAATAGCTGGAGACAGAGTTCGAACCTGTTTAAGTGATAAACACTAACGACTTATGCAAAAGATGGAATTAGGTTGTGGCGCGGAGGTTGGACCTCTGGTGGTGGAGCTGTGCGGCGGCCGACGGTGGCAGAAAGAAAGACTGCCCGCCGGACCTCCGTGAGTTAACCAGTGGACAGTGGCAATGGGGGAAATCGTCGGAAGTTCTCTCTCTGATGGACTGAGAGATAACGGCAATGGCTCCTTTTTGAGGTTTTGGCCAAGGCGGCTAGAGAGGTTTAACGCCCAAAACTGAAAAAGAGATTACAAAAAAGTTTTGGAAATTCAGAAGGAAAAAAAAGAAAAAGCGTTTATGATGTGTTTGTTTGGAAAATTTTACAGGAGCACCCGCAATGGTGAGTTTGAGTTTGACTAATTGTATGACGTGAAATCTGTGGAAGAGTTAAAATTTAACATTTTATTTAGCTAGTTTTCTAATGGTGAGAATGAGTTTGACTCATATTAATTAAAAAAAGAAAATCGGTCTCACTTAAGAATATAATTAATTTGGTTATATTGATAAAAAAAATGAGGTGGAGGAGGAAAGAGAAAAAAATATGATTAAAATATTAATATTTTAAACTCGCTTTCAAACTCGTCTCGCGAGTTTGAAAGCGAGATTCTCGCGAGACGAGTCTCATTCTCACCACTGAAATGTCCTATACGACCTCATTTCGTTCTCGTTTCATGCCACATCAGCAGCGAGTCGAATTAAAACTCACCATTGCAGATGCTCTAATAAATTTTCCCAGAGTCCTGGGCAAGGCACGGTTAATATTTATTATTATTATTAACTTTAATTTTTTTCATAATTATTAATACTTTGGTCTCAAAATATTCGTCTTTTAGCTAATTTTTTTATCTCAAAATATTTGTCTCATTTACAATCTTAACAATAGTAATTTTTTTCTACCCTTAGTTAATAAATTTATTTATCAGTTTTTACAATTCCAACACCTATTGTCTTCAATTAAAATAGGGGTAGTTAGGGTAAATTAAAAAAAATTCACATCAATTTCCAATATACATTGGTCTTTTCAAATTAGGTAAATGAACAAATATAATGGGACGAAGGTAATATTAATTATCAATTATAGAAAGTTTGGAATGTGTTGACCACACCACCAATTAAACGAGTATCATGGGCGAGTACAATGCAGCTTTCTAGATAATTTTATATAGAGAGCTAATTGATGTAATTTGATTTTTAAGCAAATTTAACTTTAGCTTGAATTTTGGGGGTTTCCCTTTTTTCGCCAATGGAGTCAGAAATTCATCAGTAAAGTAAAAAAGAATACATATTACATAGGGCAGGCATCTAAATTACTCGCACATGATACTCGTTTAGCTATCCTATGCACCACACTATGTCGAACCTTCTATATTCTACAACCCCTTAATCTACTCATCCATGTTTTACATTCCACAAACAACCTCGTGGATTAGTAAACACGTGATTTTGTGAATAACATATCCAAGTTGTTGTTGCGGGTTTTTGAATGGAAGACCAGGCTCCATCAACCAGTAGAGTGGGATCCATTAACATATCATGATTCGCAAGAATCATGATGTATGTTGCGCTCTTGACAGACTCAATTTGACCTTGCTTTCTGTCATTGCATCTAAGTGTGATCCACTCCCTACCTTCCTTAAAAGATTGATGAATTAAATAATCTTCCTTTGGATTCAGAGCACTCAGCTTAAGCCGATTTATGACATTCCATAGGCTCCATAAGACTACCACAAATTAGACTACCATTGTTCCGCCGTACTTATCCGTATTCATAAGTTTATTGCAACGAATCCAACAACTATTTTCGCCAATGCCAACCTCTAATGCAATCCCGAAAAAGACATTCAATGGTCTTTAATGTAAAACCACTCCAACAGTTATTATCACTATTTAAGTCTCACTGAAACCTATTGGCACCAATGGCAAGACCATAATGTCAAACTTTCCCAACAAAAAAGTGCCAATATTTCTGCCAAAAGGATTTTATTCCGATAAGTTAAGCTTTCACCCTCTTTTATTCATCAAGGGTAGGCATAATTCCCTACAACACAAAACAATGCACTACCAAAACCAGTTGTTCACACACAAACAAAGGGCCTACCCAAAGATGTTACATTGATAGGAAAGTCAAGGCCTAAAAGGATTCTACTTTGAATAAAGTAGATCAAATATAGAAATAAATCATTTCATTGGATTCCTTTGATTCCTTAACATCCTCCATTCCTCCACCTTTTATGTCGGTTGTTGCATAAAATCAAACCCTCTTTCCTTCATCCTCCATGCGAAAATAATGAGAATAGCACTGGAATTCATCACCATAGAAACCCTCTTTCCTTTAGCACTGAAATTCACCACCATGGATATCGGTGAATAATTTACTCCATTTTTTCAAGTTGTTGCCCAGATAGCCACCCTCCACTTTATCTTTTGTAGCACCTCAATTATCTCAACCTCAATATCATTAAACACCACATTATTTCTCTTACACCACAATGTCCAACCCACAGCAAACCAATCGTCCAAATCCTCTTTCAGACAAAATAGTTCTTCTTACAGAAAAATTCATATCCAATTTTCATAGTATACGCACATGTTGAACGACCACCCCTTGTAATGATAAATGAAAAGAGATTAACCCAACTCCTGAAAGCCAAAATTGCCCCTCTAAAAACCCACAAATTCGGGGTTATATCAAATTTGGAAGTACACACTAATTTTTTTATTTTTTTTAAAATTTTAATCAACGCACAATAATTTCAAAAATTTCATCTTTTTCTACCACTTCAAGTCTTCAACAAAGTTTAAGAATACTGTACAACTGACTATATATAACCGAAAAGATGGTAGTCGGGTGACTATTGTCATATCTTGAGTGCTTGGATAAAAATGCCACTGTACTTTGCCAAAATTGCAAATTTGTCACCCACCAAAAACATGTTATGAAACTGCCACTAATCTAACATAGTTAGGACTAATATACCACTTTACCGACTGAGGGAAAGTTATAACCTAAAACAACAGGTTAATCTGCTGGGTGGGTATGATTAACTAAATTAAACAAAAAATAAACATAATTAAGTTAAAAAACCCTAATTATACTAACACACAGTAAAAAAATGCATTGGGCCCTCATTTATTTCTCTCCAATTCAAAAAAAAACCCAGGCAACGTTCTTCTTCTTCCTGCTACTCTCCATCGCCTGGGTTCTTCAAAATCCACCAGTGAAATCTATTTCTTTCTTCAATCAAACCCTAAATTCAACTTCAAGGATCAAAATCGCATCCCAGGGAAGTGTTGAGGATCTGATTGAAGGCCTGAGTGTTTCACATTCATTCCCGGTAAGTTCATCAAAACCCTAATTTTCGAAATTCCGGAATTTTGTCAAAATTATTTGTTTGGTTGGTATTTCTTGGTGTTTTTGATGTTGTTTATCAGCATGAAGTACTTATCAGTTGAATTAGTCGAAATTTTTTTTCTAGGGTTTAAGTTCTTCATTTTCCCAGAATCCCAGATAACAAACTCTCTGTTTACTGATGAATTGGTGTTTATGTATCTGAAATTTGGTTTGTTTTCATGTATTATAGGATTTCTGAATGGGTAAATTACAAATCTTTCATGGGGGTCAGTTTATATCGAATCCACATATGGTTTATATTGATAGTGAGGTCACTGAAATGGAGGTAGACCCTGATAGGTTATGTGTGGATGATCTGATTGAGTTTGTTGAGAATGCTGGGTATACAAAAGATAAAATTGGAACCCTTTACATTAGCAAGCCTAGAAGTAATATAGGATTTGAGGACAGTCTTGTTGAGGTTAAGGGGGATGATGAGATAAGGATGTTGAGTGACTTTTTAGAGAAATTTCCATTTGTTCGAATGTATGTGAAACATCCTGATGTTAATAAGAATAAGGGGAAAGAAAAAGTGGCTGATGATGTTGGTGATGATGCTGTTAGTGAGGGTACTTGGTGGTTTGAGGATGGGGATGATGATGAGGATGATGATGAGGATTATGTACCCAATGGTGAAGGTGATGGTGATGGTTCTGAAGTTGAGGATGAGGAAATGACTCAAGTCATGAAGAAAAAAAAAGGATTTGAGGGACAATGAAATAGCTGATAGGAATGTTGTGTTAGATGGTGATGATAGTTTGATTGAAGGAGGGGTTGTTGAGGAGAGTAAGGGAGTTGAGGATGAACAGTACCATGATTCTGACAACCCTAGCAGCCCTGAGAGTGAGAGTGAGGCTGAGGTTCATGGTGTGTTGAGAAAGAAAAGGCCTAGCATGAGGAAGAAGAAACCCAAGTGTCCTAGATACAATCCTGTAATACCTAGTAGACTCCTTACTGGGATGACATTCGCTGACAAGAAAGAGATGAAAAAAGTTGTTGATAACTATAGGATACTAGGTAGTTACAATCTGAAGGTGAGCAAGAGTGACAAAGTGAGGTATCAACTATTCTGCCAGGGTGAAGGGTGCAAGTGGAGGTTTTGGGGATCAAAAGTAGGCAAGGAGAAAAGCTATGCAGTGAAAACATTTGGCCCCCCTCACACATGTATAACTTTTAGCTTTGAGGCTGGACATAGAAATATGAGTGTGCAATGGTTGGCTGAGCATTATAGGAGCAGATTTAGGATAACCCCAACCATCACTGCCAGAGACTTACAGAGAATGGTGAAGGAGGAGCTGAATTACAATGTTGCTTTGTGTATGTGTGCTAGGGCAAGAAGGAAGGCATTAGACTCTATAGTTGGTGATTATAGGGAGCAATTTACCCAACTTAGAGACTATCTTGGGGAGTTGATTGACAAAAACCCTGACACATCTGTTGTTCTGAAAACAACACAGAATCAGGAGACAAATGAGCATGTGTTCAAGTTTCTTTATGTATGTCCTGGACCACTGAAGAAGGGTTTCTTGGAGGGATGTAGGAGGGTTTTGAGTTTGGATGGGTGTTTTCTTAAAGGACCTTGGGGAGGAAAAGTGTTTGTAGCTATTGGGAGGGATGCAAATGACCAAATGTATCCTTTAGCTTGGGGAGTTGTCTCAACAGAATCAAAGGAGACTTGGGATCTTTTCATTACACAGTTACATATTGATCTTGACATGGGGGATGGCCATGGATGGGCAATTATTTCAGATCAACAAAAGGTACCAATAAACCCTTCCTTAAGGTTTTAAATTTTTAAAATTACATTCTGTTTTATTTTTTTTAATATTATGAATTTGTTTGATTGTGTTTTTTGTTTGGTTTAGGGTCTAGTAGACAGTGTAGCAAGGCTTGGGGGCTGCTTGAAAGAAAAGGTGTTGAACATTTTTGTAGAGCTTTCTTCAAACCACATGCCAAGTGTGACTCGGTGGATAACAACATGGCTGAAATATTCAATGCCTTCATCATAGAAGCTAGGTAGATGCCTATAGTTTCTATGCTCAATTAGATGTTCAAGGCAGTCATGAAAAGAGTGGGGGACAAAAATGCATGGGCTTCTAAGATCAAGACTCCAATACCTCCTAGGACAATGAAAAAACTGGACAAAAAGATTGAAGAGTCCAAGACTTGGGAGGTTACTAGGGCTGCCAGGGGTTTGTTTAGTGTCAACAACGCATGGGCTGAAGATATGTAGTGGACTTGAATGCAAAAATGTGTAGTTGCAATTCATGGAAACTAAATGGGATTCCATGCCCCCATTCAATTGTTGTGATGAGGGAGGAAAGATTGAGACCAACTAACTTTGTCCATGAGTGCAATGCAACTGAGAAGCTTGTAGCTGTAACATCCCAAAATTTTAATTAAGTTTTAGCAAGCGTAATTCGTAACTTTTTTTTTATGCTTTAAACCATTTTCACACCGTCAATTCCGTATCAACAAATTTCATTTATCTATTTATTTACTTAAGTGTTTATTTATGTACGTGTTTATTTCATTATTTGTCATGAATTATATCACAATACTTCCCGAATGAAAATTTACTAAACCGAGTTAATTAGGGTTATGTGATTTCCCTTTCCATCTAGGCTTCTACTAATCAAAATGGAGTTTACTTACTTCTTCATTCCAATCAACATCAACTAATCTTAAGAGATTTTACCAATAACAAGCTAAATCTCTAGAATATTTTCATACATGTATGTAGCCATTTACAAGTGCAATTTACATATTAAACTCCCCTTTCCAAACCATATCCTAAAAACAGGGGAATCTTTTCAAAAAGAGACTAGCATTATCCCTTTTATCCTTCCCAACCAGCCCACATTCCTCAAGTCCCAATCCCACTGTAGCTTTCTCAAGTTCCAATCACATCATAGCTCTTTCAAGTTTCAATTCCACCATAGCCTTCCCAAGTTCCAATCGCACCATTGCTAAAAGCTTACTTTGATGCCAATAATGTCCAACAATGCCTGTAGATTGCAATAATGGAGTTTTTCAGCAATTGAATAAGTCCTAAAATCAGATGAAACAAATTATAAATAAGAAATTGGGGAATAAATTAAATCTCACAAACACACCCTCATTCAATCATTCCCCTTCACCTCTTCTCCTCCTCGGCAGCCACCACCAACCACCACCAGTCACCACCACCTACCACCACCCAATTAACACCACCATCGACACCACCACCGCCGCCCAGAAAACTGCCAACCACCAAATCCAAAACCACCATGATGGCCACAAAACTAAACCCAATCTGAAAATTTCAATTCAAACAACCCACCTCTCTCCGTCCAAATCCGACAACCACCATCACCGCCACACCCATTGCAACCACCGCCCAAAGTATAAACCATTCACAACCCAAAACCCTCAGAAAACACCCCTTTAAAAATACCCAAAACAGAAACACAAACCTGAGTTTTTATCTCTGAGCCACCAACGGCCGCCGGCTACGAAACCCGACCGAACCCCCCACCGCCCTCCACCGTCTCTCCCGACCTCCAAACGTCGGACAGCCGCTGCTCGTGGTTGCCGTCGTCGCCCGAAACTCACTGGCCACCCTCCTCTGTTCTTTTGTCCCTCTCTTCTCTGGCGTTCAAATAAAGAAGAAGAAGAAAGGGGAAGCCCTTTCTACATATTAAAACTGCCAATTTCCAAGCTATTGGGCCTTTCTTCAAACCCAATTCCCATCTGGTGATAATTATCCAAATTCTTTTCCCTAGATATCTATTTCTTTTCTTTTTGTCCTAAAATAAATTTAACCACTAAATTTAAAATTTAGACTCGGCTACTGGAATCAACTGTCCAAAGTAAGGAGAAATTATCAATCTTCGGGAAGAAAAAGGTATAATTCGATGACTATATCTTTAAAAATCAATTATTTGATTTTATTCAATTATGCAATTACATATATGCTCAATCAACAATTTACTTGGTTTCATAATATATTTTGTCATATTAAATTGTGGACCTTTATCAGCACACCCGGTACCGGAGCCTGAGTTAGTAACCAACTCAGATATGCGCATAGTTAAAGACAGGATCTTATGGTTGCTTTACAACATATCATATCATATCATATAGATTGGCATAAAAACCAATCGGGGGTTTCCACTCAGATAATAATAATCAAGCAATCATATTTTCATAATATTTCCTCTCTCCCTCATTTTCAAAATAAAATGGATTTCAAACCGAGCTCACCTAAATATTATTTTATTTTTACATTATAGTGTCGAATTATATTGAGTTCCATCTCACGTTTTATTTTTAAAATATGTTTTGTTTTAGGTACCAAGGGAAAAGGGAAAACGCCACTCAATCAAATTATCAGCTAGCAGTACCTAAGTCTATGAAAATCCGCTAGAGTCGGCTCACTAATTTGTCTGCATATTTTGATGTGTTTATGTTTACATTTGATGCTTTATGACTATTTTTAAGTTATAATTAAGTTTAATTTCCGTTGCATGTTATGTTGAACTTTGAATATATTTATATAAAAGTGTGTTTTATCTCAATGTGATAATTGCTTAATTATAGATTATATGTGCATGTCCTAATATCTTTTTAAACTTTCAAAACGTTATATATATATATTTATACGTCTAAGTTTATTATTAACGTCTTTTCTCTTTATTAAAAGTTATCATCATCATTATTATTTTCAAGCTTATTATTATTATTATTATTATTATTATTATTATCGATTGTTATTGTTGTTGCTTGATTTGTCATATTAGAAAAGCCTTGTTTTTTCTTATTGGAGAAGCGGCGGTAACGCTCTCGGCTTTTATGCTTCCGCTAAAATAACATTAATTAAGATAAAATATGGGTAATCCCCTGATTAGTGGTCGGGCCGTTACAGCATGGTATCAGAGCATGGTCTTGAGCCCTAGGATGCTAAAATCGATAAATAAAATATATAGACTTAAGAGCATTAATATAAATGGGTAGTGGTGCATGATTTATTCCGTTTGCAATATTCTACTCTTGTATTACCCCCTTACAATATTATTTGTGAGCTCGTTTTCCTAACATTAACTATTGAGGTTTTGGTTTAAATATGCTTATCTACTGTTTTACCTCATTTTACTTGTTAAAAGTCTTAATATCCTATTTTTTTGCCACTAAGTGTTTATAAGCTATGACCCTAATCTCGACCCTAAGGCCATTAATTCCTTGTTCGCAGATGTCTGACCAAGAAAGTGGTGCTAATGGACATAACCACACCGTGTACGACCCTCAAACCCACTTTCAAGACTCACCCAACCACCAAGAAAGCCCAACCAATACCTCTGGTCCCCACAATGCCAATCCTGTAGGTATGGATCCTAATGTCATGGGTCAACTTTTAGTGGAGTTATTGAAAAAGGTAGGTAGCCAACCTGTTAGTGTTATTGACGATGATGGTGGTAGACTATTTGATAGGGTGGCTAAACACAACCCAATGACATATGGGGGAAGGTAGATCCTGTGGAATTAGAGGATTGGATTAGGTCAATGGAGAAAATATATGAGGTCATCCAAGTCCCCGAGCATAGGAAATTCAGTATTGGAACATTCTATCTTACTGGTAAGGCCGATATATGGTGGAATACCGTTAAGGAAAGACAGAAGGAGTTAGGGTTTAACTGGGAGAAATTCATAGAGATTATAAGAGAGCAGTTTTACCCTTCATCCGTCCAAAAACAAAAGGAGGATGAGTTTAGGAGGCTAGAGCAAGGAAAGATGTCTGTATTGCAATATGCTGATAAGTTTATGGAGTTGTCTCGCTTTGCCCCGGAGTATGTAGCTAGTGAGAAAATGAAAATGACTAGGTTTGGAGGCGGTTTAGCTTACTATATACGAGACCAACTAGCAGGTCAGCCCATCAAAACCTACCAAGACCTCTTTGACAGGGCAACAGATGTAGAGAGAGTTAAAGGTGAGCTTAGAAGAGACAACCAAGATGGGAGTAAAAGGAAATGGGATACCAAAGGGAGTTCATCTAGCACCAACCAACCCTTCAAAAGACCCAACCATACCCCTTTTCGAGGTCACCCTCCAACCTCCGAGCCTTGTAAGAAATGTGGTCGTACAAACCATGCAACCCATGACTGTAGAGAGGGTAAGAATGTCTGTACCTGGTGTGGGAGTCCACAACACCAAGTGTTTAACTGTCCAAGGAGAGCATCAGCTGTGGCCCAAGGTCATGTGAGACCCTTACGTGTAGACAACCCTGCACCTCCACCTTCTAGAGTTGGCAACACTGGAAGAGCCTATGGCATGAACCGCAAGGAAGCGACAAACTCGGGTACGGTAGTTTCAGGAACCCTTACTTTAAATTCTAACCCTTTATATGCATTATTTGATTCTGGTGCGTCACATTGCTTCATTTCTAAATCTGTGGTTGAAAACTTAGGGTTAGAATCTCATAAGGGTCAAACTGAACAATCTATATGCCTTCCTTATGGAGAAACCATCCTGTGCACCGTCATTTATAAGGATTGCCCAATCACTCTTAGTAGGGAGATTTTTCTTGCAGACCTTATCCAATTTGATCTTAGTGAATTTGATTTGATCCTAGGAATGGACTGGCTAACAAAGTATAATGCTTATGTTGATTGTAATTCTAGAAGTGTCAGTCTTAAAGGAAGTAAAGGTGGGAAAGTATTCTTTCATGGAGAAGGTTCTAGGTTAGAATGTCCTATTATATCCTCGATGAAGGCTAGGAAATTAATGAGGAAAGGATGTGAAGGATATTTGTGTTGTGTAGTAGGTGACGCTGAGCATGAGCAAAAACTTTCTGAAATACCTGTAGAAAATGAATTTCCCGATGTTTTCCCGGAAGAACTCCCGGGATTACCACCAAAAAGAGATATAGATTTTGAAATCCAACTAGTACCAGGGGCACAACCCATATCTAAACCACCTTATCATATGGCCCCAACTGAGTTGAAAGAGCTTAAGGTACAATTAGAAGAGTTGCTTAAGAAGGGATACATCAGGCCTAGTGTGTCTCCTTGGAGTGCACCAGTCCTATTTGTCAAGAAGAAGGATGGAAGCTTGTGGTTATGCATAGCATATAGGGATCTCATGAAGATCTCCATTAATTATAAATACCCTTTGCCTAGAATAGATTATCTTTTTGACCAACTCCAAGGGCTAGTGTCTTTTAAAATAGACTGCACCTGGGTACCACCAACTGAGAATTAAGCCTGAGGATATTCCTAAAACTGCCTTTAGGACTCGTTATGGTCATTATGAATTTGTGGTTATGCCGTTTGGGCTTACTAATGCACCAGCTGTTTTTATGGATCAAATGAATAGGATTTTTCAACCTTACCTTGATCAATTTGTGGTGGTATTTATTGATGACATATTGATATATTCTAAGACCAAGGAAGATCATGAGGACCATTTGAGGTTGGTCCTACAAACCTTGAGGGACAATAAATTGTATACAAAGCTTAAGAAATGTGAGTTTTGGCTAGGGGAAGTAACCTTTTTAGGGCATATCATATCTAAGGAAGGAGTTAGGGTAGACCCACAAAAGATCCAGGCTATCATAGAATGGCCTAAACCTACCAATGTCACCGAGGTTAGAAGTTTTCTTGGGTTAGCTGGTTATTATAGTAGGTTTGTTAAAGATTTCTCAAAAATTACTCTACCTCTAACCAACCTCCTCAAAAAGTCCACAAAGTTCGAATGGACCCCTAAGTGTGAGCACGCCTTCCAAGAACTCAAGACTCACTTAACTACTGCTCCTGTCCTTATCCTTCCTTCAGAAAATGAGGAGTTTACTGTCTATAGTGATGCCTCCAAAAATGGTTTAGGATGTGTGCTTATGCAGAATGATAAAGTTATAGCTTATGCCTCTAGACAACTAAAGCCATATGAAAAGAACTATCCAACTCATGACCTTGAATTGGGCAGCTTGTTTTTGCATTAAAAATTTGGAGACATTATCTTTATGGTGTGCCTTGTCGATATTTATCGATCATAAAAGTCTTAAGTACATTTTCACCTGTATGAGTTGAACATGAGGCAACGACGCTGGTTAGAACTTCTAAAAGATTATGACATAGATATCCAGTACCATCCTGGTAAAGCTAATGTTGCAGCAGATGCTCTTAGTAGGAAAACCCAACATAGCCTCCATACACTAATTTCCCCTCGTCCTACACCCATAGCAAACCCTAGGGGAGTTAGCCTCGAGATCATTCATAACAGAAGTAAGGGACACTGTATGACGATTAAGGTGAACTCAACATTGTTGAACACCATTAGAACCTTGCAAAGGAGTGACACCTACTTAGAAAAACTGAGGCACGATGTTACTATTGGGAAATCACCTGGCTTTGTAATACATGAGGATGGGTCACTAAGATTCCAAGGTCGTATTTGTGTCCCAAATGATGAGGAAGTAAAGAAAAAGATTTTAGAAGAAGCACACAACACCATATACTCAATACACCCTAGAGGCACTAAAATGTATAAAGATTTAAGGGAACAATTTTGGTGGTGTAACATGAAGAGAGAAATTGAAGATTTCGCCCAAAGGTGTTTAGTTTGTCAAAAGATTAAAGCTAACCATAATAGACCTGGCGGAGAATTATAACCTTTAGAAATCCCTACTTAGAAATGGGACTCCATCTCAATGGACTTCATCATTGGGTTACCACTTACTATAGAAAAGAAGAATGCAATTTGGGTTATAGTCGACTGACTCACTAAATCAGCCCACTTTATAGGAATTCATGATACTTGGGGAATAGATAAATTAGCTCGAATCTATGTCAAGGAAATAGTTAGATTGCATGGGGTACCTAAGGATATTATTTCTGATCGTGACCCTAGATTCCAAGCAAGGTTTTGGAGAGCATTACAAGGAGCCTTTGGCACTAAGCTAAACATGGGTACAGCTTACCACCCAGAGACTGATGGTCAAACCGAGAGAGTTAATCAAATCCTAGAAGATATTCTTAGAGCTTGTATCCTAGACTTCCAAGGGAGATGGGACGAACACTTGCTGTTGGTAGAGTTTTCCTATAATAATAGCTACCAAGCTACCATTAAAATGGCACCCTTTGAGGCATTATATGGGAGAAGATGCAGAACCCCTCTATGCTGGAGTGAGATTTCTGAACCAATCATTCTAGGCCCTGACTTAGTTCAAGAGACATCAGAGAAAGTCAATCTTATCCAAAAGAACATAGAGGCAGCCCAAAGGAGACAGAAAAGTTATGCGGACCTTCGGAGGAAACCACTTGAATTTCGCGTAGGTGATAAAGTCTTTCTCAAAGTATCCCCGGTGAGAGGTGTGCGAAGGTTCAATGTCCGAGGAAAACTAAGCCCTAGGTATGTGGGACCCTATGAAATCATTGAACAAATCAGCCCTTCTGCTTATCGTTTAGCCTTACCACCTGACCTTGATCATGTTCATAATGTTTTTCACCTCTCACAATTGAGAAAATACATTCCCGACCCAAGCCACACCTTAGCTTGTGAACCATAGACCTTGATGAAAGCTTAACATATGAAGAACAACCCGTTCAAATCTTGGATCGTCGCATCAAGCAACTTCGTAATAAGACTATCCCACTTGTCAAAGTCCTTTGGACTCACCACAATACCTCCGAGGCCACTTGGGAAACAGAAGAAGACATGAGAAACAGACTTCCTCATTTGTTTTAAGGTAAAAGCATTTTATTTCAAGTTTCGAGGACGAAACTTATTTTAAGGGGGGAAAGATGTAACACCCCAAAATTTTAATCAAGTTTTAGCAAGCGTAATTCGTAATTTTTTTTTATGCTTTAAACCATTTTCACACCGTCAATTCCGTATCAACAAATTTCATTTATCTATTTATTTACTTAAGTGTTTATTTATGTACGTGTTTATTTCATTATTTGTCATAAATTATATCACAATACTTCCCGAATGAAAATTTACTAAACCGAGTTAATTAGGGTTATGTGATTTCCCTTTCCATCTAGACTTCTACTAATCAAAATGGAGTTTACTTATTTCTTCATTCCAATCAACATCAACTAATCTTAAGAGATTATACCAATAACAAGCTAAATCTCTAGAATATTTTCATACATGTATGTAGCCATTTACAAGTGCAATTTATATATTAAACTCCCCTTTCCAAACCATATCCTAAAAACAGGGGAATCTTTTCAAAAAGAGACTAGCATTATCCCTTTTCTCCTTCCCAACCAGCCCACATTCCTCAAGTTCCAATCCCACTATAGCTTTCTCAAGTTCCAATCCCATCATAGCTCTTTCAAGTTTCAATTCCACCATAGCCTTCCCAAGTTCCAATCGCACCATTGCTAAAAGCTTACTTTGATGCCAATAATGTCCAACAATGCCTGTAGATTGCAATAATGGAGTCTTTCAGCAATTGAATAAGTCCTAAAATCAGATGAAACAAATTATAAATAAGAAATTGGGGAATAAATTAAATCTCACAAACACACCCTCATTCAATCATTCCCCTTCACCTCTTCTCCTCCTCGGCAGCCACCACCAACCACCACCTACCACCACCCAATTAACACCACCATCGACACCACCACCGCCGCCCAGAAAACTGCCAACCACCAAATCCAAAACCACCATGATGGCCACAAAACTAAACCCAATCTGAAAATTTCAATTCAAACAACCCACCTCTCTCCGTCCAAATCCGACAACCACCATCACCGCCACACCCATTGCAACCACCGCCCAAAGTATAAACCATTCACAACCCAAAACCCTCAGAAAACACCCCTTTAAAAATACCCAAAACAGAAACACAAACCTGAGTTTTTATCTCTGAGCCACCAACGGCCGCCGGCTACGAAACCCGACCGAACCCCCCACCGCCCTCCACCGTCTCTCCCGACCTCCGAACATCGGACAGCCGCTGCTCGTGGTTGCCGTCGTCGCCCGAAACTCACTGGCCACCCTCCTCTGTTCTTTTGTCCCTCTCTTCTCTGGCGTTCAAATAAAGAAGAAGAAGAAAGGGGAAGCCCTTTCTACATATTAAAACTGCCAATTTCCAAGCTATTGGGCCTTTCTTCAAACCCAATTCCCATCTGGTGGTAATTATCCAAATTCTTTTCTCTAGATATCTATTTCTTTTCTTTTTGTCCTAAAATAAATTTAACCACTAAATTTAAAATTTAGACTCGGCTACTGGAATCAACTGTCCAAAGTAAGGAGAAATTATCAATCTTCGGGAAGAAAAAGGTATAATTCGATGACTATATATTTAAAAATCAATTATTTGATTTTATTCAATTATGCAATTACATATATGCTCAATCAACAATTTACTTGGTTTCATAATATATTTTGTCATATTAAATTGTGGACCTTTATCAGCACACCCGGTACCGGAGCCTGAGTTAGTAAACAACTCAGATATGCGCATAGTTAAAGACAGGATCTTATGGTTGCTTTACAACATATCATATCATATCATATAGATTGGCATAAAAACCAATCGGGGGTTTCCACTCAGATAATAATAATCGAGCAATCATATTTTCATAATATTTCCTCTCTCCCTCATTTTTAAAATAAAATGGATTTCAAACCGAGCTCACCTAAATATTATTTTATTTTTACATTATAGTGTCGAATTATATTGAGTTCCATCTCACGTTTTATTTTTAAAATATGTTTTGTTTTAGGTACCAAGGGAAAAGGGAAAACGCCAGCTCCAATCTGAAATTATCAGCTAGCAGTACCTAAGTCTATGAAAATCCGCTAGAGTCGGCTCACTAATTTGTCTGCATATTTTGATGTGTTTATGTTTACATTTGATGCTTTATGACTATTTTTAAGTTATAATTAAGTTTAATTTCCGTTGCATGTTATGTTGAACTTTGAATATATTTATATAAAAGTGTGTTTTATCTCAATGTGATAATTGCTTAATTATAGATTATATGTGCATGTCCTAATATCTTTTTAAACTTTCAAAACGTTATATATATATATTTATACGTCTAAGTTTATTATTAACGTCTTTTCTCTTTATTAAAAGTTATCATCATCATTATTATTTTCAAGCTTATTATTATTATTATTATTATTATTATTATTATTATCGATTGTTATTGTTGTTGCTTGATTTGTCATATTAGAAAAGCCTTGTTTTTTCTTATTGGAGAAGCGGCGGTAACGCTCTCGGCTTTTATGCTTCCGCTAAAATAACATTAATTAAGATAAAATATGGGTAATCCCCTGATTAGTGGTCGGGGCGTTATAGTAGCGATATATTCTCATCCACTACATCCACTAAATGGGTCCAACATGTGGGCAACTGCTCCTGGGTGTGTTGTAACTGCCCCATACTTCAAGCCCAATAAAAAAACAACAACAAAGTATTTTAGAAGGCCAGAGGCTGGTGAAAGCACGAGGGTTAAAATGTCAAGGGAGTCCACCAGAATTTACTGCTCAAATTGTGGATTTGAAGGCCACAACAAGTTGACTTGCCCACATGTGGTGAAGAAGTTAACGGTAACAAACTTAACCTTATATTGTATTCTTAGAGTTTGACTTTTTTTATTTTTTTTTTGGTTATTTCAAGGGTTTAAGGGTTCAGTGTTTAGGGTTTAGGTTAAGGGTGTAGTCAAGTTACAGTTTGACTTTTTTATTTTTTTTGAGTAATTTTTAGGGTTTAGGGTTTAGCTCTTGTTTTGTGATTGCTTTCTCATTACATCTTTCTTTCTTTCTTTCATTGATGGATATCATAGCCAAAAAGAAGAAGGGTCACAAAAAGGCCACCCAAACTCGCCGCTTTCTTGGTGCTTCATCCGCAATCGTTGCTGCATTTCCATCATCTGCAGAATCGCTGCCGTGATCTCCATCATCTGCAACTCCATCATTTGCAACCGCTGGTTCTTCTTGTGCTCTTCTTCTTTGTTGGTTCTTCTTGTGCCGCCGCCATTCTTCTTCTCGCCGCTTCTTCGCTTCAATCAAGAATCGCTGTGATGTTGTTCTTCCGCCGGCCGCCGCAAGTAGAGTGGCCCATTTTGAGGAAATCCCACTAACTGGATCACAACCTCATCCATCGCAGCCATCTCCAGCTTCAACTCCAACAAAGACTAGGAAGAAGAGAGTCGCAAACAAGACTATATCACAAGAATATCACCAAGGAAGAAATTGCCAAAGTTGAACCTAGGGAACTAGTAGTTTGTGGTGGTGTTTGTAAAGCCATTTTGGACTGTCATGGCTTCTTTTGTGAATGAATACTAAGTAGGCTGTAAATGGTGTGCTGAATTGTGCAGAATGACAATGTATGCCAATCTTTTGGGGTGGAATATGTCTTTTGTACATCTGTTAGTTTTGTACCCTGTTTTGTTGCAAGATTAAGCCAAAACAGAGGAGTATGTACATCAAACACTAGATGTTGTACCCATTACATATTCCCTCATACTTAATGCAAGTTTGATTCTGTTTTCTGTACTTCAGTTGTGATTGTATTACAGTTTTCATTATTCATTCCATTTCTGAATCTGTACCATTGTTCTTAGTGTTCAATGTTTGCAAGGTTTTGAACATCAAACAGAGCATAGCATAACAGCATAAGATATACAATGTAAGTTTCCCATAACAATCATTCATCATTCATTACTTGCAAAATGCAGCAACTGATTACAATTCTTCCATTACATTTGATCATTCAGCCTAAACTGTCAGCCCTAGCCCTAAAACATACATAAACCCTAAATCTAAAAACTTAAACATAACAACAACAACAAGCTGATGATTAACAGACCATTGAACCCCAAAATAATTGAAGCATCTGTTGTCCAGGATACTTACAATGGCCATTCAATCAAGCAAAAAATTTCATCACCATCATCATCAGTTCTTCATATATACATCAACTGGAAAATCTGATCATCAGCTTTGCAAAATCCCCCACCCCCATCACCAGCAGACATCTACTTACCATACCCCCCAGCCAGAACCCCCATGACAAACACAATCATAAACCCCACAATCACCACCCAAGATTTTTTCTTCAGACTCTGATTCACCCTCCCCAGCCTCTCAAGCTCACCCATCAAATCGTTGATGTTGGCCTCAGCAATATCGGCCTCAACCCTCAACCCATCTCTCTCCGTCTTGACCTTTTCATGTCGAGCAACCAATCTCTTAGCAGCAACTGGAAAAGTCTCGCAGATTGGGTCATCAATCCACTTCATAAACCCACAGTCTTCATGAGTTTGCCAATGCATACACCTCGCAAACCTCCTCAGAGGGTTGTCTACAGTGAATGAAGTGTACACAAGGCAAATCGTCCCGCAATTGCACGGGAAACGTACCTTCCTGTCGCATGCACAGTCGCGGCATGCCCTAACTGGGGTGTTCGACACAGAGGAAGATGCAGCCATTTGTGATTTGGGGAAGAAAATTAGGGTTACACAGAGTTAAAAAAGCCCCAATTTTTAAGCCCTAAACTGGAGAAAAACAGGAGAAACAGAAGAGAAAGAGAAGAACAAGAAGCTCGGTTATGGCGGGAGGTTGAAGAAGAAGATAGAAGGAAGGAGGTAAAGAATCAGGAGGGGAAAGGGGGATTAAATAAAGCCAGTAAAAAAAATAAAGAGGGGAGTGGAGAAATTAATTTTAGGTAGGTAAAAAAATTAATGGGGTGGTTTAAGGGTTAATGAATGAGTTACCTGCTACTCTAGGTTAAAAACCGGTAAAGTGGTATATTAGTTCTAACTATGTTAGATTAGTGACAGTTTCATGACATGTTTTTGACGGATGGCAAATTTGCAATTTTGGCAAAGTATAGTGCCATTTTTATCCAAGCACTCATCATATCTTTCAAAATGATTATTAAGATTCAATTTTTAGTAGAAGCAAAAAACTTCTTACCGGTGAGTGATAGTTGCCGCTGACATAAGAAAAAAATAACTAGTTATAAAATTTGAAATTAGAACCCTCAAGTTTCCTATTATGCTCCAGTTCTGCTCACCAAATATTGTATGCTAAATTACATTCAAAAAATAAAGAAAGAAAAAAAGAGGGGTAAAAAACATAAGACAACTTAGAAACTTGTGTGCTCCTTCAAATTGAAGAATAGAGAGTAAATTGACAAAGATGTTAAAAAATGGGGAAGGCTTTCTCCTTATTAACACTTCCCAGAATCTTCTGTTGCCTACTCCAAATAACCAAAACAAATGGAGGATGCTCACAGAAAGCCTCAAACAATAGGGTATACAAAAAAATCTCATCGGATTATTATTGTTTCCCGATCCAATTCGGAGAATATGGCACCATCCCATTCCCATCCCGAGGGGGAAAATAGCAGCAACATTCTAATTTTTTCTATCAAGCTTCGAGTTAGAGATTCTAATTATAATCATTAATCGGAGGGACCGATCATCTTCTCGGGTACCACATACTGGTGGAACTCTTCCTCTGTAAGAAGTTTCAGCTCCAATGCAGCATCCTGCATTGTAAATCACTAAGCCATATTAACCGTCTGTGACACAGTAAATGTCAACCAGAAAACAGCCCTCAAGTATCTTTCAATATCCAAGTATCCATAAATAAGCAGCCTAAATTTTGGCAATCGGTTAATTTTCTCTGATCTCTACAAAGAAAGACCTCCCCCTTTCTGTTCTCATGGTAATATCTTGACCTCCTAAACACCATTGTCTCGCAGGATGATGGTGTACCCATCTAAGGGGGGTGTTTGGCTACTCAACTTTTTGGAAATAGCTTTTTGATCAAGGTTAAAAAGCTACTTGCGTCTTGCGGTGTTTGGTAAGTAGCTTTTTATATTTGTTTTTTGGACCCAATAAGCTAGTTTTCAAAAAGCTATTTGGTGAAGTTTTTTGAGGTAACTTTTCTCAAAAAGCTACTTTAACAAACACTGTTCCTGCAATTAACCCAAACAGTTAAAGTCAAATAGTTAATCCAGACACCTATCAACGAACAGCTATAAGCTAACAACTAACAACTACTAAATACATAAGCTATCTAAATTTCAAAAAAGAAAAAAAAAATCAAGAAAAGACTAGCCAAAGGAATGCTTTTGCAACTGAAGGTTAGTCGATGTCTAAAGGCAGATTTGTAGCATGCCAAGCTCAAAATAGAGATGGTAACTAGACAAACTATAAAAGCAAAGTTAAAGAAAAAAAACAGTTATAGAATGGAAAAATGATGCAAACCTTCAATGTGGTTCCCTCTTTGTGGGCTTTCTTGGCACAAGCTGCAGCATTGTCGTAACCAATTTTCTGAAAATGGACAGAAGTAATCAGCGCAGGAAGCATAGGGTATACAGGTATAAAGTTAAAAGTAAAGGACCGGTTATAACTTACAGGGTTTAGGGCTGTCACAAGCATTAGAGACTGAAAGAACAAAATACCAAAACAAAGAAGAGATTAGTAAAGAGTATGTCGAATGGAAACTGATGCTTTCTAATAGATCAAGGACTCACCTCGTTTAGTAACTTTGAAATTCTCTCTTTGTTTGCTTTAATTCCTCTCACACAATTCTTCTCAAAAGAGGCAGATCCATCACCCAGCAATCTCATTGACTAGGGAAAGAATGACAGGAATAAAAAAGTTGTGGATTTAGTACCACAGGCAAAATGAAGTTGGATAAAAGAGCTCTACAACAGATAGTCACAAATTAACAGAAACAAATATAAGGGTGATTTTTGTTCCACTGACACCCCCCCTTTGTGCAATACACTCCTCTGATAAATCATCCGCCAAAAAAGGAAAAAGAAAACATGCACCCACCCTCTGCCACATACTGCGGCAAACTGCAATGACTAATAACCATAACAAAAAGACTAGCTAGACCATGAACTGATTAATCTTATTGAACCCAACACAAATCAACCTTATCCAGATGAAAACTGAAACTGACTGCAAATTTTGGCCATCTAAATAGTAGTTCCCATTTCATTATCCTACAAAATTATTTGTACAGTTAACTGCATACTCCAAGTTCACTGAACCCAAATGACCAAACATGAATATTTGATAAATTCGAAATTGTTCTTCTGGCAGTTAAGACCACCCAGCTTTTAGTTTCAAAGATCAAATTGTTGCCTCTATGGATGAGCTTACTAGATCATTTCACACCAACTGAAGCAGACCCAAATTTGCTGACCGAATTAAAAATCAATCACAGATAATTGAAATAATGATTGAGACAAACAATGGCATCATACATACTTGAAGAAGGGCATTTGCAATGAGAGGCTTGAACACATTTAGCTCAAAGTGGCCATTTGATCCTCCAACTGTAATGGCTACATGGTTTCCCATTACCTGCAAGAATAAGCAGAAAATAGATAATAATGATAACATCAATTGTTTCAGGTTGATGGTACCACAAAAACATTTTACCCTGGGGGAGAAAAAAAAGAAAAAAGAGAGATTCAAGAAGCTAAGCCAAGCAGCAAAAGTTCAGCAGTTTGGGTACAAAACTCAGAAAAGTTCTGAGGTTATCTACATTTCAACCCTATCCAACCATTTATGGGTTGGGCAATTGGTTTAATTGTCTGTCCAGGCTACAATATAAAAAACCGATATTTTGCGGGGATTCAACAAAACAATTGAAAACCCAAAACTTTTGGGCCTTATTACATAAAAGTATCAGTTGATTGAAATCAGCCAATAGAGTTATCTGTTTGAATAAAAGAAAGGTTCTTGATATGATTACCTATCTGAATGTAGCAAATTACATCTATTACCAAAACCGCTTTTTGGTGGGGTACATGACTATATGTATCTTATACAGATTATATTAACTGTTAAATTCAACTTTTTGATATAGCTGCCCATCCCTAAAAGCTCCACAGAAGATGCTCCATGAGGCTACTGTAAATAAGTTGCTTATGATGCAACTTTTTTTCTGAAAAAACCATACCAAATATGCAAATTGGACTTTGACAAACCAACCAACTAATCAAAATTGAAGCACTAGTTCAACCCCCCAAAAAAATCACAAATATTCTTCCAGAACACCACACACCCCCTCCCCCCCCCCCCCCCCCCAAAAAAAAAAGTCTCCACAAATAATAGACATAGATGTTGTCTTTAGTGCATTACCTGAGCACACACCATAGTCAAAGCCTCACATTGTGTGGGATTAACCTTCCCCTGGAATGAATAAAATGAAATCATCAACATTATATATGCGTAGACCTACAAAAACACATTCTGTAAAACAGGATTTGGAAAGTCAAAAAAGAACTTACAGGCATGATACTGGACCCGGGCTCATTTTCAGGAAGGATTAACTCACCAAGACCACATCGTGGACCACTGAACAAGAAGGAAGAAGCAAGCAACCACAATTATTTTCAGAATGAAATAAACAAGCTCCACTCTAAGAAAAATGATACAGTAATGGTACCTTCCCAAAAATCGTATGTCATTGGCAATCTTCATGAGAGAAGCAGCCACAGTATTGACAGCACCACTTGTTTCAACAAAAGCATCATGTGCAGCCTAACAAACCATCAAAAGAAGCAACAGTTACGATGGTACATTCCACCAACAAACAAAATGAGAAGAGGAGAAACACACCCCATAAATTAGATATTACCAATGCTTCAAATTTGTTTTCAGCAGTTACAAAAGGCAAGCTTGTCTCTTCAGCTACAGCTGCTGCTATCTTCACATCAAACCTGAAAGATAGACAAAGAAAGATTCGAGAGATTGCACAGTTGTTCAGGTTTTGACCCACTCTGGAAAAAAGCTTATTGTTCAACAAATACTCTGAATTTACATACAAAATTTTCAATTCATCCGTTGTTGCAAGAAAGTCACTTAACAGTGGGATGTAAAGAAACAAGCTACACCAAATATTCACGTTGGCCTTTGAGATACAAGTTGTGGCCAATGCCTCCATATTGAATAACATTTCAAGAAAAGAGAAGTCACCAGACCATTGAAAACAACACAAGTAGACAGATTGAATTGATTAAAGGACACCACATTCTGACAACAAGAAATGCTCATACCCTTTCTTTGTGTTCAAACCAGTTCCCACAGCAGTTCCTCCTTGAGCAAGCTGCAAAGAAACATTAAGTTCAATAGGCTAGAAATATGCTGAAGGGATTTATACAGATGGAAGCACAGCAGAGGTGTTAACCTGGTACATCCTAGGTAGAGTACAGACAATTCTGTCAATCCCGTACTTCACCTGCAGTTGAAGCACAGAATAGAGGGAGCTATTATTCACTAAATTTGAAGACTTTTATTGATTAACTAAATTTATCAACCTTGTAATTATGCTGTCTTATATTTGGCAATTGGCATAATTAAACCAACATCACAAATGGCAGGATGATAAAATACTGTTACAAAATATCTCATATATGATATATTTCAAGAGCAGAATATACAAGTTGGATACACTTCCGAAATAATCTGAATCTAGTCTCATGGATTTTCAATGAGGTATTCACAAGGCCAGAACACCTTGGTTTGCTCTTCCGCTTAGTGCTTGATGAACAGCACATCAACAGCATCGCCTCTTTTCAGTAACAAGCAATAATATCATCCTTCAACGTGTTAGTCAGGCAATAAACAAAGAAACCAAGGGAATTGTGGTGGTTGCTTACAAGCAGCTCTGGATATGTTTAAATAATAACATAACATATTAAAAAAAAAGATGACTTCGGTGCAGCCTAAATTTGGTCAGTTACCCATTTAAATTCTTTTGAAGAACAGAAGATGCTAAAACGACAAAAAGATGTTAAAGAGAAACGACTTACTTGAGTAGTGTAGCCGCTGAACTCTTGACCAAGCGTCAAAGGTGTAGCATCTTGAGTATGAGTACGGCCTATTTTAATAATATCTTTAAATTCAACAGACTACAGAAAAGAAAGAAAAAGCATTATTAACTGGAACCACATCAAAGGCTAAAGCAAGCTAGAAGATTAAACAACATACACACCATATTACACACAGAGAAGACAGCAGTTATGAGCTATTAGGCTACTAATAGTTTCTTAACCAACTGACAACTGTTTAACCAGCTCTATAAACACAAATATTAGGCATCATTCAACCATTAAAACTGTAAAGTGCACCCGCAAATAAAAATTGTCAATACAAATAGAAGTGCAATCCAAAATTACTCCAAGGACTAGATCTCGTGAGATCTCTTCAAGCTTCAGCAAAAATATTTCTCAAATATGTCTACTAACTACTATATTAAAAACAACCAAAAAAATCTACATTTCAGTTTGACAAGGAAAAAATAAAGAAAAAGAAAATACTAGCTGATTTCCAAGCCACATTTTACAGTTTTCAATGAACTTCTAATGAAATTTATAAGCTAACCATCAGTAAGAATTATTTACTTGATTATTCATAAAGTATATGGGTTTTCAAAATTCAAACTTGACATATTCTAGAATACACAGAAGTCATGATGTATTAGTTATAAAATATTTTTTTAATGCCAAAATAATAAGATAATGTAGACGTATAGAAGCTAACTTGATGATATTATCATCTGCATCTTCACAACAATCAGAACATCTAAAAGCCTTTCTATACAGGGGTCGTACAAGCCATGTTATCAGTTGAAACCTCTAAATCATCTACAAGTGAAACCACATCAGCGACTCCAACAGTGAGTCCCCCTTTCACAGGGTATGGGAAGATTCAGATGTAAGGGTGTGGGGAGATCTAGATGTAGACAACATTTTTTTTCATTTGATGAGCAACCAAAAGTTGTACTAAACGACACCCAACAGATATTGCCTATATAATAAAGGAGGCAATCTTAAAACAGCCTCAAGCCTTTAAGCTCTCTACAAAAATCTTATTTACAAATCCAAAAGGGTGACCTTCATACCAATATACCATGATCAAGAACGTTACACCAACTACACAAAGTTGTCAAAAATAAAGTTTCAAATCATGAAAGATTCTAGCCTTGCCCTCAAACATCCAGGAATTTCTCTCCTTCCAAGTGCATCACTAAATTGTCAAAGGTATTAACTTCACACATTTAGACTCCAACTCTTCTTCAATCTTCTTTTCCAAGACACTACAACTCCTTTAACCCTAGAGGTTGCACCCAATTCCACAAAGCAGAGACCCATCGGCGACGGATAAGGTGGTCAATGGACTCTTCCTCCCGAAAACACACTAAACAGTAAACACCTAATACCCAACTTAGAATTCTTCTTTTAAGCATGTCCGCCATGGGTATCTGTCCTTTGGGCTTTGGCAGCTCCCCAAGCAAAAGAGCATGCTTTGGTAGGAAGTCTTAGACATCCAAATAGTTCAATGAGGAAGATTAATTTGGGCCGACCCCTTAAACATCTCTTCACAATAACTGCCCTCTTATTTGAAATTTTCTAGCTAATGGTCCCAAAACAAAACCCAAATCACCGTTGTGAAGACAAACTGTTACAGAATCAGGTGCGGTGTAACATTTTTGCAGCCTGCCGAGAACACCCCCTATTAGAAGATTGCTCATCCATTATTTGTCACATGGAAACTTCTCTAAAAGAATATAAACATGTGAGAGCTTTAGACAAAATAAGGCCACAACACCCCCACCACAAATAGGGGAGGAGTCATTGGCAACTGGTAGGCCATAATCATTTTCTTCGTACATTTGTGGGGACATGCTCATTTTGCAGACTATTTTCATCTTATGCGACACATTACCATCAAGGATAACAAAATAACTAGGGTGACAAGCTAGTTGCAGGAGGCCACCCCCCCCCCCCCCCCCCCCCCACAAAAAAAAAACAACAAAAGGAAAAGGATGGATAAGTCGATGATTACATTCTGAGAATCCAACGCTTTTACAGGATAGAGTAAAAGTATGCTTAGTTCCTCACCTTGGCATCAAGTGACGAATGTAAATTTTTCAAGTTTGGTAGCAATCTTGAATTAATTTCCATAGCCGCTGCAATATGCATCACCTACAGTGATCTAGAACGTTAATAGAAGCGTCGCAAAAACCAAGCAACTAATCATTCGAAGCAGAAGCCACAGAACTCATACTTCAGGATTCATCTATAAACATAAACAGCAAAAGAAAAAAAAAGCACACTTACGGTTGGAAATGTGTCATTTGAAGACTGTGACCTGTTCACATGATCATTTGGATGCACAAACTTCTCACCACGCTTGTGACCAAGGATTTCAGCTGCCCTATTAGCAATGACCTGCATGCATTATACAGTACAAATTACACAATCGAAGCCAGGTACAGGATCAATCCCAATTCTCTGAAGCTGAGGGGAAGGGGGGCTTAAAATAAGAAAAAATGGGTTGCAGCCAAGATGTTTATGCGCACTAACCTCATTGGCATTCATGTTGCTCTGGGTGCCACTGCCAGTTTGCCATACAACAAGCGGGAAATGATCATTTAACTTGCCCTCAGCTACTTCTTCAGCAGCCTGCATGATTGCCTTTCCTATTTTAGGGTCGAGGCCATACTCCATGTTCACCTGCAGGAAGACACCACAAAAGGTTAAAGTGTAACACTCACAAGGTGGGTTACATTAATGATTGAATATATACCCATCTAACTCAGTCAACTAACACTAGATCATCAGAATGCAGAAAATTCACCAGAGTTCCCCATTGACACCAATATGCAGTTATATTCTGATTAGGAACAATCTATTGCAAATTTTGCAGCATACTTCATAGGAGCAGTAACAACAGTTAACAAAGTACTCTTTTGAAATTAATAGGAAAGAGAATACGAGAATCATGGATACCTTTGCGGCACATTTCTTCAAAATACCAAAGGCTCTGATTATCGGCTCAGGCATACGTTCACGCTCCCCTCCAATTTCAAAGTTTTGTAGTGATCTTTGAGTTTGAGCTCCCCACAATCTGATATTCTCAATCACAACCACTGCAGAGATTAGTTTTAAGAATCCCTTTTTCTTTGGTTTTTTTTGTGGGGGGGGGGGGAGAGAGAAAAGGAATAAATAGGTAGTAAGCACATGCTTACGACACATACGAAAATCAAAGTACCACAGTACAGTTCATTCAATTGTCAACACAATCTCCTTGCTTTTTTTTACTATATTATCAATTATGCAGAAATATAAAGACTCTTTTCGTAAATGCCATTAACTTAGAGAATTGGTGGCAATGACGCCCTGATTTAACCGATGCTTAATTGAGATAAACCTAACCAAACTTGCATCAAAATTCAGTTAGGGTAAGTAAAGGTGTGCATCCTCACAAAGCACTGTAGAATATAGAAACGCTAATCTAGATCATAGCTATGAGTTTAACACTATAAGAGCAACAATTACAAATCCAGGACATATCGTGCTCATATTTCATGTGTACATTTTAGCATTGATCAACAATTAATTCACTCAACAACAGGCTATTGATAATAAGCTTAGCATTTAATCAACGATATCAGATGGAATGAAAATAGATCGAGAGAGAGTGAGGTACTTGTCGGAAGGGACTTGGATGGGTCCGAAGGTGTCGCGCTCTTCCCTAAATGAAGAAGAGTAGAACCTTAAGGAAGCATACCGGAGAGCCGCCGTGGTGGCCACCGCCGATCCGCCGGAGAGGCGGCGACTTGCGATGAACATCGCCATTTTTACGCTCAATCGAACCTCTGCTCAGACGATTTGGGCGGCGGGTAAGGAGAAAGTGAAATGAGAGAGAGATAGAGAGAGAGGCTTTTTAGTTTTGATGTATGGGCGTCTGTTTTCATTTTTTTTATTTGCGTGATAGCATATTCTGAAATGTCAGCCGGCGGTTGAAACTCGGATCCGGGTCAACTCGGTCGACCCAGTGGAACCAACTCAACAACCAAGTTGTCGTTTCGGCCCATTTGTCAGGGAGATTTAGGGCAGGCAAAATTTCGTAAAACCCGAATTATCCGACCCAAAAAAATCGGGTCTGGACATATGGACATAGATTTTTTTGATATTGATTGAATTGACCGAATATTCGGACATATAACTGTCCGACCCGGTTTGACCCGTAATAAAACCGGGTTCCAACATGAAATTTTCATCCGAATTTTGACATTGTCTGAATTTTTCCAACCCGAATTTAGCCGAACCCGAATTTTTGCCAACGCTAGGGAGATTCTACCAAGTTGAAAATTTTTCCGACTATACTAGTTGAAATATATAATTATCTTAAAATATATTTTTTAGAAAATTGAAATTAATATATATTGATCAAATAACTAAAAATACTACTATATAATAGCTGAAAATTTCATAACCATTAATTTATCAAAAATAAATCACATATATTAAAAGATTTATACTTCACTAAATAAGATTAACGGTTTGTAATGAGTTACGTTCATCAAAATATTTTAATTTTGATTTTTTAATGGTAGAATTAATGATACTTACACTTTCAACTATGATAGTTGAAAAAAAATTCAATTTTAGTAGAATATCCTTCAAAAGTTAAATTTTTTTAAAAAATTATATCTCAACAAATGTGATTATTTATTGTAACAAGTTCTTTAACCAATATATAGTAACTAAAGTAATATATATTGGTAACCTGAGAAAGAAGAAAATAAAATATTTACTAAATTAATGTTATGATAGCAAGTGAAAATGGACAGGAATGATTTTTTTAAAAAGAAAAGTTAACAAGTTAGGTTAAGGAAAATGTGGAGCGATGAGTTGTTATTTATTTTTTTAAAAAAATAATAACTCATTTAGACTTGATGAATGATGACATTGCAATTGATTTAATTAAGATATTTTTTTGGTCTCGTAAAACTACCACTACGTCATTCACCGCTTGAATCAGTTTCAGGTGCATTACAGTATATTATTGTCCCTAAAAAAATTGGTACATTATTGTCCAACACTTTTAGAATAGAAAATACACTATATTAGCTTTCAAAAATGCTTATTTATTTAAATATTTTAGGTAGAAAAAATCTCATATTTATAGATATAGAAATATATTTTATATTAATTTAGAAGCTAACATTTCATATTAAACTATAAAGTTGAAATTTTTTATTTGCCAATTGAGTTACCAAAAATTTAACCGTCAATATTTAAATTTTATTTAATTACATCCTTATTATTTGAAATTGCTATTTTGTTATTAAGTTGCATAGATATCAAAATATTATTTGACTTTTTAAGTTTAGAAAATTGTTATTTAAAAATATAAAGAAAGTCATACAAAGTAGAATTCAAGCCTAAACAATATGAACTTCGCCAAAGTTGAGCCTAAACTTGGCTAGCTCGAGCTTGGTTCAACTTATTTACATCCTTATTCAACAATGTAATATATGTTGATTGGCCATTATAGTTGTTGTTTCAAGTTTTTCATCAATATTTCTTGAGTAAAAATTAGTGAATCAATGAGTCATGTTTACATGAACAATTTAATAATTACTTGTTGACTTCCACTGGTAAAATTTATTGGTGATAAAATTTATGATATGGTCTAATGGGCAAACTTGTTCACCTTCTTTTAAAAAATAGAAATATTTTGTAGAAAATATATTTTCCGATAATTGAGGGTATGGTGTCATATTGATGAAGCTGGTTGATAGGTGATTTGGGCCTAACCTCTTCACTAATTTGATTGGGCAACGATTCACTAACCCAATTTGATGGGTGGGTTGAAAGTTGCCTTTTGATTTGTTCTAGCTAGAATCATTAAGCAATTCATATATTTGATATTTGAATGAGCAAATAAGCAGAGGTGTAGTTCCATGATTGCAAATTTCTAAGGATAATAAATATCTTTTTTTTAAAGTTTGAATTGAAGGATAAATTCACTTAGTAATCGCCAATTTGAAAAGGAATTTATCACCTAAATCATCACGCGAAAAGTGAGAAGTAATACATAAATTGAAGCAGAGAAAGTAATATATATATACGACTCAATATAGAGGAAAAGGAGGCTTATGTGGGAGACATCTTAATGAGGAACGCGTATTTACTTATGAAATGTTGGTGGAGATATGAATCTAAAGAAGGGGCTTTGAGACATATTATAGAGAATATTCATAATGAGGATGAGGGGTTATTGCCTCCTAGATTCAAAGCTGAAGTGTCAAGTCCTTGGAGAGAAATAAGAATCAGGAGTCAACAATCCAAGGCTTTAATGAATGCATATAAATCAAAATGGGAAATAACATGTGCGGTACGATGTTTTGGGATGATGTTTGGTGTGGATAGTTGGCTTTAAGAGAGAATTTCTTATGTTATATAGTGCTTCTTCTCAAAGAAATAGATGGTGTGAGAGATAGGGGTGGTTTGAAGGGAAAAATTGGAGGTGATACTTAACATGGCGTAGGGTACTTACTTTTTGTTGGAGATGAAGCAGGAGCAAAATCTGATAGCAAAATTGCAAAACATTCTGCCAATCAAGGGTGAGAAAGATCAACTTAGTGGGTTTTCGAATCCAAAATGAGGCCTCACGCCATGGTTTGGAATTGGTATTAAAATTTCTCCTTCAGCTTCAAAGATTCTTGGATTACTTTTTGAAGACGAGTTCCATTTTTGGTCGATTGGATAGATCCTCTTTAATTGACCTTAAACAAATCATGGATTTTTTCCCAACACTCAAACCAACTCACTAATTTTCAAAAGCTTGCCATTACTTTTTCTAAGAATGCCACACAATATCAACATTATCTTGTTGCAAGTTTCTTTACTATTTCTTTTAGTAATTTTTCAGGTAAGTATTTGGGGGAGCTTCACATTCAAAATAGTTGCTAGGAAGCATTTGTTTAATGAATAGACTGAGAAGACTAATGCCAACGTGTAGCGCCGACAATAATCCGTCCGACCCAAACACCCAAACTAGTCCGAGAGTCCGACTGAATTAAATTGGGTTTTGGTTTCGTGCAAATTTTAAATTTGATCAATTCGGTCACGTCAGTTGCAAAATCAGTCTAAGTTCACGTTTGGGGTAAGAAATTGGGCTATTCAAATTTTCTATCAAATTTAGGTTTGGACAAAGTCGGACATATTCAAACACTGCCCGAACTTTGACCTAAATCTGAAATCAGACAAAATATTGAAATTGTGTATAAATTTGGTGAAAATTGTGTAATCATATAAATGGGATAAATTCTACTACTTACATTTCAAAAAATAAGCTGTTACATATTTATGTTCTAAAAGTTATAACTCATATAATCCTGAAATTAGGTGGACCAAAATCAAGTACTAGATGAAACATGAAAGCTCCCCCAACCTCAACCTCAACCTCAACCTCAACTTCACCAACAAACTAGATTCCCCATGCAATTATAGTCGCCTACCTCGTGCCTTCCACATTATTTACTCCATTCCGTCCATTTTATGGGGTCTAGATTTGGAAATAGATCATTCTAGACTTCTTTGGCCGGCATTTTCCTCATATACTTCTTTTTTTTCGATTATTAATAGTCAAAAGGGTAAAAGTTCAAAACATACGACAATCCACTTACACCACAGCAAATATCCTCATACGCTTCTTGTAGACATTTGTACGCATATTAAAGGGGACAAGGAAACTAGTAGGGATAAATATAATAAAGTAGAAATATATAGGATATTCCACAAAATCAAGAAAATAATTTAAGAGCAGCAATAAAGAAGGGAGAAACTATTTAACTTGAAAAGCTTAAATGAAAAAAATATCCAAATGATATGTGCATAATAAAATTCACTCTAAGACAAATGATGTGATTTTCACGGGAGATCAATAGGAGATACGTAATAGATATCCATGAAAACTAATTATATGAGTAAATTTCAATATTTCAAATCCCTTATATTAAAATTCTCAATTCATAGATGATCGTAGAATAGGACATAACATTAACATGCTTTCCTCTCGTAGAAGTTGTCAGATGCACTATCTAACATGGTGAATAAAACCATCCATTTATAGCGTGTAATTCATCTAAATCTATCTTCACCATTAGATTATCTCATACAGTTAGGAAATCCAACCTATTAAGAAAATCCAAATAATTTGCTAGTAAAGAAACAAATTATGTGGTCTATAGTTTGAAGGATTTTAGGGCATCCTAACACAAACATGTGTAACTACATATTCCTTTGTTTAAAGCTATTGCCATTTTTTCCTCTTTGCAATTAATAATAGGGATTGTAATCTTAACTTAATTTTTTATATTTGTGACGAAGTAATTGATGGAGAGCTGATGTGATCTCTTAAATGATCATGTTTATCATGCATCAATCTGCTATTTAGCTACTCTTTAATTGCTACTGCTTCTAGTGTTTCCAGTGATGAATGATTATCCATGAAATAAAGCTGACATGTAAATAAGCAATGAGTTGCTAGAGTAACTTGTGTTTGGTAAATTGATAGGAATAAGGAAATCAACCATATATAGCTTCACATATATCTTTGTCATCAAGTGGGTTGAACCAACTAAGAGTGAGTGGAGTATACTACTCACTTCACATGATCAAGGGTCCCAAGCGGATACGAATCACAATCATCATTTTCAGTTGAAAACACTTCCGATTGAATTTCATTCTTTCATTGTAAACAGTGGCGGATCCAGGATTTAAGATCTGTGGTGTCAGAATAATTTTCTTTTAAAAAAAATTAAACAACAAAACGCATAATTTGAATATACTGTTTAGCCTTGGTAATTAATCAAATAAATCTAATTCATAAATTGCAACCAAATATGAGAATAAATTCAATATAGAGGAAAGAGCAACTTAAGAAAATAATTGTAGAGAGACTTATGTAAGTTACAATTCAATTATGGAGTTAGGGTTAGATAGAATAAAAGGCCTTAATAGGGGCGGCTGAGTGGTAGCCGGCGGTAGAATGGTGGCTGGTGGTTGACTGTTGGTGGGCGTCGGCCAATGGGTGTTGGGCAAGAAAAAAAAAACGAAACCTGTTGTGTGTAATTTATATGTATGTGTTGCCCCGACGGCTGCCTCTTTTATAAATTATTAAAGGCAAATTCCAAATGGTAGGCAGTTAGGCACCAACTATTGCCTATTCCAAATGGTAGACACCTTTTTTATGTATTCCAAATGGTAGGCCTAATTTCCAAAGATTTCTATCCCGTAGGCATAATCTGACTGCCGTTAGGAATATCATTAAAAATTTTTTTTTAATGTTTTGAACTGATCCCAGTCTGTTCGACATTCAGAAGCAAACACACTCCTCAGCCCTCTCCTCCAAACGCTCTGTCCTCCAAACGCCCAGCCATCTCAGCCCTCTCGTCGTCGCTGAAGGACGCCGGAGTTGCTCGCCGTGGGTCCTCGCCGGCGGCCTGCTCAGAACGTCTCCTCCAGAACGTCTTCAACGGTTGATTAGGGTTTGGTCTGCTCAGACGAAGACCCCAGACGACGAAGAACACCAGGTTTGTCTCTTTCTTCATTTTTTTTGATGCATTTTTGGGTGATTGGTTGCTCGGTTTGATTGTCATTGTAGTGTGTTTGTGCATTGTGGGGTTGTGAATTGGTGTTTTGAGTTGTACCCAGATATGAATTTGTCAATTTTGGGTGGTGTTGTTCAAGATTGATGGTTCGGTCACGATGGTTTGGGTCAAACATGTATGGGCAAACAGGTCACAAACTATTGTGAAAGCAAAAGCAGCACACTACGATTTTTAGCCTGGCAAGGAGATTCGGGTATATATTGATATGAAAATTCAGTTGCCTGCCTCTTATTTAGCGAGGCTAGCTAGTAATTTATCTTCCAACCTTTGTGAATCAGATGTGATTCTCATGAGTTGTAAATTTTGTAGTCCACTATTTTGCTAGAGGGATAGTAGGTTTAGTTAGAAATTGTTATAGGCATACCATTCAACTTTGTATTTCAGAAGTATCCATTGTGGATGTGAATTGTTGTCAGTTTACCTTGCAAATAAATATGAATTGTTGGCAGGAAAAAAAGTGGGTCACGTTAGAATTAGATGGAGGAGAGGGTTGAGGAGAGCGTTTGCTGGGGAGAAGAATTGAACACACAACCTGCTTGAAAGATCAATTCCTATAACGCAAAACTTATGACACCAGCGGACTATGCTACTCTCTGTGATTCTTCATGGTGTTAATTGATATATAATAAACAAATTGTCTTTTTTTTCCTAAACTGATTATTTTTTAAATGTTTATCATTTTCGTTTTTTAAATTTTTTTTACTGGTGTCAATTGACACCACATAGCTGCACGTGGATCCGCCCCTGATTGTAAAGCCTCATCTCTTTCTTAAACATTTACGAAACTTTATGTCATTTTTCATTCATACTATCCTCAAAATTTCAAATAAAACGATACATGTGGTATATATACTTTTTTTTTGGTTATTTTCTAAATTTTTATTGTCGTCCACCAAAATCAATGGAAAAAGAAAAATACTCATTTGATTTTAAATTTTGGACATATATTGGATGAAAGAAAGGAATTGAATCCAACCATAATGAATTTTACTGATGATTCATTTTCTTCTTATATTTTGTATGATAACTAATAAGCGAGGTATGTATTTGCTTAGGCTAAGATCGGATTTGTACACATAAAATTTTAGTGCCTATTAATCTCTCCCAGTCTTTTTTGTATCGTAACTAAATGAGCTGAGTAGCACAACTTTGTGACTAATGTAAATTAAAACAAATTTACTTATTTGATTAGGTGATCATGCATGTCTATCCCCTATGATATTTATTGTTTGTTCACACGTCAAAGAAATGAACAATTTAAATTAAAAATCATATGCTGAAAAACTTGATTTTCGAATATAATACAATTCATCAAGAAATGTATTGAAAAAAAAAATATGCAGAATTGTTCGATACTATTGACAAATGAGCAATGTGCAAGGAGGGCTTTAAACACCATATCAACATTTTAACATGAAATGAAAAAGGAAAAACATATGAATATCACTATCAATTTAGGCCTTGTTCTTTAAAGTGGTAAGATCAAATTAAGTTTGATAAGGTAAGGAAACGAAAGGAAAGGTAAGAATATAATTTGTGGTAGGTAAATTAGTGATGGTAAAAGTATTTTATTAATAGAATTTTGACTTTGGTTTGAGAGTTGTTTAGGAAATCGGGTAAGTGAAAGTAAGATAAGATTAAATAAGGATAAATCTAATTTACTACTCTAAAGAACCTGGTCTTACACAAACACATAAATTAACGTAACTGCAAAAATAAATTGGTTTTCTTCTTATGAGCCATCGATGTCTAAACTCCCATAATAGATATGTGATCGAAGGCCTAATACTTCTTTTACTTCAGTTCTATTACGACTAATAGATAATGTTTATGCTAGAGAAACTATCAATGGATAAGAATAATTATGAAAGATAATTGAATAATGATAATTAAGACCATCATCATTCACTTACTGACATATAGAATGCTATCCATGAGAAACTGGGACAAAACTTGAAGAAATGCAACATAAAGGATTGACACAAGTGACACAGCTAATCCTTGATGCCTGATACTTAACTTGTTTTTGCTTCTCATTCATAGTTCCTACACACTTGAAATCGTCCAACAAAAATATTAAACACCTTAACAAAATAAGAATTAAGTACCTTGAAACACAATGTTTTTTTATCCTTTTTTTTCTTACTTGCAGATGAATTAATATTCTAATTGAGCATATATATATAAAATTACACCTTAGCTCTGCTAGCCATTAAGATAAAATACCAACAATATACAACTAATTAATAATAAATCAGGCTCTCTAAAATAAAATTAAAAAAAAAAAGAAAGAAAGAAAGTGAAGAATGTGTCAAGTCTTTCGCATCCTCTTGGAGGAAAAATGAGGAGTAGAATCACACTCAGCATTAATCAAATCGAACAACATTTCTTGAAGCTCTTCTAAGCTGTTCCCCTTCTTCTGATCAGTCACCATGCAATTCAAATAATGTTAGGGAGCTCTCATTTACAGTTCTTTGTTGATTACTAACTATTTATCAATTCATTTATTATTTTGAAGTAATGGAGAAAAAAATAATAACATAACACTTCAATATTTTATGACAAAAACAACCTGTATTTCTTATCAATCAATCTGAATGAATGTAATAACTTCTTTTTAATTAGGATTATTAGATGATAATACACTAAATTTGAGGGGTATTGAACAATAATGCACTGAACTTTTTTCTTAGACTCTAATACACTGAACTTTGAGGGTATTGGACAATAATGCACTCAAACCAATTCAGCTGGTGATTGACACGGTGACTGTTTTACTTTGAGGTATCGTTTTTCTATTTTTTTCCAACAAAAATATATTAGTCATCCTGTTTATGTGTACTTTCTTACAATGCAAAAGTTTTTTCCTGAAAAAATAGAAAAATGACACCTCAAAGTAGGACAATCACCGCGTCAACCACCAGCTGAATTGGTTTGATTGCGTTATTGTCCAATACCTTCAAAGTTCAGTGTATTAGAGTCCAAGAAAAAAGTTCAGTGCATTATTATCCAATACCCGTAAAGTTTAGTGTATTATTATCCAATAATCCTTTTAATTAAAAAGAATCTACAAGCACGTAAAAATGATATATAACTTTCTGATGAGTTTGGTTTGGAGTAATTCGAAAATGATAAACATCTTGCTGCAAGATAATTCTTAATTAACCATCTTGCATTTCACATAAATCACTCATAAAATTAAATGTAAGTATATTTAAATCATTATAAAAGAATGTTTCATTACTTTGAGAGTTATTATAACCTACAAACAATATAAAAATATTTATTTATTTATATTTTCCATAAATATAAAACTATGCATAAAATGTGCATTTTTTTTACTATAATTGATAAAATTAGCTATTATTTATATTTTTTGGCCTAGCAAATAAGTATTACACTCTTGTAGTTGATAAATATACATAATTATTAGAGAAAATATTATTAAAAGTTAACAAAATGTGAAATATAGATAATTCAAGATAGTTATTAACCATCTTGAAGCAAGATAAGTATCATGATCCGAAATAATTTAAGGCAAGCTGCAAACAAGGATGACAATTTGGATGCTTGCTATTTTTATGGGTTGATTCCATTAATTATGAGAAGAAACTAAAACACAAATTTTATTTTCTTTTGAATATGTAGTATAGTTGTAGGTGTATTGATATAATAAAACTTGGGTATGATCATGCTTATTGTTTTTAATTTTCTTATATGATAAGTTTAGTAACCATGTACCACTACAAAGTAAACAAAATAAAATAAAAAATGTTTTGTTTGTGTGAAACAAATTTAATGAGTTCAAAGTGACACACAAATTATATCGTGTACTAAGTCCACCATATATATCAAAACAAGCTAATTTTTTATATAAAATTCATCAAGTAAAATGTTTGATAAATGTAAAACATATAGACGAATTTTGCAATAATATTAATATACTAATAATGAATTTTATAATAAATACTCCCTTCATTCCATATTATTTGCCTCCTTCAGAAATGGTGTTGTTAAACATTAAATATTTTGATCATAAACTGCTCAATATATACAATAACTTATTATATAAAGTTACTAGTGCTAGATTTCTAACGAAAAATACTGTTTTGAAAGTATAATATTGCAATTTCTAATAAAATATTATATAAATAATTATTAATCAAATAGTGATATTGGAGTCTGTAACTGTTATCCCTATTCTTTGGATTGGTTGGAATCACTTTTGGATGGACTGGATTGGATAAGTTATGATGTTTTTTTGGGAAATTGTGTTGTTAGAGAAGAAACTTTTTTGGGAAATTGTGTAAAGTTTGGATTGGTTGAATTGGATTGGATTGGATTGCAAAAAAGTTAACAATCCAAAGAACAGAGTTACGAAAATGATAAACATCTTGACATAAGATAGCTCTTAACCATCTTGCATTTTTTCTAAATCACTAATAACGTGAAATGTAGGTGTATTTAAGTCATTCTAAAGGTACGTTTCATTATTTTTAGAGTTACTACAACTTATAAACAATTTAAAAATAATTATTTATTTATATTTATTTCATAAATATAAAATTATGTATAAAATGTAAATTTTCTACTATGATTGATAAAATTAGGCTATAATTATATTTTTTCACCTAGCTAATAAGTATTACAAAAATGTGAAATATGAATAATTCAAGATGGTTAAGAACCATCTTGAGTCAAGATGATTATCATGATCCATAAATTACTTTTTTTGAAATTCAACACTTTAATGGACCTCCATATATTGGCATTGCAAGGTGCAGATATAACAATAACAATTGGGAAATGAGAGGACCACTTGCCCGTTTGGTGCTTACATGAAGAAAGTGATAGAAATGAAAACTTGGCAAGTGCCTCCAGACCTTCATTTCAGGCATTCATCATGTAATTTTTAATTATTCAATGTTCATAATTAAATTAATTAAGTGCAAGTGATTAATCACTAATCAGGGGTGAGTTTTGTGACACTAGGATACATGCATCTAATTAAACACTAGAAATAAAATATGGGAATTGAAGAGTAACCTAATTAAGTATGTATGTGTATACCTGGCGTATGTTGCTCTGCATCATTGCTGCCATTTCCTGCATGAAATCTGAGAAACCCTACACAATAATATCCCCACGTTTTCTTAATTAACAAATTAATTATCATTAGTCCATGTTATGTAATAGATGGAGAAGCATTGATCTCAAAAAGTTCACCTCGTCATCATCATCTGATATAAGGTCAAATAACCCAGCATCATAAACTGACTTCTTCCCTTCGTCTGATAGAACTGTAAAAAAAAAAACCCATTCAACCTATTTACAATAACTTACACATATGCATTCTTTTCTTTTACAATTTGCTAGCACTTGAGCCAAATATGTATTCTTTTACATGGCTAGGATAGGTAAGGTTTGGTTCAAAAAGTTCTTTGAAAAAACATGAATTTTTTTTTAAAAATAGTTGGATATTGTGTGCAATATGTAATATGTTGTAATATGTTGTGCTAAAACTTTATCAATCAACCTTTATTCAAACTCACCTGGCTTACCCTTACCTTTTAAGACAAAACATCTTAAAATGACCCAACTAGCTAGAATCAAACCAGCCTTAACCTAAAACACATATGACAAGCCATTAAATAAAACGAACCATGATAATCATCTTGACTCAAGATGGTTATTAACCATCTTGAATTGTTCATATTTCCACATTTTTGTAACTTTTATTAATATTTTCTTTAATAATTATATATATTTATCAATTATAATAATATAATACTTATTAGCTTGATCAAAAAATATAGCCTAATTTTATTAATCATAGTAGAAAATACACATTTTATACATAATTTTATATTTATGAAATAATATAAATAAATAATTATTTTTAAAATTGTTTATAAGTCATAGGAACCATGAAAATAATGAAACATACCTTTAGAATGATCTAAATACACTTACATTTAACTTTATTAGTAACTTTTAAAAAAATGCAAAATGATTTGCGTCAAGATGTTTATCATTTTGGAATACCATATGCCAAATTTAATTTTAATACCTATATATACACTATCTCATCCTAAATACTTAAAGCGGTTAACATATGTGATAAAAAAGAAAGTGCTTTTATAAAAATATAATTTAATATGATTTCAAAAAAATATGTATATATTGATAAAAATTGATAATCAAAATATTAAAAAGACCATATATAAAAGCAATAAGTAATTAGAAACAGGGTGATGAGTACCTGAATAAGCCTGTTGAACTTCTTGAAACTTCCTTTTAGCTTCTCCTACAACTGCTGGGTCTTTCATCCACCTATCTGGGTGCCATTTCTGCATGTAATCCACCACCCTCATTTTTAATATCTAAAAATGCAGAAAATTAAAACAAAGAAATAAAAAAGGAATTTACCAATGCAAGCTTGCGATAAGCTCCTCTAATTTCAGCTGGGGTGGCTTGTTTACAGAGCCCAAGCACTGTGTAATAACAAGTACTTGATTCCTCACCCATTTTCCCTTTTTCTTTTTTAGAAGATTTGAAGAATTTGAATTTAGCTTTAGGGTATGTATTTGCAGAATGTATGGTTTTTTTCAGATGAATATAATTATTATTATTATCAGAGAAGGTGGTGGAGATGGTTGAAAAGCATGAATGCTTTTTTCTTCTGTCTCTCTTTAATCTGACTCAGAAGAACCTTCTGGAGACTTTTTTTCATAACTACCAAAAAAAAAAAAGGTGAAGGGTGGTGGTTTAGTCTGATGTTGAAGGGGAAGAAAAAGATGTGGTGCTCCATGAATATTGGCGGATATTTTGTGGTTTAGATGGGAGGAGAGAATATAGCATATGGTTCTTATTATTGCACTAATCTAATTTCCATTATTTGGACTAAAAAGCCTTGCTAGTTGCTAGTATTATTATAGTTAAGGTACTGTCTTGTCATCTTCATTTAGCTTTTTCCTCTGGTGTCCCCAGCTCCCACCCTGTCATAGTGTTGTATATTGGCTCAATGCTTCAATATTTGTTATTTTTAATTGTTTATGGCCTTTCATATAAGGTTTTTGATGATTATTTTTTGACAATAATTTTTGAGAAAAATTTATTAATTGTAATTTTATAAAAATATCTTTCACTGTATATGATATGATGATAGCAGTTTTATATGATACTCCATAAATGGAGCATGTTGAGAAATTTGTAGTTGAAAATTTCAAAAGGTGATTAATGAACAATTCTCATATAGACAAAAAAACATTATGGGAGGGAGTATTTTATTATAGAAACTATCTGTTTCTTTTTAATTGTTGCCTACAATTTCATGTTATGGTGCGCTTAATTAGGGGTAGCTGTGATACCCCGATACATAGTTAAAAGGTCGTTTAAAGATATTGAAATGACTACTTATATCATTGAAGCGCACCTTTCTTTGAGGAAACTAATGTGTAGAAAACTCCACAGTTAAGCGTGCTTGTTTAGGAGTAGTTTCAGGATGTGTGATCTCTTGAGAAGTTTTTTTTAAGCAACGTATGAACGATAACGAAACACATTGGAAAGACTTGTGGTGATTTGTGCGGTCAACCATCAATCCTTAAAGTAATTATCAGTAATGTTTGTGGCCTTGGAGGGCTCAGGGCGTTATACGTACTCATCCCATTCCAATGCAAGCTTGAGAGCAACAAGTGGTTCCGGATGAATCATCAAGTTTTCAGGCTGGGATTTGCCAAGCTCACCTAACATGGCAATGACAAGCATGACACTACAACATAGTAGGCAAAAGGAAACCATTTCTAACGATCTCCATAGGCCCTGAATGGTTGCCACTTGAACGGTCACATCTTAATGGTCTCATGGGTTAAGCGGAGACCGTTAATGAACAGTCACCAAACTAGAGATTGTTCAAGATACGACCAACCGTTCATGTACGGCCACAGTCGCTAGCTGAACGGTAGCGACCGCTCATTTAACGGTCTCTTGATTTAACGTTTTTTTTCAAAAAAAATTTAGAAAAATAATTGGTGGTTGTTTACAATTTTTTTAATTTTTTTTTGTTTTGTTTGTTCGATTTTGGAACGTCTGTTATTAAATGAATGAATGTCAAACATATTAAATGAATGCTGACAGCCACAAATATTTACCAAATAGATGCTAAAATTGAAAATCAATAATCTAACAAGTACCAGCATAATTTATACAGAGAAGGCTAGTTGTCTACACAGTTTAACAATTCATAAGTTAACAATTCACAACTAAAACATTTTAAAACTAGAAAACTCACAAGTTTCTAAATAAATGGGGCTAGGGGGATGAGTCGAGAAAATCAAAAGGAGAGCAATCACCGGGCAGGATGGGGGGTTCTGCTGCAACTGAGGACTATTGCCATGAATTGGGCGATCAATTATTGATTAAGGCTTTATTGGCAGTGCTGCCAACCACTGAGTTGTATCCTTCCTAATACTAGGGTAAAAGGTGTAAATCACTTACATAGCTTGAGATGCTAAGATAAAAGGCCCGTATAATCGATACCTCTTTCTTTGGTTGAAATCCACAAGCTAGTAATGCTCATGTACGTACCATTAACCCATTAGCAAAAGTGGACTTGTCATCTCTTTTAGACCTTGATATGTACATATTTTTGAATGTATTTTCTAAGGTTATTAATGAAAACATTAGTCATACAAAATAACAAATATTAAAATGTCTGTCATGAACAATTACATGAATGCTAATTCAAATTATATTTAATTTGGGAAAGAAACGACATGTTAGAAGCTTTTTCATGACCATTCATCTAAACTCGAAGCTAAATAATATCATCGCACCAAATTATATTCAAGTTGGGAAAAAGAAACATCTCCAAAAGAAGCATCGAAGCTAAATTTGAATATAATAATTCAACGGTCATGAATGGAGGTTATAAGATGCAAAATCTCATGAAAGGGTATAATTTTGTAGGTTATATTATTGATAACAAAATTATTAAGAGAATAATGATAATTCTTAAGTATAAGTATAACAATTGTGTTATACAATGATTTGTGGTTATTTAATATTATCACTATTAGATTTATAACAAAATAATATGTTAAAGTACAATATTCCAATTATTAATAAAACATTATATGCAAAATTATCCATTAAAAAAATATGAAACTGAAAACCGTAAAAGTCTATTAAGTGACAGATTATGAGATATTGATACCAGTCAATTTCATGCCAATTTTAAGAATGATATATTTGTTCAAATTTTTCAAACATGCATGTTTTCAAATTGGTTAAATCCTGGGGTGTTAATGTTTAGTTTACCTATATCAAACTATCCCTGCCAAAAACGGTCCATCAACCTCACAGTTTCGGTAAATTTCAGCAACTTCCGATAACTTTTAGCGTTTAGTTTACCCACATATGTTATGCATTCTACATTTCTAAGGGTAGCACGACCAAAAAACGATTACAACTCATAAAAATTGTAAGTTTGAACACAAGCAGAACTCCTTTTCATTCAGTGTCTTAACAATTGGTATACAAACACAAGCAACTGGAGTTATTGCTCAATCGTATGTATATCTTAAACCCACATTTACAAAAGAAATAAAAAAATATCGTATATCAACTCCTCTCTCACACTCAAATCACCCCAAATTACTTGACCAAAAAAAATAAGAGTAATGAAGAAAACAATATCCTCATCAAAAAGGAAGTTTGAACTGAACAACTACTTTCTATTTGCAGCTCTACGTTTAGCTTCAGCTGAAGAAACTTGCCTTCCACTCCTCTGTGGTGGTGTCCCATTTGGTAGTTTCCTTGACGGTGAAGGAATCATCGACTTGCTGCAACCATTCAAAATGTGTTAATCTCAAACAACAGCTATTCAGTATGACTCACATATTAGCATTAAAAAGAATGTCTCGCTTGAATGACCAAATTTGTCTGGTCAGGAAGTGCCACGTCCAATCAAGGTTTTTTTGACCGAATTTTAAACATTTGATCATGATCACTGAATGCAAAATCGGGTCAGGTTTGGTTTTACCCTATGATCGGTTTGACTGAATTCCCAATAAAATTTGGGTTTGGACATTCAGCTTGAACTTCATTTTTTGTGGTTTTTGCATTATGCGATCAAATATAATGTTTTCTGATAAAGATCCGTCAAATTCAGTCATTTGATGACAGGTCTGAATAATGCAGTCAGTCAGTCAGTCAAATTGCGTACATCTGGACCTCCTTAGACCCCCTTTATACCGTGAATTTTGAGTAATGGGATCTAATGCTGGAAAGTTTTAGCTAAAGAATGGGATTTTTTACCTCAAGTCTGGACTCTTAGCTGGCTTGGCGTCGTTTTTCTTGGTCTTTGATCCGATTCCACCATTCGAGAGAGTAGGAAGTTTACTGTGATTGAACTGCCACAGCAAGTCTGGTTCGGAAGAATCGCTAGTGCCAGCATCGAGTTCATCTAAATAATCACCATTAGTCACTTCACATTGGTTGCTTCCGGTGCTGAACATGTTATTGTAGGATGATTGTTCCGAGTATAGCTTCGGACCGTCAGGGTAATATTTCTGGAAAAATGCATCAGATAGGTCTCCGTTATTCGGTCCTCCCCAACAATTCAATGGGTTTTCTGATTTCGGAAGAGAGTCTTGCTTGTTCACCATGATCTTATCCACCCAATCGCCAGAATCCGTGTCTTTCTCATCATCTCCGTAAGTTTGGCCTGTAGGAGTGCTTACTGGTGGCCATGGTGGTGAGTTCTTAAGCAACTCGTCGAAATCAAAACTCTGTGTTTTCTGTCTTGGTGTAGATTTGGTATTTACCTGCAAATTACCAAACCATTCATTGATCTTCCTGGGGACATTCTTAGATGGAGGAAATGGGCAATTTACGTTACGTTACCTCAAAGTTTGCGAGCTCTCCCATGGGTTGTCGTTTGTTGCTTTTGATCATTGAATCTGAACCGTTCTGATTAGAGCAAATCGGAGAAAACCCACCACCGGCACCCTTCCTTGCCAATGCTGCTTTGAGACTGGCAATCTGAAAAACATACACATACAAGCAATCAGATATGAAAGAGTGCTGATCGGAAAATTTGATAAAGCATGCAATAGATACCGAAATTTAAGTATGTACCTGCTCCTTGAGTCCCTTTACATCTGTACTGTCTTTGTTCACTCGTGCAGCACCGAGCTCAACAGTTGCCACCCTCTCTGCAAATTTAAGCGTGCTGATGGTTTCCCCAACAGCTTCCGGTTCAGGACTAATGTGAACAAACATCAGTGTCTTGGCCTGCCCTCCTGCAATAAACAACAATTACGTTTTTCTCAGCTTAATCACAGGTGGATGTCTCGAGTTTCAAACAAGGGTAACTGTGATCAAATCAACAGCTAGAGTAACATAGGCTCAGATATATTTGCTAATGTCTAAGTGGCCTGACCTAATGAATCTTGGAGCAACTGTGTTAGTTTGCTGTTTCTGTAGGGCACGTGTCCGTTCTTTTGGGCAAGAGAAGCAATGACATCGCCCAAAGCAGAAAGAGACTTGTTGATGTGCTGCGCTTCTTTCAGACGATCTCCGGTCACCTCTGACTTGTCAACCCTCTCACTTCCTGCCAGGTCAACCAGGTGCATACACCCACGAAGTGTGGCCCCAGTGGTCAAGTCTCTCCCTTGGACGTGAACTGTCAAACAGCTGCAGATTTCGCAGGAAAAGAAAAATACCGCGTAAGTTCACCTGTGCAACAACTTACGAAAGCCAAAGCAAGCATAGAAGAACATGTGTATATGATACCTGTGAGAGCGACTACTTCTGTCATTCAAAGCCGTTGCTCCAACTGCTCGATTGCGTTGTCCAATGTTCATCAAGTGGATGACGTCAGCAGTTGATGAAACAGGAACAAGGCTTGCTTCTGGTACGTTGAGTCCATTTTGCGAACTGTTTCGTATTTCTAATGTAGATATACGTTAAGGAAAAGAGGATAGAACAAACATGAAACATTCTTACACCTTCACCTGATTATGTAATAATGCAAATTTTTCTACTGACAAATAAATCAAAGTACTACGTAGCAAGTGTTCAAAGGATATCTTTTATTGAGGCCGTCACTGCTGAGAAGATCTCTAACTTGCTCGTTGTAGATCTCAATCATTTGGACAGCAACATCATAGCCGAAAGTGTCCCTTCTTTGTTCCGCAAGATAAAACAAGTCGCCCAAGGATCTATAGTTCACACCTTGGCTCTGTTCTGTGAGTTCTTTTGGTCCAGACTAGATACAATACACAAGCAATTCAGGGCTAGTTAGAAAAGGATTCAACTCAATACAACATTTTCTTTAGGAAACCAAGAAGAAAGAAATACGTTACCATAGTAAAAGTTTTCCCAGAGCCTGTTTGCCCATAAGCAAATATACAAACATTGTAACCGTCAAGAACAGAACGAATTAACGGCTGCATGTCGGAGAAAACTTCAGCTGCATGCATAAAGAAAAACCCGATTAGAAACAATTCACAAAGCACAGAAAATACTCGTGGAAGTACTCGTGAAGCATCCATGAATATGTTACTAACCCTGAGTAGCTGCTGGCCCAAACACTTTGTTAAAGCTGAAGGACTTGAGACCTTTTCCATACTTAGATGGTGCTCTGATGGCAATATTCCCTTCCTCAAAGTGTTCAACAGTGCTCATGTGGCTGGACTGCCCACCTAGGAAGGGCCTGACACGACAATATACCCTAATACTTCCTGCTCACAAGAATATTATCGATCAGTTGTCACCAATTTTGGATGTACGTCAGTTCATATAAACCATAGATGATCAGCGAAATGAAGAATCAATGATTTTTCTTATTTTTTTTACCCTTGAGATCTTGTACTTCATTGTACAATCTGCGGTTTTCTTCAAGAACCTTGTGATACCCAGACGCTGCTTGTGCCAGGCTGTGCATGTGTGAACCTATTAACCATGAAAGCAGCGAAATTTCACATTCAGAATTTCTCCCTCGTATATTCTATTTCTTTACATTTGTTTGACAGGAAGCAAAGAATGGGCAACGGTCATTTTTGTCCCTACCAAGACTACGGAGATCCTCTTGGAATTTTGTTTGCATGAACTGCAACCCAGCTTTTGTTGTGTTAAGGTTGTGCTTAAGCTCCTGAAAGAATAACATATCACCATTTAAGAAGGACAGCAAAAGGAAGAATTTGTACTACTTGGAAACCGAAACTACATCAATGTTGCACCTGAAGATCTTTTCCTTGCCGATCAAAGATCACTTGTTGCTTCATCATTAGAACTTTCTGTTGTTCGTCATTGGCATGATTGCTGGGTAAACTTTCCTGTTTCCTTGCTGAAGTGTAGCTTCTGTTTTCTCCCTGAAGTATCGAATTGGAAGGGCATAACACGAATTAGGACAGAAACTCGTTAATACATGAAACTAGATGATGCCTTATGTTGAAAACTCAAAGGATACATGAACACGAGGAGAGGTCAACAAATTACCTTTGAGTTATCTGAAGACTTTAAGAAAGACTTCCCTTGTGACGCCGAAAAATCTTTTTGAGACACTTGCCTTGGTTGATTCTGTATAACACAACAAAAGTACAATCATTAGGATTAAATAGCCTTCAGAAGTATCACCACTTGTTCACAGTTCAGTTCAGTCAAGTCTCGATGCCATTAAGATGGTGAAAGGGTATACCTGGTCATTTGGGGTGCCAATCCGATGCTCGAACTCCTCCACTACCTTACTGAGCACAGATTCCACTAGCTGCATCGAACAAAAGGGAAGCTTTCAGAGAACCAAACTTGTTCAGGTAAAGATCGTGTTAATGATTTTTACTTAGAAATGGTATGTTTACTACATAGCCCACAATCCTCGCCCTCTTGGAAGCATGCAAATAGCAAAAGAATAGATAGATTAACTGATTAAGTGCAAAGACACCCCCCCCCCCCCCCCAAAATAAAGCTTGGACTATTTTTTATCCAACACCAAGCCAAACAGGTTAATATTTACAAATCTACACTTTTATTGCAGTTAAATCCTAAATCTTTTAGCTACATCTAATCACCATTGTATTTCAAACAGGTTAATATTTACAAATCTAGACTTTTAATTATTCCTGCACCCAAAAAATTTCTAATTATATTATGAACTTTTGGACCTTTTCATGTTTAGTACAGCATTTAATCAACATATATATTTCATACAGGGGAGATCATATACACATGCCAATGCATCCTTCAAAGATTTATCACCAATTGTCAACACAACAGTTGAATTGATTTCAGAAATTCATCAGAACTAACCTGTGGAACTTCTTCAGGCCTTTTATCTGAAAGAAGCGCGTGCACAAGTGCACTCAAGGATTGAGAACTCCCCTGTGAAAATGCAAGCCAGCAATTGATATCAGTACTATTGCAGCCGCAGCAGCCAACACAAACAAATCCAGCAGATTGAAATGCACAAACCTTTTTGCCACCATCAGCATCTTGGCATAGAGTATTCAAGGACTTCTCCGTCATCGATGAGTTTCTGGACAATGAATTGGTGAACGGGTCCGAGTTTTTCCGCACGAATTGTTTCACTGTCACAGATGTCGCGGGTTTTGCATTGCCACCGTACTTCCATACACCAGTACCGCCGCTGTGCTTCCACTCATGATAAGATTTTAGAGCTAGGACAGAATTCACTACCCTTGCTGATATACCCCCCTGATCATGCAGAAAAAAACATAATACATGTTAGACTCTCAACATGCAGAGAAATTGTATAGAGTTAATGCTGAAAATTGATCTCTTCTGGGACAATTGTACATAAATCTAGCACAATATTGAAGAAACAGATATAGATCAAGCCTCACTTGTTCAAGATCAGATGCCTCAAAGGTGGGAATCCCAATTTCTTCAATTGCCACAAGAAAATTCCTGACATTTTCAAAGTACTGATAAGCAGATAAAGCTGCTCCATCAGGAATGAGAGCAGGGTCATTTGGGCTCTCAACCACCTGAAAAATCACACCATTGTTGCATAAATAAGAGGGAATATCCTACTAAAAATTGCCATATAGATTACATGCACCCAGAGCATGTGCTCCAGATATTTGCGAGTGAACAATCATAATAATCAAAGTGAACAACCCAATAGATGTGGGTGAACAATCGTAACATCTGGAGCATGTTCCGGGTGCACCTAATAAATTGCAACAAATTGTGCAATTTTCGAATGGCAGGAAATAAGTATAGACAAAGATCACCTTAGGAACAGCCCCAGGGAGGACCTTATTGAGGACATTACAAAGGATCAACCCACTTCTCAGACCAAGCCTGAACTCCTCTTCTGATGGCTCGGCCGGCAAATCTTTTGCCGCCACAACTCCCACCATCTTTCTCAGCCAACTTGCTGCTTCATACCTTCTCAATGCTGAAAACACAGATTTATATACCAAACAGTTATAATCTGATTCATAACATCAAGATCATTCATGCTAAAACTGCATTTGGGCAAAGAAATAATCCCTTTTTCACTTCATTTCTTTTGTGTTCACCAGAAATTAAGGGGAATTTGAATTTACCAAATGAATCACAGAGAATCAAATAGTAACTGAGATCAACTTCAATTGCATCAAACTTAGTTATAATCTAATTCATAACATCGAGATCATTCATGCTAAAACCGCATTTGGACCAAGGATAATCATTTTTTGAACTTCATATCTATTGAGTTTCCCAGAAATTAAGGGAGAATTTGAATTTACCAAATGAAATCAACTTCAATTGAATCAATCTCTAGAGTTGAAAAGAAAATAAGAATGAAAGAAGATTACCAGCCTCCTCAGCTCTTCTGGACTCTAAATCAAGACGTTTGGTTGGATTCCCATGCTTCTGAAGAACATCCTCAACAACGGACACAACACTAATCGACAAACCTTGACTCTCCGCCATTACAATCTCGAACTCAAATTCTTAATCTCAACAAAAACCCAGAAAACCCCAGAACAAAATTCAAATACCCACCATCAAAATATATGGAAACCGCGTCTAAAATGCGAAATCAAATCCAAACGAATCAAGCAAATTAAGTGACAAAAGGGGCAAGTACTCAACACCCACGATTTTCCTCCAAAATCAGAATATGGGATAGCTGTAAAAATGCAATCTGAGTGGGCTGAAAAAGATATGAATGATGAAGAGAGGAATAAAACACTTTTGCTTAGAAACCACTTCTCTTTCTCTCTCTCTTAATCAATGGCCACCACCATTGATACTGATTAGAGGTTTCTGGAGTTGTTTTTTTGGGTGTCTTGAGGATCACACAGAGCACTTTTCTCTCTCTATGGAAGATCAAAGCTGTAGAATTGGATTATATACTGGTAGTAGTACTACAGCATGAGAATGAAGAGAGTATGTATGACTGTGTATGAGTGGGCAACAATGAAAAAGGAGGAAAAGGGGAGAGAGAGAGAGATTGTAAAGCGGAATTCTTGGCCATGCCCAAGTCCGACCCTCTTGATTCGGATTTGCCTAACTACTACAATTTGGTGCCATCGCTAATACTTTATTTTCTCTAAATATTTTCCTTCTTTTCTTCGTAAAAATGAACTTTTTTCTTTTTCTTTTTTTTAATTGGAGGGAGGTAGGGGTGTTGCTTCAAGCGCGTACGCGCGTGTGAATCCAACGGTTGCTTTACAAATTCCGAGGGGCCAAAATGCGCCATTATCAATGTTAGGTTTGGTTTTACCGGGTATGTTTATGGTTATTAACTTTTTTTTTTTTTAATTGGAGGGAGGGAGGCAGACATGTTTCATATTAATTGTCGCCCTTGAAAATTATAAAGTCACACTTTTAAAATTCTAATCATCAATTTCTCAATAAATATAATAACTCACAACATAAATATGGATGACAATCGATCGGGTCCAACGGGATCGGGACTTGTCTAATTTCTTTGGACCCGTAACCAACCCGGGTCTCAATGCGTCCACAAAACCCAGACCCAGATCTAAACCCAGTGGGTCTGCGGGTCCATTGATACTTAGCGGGTCCTTAACGGGTCTAACTCTCTTATATACTTTTTTTTTACTGAATTTATCAATTTCTGGACTAGTTTTATACTTGCACTCTTGTGTAATATCAACTATTCTGTTTAAATATACATATTTTTAACCCTGCCAATAAACTATCTAATTCAAAATACGAGGCTACGAGCAAGTCCAACATAAAAATATTACTAAAGTCGACAAGGCATCGACATAAAAAAATTATAAAAGTCTCTAAGAATACAACTACTAGACCTATCAATACGAGCGGACGGGTTATGGGTCGGTCGTATATCGGGTTCGGGTAAATGCGGATCGGTGTATTTCGGGTTCAAGTAAATACGGGTCGGGTGTATTCCGGTTTCGGGCTGTTTGGGTCGGGTTTACGAGTCATGACTGCCCTTTTTCTCAGTCACTTACAACTAATAAAATTGATTATAATTGGTCAAAGACGTTTGTGCAATGTCTCATTCCATTCCAAGTTCGGCCACCACAATATGTCATAGTTGTATAGACATATTACTATACACCCAAGGGACAAAATTTGGCAATCTTCAAGTCTACAAGTATTATGCGATTTACGTCAACAATCCACGAATAACAGTACTTATGAAATATATAGGGTTTTGGGATGCTAATATACTGAACTTTTAGGGTATTGGACAAGAATGCACTGAACTTTGACCTTTGACAATAATACACTATTTTACTGAAAGAGAGGAGAGTGGCGGGACTGTAGGAGTTAGAGGGTTCACTGAAAGAGTGAGTGAGTGACAGTGTTAGGGTTTTGTTTTGGTCATTTGTTATTACTTATTTGTTTATTTCATTTGTATGTCTCTCTCTATGCATAACTTTCCAAAGCCACTCAATATTTTATTTTTGGGCCTTAATTTTCATGAAATGGGCCCATTTTTTTGCACAAGGTCAAAGTAGACAAAATACTTAAAATTAAAGTGACTGACCCAACGGGTCGACCCAAACCTGACCCGATCTGACCCGTTTTTTACCGAGTTCTTTGGGTTGGGTCATTTTCGGGTCCGGGTCGGAATTTCGTGTTCAAAACCCATTTTTTGCGGGTCGGGTTTCAGGGTCGGGTCGAGAATTGCCAGGTCTAACAACTACACAACTTAAAATACAAAATAAAACAAGTTCATCATTATTCAATCACACGTTACAATAGCCCTTGTCCTCTTTTTTTTAAAAAAAAAATTATACATGTTTAAATTTTGATGGGTCCGTAGGTCCGGGCAGACTCACCAAATTTTTTTTCGAACCCAGAGCTGACCCGGACGACTAGACCCATTGGGTCCAAAATTTTTGAACCCAAACCCATCTTAATGGGTCAGTTCCAGGGTTCATTGTCGTCCTTAGATATAAAATTACTACCATCGAATATGCGATGAAAAATATTATCCTAAAATTATAATATTGCTATTGTTAATAAAGCATTAGATAAAAATTATCAATTAAAGAATAATATTAAAGATCGTGACAATCAACTAAGTAATAATTATTTGGAATATTCTTTCTTTTTATTTATCACAATAAGTACTTTAGTAAATTAATAAGTATTGATAATGAAGTGAAAATTTTATAAATGTCCCTGAAATGGGGTAAATACTTTATTTATTAAGGATTCGATGAGTATTGTAGTTATTGAAATTTTAGAAATTAGATAATTTGACAAATAAAAGAGACAGAAAAATTAGGTAATATAACAAATAAAGAAAGGACGGACAGAGATGTCAATTATGTTTGGTCATATTGAGTAACTTCATGGTAATAAACATGTTTAATTTATGGTAATATTTATCATCGGTATTCAACAATTGTGTTATATCATGTACAAGGGAAATGTGACAAATATATTGTCAGAGTTCAAATTTAGACAAAGATTTGTGAAGTTTCTCAGGGAGGTTATATAAAATTTTATCACATATATCTATTTTATAAACAATTATCCAATTTGCATTTTGAATAATTTTTGCTCCGATGATGTCTATGAGATCATGACATTTCTCCAACATCTATCTTGCAAACAATTATTTTATTTTTCTATATCATTTTGAATAAATTTTGCTCCGATGATGTCTATGAGATCATGACATTTCTCCTGATTATATGTGTTATCATCCTTGAGTATGGAGTAAAATGTCTCAAGTCTTCCTTTTGCTTATATATTTTTTAAGTTTTAAATAGTGTTTGTCTTTGTGATGGGTCAAGATCGAGTATGATTGAATTTACTCATGGATAATTGAAGAATGGTACTAATTTCGTCCTTAAATAATTGTTGGTTTGACTAAGTTTTGATCGATGATTATTCACAAATTATAATGAGTTACAATATGAAATTACTATCGTTAAAAAGATATTATATTAAAGATTACAATGATGTTAATTTTATATCATAATTCATTATAATTTATGAGTAATCAATTATCAAATTTAAGTCAAATCGACACTTATTTAGAGACGAAGATACTATTAATTTATTATCATTTATTGCATGAACATCACTTCTTTAATCCATCGTACATTCGTAGACCTATAAGGTCCTGTTCTTTTATGCGGTATTCTGCGGTATGTCGCGGTATGATGTGGTGAAATTGTGGCGGGTTGTGGTGTAATTGAGGCGGGTTATTGGTATATTGTGGTGTGTTTTTATATTTATATGAATATTGTATTGTAAATGTGAAAAAGTAATTTGTGGTGGGTTGTGGTGAATTGTGGTAGAATGGTATTTTGTGGTGGGTTGTGGCAAACTGCGGTAGGCTGTGACACCGCAGTTTGCCAACCGCAGAAAAGAACAGAGCCTAAATGACGCCTAGCAAGAGTATTAGCTAAGATTTTTTTAAAACCAATAATTACTCATGGATAATTGTTGATTGAAGAATAGGTCACCCTCCAAATTTACTTTTATTTTGGGTTATTTTAGGGTTGTCCTTAGTCTGGCAAAGCCTGAGAATTTCTTCTTATCCTGTATCCACTAACATCTCTTTAGGCTATGACAGCCTCTGATTGATCGAACTAGTCCTTTCTTCCACCGCTTGTCCCTCATCACGCAGGATGAACATCTGAACTTCTCGACCAGGCTCCAACAAACTCATCCAGCCCAGCGGATCCATTGTTTATGCGGCAGTGCGTTTTTTTGAAAAACGTAAGCCCCCTTCTTTTTTTTATTTTAAGGGGGTAAAAGTAAAAAAAACTAGGTTCTTCCAGAACGAGACGCCTGCAGTACCTCTCCTTGTAAGTCTCGTCACTATGTACCTCTCCCGCCGGTCGAGTAACTTCCGTACCTTTGTGTTGAATACCAGGAAATCGAAAGCCTTCTCCCTTGTTCTCAGTTACTCATCAAATGGCACTCAGTTTATATCTTTAAGTTCGATCATTTACAAGGTTCAAAGAAAGGGTGGGGCCTAGCCTAGTCTCTGCAAAGCAGCAAACAAAGCCCACGGAGCCCAATATCAAGCAAAGGTCATGTCCAAGCCGAAAGACCTCTCTAAAGTAGGTCCAGGCCCAGAAAAGCAGTCCAATCGTTTGGCTTTGGCCTTGGTGTATATATATATATATATATATATATATATATATATACACACACACACACACACACGTAATCAGACCTTCCATCAGTAATAAATTATTGTAATTCAAGCTAAATAATATTTACCAAACTGAGGGTTGCCATCTCGAACTTAAAGTTTGAATGGTGTACATTGGCCAAAATATTTCCAATACTGAAAGAGTACAATGCAGTAGCTCCTATATAAAATCGACCTTATTTAAGTTGAGTTTAGGAAAATCAAGATCATATACTTTAATTGTCTATTAATACTATCTAATGATCCATTCTCGTTAAATTTTTGTATGCAAAAAACATCTTTAACCCTTAAAGATAAAAGATGCATGAGACACGATAATTATTTGTGATAAATTACATCAAACTTTGGTAGAGCGTCATTTTCCATAACTAGAGTAATTAGTTGAAAAACAGTTACTACTTACCAACTTTAGGAATTAGCTAGGTACTTTGATCATAACTACCGTCAGACGATATCATACTATTTAACCAAAATCTTCCATGACGTACAATTTTTTGGCATAGACCATATAACGAGAAGTGCATTAGCAATTTAGCATGTTACTCGATCGGTCAAAATAATATTATTTGATGAGAGATTTAAATATATGTGTAAATTTATGTCCGGTAATTACCTCACTAAAGAACAAAAAGGGCTATCATATTTAGTAAGTAGGGTTGAAGAAGACTAAAAAAATCAAGTTAGCGTTTGGGCTCAACTGGATTAAAGTTCGGTTTGAACCATGCTCAACTCCGCTAAAATATCTAATGACTACTTAAAATTATGGTCAAGCCCTTAAAGTTCAGAAAAGTCAATAAATTGTTATTTTTGCTTCCTAAAATCTAATGATTGCTCAATCTATAAAATATTTTAGTGATAAGTTTTTATAATTTCAAATAAGATAATACAATTTCTATGAGGATGGTATTTAAATATTTAAATACTACCCTCATCACAAAAAGATTATGCGCTTTGTTTTATCATGATATTCCATGCAATAATTGATTACTAATTTTTCATACTTTATCTTAGCATGATTTGTGTTATTATCTAGGTAAAAATATAATTTTTTTCATCATAAATCTAATAATGATAATATTATACAATAACTCGACATATAATTTGGTGGATTAACAGTAAAATTTTACAAAGTTGGACCCTTATTAGACAAATAGGGACAATTTTTTTAGGATGGGGAGAGTATTATGTTGAAATTTTAATATTATGATGTAAATTTTAAAAAAATTTCGCTATATACATACTTTGTATAAAAATGACAGTTTAGTAAAATATTGATATATAAATAGTTAATTTAAAGAATGATATAGTTTTTTTGAAACCAAACATAACGATTTCATTAATATATAGCAAGTCATGCAGCACTTACAAAGAAAATTGTGATTGAACAATTGTAGATCTAAAACATAGATGTGAAATTCAACTTCCAAATAACTAATACTAATTAATTCCACTGACGTTCGGCTCCGATTTTTTCGATGACTCTGCATCTATCTTCGATGACTCTGCATCTTTACCATTGATGGAGAACCTCACAACCCGTGCTATAGCAATTTGAAAATCGATCTTCATCCAACGTATTAGACCACATCAACTGAACAAAAACTCTAGAAAGAGACTAAAAACCCTAAATAAGGGTACAAAAAACTCTTACAAAAGAAGAGACTAACTTTATTTGCGTAAACGTGAAACCAAACTAATAATTGAAGTAGAAATCAATCAAATTGGAACTTACCATTGACAAAAGAATCGATGGCAGCCCCTCCAAGGAAATGGAGGCTAGGGTTTTCTAGAGAGAAAAAGAAAAGAGAAAGAATGATATAGTTAAGAACATTAACAATAGAGTTGAAAAACAGTGGAAACATCCCACATTAGAGTGGAAAAACAATAATTTCTCTCTTACTTTTTTTTCTCTTTCTCTCTCTTCTTTTCTCTTCTATTCCTATCTCTCTCTTACCGTCCCCCTTCCTCCCCACACGTTACATTCCACGCAGAGCCTGGGAGGAGAGCTGTGACATTCTTTTTCCCCATAAACCCAACCAATTACATCTTGACATATCATTTCCTCCCACTCCAATTACATGCTGCTGGGACTGCTTTAAGTGATATATATATATATATATACATCACTTAAACTAGTCCCGGCAGCATGTAATTTAGGCTAAACAATTAAAATTTAGTAAGGCCCGTTCATTTATGCGGCATTGCAAGTTACCGCACGCAATTTACTGCAACCTACCGCAACTCACCACAAATTATCATTTACCTTTTTATTTAATATATTTCCACAAAATTATTTAAAATCTACAAAATTATTTCTATCGCGACTTACCACAATCCACCGCAACTCATTTATTATTTAATATATTTTCTGATAAAAATATTTCAACAACCATTTATTATTTCTACCGCAACTTACCTCAATCCACCGCAACTTACCACACTGCAACTTACCGCACCGCAAATTCACCGCATAAAATAACGGAGCCTAAAAACACTTATATCATAAGTTAGGTCTAACACTTCAATTAGAAAAAAAAAAAGATTTATGCCACAAGGCTCCGTTCTTTTATGCGGTACCGCAAGTTACCACAACCTATCGCAACTCACCACAAATTACCATCCCAATTAATAAAAATATTTTAACACCCATTTATTATTTTCACCGCAACTTACCACAATCCACCGCAACTCACCGCACCGCAAATTCACCGCATAAAAGAAGGGAGCCTAAATTAAGTCAAACATAACGTTCCACTACTTTTTCAAAAATGATTTTACAAAAAACCTGCTTCTAATAAGAAAAAAAAAGAATGTTTTTAGAAAGGGAAATTGAATTTAAATAATTTGAATTTTGGATCATAGTAGACTAAATAATCTGAGTTTTAGATTTGATTTTAAATAATCTGAACTTTAGCCCCCTTAGATTTTAGTAGCACGTCACCGAGTTAAGTTGAAGCGGCGGGATGACAATAGTAAGCTGACATGGTACAACTAAAAAGTTCAGGCACGTGCTTCCGCCGTCACGTCATCCCGCCGCCGAATTAAGTTCAACTTAACTCGGTGGTGTGCTACTAAAATCCAAGGGGCCCAAAGTTTATATTAGGATTATTCGATTTTAAAATTCCCAACTTTGGGGTTTGTTTATCATAATATCTCAAACTTCAAATTTAACATGAATATCCCAAACTTTGGGAAGTCGTATTTGACAGTAGCCCAACACCAACTTAACAACAATTAACCTCGAGATTTTCTGTGATGTAACAATATTTTTTTAGGTGACTTGTAGAATGAAAGTGTGTCTTCCCCAGAAAACAAGCACTACATTGTAGAAAAGCCCGAATTTAATTGATGTTAATTTAGTGTCGGGATGCTAACAAATACTAACCCCCGAAGTTTGGGATATTCATATCAAAAGTAAAGTTTGGGATATTGTGATAAACAAGACCCAAAGTTGGGGATTTTAAAACTAAATAATCCTTTATATTATTTAGAACAAAATCTAAAGTATATTTAGTCTACTATGTTCCAATGTTCAAATTATTTAAATCCAATTTCCCTTTTTAAAAATAGGTCAAGTAAACAATAAACAACATAAAATAATATTTATTTCTTACTTAACTTTTAAATTAATTAAAAATCTCGTTTCCTAAACAAAATTATCTTTTTGGTCGAATGGAGACAGATTATTTCTTTGATTTAAAAACCCTTTTTTTTTTTGTTTTAATGCTACTTTTATCTACCTCGTTATAGCAAGATCCATCATAGATGGTGTTGTGTGTATACTGTATACCAAATAAGATTACTTTACAAAGCTTATTTTACAAAGGAAACTAATTAGGGTTTTACCGATTGAGGTTTTGTGAAAGTAGGATTTTAACCCTAAGGTTTTGAAAATTAGTTTTATCCTATTTAAGTTTGAATCAACTAATAATTTACCCACCTAACATTTGTATTAAAGATTAAATACAACCTTTTTAGACTAAATTATTGATAAAATTAATGTTAATTGACAAAATTACCCTTAACATAAAAGACTCAAACTAGAAATGATCTCACACTTGTGTCATTGGTCCCTTCACTCTGCCTTCTGCCTCTCATTCTTCAGAACACGATTGTCCTTCATCCTTTTTCTCTATATTTCCTCTCTAATTTTCCAGAATATTGCAATTGTGAATTCCTTTCTCATTTTTAGTGTGTGTTGCATATTCATATGAAGGTATGCCTTTTTTCGGACACTTGTTATGTCATTCTTACTTGATTTGAGATTTTTATAGTCAGTCAAATTTCGTTCAAATTAGAGTTCAAGTAAGGGTTATTTTCGTTCAATTCCTCTTTCATGATTTTTTGAAACTAACTGATTAATTTTTTGCAGAAGTAAATTTGTCTTTTCATGTTTTCATCTAGGGTTATTTTAGACTTTTCATATCATCCTACAAGGGTAAAATTGTCGCTGGAAAAGGAGTAAAATAATAAAATGTTCAAACTTCAAGTAGGATAAATCTAATTTTCCAAACTTTGGGGGTAAAATTCCACTTTCACTAAACCTCAATGGGTAAAATCCTAATTTGTTCTTTTACAAAGCATAGACTTGACTGTTTTTTAGGCCTATTGGACATATTTGGACAATACTGTATTATATAATTCTTTTGAATAATATTATACTTTATTTTAGGAGTGTTAGACTTTTAACATAATTTAGACAAAAATTCCAAGTGCAAATTGTCCGAAAGAATACTCACATGATTGTACACAATACCCAACCCCTCAAAGTACGATACATTCTCATACCAAAAAAAGTTACATAGTACATTATTGTCTAATACTCTTAAAATATAGTATTTTAGAGTCCAATAATTTTTTTTAAAAAAAAGGATTATGTTATATTATTTAGTGATAAAAGATGAAAATCTCTCCATTATTATGTTATATTATCAATTAAAATCCGCATATACCCAAAAATAATTGAGAATAATTCTATAAAGAAAAAGTTAATGATTGGAAGAAGGATTATCTAAACAATATATTTCTTATAATAAAAAAAAGCTATCCAAAAATAAACCTACCAACACAACTAATCTTTGATAATTTATACACAATTTTGCCTTAGTGAATACTTTATCATACCACTTACCAACACAACTAATCTTTGTTACTCTCCTATATGGAGTGTCTTTGTATTCTTCATCCAACTTATCTACCAAACTTACCCCCATTATCAATTATTTTAATTCCCCCATTTTAAATTTATAGCCGTTTTGCCATTTCTTAACGATTAATTTACACTGTGCGCCTCACTAGGGTGGGTGGCATTTAGCGGGTGGATAGTGAAGGCAAGGGGGGTAAAGTCGTCCACTCATCATAAATTATTTAACGTTCAAAAAATTCAAATTGGTGGTTCGGGAATAAAGCCTTGGGAGGTGCCGTTTTTGGTTTGGGAAATATTGGGCCCCACTGGAGCGGCCTCTGTTGGCCCCCACGCTTGCTTTAATTCACGGGGATATTTTTTTGACTTTTTAGTTCACATGGTAATGTGGTAAGCTAACCTGCGTGTTGAGGTTTCTATGTGAACGACAAACCAAAATTTGCCACGTCAAAACTCAGTCAACATGGCGTCTGTTTATTGGCCGTTCGTAAACTTATTTTTCCACTAAATTTGGCAGAAAGGAAGGATTTGTGGCTCCACCGCACATGTTAGAGTGTGGATTCACGCGCTGAATAAGAGGCTAATTGATCCTAGCTTTATGAATATTTTAAACCATGTGCAATGGTAGTTCCAAATTTTAGCAATTTTAATAGGGTTCACCTCTCCACATCTTATACAATTCCTCTCTTTTTTTTCCCGATAATTTATAAGCCAAAAAAGGCTAAGAAAGCATCAAAGATGTTACAAAGACCGCCACACAGCAAAAACACCAAAAGTTCAGCACAAGCAAATACAGCACAACTCATTCCAACAAGAACACAACACAAAAAAAGAACCAAACAACTATCTAACCAAACTCTTTTTCTGATCCAACATATCATCTCTGAAAGCCTTAGTCAAACTATCATGATCATCACGAGACATTTTCAACAACCGCGCAACCTTTGCCGCTCTGCAAGCCTTCTCATTCAACTTGTCCAAGGATATATCCACACCGTTCAAAGATCTTACAGCAGGACTATCAACCGCATCATCACTGAGAGAGTTACAACTTCGAGAAGGCTTCTCTAACCCTTTAACACGACTAGGGCTATTAGAACGGACCCTATATGAAGCTCTACTTACCAGCCTCCACTTTGGGTTCCACAAAAAGTTTACATTCTTTTTTTGCCGGCTCTTGACTTTGAAAGTCTTATGCAAAGAATCCTCAACAGCTTGAAGTGAATAATAGACCACCTCATCATCATCTTTGCCATACGGTTCAGTAACGGTGCGCTCACTATCATAAAGAGCCACCATATTAGCACCATCCTTACCACCAACACTTATACCCCTCAAAAGGGCATTTTTATAAGGTGACTTAACCGCCTTGGGACCATCCGGGGGACAAGGATCCGAGATAGTAACAGAACCATCGGAAGCATTAGGACTCACATACTCACTAACTCCAGCCTTCACACCAACCTGCTTAACCTTAGGAACCCAAATCCAATTTTCAGAGCCCTTCCTAGAAGGAGGAGAAGACCCTTGCTTCTTGCTGAATTTAGCCCAAGCAACATTTAAAGTGAAATCGCTAACCATCCACCCATTCAACTCAAGGATAGCACTAGAACCCGCTTTTTTGTCCTTGAACCGAACAAAGCCATATCTCTTACCGTTACGTCCCACCTTACAAGGGATGTATGCATCAAAAATAGTACCAAACTTCATAAACAAGCTTTTCAACCAAGCATTGTCAACCCCAACCGGTAAATTGTCAACAAACACAGAGAAAAGCCTACCATCCCAAGAACTAACATCAGAAGGCCTCACAGATTTTACACCATGAGGCGCAGACACCAAAGCCCCTTGTTCGGTTGTAATTTTTGTGGTTTTATAAGTTAGGGATGTCGGTCTCAGGGATGGGTGTGAGGCTTGATTAAGGTAATCGGTTCGTGTAAATGGGTTTTTCTCAAGTGCGGAAAGCGATAAATTATGTAAAGAAAACATTTAAATCTAACCTAGACATGATAATAATAAAGAAAGCAATAAAGAAAGCACTTAAAGATGAAAGCAATTAAAAGGCATGAATGAAGACAATGAATGAACAATGAAATTGGGAACGAGAAATTATACCTTTGATGACTAATCTTCAATAAACCTTCAATCTACACTTGAATTTCCCCCGAACAAACAAGAAATTGTGGTTTGGATTACCAAGAATCCCCCAAATTCTCACTAGTAAGTAGAATTGGAGTTCCTTGACCCTCCTCCCCACTAAAAATGGAGTTGATTGTGGCTAACACTATAAACCTTGGAAAACAAGTCAACAATGGAGATTAGAGAGGAGAGAGAGAGAGAGAGAGAGAGAAAACTTGTAAAACACTTCAATGAAGACAAGAGAGAGTTTGAGAGAGATTCAAAAAGCTTGAGAAAGTTGAATACTAATGCTAGAAATCAAAGAAAGCTTGAAGAACAATGAAGAACAATTGAAAATTTGAAGAACAATTAAAGAGAGATTAAAGCAAATAAAGGAAAGCAATAAATCTAATTCTACTCCTAAATTACCTAGGCTAATTGATAAAACTTGGATGAATACAAGTGGGTATTTATAGAAGAAGGAAAAATACAACCCAAAACCCTAGAAACAAATCGCAGCACGCGCAGCAATTTTTCTGCAGACAGAGTGGCTCGGGCGAGCCATTGGGGTGCTCGGGCGAGCAAGCCTACTGTCCGGCTCTCCTGACTTGTCTTTGTTGCCCCAAAAGCCTGGCTCGGGCGAGCCACTGTTCTGGGCAGCTTTTCCCTGCCGACTTCAAACGCGCATAACTTCTTCATCCGAACTCTGTTTTAAGCCCGTATGATATCGATGGAAAGCTCTCGGTGTGTACTTTAAGCTCCCAAAATTTCAGACCAATCGGAGTTGTAACGAAGGAGTTATGACCCAAAGGGTGAAGGCACACGTATTTCAAACCTTTGAGTTTGTACCGTTCCCCTGTTTTGCACCAATCTTGATATGGAATTTCCGGCTTCGATTTCGCCTCGGCTCTCGACTCGGGTTGACTTGGTTTGACTCGGATCTCGGCTCGGGTTGACTTGGTTTGACTCGGGTCTCGGCTCGGGTTGACTTGGTTTGACTCGGGAAATAGCTCGGGATTCCCTAAAAACCTTCAATTAAGCCCAAACTTCTTCTAACTCCTTATTTTCCTACAAAACACCAAATCATTATATCTAATATATAAATAGGGGTTAAAATAAGCAAATATACCCTATAAAAGAGAAGAAATTCGGTTCGGAACGAGACCGAACACCCCAGGACAGAAGTAGAAACAACATCAAATACTGTGGTTTTAGCGGCCCCTAACAAAGTAACCAAATATTTAAGCACTGAACAGATATCGCTAACCCTGGCAATTGCAGCTAAAGAGACCGCATCCATAGCATCGGCACTGAACGAAAGGGATGAAAAAATGGAAGTAACCTCACTCTTCAACTCAAGGCACCGGGAGACCACCGAACAATTTAAACCTGCCATGGAAACACACAGCAAAAACCACGAGACAACCACAAGAAGAAAAGGAAACAAAACACTGGACCAGAAGTACCAACGGGAGAATCAAGCCGAGACCAAAACCGTTGGAGCAATTAAATAGCCGGCGACCACTGAGACTTTAAAACGCCGACGAGCACCAGATCCACCGCACATAATATGGCCAAGCCAAACATCGACGCCAGCTAGAAACTATATTCGCTGCCAGCAGCAAAGGCCATCACAGCAGGGCGGACACCTCGAGCAGCCCACGGCAGCCAGGCCCAGGCCGGCACCGGCGTCACACCCCCGGGTGGCAGCGCAAAGTAGGGTTAGGGTTTTTTTGGGGAGGGAAAGGGTCGGAGCTAATTCAAAAAGAAAAAGAACTACGGGCCTACCCTCCGTGATGCTTCTAAATGCCTATGTGGAGGGAGCACAATTCCTCTCTTTGAAACTTTATTTTATCTTTCCTCCAACCATTGGAACTCATTCCATCTTTTTACCTTAAAATGTCTAATTTGAACCCATATATTCATACAAAAAATATATGTACTTTCCTTTTTTAAATATTAAAATTCATTTAAAAAAACTATTTTATATCCAAGAATTCCAGATCTCTGCAGAGATTCTTCTCTCGTGCGGCCGTGCCTATCATTTTCCATAGGAGCAAATTCAAACGAACTCTTCCCAAATTCTATTAATTTAGTTCCGCGGTGGATGTGCTCTTAGGGTACTTGGCGATGCTTTTCCACTAAGGTCTTGATTGGCAATCAATTGTTACTGTTAGCTGTTTAAACTAATTGTTAATTAATTGTATTAATTGTTTAAATTAGCTACTAATTAAGTTGGTTGTGAGAAAAATATTTGGTAAAATTAACTATTTGTAAAAATATAAGTAGATCATACTTCATTTATGCCCATAATAATATAATTTTTCTCATTATAACTTTACAAGTGTTTTAAAATATATTACAAATTTATAATTTCATAACAAATTTTCTTCGGTATAAATATGTGATATTTAATATTCAAGGGTAATACATTATTATTCAACACCAACTCTATTTTTTTTAAGAATTATTAAAATCTATTACATAAAAAGCTTTTTGTTACCTATAGAGCTAATAAGATGAACACATTTTTTTTACTTTATGAAAATATTGAATTGTTCATTAGTTTTTTCTACCAAAATTACATTAGTCATTTTGGTTAGCAATAAAGTGAATGTAATGGACAACTCTAGAGTCATTTATTTATAATAAAATCATTCAATGCCGTTAAAACATGACTGGTAAGTCTTACCCAAATAAGTGAAAAATATTAATTTCATTTGATATGGTAAAAGAATTATTAGTCATAAGAAACTATCATTAAAATCTTATCATATAACATATGTGACATTTTGTTAAATTTATGAAAATATTAAGTTAGTCATTAGGTTTTTTCTAAGATACAAATAAGTGAAAAATATTAATTTCATTTGATATGGTCAAAGAATTTTAAATTACCTTAAGAAAATATTATTAAAATCATTATTATATTACATACGATGTAATAATTGATGAAAATATAAGGGCAATAATATAATTTTAATATTAAACAGCTAAAAGCTAATCTAAAAAGTTAATCCCTAGTTTTTTGCGAAATAACTTTTTGGAGCCAGATAGCTAATTCAAAAAGTTGTTTACCAAACATTAACCACCCCATCAAAACAACTAATTACCCCCATAAAGTTCTTTTTCCAAACAAGGCCTAAGATTAATGAAATTGGGACCTTTTTTGAAAGAAAAAAAGATCGAGAGAATTTGATCCATGAGGATCAAGGGGGGACTTAGGGCCTCACTAGCCTAATGGACCAACCAATCTAGAGATTTTCAAATGCCTTGGGGAGTTCGGTCTCAGATCGAAGAAGTCTCGTGGTGAACTGGCTAAATTTTTCAACACTCAAGCCCGGAAAATCACCCATGAAAACAAGAACGGAGCTAGTAGATTAAATGCCAATCTGGATGAGTCAAGTCGAGGTCGGAATCCAGCCAATGGGTGTTTTGGTCATTACACAAGGGTCAGGATGGATTTATGGAGCATAAAGTCATGCCTGAAAAACCAACCCCAAGGAGGCTAGGAAGAAGTCATGAGGGAACAAGACCAAGCCAAGAGGAGCAAGTTGAAGAATATTATGTTTTTGGGCAAAATTGGGCAACAAGAAAAAATGTATCTTCACTCTTTTGATCATAACTCTTTCAATACAACTTCGATGACTACCAAACTCGACGAGCTTATAGTACACATCTAGAGCTTTCCATCGATATATTATACTTCCAAATTGGAGTTAAAATGAAGAAGTTATGCGCATTGGAAGTCAGCAGTCGCCACTAGGCGCTACCTGCGCCGGCCAGGGAGGCGCCACCTACGCCTCGACTTTTTCCCCTTAGCACCGCTCTGGATTAGGCGCTGGCTGCGCCTTAGGAGATGTCAATCGCGCCTAACTCTAACTCACATGTTTTCTTAGATTTTTTCGACCGTTTCTTTCTCCCCACCCCCTTATATTACATTAGCTTTCTTTGAAAGACACTTAGACAATTTGAATTAATATTGTAAACACTTTGAAGATGAATTCTTCTTAGGTATTTGAAAAACATCCCCCAAACTCTCAATTCTTGCTTTATCCATTTCAATAGTGGTGCTAATGGAGTGTTCTCGTTAGAGGTTGCATGTGTGGTGTTTCATTTGTCACAATCTTGGTGAGTTCTTTGGATTTCTATTTGGGTGTTGGTGGTTCTCTCATCCGTGGAAGATCCTAATTCAAGGTGGTGAGATTCTTTATCTTTATTCATATCTTGTTGTTGATTTTGTCGTTGTTCTTGCCTTAAACCCCAAAATGGTGAATGTTTATGAGTCCTAATGTTGGGTGTTTTTAAACCCTAGTTTAATTGTTAATCCTTGGGCTTGAATCTTGGTGTTTGCTATTCGTTTCCAAATCAAAATTGAAGGCAAATACTTTCACTCTCACACTTTCACTTTTTTTTTTTTTTTTTTTTTTTTTGCAGCTCATCCATTTTCATTAAAGGAGATTTTATCATAGTTAAAAAAATTTCAATTATTATATTAAACAATACATTTTACCTTTACAACAACAACAAATCTCAGTGATGTCTGCTAACGCGAGGTCTGAGAGGATCCAGATATCATCATTCTTCTCCTCATGCACAGGTGAGCATGAAGATGCTAATTCCGGCAAATTCAAGAAAAACTTTAAAAAACTGAATACAAAACTAATTTGAAAACCATTTAGAAAATCGATCGGCAAACCTAGAGGACAAGAAAACTAGAAAGAAAGATAACTTCATATGTAATGAAGAATTGAATACGTGCACTACATGTACCTGAAAGATATAACACAGTGAAAGCACAAGAAACACACAGAAAAGACAAAATAGAGAGTCTTGCCACACTCTCTCATTCCTTCACACGACTCACTTAATCCCAGCACATCGCCTATCGAGTGTCATGCATGTATTCCACTATACCGTCATGATTTAAATTACATTTAATCACCTTTCTCATAGATTTGTCATTCGTGATCATCTTGGCCGACTTCGAAAAGTTGGCATCCTGCCGATTAATTCAAAATCCATTTTGTTGGCAGAAGCCTTGACTATCTATTTTGGTCTTCAACAAGCTATACTGGAAGGTTTCTCAAGAATTTAGATTGAATGAGATAACCTTATTCTCATCCAAACTATCCAATGGACCGTCCACATTCCACACCCGTTGGCATGTCGATATGATTGTTAGAGATATCAAAAACTTAATCAGGTAGTTAGAAAATTCTACTATTTGTCACATCTACCGAGAAACAAACTCAACAACAAATTGGATGGCTAATATGAGACATTCTTTAGATACTGTCGGTCTTTGGATACATAGTTCTTCGATGGCCTTGTCTTTTGTTAATCGTACAAATAATTTTGGGGGATGCCTTAATAGAAGGGTCTCCTGAGTGTTTGATCTACCTTGTTTATCCGAGTTAAAGAAAATTATCCAATGAGGTACACTTCTTGCCTTTGAATTTAGAACCAAATGAAGGGCATGAAACCAGTGAACCAAATCATAAAACTACTATTACCAAAGTTGTTATTGTGCTTGAAGGGGAAGGCCAATTTACTTTAACTATAAGCAATTCTTAATTAATTTTTCTCTATTCCCCACCACCTACAAACAATCATAAGAATCAAAGAGTAACACATACACACAAATATATATACTTGAACTATCCACTTTGAATATAACTATTAATAAATTCCGTGTATTGGATAATTATGTCCCCCGACTTTGACCGTGATAACTCTACCATAATATTGAATGTCGACAATGTAATAGTGGAGTCATCTCAACCAAAATCTAAGTTAATGACTAAAAATTCAATAGTGGTTTTAAACTCTTATACGTCCCCACACTCTTTGGGTTTAAAGCACGGATGCATCAAAAGCAACCTTAGCTTTGCATAAATAAATATGGAGGTGTCGGAGAATTAAGCTTGAGATCCCTTGTTCAACTTGACTTTAACGCCATGTTGAATCATCTCAACCAAAACTTTAATCTAATGATTGAACCTAAGGTCCGTTATTAGTTTTATACTCTAACACTATCTTAGGTTGGTTCAATGCGGCGCTTGTTATTTTTAAGTAAAGTTTTAAGTTCAGTCCCATATGAATAGAAGAAATATGTGACAGGAAAGTTCCACATTTCACCTCTTTGTAGGGTAACAATTAACCTGACTTTTTACAACAAAAACCCAAGACTAAGGTTATGTTCTTTTGCCAGGTTAAACCTGACCATCTTAACTTATCCTAAATTATTCTAATCTAACACAATTCCCCAAAAAATCATTCATTCTAAAATCACAATTCCTCAAAATAGCATCCTAACTCATCCTAACCTAACTATCCTAACTTGAAAATAACTTATCCAAAAAACATGGCCGAAGAAATATTAAATATTGACAAACTATCTTTACAAAGGGATATTATTTTTCTACCTAACAAAAAGATGAAAGGGGGTAAATAAAGGAGCACAATTTATCCTCTATAGTTTTAGGATGCATTGCATATCAAGATAACTAGTCAATAGTCACTCATTACCCAAAATTGAAAATAAGAAAAATGATGAAGAAAATTAAAAGCATAAATATTAAAGAAAGCAAAGTTCCCATTCTTTAGCTTTTAGGGTGGTCTCAAATGCCTTTTGCATTGTCATTGGGGTAACATTCCTTTCTCATCATCCATGGCATTTCATATGCCTTTGGCCACCCTTTTTAATCATAATTAATCATTCTCTTAGTTCTTGCACCATGTTCTCCTGCCCAGTTTGTACTCTATATTCTTATCCTTTATTTTGCCTTTCCTAATCTTATTAACACTTTCTTACCAATAATATTATTATCATTCTAATTTATTGTTGTAATTATGATGTTAAGAGTGCTAGTATTAGACTATTAGTGGTGATTATGATGGATAGTATATATAAGATACAATGTACATTGTTATATTCACATATAGGGATATTGAAATGCAACTTAATTAATTTACGAACGCTTAACAAATTGTAATATAATTTTAATTTTTTATAAAAGAAGAAATATTTATTAATGAAAAATTATACAGTATCTATAATGAAAATATGTTAGAATAAATCAATAACATGAACAAATGAAAAAAAAAATGAAAAAAGAGCTTTGATTAATGTAACTCAGTGTATCAATATATATATGTCTCTCCTCTCTGTAAAGAACTAATATTTTTGAAAGACAAATTATCCTAATTATCCTATACTAATTATTCTATCCTAACTTAACGCATGTACACAATTCTACAAAAACAAACATCCTAATTTATCATAACTTATCCTAACCTAACTGTCCTAACTTAAAAATAATTCATCCAAGTAACAGGGTCTTAATTAATTACTCATCTTTCAAATGTGTAGATATCTAGAGAAAAAGAAAATCACTCTAAAATATCAATAGTCAATTGATCTCCCCCCCCCCCCCCCAATAATTTGAAGATTAAAATTTCAAACCTTAATTATTAATGAAATTGTCTATATTGCGTCAAAAAATAAAATTGTCCATATGAATCTCAATACCTAATATTTTTGAAAGACAAATTCCTAATTAGATCCATATATATTAATTAAGAAAAAAGTATGAGCTGCATATTTTTCGAAAAGAGTGGTCCAAATGTCCAATCCATTCATCTAAGTAGCTTTATTCCTTGTGATTAGATGAAAAGTGGATAACCAACTCTTTTTTATTGACTTAATGAGTTGTCTAATTATAAGCACCATGACCTCCATTAGTGCAACTAATCAACCCTCTAAGTGTCAACTTCATCTTATTTTGTTTCTTCCTCCACTGCACACCTCATTGCTTCTTTTTCACCTCCTTCTTTGGCTGCAAAAATATTTGTCCCTTGGATATAATAAAATTGAAGATTTAAATGTAACACAAACAGTATAAAATTATACTACAAACAATAAAGTAATTTTAAAACAATCAATATTGCCAATGCAAGCTAACTTTGAACAGCTCTAATCTAGAACGATTTTCTTTCCCTCTACAAATAATTTCAAAAATAAAAATAAAACAACAGACAAAAAAAATTTCCCTTTTTGGTTTTTCTGTTAGTTTACTGTAAGGTTGAGTTCGACAATAGTGTTTGGGGCAGCGTTTAACGTTTTGACCAAGTCAAAACTCTAATTGTTTGGACGTCAAAAGTTGATATAAAACGTTGGTTTACCGAACAGTTAAAATTTAATCAAATAGTGTTTTAACTGGTCAAAATGCTAAATGCTAACTCAAACGCTACTGCCGAATAGGGCTTCAATGTTACCTGTTCTTTGCATTGGATAAAATGAGGTTTAGATGGATTGAATTAGATTGGATTGGATAAGTTATGATGTTCTTTTGGGGAATTATGTTTTTAGAGAGGATTTTTTTGAGAAATTGTGTACGGTTTGGATTGGATTGGAAAAAACTACCAATACAAAAAGCATTTGGAGTAACGTTTATATTCTTTGGTCAAAAAATGCCCTTTGGAAAATTTTATCTTTGAAAATTATTGATATCCTTTAATGTCAATTCACAATTATCTGTTCACTCAACCGCTAAATTTACCGAACACAATTCTCATTTGAACAGTCATTTGTTATCTGCTATTCAAACACCCATCTGATGCTTAAACTACTATCTGTTACATAAACCACTATACACTATCTAAAACGCTAATTTTACCAAATAGTATCAGTTGCAAATCTAGCTCATCTAAAGTTCACATTGACACAAAATATAGCAAACAAATCCAAATGACAAGAGGCACCTTTAAGGAATTATACACCGATGACTACTTCATTAAATTTGAAAAAGGTTTCATATAGTTTGATAGACAGGCAAACACTCATAGAAACAGTTGTATAAGGATATTTACATATTATGGAACAACATTACATTACTTACAACATTGTTGAAGAAAAGATCCTTCTTTAAAAAAGGGAAAGACAGGGTCCCCGTGAATGTGCGGGGGGAGCAATAGCATCCCACAAATTTGGCACTAAAGAAAGCTGCCTTCTCCCACTTCTTCCTCTCATCAAAAGCAAACCATGATTTCATAATTTTCACATACAAAGACAAACATCTTTCAAAAGGTATAAAAGTTTGAGCTTCTCCATCAATTTCATTCATAAATATGTTGGGTGTTGCAAAAGTAATTACTCTATATATTTCTTAGCATGTGCCCCTTTTTTAGGTTTCCAATGTTCATGTAGTTATATTATTTACGGGGTTTTGGCTCCAATTAATCTGTATTCATAGATAAGTGACTGAAAATAATCAAAACTGACTTTTTGATTGACAGTATATCATACTTTTAACTTATTCACTGTCACAGTGTCATTAAACTTTTTTTTTCTATTTTTAGCAATCAAAAATCCAAATTTAGTGCTAAAATAGAAGAAAAAAAGTTCAGTGACGGTAAATATGTTAAAAGTATAGCATAGTGTCAGTCAAAAAGTCAATTTAGATTATTTTTAGTTACTTGCCTATGGATACAGATTAATTAGAGCCAAATCTCTTATTTATATATATTGAGACATTACCAATTAAAGTTTCCAAAAGTTGAGACCTACGCATAATTCATAACCACGAACATTAGATAACAGAGCGAGTGTATCTTTTTTCCCTTGTGTCAAAATGGCAAAGAAATGAAAGCTGATATGGGTAAGTATAGTGATTAGGAAATCCAAAGCAAATTCTTGTAGTCAACTAATTATCAATGATGATACCTTAAGATGATGTTTTTGATTCCTTAATTAGATCATGTTTTGTTGCAATACTATATTGAAAGATTGAAAACTTGATGTAGGTATAAGAACTCGATAATGTAGGCATACTATATCCAAAGCAAATCCAAAATGTTGGCTAAGATTAAAGGAAAAGTTGTAATGGGGGAATCAGACAACTCGATAATGTTTAGCCTTTTAGATTTAAAGGGTGGCATCCGAAAAGGGTTTTGGTAGTCACAATGAAGAGTAGGCAACAAGTTTATTGATGATGGACCTATACATCATGGGCCTAAAATCTAGTTTTACTACATATATCTTGTGTTATGAATTATGATTCTCAATCCACAACCCCGAGTAAAAGTATACTTTTACAGTATAATAACATATACAATATATACATAAGCTACACTGGTCCTCAATCTACAACCCCGATAAACTTATATTACTTCTTTTCCTATGGTGCACAATATCTATTACATGCACCTGGAGCACGTGTTCTACGATATTTGGAGTGAACAATCCCAATCCCAATAACAAGAGCGAACAATCATAATAATATGAGTGAACAAAATCGTAATATTCGAAGCATATGCTCCGGATGCACCTAATCAATTGCAGCGTTTGGTAGACTTTCACTATCCCCTTGGAAAACTGTTTACCGAATTCAAGAGTGAAATAATAGGGTCTCACACTAAGACTTGCCTATCTATTTGTCACAACTAAACATGGGAAAGTTTTGGAACCAAACGCTCCCCTAGTAAAAAGTAAAAACCCACGCAAATTATAATTATAAAGGAGGCTTCAGACTACCCAGGTAGCTGGTAAGTGGTTAGCCACATACATGAGTCTTCCTTCATATTTCCAACCCTAAAATCTCCCTTATTTTTCACTTGCTTCCACATCATGAAGAACTGTCTTAGCCTACCTTGTACAGCAGGGTGAGGGCTATGGAAGAAGCATGGCGAAATCACGCCTTCTTAACACATTATCAGTTTTCAGAATGCTAAAAAAAGGGGGGAAAAGACAGATGTGCTACCAAGCTTGTCCTTTATACACTAGAGAATCAGTTAGCAGCACCAAGCAACTTCTCAATTTATTAAATGCTCTGGCCACATTACATTTAGCCAACTGTAGAACAAATGTATGCACATTTTCACTGACCTATTCACCTTAAATACCATCAATTTACTACAAAGTACAATGATATCTTCAAATGTGCCCTACACCACGCCCGTACAATTAAGATACTGTGGTATATTAACATCAGAGCTATAGCTATATTTATCATCATCGTCGTCATTGTCATCACCACCATCAGCGGTTCAATTGTACCAATTCTGACCAAAGAATCAGGGAAGAATAAGCTTCATTGTCTTCCAATTCGGCTGTAATTTCTATTCTTCAGTAACTCAATGAATTACCTAAGTTAAAAATCTGCTGTATACGACTCATTCTATGGCAACAAGGCAATCATTTGAGTGTCAATGACGGAGTGTATGGGGGTGTGTGTCAGAATCAAACAGCTTGACAAGAAAACGGTTGATCGTCTCAAAAGTGGTAAAGGTGATCATAGCAGCCGGTGTGGCCTTAAGCAGATTGGTCGCATAGCCTCGGTAAAATCCTGAGATGCCGTCTTGCTGTAGGATTTTCCTGACACAGTCCCTCACTCCTGTGTAGCGCTTCTCTGAGTGATGCCCTTGGTCTTGAAGCCTTGATCGAACCACCTGCCAAATTTATATGTCGGGTTACATGTCTTGATCCTAGAACCTAGATGATACTTAGAAACTCAGAACTATGAACTACAAAGACCCAACAAATAGTGAAATGAGTGGCTTCCTTATCTTCTTATTAGGTTAAGAAAGCCCAAGCCCAAAATGTCACAAAGGGATCCTGGAGCCTAGGCATGGGTCCGAGGTGAACGTGCGTGATGAGGTGCACTTCACATATGTTTTTTCTTTGCATGAAAATCATTCCCGCATGGAAAAGAGTAGCGATTATGGGTGTTTCTGGAGGTGTTTTAGGGTTGAGGGGGTCAAATTGAATAGAAACACAGCAAAAAGAGCCTTTTCGTTTTAATATTTTCATCCACAAGGATGCAAATGATGCAAAAAGGAACACAAAAGGTGCATCTTTTGTGGTCTTTATGGTTAACTATATAATAAAACTGGTGTGCTCAGTGGTACACAACTCAGCCCACGAATGCATGCATCAATTTTATGTTGAACAAAAAAAGTATGAACCCACTAGATCAGGGGCCTCCATGTTGGATAATCCAGTTTTAGGGTTAAGTGTCAAGCCCCAAATGATCAGGGTTAGTTTGAAGCATGTTTAAGGGCAACACAGACAAATCTGAACCGGACACGGGTCGTGCAGGGGGTTAGAGAGCTGGAAAAGGAAGCAGAGGAGCGACACGGGCCATGTCAGAGGTGACACGGACCGTGTTAGAGGTGACAGGAACCGTGTTAGTGTGGCTGGCATTATTATTTCCGAGTTTTTTTTTTTCCCCTCTAAGTTGGTTTGATCTGAGATTCTATTTGCCGACTTATGGAGCTGCTTGGTGGCCAAGGAACTCTCTAATAACCGTGGATCTAATCTTGTAGCCACTATTATAAATAGAGCCTCAGGTGCAAGGTTGTATGGCATGAGTTGAGTTGTGATTCATCGATACACCACGAGAGATTGTTTCTTTGAAGTTTGAATCTCTGTGTCTTTGTTGTGAGTTGTGAGTTGTGAGGGGTGAGATTAGCTGCGAGTGTTGAGTCTCTATTTGCAATTCATTGTGATCGTGAGAGATTGATACTTTGATAGAGCTCAGATAAATCTCAGATAAGCACTGTTGTAATCTTCTGTTAGTGCAACAGTTTCGTGGTGTTTCACGTTAAATCCCGTGTCAATCTTTATTTCTGTTTTAGCCATATTATTGTTTGTGCTACTAACATTGCCCTGAGGTCCGAAATTTCAGATTCTCAATGATGAAGCACGTTGAGTCATACTTATCAAAGACTACGAATAACTCATATTCACAATATTGTTTTATGAAATAGGAGGCCTTTCTTATGATGTGCAAGCTTTAGGTACTAAAAATGGTGTATTAAGCAAGGTAATAAGTAAGCATACCTCATGTGGGTATGTCAATGTAGATGCACATATTTTGGAGACTGATGAAGCAATTAAAACATCATAAGCAGGAAGCTTATCAAGATCAGCTTCATCTACAAGCGCCCAAGAAAATAGGTCAGACTAGATTACAAAAATCAGCAATCACATAAAACTAAGTTTCTGTAATGTGAAAGAAAGTACCACGGCTCGCCAAATAGCCTTTCACTTGCTCATATATTGGAAATTGGATTGCAACATGACTGATACCAGCCAATGCAGGAACCAGCCCACTGCCGATCAAGAATAATGTAGACAAGATAAGTCGTCAAAAATAGAAGTGACGCTTTAAGCCCTAGTCATGGCTAATCATAAACTCATAACAAAAAGTTAGCACAAAACCTACCTGTACAGGCCACGAATACCCTCCTCTCGAGCTATTCTTCTCAAAGCAGATAAAGTACTCTTGTACGGAAGCACACCTGCTCTCATTCCTTGAGTCTGTACGTAGAAGAAAATAATATAGGTGAATTTTGCAGCGTTGATACGAGACTCGCGCACAAAGGTGAAAGAAACAGTACTGAGCTCATGAATGAGAAGTCATCAACAGACAATGCTAGCTAGCAAAGGAATAGTTTCGAAGACATACTAAAATAGGAGCAAACATAATTTTCTTTCACAAGCATTCATCTTTATTCATAATTTTATATTTTCTCCATTCCAACAAGGAACAAGGAATGTGATTTCTTAGTTTTGTCCACTGAAGGAGAAAGGCCTTGGGCTCCATTCATTTGGTTTTCCAGTCTCAAGCTGCTCTTCTGCAAAGTCATTTCTTACAGTCATCAAAGTTGATTTGTCCTTGGTTTTCATAGGGCTTGCATTAACTAAAGCTTTGGATTTAGGTAGGCAACACTAATTCTATTGCAGTCTTGATGGTAGGAGAAGGGACTTTATGACCCCAAGATAATATCATGAAATAGTAGGGGGACTGTCTTTACGGTGGAAGAGTTCGATACTCTTACAGCACACTCTTCAGGCCTTAGTCTAAACCAGAACCTCGAATCTCCAATCGGTAATCATTTAGTTAGAATTGCTTCTCTTTGCAAAATGATTGTACTTGAAATCCTTCCGAAAAGCCTCATTCTCACACCCCAAGATTGTTAATGTATTCTATCCTGAAAATCTATCCTTTCAGAAACCCTATAGGAAAGCAAACTCTATCCCTTTTACCTTTTACGTACGTCTAAGGCCAGGAATTTTTTTCCAAGATAGTCTAAACAGACAGATTAATACTGATGCTGTGATGCATACGCTCAAAAACATTGGCAACCCCCCCCCCCCCCCCCGCCCGCGGAAGAAATGTTCTCTGCTTTTTTCTTTCTTTTTGCGGTGATTTTTTTTCAATTTCAGTAGCAAGTTAGGCTAATTACAAAGCTGTCAGGTGACCTGGTCCCTAAGACCCTAACCTTTACTTGGGCACCATTCAAAGTATTCCATAATTGGAAATAATGTTTTCCTAACATCGTTGTAAAACAAAAGATAAATAACCACTATGTTTTGGAAACACTGTCCAAGCAATGCCATCTCTGAAAGAGGGGAAACCTCAAATCAAGTAGCTAATTTCCACTTTGTGCAAATGAGTGGACGAACTGAGACAATATAAAGTAGAAGAGGTATTTGAGTTTACAAGACCAACCTGGAATCTTGTCTTCACAACCCAAAGGGGATTTATAGCAATGATTGTTGCCGCTCCAGCCCCAGAAGCGGCAATTACATTGGCACCCACAGAAAGTTGATTTCCATCTGCATAACGTACCACAAAAAAACAATTATATGCTGTAAAAGGCGTTAAACAAAAATCAGTTAATGGTAGAGCTCCAGATGCCATGATAAGGAGTAAACTAACCATCTGATCCAAGACGGCTCTTAAGTTGTTCATACACTGTAAAATACACCTGCAATCATGACAGAGATGGCCCATCATAAGAAAGACAAACAAATCAAGATGTTTTATGCCACTTAACAAACATATACACACTGGAACTTCAAATATCAGATTCTGCTACTGCCAATGCCAATGTCACTGATTGAATCTTTGAAAAGAAAAATAGGGGTAGACTTGGCAATAAGAATCACAAGCCAAGTTATTCGGACTCTTCATTTTCCCTAATGGTCCTATGCTGGATCCCAGACAATGGTACGACTCTCGATACTTCAAATTACAATGAGAATCTACAAAATATTTTAAAAATAGCTGATGGCACCTGTATTGGCGGTGTCCACATCAGACACCCCAACCCATGTCCCATGAACATAAAACACAAGGACTATGAAGTGGGGAAAAAAGCAATAAGAACGGATTGAACATGAACTGTAGGAGAGAAAATATCTAGGAAAGACTCAAGAGACAATACAAACTAGATGGAAATGTGGTTCTTAAGATAAAACTGTTTCCCCAACCACATTGTAGTGTGTGAGAGCATATGATACCAAGTGAAATCAACAAAGAGAAAGAAAACAGTCCAAGTGTGCATATGAATCTGCAGCAGAATACGTTGGGAAAATTTAAATGCCTTGATCATGACACTGGGTAAGTAAAATAAAAAAGGGAGCAGAAACAGGCATTGATCCTTGTCAATGTTAGATACACCATGGTATCCATAAAAGCTCCTTTTGTTATCCCATTTCTTTTTCTTTTTTGGTTTGGGAGAGGGTAGCAGTTCTATCCCAGTCAACAAAATCTATGTAAGGCAAAACAAATGTCAAATTTTAGTAATAAGCTCTAAATTGTATAAAATTCAAGATGCAAAACAAAGAGATAATTGCCACTTACAGCCCAGTTAGGAAGTAATGCCAAGATAGTTGGAGAAAGACCACGGTACATTCCACGCAAGCCCTCCTTATGAAATATTTGTTCCAAACTGGAAACTAATATGCTCCCTGATTCAAAAGCGATTCCGCCAATCAGCTGTTAAGAAAAAGGGTTGTAAAAAGCAACTGAAGTGCAAATAACAAAATTCGCAGAAAGAAGACAGCATCTTCTTTTTCAAAACATATGAGGCTTTCTTCTGGTCTCTGCATATCTGAAAGAGTAAAGAAGAATCTGGACCAAGGGAGTAAGAAGAGGAATAACGAGTGTAGAGGATGGAAACAAAGCAAATCAGCTATGCCACATATTGACATGAAGGAAACATGGTACATCATGTGTGACCTTTTTTTTTTTTTTTTTGGGGTGGGGGGCACCCTTGTAACAAGTAGCACATCCACTGACCCCATCCTCTTGAAGAAAGGGGTTTCAATGATTTTTTTTAATTGATGTAATCCAAAGAAGATTCTATAAACAAGATAAAAATATCCACCAAGTGTACTGGTGCATGTGGAAGGTGCTTGAGAACAACTAAGCAAGAAAAGAGACAAGAGGTCATCCAATGGGTGGATGGAACACATCCAAGAGTACAAGATTTTTTTCTTCTTTATACAGGCACCACATGACCTTGCAAGCTCATGCTTAGCAAATCAAAACCTTCTGAAATAGTCAAAATCTGAGGCCAAAATAAATCAAAGATGTAGATTGTTGACCCTTCGGGCTAGTAAGAAGATACAAAAAATTAACGATTCATAGGCCTATTTTCAAGTCTTTAACAAACAGATTTTCAAGTATAATCCACAGCAATAAGGCTGGAATTCCTGATCCAGAGTAGTACACAATTCCCCTTGACATCGACTAAGCCCTCTTAGAAACCCCACAGCAATGACAAAGCTGCGCAGATCAAAGCCATGTCATTAAAGTGGAACCAAAGGAAACTCACTATCAGTAGTGTGCTCGGCAAAAAACTTACGCCATAGACATATTTACCGCAAACCTCAATTGTGCAGAGAGGGGCATGTTTCACCTGTCGCCAAACAACTTCAGAAAACTGCAAATGCCATCTTACCTAACGTCCTCCCAAATGTATCCAAAAACTTGAGAAGGCATAAAGAAAATTTTCCTGTCTTAAAACTGTAAGATGATATGCTCCACTCCCTGGCATCACCATAAATCATTTCTCTTCATGACTAGCATGGGGAAAAAAAACAATAGGTTTTGCTACAATTTAACTGCACAGAATAAACCACTGCTGGTTTTGACAATTAATGAATCCTTTCTGTGGTATCTATCATCCCAAACAATAGAATACGAATCTCTACTATTCTGTTGTTGAAACTGATAGCTATCGTATATTAGATTTTGGGACCTTCTCTCAAGTTCCTTGATCACCCGAAATCTCTCATCTTGCCAAATAGTTTTTGTAACGTCCCGGCCCCCTACCGGGCCACGGACATTACCAATAATCGCTTCAAGGATCGGTGACTGGCCCCACAAATCACCATGAGTCTTTCCAGCGTGCTTCGTCCTCGCTCACACGCTACCTGGGAAAACTTCCCAGGAGGTCACCCATCCTTTGACTACTCCCAGTCAAGCACGCTTAACTAAGGAGTTCCCAACGGATAAGCAACCATAAAAGAAGGTGCACCTTGATGATATAAGTAGTCATTTCAATCCTCTTAAGCCACACTTTATCCATATACCCGGGGTGTTACAGTCTTCTTATGTCACCTTTTGTAAATCATCAATCTTCACGTTTTGGCTTAAACAGTTAAACCAATACAACAGTTCACTAGCAGATCATAAATTTTATGTTACTCCTCAACAAAGTAAGCTTCTGTAAGCATTCCACAACCAATGTGCACATTTGAAACTAGAGGCACTGACCCTTTAGTTTGCCAGGATCCAATCAAAACTGAAAAACCCAGCCCATAATATGTTACACCAATCCATTCCCTACACTTAACCCAAAACCTGCACAAATCATAGATTGACCTGATCCCAATCTAGCTATCTAACAAACTGTACCTACACAAATACAGCCAACCTGTCACCACCCACATCTTCAGCTACTCTTTAGGATCTACGACTACAAGATATCCTGTGATAAGCTATAGTTTAGCCAACAACCCTCCTCCATCTTTGCATATCCTACCATTGTTGTCTACATAACCCAACATCTCGATTACATGCTATTCCAACATCAGAAACATGAAATGGAGATTGATGCAACCCAGATAAAAGGTCAACCAAACCAATAATCCAGAAATGCCCAGGAAGATTCATAGAATGGAAGCGACAAGCTAAACTTCATAAGAAATTACCTCTGTGAGGTCTAATCCCAAGCTTGGGAAGGCCTTGAACCTGAAGCCTGGTCTTGATGATATCCAAGGGGCACACAAAAGTCGCCGCAATCATACCTACAAAACCCCCAATCAACCAAAATTCAACAAAAACCATGACGAGTAAATCAAATCAAATGAAAACTAAAAGAATTACCGGCAGTGGCGCCGGCGACGGCGTTACAGAGCATGGGATTGGGGTCATGAGAGTTGGCAGCCGCCATGAATGTTTGTTAGCTCATACAACAATTGATGCGTTGAAATTGAATGAACAAAAGTTGAATGGAGAAAAAAGTATGGAAAAGCCCTCCGAGGAGAGGACAATTGGGGAGGAACAGGGTAGCATGGGCCAGAAATAAAAAATTAGGAATCCCAATTTGCAGGAAGATATATAGAAATGAAGAAAGAAAGAAAGAAATCTGAGGAGGAAGAAGAATACAGAATTAGATTTTCCAGCGATATAATCGATAGATACTCTAAAAATGAGATTTATGAGAGAGATATATATATAGAAGACGGGATGGTAGTTGGAAACTAGAGAGAGAGAGAGAGAGAAAGAGAGAGAGAGTAGAGAGAGAGCAGAGCATGGTTGCTTCGTTCCTTCGTGGCCAGCTTTGTTCTACGGTTCAATTAATCTGCTCTCAGTGCCGCTCACTCTCAGTCGTCGAGTCGCCGCGCCTGGGTCCTACTTCTAACTTCGTCTTTCCATTTTAACCAATGCTTTTTGAAATAGTGCGCTGACATGTGTCTGGTTCTAACTTCCAACACTGTCTCATTCTTCATCACATTGTTTACTTTTATAGATTTTTTATAAAGATTTTTTTAATAATAAATATTAATTTTCAATTATAAGAAGGTTTGGATGTACTCCCTTCTTTTCTCAATAATTGTCACATTTTAGTATTGAGAAGATTTTTAAAAAATAGTATTAAAAATGATAATTGTATTTTAAAATGATAAAAGTAATAGATAAATTTCTATTTTGGTTATATACTTGTATTGGTGATGATAAAAGTGAGAGGTAAATTTTGAAAATTGTCATTAATATTGTATTGGAATTGTAAAGTAAGAAACATTATGGAAAATAAAAAATTAACTAAAGTGACATATATTAAGAAATGAAGGGAGTATTAACTATGTCATTGACCACAATTGATATACTTTAATTGGAGGGAATAATAATAATAATAATAATAATAATAATAAATATTCAAGATCTATAAAAAGAAAAAGAAACAGAAAATTGTATATAAATAATCTAACCAATGATATTAAATTATAAATAATGCCACCTTTGTTAATATATATCTATCATTTTTCGGTTTGTAATTTTCTATGCACAATTTTAATCTTTAATATTGACAGGGAACGCGTTCGCAAATCATATCATTATATTTAGATGAGAATACTTTTCATGAGTAATTTGATGATTTAATTTTACATTTTAAATTAGCATATTGATAATTAATGATCAAAGTTTGTAAATATTTACTGCATATGACACATAGCAACAGATAAAGAACGAAAAGGATATGATCTTACAGTGTATTTTTTCGGTAGACTTTTATATATATTTTTATGTTTGATCGATGTGAATATTGGTTTTTGCCTAACGTGTCCAAACCTACCATGCACCCTAATTCTTTGTTAAGTTTTAAAACATTAACATTGATTGAACAAAAAAAAATGGTAATTTTATGTTCAGTGTTCCCGAAAATTGAATTATTTATGTTTAAGTTTAAAAATAAAATTGAAGATGCACTGTAATTATTCATACCAATTCATAATTCAAATTTTTCAAATAAATACTCCATTTTGAAGAAGTAAAAACTTACATGCATGGCCCATTTTTTTTTTAACTTCTTATGAATTTATTGTTTTTAAAGTGGTTTGTAAAATGCTTTTGTGAATTTACGGAAATCATGAATATGTCTTATTAATTGAATAATTTATTCGTGGATCCTAATAATATGTTCAATTCAATGTTGTAATTAAACTTATTTTGAACATTTTTGACTAAATTTTTCAGACTAAGCTTGCTCTTCTGAAAGTATATATGGTAAAGAAAATAGACCACAACATTCACTCCAACATAAAATCTACTGTTCGATTTGATTTTTCAGTCAAGATTTGTCGAGTTTGATTAAGTTATTCAATTACATATTGGCTTCTTACCTTCAATTATATATAAACCTATAACTATCTATCAACGACAGAGGCTCCTCATCTCATCTCTCCCTTATAGGGTTCGGATCTTAGGGGGTGTGTTCTTTTTTACCGGTTGAGAAATGTTGGTGGGTGACATTTCTTGTGCCTAGGGATGGGCAATGGGTTGAGCCCCATAGGGTCAAGAGGGTCGGACCCTAAAAAATAAAGGTTGTGCAAGGGTCGGGTCGGTGAAGAGTCGAGTCATTAACAAGCCGGACTGTTTCACAACTTTAAAGGGTCGACCGCACCAGGTCGATCGTCAATAACTCAAAGTAAATAGTTTTTTCGATTATGTTAAACGCTAATCTTACTTAAATATATTATTAACACTCCACATTAAATAATAATTATCACAATTACTTTTTTTGGTAAAAATACACTTAACTTTAACTTTAGGGTCAAATGGGTCGTCGGCCTATAGACGACCCTTATTTTTACTAAAAAGCTCTGACCCGACTCATTACTACAAATGGTCAACCTTGACCTGAGTCGACCCTACATGGCTAATGGGTCGACCCTGACCCAACCCGGCCCATTGCCCACCCCTATCTATGCCCATCCATTGTAGAGTCTGTCGGGTTAGTATTTCCTTGAGATAGGGGCCCGATAAATTAGACCACTTACCTAAATTTAAAAATATATTTATAAACCTATAACTATGATTTGTAGCAAAAATGATACTTTTACAAAATTGGAATATTAAATTTTTTAAATAATTATAATGGTAAAAAAGAATAATTAAAATATTTTGGGTCTAATGGCCCAAATTCTAATTAAGCAAATGGAGACTCTACCATCGTGGATATAGCGATGTCAGTGCCGAAGTTACGGAGACCGGAAACTATAGGCGCTGCTCTCTTCCCCTTGGTCGCTGCCAGCGTGCGAAACATAAGTGTGCAATTGATTGACGCGGCCAGTGTTTTCCAAAAGCTCATAGCGTCTTTGTCTAGGTTCTCGTCCAGGGGGGGCTTCCGTTTTGCTTTATAGATTATATAATATTTAACTAGTTTTTTTTTCTTCTCTTCTACTATAAATATAGGTTATTATTAACCTATTCATACGACACTTGTAATTGAGAGTTTCTTCATCTCTACCCATCCCCAGGTTGTAAGAGTATTTTGAGAGTTAATATTTTGCCTTCAGATTATTCCCGTTGTGCTATAACCGTTTGAGATCTTTCCTTCTTGATCTCATTGTGTTTTACAGCCGTTTGGGATCTCTCTTGTAATCTTTCCCCTTATACTAGTAGATTACCGCTCTATTGACATCTGTGGTTTTTTTTTCGCTTTGGGTTTCCACGTAAATTTTGTGTCTTTATACTCTCGATCTATTTTAATTACTGATCTTGTCATATTTTTTCTCAATTTATACATCTTGATAATTTTCTCCTCCCTGCAAATACTAGGTCTTTTACCTCGATCATAACAAGATATTCCGTTGGAGAACTAATAATTGAAAATGACATATATAATAAAGAATGGAGAAAACATTCGTTTTCAACGAGGAGCTAGTCACAATTAAACTTTCAAGTGCGTGTGTGTGTGTGTGGGAAGGAGTCACGCGAAGGTCGTACTCGTACATGAGCTGGTTGTGCTCCCTTTCCCATTTTTAATTGAATTTTTTTTTTTGAGGGTGTGTGGGGAGGAATCACACATACGTCCATCATCATGAGGTTATTCATGCTCCTTCCTATTCCTCAACTTGTCTTTGGTTCACTTGTTTGTGTTTGTGGTAGGAAGCATGTGATTATGATAATTCATTAAGGCCTAGTTTTCTGCGGTGATAAAGTTTGGAAATGATATGATATGGTAAATTGTGGAAAGTGTGGTATATTACGGTACGTTGTAATAGGTTGTGTGGTAAAATTTGTACTAAGAAGGATTGGTGTGGTAGGTGAGGAGAGAAAAATGTGAAAAATAGAGAGAAAAGTGACGAGAAAGAAAATTATTATTGTTGTGATTCACACTTGTTATCAAAGTGTAATATGATAGGGTAAATTGCGATAATTTATGGATAGTGTGGACAATTGGGGAGGAACAGAGTAGCATGGGCCAGAAATAAAAAATTAGGAATCTCAATTTGCAAAAAGATATAGGAATGAAAAGGGAAATCTCAGGAGGAAGGATACATAATTAAATTTTCCGATATAATCGACATAGATGCTCTAAAAATGACTATGACTATACGCCATATATATATATATATATAATATAGAAAAATTAGAATCTAATAATCCCTACTGTTATTTTAGATTATGGTTTAGCGTTTAGGGGTGTCAAACTCGATGGTTATGTTAGAAATTTTGAACATATTTAGTTTTTGTTTGGCCTAGTTTTTTTAGAGTATTTTTGGAGTTAAAAAGCACAAACTAGGCCAAACAGTGCTTTTTTTAGAAACTAATAATTGTTTTCCAAAAACAGTTTTGACTAAAAATAACTCTAAAAGCAGAAGCAGTAAATTACTGCTTTTGCTTCATACAAATTAATTACTATTCAATCTACATGATTCTCTAGTGATTACTGATTAGTTTCTATAATTTCAAATAAATATCCTGATTCTTTGCGAATACTATGTTAGTATTATGTTATGTTAGAACCTTTAATATTATGTTAGAACCTTTAATATTATGTTGGATATTTTTATTATCTAATTGCTTTGCAAATATGATATTAGTAAATTTTTGATATATAAATATTTAATTTAAAGAATTGTATAGTTAAGTAAGACCATATATACTCCCTCCATTTTTATTTATCTGTCACCTTAGAAATTGTGTTCAAAATTTTGACCGTTAATATCTTAATTTGTATAATGATTCATCCTACAAAATTGATGTTATTAGATTCGTAATAAAAATATTTTTTTTGAGCTAATAAAAATATTATTAAAAAAAGTATAATATTATATTTTTTTAATAAAAATTTTATATTAAAAATTGTTGATTACTACCTCCGTCCTTAAATAATTATCCATTCGACTAAGCTTTGATCGTTAATTACTCTTAAATTACAATGAGTTACAATATAAAATTAATATTATTGTAATTTTTAGTACTATATCTTTCTAGTGGTGATAATTTCATATTGTAACTCATTTCAATTTGTGAGTAATCAACGGTCAAAATTTAGTCAAATGAACAATTATTTAGGGACGGAGGTAATAAAAATTTACGTTAAAAACTATAAATGACAAATAAAAAACAACAGTAGAAGTATGCATTTTATACCAAGACAAGATAAATGGTGTCTGGCCCTAGAAACGCATATCATGCGCAATTTATTATGTGCTCCTGGAGCACGTGCTCCGGATGATATGATTGTTCACTCAAATATATTTGATTGTTCACCATGAATATTAGATTGCTATTTCGTATTCTGATAATTGTCACTTATAAATGGCGAAAGACATACTCCGGTGCATCTGATATCATGATGTTAACAAGCACGTGAGAGTATTGTTATGCATGAAGATGGTCTTAGAAAGCGGTAGGTGAGAAAAAAAAAGGGGGACAAAAAATCAGAATCATTGGAATCAAAATATTTAAGGCAGGCATACTTCAGAGCTTATAAAAGGAAGAAGATTAGTTGAATTGAATAGAATTGAATTCAATGGCTCACATTGTCTGCCAAGCTATTCCACTTCATCCTCTACTCCCTCTTTCTTCTTCATCATCATCATCATCATCATCATTAGCTGCAAAAAACTGGGGTTACCCAGTTGTATCAGTCGTCCCTAATCTAAGATCTTCGTCCACCAAGATCTGCTGTACACCCACACCAGCTTCCCAGATGGATGAACGCCCCAGATTCAAGGATTTTCCGTACGCCTCACCCGCCATCAGAGATCTGATGCTGGATTTGGTATCGACAGTGGAGAGTAGGCTGAGTGCACAACTGGTCCCGTACACCCAGCCGCATGATGTCCAGTATTATCAGAACGAGAGTGGGACCAACCATGGCTCACTCTTCGTTCTTTCCGGTGCTCCTTCCTCTCCGGTAATTAATTGCCCTGGTTTTACTCGTAATTCTTTGTCCTTACTTTAATTTTGGAGTTAATCATGAGGTTAATGGAGCTAATCATTGTGATTAATTACCAAGTTAATTTCATGTCAACAATACTAACTTATTAGGGTTTGTAGTGGAGAAAATGGACAAAATTTGGACCCTACCTTATTACAATTGTAATAATTAATAGATTGCCAAAAAAGTGGGTTGTCCTAAGTAGTAGGACCTTAGCTCACATAATCACATTGTATCAAGTAAGGCCTTTTAACTTGAACGCGGTAAAATCAAAATTCAAAACAACAACTACAAACTTTAGGCCCCGTTCTTTTGTACGTTGCGTTTGCGTTACGTTTGCGTTACGTTTGCGTTTGCATTGCGTTAAGTTGCGGTAGAAATGGTTAAAAAGTAATGGTAATTTACGTTATGTTGCGGTAGGGTTGCGGTATGTTGCGTTGCGTTTGGGTGGGTTAACGCATAAAAGAACGGGACCTTAGTATAGTCACGTTGACGCGGGGTCGGGGGATCCACATATTGGCAGTTTTCCGTTCATGCACATGAATATATGAAGCTTTGTTCTTTAAAATGGTAAGCTAAGTTTATTTTATCCTTTTCTTACCTTATTTTACCTTACCTTACCCGAAACTTTAAAAAAAAAATACTTAAACTAGTGTTATTTTATATTATTTTCCTTACCTTTCATTTCCTTACCAACCTTAATTTACCTAATTTAGTCCTACCATACTAAAGAACTGGCCGAACAGACTGATTCCGACAGACAAAAAAAAACCTTTTGAAAGACCAGAAACAACCAATTTGAAAACTAGAGAGAAAACTACTTGTGAACTGAAAAGGAAAAAAAGAAGATGTGCATGGCAAAGAAATTTTAAACATGTATGCTCCAAACACCGAGTAACTAGTGCATCAAACGTCCTTGGAAAAAAAAAAACAAAAGCAACGTCCTACCGGTAACCTCTTACCCCTTCGCTCGATTACTTTAAACCAAGCCCGCGAAATACCTCTATCCAGTGTCATGACCTCCACTTACCCTACTTGTTTCAAATCAACTCTTACCACCTCCTACAAAGACTTCCTAGGCCTCCCATGCTCACGGTGAAAAGGAGGAAGCACTATCTTAATTTTCATATCTCCTCACAAGAGCATCCATAGCTCTCCTATACACATGACCAAGCCATCTTAATATATTCTCTTACTGCAACCTATCATCGATAGAGGCCACACCTAACTTATCACGACACACATCATTCCTCATCTCATACAACTCAATGAACCCACAAAATCCATCGGATCATTCTCAATTCTGCTATTTTAAACCTTTGACAATGCGACCTCTTTATTACCCAACACTCTGAGCGATATAACATTGCGGATTTGATTACCATGAAATAAAATCAAATTCCACTATAAATATTTTTTGTATAGAATTCGACAGGGTCTTCAATTAATTTGATCAAGTTTTGGACCTTAATCCCCCGTCCGTTAACCCGCGAGTCATTACTACAAGGCAACTCTTGGTAACGAGGGCTTAGAGAAAGCTATAAAGAGTCTATTTTGCGCATTCAAGCCAAACAAACTATGAAACTAAAAAGTATCTAAGATGATAGGTTACTCTTAAAATCAATTTCTCATAGCGTAAGGTTGTCTACAACAATATCTTCAAGCCCAGTAAAAATAAGAATGAGACCAAGCTCAATATTTGGAGCCCATATATGTTTGACTACATTTCAAAATGGCTTTGTCTTTACTTTCCTTTTTTTAATATGTTAAAATCAGTCTTTTCAAGTATTTCCATGCAAATTAAACGGTAACATTCAAAATGATTGCAGATAGACTTCTTATTAGGGAGTTGGCTACACGGCCAACTCCCAAACGGAGCAGCCCTAAGCATAACAAACCTAACTTGTTACATGAATGACTCGACGGACGCTCCCGGGTTGGTGATGGAGTTCATCCAGGCGGGTCCCACGTCGCTGGTGGCGGTCATGGACCTACCACCACGACGGGACCCGGTGCTACACCCGGAGTACCTCAAGGCCATCTATGAGGACACCAACATTGAAAAACTACGGTTGTCCCTTCTTGATAGTTGTGTCCCCGGCGAAGTGCAGCCGTACGTGTTGCAATCCATGTACTTCCGATGCGTGTTCTCACCCACAAGCATCGCGGCCCGCATTGAGTGCGGCGAGGAAGTGAGGCTGGACGAGATTGTGAGGGAGAAGGTGGGCCCTGCAGCTAAGAAGGTTCTAGAGACGTGGTTGGAGGTGTGTGCGATGACAGAAAGGGGTTTGGAGTTGGAGGAGGGGGATAGAGAGTATTTGAGGAAGAGGGATTTAATGTCTAGGAGTAAATCCATTGACATTGACATTAGGACCAGCTTCCCAGGCCTATTTGGGCACCAAGTTGCTGATAGGGTTATTAAGGAGTTGAGCACTTTGATGGGGTTGTGCTAAGTCGCCCACAAACTCTGTTAACTTAAGTTTGTGGTGGTAGGGTTATTAAGGGGCTTCCTAGATTATTCCATGTTTGTAATATTTTATTTTGACTTTGTTTGTACATTAAATTTGCTAGTTACTAGTTAGTATACTAATTAAGGTGAAACATAGTTCTCTTTATTGTGTTGAAACAGTTGCATATAGATAGAATTTTTAGTATCATGCAGGTATTTAAATAGAAATTAATCTAGAAAGTTGGTAAACTTGATAAAAAAAATATATCAGAATGTTGTATCCATCGAGGACCTGTAAACTCGACGGATCTAAGTCTGACTTGATATATTTAGACTCGGTAGATCTAGGGCGAGTCTGGATCCGAAAACGTTGACGAGTTTGGTCTGGGTCTAGCTAGTGCTGCTTCAAACCTGCTCGATTGTCACCCCTAATCTCAAGTGTTGTACCCAATATTAGTCATATTCAGGTAGACATGATTTCCTCGTCCGAATTTTGATATTGATCGACTTGAAATAAAACTAATATATAACATAAGTGATTTAGATACCTCTTGTTACAAGAGGGTAAATAATTACTAGTGCTGGCAAAAGTCCGGATCCGAGTAAATTCGGTTCGATCAAATTCAATCAACACACCAAAATTCAGATGAAAATTTTATGTTCGAACATAGTTTTTTTAGGTCGGACAATTCAGACCGGGCTAAACTTGCGTCAAAATCTGGTTCGGACAATGTTAGATGAGAAATATTATGTCCGAATATTCGGTCAATGTCAAAATTGGATTCGTACCAAAATAAAAATTTGTTCTGAATTGAATAAATTTGAACATTTGAGTCAGACAAAATTTTACTAACGCTAATGCTCATAGTATATCTCGATAATATGCCCAACCAGTGATACTTTTGAATGGTAGAGAGTAAACATTTTGGTAAAACAATCGAAGTTCAAGTAGTGACTATACCTGATAAAACCTAAAACTAATAACAGCTACTACAACAAGAAATTTTTTTGATGGGTGCTACAACAAGAATCATGACAGTGATGAATTATATATTGACAGTGATAAATTATATATTGACTGTTGAATTACCAAAATATTAATATTCTTCCTAAGTTTAGGCATCAAGATTAGCGCAAGCAAAATTTTATTTGACCCAAATATTCAAATTTGTCTGATTCAAAAAAAATTGGGTTTAATCATAGATTTTTTGTTCGAATTTTGACATTGACTGAATATTCAAACACAATATTTCTCTTTTTTTCATTGTAGGAACCCGGTTTTGATTCGAATTTAGTTCCAACCCATAAAAATTGGGTTCAAACATCAATTTTTCATCTGAATTTTGATATTGACCAACCCGAATTTTACCTGAATTTAAGTTTTTACATTTTCAAGGGATGAAAGAAGCAATGGGAGGTGGATAGTAAAAGGAGGATGGGTCAATAATAATTTACTGGGCTTCCTTAAGTTGGGCCCATATCATATACCAGCCCATTCCCCGACCCCTAGAATCTTTATAATAAGCCCACCTAAATTTCCACCTTCATTGTATTCCAAAAATAATTAAAAAGATATACTAATCAACCCATTAATGAACAAAAATGTAGTAGCTCGTTAGGTTTTTATTTATAAGGCGGCAAAACAAAAATGTCTCATTTTTTGTCACTCCTGAGGGGCACAACGCCCTAACAACGTTCCCCGCCGTCGTCTTCTTCTCTTATTCTTGCCTCTGCGCCGCCGTCATTCAGGTTGTTATTTTCTCGTCTTCTTAAATTTGATTTGATCCATGTTTGGTGTTTTGGGGATTTGGGTGGTTGCTAAACCCTGAAAGTAGGGTTTTATAGTGTTACAGTTGGACTCTTTCTCATGTAATACCTAAACCCTAAAAATCAAGGACATATTTCTAATTTTAGTTTTCAATAACCTTACATTTGCACACATTTATCAACCGACTTACCCTATTATCAAAAACTGACTAAAACCCTAAAATCTAAAATCCCTAATTTGCAATCGCAGGCGGCAAGGTAGTCTGAAACTCTCAGACTCTCATTCACTTTCATCCCTCCTCTGAAGACTCACTCCTTCTCATTATCTTGTAAGCCTTGTTTGCTGAATTGGGTTTTAATTCTATTGGTCATTTACTTGTGTTTGGTAAATCTAGTGTATTATACATGATTCCTTTGGTCTTAACTGTTAATCAAAGCTCTATGGTTTGATTGATTATACGCTTGTTTTGCTGAACTGGGTTTGTAACCATCTAAGTTTTGGCTCGTATCCTCGGCAGTATAGCCTGTGCTTTGCTAGTTTTACTGTTCTAATATATGCTGTTGTACATATTTATTTATTCAATTATTTGGAAATCGATCTGCTAATGGTGTAAGACTGAGTGAGATACTGATTATTACATATGGTTGAAAAACAGAGTTTAATTACTTCATATTTTTACTATTCTAATATCTGCTGTTTTATGGATTTCCTCAACACTATTCTGTCCAGTAAACATGGCCAACGAAAGAAACAACAACAAGGTCTCACCATATTCTATTTGTTGTGGCTTCGTAAAAATATAATTCATGGTTATTAATTATGAGAAAAGTATATTTTTTGACAGGCATTGCTGAGCATTATTAACTGTATAAGTTTGTTGAGCTTTGAATTAATTAGATTGTATCTTTTTTTTAAATTGAAATTACAACATTATGAACTTTTCTAGTGGGGCGGGGACGAGGATGGGAGCGGGGGGCAAGGTGCAGGGAATGTAACCCCCGTCCGGTCCCGGACTTGCCCCGTTGCCATCCCTAATTAGTAGTTAGAGGTTTTTCTTTTTGCTTCGAATTTTGCTTAATCTGGGTTTGTTTTGTATTTTGGCAGGACTAGTGAAGATGGTGCAGTACAATCTTAAGAAGATTACCGTTGTTCCCAATGGGAAGGAGATGATAGACATTGTTCTGTCCAGAACCCAACGGCAAACCCCAACTGTTGTGCACAAAGGTTATGCAATCTCTCGTCTTCGGCAGTTTTACATGCGCAAAGTGAAATACACACAACAAAATTTTAATGAGAAGTTGTCGGCTATCATTGATGAGTTCCCCAGGCTGGATGATATCCATCCTTTCTATGGCGATCTTCTTCACGTCCTTTACAACAAGGATCATTACAAGCTTGCTCTTGGGCAGGTGAGAACTTCAGCGAAGTCTGATTTCTAGTTCATACCTATATTATGAGAAAAACATGTCGATGACAATTAATATGTGTTGTGTCCATTGGTGCTATATCTTTACTAGTACTCAGTCTCTGGGAAGACTGCAAGAAATCATACTTGGACAGATAAAAAGCACACTAATATTTTTACATTTATAAAAGCATGGATCATGTATAAAAAGTACATTGATATTGTTTACATTTATAATGCATGGATCATGGCTGTATTGTGATTAGTTTGTTTTGATTTTATACTCAATCTTCCGATTTTTGTGGTGATGTTTGATCTTTACTAGCCAGTCTTTGGGAAGGTAGTTAGAAATCACATATGTACAGATAAAAAGTATACTGATATTGTTTATGTTTATAGTGCATGGATGATGGATGTGTTACGATTAGTTTGTTTTGATTTTATACTCAATTTCTGATTTTTGGGGTGATGTTTTGATCTTTAACTGTCTTTCGGAAGGTAGTAGGCAATCATTCTTCTGTTTTTGGCTGATTTTTGCAGGTTTTCACTTTTTCTCTGTCCATTTAAGATGCAGGATTTTCTCCTGTTGAGTCTATGATTCTTTTGTTTTTCCTTTTAGTTTTGGGGTTGTTTGTTGACGATGAGATGCGGCAATGATGATAAGTTTATAATCCCAGCTCATTATGAGATCTTCTTTTGTAGAAGATCGGGGAAATGAACCTTTTCCAACATTTGTCTGAGCCTTTTCCTCGTCAATTTATTGTCCCCTAAATTTAATCGATCAATCGTCATATTCTGTATTCGATTGATTTTCGGAGGTTTTCACTTTCTCTCTGTCCATTTAAGATGCATGATTTTCTCCTTTCAAGTCTATGATTCTTTTGTTTTTCCTTTAATTTGGGGTTGTCTTGTTGACGATGAGATGCAGCAATGATGATGAGTTTATAATCCCAGCTCATTATGAGATCTTCTTGCGTAGAAGATCGGGGAAATGAACCTTTTCCAACATTTGTCTGAGCTTTTTTCTTGTCAATTTTATTGTCCCCCAAATTAAATCAATCGATCGTCACATTCCACATTTGCTTCGGTTGATTTCTGGTTTCAAATGGGTGACCTGTTTTTCTGGGACTCCCAGTGATGCACTTGATCAATCCATGCTAATGCTGATCTTTCAATGATCGGGGTAAGAAAAAAAACATTTTTGTAAGGACAAAGAGTACCACTGATATTGTTTACATTTATAATGCATGGATCATGGTTGTATTATGATTAGTTTGTTTCTGATTTTTGTGGCGAGGTTTTGATCTTTACTATTCAGTCTTTGGGAAGGTAGTAAGAAATGATACATGTATAAATAAAAAGTACACTGATATTGTTGCATTTACAATGCATGGATCATGGATGTGCTATGATTAGTTTGTTTTGTTTTCACATTCAATTTTCTGATTTTTATGGTGATATTTATGAGTTTTGTTTTTGGCAGGTAAACACTGCAAGGAATCTGATTTCCAAGATCGCCAAGGACTATGTCAAGCTGTTGAAGTACGGCGACTCACTCTACAGATGCAAGTGCCTGAAAGTTGCTGCCCTTGGTCGTATGTGTACTGTCATCAAGAGGGTCAGCCCTAGTTTGGCTTACCTAGAGCAAGTCAGGCAACACATGGCGAGGCTCCCTTCGATCGACCCCAACACCCGAACCATGCTCATCTGCGGGTACCCAAATGTGGGCAAGAGCTCGTTCATGAACAAGATCACCAGGGCTGATGTGGATGTCCAGCCGTACGCGTTCACTACGAAGTCCCTCTTTGTGGGCCACACGGACTACAAGTACCTTCGCTACCAAGTCATAGACACCCCGGGTATTCTGGACCGCCCTTTTGAGGACCGCAACATCATCGAGATGTGCAGCATCACTGCCCTGGCCCACCTCCGAGCCGCGGTCCTGTTCTTCTTGGACATATCCGGCGCGTGTGGGTACACCATTGCTCAGCAGGCTCAGCTCTTTGACAGCATCAAGTCCCTGTTCATGAACAAGCCCCTGATCATAGTCTGCAACAAGACTGACTTGCAGCCATTTGACACCCTCCCCGAGGAGGACAAGAAGCTGATCGAGGGAATGAAGGCTGACGCCATGAAAACCCTAATCGGTCAAGGGGGCGAGGCGACTAATTCAGACTCGGTCCTCCTGACGATGAGCACGTTGACTGAGGAGGGTGTGATGGCGGTGAAGAACGCGGCCTGCGAGAGGCTGTTGGACCAGCGGGTGGAGATCAAGATGAAGTCAAAGAAGATCAATGACTGCCTGAACCGGTTCCACGTGGCCATGCCGAAGCCCCGGGACCACAAGGACCGGTCCCCGTGCATACCGCCTGGGGTCTTGGAGGCCAAGGAGAAAGAGGCGGCAGCCCAAGCAGAAAAAGAAAAGAGGAAAACCGAGAAGGAATTGGAGGAGGAGAACGGCGGTGCCGGTGTGTACTCTGCTAGCCTGAAGAAGCACTACATTTTGGCCGACGATGAGTGGAAGGAGGATGTTATGCCAGAAATTCTTGATGGGCATAATGTGTATGACTTTGTGGACCCGGACATCCTGCACCGGCTGGAGGAGCTCGAGCGGGAGGAGGGGCTCCGGCTCGCAGACCAGGCAGAGGACGACTTCGAGATGGACGGGGAGGAGCTCACCCCAGAGGAGAAGGCAGCCCTGGCCGAGATCCGGCGGACCAAGAGCCTCCTCATCCAGCAGCACCGGCTCAAGAAGAGCACCGCCAGGAGCAAGCCGATCGTCCCGAGGAAGTTTGACAAGGACCGGGAGTTCACGAGCGAGAGGATGGGCCGCCAGCTGTCGAAGATGGGGATTGACCCATCTGCCGCCATCGGTCGGGCCCGGAGCAAGTCCAGAGGGAGGAAGAGGGAGAGGTCGCTTGGAGAAGGGGACGATGCCATGGACGTGGACAACGAGAAGAGCTCGAACAAGAAGATGCGGGCCATGTCGAGGTCAAGGTCAAGGTCAAGGTCAAGGTCAAGGTCAAGGTCAAGGTCAAGGGCGCCGACCGAGGTGGTACCGGGCGAAGGGTTGAGGGACACAGAGCAGAAGAGCAAGGCGATCAAGCTCGCAAAGAAGTCTGTGAAGAAGAGGAACAAGAGTGCGCGCAAGGGAGAGGCGGATAGGGTCATTGTGAATTTGAAGCCCAAGCATTTGTTCTCTGGGAAGCGATCGACTGGGAAAACAGACCGGCGTTAAGAACAGCAGCAGGTGCATTGCTTGTGTGCACTACAAGTTTTGGGGGTATTTTGGAGTTTAGTTGAAATCTTAGCGTTGTTTATCGATCTATTTTTACTGTTTATCATAGTTATAGTCAGAGCCTTGGATTTGTATTTATATTTTTTGTCGAGGAGTATCTGGACCATTGTCAGACATACAGCAGATATTGAGTACCATACTTTGTTGCAATTGCACACTTGCTTATCGAATGCATCAATGCTTCATGCCCCTTCTTTTAGTTTGCCTTTTTTACGGCCGTTATATTCTCAAAAACACCCTCAACATGCTTGTTATGTGTATATGCTGAGGGAATTCTGCCCTTGAAGTCGCATAAGAATAGCTCATGTTTTTGCATTTCTGACAAAGGTAGAAATAATAATATGCTATACGCGGTAACAGTAACGAATCTGATTGGATTTATTCTCAGCACAATTGAACATGTTGAATTGTTGATAGATAGTATGAAAAACTCAAAACAATCAAGTTAAGTTTGTTCTCAACCACATTCTAAATCAAATAATTTCTCTCCTTATTCCTAACTTTCGACAATCTGATCCGAATTTACATTCCAAATTTGCCAAAACGGAAGTATCAGTATTACACAAAAAACAGAACCAAAAACACCACAATCAGGCTGTATTTGCTGGCACTTAAGCTGCCCATATTCGCCTCCGAGCTAGGTAGTGCCATGGGTAGAGAGCATTCTTCGCCATTGAATATCACCTTCGTAGGAAACCCATCTCCAGGAATCACACTAATCCCCGGCGTAGTCTCCTTCTTGAACAGAAGCATCGATTGGACAGTACCCGGACGCTTGGGATCCTTGTCAGGGTTAGTCCCGTTCGCTTCAGCCAGAAGGTAATCATTATGCGTCGGAAACCCATGCATCAAAACAGTGCTACTGTCCCCTGGTAAAGTGCTCCCATTGAAGCTATAAACCCGGTCTAACCCTTTCCCAGCCTTGTCGAGCTCGACAGTGACAAACCAGTTGGTAAAATTGGTGTCACCCCAGTTGAACACCGTGATCCTTGAACTCCACCCCTTCCGATAGTCACTGAACAGATGCCAATTTATGGTCACGCCGCAGTTATCCCCACAAGGCAGGAGGTTGGACGTCGGTACATGTTTCAGTTTGGCGTACTCGGTTGCGATCTTAGTCCGGTTCTCGAATGGGATCAAAAGGGCATAGGATGGCAAAGGTAGAGCAGACGCAGTGGCGTTACAAGCCGGTTCTTGTCTAGGGTTAGGGCACCCGCATGCACACGTCCTGCATGGGACGACTGACTCACTCACAAACGACGAGAAAGACACACAGCATTTCGGGGGGTTTTTGCTAGATCGTGTCTTGTTGCAAACCACTTGCCAGCTGGAGATGGCCTCGACTTGGTCCGGGAGTCCGTTCGGGCTTGGGAGGAGGCTCGGACTCACCCTAACCGGGTTCCCACACTTGTACTGTTGGTTATATGTCCCATTGATCCTCCAGTTTTGAGGCGGGTTGATGATTGTCACGTTAAGATCAGGCGGCATCTTGTAGACTTGCATTTGGAAGACCGAGATCGACTTGCTAGGATCGACGGTGGGAGGCAACAGGGTCCCGTTTCTGCAGCACCCTGGGACCGACCCCAGGGTGGGGTCGGTAGCTCAAGGCCTTGGATAGGTCAAGGCCTTGGTAGAACTTTGCTTGGGTGCCAAAGATGCAATCAGAGGCGTCGATTTTGGATGGTGAAGCTCCTTTCATGGTGTAGATGAACTCTTGTCGCATCCAATCCCAGCCAAGCTGCCAATTGTCTAACCGGCCGGTTGGGTCGTCGTTGGAGATGGTGAGCTGAGCCCAGTAGCTCGAGTCGTATGCTGCAGTGATGTCGTAGATTATGGTTAAATCGCCCGGTTGGCGGGGTAGGAAGTCTTGTGTGTCGTTGATGAGTGGTTTTGCGTTGGGATCCAATGTGCAACATGTAAACATAGTCGTATTCCCTGCACATAATTTTATGTAAATGTATCAGATAAGAACTTGAGAATTCTCGTTTGTGTGACTGGTTCGCACCAGACAAGAAATCAAGATAATTGACAAAGTTATGGAAAAAGATATAAAATTATCTAAATTGATAAACATTAATTAAGAGGAATGAAAAATATAGATGTAAGGTTGGGAGAAATTATATTAGAAATGTAAAGTGATAAATAATTAGAGATTATTGAACAAATAAATTATAAAGATTAAAGACCAAGGGAGTAATATTTTGATAGCATTCAATTAATTAGAGGGTGGGAGAATGAATATCAATATGAATTGACATAATACTAAGAAATTCAAGTAAATAGTATATAACGCAGTTTAAAGTTGTGTATAGTTATCAATCAAACATAAAATAAAAGAGTTATTGTGATGGAAGAAAGCTGAATTGGTCAGTATAGGTCTAACAAATGCATGATTTCTATTTAAAAAGGGAAATGATAAAAGTCTTGTGCAAGACACATATTTTGTGTCTTGTCATTATAGAAAACCTATATATTTGTGAATTAAATTGGAAAAAAGTTATATGATTGACTTCTATAACTATAATAATATATATAAATTGTATAAAATCACACTTTTATCTATATTTTTAAAAATTTACAAAAAAACGTCTAAAATATGCTCAACGGATGGGGTTCATTCGTTAGGGTGTCAATTTTGATTGTTGGCGTAGCCAACACATTCCAAACTTCTTATAATTGATAATTAATAGTATCTGTCAAAAAAATTGGGGTTAAAAACGATAATAAGTATTGATTTTATAAGGTAGAAGACATTTAAGGAGTGTCTTGGGGCAAGACACTCATCATCACCCAACTTTGAAATAAGTGTCAGATTCGTAATTAAGTAATGTAAACTGATTAATTATATGGCTATTGAATTGTTAAATATGACCTCTAATATTCTTAATTTCGTCTTGGGTGTTGAATTGTAAACATGCATGCTCACTTCATTTTGCAAGCTGTGAGTTTACTTTCAGATTAGCCGAGCAGAGACCAAGGGGACGATAATTAAGTGATAGTCACCTCATCGTTTATGCTTTTATTAAGGTTTAATTTTTGGTGGAGGAAAATATTTTTCTTAGATGAAAAATGTGTAGTTGATGGATTATATTTCTTATGAACAATTGATGCCTACCCTGTTATTCCCCGACTTTTTAAGTTTGTTGATTGCTATATTTGAGATAAGGGCCCTGTAGACAGGTCAAAATTTTCCAATTTACTCAATTTTACTCTAAATCAAAAGTTTGACCGTTTGAGCTAATTGTCGTAGGTCTAATAATAATCTGTTAGAAATTCAGAGATGAGATTGATGCTTTGAGGCGTGAATGTGATCACTTTTTTTAAGACAAGATTTGCCCCTCATGCAAATTCGTGTCTCCATGATACAACAAAGCGTCCTGGATCGATTCAAATATAGCAAACTAATCCCCTGTTCTTCTGATTGAAATGGATAGAATTCTGGATAGATTCAAACTGTTAGACAGTTGAATCTTATCCCCTAAAGCAACTGTCCCCAACCGCCAAAAGGATAAAATTAAAAGAAAAAAACAACAGATAATTATATTATTTGCTTTTGCTCTCTGCTCAAGTGCCAAAGTGCGCCTAATAAGCGCCTCTAGCGCCCTAGAGCCCTAGCTGCACGTGCGAGTGCGGTTCAATACAATTTGCAATTTGCTTATTTTGCATTGAACCTTAATGCAAGCACATGTGAGTCCATACCAAGGCTTATATATTTATAAACCCATAACACTCTTTAATATATAAAGAGTTTGAGAATATGATATTCTCTCCATGTGGGACAATTTTGAATTAACCTATTTATTTCCTTTAAGAGTTGGAAACTTTAGTAGCCTCCCATGTGGGACAAGCTAGGATCTCTAAACTTTTACTAACTATTTAACATAATCTTATATCCTAAAACATTAAATGAATAAGTTCCAATTTTTTTTTTTTAACTTAATAAGTTTCAAAATATATATGATTGATTCCAATCCCCAACTATCTTTACCATAATAGACCCAAAAATTGCACCAACATATAATATACAGGACAAAATCAGAGAAGACACAAAAGGACATCTTATGAGTAAAGTCAATTAGTACCTTGCTTAGTAGGATTAGGGCAGATAAACCCATCATTAACCAAGGAAATATTAGAAGGCATAGGGATCCTAGGAGCTCCAACTCCAAACTGGGTACCCACCAACACGACCTGAGCACTCATCTGGGTCAAGTCCCCGGCGGTCTCAACCGCGGTCTTGAGGTCCGCAACCGGGTACCCGGAAAACACGGTCCCGTTGGACACGTTGGCAGGCAAGGGGGACCCATCAGCCAGCACAGCGTTCGAGGCCGACACCAGGAGCTCCCCATGCCGGAACCCTACGTAGGCTTTCCATGATTTGAGCTCCCGCAGGCCGTTGTTCCGGACCAAAAGGGTTGACTCGAACCGGTATGGTTGCTGGCTCGGGTCTGAACCTGTCAGGTTCGGGGGGAGCTGCTGCCCTTTGGTGTAGGTGTACTGTAGGAATACGCCATTGCATGAGTCCGAAGTGTTGGTTCGGGTTTGGGTTTGGGAGAGGGAGGGTTGGAGGAGGAGGAGTAGGGTTGTTAGGAGGGTTAAGAGAGTTTCCATGTTTTGAGAAAAGGGATACTTATTGTGAAATGTACGGATTAATTAACATAATTGGTGCATATTGCATGATAAGAGGCTTGCGTGGTGTTGGATATATAGTAGAATTTATATATAGAGAGAGTGATGTTTGCCTTTTGGAATTGGTCATTCATGTTGAATGTTGGTGGATTAAATTAGAACTTTTCAGCTCTTAAATATATATTGGTTGCGTATAAGAATATCTTTTGTTTGTTTGTTTTTTTTTTTCCAGCAATTGGGATTAGTTAATGCATATATGGACTTGGTATGTCATCTGTGCTTGTACATAAACAACATTGATAGTTTTCCAGAAAAAAAAATATCACTTGTTTTCTGGTGTAAGAAAGACAAATTTATCATAAGATTAAGTCTCGTTTGGTTGAACCATTCTTACTTCTTAGCCCATCTCAAAAAAATTTCGATCTAATGTCTTAATATTGAATTGAGCATGCATACAATTGTTTTCTTAATTTGTATTTTCATTCCACTAAATTGAAGCAAATCATAGAAAAAGAAAAGGACTATGATACGTTGAGATGGACAAGTCTATGTATACTTGATCTACATATCATGCATAACCAAAACAATTTAACTATACATACATGTACAATTAGTTCGATCTGCAAGAAATCCCAACTTGTCGTGTTTGGAACCTTCTAAGTTGTAACAATGGTCTAACAAGTCAAACACTTGAGGTTGTTTTGCTTAAGAAATTAAGTTAGATTTGTAGGAATGTTTCAATCATAAGTAGGTCACCAACTGGTCAAATATGTTGTGACATTGAATTCTAATTATTTAGATCGTTAGGGATCGAGAACTCAGAATATATATATACTCGCTACATATTTTGCATTAAGATTTTGGAATGCAGGAAAGTAAGACCAAGCCTTCGCTTATACTATGATCTGGTCACTATGGATTCATAAAAACAAAGCAATGTTCGAGAATGGAGAAGCTATAATATATTAGATATAAAAACAAAGCAGTGTTTGAGAATGGAGAATCTATAATATATATGTTAGATAAAACATCATCATCCACTTTTACATGAGAAATATCTAAGAAAGTTCTAGATAAAGGATAATTATTGTTAAGAGAAAAATCTAGACATTCATCTAGATTAATTTAGCTACTATAAGATCTAGGACATTTACCTAGATTATTTTAGATATATAGAATATTTAAGATATTAGTTATGTGTACTAGAAACATCCCAGAAAATATGAAGGATATGTATGAGTTGTAGTACGACACTTGACTTAACCTTCACCACACATTAAGGAGGTGGAGTTAGTATAAATTGGAGTAATATGTCATAGTTGGGTAAGACATGAGTGATGAGGCATACCACATTCAACAGCATAGGAGAGGCGTTTAAGAGAGAGTTTGAGAGATCTCTCATAAAATTGGGTGAGTGTGTGTGCGTCCAACTATTATTGTATGACTATCTTGCTATATTTCTTAGCAATAAGAAGAGTATAAGCTTTGATACACCTTGCTCCCAACTTCTCTACATAATGTGGATGAAGTAATTCAATCAGACGAATGGCGTTGTTGCAGATTAGACTGCATGAAAGTGATTTACAGCCCAAAATCTATTGCCTCACATTTCTGTGATATTCCTAAGTTTTTCCATGAACAGCAGGGTGGGCTATTCTTGTAATGTCGGGTACTATGGAATGGGCACGATTGCTGTTGAAAGTTGTAGGCCACTATGCCCATATCTCTCGGCCTATTGGCCTAAGAGCCTATAAATTTCCATTGTAAGGTTAGTTAGGGTAAATTTAGTTCTCGATAATTTTTGATAAATTTAAGTTAATTTAGGTAAATTTTAATAATTACAGGTAAATAATTAAAATGTGTGTTTTTATAGAAAAAAAATTTGAGAACTTGTCCATTTGTGTACCTCTAATGAAGTTCCTAGATGATTTATTTAAAAAAGTTTTTATCTATTTATATTATATTTTGGTAAGCTCAGATAATTTTTGATATTTTGGGGTAAATTTTGGAAACTTTTAGTATAATTAGGTAGATTTAGGTAATTAATATTTACCTACAGATTACCATTAATGGAATTTACCAGTTCTAAGTAATTGAAAAGTAATGTATCAAAAAGGGGGGAAAAGAAAGTAAGACCAAGCCTTGCTGAATTGTTGCTGTAACCATGCATAGTATTAAATCAATATTACGCTCTTCTTTGATTTTCTTCTAATGAATATATTCTTTGATATATAATTAAGTCTACATATATATCCACTTAATGGATAGTTATTGGCTTTGATTACTAATTGTAGATGATGCTAAAATATGTACTCTGTAGGGCGATTAGTTTGGTGATAGTTTCAATAATATTATCCGGGGTGTCTAAATCTCGTATTTGTTTGTAATGTATAGAAGTATAGATCATACGAGCATCTTGACATACCATATTTTATTCGTACATTGCCAAGTAGCTATCTTAAGGAGGAATTTAAGTCGTATTTGTGCTCTTATTTTTATTGATTAATTGTTGATGTTAACGAGCAAAAATTTCCTCATTGTATGGACGTAAGATAAGGTTCCTTCTTCTCTTGTTTTCTTTTATTTTACTTTTTTTTTTACAAGTACTCTTGATAAACCTTTTAAAAAACGTGAATGGCATAATGAATTTTTTTGTACACTTAACTCGTACCATCATACATATTTAAATAAATGGTTCCTAGGACAACATATTATTCATATGCAAGGCTTTGCTAAGCTTTGCCATAGGGTCGACTCTCATCATTCCCTCAAACTATCCTTCATTCTTACTGACAGATCAAAATTAAATTCATACCCAATATTTGTATATAATCAAATTTATTTACATAAACTTAAGTTAGATGAACTTGATACATTTCACATGTTACTACATAAATATAGTGCACTATCCTTCATAAAATAAGCATAAATTGTAGTATATATTGACATTTTCTACATACTAATTATATGGACACAAAATTATAGGTCAGTTTTCTATGTACCGCCTCATTTAAAGTTGATTGCTTTAATTTGAGAATCATGCTACTATCTTTACATTTTACAACCACATAAAAAAATTATTTTTATAAAAATTACTTTCCAACCATAACTATAATTGCATTTTTACTAAAAAATTCAGCATACATTTCTAAATATACTGTGATTTAAGTGATTATATCTATTATATTATAAAAAGGAAAACTCATCATGCTAACATACATCAATTTTTAATATATTAATTTGTTCCCTAAGTTTTCTGACTACAATCTTCCACAGATGATGATTTTTATCATTACTTTGCTAACATTGCATAATAGATACCTTTATACGAAATGAGTAGATCAACCTGTACATCTAAATTCTAAACTAAGAGATCTCGCCTTGCATGAATCTGGCCATGCAATTATAAAATCATAAGCTAAAATTTAAATAATTTAATAGTTAATCTACAGTATGTAATTTTATCTAATCATAAGTCAACATTTTTGTTTCCCTCATGGTCCCCTTTAAAAGCTCCGGTTTAAAGTTCCGGCTTTCTATGATCAGACCGTTGGGAGGAAAGTCCTCATTCCTGAATTACTACTATGTTGACTTTATTGCGTCTTTTTCTCCTCTTGTCTTTTCCATTTTCACAAAACCGTCCGATCAGCAATTTGGCTATAGCTTTAACGGCCCAGATTAGCGGACCGTTGGATCAAGAAAATTCACTTTTTCGAAATTTAAAAATAAGACCGTTTGCCCTCTCCTGTCTCTTCAGTCTTCAGTCCTTCTCAAACTCCATCTTTCTCTCTCTGCTTAAACTCCTTCCATTTGCATCCCAAATCTGTCACTCTTTCTTTCTTTCTCTGTCCTCCATGAAATTTCCTTTCTGGGTTCTCAATTTCTCCCAAGATCTTACTCAAATCTAGCTCTGTAATCACAAGATCCCAAAAATAGAAAAAAATGATAAACCGGCCATCATCTCCGACGTCTTCTCCGGTGAAAATCACGGTCACCTCCAGCGGAGGAAGACGTAGTTTAGGCCTAACCAGCCCAATCCAACGTGCCTCTATCTCCCCTCTGAATGCCCGGAATTCCGCCGGAAAATCCTCCTCCGGCGCCCGCCGGAGATACTCCATCGACGGCGATGAAGAACAGCCAAGCTCCGAGTTCGTAAGCTACACCGTCCACATCCCCCCGACCCCCGAACGCCCGCCTTTATCAGTCTCTGACTCCCAGACCACCAACGAGAACCCCGGGTCAAGCCGGGTCCTGCCCGGGTCCGGGTTCATCTCGGGTACGATATTCACTGGCGGGTTCAACTCGGTGACCCGGGGTCACGTGATTGACTGCTCGATGGAGCGGGCCGGGAGCCCGGGCCGGCCCGGGGACGAGTGTGGGATGAAGGGCTGCGACGAGAAGGCGATGATGAAATCGCCGCCATGTGAGTGCGGGTTCAAGGTCTGCCGAGAGTGTTACTTGGACTTCTTGGCGGCGAAGGACGGAGGCCGGTGCCCGGGGTGTAAGGAGTTGTATGACAAGGATGTGAGGGAGAGTAAGGAAGATGGTGATGAAGATGAAGAAGAGGATGAAGCTCGGCCTCTTCCATCAATGGCGGAAATCAAGATGGACAACAAGAGGCTTTCTCTGGTGAAGTCGTTCAAGAACCCAGCTGATTTTGATCATAATCGATGGTTGTTTGAGACAAAGGGGACTTATGGGTATGGGAATGCGGTTTGGCCTAAAGATGGGTATGGGTTTGGAGGAGGAGGAGGGAACAATGGTGGGTTTGAACTTCCACCTGATTTTGGGGAGAGGTGTAGGAAGCCTCTTACTAGGAAGGTCTCTGTTTCTACTGCTGTTATTAGCCCTTACAGGTATCTTTCTAAACCTAGCTTTCATCATCTTTCTACCTTTTTAGAGTAAAGTTGATGATGATGATTTTGGATGCTTGGTTTTCTTTATGTGGGATTGGTAGAATTATAGGATTTCATTCAGTTTATTGGGTTCTTGAGTGATTTCCACATTTGGGTTCATCATATTTTAGATTAGATCAAATTGTGAATATGATGATTCACAGGATGCTTCATTGATTTTCTTTGAAAAAATAAAAGCAGAACAGGTAGAATGAACAATGAGGATTTCACTTTTAGATTTCTTGGTTGATCTGTAACATAGGATCTTTGTAGTATTTCGTGAGTGTTTCTTGATAAATTGTGAATGTTTGTGATTGAATTAATTGTTGCTCTCTTAGGCTTACATGATGAAGTTACTCAAAAATTTCAAAACTGTATGTTCCTGAAATGTTCAAGTTTGAGCCTATCGCATAACTGACAGCAATAAGTAACCAAATCCAAATCCAAATCCAAATCCAAATCCTAAACTCTTACTGATTGCACTGCACTGCAGATTGCTGATGGTGATTCGTCTAGCAGCCCTATCCATGTTCCTGACATGGCGAATTCGCCACCCGAACCACGAAGCCATCTGGCTATGGGGAATGTCAGTCACCTGCGAAATCTGGTTCGCCTTCTCCTGGATCCTAGACCAGCTCCCCAAGATCTGCCCCGTGAACAGAGTCACCGACCTCTCGGTCCTCAAAGAGCGTTACGAGTCCCCGAACCTCCGGAACCCGAAGGGCCGGTCCGACCTCCCAGGCATCGACGTGTTTGTCTCCACAGCAGACCCCGAGAAGGAGCCTCCCCTTGTCACTGCCAACACCATCCTCTCGATCCTCGCAGTCGACTACCCTGTCGAAAAGCTCGCCTGTTACTTGTCCGACGATGGCGGTGCCCTTCTAACGTTCGAGGCCCTGGCTGAGACTGCCAGCTTTGCTAGGATCTGGGTTCCCTTCTGCAGGAAGCATGGGATTGAGCCTAGATGTCCTGAGGCATACTTTGGGCAGAAGAAGGATTTTTTGAAGAACAAAGTGAGGTTGGATTTTGTCAGGGAGAGGAGGAGGGTGAAGAGGGAGTATGATGAGTTTAAAGTCAGGATTAATTCGTTGCCGGATTCGATTAGGAGGCGGTCGGATGCTTACAATGCGCACGAGGAGCTTCGCGCGAAGAAGAAGCAGATGGAGGAAGGTGGAAACCCTGGGGAACCATTGAAGGTCTCCAAGGCTACTTGGATGTCTGATGGCTCTCACTGGCCTGGTACTTGGGCTTCTGCTGAACCTGATCACTCTAGGGGTGATCATGCTGGTATCATTCAGGTACTTTTCAATTTGTCACTAATCTCACAGTTTCTTCTATGACAAAGGAAACAATTGAAGTAATCACTAACTGTTTGAACTTGGTTTATGTACTGCAGGCTATGCTGGCCCCTCCAAATTCGGAGCCGGTTTATGGGTCGGAAGCGGATGGAGAGAACTTGATCGATACGACTGAGGTCGACATCAGACTTCCCATGCTGGTGTATGTCTCGAGAGAGAAGCGGCCCAATTATGATCACAACAAGAAAGCCGGGGCCATGAATGCCTTGGTGAGAACCAGTGCTATTATGTCAAATGGGCCGTTCATCCTCAACCTCGACTGCGATCACTACATCTACAACTCCTTGGCTCTACGAGAAGGCATGTGTTTCATGCTTGACAGAGGCGGTGACAGGATCTGTTATGTCCAATTCCCTCAGAGATTTGAGGGGATTGACCCCAGCGATCGCTATGCAAACCACAACACGGTCTTCTTCGATGTCTCGATGAGAGCCCTTGATGGGTTACAGGGACCGATGTATGTGGGAACCGGGTGCATATTCAGGAGGATCGCGCTGTACGGGTTCAGTCCCCCACGAGCCACGGAGCATCACGGGTGGTTCGGGACCAGAAAGCTGAAATTGCTCCTAAGGAGGTCCAAGAAACCCGCCAAGAAAGACCGCCCTGAAGAAGTTGTCCTTCCAGTTCATGGAGAACACGAAGACGACGATGACTTAGACATCGAATCTCTGCTTCTACCTAAGAGATTCGGGAACTCGTCATCCCTCGCTGCATCGATCCCGGTGGCTGAGTACCAAGGGAGGCTTCTCCAGGACTTGCAAGGGAAAGGAAACCACGGGAGGCCAGCCGGGTCACTGGCCGTCCCAAGAGAGCCCCTGGATGCAGCCACTGTCGCGGAGGCAATCAGCGTGATATCCTGCTTCTACGAGGACAGAACCGAGTGGGGCAAGCGGGTGGGCTGGATATACGGGTCAGTAACAGAAGACGTCGTCACAGGTTACAGGATGCACAACCGAGGATGGCGTTCAGTCTACTGCGTCACCAAAAGAGACGCATTTCGTGGCACAGCTCCAATCAATCTGACAGACAGGCTTCACCAAGTCCTGCGATGGGCAACCGGGTCAGTCGAGATCTTCTTCTCCAAAAACAACGCGCTGTTCGCCTCAAGAAGAATGAAGTTCCTACAGAGAATTGCATACTTCAACGTCGGGCTCTACCCTTTCACATCCCTTTTCCTCATGGTGTACTGCATGCTCCCTGCACTGTCACTCTTCTCAGGACAGTTCATAGTGCAGTCTCTGAGTGTCACATTCCTGATCCTCCTTCTCCTCATCACATTAACCCTCTGCACCCTCGCCCTCCTCGAGATCAAGTGGTCAGGAATCACCCTCCACGACTGGTGGCGGAACGAGCAGTTCTGGCTCATCGGAGGGACAAGCGCGCACCCTGCAGCCGTCCTCCAGGGTCTCCTGAAGGTCATAGCAGGGGTCGACATCTCCTTCACTCTGACATCGAAATCAGCACAGGGGGACGACTGTGAGGACGAGTTTGCCGACCTGTACGTGGTGAAGTGGAGCTTCCTGATGGTGCCACCCATAACAATCATGATGGTGAACATGATCGCGGTGGCAGTCGGGGTGGCCAGGACCCTGTACAGCCCGTTTCCGCAGTGGAGCAAGCTCCTCGGCGGGGTGTTTTTCAGCTTCTGGGTGCTCAGCCACCTGTTCCCGTTCGCGAAAGGGTTGATGGGGCGGAGCGGGAGGGTTCCGACGATAGTGTATGTGTGGTCGGGGCTGATTTCGATCATCGTGTCGTTGCTGTGGGTTTACATAAGTCCTCCCTCGGGAAGCCAAGCCTACATGAAGTTCGAGTTTCCTTAGTCACACTTACAGAACAAGAAGAAACTTGATCGATGGAGAGAATGAAATGAAGTCATGTCTCTGACTTGAGACCTTGCTGCTGTTGTTGGTATAGAGTTGAGCAGTGTATTCTGTTTTTAGATGAGATTCTTTTTACGAAATATGAGTGTGTTCTGTCAGATTGTGTGTCTGTTGGTTAATTGAGATTCATTGTAATGGTTTTTACAGTAAATGGCAAGCTCTGTATACTTGCTTGTAGTAAGCTATAATATGATCAGTTGATTTCTTCATTCAAGCACGATTTGTGTTTAAGATTCGTTTGCTTTGATAGGGTGTTCAAATGCTCTTGGTTGTTCTGCTAACGAATTTTTATGGTACGAGCTAAATCTCAGTTATCAGGGAAAATAGTGAACAATAATGGATGGGAAAAATCTGGGTAAAGCGAGAAAATTGTAGGTGTGAATTTTCTCTTCTTAGACTTCTGTATCAACCGTACAAATATTAGTAATAAAACTCGGTCAAAGAAACTTGTTAATTTAGTTTATTTTTCAACAAAAGAACGAACATCATAGTATATGAAGAAAGTTTTTTTCTTTGATGATGTGACCAAAATAATTTAGGGTTAATGACCAAGGACGGTCCATGAAGCAAAATGACCGGTTGGTCTTAGGTGGACAATAAAGTCACAATTTACCATTAATAATGGAGCCCACGAAGCTGACTGAGCACCCCATTACACTCCTCAATCTCTCTCTACGAAAAACATAGTACAAAACTTGATTGGTGGAACTGGACCAAGAACTTTGCCGGCTGCAGTTACGGTGGTGGACAAGGTGAGGGTCGATGCTACGGCGTCGGCGGTGGCTGTGGCGAAGGCGTCGGAGGGAGGGAGGAGAGTGGTGGCGTCGTCGTATGCGAAGAAGTTGGCGCAGGAATTAGGGTTGGATTTGAGGACCGTCGTCGGGAGTGGTCCTCAGGGGAGGATTGTTGCCAAGGATGTCGAGGTTGTGGCGGCGACCGCTCCTTATCCGGCGATGGCTGCTCCGGCGGCGGCAGAGGCGGTGCAGGAGTGTTGGGGGTCGCGCAAGGAGGCTGATGGAAGTGGTGGTGGGCTCGGAGGTCCACCGGCGAGGGTAGATCGGACTTTCCGTCCTCTGGTGCTCAGTCTCCATAAATGCAAATGATAAATCTGTTAGAAGGGGATAAAGATTGTAGAGTTAGTTTGTCGTGGAAGGAAGCTAACAAGAGAGCGTTGGGATCGAAGTACAATGGCCACCACTACGACACACAAAATGTTGAGTGAATCAGACTCAGACCTCTTTATCATCTTCTTTCTCTTTTCTTTCTTTCTTTCTTTCTTTCTTTCTTTCTTTCTTTCTTTCTTTCTCCTTCTTCTTCTTTCACCCTTTGTCTGCGCACCAGAGACTTCCCCGACACCACCACCGGTACTTCGGCCGTCGTCTTCTCGAACTCCGCCACCCGAGCCCCTCGCCGCCTTGTTGTTGTCCGTCGCCGTGAACCAACCCTGAATTTCCCCCCTTGCTCTGTTTTTCATAGAGAGAGATTGAGGAGTGAAATGGGGTGCTGAGTCAGCTTCGTGGGACTCATTATTAATTATAAATTGGGACTTAATTGTCCGCCCAAGACCAACCGGTCATTTTGCTTCATGGGTCGTCCTTCTTGTCATTAACCCAAAAATTTATATTTCAAACTTGAAGCTAAGCTATGTTCTTTAGATTGGTTCAACTATACAATTCAATCCAATCCAAACTTATCTAAACGTATCTAAAACCTTACAAAATTTCCCAAAAAAACATCATCTCTAAAAACACAATTCCCTAAAAAAGCATCATAATTTATCCAAACCAATCCAATTCAATCCAACCCAATCCATCCAAACCTGATTTTAACCAATCCAAAGAATAGTAAATCCTAAGAAGGAGATCATATCATATTGTCCAAAAATACAAGCATACGAGTCATATGACTCATATTACTTTGGATTGATTGTGTGGAACTATCTTATCCAAAAGTTTAAACTGACGGTCAAAGGTCCAATGATGGTTTCATATTTTAATATGTATATCACACACGCGAATGTCCTTTGGGCTTGAAGTGTGGATACTGCAAAGGCTACCTTAACCCTATGTAAAGTTATTGAGATTCGAACCTAAGATCTTACTCAACGTGACTTTGATATCATGTAGAACCATTTCAAACAAATGTTTAAGTCAATGTTTAAGACTCAATGATACTCCCTCCTTTCATTAATAGTATTGAGAATGATAATTGTACTTTGAAGTTTTGGGAAGATTTTAAGAAAATAGTATTGAGAATGATAATTTTATTGGAAATAATAAAAGTAAGAGTTATATTTCTATTTTAGTTATATAATTGTATTGAGAATTATAAAAGTAAGAGGTAAATTTGAAAAGATTGTCATTAGAATTGTTAACAAACAAATATTGTGAAAAATAGAAAATTTATCAAAGTGACAGATATCGAGGAATGGAGGGGGTAGTTTATACTCTAACTTGTTCAAGTAGTTAAACCATTTTTTCCCTTTTTTGAACTTGTGACTTGTTATGGAAAAAATGTAATAAAAGAAATACATGATCACTTTATATGTGCAAGAACCAACTTAAACAATAGCTTAATGAAATTATGGATTGAAGACTTGTAAATAATTTTGTATCTTAACATGCCAATAACTCTTGAGCTTGAAAAATGTAATAGATGCAACAAAAATTTCTCCTAACCTGTACAAATAAATGGATTTTTTTTGGGATTTGTAGACCTTAATATCACATGAAAGTATTAACACATTGATTAAAAAAAAAAAAAAGAAAACGTAAGTTAGCTGCTAAAATTAAAATACATGAACCATTTTATACTCTTGACATTATAAACTAAAAGGAATATTTATCCTAATTAGAATATATATTAGATGAAATTTGTAGAATTGAATAAGGCTCTTGAAAGGTGAGTGGGTGGGACCAATGAAATAGTTAATAACTTGATAAGCATATTTTTGGGTCAAGATCTTAATATTCAAGCATGGGAATAGAAAGTGACCAAGGGAAAGCATGAATTTAGCTGTAAAGGCCCCCCTCCACTTGCAATAGCTTCTTCTGTTGTAAGCATGCCCCTCCTCTTCTTTCGCCCTTTTATCCCTACTTCTTGTGTATTATAAACTAGCTTTAATATCCATGCGATGTCCCAATTTTTATTTTCAGTTATTATAATATATTGTTATTAGTTAATAATGATAATATTTCTGTGAATATGAATACAAAATCAAGAAATGTGTTTGTTGGGATTCACCCATAAGTAAATGTCCCACATCGAAAAAATAAAGAGAAAGCACATGGTATATAAGTCAAGTAGGCTACTCCACTTAACACCAATTGGTTTTAAGATGGAACCTCACTTAACTTGTGTACCATGGGCCTTCGTTGAAGTGGACTCACCCCTTGAATCTCCCCAACAGTGCTATAACTTTATTTCATTATTTATAATAAAGAATAACGGTAAATTTTAGAATTAATTAGTTTTTTTTACTATGTGAGTTTGTGGAAAGTAGGATTTTGACATCAAGTTTTAGAAATTAAGATTACCCTACTTTAACTTTAAATCCCTACGTATTTCACTTTTTTACGGCGAATGATAGAATGATCAAGTCTTCTCTTAGTGATTGGGTAGGGGTGGTGAGTACTTTGAGCCTAAGTACTTTGAACAAACTAGTATTGCGCATCAAGTCACAGCTCCTTATACTCCTCAAGAACATAGAGTGATTGACTGGAAAAATAGAACTCTTTTATGGTGAATTCTATTCTTTCTAACTACGGTTCAAGTTAGAAGGTTTTTGGGTAGGTAATGCTTACAGCATGCTACATTCGAAATAGAATACCTCCAAAATAAAGTGTTATTACTCCTTATGAGATTTGGAATTTACATAAGTCAAATCCAAGTCACATAGAATTTGGGGTGTAGGGCAATTGTTAAAGTGCCTGAAAGGAGAAAGGGGTATTGAATGTATTTGTATTGGTTATGCAAAAGATAACAAGGAAATAGATTCATAATTGTTGAACCTAATGAATTTATAACAGTGAATGCAGTTATAGAATTTATAGGTTCCTTGTTTGATGAGCATAAGTTTCATTGATACCTAGAACCAAGGATGTTATTCATGACATCATTCCAAATGATAAACAATCTTCTATTGAACATCATGGAAATGATGAAGTAGAAGTTAGAAGGACTAAAAGAGCTAGAATGAGAAGCCATTTGGTGATGATTTCTATCTCTACTTGATAGAAGGGATAAGGGGTGCCATTCGTAAACAAACCCCCTGTTTGGCGTCGTATCGGGCTTAATTTATGCCCACAGATACAAACCGTTTACTTGTTTTATCCCTTAACTATCACTCACTTGGTAAGCTTTTGTGTTTTTAATTGGTTTGGCAAAAAGTAATGGGGAAAAAAATCTAAAAATAGCAAAGTCCAACCAAAAAGTAAAGACAAATCATGCGCTAGTCATGCCCAAATTGGTGCAACCAGCGTTTGAGTCAGAAGCAAAACAAAACATGACGGTACCAGCGCAAAATCGAGATGCGCCTAGCGTCTGAATCAGAGAGCGAGCTTAGCAGAGAGAAACGAAGGTGCTAATTGTGCAGAAATAGACACTGCCGCCTACCCCCGTCGCAGGTAGCTCGGCTAGCACTGAAGCTGGCATTATCCGTGCCTAGCTATTTTCCACCACTGAATTATTATTTAAAAGCCATGTTCTGTCTTTGTTCCCATGTATATATAATCTGTGTAAACGTTACAATGGCGGGAGGGGGATTAGATTTTACTTTAGCAAGCGGTTAGATTAAGTATACAACATTAATTAGAGTTTAGTTTTACAGTTTTCTTGTTTTTCTCTCTAGTTTTCTTCCATTGTTAATCATGTTGATTTAAGTTTAATTCAAGTTAAGTTTTCTTTCAGTCAATTATCTCCGTTTCCGCTTTCAATCTTTGTTATTAACTATTGCTATTTCAATTCTCTTGTTGTTAGTTTTAATCCCCAAGTCTAATCTTTAGTGAAAGAGGAGGATTAAGGTTCCTCGAATTCTCCTGTCGAGTGAGGATTCGAGCAGTCTTAGTAATTCAAATCACGCTTTTTTTTTGTTATGAAAATTTTCTGTAATTTAAGCGCTAAGGGAGTTAGAGTGAAGTGAAGACTTAGGTATGAATTTCTTCGCAAATTAAACATTTAATTCAGTTAGTAGTTAATTGCTTGTCTTAATAATTTCATCGTAATTGGTTTAGTTGAAATTTGTTATTTGTAATTTTTCAAGTTAATTTTGTGGTTGAATTTGTAGTTAGATTAAATTAGTTGTTTATGTTTTGTTTACTGTTTTTGAACCTTGAAAACCCTACCAAACTGATACCTTGTCTACCTAACACAACATTCATGTGGATACGACATCCTTACTTAAAATCCCTAATATCTGCACCCGAACACCCCTTATGTCTATAACATTACCAGAAATGAGTTATATAATGGAAAACAATACTTGAGTCATGGTAGATCTTCCACCGAGAACTAAACATATCACATATAAATGGATCTTTAAAAGGAAAAGGAACAAGTAGAAGGTATCATAGAAAGGTAAAGTGCGTCTTGTTGTTCGGGGATTTTCATAAAGACATGATATAGAATACTTTGACACTTATGCACCAGTGGCTAGGATAACGACTATAAAGATTTTAATAACATTAGGCACCACTTACAAGATAGCAATTCAACAAATGGATGTTAAAACTGCTTTTCTAAATTGTGAACTAGAAGAAGAGATGTATATTAAACAATCCAAAGACTTTGTAGTTGAGTGTCAAGAAAAGAAAGTTTGCAAACTAGTAAGACCTTTGTATGGTTTAAAACAAGCTCCTAAGCAATGACATCAAAAATTTGATGAAACTGTCTTATCTTTTGGTTTTATCATGAATGCATCTGATAAATGTGTGCTATAATTTTGAGAATGGAAGAGGTGTGATAATCTAGTTATACGTAGATGACGTGTTGATCTTTTGGACCGACATGGAACAAGTTAAGAAAACTAAGAGTTTTCTATCATCCAAGTTCTCTATGAAGGACATGGGTGAGACGAATGTGATGTTAGGCATTAAGATTGTCAAAAATGATGATGGTATATGCTTATCACAATCCAATTACATTGGGAAGATGTTGAAGAAATTTCGACATAAGGAAATTTCTCCGATATTTGCACCATTCAATCCAAACTATCATTTGGTTAAGAAAGGTGGTAGGCATGTTGGTCAAGTTAATTATGCTAGAGTCAATGGTAGTTTGATATATGACATGACTAGCATAAGGTTGAAGATTGTATTTGTTAGCAAATTGAGTAGGTACACTAGTAACCCAAATAAACATTACTGGCATGCAATTTAGAGGTATTAAGATATCTTAAGCAAACCCAACACTATGCCTTGCATTATTCAGGAAAATCGTCGGTCTTAAAGATTATTCATATGTTAATTTGGCTACTGACAAGGAGAATTACTCCTTTACTTTACTAGGTGGTGGTGTAGTTTCTTGGGCCTCCAAGAAACAAACATGTATCATGTTTCCACCATGGAAATTTGAGTCGAAGCAGAGTGGCTTGGGATCTAATGCTGGAAACACTAATTTGGCCTAAGCCTATGATTATTAATTCCATGCATTGTGATAATAAGTCTATCATAGCTAAGGTGTATAGTCATGTCTATAATGGCAAGTCAAGGTACATTGGACTTAGACATGCATACACACATCAATTAATCAAGGATGGAGTATTAACTATTGATTTTGTTATCTCAAGTCATAACCTTGAATCCTTGACCAAAAGATTAAGCAAGGACCTGGTGATTAAATCATCAAGGGGGGACGAGACTTTAGCCAAATCTAAGACTACTAGTAGTGAGGCATCTACTTGATACTTGGCTTGATTCCAAGCTCGAGGTGAGTAACCCTACTATATAGTGGTTGGAAGCACACACTAAAACCATCCCAGGTAACTTAAATAGTTGTAATGTTAAGAAGTTGAGATGTTATACTCTTAATAGACTAAGTTGTGGACGGGTGTTTGATTACAGGAACATACAAGTTCAGTCTACCTATGTTAGCATGATGTGTAGCCGCTTCAAGGAGCTACTGTGCTTGGATTTATTTGCTCACAAGAGGATATTGACACATGGAAGTTAACAGTGTCACAAGTGCAAGATGATTAGTTAAGTGATTGTATAGTGTAATATGTATAGTTAGTCAATAAAAATGTATAGTTCAAAGCTTGTCTAGTATATCATTTGAACATGTTCACTACATAGAAGCTCAAGTCATGAGACACTTCTCATGATGTACAATTACTCCCTTCTTTCTAGGTGTTTTTGTTTTGGATGTCTGTTAAAATTTTCAAATGGCAACGGTGTTTGGGATATTGGTGCATAATTTCAAATGGCAGGTAGAAGATATGATGATAAACCAAGATTTTTACCAGTTTTTAGCCTTCTTTTCTATGTTAGTTTTCGCCTTTCAAAGCTCTTTTTCCCTAATTTCTAAGTTAGAATCACTTACTTCCTTCATTTATAACTAAAGCGTGTGAATTTCCTTGTATTTAGGTGTTTTTGCCCCTTATAATTAAAGATCGACGCTTTTATGACGATAAGGAAGAGGGAAAGGAGCAATGAAAGGTGGAAGAATGAAGAAATCAAAAGAAGGCCAACTAGCACAACCCCTAGCACAAGTTTTGCTGAAAAAAAGAGAGAAAAAGGGTTTGACACAGGCTGTGCAAAGTCAGCACGGGCTGCGTTGCTGCCTAGAAATCATTTCTGCTGATTTTTCAAGTCAGCACAGACTGTGTCAAGATCAGCACAGGGTGTGTTGCTGGCAGTTTCGGTTTTTCATCATATTAATTCATGATTCTAGGGTTTCTAGTCATTCTAGTTTTCATTCTATCTTTCATTTAGACTTTGAGAGAGGTTTCTCTCAAGCCTCTCTAGAGGTTTTAGGGTAGTTTCTAGGTTTTAGATTATGCTTTGCAAGAATTTATCAACATCGTTTCCGGATTTCGCATCTAAATTCAAGACTAAGTTCTCTTTTTTTGTTTCTTTACATACATGTTCATTTACTTTCTTGTTAGATTGTTCTCGTTCCTTTTTAATCACTTTAATATGTTAATTTGTCGTTAATTTAGTGTAGTTTGGGTTGTGATTGATGTTTTCGATGAATTAATCTTGTTGTAGGCCTAATCTACCCAAATTCATGCTTGTAGTTTGAGGTTTTCTCTTTGCCCACCGTGTGTTCGATGAAATGCTCGAGAGAATGTTCATCTGTATTTCTTAGGGAATTGATTTATGCTGAGAGGTGATATCAATTTGCTAGTGTTGGTAGAGAAAATGGTTAGAGTTCTGGCACGAGAGTGTTGAATTTTGACTAGGTCTAGGTTGGTAATCCTTGTTTAATTAGGCTAACTTTATGAGAATAGACAGTTAGAATAGTTAAGTCAGCTTCTAACCCTCGAGAGCTCGAGAGAGGGCTTTGACGAGTCACTGAATTAAGTTAGCCTCTGACCCTCGAAAGAGGGCTTTGACGTTTAATATGTTGCAATCGACCCCTCTTAATTGCTTGTTTAGAATTGGTAGGTTAGACCGTTCAAATTGATTAGTTGTTGAATATTTTTATCGCAACCCGAACATGTTTTATTATTTCTGTAGTTTGTAGTTTGATTATCACTACCATTACTTCCCATGTTAATTTACCTAACCTGAAACACTTGAGTTAGTTTTGAGTGCCTAGAACACAACTCCCTGTGGATACAACAACCGTACTCCCAAAAGTACGACAACAATTTTGGCGTCGTTGTCGGGGAATTGTTGCTTTCCGGCGTTATAGCTTGCTTGAGGATTCTTGCTTAGGTTTCTAAAAATAAGTAAAAAAATCTGAAAAGATTAAAAATTGAAAAAGATGTCTTCTTTCCATTTCCCTCAGTTCGAGCATGAATTGTTTTGTAATTATTTCGATAGATTACATGCCTATCTTGCTCAATGTGCTTATTGTTTGGAGAAATGGGAAATCTTGGATGTTGTCTACATGAGCGTGAATTCTGAAACCCGAGCTCTTTTGGAGTATCGGGACTTTTATGGTATGAATGTCGATGAAGCTTGGAATTTACTTGAGTGGTTTGTTCGGGATACTTGTGAATTTGAGATTAATTGTGCATACAACTCTGCCCCTTCCATACCTCATGATGCCCCTCCTGTGTGTACACTTTGTAATTCTTCTGACCATTTTAGTAATTCATGTCCATATTATATTTCTGCAAAAGGTTATGCTAGAATAGCAAACTTGATAGGGATCATAAATGAGCAATTGGTTATGCTTGAAAGTGATACAAGGGAACTTGAATCATTGCATGAGATTAACCCTATTTCATCTACCGATATAGGTAAGGCTTGTTTGTGTGATGATGATGAGTCTTTCATTCCTTTAAAGTCTGGACTAGAGGAAGAGATTGACCCTCGCTTTACTAAATCCAATGTTGCTCATGATGATAATCCTTCCAATGAGTCAGAGAATGCATTTGATGAGTGTTATAAATCTAAGGAGACTCCTTTAGGAGAGTCATGCTTAGTTGATGTGTCGTTTCGCCCTGTACAAAATGTGTTTGTGTTCCATGATTCCCTTAAATCAATCCCAAGTTCTTATTTTTGTTCACTGTTCTCATTATACAAGCGTAAGAGAACACTCACTATTATTTCCTCATCCTTACAAATGTTTTCTTACTTACATTCATCTTAACTGTATTCGCAAGTGTTTGATAAACTCTTGCGAGCCTTAGTGGCATCCGAATTTCTTAAGTCAAGCTCGAGACCTTAAACGAGCGCTTCTTAGGAGGCAATCCAAGTTGTTAAGTTTTTATTGTTTTTCCTTTCATTTATTTGTGTTATGGAGTGTTTTGAATTCCAAGAAAAAGAAAAAAAAAAGAGTGAAGATGATGTATGTCTTGCTGAGGGGTGGGAATGAAAGAAAAGAAAATGATGAAAAAAAATGAGTGAAATGAGTTGTTTGATTAAGAATGGGTTTAGAGAGTCGTTTCAAATGAATTTGAGAGATGATTGAGAGGTTGTTACAAATTATTTTGATGTTAGTTTGCCGAGTTTTGTAGGTACTTGTGTGCTTTTTAGGCCTAAAACATTGCAGCAAAGGAAATTGAGCAACACTACTGCTAGCACAGCTTGTGCCGTTTCGGTACAGCTCTTGCCATCAATTTCTACATTTTTTTGTCATTGTCGTGGAGTTGCACAGGTTTTGGCACAACCCTAGCGCAATCTGTGCCCAAATTCCCAAATTCTTTTTTGCAAATTGCCATGGGGTTGCACAACAGCTAGCACACCCTAAACACTGGTTGTGCCCCTGTTCCAACCCTCCAACTGAAAACACACCCAATCACCCTCTCATTCAATCCCAACTCCTACTCAAAACCCTAACCTCCATCCACCATCCAACCACTCGCCGGCAATTTTTTAGCCGCCACCATCACCGACGATCGTCGCTGGCGCTTCACCACCATCATTCCTGGTATATTTACCTAGCCTGAAACACTTGAGTCAGTTTTGAGTGTCTTGAACACAACTCCCTGTGGATACGACAACCGTACTCCCAAAAGTACGACAACATATGATAAGAGGAAAAAACAAGCCAAGTATAAGGCTAACACACTCACTAGCATATAATTCGGCATAAGTATGTTTAAGATGGGCTATTACAACCTAATCGACCCAGTTATGGGTGACACAGACCAAGTGGAGTTGGACATTAGCTATATTCCATTCCAGACGATCATATGTTTTCTCTATGCCTAATTTTAAAGCAACCCATGTTTTTATCCTTTGAAGTTGCTGAGAATATTTTCATGGATAAATCTCCCCGAAATGGATGCCCTTTGAACTTGGTCAATTAATTTAGTAAGAATAGGTCAAAGCCTATTAACCAAAATTATAGATATAGTATTTATAGAGAGTGAAATAACTCATCTTATATGAGCTGAAAGAAACTCGTTGAACTTGACTGTTGAAGACAGGGTCAAGGTCCTTCACCGCGCATCCGCGAAGGACCTTCGGTTTTGATGAAAGCGAAAATCCGTAAAAAGGGAAGTTGCCTTATATTATATAATCTGATTATATATTTTGATTATATAATATTTATTCTGATTGTGTGATTTATTTGCATGTATAAATCATAAGGAAGGCATAAGGAAACAAATCAACAAGAAAAATGGAATGAAGAGAAGATTGGGAAATCTCCAAGAAGAAGGAAAGAAAATCAACACCAAAGAAGGAAGGTGAAGCATTGAGCAAACAAGGAAATAATCTTGTTTCCAACGACTACTATCCTAAACAACTATCAAGCCTCTAGTATAAATAGGAGACTTGAAGATTGAAGACTCAGGCGATTCCACGGAAGTAATCGCGAAGTAAGAAATCCGGTGGGATTTCTCCGAGTGTGTAACCAATGGTTCGGTGGTGAAGGTAGCCAGTAAAGGACCTCTGGTGAAGGTATAGCCAAGGACCTTGGTGAGCATTCGTTGTGTCCACATGTGGTGGAGAGATGGTGTGTAGCAAAGCCTTGACGGACTAAGGCTGTGTGAGTTTGTGTTTTAATGTAATCCATCATGTTCCAAATCGCCGCTAGGGTTTTTCCTACGACGATCCTTATCTGTAACTGACTCAAGGACATTCAGTTTTGGTCAGTGATCCTATCAGTAACTGCCTTCGGGCTGTTACTTCTTGTTTAGTTTTATAAGTGTAACTTGTTCTTTGATTGTTATAAATCTAATGAGGTATTTTAGTTACACTATGTTTTGATCCTTGGTTTGAAACCAAGGAAGTTTGTTCTAACGTCCTTACCTAGTGTGTAGATCTTAATTGTGAACTTCACCCCCCCTCCCCCTCTTGGGCTCCAACATTGACCAGCTTGTCATGTACTATTTCAATGTTACTTTAGGTCTCCAAATAGGGAACCACTTATAATTATTCGTTTCAAACATCGTTTATATTATTTAGTTCCAATCTAGTTTATGTTTCTACTTAGTGTTTAACGCTTTGACCACATTAAAATTCTAATTGGACAAATATTAATGTTAGGTAAGCCAACATTTTAACCGGCGTTTGGCGTTTCAAGTAGTGTTTTATGAAACATTAATGAAATTAACATTTAGCGTTCAGAGTTTGTAATTTTTATGTCAATTCAGACTAATCAACTAACTGAACCGTTGAATTTACTGATTACAATTTCCATTTGAACAACTATCCGCCACCTAAATTGTCGTCCGCTGCCTAAATCGATATCAGCTAAATATACCCTATCAAAAATCTAAATCGCTAATTTCAACTAATAGAGCCTCAAGCATGAAAGAGTTTGTCTCTTTATCTCTTGATCTCTTTTGCATAGATACTAGGTTCAATTGTCGTACTTGTTCTTCAAGAAAAAAACAACTATTAATTATTATTTATTAAAGCAGCTTTAAATTGAAATTTTCACAAATCAAACTACAAATAATCAACTTAAATTTTCTAGACACAAAGATTGAGCAAGAGTAGAAATAGGTAGATATCCTCCTCAACGAATATGTAAGGATGATGAAATAATGTAGTAATACAAAATCTAAGTCAAAATCAATACTCCGAAATTCTGTTCACGTTATCGAAGAGTTTTTCTATTATTAGTGTATCATTTATATTTTTAGACATAATCAATTTATTTTAAATTTCTTATAATCAATAATTAATGAGAATGAAGACTTCTAGACTAGGTATTGGCATAAAATATGTATTACGACCACTTTATGTATAGTGTCAAGTCTCAACCCATTTGTGTGCTTATTGTATTAAATTAAATTTTTATTTAGAGATTTAAAAGCCAAAGTGAGGAGTACATGATTGAAATAATGTGGACAACGAAGCAGTCCATGTCATGCGACTTCTATCAAAAATATTTCGCCACGAGGAATGAGGGAGAAGGTCTGTCGGTAGCACACCTTCAGTCCCAATCATTTCCCACAAACAACACAAAATCCAGCTACAAATTTGCAACTCGTCAAGATCTTTTTTTTTTCCAATTTTGAATATATATATATATATATATATATATATATATATATAATGTATAGCTTTTGTTAACACTATCTATAATATGGATACTAAGGCCTTATTCTTTTATGCGGCTAGCTGGTTGCAGTTCCATATCGAACCACAACTCATCACAATCCACTTTTCCAATTTTAATTTATCTTTTTATTAAAAATTAAACTTTTTCTAACCCATCATAATCCATCACATTTCTTCCCCATCACACTGCAACCAACCGCACAAAAGAACAAGACCTTAAATCAATTAATATTTCAACTTAAATTGTAATAAACTAGAGTGAAATATATCAAAATCTCTTTTTTTATAGAATAGTAGATAAAAAATAATTTTAAATAATATATTAAATTGATTTAAATTGTAAAATATATAGATAATATTGTTACATCTAACCACTTCATTTCTCATCTTATATGGCAAGATTCAGAGTATTGATTTGGTTTTGGTTTTGATTTCGTTATTTTGTTAATGGCATTAATGGGTCCACAATGAACAACTACAATATTTTTTTATGGAATTAATGGTTAACATCAAGGTTGTTAGAATTGGATTGAAACCTTATAGAGTCAATGAGACAATGACTCAATTAGAATTGGAACCAGGAACGGTAGAATTATATTGAGGATCCAATTTTGATGCATAATGGGATCACAAGATCACATTACACAAAAGAATTAAGGATCTTTAAAAACGAAGATAAGAATCTCCCTTCTCAAAGTTCTCAAGGATCCAAAAATGAATGATAATGGATGAAGATAAACGAAAAGAGGGATTAATTCGTTTACCAAGATCAAATGGAAGTTTGATGAACGATGGAATGACGATTGATGAATGATGATGAACGACACTCTTTGAACGTTTGAAGAACGAATGAAGATGATTAAATGCTTGATGAGTTCTTGATGAATGTCGTTGAATGGTTGAATGATAATGGCGATTTGAAGCTCTTGAAGGATAAAGACACACCACCTTCAAGACTCTTCAATTCCTTCCTTTCATCATCTAAGATAGCCAATCTTAGAATAGAAGAAGGGGATACTCGTTCTCCCTCAAGAGAAACGAAAGTTCTAGCACAAAACTAGAGAGAAAACAACACCTTGTGTTTGTTTTTGATTTATTGAATGACTTGAATTGAATGAATACAATGGCACCCTAGGGAGTCTATTTATACTACTTTAGGGACCCCTTGGACGTGTACCTAGGTGATGTATAATGGGATCAATGGAATCTCATTATACTTGGAAACAGGATCTTTAAAAACCAAGATAAGAATCTTGCTTCTCAAAGTTCTTAAAGATCAACCAAATTGAATGAAATGATGTATAATAGGATCAAGAATGATCAAATTATACAAAAGACTAGGATCTTTCAGGCCCTATTCATTTCTACGGTTGGCAAACTGCGGTATCACAGCCTACCGCAGTTAGTCACAACTCGCCACATTTTACCGCAAATTATTACTTTTCTCTCTCCTCACTTTTTTTCTCTCCTCACTTTTCTCCTCTACTTTTTACATATTCTCTCCTCACCTACCTCACATACCAATAATCCACCACAATTCCACCACAGCTCACCACACCATTCTGCAAAATACCACATAAAAGAACAGGGCCTAAATTATGCAAATAACCAAAAAAAAGTTTTATAATAGTTAAAATCTTATCAAATATTCATTAAAAAATATCAATAAGTTAATTTGTTTTTCAGTGGATAACTTTGAGTTCTAGAACTTTGCATTAATAGAGTTCTGCATTGCATATGCTCTAATATAAATTTTTGTATTGTCATGACAAAATCTTACAGCTGATAATATCCGCAAACATTATCAAATACATTATCAAATTCACATATGATTGTGAATCAGACTATTGGATTGTAAAATCATATTGTAATTTTAACACATAATATTGAGAGTAGACCAAAATTGCAAGATTCTAACAAAAGTTGGATTAATGAAAAGCTTTGAATCGTGAAGCCATAAAATTCTACCTATGAATCGAGATTTTAATAGTTAATAGTACGATTGTACGTGTAACAAGCTAGGGGAGAATTTACTTTACAGAGGAGGTAGTACGTGTTACGTAACAAGCTAAAGAATTAATTTTGTTCTTGTTCTTATAAATATAATTGTTAATGAAAATGACTTGGATAAAAAGAAACAGTTTGAATGATAATGACCTAATGATGGAAGGCAGAGAGAGACGTTAGAAATAAACACAACATACAAATGAAACGATGAAGATTGAAGCGGAGGCTTTAGATATTCATTGATTGATGAACTGGGAATTAAAACAACAAATAGAAATCCAAAAGGGAAGCTTCCAAATCATATTTTCATGTAACTGGCCACGTGGGTTCACCACCCCATTAAGCATGGTCCCCCCAACCTCATTATGTATTACTCCTAAATAAAAAATAAAAAAACAAATTTAAATAGTCATACTTGATTCTTGAATGATTAAATCAAAACTTTGACTTGTCTCCTATTTGATGCCCCCTTTGTTTTAATTTATAGCACCACTCATCAACGTTTATTGCTATTAAGGATCCACTTGGACATGGTGAATAATTTAGGAATAAGTTTCCTATGAACTTAGAATATCCATTAGCTAAACTTGGGTGATTATAGGAAGGTTAAATTCACTTATCTAATTATCTTATCCAACTCAGCCCTTGAAAAAAATTAACATTTAAGTCTTGTGCTTTTGTGCGGTTAGTAAGATACGAAAATGGTGCGATGTGATGAAATTATGGGAACACCAATAAAGTGTAGAATGGTATAATAAAATTTGTAGAAAATATGATTGATATGGTATGTGAAGAGAAAGAAGGTGAAAAGTGATGATATGATCGATAATGATTATGATGAAGTGTGGAAAAATGAACTAATAACATATACCTCCCCCAAACTTTTGTAAAATAAGGTTTTTACGCTCTATGTTTAAAAAATTATAATTATCCAACCTAACAAATAGTAAATATAATAAATATAATACTCAATCATTGTTGATATCAATTTTATCTACTTTTTCATATTCACTTCAATGTAAATGGTGAAAGTTCTATTTTACCCTTTTGATAAAAAAATTTTCCCTCTTCCCAATTTTAATGTTATACCCCACCCCATCCCCCCCCCCCTGTTTGGTTTCTTTTTCTGGCAAATTAACCAAACAAGGGGGAGGGGGTTTCAATTGATCCTCACCTTTGTTCCCTCACCTCAGATTAATCAAACTGCATAAATGAATTGTCAACGTAATCTCATATTTGCAACAGTTTTGAAAGGGGTTTAGGTTTATTCTTCTGTTCCTCACCTATGTTCGTCGCTTCTGTTGGCTGATAATTGTGTTTATTCTCCTTGATAATTCATTTCTGCAGTTTCGAAGAACAAAATTCGTCCGACTCCAACAATCCACCGTCTCACGACGATTCAAACCCTAGTTGTCGTTGATCGTGTTTCTCGTGGTGGTTGGGGTTGCCATTCTTTCTGTCTCAATAGCAGGGGAAGAAGATAATAGCAAGGGCCGCCCAAATAAACGTGTATTCAATTTGGTTAAGACAAGGGTAGTTTTGTCTTTTCATTTTGAATTTTGAGGGTATTTTCGTCAAATCAGATAAAATTATAGGGGTAAATATGTCCAGGTTGTTGACAAAACGGAAAAAGTATATATTTATGGAAACATTAAAGGTTTGGATAGATAATTGAGATTTCTCAAACATAGAGGGTAAAAACCTCATTTTACAAAAGTTTGGGGAATGTATATGTTATTAGTTCGTGGAAAAATATTAAATAGTATGATGAATTGTAGTACCACTACACTGTACCATACTACCATATAAAAGAACAGGACCTTAGGGATAAATTGAAATTTGAATTGAACCATAATAAGTTTAAAAAAAAGAAAAACTTACCGTGGTTGTCAATCATGACAATCACCACAATGAAAATAATATTTATTCGTACATGTGTCAACTTTTATTTTCGTTATTCATTTTTTTTATTTAGTACAATATTACAAAATATATTTTCTTAATTAAAAAAAATTCTGAAATTTTTTAAAATTTAAATATCTTAAATCTAAATTTTTACCTAGTAAATAAGCATATTTTGAAAAATATTTATTTAAAAATTTTTAAAAATAAACTAAAATTTTAAAAAATATATTTCACAATTTATATTAAATAAGAAAGCTAACGGTCAAGATAAAACTTGATGCATGTACGAATAAGATTTATTTTATTTACAATGGTTGTCATAGTTGACAACCACTATAAGTGTATCCTTAAAAAAAATGGAAAAAGTTGATAAATTTGGTTTGGACTAAAATAGGTAAATTACCCATAAAACAACATACCCTTATTAGTTATTATCAATCAGCATTGGTGGTGTTTTAACATTGGTGTCTTTTTGTCAAATTATGATTGGGAATTCTTTTTTATGGAAATCATCATTGGTACTTAAATAAGTGTTTGTTTTTCTTTTCAACACATCACTACAATTGACATTTGATATTAACCACTCATCAAATCAGCATTTAACCATACTTTTAAGTTACATTTTTTTAACTAAACAAAATACTGATCAATACCTGTCATCAGTATTGATTAGTACTAAAATTGATAATAAATTACTTATGACAAGTTTTTTTATCTTAAAAAAGCCCACACTGATCAACATTTTATGTATCAATCAACACCAACTAATTGACAGTGGTTGATCCATGATAACCTTTTTTGTTTCCAGATGTTCATAGGCAATATGGTTTAACAGGTTAAGGGCTTAAGGCTATGTTCTTTATATCACAACTTGCCATATTACTCAATATTTTCACACTTCTCCACACTTTACCACGCTCATTATTAATATATCTCCTCACTTTTCTCCTATACTTTTCAGATTTTCTCTCCTTACCCACCATATTAACCACACTTTTCACAACTTTTATTATATCATTTCACACCTTACCGCACTATCACAATTTCACCCTACCATACTATTATCGTATCTTACCAACCGTACAAAAGAACAGAGTCCAAAGGGGGCAATACCATTGCATTATTTCTTTGAATATTCGTGAAACTTCTAAAGAAGATGGTGGTGATGACTGGAGTCGGACAAAAAGTAAGAGTCCAGAAGCAGTTAAGAGAGAGCATTGCATAGGAAATGGATAAACGCAACGTTCATGTTTCGATACAAATATAAAAAAAAAAAAAAAAGTAGGATGACGAAATAAGTAGAGAAAAAGGGCAAGAAAAAACAGGAATAGTGGTTTAGGGTGGCTAAATAAATTATTCATTATCATCATTAATTAATAAGGAAAGGTAAAGGGAAAGGGAGGGGTGGTAGTTCACAAGACTCCCACCTCAGCTTCACTTGATCATCTCATCTCCATCTACGAGTCTAACTAATGTTAACGGTGAGTGACTGAGTGAGTGAAGACCACGCGCCGATGTATGCTAAAGGACAACCCACCGCTTCCCCCTTTTGTGTTGACCGTTGCTGCCTTTATTACAACCATACACCCTCACTATGTACTAACAACAACTACAGTGACACACAAAGGATAGGATTGCACGATTATGACCCTGTTCATTGGATGAGTTATTTTCAAGTGAGGATAGTTAGATTTGGATAAGTTAAAATGAATTAAGATATTTTTTTTATAATAACATTTTTAGAGTGGATATTTTTTTGAAAAATTGTGTTAAATTAGGATAAATTAAAATAACTTAGGAGAGTTAAAACCAACCTAAAGAAAACAAGGCCTAATTCCTTTTACGTGGTATCATACTATACCAATCACATCTTACCATATTAATCACAAATAATCACATTTGACCAGAGCCATAACTTTATTTTCCCTTACTTTTATTTTTGCTCACTTTTTTCACTTTTTTTGAAATCCACTCTAGCCACATTTTATCCTGTGTTAATGTTAAAGAAAAGGGGCATATGGATAACTCCAGGGCTTTCTCTGATTCAACGAAGTTAAACAAGGAATTGTTGGGAGATGTCGTCCAGATAGGGTGCATGGGTGTATTTTGCTTCTTTTTTCCAACTTATTTTTAAAAAAACAAATGACTAGTTTAAGGAAATAGCGTGTAAATTGAGCCATGAAACAACACAATAAAGTGTTGATTTACATCAAAAAGCTAAAGAATCTGTGTTAAAATTGGTTTTCATCATGAAAACAATGAAAAGTTCACAGTAACTTTTAGTTTGGTTTACAGTTCACGCCTTTCTCACCCGTACAGTGTGTTTCCCCTTTTCATTAAAATCTTAAACTGAATCCTTGATCAAATCATTAGATATCAGACTACTATCCCTTTTCACAAGGATTAAGAGTTGTTTGTCCTAATAAACATTGGCAAAACAACTCTCTATCAAACAACAAGAACCGATCTTGGCAATTCACGGCCTAGGACTAACGCAATCTAGACCACATATATATGTCCGCGACCCACGTTCCGAGAACAAGCGTCCTAAAGTCAAAAAAATTAGCGACCCGCATGCATTCCGGGACTAATGAACTGGGAAGCGTTCCCAGTAAGTAACTGTGATATTGACAATGTGGGTGAAGAAAAACTAAGCAGCAATTAATTCATGCACATCCACAACACCCCAGGCTTCCTAAATGTGCCTACTGCCTAGGGATACAATACCATTACAAAGTCTCTACTTGTATTAAATAAAATCAACATGGCTGAGGCTGATGAGTAGTGTGGAGTGACTGACACTCCATGCAGTAAAGACTAGTAAAAAGTTGCATTAATGTTACATATCCAAACTCAGTTGGGACACTTATAGGAGCAGTAGCAAGCAGTAAAGTCACTCAATTTTTTTAATCAGAAGGATAAGTAATTCATTACACCTGCTATAGGGGTTAGTAAAACAATTAAGACCCTCCCCCTGCCCCTGCAAGTTTCTGACAAAAACAGAGTTGTAATATTTGAATACCAACAAGAATCCAGTCAGTTCCCTCTATTTAACTAGATCTTTAACCCCCTTTTAAGGAAAATGTATGGCCAAATCTCCAATACCCTTTATTAAAAACATATCCTCAACAATGAGAGTTCTAGGGTTCCTAAATGTTCCATCTTTAGGTAAAGAACCAATCTATTGCTGAACATATAGAGAAACCCATCCCTAAAGACCAACAAAAACAAATACTATAAGGAAGCGTTTGATTGGGAAACCTTTCTATGTTTCAGAGAAGTTTTAATGTAAATTGTTCTCCAATATGAGCTACGGAAAGTCTTCATGAGAAACACGCACCATAAGATCAATGAAGTTGCTGATTGTGGATTACTGTTCTTAAGAGTGCATTATTGGCCAACATAAAACAAGGGGTAAGAAAAAAAGGGGGGAACAGAAAACCACAAAATAAAGCACATGGCAGAATGTGATATTCAACAGATTGATGGCTCAAAATAATTGGTGCAACATGTACAAGTGAAAATGTAACATCATCATGTAATGTAGTACAACTCACAGTCCTCACCCTACAGGTAAGAAAACGTACAGTAAATCCAACCAAAGCAGAAGAAGAATAACAAATTTCAATTTATCAACTGTTCTGAGACTTATTACCAGAGCCAAATGTAATGTAATAACAATAACAAGAACACAGCTCTATGCTAAACAGTAGCATCAAAATACAACTGAGGAAGAAGAAGATGATGATCTCAGATGATGACTGACCGACACCCTCAAGAACGATTGAACAAAAGTTAATTTTATCCCATCTATCCATCCAATTTCAAGAACCCAAAAAGACAATCGACAAGAAGAACCAACCAACCAACCAACAAGGTCACAGGAGGAGCAGGGGGGGGGGGGAAATTAATGAAAAATTTAAAGAACATTAAATTAAACAGATGAAGGGGAGAAAAAAAAAAGAAGAAGAAAGAAACAAAAAAAGGAAAAGAACGGTCATGTACCGGAGGAGGCGGCGGCGCGTGAGTCTACACTCTACCGGGATGCGTGGACGTACAAATCGTAAGGTGCCCAGAGGGAGTCAAGCGGACAAGGACGGCGCGTGTCTAGACGCGCCCATGGCTTCCCTGAGCCTGACCAATGGAGGAGGCTGACCGGGCCAGGGTGAAGATCCCGGCAGCTTCCTCTTACATTGTCCCCACCTAGGCCGTGCTGGTTCCACCTGTGCTCGATGGGCGCCACGTGTCCGGCGAACACCAGAAGGAACGGCGGTAGTGACCCCAGCTCGTAGATCCTGTCTCTCCTCTGGATCTCCATCCACCGCTCAATCCGGCGCGTGTACTTCCCCCGCCTCCACCTCACCAAATCCATCACCATCACCCCCGTGTTGAAGTAGCACGGCCTCCTCCCTGAAAACGTCCCGGAATACCGCTTGTCCCCCCAGAAAACCGCGGTGAAGTACTTGGTGAAGTTGGCGTGGCAGTATTCCGGCGCCCCGATGGTTCTAGAACCGAGGCTGGTGTTCCAGAGCTTCCCAATGTCGTCCACCACGATCAGATCGGAGTCAAGGTAGATCACCTTCCGGACGCAGGGCTCCAGTAGGTCGGCGAGGTAGTTCCTGGCGTAATTCAATGGCTGCTCCAGGGCTTGACGAACCGAGGTCGAGATTAATGGACGGACAATCAAGGGATCGAAGAAGTAGACCTTGAATTTGAGGTTCGGAAATGTCGATTTCACTAGGGTTTCCAGGGTTCGGGTCTCGTGTGAGGCCAGGAAATGGAAGAACACGTTTTCCGGACAGAGGGAATGCTGTAGAATCGAATGGACAGCGGCGATTGATCCACGGAGGTAATCGATGTCGAGAGTGATGGCGACGTGGACCAATGAAGGGTCGCAGGTGCTGCCGGAAACCATGGCGCATTCGTCAGCATTGCGGAACTCCGGCGCCTGACGGAACGACAATGTCGCCGGCGGCGACGATGAAGATGACGACGACGACGATCGGATGGCTTCGGCAGGGGGGAAGGATTGAAGAGAAGGAGAGAGGATGATCATGACCAATGCAGCGGAGAAGAAGCCGGAGAATCGAAGAAGCCACAACATCTTGACCGTCCAATTCAAGAAGCACCACCTTCTCCGGCCGTGTTTTCTCCTCTTGGATTTGAAATCGAACAATCCGGAAACCCTAATCGACGGTGGGTACAGTACCGCTAGGGTTCCGCCTCTGAGATCCGCCAGACTGAGATTACCCCCAATTCAATCAATCCAATCAAACCAAGAATGAAACAATCAATCGATGAAAGAACAATGAGAATCGAATCAAACCAAATCAAATCCCTTCCTTGCTTCCTTCCTTCGCCCCCAAATCTTCAAACATCGAATGGCGTAGGGGCGAAGCCAGAATCCATTGAAACCCGAACCGAACCTTCAACTGGGGTGATACTACCCCAACCCTCTTCTTCTCCTCCTTCACTTTCTTTTCCTGTACCGAGATTTCCTCCCCCTTTTTTTTTACCTCCTTTTTCCTGCACTGAAAAAGCTCAATACCCAGAAAAACGCACAGACACACACTCAACAGTGTAGATTGTAGAAGAAACTACAACTACAACACCATATCCCCCTCTCTGTATCTCTCTCCTCTTGTTTGTTTGTACCAATAATCTCTAACCCTTTTGGAGGGAGAAGAAGGGAGGAGGAAGAAGAAGGTCTCTGAGAAAAAGAGAGAGAGAGAGAGAGAAGAGAGAGAGACAGGTAGGCTTTATGAGCTCTCCACCATAGAAATGTAGAGCCCAAACCCAAAGCAGCGCATTTTAAGTAATTATAGTTTTCTTTTTCTTTGCTCTGCAATTAAAATTTGATAGATAGATAGATAGATAGATAGATAGATAGATAGATTTATGGTTTTGGGTGCTTTTTGCCTAGCAAATTGTCTTTGGGGAATGGGTAGTTGCTGCTCTTTCTCTTTGTTTGATCTGGGGTAGTTGGCAAAATATATATACAAATCCACTCCCCTCTCCCTGCTAGTTCTCTTCTGGGTTTTTCATCTGGTGAAAAAAAATTCATTATTTTTGGGGGAGAAACTATTTGTGACTAATTCTCACTACATGGGTTTTTTTTCTTTTATTTAGAAGACTTATTCAACATTTATTTATTAAATAAAATTGAATTAAATTTATTGAAAGTGTTTATGTTATTAATCCATCATTTAGCTCAGTAAAAATTGGAATTTCTATAACTTGTGTTTCTTTTTAGACTAAATATGACCCTAGCGGTGCCATAATATTTAGATTTCTTTGAATACACGCTTCATGACAAATTTTCAACCGAGATGTGTGATGGAGCAACAGCAAATGATTTAGAATACTATCTGATTTTTTTATCTAATTATCACAAAAAGATACACGGAAAGTTTTGTTAAAGTATTTCAAGAGTTAAGAGATTAAATAAGGTTGAATATTCAATAATACAAGCTTAAGGTTAACGAGCATAGTCAACGGAAAGGCATTAAGAAGGATTAGGCCTAAAATAAACTGTATCATTGTCTATAAAGTCACTAAAATGAACTACAAGGTGACACGGACCGTGTCTGCATTGATATTGTCTATGTCAAGTACGACACATACCATGTCCGTACAACACGAACCATGCCAACACCCGATTCCCACGCTTTTGAGTTTCCATAATTTTAGCCTTGATATAATCCATGTTGGAATTATATTATGGTTGTGCCTTGGCTGATACAATCAGTCAATATTGACCCTTTCAATCATGATGTTAATACCTTATATTATTATACTCATGGACCACGACATTTGTGAGGAAAGTCTTGATGCTTCACAATATAGAAATAAGTGTTGGGATTCACACATGAGAAAAATATCCCACATCGGAAAGACAAAGAGAAAGGACACAGTATATAAGTCAACTGAGTTACTCCTCTCAACACCAATTAGTTTTCAGATGGAACCTCACTTAACTTGTGTATCATGGGTGTTGGTTCAAGTGGGCTTCCGCCTTAGATCTTCCCAACAAGTGGTCATCACCGAAGGAGATAATCCAATCCTTACCAAGACTGATGCTGCAGGAAACAAAACTCCCAAGGACAGATCTGAGTATACCAATGATGAAAAAGAAAAACTCAAGAAAAATGCTCGAGTTCTGAACTTGTTATTTTGCAGTCTTAATTCTAACGAATTCGAAAGAGTGTCTACTTGTGAAACAGCAAAACAGGTGTGGAATTTCCTGATCACAACTTATGAGGAAACTAGCCAAGTCAAAGAAACCAAGATAGACATACTCGTACAAAAGTATGAGGCCTTCAAAATGGAGGATACTGAATCCATTGAAGTCATTTTGAAGTCTTAATTCTAACGAATTTGAAAGAGTGTCTACTTGTGAAACAGCAAAACAGGTGTGGAATTTCCTGATCACAACTTATGAGAAAACTAGCCAAGTCAAAGAAACCAAGATAGACATACTCGTACAAAAGTATGAGGCCTTCAAAATGGAGGATACTGAATCCATTGAAGTCATGTTCAAACGATTCAGCGGCATAATCAATCATCTCAAGTCATTGGGAAAGCTATACTCCAATGAAGAAAAGTAATGAAAGTTCTCAGATGTCTGCCCAAACGCAAATGGGGTCCAAAGGTGACAGCCATTGAGGAAGCCCAAAACCTCGAAACCCTGCAACTTGAGGAACTGGTCAGGAAACTCCTAGTGCATGAAATACAGCTGACAGATGACAGTGAAAGAAAGGAAATTTCCCTAAAATTCAACAAAGACCCTGATGTAGAATCCGAAGATGATGATGATGATGATGATGATGATGATGATGAAACTATGTCAATGCCAGCTAGAGGACTCAAGCGACTATACAGAAGAAATCAAAACTTTCGGGGTTACTTAAGAGAATCCTCATCCAAGAAATCCTCCCCAAAAGGTAAGACACCCACCAAAGATGATTTTGAAATTGCTAGATGTTATGGTTGTGGTGAAACAGATCACATGGTGAGAGAATGTCCTCAAGTAAAGAAGAATAAGGAACGATGAGACTCAGGTAGAGTAGGGTGCGACTCTGTAGAGTAAGGTGCGGCTATGATAATGTCCCACATCGTAAAAATAAAGAGAAAGGACATGATATAAAAGTCAAGTGAGTTACTTCTCTTAACACCAATTGGTTTTAAGATGGAACCTCACTTAACTTGTGTACCATAAAGTGGGTTTTGATACCAATTGAAAAAACCCTAGGGGGAGGGAATAGGGTTATAAAATTTTATACACACTTATAGCAAGGACATTAGATTTCTTAACCTTTTAGTTAAGAAGCAACAAAGTAATGTATTCAAAATAACTTCGTTTATTCAATCAATGTGAATCACACTACCATGTAGAGGTAACTTGGTTGCCTAAGGACCAGGGGACCTTGTTGCAACTGCTAGAGGAGTGCCTTACTAAAGGGCACTTTCAAAGTTCTGGACAGAGACGCACCAACTCAATTTGGTGTAAACACACTTTTAGATTCTAGTTCCCTTGAGGATCTATTGCACAACTTGCCAACTTCCTTGGCTTACAAAATGCTCTTCAGTGTGATATCTAGCAGTATAAGCAGTTTTATACTGCTGCTTGATGATCGTTTGGAACGTATCCTCGTGATCTTCTTTCCTTTCTTGTTCCTTGATTTTCTTTCTTTCTTTCCAATGTTTCTTTTCCTTTGTGGCAAATGATATATAACCTGTTGAACATAATATTCCATCTTTTAGACAGTGGTTAAAAAGGAAGTGTAATATTGTCGAGATATACCAACAGTTAACTTCCCTTTTCCTTGATGGTTTTTCTTGCACATCAAAACCTTCCTTCTAGAGTCTAGTGGTAGATGTCCTTGGCTATGGATTGAGCAATGTCCTTTTTCCTACGCAAGGAGGAGTTCTACAATATGTAATCAATTCATTCATCCAAAACATACCATTCTTCTCTTCATTCTCTTTCCTTGAGAGCTTCAACACTATAAAAATTAGAATCTATACCCTATAACTTGTGTTTCATTTTAGACTGAACCTAGTGGTACCATGATATCATATCATTAGATTTCCTTGAATATGCACTTTCATGAGAAAAATTTTCAACCAAAATTTGTGATGGATCAGCAACAAATGATTTGGAATATTATATGATATTTTTTTTAATCTAGTTATCACAAAAAGACAACGGAAAGTTTTTATTGGAGTATTTTAAGAGTTAAATGATTAAATAAGGTTGAAAATTCATAATGCAAGCTTAAGGTTGACCGGGAGAATTAACAGAAAGGCTTTGAGCTGGATTAGGATTGACACAGATCATGCAATATATGACATTCACTGTTTCACTATCCAGAAAGTCATTAAAGTAGAGAATAGGGTAACACGGACCGTGTCTACACTGACATGTGCTATATTAAGTGCGACATTGATTGTGTCAGTGCTTAGTTCTCGCGATTTTGAGTTTCCATGATTGTAGCCTTAATATAATCTATGTGGGGATTATATTATGGCTAGATCTTGATTAATATAATCAATCAACATTGATCCCTAAGTCGTGATGTTATTCCCATGAATTATGCTCATGGATCAAGCCAGTTGTGAGGAAAGTCTTGATGCTCCAAAACAATATAAATAGGGGATATATTTATTTATCCAAGACGAAACAATCTTCTCTTCCTCCTCATTCCTAGTGAGCTTCAACACAGTCTTAAGGAGTTGAATTGCAGCAACTTCTTGAGAGTTTTTTGAGAGGTCTTGTCTTTTATTCAAAAGAAGTTAGGTTTTACCATTGAATCTTTTCACGACCTTGAAAATAAGTCTTAAGGGGAGACATGTCTTAACCCTAACTCTTATCTACCTAAGTGATCAATCATCTTGCGGTTGGTGACCATGTTACAACCCATCTTCCTCGACAATCTTAAGACTTAGCCACAACGTCTCACTCTTTGAAAGACATGACCAACAACTTTCAAAAGTTTGACAAGTTTGAGGGGATCGATTACTGAAGAAGGCAAAAGAAGATGTATTTCATATTCGCTACTCTCAATGTGGTGTACATGCTCACTTAAAAGACTTTGGTGGAGGGCAGTGACGAGTCACTAGAGAAAACAAGGTGTCGACTCAAAATGAAGAATGATAACTACATTTGTCAAGGTCACATTCATAACGATATGATGAATTCGCTCATTGATGTCTACCAACACATGGAATTTTCCAAGGAGCTTTGGGAGATGGTCGAAGCTAAGTACATGTCGGAGGATGCTACAAGTAAGAACTTCCTTGTCAGTTAATTTAATAATTTTAAAATGGTTGACGGAAGAAAAGTTTTTCCAAGTCATTCTTTTGCATTCAAAAGAAGATATTTTAGACAAATTTAAACTATACACAACTAAAAGTGAGTTACATTGTGAGACATTTATAAAATGATTAAGATCGAATAGAGGTTGTAAATACTATAACCCTAATTATTTTCAAGAGCGCGGTGTGGTGCACGAGACTACAACACCTTATACATCACAACAAACGGTTTGAATGAAAGAAAGAATAGGACCTTAAAAGAAATAGTTAATTTTATGTTATCTTCCCCCAGTTTAAGTGAACGTTTTTGGGGTGAAGCCTCATAAACGGCTTTGGTATGTCTTGAGTAGAGTTACCATTAAGGGCAACTCTAAGAACTCACATGAAGTTTGGAAAAGAAGAAAGCCAACTCTAAAACATCTAAGAGTTGGGGTTGTAGGACCATCGTAAGGGTCCCAAAACTCAAGAAAAGGAAATTGGGTTAAAGAGGAATTGAGTGCATTTTTATAGGTTATGTTCAAGAGTAGGGATGATAATGGGGTGGGGAATCCCCGAACCCGCTGGGGCCCCGCCCCGCCCCGCTCTGGGGAAAAATCTCCATCCCCATTAGGGATAGGAACGAGGATGGGGACGATTTTTCAAACTTTGCTCGGGGACGGGGCGGGGATGGGGACAAAATTTTCCCCATCCACGTCTCCATTTTCCACGTCGAGGAAAATTCCCTGTCCCCATCCCCATCCTTGAATCCCCGTCCCTGAAAGTTTTAAAATTATCAAATAACCTTTATTCTAATTTAATATATATATTAATAGCAAGGATAAAGTAGTAATTTTCTTTATGCTTGTATGTGTTTATGTTTTTTAATTATTTTTTAGTTTACTTTATGCTTGTCATTAAACTTGAAGAGGATGTATGCTACTCTGATTCACACTTGAGGGGGATGTATTATTGTATTTTTTTCTGAATAACACTTGTTGATGTATTATTGTTTGATTTTGATGTATTATTGCTTGAGCAAGTTAAATAAGTTGTATTTTAAACATGTTATAAACTGGGTCCGATTAAAAATCGGGTCTTATTGAAATTTGGTTAGATTTTGGATAGCTTTAAAAATTCCCCGTTGAGAATGGGGCCGTGGGGATGGGGATAGGACAAGAATCATTCCCTGAAGCGGGGATGAGGACGGGGATGGGGACGAGTTTTGGGAGCGGGGATATACTCCCTCGTCCCCAATCAGCCTCATTGCCATCCCTATTCAAGAGTGCAAAGTCTATAGGTTTATGGTTAGTGAATCAAATGACTACATAATGGTGAATACCTTAATAGAGTCAATAAATGAAATCTTCAATGATCTAAATTCCTAAATGCAAGGATGTCACTCATGACATAGTCCAAGGATTGGCACTCAAGTTAATCAACATGAAGTTGATGAAGTAATAAGGAGTAAGGGGGTTAGGAAATCCAAGACTTATAGCTCATATTGTTTTATTAACTTAGTATAGCGAAATAGAAATTCCATTGAGAACGAAATTCCATATGTCTACCATATAAATGATGATCGTAAAACCTTTAGAGAGACCATGGAGTCACAAGATGCTTCTTTTTAGAAGGAAACGGTTCAAGATTAGATAGACTCCATTAAAAAAATAATGCTTGGGTCTTAGTCAATTTGCAACCCGGATGTAAACCTATTACATCAAAGTGGATGTTTAAACGTAAAAAGAAATTAGATGCTACAATAAAAAGGTTTAAAGCCCAACTTATTTAAGGGACTTTACACGAAAATATGGTTTTCAACTACTTTGACACTTATGCACATGTGGATAGAATTGGAACTATAAGAGTATTGAAAGAGCCATAGAAAGGGGTTGATTGATGTGACTGAATGAAATTGGGTCAAGGCTACAAAACTTAACACACAAGTCAGTTAAGGTCTTTGGCATAGCCAAGGATAATTAAGGTATAAACACGAAATGTAATTGCAACTATAAGAGTACTGAAATGAAGATAATACACATGAATTTAGCCGATGGTCACCCTTCCAAACAAGGCTACGTAACCGAATCTAAGTTTCTCTTCACTTAGGATTTTGAACCACTTCACTTTTTGTTTACTTAAGAAGTACAACAAGGCCCTCAAATTCGACTCCCTTGAGTACCTCCAAGGCAAGCTTACAAAATACTCAATAAAGGAGACACGTCCCCCTTGATCTACAATGCAATCAAGGCAATAACCTTATCTACAACTCATTAAACATTAACAGCACATAGCTACCCAAGTGAGTTTCCCAACTCACTTAATGCAAGGCCAATTACATAAGTATATTTTCAGATCAAGGATCTTATAATAAAAAAGACGAATGGATGTGAAATTATATTGTATCTCTTTGGTGGAGTGGAGTGTTTCCCTCATTTTTCATCTCTATCTTCGTCCTCTTTTTATACCCAAAAGTGAGGTAGATGTTGGACTTTGTACGGCTTTGGAAGGAGCCTTCAATTGGCAAGTGTTGATGGAAATTTTCACAAAATCGGTTTCTCATTGATTTCTTTCTGGAACCAAGGAGCGACGTGATACTTGCTGGAATTACAACAATCAACCCTTCCTTAAATAGTTAGATACCTTCCAAGAGAGATATGACAATAATTAGTAAGCATAATATTGGATTTAGATATCATGAAATGATGTAACAAATCTGCTAAAACAATTAGAAAAGTATCACTCTAAAATATCCAAATTATATGCCAATGATATTTGAATTTTAACTTTCGCTTCAAAACCGTTCCGGTCGCAAAGGTCCTTGAGCCTGGATTTGCCGAGGTCCTTGCGCTTGGGTCTGCCAAGGTCCTCGAAGGGTCTGCCAAAACAATTAGTCATAAAACAATGTTTAAAAATAATAAAAAAAATAAGCATTTCACTTTAATTATAGTAATTTAGATTTTTACATTTAAATAATTTTGAAAGTTACAATCACTGAGATATAGTTAATATTCCTCGACTTTGATTTGCATACGAGAAATACCTGAACCCCAAATGGGTTAGTTCATGTCCAAATTAAGTTGATTTGGCTCTTTTTGGGCTAGGTAAAAGATGTGATGGTTTAGTTGGACTAAGTTAATAATTAAATGGGTCTAATGGCCCTCTCTTTCTCTCTCCTCCCTATAATCTCAATCTCATATAATAAATCATAAAAAGAGAAAGGAAAAAGGTAAAACAGCGGTACACGACAAAGGTAGAGGGTCGCTCGCGCTGAACGTCTAACGACTCTTGGAGAAGTGGTGTAAGCTCTCAGCGAAATATGCTTCCGCTAAATCAAAATTAATATATCAAAATAGTGCTAAGTAACTACCCAACAGCCGGGGGCGTTACATTTTATGTATCTCATTAATCACTAAGAATAAATAGCTTGTCTAGAATTGCATTCAGGTTAATTGAATTTATGTGCACAAAGTGAAAGTTCAAGTCGAGATACACATTTAGGATGCATACTGTAGCACCCCTTTTGAGAACAGAAGCAAAGGACGTTCACTCACTGCACAACAAGGTCGTTTATGTCAACTAACTGAAGGACGTTGGTACTGCTTAAGAGTTTTGAAGTGAAAGACAAGTAACGACACCAAATCAGGGAAGCATTCCAATTGAGCAAGAATCTTATTCTCCTATACTATTTTCTAAATCCGACTAAACTGATTTCATGTGCTATCTTTGCAGACAAAATCGATGAAGAAAATTGGAAAGAACTCAAAAAATATATCGCTGCAAAAGGAAGGAAAATCTCGAGCCGTTGCAAAGAGAAATTGGAGCAAAGACAGAATCTTTTCCCAAACGGATACAAGACTCAGCGTAGCAGTTTAAATGGACAAATTCAAGACAAAGGAAAACAATCGATTCCACAGAAGCAATCGACTGTTCAAACAAAGAGTGTGTTCTTGTGTTTGAGTGAAAGTGTTCGTGTGTTTTGTGTGTGAGAGTGCTATCAAACTCTAAACGGATCTAGAGTTGTGTTAGGCTTTCGTGTTCGAATCCTAGACGGAATTAGGATTCAATTTGTGTAAACACCAAACCGTGAATTGGTGGGTGTAATTCTCCATAAATAAGAAGCGTCCATTGTAAGGCGCTTGGTTCTCTATAACCCTAAGGTCCTTCACCTTAGGTAACAACCAACGTTATTCAATTAACTGAAAGAAAGGAGGTTATTCATATTTCTCTCATTGTCCTTTATATTATCATCAGTTATTGAATTGTGTGGAACCTTAATCTGAGCAAATTAAGGGACTAACGTCCTTTACCAAGTGATCCAATTTTGCAGAAATTTTCATAACCCTATTCACTCCCCTAGGGTTCTTTCAATTGGTATCAGAGCTTGGTCCACTGAAAATTCAGAGACTAATCGCTTTGTAGCAAAGATCATGGGAGATCACAACATGGAAGACTTAAGTCAAGGACGTTCATGGAACAGATCACCTTTGCTGACAGGTGACAACTACAGAATTTGGAAGCGCCAAATGGAGATCTTCTTGAGAAATCAAGATGAGGACATTTGGGACGTAGTCAACAAAGGAAATTATCCTACTCCCCAGAAGACTGCTGAAGATGGAACAACATGTGACAAACCAAGATCTGAGTATACACCTGAGGAAAAAGAACGAGCGAAGAAAAATACTCATGCACATTATCTTTTAATTTGCAGTCTTAACTCTAATGAATTTGAAAGGGTGTCTAATTTTGATACATGTCAGCAGATATGGAACTACTTGGTCACAACCTATGAAGGAACAAACCAAGTAAAGAAGACGAAGATCAACATACTAGTCCAAAAGTATGAAGGATTCAAGATGGAAGAAAATGAGTCCATTGAGTCAATGTTCAAAAGATTCAGTGCAATCATCAACCATCTCAAGTCCCTCGGAAAATCCTATTCCAATGAAGAACAAGTAAACAAGGTCCTTCAGTGTCTTCCTAGGCACAAGTGGGGACCAAAAGTAACGGCAATAGAAGAAGCCCAAGATTTGGAGACCTTGAAAATTGAAGAGCTGATTGGCAAACTTCTTGCACATGAGATACGACTGTCTGAAGGCAGTCAGACCAAGGACATTGCCCTCAAGAGCACCAAGGAACCAGATGAAGAATCAGAGGATGATGATGAAGAAACCATGGCCATGATAGCTAAAGGTTTCAGACGACTATACAGAAAAAATCTCAGATTCCGTGGCTATCTAAGAGAATCATCCTCCAAACGACCTTCACCCAAAGGTGAGATTCAAACCAAGGATGATAATGAATACAAATGCTTTGCTTATGGTCAGATCACTTGGTCAGGGAATCTCCTAATGTGAAGAAAGTCAAGGAACAAAGTGACTTTAGAGGAAAAAGATTAAGCAGCGAAGCTATGGTTGCCACATGGAGTGAAAGTGAAGGCAGTGAAAGTGAAAGCGAGTCCGAGGAAATTGCAAATGTCTCATGGCAAAGGACCTTACAGAAACACAAGCAGATGAAACACAGGCAGATGACAATGATGGGGTATTTACAAATCTCTTTCTAAAATGCCCTCAACATAATCTGAAACCAAGTTTGCTTAATCTACTTGATTACATTGCCACCCTCACTGACAAAGTTCACTATCTCACTAGAATTGCTGAGACAAACTCCAAAACCATAGCAACCCAACATGAGATAATCAAAAACCTCACCAGTCACCACTGATAATGTTAGTATGAGAGAGGAGATGATCCAAAACCGAACAGAGCTGAACTCCCTTCTCTATCAAGAAATAAACCTGGTTCACTCTACTCTACACTCTGAGAAGAAAACCTCTACAGATAAACCTAGTTCACCAAAGACCAAACCAGTTTCCTTGCTTTTTTTCGCAAGCCCACTCTTACACCAAAACCAAGTGGGTTCCAAAGAAACCAAACTCAGAGCATGTCTCTCAAGATAAAAAATTACCCTCTCAAAAGATTGGACCAAAGAAAGGTATATTGAATAAACTCAACTTTCAAATGATAAATAAGTACATGGAGTAAAACATTTGGAACTATCTAATTTAGCTACTATTATGATCTAATTTGGTTAATGTGCAGCTTAAAATGGTTGAAATGACTACTTATATTACTAAGTCGAACCTACCTTATAGGAAGCCCATTCGTTGAGAACTCGGAAGAGACAACTCTCCAGTTAAGCATGGTTAGCTAAGAGTAATCTTAGGATGAATGACATCCTAGAAAATTTTCTTATACAATGTGTCTGCAAGAACGAAGCATGTTGGAGGAATTTGTGGTGATTTGTAGTGTCAGTCGTCGATCCTTGAAGTAATTATCGACAACGTTCGCCGCCCATGAGGAGTCGGGGCAATATAAATGTTATCAGAGCCAGCTCGTGATCGTGAGATACGACACTAGATGAGAGATACATGGGCAGTCACCTAGTGCTTGGTAATAATTGTACATGCAACAATTCTCGTACTACTAATCCTGGTAAAACTCTACCTTTGTCTTGTCATCTGACATAACAAATAATCTATTAAATAGCACACAGACTGAACAATACTCACATTTTATACCAGATCCTTCAATATGGTCTAATCTATGTAAAGGAACAAATTGGTTAACCCGTTGTTAATGTGAGTTAAGAGAAGCTCAATCCTCTTGCCCAAAAATTATGGTTTTCGTTTCTACTATAAATACATCATTATTCATGATAGGGGAAGTCATTCCACAAATTGAATGACAATCCCAAAATCACTTTTCAATCATTTTACATGTCATGAGCTTTACGTGAATCCAACTCATCATTTTTCATATAAGTCTAATAACTTCAACTTGATCATATTCTTTTGTAAGGTAAATAAAATTTTACCTTATTATACTTTATCTTGTCTTATTTTATTATCCAAAAGAACATGATTATACTTTTAAATAATTTATATTTAAAATTCTTTTTTCAACTCACTAAATTTTTTAAAAATTAAAAAAATTGATATGACATTTACTTATTTCTACCATTTTGCTAACCTTTTTGTTAGTTAATTTCACCTTACTTACACTTTCCCTACGTTAGAAAAGAACTGATCGATAGATCCCTTGATTTTTCCAAAAGCATATAGAGTTTTGCTTTAATAAATAAGATGATGCAAGTGTTTGAGTCATGTATAAAACCCAAACTCCAAAAAAACGAACTGAGGTAATAAGAGACAATTGGAGACCTAAATAAGAGGATGATTTTGTGGTAATAATTTATCCCCACGTGAAAATAAGGTAAGATGCGAATTTCATGCACTAAAAAACTAAAATTTCAGTTCACATACAATTATGTTATGTATCTTCAAAAAGTAATACACCTTCAAATTTCAGTATAATTGTAACCATTAGTTTTGTTTCCTCAAATTTGCATGTGCATTTCAGCATTTGTGACTATAAAGATTCTACACATTACACAACACCTTATCTGGCGTTGCCACTAATTCGTATTGTTTCCTTTAAAAATGAAAATCGAGACAGGCAAAAAAGGACAAAAAGAAAAACAAAAGGCAAATCAACCTTGCACTCCTATTTTCAAAGAGCATTAGTAGCCATAGAGTGGGATTATTGTGGACAAAATAATGAGCGAAAGTATCTCACAGTAAAGTGTAGAAATGAGTAAATTATTATTTACCCTACCTAATATTTGTGGTAATAATTTTTATATATTTGACATTTGTGAAATAATTTTCACCTTACCTGACATTAAGTGAAAGTGATTTTTAATGGCAAAATCCGGTTACTTCTCATCGGAAATGAAAATATAATAATACCCCTATATGACTATATGAATGTACCATGTTGCCCATAATATTGAGAAGGAAATGACTTAAATGACCATTTCATTGTTTTGTATGGAAAAAGGTGTGTCGAAACTCCAAATAGAAAACACCAATAGTCGATTCATCTCACACTCATCTTCTTCAACACTCCCCTGTTAATGTCATATGAATTAATATTATGGGTAAAATCGTCAATTCATATTTAATTGAAAGTCATATGAATTAATATCAAGGGTAAAAAAGTCAATTCATATTTATTTTTTTAATGTTACACCGGAAAATCCAACAAAAATATCTTAGGAGGTTTAAATTTATGAACACTTAATGTAAGGTAAGGTGAAAACTATTTCACAAATATCGGGTGTGCAATAATTATTACCACAAATGTCAGGTAGGGTAGATGTAATTTACTCGTGTAAAAATAATGTGAGTAATTGTGGGGCAAAAAATTGTTGGGAGGTGCCACACATTTCTAACAACTCACTAAAAGGGGACCACTTTTTTTAATGCACTCGAAGGGGACCACATCTTCAAAGAACTGGTTGCTGGGTGATTTTCCGACAATTTTGATTGAATTCCGGAGATTTATATAATGAAAAGACAGAAATACCCCTATGTTTTATCAAACAATTGTTGGGAGGTGTCATTCATTTCTAAAAATTGACTGGACGGGCACCACTTTTTCACACCTCTTCTCTGAACTCTCTCCTCCCCCAAATATCAATACAACTCAACCTATCAAAACCATAAACAAACCCATCTTCTTCTCCTTCTTCTTCATTCGTCCACCGCCCGTCCACCAGACAACTACTAGTCCAACCGCCAACACCACCACCATCACTCAATTCGGCACTCAGCTACCACCGAGAACCACCACGACTATTTTAAACCAAACCACAATCTAAGTTTGACACAACCAAACACAAATCCCTCTCTTCATTCTATAAGCATGTTAATTTCTCAATCTATTTTTTTTAATTTTTGGGTCTTAACTAAACCCATCAAGACCTAATATCAAGCAAGCAAGGACAGAGAAGGAGGAAGTGCGTCAGGTGTGGCATTTGGTTGTCATGAATTTGGGCGTCGGTCAACATAGGTCACTAGCAGCGGCCTCGGCGGTAGCTGCGGGTCTAGTCGCGCGAAATAGAGGAGAAACGGGGATGGTTCAAGATTGAGTTCGGGAGGTTATATGTGTTTCTGGGGGGTTGGAGTTGATTTTTCTGACGATATTTGGGATGCAAAAAATGGAGTCTGATTGGTGGATATGGTGTGGGTGTTGAATTCAGTTTGAAACAGATTGGTTGTGTCAAACTTAGATTGGGATTTGATTTTTCGTTGTTCTTGGTGGTGGCTGAGCGCTGAAGTGGTGGTGCTGGTTGCACTGTTGGTGATCGGGTGGTGACGAACGAAGAAGAGTTTTTTTTTATGGTTTTGATGGGTTGAGTTGTATTAATATTTGGAGGAGGAGAGAGAAAGTGTAGAGAAGAGATGTGACAAAGTTGTCCCCGTCCAGTTAGTTTTTAGAAATGTATAGTACCTCTCAGCAATTATTTGATAAAACATAGGGATATTTTTATCTTTTCATATATACATCACCAGAATTTAGTCAAAATGGTCGGAAAATCACCCAACAACCAGTCTTTGAAGATGTGGTCCCTTTGAGTGCAATTAAAAAAAGTGATCTCCTTCTAGTCAGTTGTTAGAAATGTTTGACATCTCCCAACAACTTTTTGAATTGTGGGGTATGATTATTTTTCCTTCCTTTCTCTCCCCTCTTTCTCTATTCCCTCTCTCCTTCTCTACCTATATCTCTCTAAAATAATAAAAAGAAAATGAGAGGCTATCACAGCCCGTTCTCCACGACCAACGTGAAAATATGGGTGTGACTCTCTCCCTTTACAATTCCCTTGCTGCAGAAACAATTCCCTCCCATACCATATAAGCAAGTGTCTCCCATATTAGTGAGATTGCTCTTAGTGTTACAATGCCGTCCATCGATGGATCCCAAAATTTGGACTTTTAACTTCCATTATAATTGAAAGTCATAAGCAACTAGTTGGAGTATAATTGGATTTTGGTTGTACTCATTTTTATGAAATTTGAAACTATAAACCTAAAAGAATCACAAGCTCAAGGGCGGAGTCAGAAAATATTTATTGGGGGTGCCGGTTTATTAAGACACTAGTAGAATTGGTGCCCAAAAACGTCTGTGATTTGGCGTCTGATATAAATTCAGACGCTAAATCTAGTAAATAAAATTTAAAAAAAATTAATCTAAAAATGGCGTCTCTTTGCTGTAAAGAGACGCCGAACCTTTGTAAAAATCAAATCCCCCCTTTTCCATTTGAGTGACGTTAAATTTCATTTTTTTTAATAATTTGGCAATTTCGGCGTCTCTTTTGGCCGGGAACAGATGCCGTTACATTTCGGCGTCTGTTCCCGGCCAAAAGAGACGCCGAAATTGCCAAATTATTAAAAAAAAACAGCGCCTGCAACAATATCAGAGCTCGACTGCCGAAACTTCATTTTGGGCCAATTAGTCCGTCTGTTTTAGGCCCAACAGACGCCGATTTTGTTTAAAACGGTAAAAAAATCTCTGTGTATTCATTTGTTTGATGCGCCATCGACGAGAAGAAGGAGAAAGCAAGAAGAAGGAGAAGACGAAGAAGGAGAAACACCGGCGTTCAATCAAAAAAACAGGTAATTTTTGTTTCAGATCTGTTATAATTTGTTTATTGTTGTGAAAAGTTTGAAAAATTGTATGAATTTGATTAAAATATGATGAAAACGAAAAATTTGAATATTTGTAGTGTTGTTTATTTTTTGTTGAGTATAATTTTAGATCTAATTTGGTTGATCGAGTGCGTATAAGTTGAGAAATTGAGCAGTTTTAGTTAATTTGTATGAATTGTAATATATTTTGGATGTTGTATTCGAATTTTATTTGTGAAATTAGGGCTCGAAATGTATTGTTTGCATGTTTTAGTTTGAGTTTAATTAATTGTGTGTATGTTTATGTTTAAGTTTAAGTTTTAGTTTTAGTTTATAATGTTGTGAAGTATATAAGTAAATATGTTTAGGTTGAGTATAATGTTGAATTTTATATGTTTTGAAGTAAATTTAAATATGCATTATTATATTTATTGTTCCAAAAGAATATATATATTAATGCATGTAAAATTTGTTTAACTTTGAGCATTATGATAAACGTTAGTATGTAATATATATGAATTTTGAATGTTTTGTATGTTCTAAATTTGTGGGAAATTATAATGTGTTTTGGTTGATAAAAAATATGTTATATTTTAGGATGGTTTTTAGGAAATTTAAAAACTATTTAATTAGTTAGCAATATACAATTAGCTAGGAATACATATTTAGTTTGTATATAAACTATTATTCAATTTTGGTTGAATTTATAATTTAATTTGTTTAGTTAATAAGTTAATAATATTAAAAAAATTATTATATATAAACTATTATTACGTACGTAGTAAATTTAATTATAAACTATTTATAATTGTTTTGTTTAGTTAATAAGTTTATAAGAATTAGTTGTCATAAAAGGAGGTTGAGTTTGGATGATTTTGGTTGTTATTAGTAAGTGAGTTAGCCTTTAAAGCTGGTTGCGCGCGGAAATTTGCTGCTAATCAACCTAAGTGCTAACGTAATTACTCATAACTCCAAACGAAGACATAAATTATGTAAATAGTTATGTCACGTACATCCATATTTACTTACGTAAGTACTCAACAACCAATAGCTACATACTTAGTGAATAGGTTATTTATGATGGTAATTTAGAGTAGTAAGTAGGGAAATTTATATTTATAGCATCTTAATGGGGATATATATATATATGTCATAAAAAGAGGTTGAGTTTGGATCCTGTTAGTGTCCAACGAGTGTGTGTTTCGTGATCTGATAATCAATGGCTGAAAGGGACTTGCATGAGGCGTGTTGACTCTCCTTTATTCGTCTGGTTCCCAAAAAGCAGCACAATTTTCCTAAGTGAACTTGCACGATGGCTATACAGTGCTCTGGGAGTAAGAAACATCTCAGATTCGATATAATGGAGTGTTTCTATTGCGCAGATTGAGGGGTAGCAAGACAAGGTGGGTTTGAAAGATAAGCTCATAGTAAAAGGTCTAATATATAGAAATCCAACACCATTTCTATTAGACCCTTTACTATGAGCTTCTCTTTCAAACCCACCTTGTCTTGCTACCCCTCAATCTGCGCAATAGAAACACTCCATTGTATCGAATCTGAGATGTTTCTTACTCCCAGAGCACTGTATAGCCCTCGTGCAAGTTTATTTAGGGAAATTGCGCTGCTTTTTGGGAACCAGACGAATAAAGGAGAGTCGGTACGACTCATGAAAGTCTTTTTCAGCCATAGATTAACAGTTAACAAACATACTCTCCTTGGATAATAACATGATCCTCTTGCCTGGTGACATAGCTTACTTGTTGTTGTCATAAAAGGAAGTTGAGTTTGGACGATTTAGGTTATAACGTATATGATTATATTTGTGAATTTAGATACAAACAGAATAATTTATTTTAGTTTATTTTTTAAGTACTGAGACGGATAGATGTTTATTATTAATTAAATTCATGGTGGGCTTGAATAATAGATTCACGTACATTATAGACGGGCCCCAACATCGCCGTTGGATGTACGAGAAGTTTGAACCGGGTAGGAGGGTTATCAGGGTTGAATGGGCTGCTGGGGTAGCTATGTTTGATCAATTTGTAAAGAGTAATTCGTATGAGTATCCGAGGACTGGAAAGTATCGGTGCCCATGTGTGAAGTGCAAGAATAAGAGCGGACTTAGTCCTGAAGAAGTTAAAGAACATTTGTATAGACGAGGGTTTATGGAACAATATTGGTGTTGGACGAGCCATGGTGAAGAATGGGGTAACTTTGATGATGAGGATGACAGTGGTGACGATGCGGAAGGTGATTGGGAACCGTCTGCAAGTAGTCCTCAGACAAATGAGGAACCGAATCATCCACCGTTCATCGACAGAACGGAAGAGATGATGAATGATTTCATCATGGCGAATGAGGCGCCTAATGCAGGAGCTCAACAATTTTATGATATGCTTCAATCTGCTCAACAACCTCTGTGGGAAGGGTGTGCGACCCATACTGAGTTGTCAACTGCCGTGAGGTTGATAAGTCAGAAGTCGAAGCACAATTTGTCGGAGCAGGCAATGAACGATATCATGGAACTGATGAGCGAGAGTTGTCCCCAGCCGAACCTATTGCCTAGAAACTACGATGAGTTGAAAAAGAAGGTTAAGAAGTTGGGGATGGGCTATGAAACAATTGATTGTTGCCCTAGTGGATGCATGATATACTATAAGGACGATGCACATCTCACTGAATGTAAATTTTGTGACCATCCTAGGTATAAGCCACAAAAATCGTTAACCACGACAAAGAAAGGCGTCCCGTACAAGAAAATGTTTTACTTTCCCTTGACTCCTAGATTGCAGCGTCTGTATGCCTCGAAGAATACGGCCGGGCATATGAGATGGCACGCGGAGAACAAGCGCGAGGAAGGTATACTTTGTCATCCGTCGGACGGCGCCTCTTGGAAAATGTTCGACATCGTGCATCCAGACTTCGCGGGGGAAACGCAAAATGTAAGACTGGGTCTGTGTGCGGATGGGTTTAGCCCGTTCAACATGACAGGGAGGTCTTATTCAATATGGCCAGTTGTAGTTACTCCTTACAACTTGCCACCTGAATTGTGCATGACAACACCGTACATGTTTCTCACGTGTATTATTCCAAGTCCGAAGAACCCCGGAAATAAAATTGATGTCTTCCTCCAACCCTTGGTGGACGAGTTGCAACGCTTATGGGTTGGTGTTGAAACATACGACATCTCCAAAAGACAGAATTTTAACATGAGGGCATCTTTGATGTGGACGGTGAATGATTTTCCGGCCCTTGGCATGCTTTCTAGGTGGAGCACGCATGGTGTTATGTCGTGTCCTGGTTGCATGGATGGTTTGAAAGCAATTCATCTGAAGCATGGGAGAAAAGCCTCGTGGTTTGATTGTCACCGACAGTTTCTTGCAAAGGGGCATGCTTTGAGAAGAAATCGAAAGGCATTTCGAAAGGGGCACACTTGCCCAGATAGAACTGCCCCACCGTGTAGGAAAAACGGTTATGAAATCTACGAGGAGGTGAAGCACTTCCCCAAGGTGACTACCCATGGCGACTTTGTTGTCCCGAGATTCAGAGAGAATGCTCATAATTGGAAAAAACAAAGTATCTTTTGGGAGTTGCCTTATTGGAAGGATCACATGGTTCCACACAACTTAGATTTGATGCACATTGAGAAGAACTTTGTGGACAACATCGTAAACACGGTGATGGGGGTGGACGGCAAAACGAAGGATGATGGAAATGCAAGGAGGGACGTGGCGGACATATGTGATAGGTCGGAACTCCATCTATTGCCCGGTCCTAACGATAAACCCCTACAACCCAGAGCCAAATATGTTCTTCCTGAGGATAAGCGAACAGACGTTTGTAACTGGGCACAGCAGCTGCGTTTGCCGGACGCTTATGCTTCGAACTTCGCGAACTGTGTTGATGCATTAGGTAAAAGGTTTCAAAACTTTAAAAGCCATGACTGTCATGTGTTCATGCAGACATTGTTACCTGTTGCGTTCCGGGCACTTCCCGATGATGTGTTGGAGCCACTCGTTCAGTTAAGCCAATGGTTCAAGAGCCTGTGCTCCACAACATTGAAGCACAGTGACTTAGTCCAGCTAGAAAAAGAAATTCCCATAATAATATGCAAGCTAGAGACTATATTTCCACCCGGCTTCTTCAACGTAATGGAACACTTGCCGATTCACCTGGTCCAAGAGGCATTCTTTGGTGGTCCTGTTCAATATCGTTGGATGTATCCCTTTGAGAGGTATTTCGAGTGGTTGAAGAAGAAAATAAAGAACAAGGCACACCCTGAAGGATCTATGGCCCAAGCGTACCTCATGTTTGAGATTTCCCAATTCGCATCTACATACTTTGGGACGGATAATGTATCGTCTTCTACATCAACAAGTATGCGTAACGAGGACGATGGGGATGAGCCTATGTTATTGTCGGTTTTTAAGGACAGTGGGAGCCCTGTGGGAGGTGTAAACACGAGGTGGCTCAGCGATCAAGAGTATAAAGCAGCACACCTTCATGTTCTACTGAACTGCAAAAAAGTCAACCACTACTTAGAGTAAGCAATAATGCTCACTAACGACTTCATTAAATTGGTATTTATTATAAGTGTAATTAATGAGCTTGCTTCCCTCGCAACTTGTTTAAGAATTACAAGTTGACTTCATTTCCGAACACCACGGACACTCAATTGGATCAGATGATTGAAGCAGAGTTCGCTCAATGGTTTTATCAGCTATCTGTGAGTAAAACAATCATTTACATAATTTCAATTTTGACCATATGTAACCAAAACTTAAACCATTCAACTTCTTATACGGTTCTCCAAATGTAGGAAAATTGGGAAGCGTTTAGGTTTTACGAAGATGAGCGTCATGAACACCTTTATCAGTTAGCTCGAATGTCTTCCCCTAAAGTGACCACCTGGAGTGCTTACCGAATCAACGGGTTCTTATTTCACACACAAGCAAGGAGTAACTCAGTGGCTTCGTATAGTGCGGGGGTGTGTGTCAAAGGCACGGGTGGCGGTGGATTTGTCGATGACATCTATGGTGTTCTCCAAGAAGTCATTGCACTGGAATATGTTGGGCCTGTCAACAAGAAAAGCATACTGTTTAGATGTGATTGGTTTCACAATACCCCGGTACGAGGTGTACGTTCACCAAGGTTATGCCCGTTTGTTGAATTACACAAGGACAGACGGTACTGGAAGTACGACCCATTCATCATGGCAGGGTGCGCAACCCAAGTGTTGTTCATGAATTACCCGACAAGCATACAAGATAAAGCTAACTGGTGGGTTGTGGTTCCAAACAAACCATCTTATGCACAGTACAAGCAGTCCACCCTTCCATTGGCCATCCAAGATGACCAACCAAGAGCTGTTGTCCCGATCAACCCCAATGACGGTACCATATCACAAGTACTCGCTATTGAAGGGGTGTTCGATGAGGTTGCGGACATGGACAACGCACAATTAATAGTGGGTGGTAATACGTCTGATGTAGCCAATGAGGATGATGGAGACATCGAGGATGACGAAGATGATGATGGTGACGATGATGAGGTTGATGAGGACGATGAAGACAACGAAGACTATTAAATAACAATATAGTAATCGAATTTTTATTGTGTTACAATTGTCTTCAACGAACACATATTATGTATTCTATTTTCTAAGTGAAACGAATTGATTGTGTGCTTAAGTGAAACTAATTCAATGTTTTTCATATTCTACCTCAATGTGTTGTCGATCTCTTTTAATGCATTGTATTGTTTGGGAGTGGTTACTAGTTCATATTACCTGCTATTTTATTTCGTGCAAGCTGATACTAATTCAATGTTTATTCTACTTTTATTTTGCAGTTGCATTATATCAGGAAGAGACGGATCACGCAGACCTCGGACCCGTGGTGGGTCTAGACCGAATGCGAGGGGTGGTTCTTCATCGGCCCCACAGACTCCATACATTCCCCAGTTTGATCCTGGCCATGAAGCTGCTTCTCAACCTGAGGGGAGCAACTACGACTTCTTTTCACAGCTAGACCCATCCACTCTAGAGCTCATGCCGTTCTTTGCGGGTAGTACTGTGCCTGCGGGGAACGAGACGATGGGCGGGTTTTATGCTCAGGGGCTTCAGGGGGGCCCAAACTGATGATGGGGGTGACCAAACTGATGTTGGGGGTACCCAAACTGAAGGGGATGGAACCCAGGCCGAACAGGGTAGGCCGCAGACTGAAGGGGAGGGCGACACTACCCAAACGTCGGGGAACGATATCACCGAACGATATCGAATTCAACTGGACGTTCGGGCGGACGCTCAAAAAACGCCGGATGGGAGGTTCATCATTAGACCTTGTAATGGCGCGTGAGTATCAATCTGAACTTTGATTATGCATCTATAACTTAATTTGTGTTTAAATATATATAATTTTGTGTGCTCTCAATCTAATCGATGTTTCATTTCAAATTGATTTAGGTGTGGCGCCATATGGGGCACACGCAACCAGGGCCATCATGGACATAGTAAAGCAGAATTTCCGAGGCTTCTAGCCGGTATGGAGCAAAGTGCCCCAGAGGACGCGGGACTTGATATACGACGAGTTCAGGGTAAAACTCTCACATTTTTCCCTCTTTAAATTTTTGCGTACGTACGTTGTCTTTCATATTGGTATATGTTTGTGTATGTATAATGCGTACGTGTATGTTTGTGTATGGTTATCCGGCGTGTGTACGTTGTCTTTAATTTATTTGCATGTTTAATTCTTCATGTATGGTTTGAATGCAGAAAAATTTTTGGTGAAAGGACCAACACGAGACCTATATACGTGATTGGTTCCTTAAGAGGGTCCAAAAACAGTACGCCAACGCTATCGGCAAATCCAAAAAAAGATGGTTGGCGGGGAGAGGCAAACCCAAATGGATTGTCGACGACGAGATTTGGGAGAAATTCATTGCCCATTGGCAAGACCCCAAATTCGTTGAGAAGAGCAAGAATATGAGCAAGGCGAGGAAAATGAACCAAGATAAGGGTCCACCATCGCACACAAGGGGCCCAGTTTCCTTCGGTATCGTCAGAGAGAAGTTGGTAAGTTAATTATGAATTTAATTATGACTTTAATTAAGGTTCAATTTAACATTTAATTTATATTCGTACTTACGTACAGAAAGAAAAAAAACGATGGAAAAGACCTTGACATATGGGAACAATTCGAAGCGACCCACATGAAGCAGGGCACCAATCAGTGGGTGCACGACAGGTTCCGGCAGCTTGGGGTAAGTACCTTCATTATCCAATATTTAAGTTATTATAATCATACGTACACGTATGAACATTAACTTTAATTCGCTTATTCCAACTACTCTTTCTTTGTATCGAATAGGAGACGATACATATTGATTATGAATCATACAGAAGAGAGATGGAGGCAAAGAAACGGGAGGACGGTCAACCAGAAACTCCCATTATGTCTGGAGACGAGTTTTGGTTGGACAAACAACTGCAAAGTCGAGGACACGTCGTGGGCATGGGGGTTGTGGGGGAAGCTATGAAGACGCGGTTCCCCCACATCTCGTCGAGGAGACGTCCACGACGTCGTAATAACACCGATAGCGTCGACGTCCGAGCCTCTATTACGGAGATGAACAAAGAGCTTCCGCGTCAACTTGAGGAAGAGAGGCAACAGCGCGAACAAGATAAGCGCATGCTGCAGGCACAATTCCACAGACAATTAGAGGAACAACAGCGTCGATCTGACGCAGCCTTGGATGAGAAGGTGAGGCAACAAGTAATGCAACAAATGTTGCAAATGCAAAGAATGTTGCAGCAGCAAGCAAGTCAGAGCTGGCAAGCCCCTTTCCTCGCTGGATCTTCCTCTGGAAGTCAAGTGCCATACACTGGACAACCTCCTCCACCGCCGCCCCGCCGCCGCAGTACTTCTCATCGGACCCCCGTCTCTCAAACACCACAACCTCAACCCACCGTTCCTCCCGAGGACTCGTTATATGCTTACCCAGGTAAGCATATTTTTTTCCATAAACACAAAATTAAATTACTAATTACACGTTCCAATAATTATTTAATTCATTTTGATTGTATTTCATACCTTTAATTTCCAAATTGTTGTTGTATCCCAGGAGGCCAATACCTATTCCATAGCCTCGAAGAATTGACACAACGCCAGAATCAGGGTGATGATGACAACGATGAGGAGGAGAGCAAAAGTGATGATGACGATGCCGCCGTGTAACGACATTAATCGATCATTTTAATTGTGTTTATATTTTACATTGTATGAACATTTAAACTCTTTCTTAATTACATTCATACTTATTAGCTAATACATTATTTAATCCAAACATCGAAATATTTTTCATTATGTTTGCGCACATACGTACAAATTAATTAACTTAATTAACATATATATATATATATATGATAACACGTACGTACACATGAGAATAATTATAATTAACAACATAATCGACAATGAAACATATATATATATATATATATTAAATTATCTACCTAGAAAAAATTACAATATAATTTCAATATAATTAACAATAATAATAATAATTAATAATTAACTATACCTAAAAAATATATACATATATACATCATAATTAGTTATAACTAAAATTAAGAATATATAATAGTAATAGTATCAATAATAATATAGTATAAATAATAATAATAATAATAATAATAATAGAGCGCCAGCCACCATGCATCGAAAATTTTCAAAAAATTTAGCCAAATTAGGCGTCTGTTTTCCCGCCAAACAGACGCCCAATTTATTGAAATTGGAAATGGCGTCTGTTTGGCGGGAAAACAGACGCCATTTTGCCAAGCCCTCAAACTTCCCTCCGAATTTTTCCCTCCCATCTCCATTTCATTTCTCTCATCTTCTCTCATCAATTCTCTCATTTCCCCTAACCTTCAAAACACCTCAAATACATCCAAGATTGATGAATTGAAAATTTTACAATTGAAGATTGAAAATTGGAGAGTGAAGATTGAAGATATAAGATTGAAGATTGAAAAATCAAGATTGAAAAATCAAGATTGAAAAATATTGAAGTCATATATTAATTGTAATTTAGGTTTTTATTTTGTTTGTATCATTTAAGTTAGTAAAAATCATCATTAATAAAGTTGTATTATATTTTTTTTATTTGTTAAAATATATATTCATTATCATTTTATTGTTGTTATTTCTATAAAATGTATATATATATATATATATATATATATATATATATGAAATTGTACATACATGAATTGCAAATGTATATCATTTATTATTATATAAAATGTATTTATTTTCATTATTATTTTCATTATTAATGTCTCCACAATTCTTATTAAACAATTTAATTACAAGTACAAAAATTTAATTTTTACGCTTTATTTTATAATTAGAACACTCAAAATATACTTTTTATTCTAATTATTTTCATTATTGAATTCACGTTTTTTTTTGTTTCTGTAACCAAAAATCGGCGTCTATTTTGGATGAAACAGACGCCGTTTCTGCATAAAAAACAGGGTCTCTTTTATGTCAGACAGACGCCGATTTTGGTCTGACACAGCCATCAGAGTCTGCAATAATTTTGGCGTCTGATTCAAACAGACGCCAATTACAGACGCTTTTTTAAAAATGGCGTACTAGGTTTTGGCGTCCGTTTTAATCAGACGTCAAACCCATTTTGGCTTCTGTTTACACCCATATCAGACGCCAATTCCAGACGTTTTTGGGCACCAATTCTACTAGTGATATTCTTTCAACGGGTTATCATAAGTTTAGTTATCAAATTATATATTCATTTTTACATGTTTATTAAGCTTTTATCCAAGCTTTTTTTTTTATTTATCATATCCCATTATTGTCCCGCTAGCGCAAGGTTTGAGTGGTGTATGTATAGACAATTTTCCTCTTTATATATGATAGTACTAGTACATAAAGAGTATATAAAGAAGTTGATTATGCATGTAAAAAAAATCTTTTCGAAGGACTCATAATGAAATATTAAGATGAAAAATGGGGAAATATAAGTCTATGGAAAATATTTATTGAATTACTTAATTAAAACTATAGTATTTAATATAGTACAAAGTGAGAAACAAGAATGCATACATGTAAAAAGAGACCAGATACAAGGAATCTAATATTATAAGTGTTAAAATTAACTCATAATATAGTTGAAAAGACTACTCAAAAAATAAAACAAAGGCCATAAAATAGTTGATATAAAGTATGAAGTAAACTACAAAATAAACTAAAAGAAATAAAATAACAAGTTAGATGAATGAATAAACAACCTAAAAAAGCTTTGAAATAAAATTGCCCTTAATAAGATTTGAACCCATTACCAAAGATTAAACATTCTCAAAAAACTACCATCCAACTAGTAAAGTAATCATGCTTTCTTTTACAAATACTAATATACATAAATTTCATGGAGCATGGGGGTGCCGTGGCCCCCACCATCCCCCTCTAGTTCTGCCACTGCACATGCTCCAACAAATATGAAGATTAGAGTTTTCACTTTTAGTATATCTTATCCACGAACTCATAATTACATATATTTTTTGAACCAATCTTATTTTTATACTATAATGATATTTATTCGGACTTAATTAATTAGATTGGGAGTGTGCACCTCCAATTCCGCTTCGATTAATTATATTCGGAGTCCAATTTTCTTCTCAGATTTGGATCAAATTTTTTCTCAGATTCGAATCAAACTTTTTAACATGAAATGGAGTTAGATTTCATATTTAAATTTGACAATCATCCTTACTTGTAAAGCTGATTTTCCCAAAACATGAGATTGGCTACGCAGAATATGAGAGTATGAGACTAGTCATTTCCAAGGAAACATACTTTATTTTATTTTAAGGAATATGGAGCTTTGGATGCATGAAAGTATATTATGCACCATACAAATATATATATATATATATATATATATATGGGAACTGATTATATAAACATGGATTTTTGGCAAACATGTGAGTATGATTGGATATTTAGCGGACATCAAATGGTATCTTGTTGGACATCAAGTATGAAAAGTGGATATCAAGTATTGTTTATGTGGGACATCAAGTATATAAATTGAAGGGAAATAAAGATTTTGCTTGGCGGGGATCAAATGTAGGTATCCAACCTTCATGCTTAATGTCCACGAAAACAATATGTAATGTTCATCTTTCATAATTGATATTCACGAAAATAATATTTGATGTCCGCTAGAAACCCAACCATGCTCATATCTTCACAAAAAATTCATGTTCATATGATCAGTTCCCATATATATATATATATATAAAAGATCAACATGGTAATTTGAATGTAAAAATCCAAAGGTGATTCACAAAAAAAATACTCATAATAGTTTATACAAAATGACCTTTTAGAATAAAAAGTTATCCCAAAAAATTCCTCTACCAAACACTTATAAATAACTTTTTAACTTATCAAAAAGCTAATAACCCCAAAAATTATTTTATTCCAGAAGCTATCAAAAAAAATCATTTCCCAAATAATCCATAGCCTTGGGTATAAAAACAGTAAGTGGTTGATTGTTTATAGTAGTACTGCATAGTGTAGACGTTTTCCATTTTGGTGTTGCCTAACATAGAGATACCCTTCTGTGTACGTATAGCAAATAAAAATACAGTACATCAAAAAGGCTGTCAGATTGTCAGCTGCATTTCAGCATGTGAAACAAAACAGCTGCAAACACATTTTGAGAGACACAGAAACTGGATGGAGTTGATTATGACAGGGAATTCAAGAAAAATCTAGAAAAAGATACACGGGGAATGCTATTAAAATCTAGTGGAACATAAGGGTTGCTTGGCTGTAGTTTTTTTGGAGTAATTTTTATTTTTTTTAGATATTGTTAGCTTTTTAATCATGATAAAAAAGTTATATGAGGTATTTAGTAACAAACTTTTTATATTAGTTTTTTAGATTTAATAGGTTAGTTTTCAGAAAATTATTTGAGGAAGCTTCATGAGTTAACTTTTCATAAAAAAATACTTTATCAAACACTTTTCCTGCAATCAGCTAATCTAAACAGTTAAAATCAAACAGCTAATTCAAACAGTTATCAGCTAACGGCTAACAGCTGGTTGCCAAATAGAGTCATAGAGGCCTATTGGAGAAGGCAAGTCTTTTAAATTCAATCAATAACTAGTCATTCGCTTCCCCTTTCATATTAATTATCATTTAGTTGACTGTTATAATTTTCAATATTTATTTTGACTAATAATTTTTTATATAATACGTAGTACTTTAGTAATGATTACAATATCATATTTGTATGATAATATTTTTTATTATAAACTAATGGTAATAAATTTATATAACAAATTATTGTATAAATGAAAAATTTAAGGTCAATTTTTTTAAATATGACATTACAATTTTCGATTTAATATCGAACTAATAAGGAAGTAGTTTCTTTGAATTATAAATAATTAACTTTAAAAATGTTGTAACAACCACATAGGTTACGAGGTGGTAATCACCATCCGGCCTCTTGTAGCAGAAGAACATGGATGGATGGGTTGCATTCTCGATCTGACCTCAAAAAATATGTCTAACTTTTTTAGCAATTTTAATGCGAGCTGTTTATTGCTTTGTTGTCAAAAATTATCATCAATAAGTATTGATCACTGTAAAGTGTAAACTGATATTTAAGAGAATTGATAAATGTTGATCGATACTAACTGAAATTAAAAATACATATCTTAAAAATATGACTTATTGATTGATATCAATAAATGTTAGATTGATGCTAGTAAATATTAGTCATATATGACTTATGGCGGACAAGTCATGTTTCAAGTATTCTTTTACATGATTTATTGAAAACTTACTCCTTTTTTTTGGCAAAAGAAGTAAAGTATTATGGGAAATAAACTAACTAGGTCAACTTTATCTCTTGATCCTAATGGCAAGGTTATGGGTTGGAGTAACAAAAGATAGTATAACACGAGCTCCACCTGTATATACACTAAATTAGCAAAAGTTTGATCTTTTGGTCCATAACCCTGTAGAATATCATATTCTGATCTCTGGGTTATCCTCTGAAACCCCTTTAATGTTCCACTTTGAATTATTAATATCTTATGCATTCCAAGTTTTCAGTTCTCAACACAAACCATACCCAAGTTCCCAAAACTAATAACAAGAAACCATACCCAGGTTCCACTTTGAATTATTAGTATCTTATTATTAATGTTCCACTTTAAATTATTATATCTTATGCATTCCAAGTTCTCAGTTCTCAACACAAAACATACCCAGATTCCCAAAACTAATAACAAGAAACCACTTGCGAAAGACCATCAGATTTTCCACAATTTAGAAATCAACATCCATCAATTAATAATCAAAAAAGACGGTCTAAATTTTCAATTCACCTAAAGTCCCCTTAGAGATGCATGATTTATAAAAGAGAGTAAACTCACCAAAACATGTAAAGAGCATCCCGGTGGGGATTTAGGGCATAGACATTACATGAATATCTTCATTGCACTTGAATTTATTCCACTTTCATGAACACACTCGAGCTCACTAAAACGAGTCGATCTAGATCGTGCCTATATAAATAGAATAATTTCTATAATTAATCACTTGCTCTCGAAGTTAGCATGAACTACCTGTTGGGATTTTTTCAAGAGTATAAGAAGATTATATAGCATGAGAAATCATGTTGTACAAGTATAAGGATCATATATAAGTTAAACACAAGTTATATGATCAACACAGGCCAATATAAGACCAACACGGGTCGTGCTGGTCTTCTGAACGTTAATATAGGGATTTTGGACTCAACACGGATCGTGGTGTTACCTACCACGGATCGTGTTGAGGCCCATAATCATATTAATGCTTCAACGGCTATATAATATTCATCATTAAGTCATAATCTCATTTTAATATCATATTTAAGACTCCAACTATATCACCTTTATACCACATGGTCAATTGACTTAGTCAAGGTCAAGATACTCATTAATTAAGGACCTTAATTAAGTTCTTTGACTAAGGGTTAAAGAGGGTAGGAAGTCTCCTATAAATAGGATGCATTCTCTAGCCATTTGAGTACGCCATTATCTAATGACAACCTCTCATTCTTGTCTAGACTTTAGATATACTTGAGTGAATCAAATGAGAAACAAGTTTATCTTGAGTGTGTTAACTCGATAAGTTTTATTTCTCTGAACATTTACGGTATAGTAAATAGTTCTTAAGGAAAATGTGTTCGTCCATGACTCTTAGCAATATCCAAGCAAGATAACCATTTGATTATTACGTCAAATCTCTATCATGTCACATATACTGCAAGAAGATCAAAAAGCGAAGAGAAGAAGATCAAGTTTCAAGTCTGTCAAACATCATTTTTCCAACACTACCTTCTACCTAACCCCCTTTAGGAACACTATAGGATTTCCATTATTCATGAATTAATATATTGAACTTTTCAAATAGACAACAATACTTTTCAACTTGTAAACACCCGAAAAGTGTCTTATAATTATGTAATTTTTTGTTTATCTTTATTTTAGTTTAGGAAAATGCCAAGAATTTTGAAATGCAAAAATGATGAAGAAATGAAGGAAAACCCCCCCAAAAAAGCCATCACAAAAAAAGCCCAATCGAAACAGCCCAAAAAAGTAAAGCCTGGCACGCGGCCCAAAGCAAGACTGCAACTCGGATATGGGCATACCTGCAGGTATTCTGATGGGTTATGCCCGACCCAGATCACCTCGGGAAGCGTGCCCACCTCGGAAAGTGTGCAACTTGGCTTCTCCTGGCATCCGCCTGTCGGGTCGGGCCGGATTGCCTCGGGAAGTGTGCTGACCACGGGAAGCGGGCCCACCTCGGAAAGCGTGCAAGTAGGCTTCTCCCAGGCCCAGCATACCGGCAGGTATTTGGGCGGGTCAGGCCCGACCCGGTTTACCTCGGGAAGCGCGCAAACCTAGGGAAACGCGGTGCACTGGCGCCTCAAAGCCCAAAGATGCTCGCAGGTATTGTGGGCGGGTTCTGCCCGACCCAGGACGCCTCAGCTCACCTCGAAATGCGTGCCCTAATTGATCTGCGCAGCTGGGCCTCTGATGCTAGGCGGTATTATGCCGCACTTTCCCCCTCATTTTAACCTAATCCTCAACCTTCATTCCTCCTATTAAAACCCCAACCATTTCCACTTCAACCACACACCGAAATCACCCTGACGTATTGACACTTGGTGATTTCATCTTCTCTTCTCCCCCTTTATTTCTCTCATTTTTGCATACACTTAATTGGCATTTTATTTGTTTTCTCTTTCTCTATCCTTTCTTTATTCATATTATCTTGTAATTTGAGTTAACCCTAAACTCGACCTAAATAATATGGATTGTTCGTGAATAAAGGTACGCTTGTGTTTAATTCTTTTATTTCTTGTATTTATTTCTCGCTTTGTTATCGCATTTGTATGTAACTAAATAACACTAACTACAATAATTAATACTCCGTTCTACTCTCTTCTTCTTCTCCTCCTCCTCTTCTTTCTTTTTATTTAACTGGTTTAGTAAAGTCCGTTCGTTGAACGGGCGGATTCGAGAATTTTTATTCTCGAATCCGTAACCTTACCCCCGGATCCGAATCTCGTGGTTCGTGGTTTGTGGAGTCTCTTTTTTTCTTCCGAGTTTATTAATTCTCGTTCAAAAATTAATTGGCGACTCTCTCTCGATTCACCCACGATACTGCAGTATCGTGCGTGACAGGACCTCGGTCCCGGGTTTGAATCTTCTTCCTTTTTTTTTCTCTTTTATTTCTTTTCGCTTTTATTTCTTTTCTTTCGTATTTTATTTTCTATTTCGGGAAGATAATCTAAAAAAAAGATTTTTTTTTCTGTCTCGGAAATAGATCCCGAGGCCGGGGCAGGTGGAATACCTGGCGGTATTCCGGTCAGACTCGCGCCTCGGATCTGATTTCCAGGCTCGGGACCCTTTTTTCTTTCGGGGTCATTGACTCACAATACCTGCAGGTACTGCTACAGTAAATCGTCCCAAGCCCAGTCCCGGGATTCTTTGTTTGTCCTTTTTTTCGTTTTTTTTATTATTTTCTGTTCACTCTGAATAAATAAAATTCTCAAACTTTAATAAAATCTAAAAAAATGGAGTTTACTTGAGTTTTAGTTTTAATTTATTTAAACGGAAATTCAAGCAAATCTTCTCAAAGAAAAGACACCCCTTTTGACTCATTTGTACTGCGAGGATACCTGAGGATTTTCCCGGGTCCCACAAATGGCGACTCCACTGGGGACTTACTTTAAGAGGGTAAAACTTGAAAACCAGTTTTTTTTAATTTTTTGAGTAGAAAAGGAGAAATTAATTCTTGTGATTTTTATTATTTAGTTAGGCATCGTGCATACGGACTTCCATCTCGGTTTTTAATAACTCGGGATGAACCCAAAGGTACCGTCTAGGTTAGCCCTTTTTCCCTTTTGGGTAAAGTATATTTCCGAATTCAAAGAATGGACCTCACATTCCGAGAAATTCGTAAATTATTTTCCCACTCATGAAGCACTTCAAATTTTTTGGGATTATTAATTTACATTTTCCCTTAAAATTTTGTGAGAAACACACGGGTCACACTACTATGAACTCCATAGAATTTGTGACGAGTGAGAGACATGAGTATGATAGTTTAGGTATCCGACCTTAAACCCGTGAATATAGAACCTCGGTTAGGTGCATTACCCATTTTGTATGCTATGTGCATCCTTGTTGTGATATATGTAAATTATGTGCTATATGTTTTTCTTTTTTTAAGAGTCGGTCTCATGGTTTTTTCCCCCCAAATACCGCTTTAGTTTGGGCAATAGTCATGCAAAGGTTAAAGAAGACCTAGAGGTCTCTCTTGGGCCCAAATCAAAGAAGTTTGATTAAGCCCGAGATCTTAGCTTGACTTTGTCCAACCCTTGGTTGTATTTGGGCCCATAAAGTGTGTATCCGGACATCATTCGAGTCTGAGTTCATTAAGACTTTAATGTTGACTCGATCTTATGATGGCCCGATGGACCTTCCCCGTACATAGTCTCATCTTAGGCTAGAAGTCATCATGCAAGCCCAATGTTGGGTGAGTCAAGTCAAAAGGAAAAAATTAGCATATAGGCATGGCCTGCATTAGGTTGTCTCATATAGGTCACTAGGTCTTTGGGTAAGTCAATGTCAGGGTTAATTTTTGAAGTTTATGGTTTCAATACAGGCAGAATAAGGATTCGGTGACCGACTTTGAATTCGGAGTAAACAAATTTCCTTCTTTGCACCACTGTCTCTAATGGCCTCCAACAGAATGCCTAGCAACAGTGAATTCGGTCTCTTCATCTCCCAACATTTGACTGGAGCTTCACAGCAAATGCAACGCAATAATAGGAGAATAGATGAAATCATTGATACGCTAGCAAGGATGAATGATAGGCTGAATTTTCTCGATGAAGAGGAAAGCGACAACCATCACTACAAAATATCAGGCATGCATGAAATAGAGAGAGAGAGATCCTTATGTCTGCAAATCACAATATGGACACCGGACTCACTTCTATTCCTAGAGTTGATCAACCACATAAGTCCAACTCACCAATGGAGAGGTTTAAAACAGTTCCAAATGTCTCCCGATTACCTTTAACTGAGAAGAAAGACCGAATTCTGCCCTTAGCTACAGGAGGATATCAAGAAAGAAGATGTGGTGAACGAGAAAGTTCTTTCATGGACAAACTCTTTACCACAATAATTCAAATGCAATCACGCATGGAGGGTCTGGACCGAAAAATGGATATGATCCTTTGGATTCTACAAAACGATAGAAGGACGACCAATAGTGAACATCGCATCAGAACAAATATTGGAGACGGATCATCATCAATGGGATTGCATAACACTGACGTTCATCAAAGGGCTCTTAGTTCCTCTGCTAAGAATGTTGAAATTCCAATCTACACTACCAATACCAAGGCTCTCAATTGTCTTCTTAAGGAAGGAAAGATCGAGCTTCCCCCTGTTCGATGCGAACCCGGAACTGAGGAAAAATTTTGGAACTCAAGTAAGTTTTGCTGATATCATAGACTTCGAGGTCATGATATTGAAAACTGCTTCACCCTCAAGAAAAAACTTGAAGAAGTGTTCCAATTAGGAGAACTGCCGCCATCACAAACAATACTGAAGCCCCATTAGAAGTTCAGGCTGTAAGGGGATCTTCCGCTGCAAGTTCTATAATCCTGGGTTGCATCAGAGTAGAAGATGACAAGGCTTAATTAGGAGATTTTCTATTATCATTCCTTTTCTTTCCGTGAAAGTCGATATTTATTTTCCGAGTCAGTTGGGATGTATCCCAAGTAGATTTTTTTTAATGTATTGATCTTAGTTGCATTCAATAAAGATGAAACCTTTCTTGATTATGACTCTTGTCTTCCCCGACCCTTCATTTGCTTCTAAACTGCTAAGGAAAGAATCTTGTGCTTGCATTCCTGATTTGAATTGAAGAGCTCACTCACCCATATGACCATCCAAGTCTGACTCGTCCCTCTGCTCACATTTTCCATTCCATCTCACATCTTAATCACACCTTCTTTATGTTGTTACACCCTACCCCGAGTCCAAGGTTAATAGAGAGAAGAGAGGCTAACTTCACCGCCAAAGCGAGGTTAGGCAAAAGGAGAGATAAATAAAAAAGAGCGAAGCCAACTTGAATACTCATCTAACAAGTTGGGCAAAAGGAGAGGCCAAATGAGTGAAAATTAAGGAGAGAGAAGCTAACCTGAACACCCATCCAACAGGTTAGGCAAAAGGAGAGAATCCAAAGCGACTAATAATCTCTAAAAGTGAATCTCACTATCAAATAAATCATGCAGCTAAAAAAGGACATGCCTATGATAGAAGGTTTCCACCCTCTACCACCTACATCATAACCACCTTCATTTTCACTTCGCTGCTTCACCTACATTCCTTCTCACACCATCTTCTTAACCACCACCACGAACCTGGTCATTCATTTTATGACCATCTCTTCCCTAAATCCATTTAAGCCAACTAATGTGTTGCGAGTGACAAATATCATTGATAAGAAAAATATAGATTGAGGTAGTCAAGTTCAAAAAAAAAAAAGAAAAGGAAAAAAAAATACAAAAAAAAAAGAGAAAGAAGAAAGCAAGAATAAGAGGCATAAGAGGCAATCGTCGGTTTACATTGGTCACTTGCACACATTCCAAAAACCTTCCCCTCAAACCTTCACACCTATCCTTCCCATTCAACCTTCCTACCTATCTCAAAGTCCTTCTTGAGGCATCAATCCTTTAAGGCTGCACCAATTAAACTACGACTGGCCTGATTCCATGTTGGGTACGTAGGAGAACCTCTTTGAGGCCCGGCCGCTGCAATTCAATTTAGAGAAAGTCCGTCATTAAATCATTTGGTCTTTGAGAATAAAGAGTGGCTAGCCTGAAAACCTCACCAGGCGGGCTAGGCAAAAGGAGAGGAATCCTTGGTCTCTAAGGACAACGAAAACTCTTAAATTTCCTTTCACCTTGCACACCCACCTTTCCCATCAGACTTGGATCACCCTTCATACCCAAATCTAGCCATTTGACCATTTCTTCCCTTATGAGATAAACCCATGAAACATGGTTCTCCATCCAAATACCATCTCACCTTCCTCCGTCAGTTCGAATCTTTTTCCATCATCCACTCATCACCTTGTCCATTACATCTGATCACTACTCTCACCTAGCCATCCATAGCCTCGTCTTTCCCACCATTGGGGCCTAACTATTTACAAACATGCTTTCTATACCACCATTCCTATCTTTTCCATAATCCATCATCCATTGTCCCTACCCTGTGAGCTCTTCTGATTTGGTCATTAGTGTATGCATGAGATTCGTCAGTTAATCCTCGCTTTCATAACACCTGAGTGAGGGATAACTCCTTTAGCATAACAAGAAGCCAACTGCATCAAAATAAGGGTTACTTGAAGACAACACCTACCCAGGTCAATCATTCTGACTCACCTAAAGACGCCTGTTCATTGGTACTGGGGGCTTGGTGCTTACATGTTCCTACCTAAAGGAATCAAGAAGAATAGAGAAAAGGCAAGAGAAATCAAGATGACTTGTCACTTGATCCTTCTTAGCGCTTGGGGTTCCTAACCATGACATCAAGGTCGAGCATCCTGACTATCCCATCACGCAGCTTAAGCAGGCCGAGTCTCCCATTAATATCGTCTTCTGCAGCATTCCAACTGGGGGCTCGCTCATCACTCGATACTCGCATCATGGCAACTTACGAGGCAGTTCCACAAGAGAACTCATCATTTTCACGATTTTTGTCTTGTCCTGAAACTCACCTCGAAATCACTCTTGACATTTAGAGTTTTTTTATTTACTTTTTTTTCTTTCCTCGGGAAAGTGGGGGTTGTTCATATCGCATACATGCAGCAAATCAATGTGCATTTTTTTTTAGTTTTTGTTTTTAGGTCATGTGCATTTTTCATTTTAAGTCACATTAGTTTGCATATTGAGTCACAATAATTCATTTTTTCATTTTCATTTTGAGTCATGTTAGTTTTTTTTAGTTTTTATTTATTTTTCCCTTTTTTTTTCTCGAGTCAAATAAAAAAAAGTCACACGCATTGCATAAATAATAAAAAAATGGTACAGAAAAATAAAAAAGAGTCACATCATGCATTAGAATTAGGACTGCATAAAAATCATACATAAAGAGTCTTATAGTATAAAATGCATAATAGAGTTGTATTTTTTTTTATTCTCACATAATTCATGTAGCATAGCATGCATAAGACCGCATTTGCATTCTTCTATCTCCCGCCCGAACATCAAAAGAAATGCAGCTATGGTGATTAGAAATCAAGCAAGCTCAATTGGAGTCTTAATCGCCTTCGGACATATTGCTAGAAGCTCAAACGACGCTGCCGATGAAGAGATAATTCGAGTTTTACGAGAATTAACTCATTTTCCGAGTTAAGCTCTAAAAATTCGGATCACAAATTTTTATGAGAATTAGCTCATTTCCGAGTTAAGCTCTAAAAATTCGGATCACAAATTTTTATGAGAATTAGCTCATTTCCGAGTTAAACTCTAAAATTCCGATCACAAATTTTTATGGGAATTAGCTCATTTCCGAGTTAAACTCTAAAATTCCGATCACAAATTTTTATGAGAATTAGCTCATTTTCAAGTTAAACTCTAAAACGGATCACAAATTTTTATGAGAAATAATTTGGAAAATAATTCATTTTCTGAGTTAAACTCTAAAAATTCAATTCACAATGTTCACAAGAATTAATTTGGAAATAACTCATTTCTGAATTAAACTAAGAAGACTCGAGCATTCAGACAAACCCGACTCATATTGCCAAGAACAAGCCGGGTCTGGGTCTTGCAACCAGACGCCATACCACCAAGTATGGTCTGGACCGAGGTTCCACATACAGCATTACCAAGAAAAAAATGGACCCGATGCGAAGACAAAATGCAAGATTTCACAGAGCAATACCTGGCGGTATGCTCGACAGAGGGGACTCAAGGTTGGGCAATGCGAAAAAAAAACATCGGGCATAGCGGCATGCCTACATGCATGGCATCCTACCTAGGGTTCCGTGCAACAAGTGAAATCCGGCTGACCGATCCTGGGATGGACAGAGTTGCATGCCTGGAGGGATGACAACCTGACTAGACCCCAAATCTGACGAAGCAGTGTAGAAAAACAAAGACAGTTGGAAAGAGTTGCATGCCTGGAGGCATGACAGCCTGACTAGGCCCGAATCCGGCAAGACTGTGCAAAAACAAAGAAAATCGGGCCAGTCAGCGGACATAGTAGCATACGGAGGCATGCCGGCTGCGGACTTAAATCTGTCCAGACTATGCAGAAAAACTGCGATGAGCACCATACACGAGGCATGCCAACCTGCCCAGACTTAATTAAATCTGTCCGAACTGTGCAGAAAAACTTGGCGAGCACCATACCGAGGCATGCCACCGCCGATTTAAATATGTCCGTCGCGGCGGAAAAAACTCCGGACAGAGCACCATACCTGCATGCATGGTAGCTTGCCCAGAGTTCCGAATAACGAGAAAGGACTAATCGATCGACAGCGGACGAGTTGCATGCCTGGAGGCATGACAGCCTGGCTGTACAAGGATTTGAAAACAAAAAAAAAGACTGTACAGAAAAGTATGGAAAACTGGACAGAGGTGCATACCTGGAGGCATGACATCATATTTTTATGAGAAAAATCTTGGGATTACTAGTTAATCCCAACGTTAAACTCTAAAAATTTGACGACACAAGGAACAACAAAAAGTTTTGGGCCTCAATACATGACAAGGTTGGTATAAAGCATGCATACGAGATACCAAGACCATACAAAAATGTGAGTTTGAAAGGCCTACCGGGACTTCCGATCTCCTAAGCCACACATACTCATTCGGATACCTCGAGGTTTCAAGGGTTGTGTCATCGTATAAGCTGCGAAACACAAGAAGGAGGTTCAAAATCTCGGAACAAAGCAAAATTCTCGAACCGGAACCAAGACCCAAACCCGAGACCATACAAGCAGGTATGCAGCAAACCCGAGACCAAACCCCGGGTTGTACGAAAGCTAACCCGAAAACTGGTGCGGGTCAAGCTCGGGTCTGAACCCGAGACCATACCTGGCAGTAAGGTATCCGTTTCAGCAAAATTCCGGCAAGTCAGTGGGTCAAGCTCGGGTCTGAACTCGAGACCATACCTGGCGGTAAGGTATCCGTTTCAGCAAAATTACGGCAAGTCAGTGGGTCAAGCTCGGGTCTGAACCCGAGACCATACCTGGCGGTATGGTGTCCGTTCCGGCAGAAAATCGAGGTACACCGGCCTAACATGCATTGACCGGGAAATTATTATGAGGAGAATTTAAAACTTCTTTTGTTTTAATACTCCCATAATAAATAAAAATGAAAACAAAAAAAAATATTATTTTCAAGAGAAAACATGGAAATATAATTTCTATATAACTCAGAAAATAATTTCAAGTCAATTTTGCATCATCTTCAACAAAAAAACGAGCGACATCGGGAAAGACTGAGTTACATTTCAACGACATCGGGAAAGACTGAGCTACATTACAACGACATCGGGAGAGACCGAGCTGCATTTCAACGACATTGGGAGAGACCGAGCTACACTTCAACGACATCGGGAGAGACTGAGCTACATTTCAACGACATCGGGAGAGACTGAGCTACATTTTCAACGACATCGGGAGAGACTGAGCTACATTTCAACGACATCGGGAGAGACTGAGCTACATTTCAATGACATCGGGAAAGACTGAACTACATTTGAACGACATCGGGAGAGACTGAACTACATGTGACCAACATCGGGAAAGATTGAAGACCTCCAAGCAATACTTTGATCATCGTCGCACTTAGACTCGATCAAAGTGGGGGCTAACTGTAGACACCCGAAAAGTGTCTTATAATTATGTAATTTTTGTTTATCTTTATTTTATCTTTATTTTAGTTTAGGAAAATGCCAAGAATTTTGAAATGCAAAAAAGATGAAGAAATGAAGGAAAACCCCCCAAAAAAAAGCCATCACAAAAAAAGCTCAATCGAAACAGCCCAAAAAAGTAAAGCCTGGCACGCGACCCAAAGCAGGACTGCAACCCGGATATGGGCATACCTGCAGGTATTCTGATGGGTTATGCCCGACCCAGATCACCTCGGGAAGCGTGCCCACCTCGAAAAGCGTGCAACTGGGCTTCTCCCAGGCCCAGCATACCGGCAGGTATTATGTCGGGTCGGGCCGGATTGCCTCGGGAAGTGTGCTGACCACGGGAAGTGGGCCCACCTCGGAAAGCGTGCAAGTAGGCTTCTCCCAGGCCCAAAGATACCGCGGTATTTGGTAGTCGGCCCGACCGGTTTACCTCGGGAAGCGCAGACCTAGGAAGCGCGGTGGCGCCTCAAAGCCCAAAGATGCTGCAGGTATTGTGGGCGGGTTCTGCCCGACCCAGGACGCCTCAGCTCACCTCGAAATGCGTGCCCTAATCGATCTGTGCAGCTGGGCCTCTGATGCTAGGCGGTATTATGCCGCACTTTCCCCCTCATTTCAACCTAATCCTCAACCTTCATTCCTCCTATAAAAACCCCAACCATTTCCACTTCAACCACACACCGAAATCACCATGGCGTATTGACACTTGGTGATTTCATCTTCTCTTCTCCCCTATTATTTCTCTCATTTTTGCATACACTTAATTGGCATTTTATTTGTTTTCTCTTTCTCTATCCTTTCTTTATTCATATTATCTTGTAATTTGAGTTAACCCTAAACTCGACCTAAATAATATGGATTGTTCGTGAATAAAGGTCCGCTTGTATTTAATTCTTTTATTTCTTGTATTTATTTCTCGCTTTGTTATCGCATTTGTATGTAACTAAATAACACTAATTACAATAATTAATACTCCGTTCTACTCTCTTCTTCTCCTCCTCCTCTTCTTTCTTTTTATTTAACCGGTTTAGTAAAGTCCGTTCGTTGAATGGGCGGATTCGAGAATTTTTATTCTCGAATCTGTAACCTTACCCCCGGATCCAAATCTCGTGGTTCGTGGTTTGTGGAGTCTCTTTTTTTTCTTCCGAGTTTATTATTTCTCGTTCAAAAATTAATTGGCGAGTCTCTCTTCTGGATTCCCGACCCACGATATCTGCAGGTATCGTTGTGGACAGGGACCTCGGTCCCGGGTTTGAATCTTCTTCCTTTTTTTTTCTCTTTTATTTCTTTTCGCTTTTATTTCTTTTCTTTCGTATTTTATTTTCTGTTTCGGGAAGCTAATCTAAAAAAAGATTTTCTTTTTCTTTTTTTTTCTGTCTCGGAAATAGATCCCGAGGTTGGGGCAGGTGGAATACCTGGCGGTATTCCGGTCAGACTCGCGCCTCGGATCTGATTTCCAGGTTCGGGACCCTTTTTTCTTTCGGGGTCATTGACTCACAATACCTGCAGGTATTGCTACAATAAATCGTCCCGATCCCAGTCCCGGGATTCTTTGTTTGTCCTTTTTTTCGTTTTTTTTTCGTTTTTTTTATTATTTTCTGTTCACTTTCTGAATAAATAAAATTCTCAAACTTTAATAAAATCTAAAAAAATGGAGTTTACTTGAGTTTTAGTTTTAATTTATTTAAACGGAAATTCAAGCAAATCTTCTCAAAGAAAAGACACACCTTTTGACTCGCTGTTTACCGCGAGGGATACCACGGGGATTTTCTCGGATCCCACACAACTAAACATATATTTCCAAACAACAACACATTTAACATAATTACAAACTGGGCAGATTACTTCACTTGCGTTGCAAGAACCATAACTTGACTTTCCGAGACTTTATGGACCTTATTTTGTACTTTCTGGAGACCTTGGGATGTCTACAAAAACTCTCATGTTGACCCGAGGCCTAAAACACAATTTAAAGTTCCCAAATATAGCCCACACTCAAACAGGTCCAGTTCTGACCTAGGTTCAACAATTGGGTCATAACTCGACTTATACACTTCAACAACCCAATTAAATTCCTATGAAATCTGACACATTAAGGAACTTCCAAACCAAATGTTCGGGTTAAAACTCGACTATGCAATTAATTGTGGACTTTCTATTACGACACAACAAATCTGTCTTGTTACCGGTCTATTTTTAGTTGGTATTTCTGATCTTAACTCTAACCAAACTAACCCAAGACTCCAAATTGAACATCTAACCATCTAACCAAGGTCAAAAGACACCTCCTAAGCCTCTTCACATAAACAATTCTAACCGTAACAAATTAATTTACTAACACAAACATGCCCAAATAAACATATTAATTTCCAATTAAACAAATACGTACTAAGTCTAACTTTCAACCTAATAATCAAAATAAACTAAACTTTTGACATAAAAACCTCATAAACACATAACAACCTAGTCAACATCCGATTACCACAAAATATAAGTGACATTAAACCTTTTTACGTAAAGAAACCGATAATCTATATATATTATTAAAACAAAATAGATTTTTCCATAGCTTGACACGTGTCTCCTATCTATGACTCCCATATTTTAAAATAAAAAACCCTCATCATTAAAATTATACTTCATGCACTCATTATTCATCAGTTACAATTTGTACAAACAATTCCTCTTCTCAATTATACACCACACATTTCCCCTCAATTATTAATATTAATATTAATATTAATATTTAATATAATGATTAAAATCCAAAATCAATATCATATGAGTTACAAAGTTTGGCTTTCAATTAGTTCAAACATTTCATACAAAAAAAGATGTAAAAGTTGGTCAAATATTATAATAATAATAATAATAATAATAATAATAATAATTACCTCCGTTTTCATTTATCTGTCGCCTAAAAAATTGTGTTAAAAGTTTTACCCATTAATATTTTAATTGTATAATGATTCATCATACATAATTAATGTCATTAGATTCATAATAAAAAGTACTATTAAAAAATTATAATATTATCATTTTTATAAAATTTTATATTAGAAATTATTGGTTAAAAATTGACACTAAAAAATGTAAATGACAAATAAAACAAATAGAGAAAGTAATAATAAAAATCAGTTACAAAAGATCAAATGACAAAACCTTCAAAATTATGTATATATTTGTCATATGATGGTAGTAATTATATCATTTACTAATATATACTCCATTGTTCCTTTAAATAAAGGAATCCTTAACTCTTATTTTTTCTACAATTTACAAGCCACAAAGGTAATAGTATTCTACTATTCTTATTTTTCTACTACATTTTATAATTTACATTTCAATTTTAAAATATAGTATATTTCTAATTTATGCATAATTTCATTGTTATTGGCTGCTAACACTTTCAGTTACAACTACACACAAATTCACATTTACAATCATCGAATAAGGAATAAGGTATAATTGTCTCTTTATTGCAATACAATCATCGAAATGATTCACATTTACGAACAAAAAAAATTGATAATAACATTTGATATAACTGGAGGAAAAACAAAAATAGTTAAGGACAACAATGTTAGAACCCCTCAAGGACATTGATAGACTCAGGCTCAAGGACCTCGGTGACTAGATCAGTTTTGAATGAAAGTCAAAATTCGAATATCCAGAAAAGATATAATGCGCAAGGAAAGAAATCTCAAGAAGGCAGAAGGACATTCACCCAAGGCATCATAAGGACGTTCACCCAAGGCAGCATAAGGACGTTCACCCTATGCGAGGAGTTTTGAAAAGCGCAGTCGAAATAGGGAAGTTTTCTGGAAAATTAATATCCAATCTTTCTATCCATATTTCTAATCAGACTAATTGATTGCATCTACTTTGATTTGTAGGAAATAATCAATCAAGAAATTGGAAGGAAGATAAGATTACAATTTCCGGAAATCTCATAAAAAGGAAAGAAGATCAGAGCAAGATTGGAAGGAAAGGCAAACACAAAGAAAGAAAAGATCAAGGAAGAATCAATCACAGCGTCTATATTATGCTCAATCCCAACGTCTATATTCTGCTCTTATAAATAGAGGAATTGTAGATTGAAGAGGTTAACGATTCCATGGAAGAAATCGGGTGTTCGAAATAGAAATAGCGTTTTCTATTTTGTGTTCTTGCGAGTTGTTGTGTTTGTGAGAAGTTGAGTGTAATCAATCCTTAACGGATTTAGGGTTGATTGATACTTGTAAAATCGATTCCTAGACGGACTTAGGATCGATTGAGTTTAAACACCAAAGGGTGATTTTGGTGGGTGTTGCTATTCATAAAATAAGAAGCGTCCTCTGCAAGGCGCTCAGTTATGTGTACAACCTAAGGACATTCATCTCAGGTTGTATTACTTCATTCTGTTTCAATATAATAAAGGAAGTTGTTCAATATACGCTTATTGTCCTTTATCTTATTCCTGCATTATATTGAATCTTAATTTAGTTAGATTAAGAACCTAACGTCCTTTATAAGTGATCATTTGTGCAGAAAATTTTCATAACCCTATTCACCCCCCTCTAGGGTTCTTTCAAACAATAACAACAAACAACAAGAATAACATAGGAGATAAAAATGACAATGCCAAGTTGTAAATGATTTACAATTTTAGATGATGAATATTATACAATGCTCTAATACAAATTTACTATTTCTCAAAAAAAAAACTTTGTATTTACTGAGTAATTCCAAAATGTTTTTGATAAAACAAAATATCGAAAACTCTTACAAATTTCGTATCACTCCATTAAACAAATGCTAAACAAAGAAAGAGAAAATAAACTTGCATAAATAAAAAATGAAAAATAAGAAAAAAATTAACTAATGCATCGCATGGGCAAAAAGACTAGTTACATATTAATAATATAAGCATGTTCAAAACTTTAACTTGTAAACCAAGTAACCAACCAATTTATAATAATATAATAATAAAAAAGCTCAACCTTTATAACAAAATAATCAAAAAAAAAATAGAATTTAACACACGAGATTTCGAATTAATAACGATAATAATAATTGAGAGCAGAACTTTTTTTTTCCAATTAAAATTGTTTAATGCCAAACTATGCATGATTAACATCATACAACTTTAAAGGTAATAACTTTTCCTTATCAAAACACCAGTAAACACTTCTAATCATCAAAACTCATCAACCTCCAATCATAAACACCTAATTTCAAACACAAGAAAATTTTGATAACTATAAAATAATAAACACAACTAGCTAGGTAAAGGGTATTACTTAGCTAAAACAGAAAAGGGGGGAGGCTGGCCAGAGCTTCGGTGGTCAGCGTTGGTCAGAGAAGAGTGTGGCCGGCGCCTGGTGGGGGACCTCGGCAGCAGGTGGCGGTCGGAATAACGGTGGAAATCAGCGACAAGAACAACCGTAGATAGCAACAAGAACAATGCAAAAGCCCAACTTCGAACGTTCCGTCAGTTATGTCGGCTGCTCCGGCGATCCTGGTGGTGGGCGCCGGTCGCAGGTGGTAGAGCAGAGAGTCGTTGGCCGGTGTCAGGGTGGTGGGATGGCTGGCAGGGCTCTTCTGGTGGTGTGGCCAACGTCCGAACAATAGCAGCAACACCGTAGTGCAACCAGTGGTGGATCTCGTCTCTTTGATTAGGGGTGGTCAATATACTGTTATTTTATATAATAAACTTAAAATCCATCATTTTTTTATTCTAAATTAAACTAAATTATTATTTTTTTTTGGGTTAACGGTGGCCGTGGCCACCATCGACAAGGCCCTAGGTCCGCCACTGAGTGCAACATCGACTTCATAAATTCCGCGGCTCCGACAGTGGCAACGGCGGCTCCGACAACTCGGTTAATGGACGAATTTTAATGAGGGTCGTGCATACTTCTGCATGGCGGTCTCTGGTGGGTCAAAGAGCTGGCCGGTGGTCGTGGGTGGAGAAGGGGGAGAAGAGGTGAACGGAGGAAGAGAGGAGAATCAGGAGATTAGTATATCAGACCGGGGTTTAATATAATAGGGTATTTATACCAGAATTAATTACAAGAAAAAAATCAGAAAAATAGAAAATTAATACAGGTGAAATTAATTATTTATGATATTAGATTTTAATTCCAAAATCTTTAAAATATCATGTAATTAAAAAAAATGCTCACATGAATAATATTAGTAATAGGATTCAATGTCACAAACATAAAATTACTAAAATGGTCACACTCCCATGCAACCTTAATTCTAATAAAATTATTATTCTACCTTTTATTAACTACTACGCGGTCATACGAGCTCAAGTGTTAGCATATTAAAAACACAATAATTAACAGAAAATAACTTAACAATTAACGATGTAACGCAAACACATTCCAAATTTTCGGGGTTTACAGTAATTCTAGACAAATATCTAGTTTAGTATTGTCTCGTGTGTTGCACGGATCTAAGGAATAGTGATACTAATATTATTAGTTACTGTATGCTTTATGTAATTATGTCTAACTTCAGTTTAACAAGTTTAGAATTTTGAAGATCTTGTATCTTAGTTCTAGAAACCTTAAGATAATCTTGAGATTTAAAATTTAATCGACAAGACAATTCAATTGGGGTTAATTTATAGTTAATTATTTGATTGATGAAGAAAATTGAGTTGGATAAGAACAATCAGATGAGGTTAATAATTTTATCAACATGCGAATTATATCACTAATTATAACTAGGGAATATTTTGTCACATGACTCTAATAGCAAATGAAAGAATATCTTTAATACTACTAAAAACATTAATTAGTACATCCTAAACATTTAACTTTTGAAAGAGTGTTTTATTTATTTAAGAACGACTATAAAATATATTAAGGGGGAACTTATAAATGTTTGAATTTGATAGTATGCAACATGATTTAGAAAACACAAGTAATATAGATATTAAATTTTCAAAATGAGAGATAACAAATTAATGTCATCAACCTTAGATATTATACATTCAAAATCCCTTAAAAATTTACTATGGTATATTTAATTACGCTAGTTAAAATTTAACAAAATAATTTGTTTTTTATGGCTCATATAAACAACCAAAATAATCAACTTGCCATTGCCGTACTATGAAACTTGTTTTTTTATGCCAACGTGTTTCACGCAATGTATCAAAGTGTTTTTCTTTTCGAAAATGATAAATGTTTTGGACAAGATGCATATTATGTATCTTGTCATTGTATGAAATCTACGAATTTGTAAATTAAATTTTAAAAAAGTTACATGATTGACTTCTATAACTACAATAATATATATTAATGATATAAAATCGATCGCACTTTTATCTATATTTTTAAAAATTTACAAAAATGCGTCTAAAACATGCCTAATAGAAGATGTAGAACCCATTTTGAGAACAGAAGCAGAGGACATTCACTCACTGCGCAACAAGGTCGTTTATGTCAACCAACTAAAGGACAGTGGTATTGCTGAAGTGTTTTGAAGTGAAAGACAAGCGACGACACCAAATCAGGGAAGCATTCTAATTGAGCAAGAATCTTACTCTTCTATCCTATTCTCCAAATTCGACTAAACTGATTTTATATGCTATCTTTGCAGACAACATCGATGTAGAAAATTTGAAAAGAACTCAAAGCATATCTCGCTGCAAAAGGAAGGAAGAATCTGGAGCCGTTGCAAAACGAAATTGAAGCAAAGACAGAATCTTTCCCAAACGGATACAAGACTCAGCGTAGCAATTTAAATGGACAAATTCAAGACAAAGGAAATCAATCGATTCCACGGAAACAATTGAATGTTCAAACAAGGAATGTGTTCTTGTGTTTGAGTGAAAATTTTCAGAGTGTTCTTGTGAGAAAAGTGCTATCAAACTCTAAACGGATCTAGAGTCGTGCTAGGCTTTTTGGTTTCAAATTCTAGACGGAATTAGGATTCAATTAGTGTTTATACCAAACTGTGTTTTGGTGGGTGAAATTTTTCCAGAAATAAGAAGCGTCCATTGTAAGGCGTTTGGTTCTCTGTAACCCTAAGGTCCTTTACCTTAGGTGGCATTCAACGTTATTCAACTGTTTGAAATAAAGGAGGTTATTCATATTTCACTTATTGTCCTTCATTTCATTATCAGTTATTGAATCTTGTTGAACCTTAATCTGAGCAGATTAAGGGACTAACGTCCTTTACTAGTGATCTAATTTTGCAGAAATTGTCATAACCCTATTCACCCCCCCCTCTAGGGTTCTTTCAATTGGTATCAGAGCCTGGTCCACTGAAAATTCAGAGACTAATCGCTCTGTGGCAAAGATCATGGGAGATCACATCATGGGAGACTTAAGTCAAGGACGTTCATGGAACAGATCACCTTTACTGGCAGGTGACAACTACAGAATTTGGAAACGCCAAATGGAGATTTTCTTGAGAAATCAAGATGAGGACATTTGGGATGTAGTCACCAAAGGAAATTATCCTACTCCCCAGACGACTGCTGCAGATGGAACAAGAACTGATAAACCAAGATCTGAGTATTCAGCTGAAGAAAAAGAGCGAGCAAAGAAAAATACTCATGCACATTATCTTTTAATTTGCAGTCTTAACTCTAATGAATTTGAAAGAGTGTCTAATTTTGATACAGCTCAGCAGATATGGAACTACTTGGTCACAACCTATGAAGGAACAAACCAAGTAAAGAAGACGAAGATCAACATACTAGTCCAAAAGTATGAAGGATTCAAGATGGAAGAAAATGAGTCCATTGAGTCAATGTTCAAAAGATTCAGTGCAATCATCAACCATCTCAAGTCCCTCGGAAAATCCTATTCCAATGAAGAACAAGTGAACAAGGTCCTTCAGTGTCTTCCTAGGCACAAGTGGGGACCAAAAGTAACGGCAATAGAAGAAGCCCAAGATTTGGAGACCTTGAAAATTGAAGAGCTGATTGGCAAACTTCTTGCACATGGGATACGACTGTCTGAAGGCAGTCAGACCAAGGACATTGCCCTCAAAAGCACCAAGGAACCAGAAGAAGAATAAGAGGATGATGATGAAGAAACCATGGCCATGTTAGCTAAAGGTTTCAGACGACTATACAGAAAGAATCCCAGATTCCGTAGCTATCTAAGAGAATCATCCTCCAAACGACCTTCACCCAAAGGTAAAATTCAAACCAAGGATGATAATGAATATAAATGTTTCCCTTGTGGTGCGACAGATCACTTGGTTAGGGAATGTCCTCACGTGAAGAAAGTCAAGGAACAAAGTGATTTCAGAGGAAAAAGATTGAACAGCAAAGCTATGGTTGCCACATGGAGTGAAAGTGAAGGCAGTGAAAGTGAAAGTGAGTCCGAGGAAATCGCAAATCTTTGTCTCATGGCAAAGGACCTTACTGAAAAACAAGCAGATGAAACAGAGGCGGATGACGATAATGAGGTATTTACAAATCTCTTTCTGAAATGTCCTCCACATAATTTGAAATCAAGATTGCTCAATCTGCTTGATTACATTGCAACCCTCACCGACAAAGTACAATATCTCACTAGAATTGCTGAAACAAACTCCAAAACCATAGAAAGTCAATTGGAGATAATAAAAAACCTTACCTCTGATAATGTCAGCATGAGAAATGAAATGATACAGAACCGAAAAAAGCTGAACTTCATCCTCAATCAAGAAATAGACCAAGTTCATTCTACCATAAATCCTGAGAAGAAAACCTCTACAGACAAACCTGGTTCACCCAGAACCAAACCAGAAACCTTACCCCCTCATAAACCCACACCTATACCAAAACCAAGAACCAAAGCAAAGTGGGTTCCAAAAAGGCCAAACAACAAACCTGTTTCCCCAACCAAAGAAACCTTTCATAAACCTTCTAGTCCAAAGAAAGGTATAATGTCCTTCAGTGCAGGTATGTCTCAAGGCTCACAACGACCTCTGGTATTTGGACAGCGGATGCTCGAGACACATGACTGGAGATCCAACCAAATTCAGAGAACTCAAGGACATCAAAAGTGGGAAGGTAACGTTTGGAGACAAAAGCCAAGGGAAGATCCTTGGAGTCGGCAAGATCGGTAAGGATTCAGTCAACTGTATAAATGATGTATATTATGTAGAAGGTTTAGAGTATAATCTCTTAAGTATTTCTCAGTTTTGTGATAGGGGTTATAAAGTTTGGTTCAATAAGAACTCATGCGTCGTAGAAAAAGAATCTCATGAAATAGTCCTTAAAGGTCATTGGATGAACAATGTGTATGTTATTGACCTCAGTGATCATATGACAAAGGACCTTACCTGTCTTAGAGTTGCATCAGATGAAACCTGGTTATGGCATCGTAGATTGGGACACATGAACATGAAAACCCTTCAAAAGCTAAAACGCCTAGGATTGGTTAGAGGACTACCATCTCAAAATTTTATTCGTGACAAAGTGTGTGATGCATGTACTAGAGGCAAACAGACCAGAACCTCCTTCAAACCTGTGTCTCAAGTAACCACCTCTAGATGTTTAGAACTGTTGCATATGGACCTCTCTGGACCAATTCCATACAAAAGTCTGGGAGGACGTTCATACATACTAGTTATTGTTGATGATTATTCTAGATTTACCTGGGTTTTTATTTTTGAAGGATAAGACAGAGGCTTACCCAGAATTTTAGAAACTATATAGGCAACTCAAGGTCCTTACAGGACTCAATTTGGTGTCCATAAGAACAGATCATGGAAAAGAGTTTGATAATCGAGATCAATTTGGAAAATTCTGTGATCAAGAAGGGGTTACACATAATTTCTCTGCCCCAAGGATACCACAACAGAATGGTGTGGTTGAACGGAAGAACCGCACACTGGAAAACATGGCCAGAACCATCATCTGTGAGAATATTCTACCCCTTTTTCTTTGGGCTGAAATCATAAATGCTTCAAATTATATTCTCAACAGATGTACCATAAGATCCTTCTTGAAGAAGACACCCTATGAGCTGTTCAAGGGTAAAACACCAAATGTAGCTCACCTCAAGGCCATTGGATGCAAATGCTACGTTCATAACAATGGCAAGAAGGCCTTAAGCAAATTTGAGCCAAGAAGTGAAGAAGGAATTCTGGTAGGATATTCCTTATCTAGCAAGGCCTATAGAGTCTACATTAAAGCATCAAAAAGGGTTGAAGAATCAATCCATGTTGTCTTCGATGAAACTTCCACCACTTCATCAGAAAGGTCCTCCATCAAGTTCCAGATTCTTCAAGATGATGATGACGAGGACATCCCTCGTATATTTCAGCAAGGTCCTCTACAACAAAATGAAGAACCTCCTCCTGATAACACCATGCAACAAACTTCAGAACATGAGGAAAATGAAGCCCAAGGACCTTCCTCAAATGAAGAACAAGGACCTTCCTCAAGTGAAGAACAAGGACCTTCCTCAAGTGAAGGACAAGGACCTTCACCAACAGAAACTCCTCAAATAGCTGATACTGCACAACAGAACACCGAGGAGTCATCAAGGACCTTCAGGTTCAAACCTGCTCATCCAACCGATAATCTCCTTTCAGGTCTGGAAACAGGTATTAAAACTCGATCCTCTCTTAGAAACTTTTGTGACTTTCACGCATTTGTTTCTCAGATTGAACCTAAAGGACCTGAAGAAGCTCTAAAGGATAGCAACTGGATCCTAGCTATGCAAGAAGAATTAAATCAATTCGAGCACAACAAAGTATGGAAGCTTGTCCTAAGACCCGAACACCATCCAGTTATTGGTGTAAAATGGGTCTACCGCAACAAATTAGATGAACATGGCACTGTCACAACAAAAAAAGCAAGGCTAGTTGCCAAAGGGTACAACCAAGAAGAAGGCATTGACTATGAAGAAACCTTCGCACCAGTTGCAAAACTAGAGGCCATTCGGATACTTCTGGCCTATGCTACATCAACTCACATGAAGCTGTATCAAATGGATGTCAAAAGTGTCTTCCTCAATGGTTACCTAAAGGAAGAAGTCTATGTGGAACAACCTCCAGGATTTGAACAACAAAATCCAGACACTCATGTTTACAGACTTCAGAAGGCCCTCTATGGACTGAAACAAGCTCCCAGGGCTTGGTATGAGAGACTAAGCTTGTAATACCCTGGGTATATGGTTAAAGTGTGGCTTAAAAGTATTGAAGTGACTACTTATATCACCAAGGTGCACCTTCTTTTATGGTAGCTCATCCGTTGGGAACTCCTCAGTTAAGCGTGCTTGATTTGTGGGGCCAGTCATCGATCCTTGAAACGGTTATGGGTAATGTCCGCGGCTCGAGAGGGGCCAGGGCATTACAAAGCTCCTTTCTTCTAAAGAATGGATTCACGAGAGGTCTCATTGACAAAATTCTGTTCATCAAAACCTCATGTCAAAACTCTACTATAATTCAAGTTTATGTAGATGACATTATCTTTGGTGCTACTAATGAATATCTAGTGAAGGAATTCTCCGACCTAATGAGCAAGGAGTTTGAGATGAGTCTAGTGGGAGAACTAAGGTTCTTTCTTGGCCTACAAATCAAACAAGACAATGATGGCATCTTTCTCAACCAAAGTAAGTATGTCAAAGAACTTCTGAAGAAATATGGTTTGGAGAAAGCTAAATACTGCAGTACCCCAATGTCCTCCACATTAAAACTTGATCAGGATCTACATGGTTAGGACGTTCCTGACAAGCAGTATCGAGGTATGATAGGATCTCTACTTTATTTAACTGCAAGTCGTCCAGATATAATGTTTAGTGTTTGTATATGTGCTCGGTTTCAAAGTGCTCCTAAAGAATCTCACTTGATTGCTGTCAAAAGAATTTTGAGATATCTCGCAGGTACCAATGATCTTGGTCTGTGGTATCCCAGGAACAACTCCCTGAACCTCATTGGATACACATATGCTGACTTTGTTGATTCCAAGACAGATCGAAAAAGCACATCTGGAGGCTGCCAAATGCTCGGCTTTTCCTTAATTTCCTGGCAATCCAAGAAACAAAATGTCGTTGCTCTTTCCACTGCAGAAGCAGAATACATAACAGCTGGCGCATGTTGTGCTCAAACCTTATGGATCAAACATCACATGAACGACCTTGGGATAGAACTCTCAAATATTCCCGTCAAGTGTGATAACAAGAGTGCTATTCAAATCACCAAAAATCCCGTTCAGCACTCCCGTATCAAACACATTGAAGTACGACATCACTTTATCAGAGATCACATCGGCAAAGGTCACATTACACTGGACTTTGTTCCCACTCATCAACAACTGGCAGATATCTTCACCAAGGCCCTTCCCACTGAGCAATTCATCATCAATCGAAGGGAACTTGACATGCTGCAACCGGACGACCTGTTGAGGGGGAGCTAACCTTCTCCTATCCAGGGGGAGCAAATGACCTTCACCACAAGGTATGCCTTTAACCCTCAGACTCATCAAGGACCTTGACATTCTTGTCTTGATACCTTATTGAGCTCCTTTATATCGACACTTTGGCATATGGTTGAACTGGCAGTTCCCTCATAACTGATCAGTGCAACCGTTTTTTTTTTAAAAAAAAAGAAAAACAACAAAAAAAAAACAATTTTTTCCCTTTTTTATTTTTCCCCCCTCACTCCCTTTTTCAAAAAGATCCTATCCTTTTTCAAAAACCATCCGCCCCTCTTCAAAATCTTCAACATATCTCTCTCTCTCTCCTCCCCTTTACTCCTTCCATTCTTACCGTCACATCACATTAAACTCCCCCAAACGTCAAATCATCATTTATCCTTTCCAAATACACCTTTCCCCAGTTACTCCCTCCTTCCGTAATTACTTCCCTTCATCCTCTCCCTCTGATTCCTGCCATCTCTATTTAACCCCCTCTTCCTTTTACCATTTACCCCACCACCTCCAATCGTCATCATCTTCGTCCCCACCCTTATTCCTTCAAAACCCTCTGTCACTTTCCTCATCCACTCTCCATAATGAAAAAACGCCCAGCCCAGAAAACCAACGCCCCCTCCCCTTCTGCAGGTGTTGCCAAACGGCTACGCTCTCGCAAAACATCTCCAACTCCCCAAAACTCCAAACAATCTCACTCATCCTCCTCCGCCGCTCTCGCCGTCATCTCTCAACCTCCTATCTCTCATTCACTGGCTCTCACCCAACGCATGGAACTTCTGGCAACCCGCCAAATTCTGTGTTGTGAGAACGTCGACATCGCTTCCCTTCATCAAGCCTTTCCCTTCTTCACCACACTCATTGAAATGGGGTGCTCAACCTTCTTCGACTGCGAATCGGTAATTTACCCTTCTCTAGTCCTTGAATTTTATGCAAATTTAGTTCCTGACTCAAAGCGCCCTTCCTTCACAACTACAGTCGCTGGTGTCGAAATTCTTCTCACTCCCTCCCAAATAGAACGAATTCTGAAACTCGACCCCAATCCCACCAAACCACATTTATCTCTTTCCTCCAACCCTAAGCAAGAACTTCGCCATCACTTTGCCCGACCATCCGAACAAAAATCCTCTCAGTACATCGGCCTAAAATATGAGGCCCGTTTCCTCTATTACATCCTTGTCCGTACCATACTCCCAAGAGGTACAAACAAGGAGACTGTCAATGAGGCCTGTGCTTCTTTTCTTCTCAATGTCCTCCGTAACCGCCATCCGGATATCGGAGAGATCGTCATTCGACATATCCTTAAGGCCGCTGCCTCACCTTCTGGTCCATTGCCAGATGGAAACTTACTGACCAAAATCTTTCGCTTCTGCAACGTTTCCCTGGACCATGCTGAGAAATCATCTTTCAATCTGCCTACCATCAATGCCTCCCTCCTTCTCAATCTGGGCTATCAACAGCAACCAGATGGCTCCTGGCTTCATCTCGATGAAATCAAGGTCGTTGAAGCCTCTACCTCTGCTGCTGCTACGAAGGACGCCACAACCTCGCTGCAAACTCAGATATCCAGCATTGTATCTGCTACTGAGGCCCTTCACCAGGAAGTTCAGGCTCTTCGCCAAGAGGTCAAGGCCCTTCGCGAAGCAAGGATTGCATTGGTCGAGGTCGCATCAACTCTCAAACCTGTTGTTCCATCAAGCACTCTCGCTGTTCCAGACTCCCCCAATCCACAATCCCCTACTGCTGCTGCTACCCCCGTCTCTGTTGATCCCCAATCTTAGAACAATCTACTTTGCGTATGATTTTTATTTTTGCGTTGCATGCCAAACATTCCTCCTGTACCTTTTTGCTTGAAAGTCAAAAAGGGGGAGATGATCTATGCATAGTATGATGTTTCTTATCTTTTGCTTTTCTGTCAGGGTTTGTAAAACAATTTAAATTGCCTTGTGCTAAGTCCCTGTATGGACGTTCTTTAAATACTATACTATCTGTTGGACATACTATGCTTGTATCTGTTTTTTGTCTTTCACTAAAAAAGGGGGAGATTGTAGAACCCATTTTGAGAACAGAAGCAGAGGACATTCACTCACTGCGCAGCAAGGTCGTTTATGTCAACCAACTAAAGGACAGTGGTACTGCTGAAGTGTTTTGAAGTGAAAGACAAGCGACGACACCAAATCAGGGAAGCATTCTAATTGAGCAAGAATCTTACTCTTCTATCCTATTCTCCAAATTCGACTAAACTGATTTTATATGCTATCTATGCAGACAACATCGATGAAGAAAATTTGGAAAGAACTCAAAGCATATCTCGCTGCAAAAGGAAGGAAGAATCTGGAGCCGTTGCAAAGAGAAATTGAAGCAAAGACAGAATCTTTCCCAAATGGAGCGTAGCAGTTTAAATGGACAAATTCAAGACAAAGGAAATCAATCGATTCCACGGAAGCAATCGAATGTTCAAACAAGGAATGTGTTCTTGTGTTTGAGTGAAAATTTTCAGAGTGTTCATGTGAGAAAAGTGCTATCAAACTCTAAACGGATCTAGAGTCGTGCTAGGCTTTTTGGTTTCGAATTCTAGACGGAATTAGGATTCAATTAGTATTTACACCAAACTGTGTTTTGGTGGGTGAAATTTTTCCAGAAATAAGAAGCGCCCATTGTAAGGCGTTTGGTTCTCTGTAACCCTAAGGTCCTTTACCTTAGGTGGCATTCAACGTTATTCAATTGTTTGAAATAAAGGAGGTTATTCATATTTCACTTATTGTCCTTCATTTCATTATCAACTATTGAATCTTGTTGAACCTTAATCTGAGCAGATTAAGGGACTAACGTCCTTTACTAGTGATCTAATTTTGCAGAAATTGTCATAACCCTATTCACCCCCCCTCTAGGGTTCTTTCAGAAGAGATTCATTCTATAGGGTGTCAATTTTAATTGTTGGGGTAGCCAACACATTCCAAACTTCTTATAATTGATAACTAATATAGTATCTATCAAAATTTTTGGAGTTAAAAATTGATCCGGGAAACCCGGGGGTTCCTTCGAATGGGTAAATATGGGAGGCCAAGGATCCACTTGAGAAAACCTCAATTTAGAACTCATAAAACTACACTAATTTTTAGGGTTTTGGGGTTTTGGAGATGAACAACAAACACAATAAGAATTAAAAAGGGATATAGACAATTGTAAAGAGTAATCACTCACTCAATTGAACTAAGATTTTCAATCACTTGCACAAGGACCTTCCACAAGCAAAGAGTCTTGAAATACCCAAGAAATCTCACAAAGAGTGGAGGAGGAACACCCACTCACCAAGAAGAGAAATCACCAAGCAATTTCCACCCAAAGGGTTAAATTAGCTTTCATTGATTAGGGTTTGAAATCCACAATTACAAACTCTCTAAGTGAGAGAAATTTTCTTGAGTCTAAATCCTAAACATTCATCAAAAGTCTATCTCTAATGGAGGGGAAACAAGTATATATAAGAGAAGGGGAAAACAAAATAAAAGGGATGAAAATGGGACAAAAATGCCGCAGCAGTGGAACTGCACGATCGTGCCATATGGGGGCACGATCGTGTCACTCAAACAACCCCAAAAAATTCCAAGCTCGAAAATGGCACGATCGTGCTGTCATTCGGCACGATCGTGCAGTGCCTTCTGGAAGAATGGCACGATCGTGCAGCCTGACGGCACGATCGTGCTGTTGGCATTTTTTTCATGCTGACTTCAAACGTGCATAACTTTCTCGTTTTAACTTTGATTTGGGCTTATAATATATTGATGGAAAACTCTCGGTGTGTACTATAAGCTCACCAAATTTCAGATCAATCGGAGTTGTATTGAAGGAGTTATGATTGAAAGATTGAAGATATGTATTGTTCTCATGTCCAATTTTGCCCACTTTCTTCATTTTTCTTCAACTTTACTCCTCCAACTTGGCCTTGACTCCCTCTTCGCTTCTTCCTAACTTTTCTAAACGACCAATTTGAGACCCAAAAAAGTGACCGAACTCAGTTTGGGAAAAGTGAGCCCGACCCCTCCGTTGTTATTACCTCCGATGTGGGAGACCCCTAAGAATTATGGATCAAAATGATACTACATATTAGTTTTATAAAAATGAAGACACTTAAACGGTGTCTTTGGGCAAGATACTTATCATCAACCCTCTTCTCTTCGAAAATGTAATTTTAATTATTATTTTCGTTGTCGAAGAGATGCATGGATATATGCCACCCATTTGGGTACGTGCCTACAGGAACCATGTATAATTAGCATTCCAAGTGTTGCAAATAAAACAAAGGGAGTTTGCCATTCATGCAGATAAGCAGACGATCCCATGCATGCATACTCACCCTTAACGTACGTGTCATTGCATAACCCTCTACCTCTCTCGCATCTTCCCTACAAATTCACTCCTTGCTCAATTCATATGTTGTAAGTAACTTTTAGCTAAACAAACTAAACCGACATGGCTGGCACAAAGGTTGTAGTACTTGCTCTTGCTGTCTGCCTACTTTGTTTGAGCTCTCATCCATGTTTGGGTGAGAGGACATTCCAGGAAAGGCAAAGGAGAGGCCAGCAATGGCAACACCAGTGCGACATTCAGCAGCTCGACGCAATGGAACCGACTCACCAGTTTAGAGCGGAGGCCGGTATGGTCGAGATCTGGAAACCGAACAATGAGCAGTTCCGGTGCGCTGGTGTAGCAGCTGTTCGCTATGTCATCGAGCCTAGAGGCCTCCTCCTGCCATCCTACACCAGTGCACCTTATCTCACTTACGTTGTTCAAGGTATACGTCCAAACCTTTTCAACCTTAATTTGTCTAACTTAATTTAGGACGTGTAGGGCAATAGCGTTTAACATTCTGACCAAGTCAAAACTCTAATTGCACGAATATTAACTTTTGGTAAAGTTAGCGTTTTGAGGAGCGTTTAACATTTTAAGGAGCGTTTTGTGAAACGCTAATAAAGTTAACATTTAACAAATGGAGTAATATTTCATATTTTTCAGTCAAAAAATATCCTTTAAAAATTTTATATTTGGAAATTATTGATACTTTTTATATGTCAATTCACATTAATCTTTTAACCGCTAAATTTACCTAACACAATTCTCATTTGAATAATTATCCGTTATTCGCTATTTAAACTGTTATCCGCTGCTTAAACCGCTATCTGCTACATAAACTTCTATCCACCATCTTAAATGTTAATTTTGTCGAACAAAGCCTAAATATTGTCATCAGCTATGATGTTATTTTAGACGTTAATTTCATTTGTACGCGATATATGTTATCATATGATACTGATCCATAATGCGATGAACCAATATTAATCAAGGAAGCGGAGTTCAAGGAGTGATCAGGGCTGGGTGCCCCGAAACATTCGAATCTGGTGGCCGTTCAGAATCTGGCGGGGACCAACACCAGCGACTTTACCGCATCAGCCAAGGGGACGTAATTGGGTCACCTGCCGGAGTAGTCCAGTGGACTTACAACGACGGGGAGACTCCCATTGTTAGTATTACCTTGGTTGACCTCAGCAACGCTCAGAACCAGCTTGATCTAAATTTCAGGGTACGTAGTTATAAGTACTGGCAAAATTAGGGTTTTTTGTATTTTGGACCCTGAATTTTAGGTGTATTTATTTTTTGAACCTTTGGTTTTCGATATTAATATTTTAGATCTTAAAGTTTGTAGGCTGAATAAAAAAGGACCTTAAAGTTCGTGGGTTAAAAAAAGACCAATGTCTCGTTCTTTGTTTTCATCCCATGTTTGAATTTATTTCCCGATTGACGTCAAATTTCAAGACTATGGTTAAAATTGATTGAAGCTATAATACACCTCTATTATTCCTGAAGGGGCTACTTAGACCCCTGAGTACAGCAGTTTAAGTGACTTCAACATGAATAAGAGAGGTTTATTTTAACTTAATATTTGTTTTAACTTTAGTTTTGAAGTTTGACACCAATCGAGAGAGAAATTCAAACATGGAAAGAAAAAGAAAAACAGGAAACAAACTTCTTGTTTAGCGCACTAACTTTAGGGTTTTTTTTTAGCCTACATATTTTAGGGTCCAAAATATTAAAAGTGAAAACCAAAAATTCAAAAAATAAATTTGGGGTCCAAAATATAAAAAAAAACCCCACAAAATTACGGGTTGACTTGTTAATTTAACAACTTAAATTGTCAATTTCATTAAAGCAAAACTAAGATTGTGTCCTCACATATGCATACAGAGTTTCTACCTAGCTGGGAAGCCCCAAATGGGAGAAAGAGCGGAGAGAGGCCACAACCTCAGAGAAGTATCTGGTGACAACATTTTCCGTGCTTTTGACGATGAATTACTAGCAGAAGCCTTCAATGTAGACATTGAGACAGTGAGAGAGCTAAAGGGGGAGAATGACGAGAGAGGGTGCATCGTTCGTGTCGACCAAGATCTGAAACTTGAGTACCCCCGGTGGGAGGAACAAGCAGAAACAAGGACAACGGGTTTCAATGGCCTAGAAGAGACCTTCTGTGGTTTGAGCTTTAAGCATAAGATTGATGAGCCTTCTGAGATCGACGTTTTCACAAAGCATGCTGGCCATATATCCACCGTTAATGGTCATAAGTTCCCTCTACTTCAGTTCCTCAAACTTAGTGCTGAGCGAGGGGTTCTTTATAAGGTATCATAAGCAAGCTCTTCCTAATACTAAACCCTATTTCTTATTGGAAAATTGGATTCTAATAATTCCAATTTTTACGAATTGTATAATAATAATCCCTACTATCAATTTGGATTCTGGTGGTCCAAAAAGAAAATTGGATTGTAGTGGTACCGAATTCACCTTCACATTTTCTTTTTATTTTTTTCGTTCCTACCCTATATTGTTTTTGTTTTGTTCGTTCCTGTCCTACAAAGGTAATGAATTGTAGTTTCTAAAACATTTTTAAAATTATTTTTTTGAGACTCCGAGTAATTATTATGATTTTTTAAAATGAATAAAAATGAAAAAATCGTAAAAAATAGTAAAAAAAAATAAAAAAAATAGGGATAAACGCCATAAATTCACTAAAAATTATAGTAGAGTGTTATACTAAGTTTTGAATCAAATGCAACACAAAATCTATGACTTTTAGGGTACACTCGCCCCACTACAATCCAATTTTTTTTTTTGGACCACCGGAATCCAAATTGATAGTAGGGATTATTATTGTCCAATTCAAAGTTTTCTTATTTTGGGACTGCTTAATTAATGACGTATGTTGATCATTTGCAGAATGCTATGATGACACCCCATTGGAACATCAACGCCCACAGCATCATGTACGTAACAAGAGGAACCGGTCACATACAGGTGGCCGGAGAAAAAGGGCGATTGGTGTTCGACGGGCGAGTCCAACAAGGACAGATATTGGTCATCCCTCAGAACTTCGTCATCGTGAAGAAGGCAGACGAGCAGGAAGGTCTTCAATGGGTGTCGTTCAAGACGAATGACAATGCAATGACGAGCCCCTTGGCTGGGCGACTCTCGGCCATTCGAGCCATGCCAGAGGATGTGTTGATCAACTCCTATGGCTTGTCAAGAGATGAAGTGAAGAGGCTCAAGTATGGAAGGCAAGAGTTGAGTGTGTTTAAGCCTCAAATGGGTAGGTCAATTTAGGAGATTTTACACTACTTAGGGTTCTTATAATTGCTTAGATCTATGTAGTTAGTGGAATAAAGATGCAAAGCCCCATATAATGGCTCCCTTTTCTTGTAGGATGAGGTTTGTCAAAAAACTACTCACTAGAGTTATGTGTACGTACAATTTCAATAAGTGACATACTATCTTGACAATTAATGATTTCCAGGTGTGATTGTGGATCAATCAATGGCTTCCTAGTGAAAATCAATAATATAAGTTCACTTCTTATCGTTAAATGACTTATGTCTGACTATAGCAACGCACCAAAATTATTCGCTGCATGTTACAAATAAACTTTCACTTTTAACAGAGATTATAAACTTTCACTTTTAACAGAGATTCGGAAAAGAAACAAACTGTTGATATCGCAAATCAAGGAGATCTGGAATCAATTGAGATCGAGTAAAAAAGGAAAGACAAGATTTCTGGAAGACTACAAAACTCGCACCTACATGTCCTACAAAATTATTTATTTGTGATTGAAAAATCGAGAAACTGGTTTGGGAGAATTATAGGAGATCGAGTGAACGTTCTCTGAGTTTAATCTTGAAGCAAATAGTTTTATTGGTGTATTTTATAGCCAACAGAGTACTTCCGGTGAGCTGTGTGGCCAAGGTTATTTGGTGAATTCTGCCGGTTCAAATTCTTTGTCAAACATACTCTCGTCGGTACAAGTTAGCAGACTACCGAGTCACCACCACTTAACTTGGTGCCGTCCCACTAGAATACAATTATATTTATTTTTGGACCACCAAAAGACAAAAACAAAATAGGAATTATTGACATGCAAAAGGTGAAAGTATGGATTATTAGAATCCAATTATATATATACATAAAGTTTTCCACCTAATCTCCTCTAATAAATTTGAAGAATATTAAGGTTATGTTGTTTAAATAGGAAAGTTGAGAAGGTAAATAAGGTTGGCTAGGAGTTGGTATATAAAGTCGCGTAAGTAAGATTAGTCAGATTAGTTAAATCACTTAAATATATGAATTTTTAAACATATATTTTACAATTTTAATAATTGAAATCCTGTAACCCTTTATAAAAATAAGTCACATCATTTATTAAATATATCAATTTTTAAAGGGTTTTTGGCTGAAAATAATCCGAAGTCGGAGGTCATTGGCTGAAAATAATCCAAACTCACCTTTTGGCTGAAAATAATCCAAACTTTTGACCTATTTACTCGGACTAAACCGAAATCGATTTCTGGCGTCAGAATTTTGACCGGTCAGATTATGTAAACCCCAGTCAACATAAATTTAAAACCAAAATCAATTAAAAAGACACGTGCTCCGGTTACCCAATCAAAATTTTGAAGCCGGAAATCAATTTCGGTTCAGTCCGAGTAAATAGGTTAAAAGTTTGGATTATTTTCAGCCAAAAAGTGAGTTTGGATTATTTTCAGCCAGAGACCTCTGACTTCGGATTATTTTCAGCCAAAAACCCATTTTTAAATATGTATAGTGTAAAATATTTTGATAGTGTAATATAAATAAAAATAAATAAAGTAAATAAAAATTAATAAGATAAATAAACATTTACTTACCTCTCTAAACGACATGAACAAAACTTCTTATATATAATACTTTAGTTTCACACTTTATTGGTGTGAAAAAGAAACCTCTTTAAACATATACATTTGTTTGAACTGTAAATTGTCACCAAATTTGTTTGATTCAAAGGGGGAAAAAACTAAAATTCAAGTCAAGTGTTTTATAGTTGATCAGTCAACACCAGTGATTTCATGTTTCATGCATGATCTATATTTGATCTGCGTCACATTCGTCTGAACTTGGGCTAAAACGTCACAACACTCTCTTCTACTCCCACCCTGTTATAACAAATAACAAATATACTTCAACTGTTTATCAGAGAAAACTCGCAGAAAAAGGATAGAAAGAAAAATATTAAACATATTGATACATTGCAATTTTGAAAATCAATTTCTTTGCGCAACGAATTAATTTAGCCACTGTTCTTTCTTGTAATAGGTAAAGTGTAGAAATGACATGGATGGTGAAATGTGGAAAGTGTGGCATGCTACAGTACAGTGTAGTAGGTTGTGGTAAAATTTGTGTTAAAAATGATTAGTTTGAAAGGTGAAGTTATTTCAAACTTGGGGTGAACTGGGCGTCTTTATAGGCTGGCATCATATTGAGATGCATTTTTGGTGAACCGGACAAGAGCAAAGAGTGAAAAATAGAGAGAAAAGCGAGGATAGAGAAAATTATGATTGTTGAGGTAAAGTGTGGTATGGTGTGGTAAAAAGCGATAGTTTGTGGATCGTGTGGTAAATTTTAATTTGAACTTTAGCCCATAATAGACTTAATAATCTGAACTTGAGATTTGTTTCTCAATAATTTGAACATTGGACCCCTTGGATTCGTGTAGCATGCCACCGAGTTAAGAACTGAACAACTCGGTGGCACGTTGACGTGATGGCGGGGGAGTGTGTGTTGACTTGCCCAGTGAGCTTTGACTTTCTACCTTACCCTCCCCATTTCTATTCTCTCTTTTCCAACTCCTCTCTCTCTCCTCCCTCTCCTCTCCTTCCTTCCAGCCAATTGCCATGGCTATGGCTACTTCATTGTCGTCGGAGGACTCCTTCTCCGGAGGCGATATCCGAAACTCGTTCTTGTCGCATGGAGATCCCGAGCTTCACTTTCAGGGAGAAATTCGAGTGATTGTAGCACAGATTCACATTTCCCCCAATCTTGAACTCCACCAATCTCTTGATGATGGATCCATTGAAGGGCAAAACCCCCCGAAAATCGTTGCTCTCAAGATTTACATACTTAAAATCCTTCATATCCGCCAGAAATCTAGGGACGCTACCATTGAACTGATTAAACCCTAAGTCGAGACGAAACCAACGACGACATTGAAACCAGCGATTCTGAGATCATACCCGAGAGTTAATTTGAGGCAACAAACAAGTTCCTCAGCTCAATCAGATCCCCAATTGAAGTAGGTAGCTCCCCAACTAACTGATTGTGCAAAACCAAGTTCTCAAGCTCCATATCGAGTTGGGTATCCTTCCCCTGATCTGATTCTGGGACAATTCAATATGGGTAACATTTGAATGGAAAAGGAGATAAAAGAGGGAGAAGTAGTCATGGCCATGACATTTGGCTAGAAGGAAAGATAGGAGAGGAGGAGAGAGAAAGGAGTTGGAAGAGAGAGAAAAGAGATGGGGAGGGTGAAGTGGCAAGTCAAAACTGACAGGGAAAGTCAACACACACTCCTTCGCCACCACGTCAGCGTGCCACCGAATTGTTAAGTTCTTAACTCGGTGACGTGTTACAAGAATCCAAGAGGTCCAAAGTTTAGATTATTTAAATCTAATTTCCCTAATTTATATATGGTATTATACATATAAAAGTCAACGATATCAATTTTTACAATTTAGTATGATAATATATAGATTTTATTGTAAACATAACAAATTAAAGTGTGAGCAAACTTACCAAGGAACTGTAGGGTGAAGCCGGGGAGACAACAATGATCTTCTGAATGTCGCTAACGAGAGCCGAGGAAGTCTGATTCTGCGTCCCAGATGCACAAGGTTTCATTCTTCTCGGTGATTGTCGAGCATAGACCGTAACAATCTCATTTTTTCCAGCAATTTGCTCGACAGATTCCAAGTAAAAGTAATGCGGCATTTCACAGGGGTTGTTCGACACCCACCGTGTGTTGAACATGTACGCTCGTCTTCGATCTTTTCTCCATGGGGAAAACGTTTCCAGGGGTTTTTCCAACACACTTGGGGGTATGAATGTCTCGTATACTTGAGCCGAGTAACCCCATGACACTGAGAATGACCAGTTAGTTCTTGGCCCTCCGTAACATATGGCTTGTTGTAAGAGCCTGGATTGATCCACCCTGGCTGCTTTCATGAGGTGGCTAACTGACTCGACCCGACTCATGGACGGGAACAAAGGGTCCACTGCATCCATGTGGTGAAGGGATACCAATGGATACTGGGGAAGTGCTGAGAGGAACCCTGATATGTTTTTGCGCAGGTCTATCTGTAACATCATTAACCCACTTGTTAATTATATTATAGGACAGATATAATTATCCTATAACTAAAATTATACTCCCGGGAGTACAATGCTCTTATATTCCCATAATAGATTTTATGAATATATGTTTAATTTTATGAGCACACACGTATAAATTTGTGATCATATTCAAAAAATTAATAAGTGTACACATGTTGATAAAATGAAAATTGTAAATTTATAGATTTATAAACATATGCCATATCTAAAATATGAAATCAAATTATATATATATATATATGATCAAAGAACAAAATTTGTATGTTTATAAATTAATATTTATATGCTTATAAAAATATATTCATATACTCATAAAATCCATTCCAAAATACAGGAAGACGGTAAATATAATCCTATTTTGGCCATTGCCCCACCCAATCTAAACAACATATCAAGGTAGCTACCGTGCGTACGTGAGTGATTCTACCACTAAAGTCTAAACTATTAATTTAGTAGAAAATTTGGTCACCCAAAACTTTTCAACATCATGTCAATACTCAATATTGTTTCAAAAATTTTAAAGAGATAAAAAGTTATTTAAATTGTAAACAATATATAATCAACCTTATACTTGACCTCGAAGGAGTGTGAATTAGATGAGCCAATCTAAGTTGAGTTTAGTGCAACGTACGTAGACCAACATACGAGCAATTAGTAACATGATGACATGCATCAAGCAATCACATAATCAAATTGTAATGAATCTTAAAATAATAAAAAAAAAGAACCTGATGAAAGCCCTTATGATGAGTTAGAGAAACTCCCAAATCAGCAACACAAGACTGGATAATATGATCACTTCCATACAAGGAAGGATATCTCTTGATACAGACATCCAAATTGTTCACCAAAGCTTCGGCAAGAGGATAACTTACGGCATACCCTCCTCCACCAAAAGCCATCTCGAAGGAGTGATAAACATTGGACTGCACTGCTTCAGAGCTCTCGCCAATGTAAAAATACTTGGTATGGTCGTACCCTGAAAGGACATCCACCAAATTATCCAAGAAAAGCAGGGTGTCGTCGTCTGTCACGACATACCACCTAACCCCTTGGTGGCCTTGTCTGAATGCCTCCAAGACCACCCTCGCCATTCTTATGACATCCTTCATGGGATGCTTGTTGTATGGTTTATACCTCAACGTGTCCTCGTAGATTCTGTATGGGGGAAACGTAGGAGACCATGGGAGAAACTCTTTCGGTTGAAGGTCCAGGAAGAGGTAGCCCTTGGTCACGTTTGGCCTCCACCATGACTCGATGTATGATTTTCTCGACTTGAATGTTTTCACTGTGCTTGTTATTGCGATGACAATGTGACTAATGTTGGTTGGAATATTTGAATTGAGATCATAAACTGGGGGAGGGGCATTTCGTACCGATTCGGCTAAGTTGTTTTTCAATGGAGGTGGATCCAGGTGGAGATTAGGTGACAAAATCTGAAGGATGAATAGCAAGAGCCCTGCTACAAGTAATGGTTTGTATAGAGTGTTGATAATATTTTTGTCTGAGAAAAATGGCATCATCTTATGTTCAAATTGGGGGAATCAGCTAGTTAGATTGCAAAGGGGCTAATGGAGATGATAATATAACATAAAGCATACAAAGCCTAGAACTAGTTAGAGTTTTCATGAACTATTAACAATATTGGTTGCCTTAGTTGGGGGATTTTGATTACTTTAACCTCTAACATATGATTGATATTTTTTGATGTAAGGTGAATAGAATAAATTAATTATGACATTTGAGTTATATCAATGAAAGTACACATCAAGTTATTAATTAAGTTAATTGTGGTTGTAGAAACTATATATATATATATATAATATATTTATATATATACATATATATAATTAATTAAGTTAATTGTGGTTGGGAAACTATATATATTGATTTGATTGTTATTATATTTTAATATTATAATTGATATCAATAATATCTTAATTAACTTGAAAAACGAGATTGCATGAATGTGGATGATACTATATATTTATGGTTTACTATCTTGCTCATAATAACTTGAGAATATCCATATTCTAATATGAATGAATTGATAGGATAATTAATAAGATTCCTTGAATATTATGATTTGATTTGTCTTGATTATATTTGTAAAGGTACATGCTATATTAAAGAGCATTAACACATGATCAAGAGTTGCCTCATATTGTGATTGCCTCCATGATTCTTGCTTGGCCAACATTAAATATAAATAAGTGGAGCTTCCACATGATCAAGAAACCAAGAGACGAGGCACAAGCAACATCTCACTAGAGCATTATTCTTTATTACCGTTGTTGAGTGTGAGATAAAAAGAAAATTGTATTGAACTTATGTTTATTGAGTTGTTGAAACTTATTGTACGTTAGAGAGAGGACTTAGGAGCTCAGAGGTCAACTTCACACTTAGTTGAGAAGTGATATTAAGTGGTAGGATATTGAGAGTAGAGGAGACTCTAAGATTTAGAGAAATTCATCCTAATAATAATTCGAGATTAAATCCTAGAGTTGGACAAATATAGGCAGTGACGTACTCCGAAATTTGAGTCTGGAGGAACATCGTAAATAGCTACCGCGTCTTGTCTTCTTTTAATTTCCGTTATTTATTTTGTGTAATTAATTTAACTAGCCTAATTAAACTTTCAATTTGTCTGTGGGCCTAACCTAGGTTGCTAAACTTAGGCCTTGTTCTTTTATGCGGTGTGTTGTGGTATAACGCGGTATGGTGTCGTGAAATTGCGACGAGTATGGTGGAATTTTGGTGGGTTATTGGTAAGTGAGTTGAAATATTGTATTATTTTTGGATGATTAAAAAAAATGGTTGAAAAAGTATTGTATTGGAAAAAGTGAGTTGAAAAAGTATTGATTGAAAATTTATATTAAAGATATATAATAAATTTGAAAAAGTAATTTGTGGTGGGTTGTCGTGAATTGTGGTGGAATGGTATGTTATGGTTGGTTGTGGCAAAGTGTGGTGGGCTGTGGCACCGCAGATTGCCAATCGCATAAAAGAACAAGGCCTTAACCGTTTATAGGATAGGTCGATGGCTAATTTATTAAATGCATCTATCTATCATCCATCAATATTTGATGGTACTAATTTTTCTCTTTGAAAGTGCGGGATAAAACAATTTATGGAATCCATCGATTTTGATTTTTGGGACATTATTATTAATGGTCCATTTACCCCCACATGGATGAGAAATGATGGAGTGATTGTCAACAAGCCAAAGAGTGAATATACTCGATCAAGATGATTTTGAGAAGCTGAAGAAAAACTCTAGAGTTTTGTATATTTTACAATGTGTTTTAAATGATGATATATTTACACGTGTGTGTTCTTGTGAGACACCCAAAAGCCTATGAGAAAAATTCTTGTTAATATATTAACAGTCAAGTGACGAAAATCTTGATGGTTCAAAAAGGGACAATATGCTTAGCGACTTAAACGATGAAAGTGAGATTAGTCATATGTGTTTGTTAGGAAAGTGTCTTAAAATCACCAAATCTCTTGTTCTTACAATTATTTGTTTCCTGATTGTATTAGGATATTATTTAAGTTTCCTTATTATGTTGGGTTTCCTAATTGTATTAGGTTCTAAATCTAATTAGAGTGTGAGTCAAGTTAGGTTTATAGGGAGTCTTTCCTATAAATAGGGTTCAGTTTTCTCCACCTAATTCACGGCGCACGGCGTCATCGAACATCGTTAAACACCAGAGCAAGAGAGAAAATATTGAGAGGGAAAAATGTCTCACCAATATTTTCCCGAGTGAATCCCGAGAGAGAAAGATTGAGAATTGTGAGGGAGAGACATTTGTGTTGTAATCTCCTTTGTTGTGGATCGCATCACACCACACCCTGTGATAGTGATCTAGTTGTACTCATCCTTTCTCATAGTGGATTGTTTTCTGGCTGTCGTCGTCCGTGGGTTTTTCTCCGAGTTCTTCGGTTTCCCACATGAACCTTGTGCTTGTGTTCTTTTTATCGCTCTTATTATTTTGTTCCTGAATTTTGTAGTAATTTCTGTCATCTCAATTCGATTTATTTCGCTTCCGTTGTTACCTTGTTATATATCTTCTCTAACAAGTGGTATAAGAGCAGGGTGGAGATGGCTTCAATCATGAAGTGCGAGATTCCAAAATTCAAAAGAACAAGGAGACTGTAGTTGAAGGCGGTCCTAATTCAGCACGGGGTAAGGGATGTTGAGTATCCCTACACGAAGACTGATGTAACGATGAGCGATGAGAACTTCAAAAGGGTTAAAGAAAGAGAACTAGGGAAATCTGAGTTCGAGGTGGAGTAGGTTGCTGCTCAAACAATTCAGGTTGATGAGCCTAATGTTCCTCATATGGAGGAAGAACCGAGCATGGCAAGAGTTCTTCGGTTTCCCATGTAAACCTTATGGTTGTGTTCTTTTATCGCTTTTATTATTTTGTTCCTGAATTTTGTTGTAATTTCCATCATCTCAATTCAATTTATTTCGCTTCCGTTGTTACCTTGCTATATATTTTCTCTAACAGTGTTTAATAGCAAAAAAGTCTGAATCTAAAGATGAAGGTGAGATAGTATCGATGACAATGATGATAGTGATGAAGAAGAGAAAATTAATAACGGAGTGTGATATGCCAGACGAGGTATATTATCCTCTTAACAAATTCATTGAATGTAAGTTAATGAAAATCTTGCTTTATTTTATATATTAGATGTCAAGAATGACATATTTCTAAAGTGAAAAGTTTAAAGAAAATAAATTTTAATCATCTCAAGCTAATGATGAACTTCGAAAATCAAATGATTTATTGTCAAAAAGGTTGAATGTTTTTAAAGAAAACATTGCTCTTGCTAAAAAAGAAAAAGACGAGTTACAATTGAATTGTTACAAACATAAAAAGGTTATTCTAAAAATTTCAAAAGGGCAAGACAACTTAGATAGACTACTTTGTACTCAAAAATCATCTTTTAATAAAAAAGTTATTAATCCGTCTCACAAAGAAAAAAGTTATAACAATTCTTTTTAAATCCACATCACATAGACCAAATTCAAAAAGATGTAAATATTGCTTACAAAACTTGGAACTATGCTTATTATTGTCCTACCAAAAATACGACTCCTAGGATCATTCAAATTCTGGTTCCAAAAGAAACTAAACCTCATCATATAATTTGTCATGTGGTTTGATGCTTTTTAATGAATTAATATGAGTGCATTTATTAAGGGGGATGAGTCATCCATACATTGTTATTAAATATCTCAATTTGATTACTAAAGCTTGACAAATTTATTTTCAATAAAACTGATATCTTTTTTATGTAATACAAAAAAGAGCAAGAAACATAAAATTTACGATTCAAAGATGAAATAATTGTAAGAATTTTATTGGGTTTTGTCTTCCAACAAAAAGAGGGAGATTGTGGAATTACCTTTAACATATAATTCATATTATTTTGATGTAAGACAAAAAGAATAAATTATTTATGACATATGAGTTATCTCAATGAAAGCACACATGAAGTCATTAATTATGTTAATTGTGATATATTGAGAAGACAATATATTAATTGATTTGATCGTTATGATATTTCAAGATTATAATTAATATCAATAATATCGGAATTAACTTAGAGAAGGGGATTGTATGAATTTGGATGATAAAATATATATTTATGGTTTACTATCTTGTTAATAATAACTTGACAATATTCATTTTAATATGATCATATGAATTGATATGATAATAAGATTCCTTGAATTTTATGATTTGATTTGTCTTGATTATATTTGAAAAGGTACATGCTATATTAAAGTGCATTAATACATGACCAAGAATTGCCTCATATTGCGATTGTCTCCATGATTTTTGCTCAGCCAATATTAAGAATAAATAAGTAGAGCTTCCACATGATCAAGAAACCAAGAGACGAGACACAAGCAAACATCTCACTTGAGCATTATTCTTTCTTACTATTATTGAATGTGAGATAAAAAGAAAATTGTATTGTGCTATTGTTTGTTCAGTTGTAGAAATTTATTGTTAAGGAGAGGATTTAGGAGTTCAGAGGTCAACTCCCCCACACTTAGTTGGGAGGTGATATTAAGTGGTGGGATCTTGAGAATAGATGAGACTCTAAGATAGTGAGTAATCCATCCTAATAACACTTCGAGGTTAAATGCTAGAGTTGGAGAACTCTTGGCGGTGACGTACTTTGAAATTTGAGTTCGAATGAACATCGTAAGTAACTATCACGTCTTTATCTTCTTTTAATTTCCGCAATTTATTTTCCACAGTTTATTTAAATAGCCTAATTAAATTATCAAAGGATTTTGTTGATAGAAATTAAATTATATTCCAACATGATCAATGGATTTATGTTATCAATTTTTATCATGATGTGTTATATCAGATCTAGGTACATTTTGTATTAGAAAAGGGAGGGACCTCTCAATTAAGTAATGAATATGTTCATAAGAATTATCTCTCAAGAAGCCATAATTCAATGTGTCATAGGGGAGTCACGGCAGAGTCACGGCGAGTTTTTTGTTAAATTCCCTTTACTGTCTGCATTCAAAAAACCAGGTTGACGTAACTGTAGGAAAAATTATATGGTCTAACTTAATGTATTTACTTAGATATATCACATGTATCGAAATGTATTAATTTTTTAAAAAACTCTGATAACTTTGAAAAATAATTATTAATTTAGAAATAATATTAATAAATTTATGTTGAATTTTATAATTAATATTGATAGTCTTTTTAAAATTTTAATAGAAATGATGTATCTAGGTAAGTTGTAACGTCCCGAAAATTTAATGATGAAAAAGTCAAACATTGACGAATATTAACAACATAAAGCTCATTTTAATTGGGCGTTACTGCCGTATCCCCGAAAAAATATAAGGCAAGAATGGAAAAAAACTAACAAGCGATTACTAATTATTTCAATTTAACAACCAAAAGGAAATTTTCAAATTCTAAAGACAATATAAACTAACATTAATTAATTAACTTTAAATCTAAACATTTATCTAAACTTTATTCTCAGAACTTCTAACTTCAACATCCTCACTTCTTTCTGTTTGTGTTATGCAAATGCGTTCTAGCTTCTTCTCTGCTTCATGTAACACACTAATATGTACTTCCTTATATTAGCAAGTTCCTTCGTTTTTACTGTCTTTCTTTCATTTTTTTTAAAAAGGTTTTCCTTTTGCGTTTCATTTATTCTACATTTCGATTTCCATAGTGGGTTTTTAAAAATGTAATTCTTCTTTGGATCTGCCGAAATCAGTCTCTTCATGAACTTGAGTTAATTTGTGGGGGTAAGGTTGCTTACATCTGAATCTCCCAGACCGCATTCAAACGTGTATTCTCAAAGAGGTTATTGAGGTTGTTGTTGTGTGTACACACACACACACACACACACACACACACATATATATATATATGAAAATTGGATTCTAATAATTCCTATTTTCACCAATTGTATAAAAATAATCCCTACTTTCATTTTGGATTTTTAAATATATGAATTCACATTAGTAAGATAAGTCACATTGGTTGCATCACTTAAATCTATGAATTTTTAAACATATATTTTACAATTTTTAATAATTGAAATCCTATAACCTTTAATAAAAATTAGTAACATCAGACACATCACTTATTAAATATATCAATTTTTTAATATGTATCATGTAAAATATTTAGATAGTGTAAGTAATATAAGTAAAAATAAATAAGGTAAATAAAAATTGATAGGATAATATTGAGATCAATCCTAATTTGGTGTATATTCTCTGTATATTTTCCTATCTTAGTTTCCTAATTATTAGACCCTTGTATAGGAAGTTTTGGGCAAATAAGTGTGTATATATTGATTGGATAGATAGCTGAATAAAGAGTGTGAGAAATTCTCTCCCAACCAAAGTCTTTGTTTGATCTTGTTATGGTATCAAAGCCATGGCAGATGACAAAGGAACACCAAAAATTGAAGATGTGAAGAAGACCGTATCACCATACAATTTGAACTCGAATGATAATCCGGGAAGTATTATCACTCCAGTTCAATTGCATGGAGATAATTATGAACAATGGGCAAGAGTTGTGTAGATTTCGTTGAGGGCTCGCCGCAAATGGGTGTTTATCGAAGGAAAGATTGCCAAGACGACTGACGATTCACTGGACTTGGAGGATTGGTGGACAGTATAGTCCATGCTTGTGTCATGGATCTTGAACGCCATTGAACCGACTTTGCATTCAACGGTATCTCATATGGAAAATGCAAGGTACCTGTGCCTGGATATTCGATCGAGACCATTTCTCTGTTGCAAACCGACCTCGGACTCAGCAATTGAAGGCCAAAGTTGCCGGCTGTAGACAACACAAGATGGCCATAGCTTCTTATTATGGGAAGCTAAAGAGCATGTGGGATGAGTTGATCGATTACGATCAGATTTTGACTTGTAGCTGTGGAAAGTGCAAATGTGAACTCGGGTCAAAGACAGACAAGAAACGAGATGAAGAAAAAGTACACCAATTTCTCATTGGATTGGATGAGAATGTGTATAGGACGGTGAGATCAAGTCTACTAGCAACTGAGCCTTTGCCAACGTTGAATAGAGTATACTCAACTCGAATTCAAGAAGAGCGGGTCCAACATATGACAAGAGCCAAGGATAACGTACCGGAAGTCATGGCCCTCGCAGCAAAGGCATCAGTCCGGCAAAGGGATCGAAGGGAGCCTCGAGACAGAGACGTAGACAAGGGAACTTTATGTTTACACTGCAAAAACCTAGACATGATTCAACAAACTGTTTCAAAGTGATAGGATATCCAAATTGGTGGGGTGATCATCCTCGCGACACAATGGCAGTGGGCAAAGGCAACGTGAATGGAGGTCGAAGAAAAATTGTTCCTGTTAAGGCCAATACAGCACAAGTTGCAGCAGGGGCAAACATGTCAAGTGGAGAGAAGCGAGGGGCATTGGATCTAGACCCAGAACAATGGCAATTTCTTATGAAGCTGGTTAATTCACACAAAGCCAATGTTACTGAAAAATTGTCCGGTAAGACCACAAATACTTCATGGATTGTTGATACAGGAGCTTCCAATCATATGATCGGAAGCTTAGAACAAGTGAAAGGAGTGCGGAAAATATCAACTTGTCCTATAGGTCTACCAAACGGTTGTCAGATTCTTGCCACCAGAGAAGGGTCAATCCAGTTAGATGGAAATTTATCATTGTCAAATGTGTCTATGTTCCGTGTTTAGCCTATAATTTAATTTCTGTGTCGCAGCTAGTTGATGAATTCGATTGTATTGCAGCTTTTGACAAAAATATGTGTGTTTTACAGGACTGTACCTTGAAGATGTCGATTGGACGGGTGAGCGTAAAGATGGACTCGACTACTTCTAGAGAAAGAAGTGCATGAAGGGTCATAGTGTGAAAGAAGTTGGTTCACTCGAGTTGTGGCATTCCAGATTGGGACATCCTTCCTTCAAAATTACCAAGTTAGTTCCTAGTGTAGGCATTAGTATTGGTAGAAAGCGATTGAATAAGCATTGTGATATTTGTCATCGTGCAAAACAAACTAGAGACAGTTTTCCTCTAAGTGAAAATAAAGCATTCGTTTTCTTTGAGTTAATTCACTGTGATTTATGGGGTCCGTATAAAACTACATCGTCTTATGGTACTCGCTATTTCTTGACAATCGTTGATGACCTGTCTCGGTCAACTTGGATCACTTTATTAATTGATAATAAGGAAGTGTCTCAAACTTTGAAGAATTTTTTTGCCATGGTTGATAGAAAATTTAACAAGCATGTTAAAATTGTGAGAAGTGATAACGTAACTGAGTTTGCTTGCTTGAAAAATTATTTCCTTGAACATAGTATAATTTTTCAAACTTCTTGTACTGGAACACCACAACAAAATGGTAGGGTTGAACAGAAACACCAACACATTTTGAATGTGGCTTGAGCTTTACGGTTTCAAGGACATCTTCCCATGCCATTAGTTTGGGGGGGGGGATGTCGGCTGACGGCAGGTTACTTAATAAATCGGACACCTTCTGTAGTTTTAGGAGGCAAGACACCCTATGAGATTCTCTATGGTCGTCCACCCTCTGATGAACATCTTAGGGTATTTGGGTCCTTATGTTATGCACACAATCAAGATGTAAGAAGGGATAAATTTGCAAGTCGTAGCAAACGTTGCATTTTTGTTGGGTACCCTTATGGAAAGAAAGGATGGAGATTGTATGATTTAGAGAGCAAGAAATTTTTTGTTTCACGAGATGTCGATTTCATTGAGACTGAATTTCCTTTTGATTTGAATACTACTGGTGACAGTCACATGAAAGAAGTTATATCAAGTGCCTTGAAATAAGTCATACGGATGGAAATCATGAATGTATGCGACAAGGGGGGTTATGGATGGACAGACCCGTGAAACAACTGATCTATCTATTGAAGAGGCTGAACAGGAAGTGGTTGAGCCTAGCAATGAAGGACCTAGGGATAATGAGGTTGACTCACGGTCTCCCGAAACTGCACCACATGTAGAGACATCTACACTACCGGACACTTCGACTCATTCTCTAGAGGTAGTCTCAGTTCAACCTACCAGTCAGGTGTGCAATGAGCAATTGGGGCGAGGACATCGAAAGAAGGAGCCTTCGATACGTTTGCGAGACTATGTTGCTCAAACCACCTGGAAATTGAGTCCATCTGATCGCCCATCTGCGTCACATCATCTTCCAGGTATGTCATATCTTATAACACACTATGTAAGATGTGACAATTTTTCCTTGCGACATAGACATTTTCTTGCAGCCATCACTTCAGATCAAGAGCCTGCCACATTTTCTGAAGCTGTGAAGGATGAATGTTGGAGAAATGCCATGCAACAAGAGATAGAGGCGTTTGAAACCAATGGAACCGGGGAGGTTTCTGAATTGTCGTCGGACAAAAGGGCTCTCGGATGCAAATGGGTTTATATAATCAAATATAATTCTGAGGGTACTATTAAGCGGTATAAGGCCCGCTTAGTGATTTTTGGCAATCATCAGGTCGAAGGGATTGACTTCACAGAAACTTTTACTCCTATAGCAAAAATGGTTACTGTTCGAGTTTTTCTAGCAGTTGTCGCAACCAAGCAGTGGGAACTACATCAGATGGATGTTCACAATGCATTTCTACATGGAGACCTACAAGAGGAGGTCTACATGAAAATGTCGCCGAAGTTTCAAGTTACCGGATCCAAGAAAGTGTGCAAGCTTCGAAAGTCTTTGTATGGGTTGAAGCAAGCACCACGGTGTTAGTTCGCTAAGCTATCTACTGCTTTGAAGGAATATGAGTTTTATCAATCATATTCTGATTACTCCCTTTTTACATTAAGAAATGGACAAATCTGTTTCAACATCCTTGTTTACGTGGATGATTTGATAATTTCGGGAAATGTTCATGAGGCGATTGTTCATTTCAAGTCTTATCTTGGTAAGCGATTCCACATGAAAGATTTGGGTTTCTTCAAGTATTTTCTCGGAGTTGAGGTTGTCCGAAACTCGGAAAGGATCTTTCTCTGTCAAGGCAAATACACGTTGGATATATTGTCTGAAGTAGGGTTGCTAGGGGCCAAACCAACAGTTGTAGCTCTGCCACAACTACACCAACTGGCTATTGTTGATGGACCATTTCTTGATGATCCTGAGCAGTACCAAAGACTTGTGGGCCACCTTATATATCTCTGTTTCACGCGCCTGGAATTGTCGTATTCTGAACATGTGCTTTCTCAATTTATGCAGCAGCCAAAAGAATCACATTGGAAGGCAGCTTTGCGAGTAGTGCGATATCTCAAAGTGCACCCGAGACAAGGGATTTTTCTTCATAGTAATTGTGATCAATGACTTTATAGTTGGTGTGACTCGCATTGGGCAGGTTGTCCTTTGACACGGCGATCTCTCACTGGTTGGTTTGTCTCTTTAGGGAATTCTCCTATATCTTGTAAGACTAAAAAACGGCACACAGTGTCTCGCTCCTCTACTGAGGCCGAGTATCGTTCTATGGCCATGACCACCTGTGAGCTCAAGTGGCTTAAAGGGATTTTGTTATCCCTCGGGGTGGAGTATAGGCAGGCTATGCAGTTGCATTGTGACAGTCAGGCTGCACTACACATAACCAAGAATCTCGTTTTTCATGAGCGGACAAAACATATTGAAGTTGACGGTCACTTTGTTCGAGATGAACAACTTGCAGACAAATTTACGAAGGCTTTGGGGAGTTCGCAATTTGAGTGCCTTCTTGGCAAATTGGGCATTTGGCATCTTCATGCACCAACTTGAGGGGGGTATTGAGATCAATCCTAATTTGGTGTATATTCTCTGTATCTTTTCCTATCTTAGTTTTCTAATTATTAGACCATTGTATAGGAAATTTTGGGCAAATCAGTGTGTATATATTAATTGGATAGATGGTTGAATAAAGAGTGTGAGAAATTCTCTCCCAGCCAAAGTCGTTGTTTGATCTTATTAGATAAGTAAACATTTACTTACCTCTCTAAAAGACATGCATGATCAAAACTTCTTATATATAATACTTTAATTTCACACTTTGTCGATATGAAAAAAGAAATCTTTTTAAACATATACATTTGTATTGAACTGTAAATTGTCACCAAATTTGTCTGATTCAAAGAGAAAAAAATTCAAGTTAAAATTCAAGTCAAATGTTTTATGGTTGATCAGTCAACACCAGTGATTTCATGTTCCATGCATGATCTGTATTTGATCTGCGTCACATTCGTCTGAACTTGAGCTAAAACGTCACAACACTCTCTTCTACTCCCACCCTGTTAACAAATAACAAATATACTTCAACACTTTATTAGACAAAACTCACAGAAAAAGGATAGAAAGGAAAAATATTAAACATATTGATACATTGCAATTTCGAAAATCAATTTCTTTGTGCAAGGAATTAATTTAGCCACTGTTCTTTTTTGTGATAGGTAAAGAATAGAAATGATATGATATGGTAAATTGTGGAAAGTATGTGGTAAAGTGTAAAAATGATATGATATGATATGATATGATATGATATGATATGATATGGTAAAGTGTAGAAATGATACAAAAAATATTAAACATATTGATACATTACACACACTTGTTGTTATACGTCAGCAAACTACCGAGTCTCTGCCACTTGACTTGGTGACGTCCTACTAGAATACAATTTTATTTTATTTTTTGGACCACTAGAATCCAAATTAATAGTAGAGATTATTACTGTCCAATTTGTGAAAATATGAATTATTATAATCCAATTTTCCTTTAAAATACAATTTACTTTCTTTTGCTATGACCCAAATTAAAATATTCCTGAATTAATAACACTTATTAGAGTTGACTTAACGAAACATAAGGTTGGTCAATTTACATTTGAATCAAATTAAAGTTTTCCCAAGCATGTCATGATTCAAGGATTTTATTTTTCATCAAACTAATACTTATTAAGATTTTTCACACCAATTTTTTTGATAGATATTGTTATTTATCAATTATAAGAAATTTGAAATGCGTCCACTATATTAATAATTACAAATGACATTCTAATCGAATAAACTTCATCCATTAGCCGTAGCTTGGACGCTTTTTTTGTCAACTTAAAAAATTATGGATAAAAATGTAATTTTTTTACTAACAATGAAACTATAATTTTAAACAATTCATATATCGTATGACACATTTAAAAGTCAACCATATCAACTTTTACAATTTAGTATGCAGATATATAAATTTTACTGTAAACACAACAAAGTGTGAACAAACTTACCAAGGAATTGTAGGGAGTAGCAGGGGAGACAACAATGATCTTCTGAACGTCGCTAACGAGAGCTGAGGAAGTCTGGTTCTGCATCCCAGATGCACAAGGTTTCATTCTTCTCGGTGATTGTCGAGCATAGACCGTAACAACCTCATCTTTTCCAGCAATTTTCTCGACAGATTCCAAGTAAAAGTAATGCGGCATTTCACAGGGGTTGTTCGACACCCACCTTGTGCTAAACATGTACGCTTGTCTTGGACCTTTTCTCCATATGGAAAACGTTTCTAGGGGCTTTTCCAACACACTTGGGGGTATGAATGTCTCGTATATTTGAGCTAAGTAACCCCATGACACCGAGAAAGACCAGTTAATTCTTGGGCCTCCATAACATATGGTTTGCTGTAGGAGCCTGGATTGATCCACCCTCGCTGCTTTCATGAGATGGCTAACTGACCCGGCCCGGTTCATGGAGGGAAACAGAGGGTTCACTGCATCCATGTGGTGAAGGGATACCAATGGAGACTGTGGAAGTGCGGAGAGGAACCCTGATATGTCTTTGCGCAGGTCCATCTGTAACATCATAAACCTATTTGTTAATATAATCAATCTTATATATGATTATACTTGACCTCAATAGGGATGGCAATGGGGCGGGAATCCCGAACTCGCTGGGGCCCCGCCCCGTTCTGGGGAAAAATCTCCACCCCATCGGAGATGGAGACGGGGAAGGGGACCGGAACAAAATTTTCCACATCCCCATCCCCATTTTCCTTGCCGGGGAAAATTTCCCGACCCTATCCTCGAATCCCCGTCCCTGAAAATTTTAAAATTACCAAGTAACCTTTATTTTAATTTAATATATATATTAATAGCAAGGATAAAGTAGTAATTTTTGATTAAAATTACCAAATAACATTTATGCTTGTCATTAAACTTGAGGAGGATGTACGCTAGTCTGATTCACACTTGAGGATGATGTATTATTGTATTTTTTTTTTCGAACAACACTTGTTGATGAATTATTGTTTGATTTTGATATATTATTACTTGAGCAAGTTTAATACGTTGTATTTTGAACAAGTTAAAAACCGGGTCTGATTAAGCTTTAAAAAACCCTCGTTGGATCCCCGTTGAGGATGGGGATGGGGCAAGAATCATTCCCCGAAGCGGGAATGAGGACGAGTTTTGGGAGCGGGGATGGGGACGGGGATATACTTCCCCGTCCCCGATCCGCCCCGTTGTCATCCCTAGACCTCAACGGGGTGTGAATTAGATGAATCAATCTAAGTTGAGTTTAGTGCTACGTAGAATGACATACGAGTCACTACCAACATGAGCACATGCATCAAGCAATCACATAATCAAATTGTAATGAATCAGGAAAAAAAGAAACCTGATGAAAGCCCTTATGATGAGTTAGAGAAACTCCCAAATCAGCGACACACGACTGGATCATATGATCACTTCCATACAAGGAAGGATACCTCTTTATGCAGACATCCAAATTGTTAGCCAAAGCTTCTGCAAGAGGATAACTTACGGCATACCCTCCTCCCCCAAAAGCCATCTCGAAGGAGTTATCAATGTTGGACTGCACTGATTCAGAGCTCTCCCCAATGTAAAAATACTTGGTATGATCGTACCTCGACAGAACATCCACCAAATTATCCAAGAAAAGCAGAGTGTCGTCGTCGGTCATGACATACCACCTAACCCCTTGGTGGCTTTGTTTGAATGCCTCCAAGACCACCCTCACCATTCTGATGGCATCCCTCATGGGATGCTTGTTGTATGGTTTGTACCTCGACGTGTCTTCATAGATCCTGTATGGGGGAAATGTAGGGGCCCATGGGAGCAACTCGTTCGGCTGACGGTCCAGGAAGAGGTAGCCCTTGGTCACGTTTGGCCTCCACCATGACTCGATGTATGATTTTCTTGACTTGAATGTGTTTACTGTGCTTGCTATCGCGATTACAATGTGACTAATGTTGGTTGGACTGTTTGAATTGTCATCATAAACAGGGGGAGGTGCATTTGGTACCGATTTGACTAAGTTGTACTTCAATGGAGGTGGATTGAAGTGGAGACTAGGTAACAAAATATGAAGAATGAACAACAACAGCCCTGCTAAAAGTAGCGGTTTGTACAGAGTGTTGAAGATGTTTTTGTCTGAGAAAAATGTCAGCATCTTGTGTTCAAATTTGGGGAATCAAGCTGGTTAGATTGCCAATGGCGTTAGTAATGGAGATGATAAAATAACACAAAGCATACAAAGTCCGAGCTATGGTTTTCATGAACTATTAACGTACAGTATTGCTTGCCTTAATTGGGGGAATTTGGTTACTTTAACTGTTGGATTGGCAACAAAATCCTACCTGATGGTGGACAGGATGATCATGTGAGTAAATGCTAATCATTCGAGTATCATGTGACATAATTATCCCGCAATATCAGCAGATCTTGCTAATCCGCCCCTCAATTTCGTAACTGTCCACTCCAACCATAATGTGAACTCTCAAATCCTATCCATCGACGGTTAGTATTGCTAACGATTATTATTACAACGCTTTCAAAAATCTCTAAGTTGCCACTGTCAAATATATAGCTTAGGCCTCGTTTTTTTATACAGTTGGTTGTGGTGTGCTAATAGTATGGTGCGGTGTAATTCGAAAAAGTGTGGTGAGTTGTAGTGAAAGTTGTGCTAGGTGGAGTAGGTTAAGAGAGAAAATGTAAAAAGTAGAGGGGAAAAGTGAGGAAAATGAAAAACGAAAAGATATATATATTGATAATGATTATAGTGTAATGTGGTAAAGTGTGGTAGAAAATTGAAGAGTGTGGTGGGATGTGTTACCGTACCGCAACTTACCACGTAAAGGAACGGAAATATATGTAAGTCTTTTGCACATCAATTTTTATTTTTTTATTGTTCAATTCTAATAATCCTTTTACTAATTTCGTTTGCTTCTATGAGTTCTATCTGACAAGAGTTCATTCATTGCAATCCTCGACTCAATTGCTCCCAAGCCTTCTCATTCCTATCACAAATATTTTTTTATGTTCATTTTAAATAATCATGTCGCTTTAAACACTTTACTGAGGTCAAACATATTTTAGACTGGGTAGTTGTTGCTGACATGTAGATTGATCATTTATAATAGTATAAATTCTGTTGGAGGAAAGGGAGTGAACGGTATATAAAACAATGGAAACTCGCTTGGATAACGCTAAGAGTTGTGGCCTTGAACTCACTTTCCTTAAAACTATTTACTATACAGTAAATGTTCAAAGGGATAAAACTTAACACTTGTAACACTCAAGAAAGATTCTCACTTGAATCACTCTAGTATAGCTGCAGTCTAGACAAGAATGAGGTTGTGATTAGCTTAGAATGGTGTGTCTCAAATAGCCTAGGATGTCTCCTATTTATAGAAGAATACCAACCCACTTAGGATGCCCTAGTCAAAGGACAATCAAGTGACTTTAATGGAGGATCACACACTTAATATGACCTTGACCAAGTCAAGTCATATAGCTGTTGGAATATCATTATAATCGTGCTTAATTATCATATCAAAAACTACATTTACCCTACCTCACATTTGTGGTAATAATTTTTGCACACCCGACATTTGGGAAATAATTTTCACCCCACCTGACATTAAGTGAAAGTAATTTTTAGTGGCAAAATCTGATCACTTCTCATCAGAAATAAAACGATGAAATGGTCATTTAAGTCATTTCCTTCTAAATATTAATGGACAACATGATACATTTACATAGTCATATAGGGGCACTATTGTATTTCCTCATTTCCGATGAGAAGTGACAAGATTTTACCGCTAAAAATCACTTTCACTAAATGTTAGGTAAGGTGTAAATTATTTCCCAAATGTCGGGTGTGCAAAAATTATTACCAAAAATGTCAAGTAGGGTAAATGTAATTACTCAAAAACTAATTACACGAAATCATATAGCCGTTAGCATTTAAAACAGTCCTGACGTTCAACACGACCCGTGTTGAATCAACACGGTCCGTGTTGGCTCAACACGACTCGTGTTGATTCAACACAACCCGTGTTGAGCGCAGGAATTGTTTCCTTACTCTCTGGAAGACAACACGACCCGTGTTGCTTCCTGTTTCACCCGTGTTGATCATATTCTTATTGTTTCACTTATATATGATCCTTATACTTGATATACTTTATTCTTTAGGCTATATAATTGTCTTATACTCTTGAAATATATCCAACAATCCCCCGCTATTTCAAGAGTATATAAAACCCTTGAAATAACTTTACTTAAGAGGCTTATACCCCCGCTATTTGAGATATACCTTAACTTATAATCACCAGAGAATCCTTAAAAACATATGCCTAATGAAAAGTAGATTACTCTTTGAACTTTTCAATTAGTGTATATGAGCCAAAATTGTATCCAAATTACAAAGTAGACATAGCTTTGAACTTTGGATTTATTTTGACCAACTATACTCATAACACACATATATTTTAAATCTTGAGTGTAAATACCTTGATACTATTATCCGGCCTTGTGTCCTTATCCTTCATAAGTGTTTCGGAACCTTAGCTCATAGTTCCTTTATGCGGCCACACATTACACTTACATAGGTAGACTTTGTAATTATACATCCCTTGTAATTAGGCTTTCCACAAAGTCTATTAAGAGTACTAATACTCATCCTCTTGTCATTACAGATTTTTAAGCATCACTTGTCCTTGGGATAAAATCGATGCTTCCTACTAATTTAAGCAACTCCGTACGCATTTGAACTTTAGAAATTGGTGGTATTCCAATTCATAAAGTTGAGTCTTTGTTGCGATTAGTAGTACTTTGAGCTACAATCCATCCCCTTTGAAGTACTTATTATCAAATCTTTAGTCAATCCTTTGGTTAAAGAATCAGCTATATTTTCTTTTGATTTGACATAACTTAGAGTCACTACTCCATCCCTTATAAGTTGATGTATGTAAGCATGTCGTAAACCAATATGTCTTGACTTGCCATTGTAGACATGACTATATACTACATCAAGAGTAGACTTGCTATCACAATGAATTGAGATAGGAGCCATTGGCTTATACCAAACCAGTATTTCCAATAATAAGTTCCTTAACCATTTCGCTTCCTTACAAGCAGCATATAATGCTACTAATTCCGAAGACATAGTGGAGTCCGCTATGTTAGCTTGTTTCTTAGAACCCCAAGAAACCGCTCCACCTCCTAAAAGGAACACCCATCCACTGGTAGAAGAGAAATCTCGTTTATTAATCCAACTCGCGTTCGAGTAACCTTCTAGTACCGAAGGTTCTCCTTTATATGTGAGTTGATAACTTTTAGTACCAGCTAAATATCTTAATACTCTCCGAATTGCAAACCAATGCATATTACCCGGATTACTTGTAAACCTACTTAACATGCCAATTGCATAAGCAATGTCTGGCCTTGTACTTGTCATAGCATACATGAGACTTCCAATCAACTTAGCATACTCAAGTTGATTAACCGAAGAACCCAAATTTTTCTCTAGTTTCTTACTTGAATCATATGGAGTTACAGCTGAATATAACTTATCACCTCCAAACTTGTTCAATACTTTCTCAATATAATGCTCTTGAGATAAACTTATCTTATCATTATTTCTAATGATCTTAATACCAAGAGTTACATCCGCTTCACCCATGTCCTTCATAGAGAACTTTGAGGATAGAAATTCTTTGGTCTTATTAACTTGTTCCATGTCGGTCCCGAAGATCAACATATCATCAACGTATAGGCATATAATCACCCATTTTCCATTCTCAAACTTAGAGTATATGCACTTATCCGATTCATTGATCTTATAACCACTTGAAAGCACTACTTCATCAAATTTTTGATGCCATTGCTTAGGCGCTTGCTTAAGTCCATATAAAGACCTTATAAGTTTACAAACTTTCTTTTCTTGACCTTCAACAACAAACCCTTCGGGTTGTTCCATATACACCTCCTCTTCTAGTTCTCCATTTAAGAATGTCGTTTTGACATCCATTTGATAGATAACTAGCTTATGGATAGTGGCTAAAGCTATCAATACACGTATTGAAGCTATCCTAGCCACCGGTGCATATGTATCAAAGTAGTCAATACCATACTTTTGAGTAAAGCCCCTTACAACCAACCGAGCTTTATACCTCTCAACGGTACCATCTACTTTCCTTTTCCTTTTAAAGATCCACTTAGAGGTAATTGGTTTACTTCCCGGAGGAAGGTCAATTAATATCCAAACATTATTTTCCATTATCGAATCAATCTCATCTTGTACCGCTTCTTTCCACAAAGAAGCATCATGAGATTGCATAGCTTCTTTAAAAGTTTTAGGATCCTTATCTATGTTGTACATACATAGGGTCTCACTTTCAACTGAGTCCCTTGAACCTTCTACTAAATAAACATAGAAGTCCGAACCAAAGTCTTTTGGTTTCCTTGATCTTTTACTCCTTCTTAACTCAATACTTTCATCTTCTTCATCATGAATAACCTCATGAGTTGGAAGATCATTTTGTATGGATATACCCTCATGATTTTCTTCTTGAGGCTCAATTAAAGGAACAATATCTTGAATTACTTCTTTAGGTCTAGGAATTGAAGAGAATCTAGTCTCATCAAAAATTGCATCTATTGATTCCATTACGGTATTCATCGAAATGTACTCATTTGGCTCAACCACCAAAAACCTATAAGCTTTGCTATGTTGAGCATAGCCTATAAAGATGCACTCAATTCCTCTTTCACCTAACTTTCTTTTCTTAGGTTCCGGGACTCTTACAATAGCCCTACAACCCCAAATCTTAAAATACTTAAGACTTGGCTTTCTTTTGTTCCATAACTCATATGGGTACTAGAATTCCCCTTGAATGGAACTCTATTCAAAATATAACAAGCCGTTAACATGACTTCACCCCAAAATCCATTACTTAAACCGGAGTTTGACAACATAGAATTTACCATTTCTTTTAAAGTTCTATTTTTCCTTTCCGCAACCCCATTTTGTTGTGGTGTATACGGGGCGATTGTCTCATGAACAATGCCCGTTTCTTAGAAAAACTTTGGATCATAATATTCCCCTCTCCTATCGGATCTTAAAGTTTTAATCAAGGTCTCACATTGAATTTCACTTCTAGTTTTGTAAACTCTAAACTTTTCAAGTGTTTCATCTTTAGAACTCAAAAGATAAACTTGACAATATCTAGAATAATCATCAATGAATGTCACATAATACTTCTTACCACCTATTGAAGGTGTACTATGAAAATCTCTTAAATCACTATGAATTAAATCAAGCAATTTAGAAGTTCTTTTTACACTTGAGAATGAACTTTTGGTGATTTTATTAAGCATGCATGTCTTACACTTTTCTATATCATCATTCAACTTAGGAATTAAATCAAGATTAGACATTTCTTTCAACTTAGAAAAGTTCACATGTCCTAATCTAGCATGCCATAGAAAAGACTTATTTAAAGTAGACACATGCATATAAGCGGAAATCATGCCATCTTTATTACTTTTCGCATTCAATTTAAACATCTCCCCATAAGCATATCCCTTCCCTACAAAAGTCCCACCCTTGGAAAGTACATAGTTATCTCCATCATAAACTTGCATAAAACCAAACTTGCTAAGGAGATAACCGGATACAAGATTCTTACATACTTCTGGAGCTAAATACACATCATTTAAAAGCAAAGATTTACCGGAAGTGAAAACAAGTTCCACTTGCCCAATGCCTTCAACCTTGACCGGATGATTATTTCCCATGTAGAGATTCACACCATCATCCGCCAGTTTGAGAGTCTTGAATAAACTTTGTCAACGCAAACATGCCTCGATGCACCCGAGTCTATGTACCAATCATTACAACCAATGGATACCATGTTAATATGATCCTTAATCATGGCCACGAAGGAATTGGGTTCCTTCTCCTACTCTTGCCCTTAGATGTATCTTTGTTCAAAAGACCATGCTTCTTTTTCCATTGGTAACACTCTCTCTTTGTGTGCCCCGGTTTGCCACATTCCCAACAAACTTGCTCAGGCTTTTGAATTCCCTTGCTAGTTTTGTTATGGCTCTTGTTCTTATTCTTGTTTCCCTTATTCTCTTGCACCGTATGGACCTTATATTACTCTTTGGTACCATCTTGTAGGCGTAACTCCTCTTCAATCCGAAGATGGTTAGCCAAACCTTCAAGAGACATAGCCTCTTTCCGGTGCATGAGAGCCCTTTTAGTTTCATTCCAAGAAGAAGGTAGCTTGTCAATAATAGAGGATACGATTATGGTTTCATCCATGTTCAAATTGTGTTGCTTAAAGTTACTTAAACTACGTTGAATCTCATGGAATTGGTATAGAATTTTCCTATTATCATCCATCTTAAATTTCATGAATTGATTAACAAGAAAATTCTTACTTGACGCATCTTCCGACATGTACTTAGCTTCAAGCATCTCCCAAAGCTTCTTTGCCGTCTCCACATGTTGATAGACATCGAAGAGGGTGTCGCTCATCCCGTTGAGAATGCATCCTCTACAAATGTAGTCATCATTCTCCATCTTGAGCCTTTGCTGAGTAGCCTCCGCATCTTCCACGGACGTCTTTACTTGATCGTTACTCCCATCTCCCGTGGAACTCTTGACAATTGCATCCTCTTTTGGAGACTCCTCGGTTGTCACCTTCTCGGCAGAAGGTTCTTGATTCACCTTGGGAGAGATCTCAATGTTAAGTACATATGCCACATTGAGAGTCATTCGCAAGAAATGCATTTTGCTTTGCCAACGCCGGAAATCCACTCCTTCAAAGCGCTCTAGCTTTTGGAAATTGCTAGACATATCACGTAGCGAGGCCATTACTAAATAGTTCTTAAGGTTGTTGGAGGAAAGGGAGTGAACGGTATATAAAACAATGGAAACTCGCTTAGATAACGCTAAGAGTTGTGGCCTTGCACTCACTTTCCTTAAGAACTATTTACTATACCGTAAATGTTCAAAGGGATAAAACTTAGCACTTGTAACACTCAAGAAATAGATTCTCACTTGAATCACTTTAGTATAGCTGCAGTCTAGACAAGAATGAGGTTGTGATTAGCTTAGAATGGTGTGTCTCAAATAGCCTAGGATGTCTCCTATTTATAGGAGAATACCAACCCACTTAAGATGCCCTAGTCAAAGGACAATCAAGTGACTTTAATGGAGGATCACACACTTAATATGACCTTGACCAAGTCAAGTCATATAGTTGTTGGAATATCATTATAATCGTGCTTAATTATCATATCAAAAACTAATTACACGAAATCATATAGCCGTTAGCATTTAAAACAGTCTTGGCGTTCAACACGACCCGTGTTGAGCGCAGGAATTGTTTCCTTACTCTCTGGAAGATAACACGACCCGTGTTGCCTCCTGTTTCACCCGTGTTGATCATATTCTTATTGTTTCACTTATATATGATCCTTATACTTGATATACTTTATTCTTTAGGCTATATAATTGTCTTATACTCTTGAAATATATTCAACAAATTCAATAATGATAATAATAATAATAATAATAATAATAATAATAATAAACTTTCTTAAAATTACACAAGAGCTAGCAAAATTGAAAATTACTATATGGGACATCCTAACACTTTTGTGCTCTTACGGATAATAATAATAATAATAATAATAATAATAATAAGGGTAATTGGATTCTAATAATACGAACTTTGGGCCATATAAGACTTAATAATACGAACTTTCGATTTGATTCTTAATAATACGAACTTTGACCCCCTGTTGGATACAGTAACACGCCACCGAGTTAGTGAATTTTTGACTCGCCGGAAAGCTGTGTTGGCAGGCCAGGCACGTGGTCTTTGCTCTCTTGCTTTGCCAGGTCAGCAATTGACCAAAAAAAAGTCACGTCAGCCTTTTAATTTCCCTCCAGACCAACTATACATTAGTTTTTTTTTTTGTAATTTTTGTTTTGAAAAAAAAGCCCCTCAACTACTGTAATATTCATCCATCATCTTCATCGTCTATTCTCTCTCTAACATCTGCGAAGAACAATTCTGGGTTTGGGAAAGGGTTTTGTGAGTAGTGCTTGCAAATCTCCATCAACTACTGCTGCTGCAGACGTCTCCAGTACTCATAGCAAGCCTCGATCGACACTGTGCAACGGTAAAAGCAAAAGCAGAGGTTAGTTGTTTTCTTCCTTGAAATGATGACAATGTCGACCAAAACCCTAGCTTTGATAGGCCAAAAGATTCTGTTTTTTTGGAGTAAAAAATCGTTTTTTACAGTTTAGGGTTTCTGGGTAGGGAATCTAGTGGGGAATTTTACCATTTAAAGTTAGGGTTACTTGAAAGTTCGAATTTGGGGGTTTAAAACTGAACAAAATGGTAATATTGTTTCCTGATTTTGTCTTATGCAGAACGATGTTGTATGATTTGGTGAATTTGACAATTTACTATGGGGGTAAGTTTGTGGAGGACCCAGAATATAGATATGAGGGTGACTTTGTGAGATATGAGGCTTATGATGTTGATAAACTCTGTTATTTGGAGATAGTAGGGCTTTTTAAGGATGAAGGGTACACTAATGTAGAAACTGTGTACTATTCCGTACCTGGTTTGGACTTGAAGTCATCATTGAGGAAGTGTTTCACACATTTTGAGAGCATTGATATGCTAAACTATGCAATGACATATGGGGAGATAACTGTGTATGTTGTGCACACAGTGGATGAGGCCATATTAGATGATGTTGTTGGGTATTTGGGACCCCCCTGTGTCACCTTCTGGGAAATCAAGGAAGAGGTTTAAAATAGGGGCATCAAAGACTCCCAAAAAAACTCCATTGCATAGCGACCCAGCCGTCGTGGGAAAGAGAGTAAAAGCGTGATTCCCAAATCCCTTTTAGGAGGGTGAAGTCCAAAACCAACCTGCAAAATGGATGATCCTGTTCTTTGAGCAACCCACAACCTGAGCATCTACTCAAGTAGATGACATTGAGATGCAACCAAGCACCCAACCATCTTCCCAAGTGGATGACCCATTCAATGAACCAATCACCCAACATTCCCAAATGGATGAGCCTTTCAATGAACCAGCCACCCAACAATCCCAAGTGGATGACCCTGAGATGCAACCATCCAACCAGCCTGACCATGCTTTGGGACAGAATGTTGATGACCATGAAGTTGAAAAGCCAGTCATTGAACCCTCTACCCATGCTGATGACCATGATTTGGGACAGAATGTTGAGGAGCCTGTGAATGACATTTCAGTTGGTAGGTCTTCAGAGAAGGTTGATAAAGGCAAGGAGAAGGTTGTATTCTATGATGATTCAAGTAGTGATCCTGATGATCAGACTTGGGTGCCGGGAAGAAAGGATCTAGATGAGTCAGATGATAATGATGTGATTGTGAATGAAATTAAGTCAGGTGGTAGGAAGGCAAGAAGAAGGTTGGATATATATGCTGAGGATGGGTGTGATGATGATGATGATGATGAATCAAGTGATGATGATGTTGAGGGTGAAAACTCTGTACATGAAGAATTTGATACCTCAGATGATGAATACAAGATTGCCAAGGAGAAGGAGGTTGAGTTTAAGAAGAAACAGAGGGAGGAGGTGTTGAAAGATGATGGAAGTGTAAGGATAGACCCAACAAAACATCCTCATGACTGTGTAAGTGACTATGATGACTCTGAGGCTGAGATGGAGACAGATGGAGAAAGTGGAGATGACATTCCAAGGATGTTGAGGAAAAGGACCAAGAGATGCAATGTTGATGACCAAACACAATTCAAGGATTTTGAGTGGCAAGTTGGTATGACTTTTGGGACTGCAAAAAGATTCAAAGAAGCAGTTGCAAGGTATGGTTTGTATGGAGGTTATAGTGTTAAAATAGGTGTGTCAGACAGCAAGGTTGAGAAATATGGGGCTGTGTGCCAACCAAGCTGTAAGTTCAAGGTTTATGTTTCATGGGATAAGAGGTTGAGGACTTTTGTGGTGAGATCTGCTAACAACCATCATGCTTGCACTAGGAGCATGACAAAGAACTGTCAGTTGAAAACCCCTTGGGTTGCACAACACTACCTTGCAAGGTATAAGGAAAGGCCTCATTGGCCTTCAAAAGAACTGAAAGCCCAAGTGATGCAGGAGTTTGGGTTGGAGATAGCAAGGTGGTTCTGTTATGATGTGAAAAGAAGAGCTCACAAGATGTTGCATGGCTCAATGAAGTCCCACTACTGCAAGATTGGGAGTTATTTGGAAGCACTCAAGGCTGCTGCACCTGATAGCAAATTCAAATTATGTACCAATCCAGATGGTGACAGTGATGTTCCTGAGTTCCACAGGTTGTTCTTGTGTTTTCATGGGATGAAGGAAGGGTTTTTGAAGGGATGCAGACCTGTTATTTGCATCGATGGTGCTTTCCTGAAAACATTCCTTGGTGGGTGTCTGTTGGCTGCCATAGGAATAGATGGAAACAATCAAATGTTTCCCATTGCATGGGCTATAACAGAAGGGGAGAACAATGACAGTTGGGAATGGTTCCTGTTGAATTTGCAAGAAAGCCTAGGGGGATCTGATGGCTCTGGTTGGGTGATCATTTCTGATGAGCATAGGGTAAGTGTCTGTTTTGTCAGTTTGAATAATATGAAGTTTATTTTTTGTCAGTTTGAATAATATGAACTTCATTTTAAGTTAGTAGTTCTGATAAATACAAACTTTAATGTATGTCACTTCCAATAATATGAACTTTTCATCCTGTCAGTTTCAATAATATGAACTTAATATTTGGTCAATATGAATAATATGTACTTCATTTCAAGATACTGACTAAACAAATGTGATTATTTGCAGTCCATACTGTATGCAGTTCCAAAGGTGTTCCCCAATGTTGAGCATAGGCGTTGTGCTAGGCACAAGTATGCCAATTGGAAGAAAAATCACAGGGGTGAAGAATTGAAGTTATTATTTTGGAACTGTGTGAAGGCATACAATGAAGCAGACTTCAAGTATGCTGTTGATGCTCTTAAGGAAGAAGACCAGCAGGCAGCTGAAGATTTCCTCGCTGAGAATCCAAGCCAATTTTGTAGGGATTTTTTCAGGACAGATAGCAAATGTGATGTTGTATGCAACAACATGGCTGAAACTTTCAATGCTTACATTGTACAAGCAAGGGCTAAACATTGCATCTACATGCTGGAGGAAATCAGAGCATCACTTATGAAGAGGTCTGTAACTAAAAAGAAAATCATGGAGGAATCTGAGTATGAAATATGTCCCAGGATCAGGACTAAATTAGAGAAATCTAAGCAGAGGGCAAGGAATGCATATGTTCACCCAGCATTGAACAACCAATTTGAGGTGAACTTAAATGTGGACAAGTGTAAGGTTGATATGACCAAAAAGAACTTGCACTTGCAGAGAGTGGGATCTGACTAGCATACCTTGCTATCATGCCATACCATGTACTGTGTGGTTGAAGCACAATCCTGATGATTATGTGGACCCTTACTACAAGAAGGCCAAGTATCTGGATGCTTATCTTATTGGAATCCCACCTGTTGAGGGGGAGAGACACTGGCCAGCAGTGCGGCTACCTCTAGATCCACCACCAGTGCAAATTGGACCAGGTAGGCCAAAGAGGAACAGAAGAAGAGGCCCTACTGAAGACCCTAAGAGACCAGGGAAGCTCACAAGGCATGGAAGGGTGATGGTTTGTTCAATTTGCAATTCTCAAGGTCACACTAAAAGGAAGTGTCCCAACAAAGATGACCCCCGATACACCTAAGATCCAAACATCCCACCTCCAGCAAAGAGAGGAAGGGGAAGGCCAAGGAGGAATCCATTGCAGCCTCGTGAGTCCCACAATGTAGCGGCTCAACAACCATCAAGCTGTCGGAGGTGATAATGATGGCAGAGGTAATGGCGATGGCGGGGTGATGGGACAAGCGCCGAGGTGATGGGACACAAACCATCGGGAGGAGGCTGCACAAGGGAGGCGACGAGAGGGGCGGCGGCGAGAGGGCAACAACCTGTGATTGGAGTTGGGAGGATGTTTCAAACAGAAGATGACACAGGGTATGTTCCAAGAAGGGGAGCTTATAGGGGTTCTGGATTTGGTGGAAGAGGTGTTTCTTCTGGTGCCAGATCTGGATCTGGCCCAGTAGGGAGGAGGTCATGGCGGAGAGGAGGTGAAGCGAGGTAGAGGAAGAGGAATGATGGGCAATATTGGGGATTGGTTCAATTGTAGCAGTGGGAGAGGGGTAAGTTTTTATTGCTTCTCACCAAACTTAAGTATTTAATTTTTCTTTATTTTTTGTTAATGTTTTTTTAGGGTTCAATAAGCTAACTTGTTTCCCCACTTTTTCCATTGGATAGGTGGTTGGTGATGTTGCTGGTGGAGGACCACAAAGTGAAGGGAATGGTCAACAAAGTGGGGCATCACAATCCTAAAGATTCTCCATACCAGCACCCACTTTTTTTTTGTTGGAAGAAGATACTGTTTTCAATGCTCAAAAGATGCTTCCATACTGATGTTTTTGTAGCAGCAAACCCTAGAACTCAATATTGTTGTAATTAAGTTGGTCGTGTTGTATATTTGGGAGTAATTGATGTCATTTTGTGATTGAAACACATGGAATCTTTTGGCTGTAATTTGGATGATGTTATTCAGTCAATGTAATCAGACGTTTTTGTCATCTGTTTTGTTCTAAATCTGTCATATGTTTTTGTCTACACCTGTTTTTCAATTTTATATGCGTCAGTTTCAATAATATGAAGTTTATATAATACAAGTCTCAATAACATGGACTTCCACATGTGAAACCATTAATAATATAAAGTTTAAGTTTCAATAATATGAACTTTCGAATTGTCAGTTACAATAATATACACTTTCCATCTGTCACTTTCAATAATATGAACTATTATCTACATCTGTCTTATCAACATGAATTATTCCATTTGATGTGATTTACCAACTGTTTTTTGTCACAAATATGAACTACATCAAGTCATGAACTGACAACAGTTAATGCAACTAATCCATTCATTCAATTTGCCATTCATTGTTCACCAAATTACAACACCTATCCACTCCAAGATGCTTACACCCACAAAATTCATCACTGCCCACCCTAAACTACCCCACATAGTTCAGATGCACAACCTGAATTTGTACCCACCCAAATCTTACATCCACTTTGAAACCAGGACAACCAGTAACATACCAAAAACTATGCCTAAAACCTCCATTGAAGACCTGTTAAAGGCCTTCTTCTTCTTCAACATGACAATCTCTTCCTCTGCCTTGATTCTCTTTTCTTTTTCCTTTGCAAGTTTCTTCTTCAAGCCCATATTCACCTCCTTCAAGTGTGCAACACTTCCAATTTCTGACAACAATTGTTCAATCCTCTCATTCAGCATCTTGTTCTGCTCCACCAAACCTTCAACAGTTCCAATTTCAACTTCCCCAACCAAATCCTTTTCCCATTTGAAGAATCCACAATCAAGGTGCTTCGACTGAAACCAGACCAAGAAGTTAGTTCAATTTCTGAAAAAAAACCATCCCAAAACCCAAATCCGAAAAAAAACCCTAATGTCAACCCCCCTCCCTCCGATACGAAAATCACACGCAAAAACCTCAAATTTTAGGGTTTACCTTCCACATTGGACATCCATAGAACCCTAACCCAGCATTTTCTCCCCTTCGACAAATCTTACGCCTGCAGGATTAGTGTTCACACTTTATCCTTCCATGGTTCGCAGTCCACCCAGAGGAAGCCCCACTCGAAACTCCATCAAACTTCATCACTTCGAAATTCGAAATTCGAAGATGGAGCTTTGCAGAAGTTGAGCAAAAAAATTTTCAAAACCCAGATCTGGGCTGTGAAGACTGACGATGAAGATGAAGGAAGGAGATGGAGATGAAGGAAAGAGACAGGAGTTAATTTTAGGTAAAATGGTTGTTAATGAAATAAGTGAAGGAGTGAAAATTTTGCTGACATGGCAATTTTTTAACTCATAATCTGACCTGGCAAAGCAAGAGAGCAAAGACCACGTGCCTGGCCTGCCAACACAGCTTTCCGGCGAGTCAAAAATTCACTAACTCGGTGGCGTATTCTTGTATCAGATCAACAATTGAAGTTCGTATTATTAAGAATCAAATCGAAAGTTCGTATTATTAAGTCTTATATGGCCCAAAGTTCGTATTATTAGAATCCAATTACCCTAATAATAATAATAATAATAATAATAATAATCAAGGATAATATAGGAATATATAAATAAAAAATCATGGGTATTGTAGAATTTAACTATGCAAATTGCAAATAGTATTGAGTGACCGGGGGAGTACAAACAAATAGCCGTTAAGGACAAAAACATTAAAAAAAAAAAAGAAATCCTAGCATTACAGGGTACGGCTATGTTTTATCCAAGACCGAACGTGGTTTTTGTGAAGAGTGAATCACGTTTGATAGTGAGGCAGTCAGCAGGGCTTTGGATTTTGCTGATGATTCTGAACACTGGTATTACTGTTGCAGTAGTAAATTAATTGAGGAAGGGGCCTCGTTAATCGCCAAAATTTGGTATTGTCTGCTTTGTCGTAATTCGTACTTTCGTAGTAGTATAGAATAGTGGTGGTTGTCAGGCAGTCAGATAGTGTACGTATATTTTTGCCAACAGTCATAATTCTGGTGATAGGTGGTAGTATACAGGGAAAACACGATGCCTAGACTGTTAGGGGCTTAGGGTTAGGCCTGAAGAATCCGTACCCCCTTGGTTATACGGGCTGTACCCAGCCTGTCTTCCATCATTCATCTTTCCCTAATTTGTCCTGCCCCTGCCACCCTTGCTTCCCCACTTAGGCCCTGTCAAATTTACGGGTAAATATAATTTACCAAAATTTACCAGTTTTTACCAAAATTTACTAAAATTTACTAAAAATTATTAAATTTTAAAAAATAAAAAAAATAATTTTGACATATCGGCATCAATTTGCCAAAAGTTACAAGAATTTACCAAAAGTTATCAAAAATTATCAAAATTTAACTTTTACCCAACTATTTTTTACATATGAATTTGACAGGGCCTTAACCACTTCACCATCTCCCCTTCACACTTATGAGACGCTTGGCTGAGAAATTTTTTTGAAAAAGTTGATCAATCTTTTAAAGTTGATGAATAATCAAGTTTTCCATATTTAATTTTTTATAATATATAAAAAAATTGATATGGGATTCATTATTTCCCTCGCAGCTTTCACAGGAAAATTTTTCCTAGGAAAGTATTTACTGGGAAATTATCAAACGCACCATAAAAGTGATAAGTTTTGGGTATCTTGTGCTAAAACTAGAAACATTACTCTTATTCGTTAGCACATATCAGGCCCCGTTCTTTTATGCGTTAACGCACCCAAACGCAACGCAACTTACCACAATCATACTGATGTATATAAGGTCGTAAGATCAGAGTATTGACCTCACAGTACACCACATTAACACATATCACACACAATCTGGTGTCACAATATAGAATCAAACACCAAAACACCCAAAACAGACCTCACACAGAAAATCAATTACAACCTCCTCCAAAACAGAGTATAAACACCAATGAACAAATGGATGAATGGATGATGATGAAATGATGATCGGATGGACAAACTTACAATCAAACAGTAACCGAAGATAGTCTTGAGGCTCGAGCTGATACAGGCCCACCACAGCTAGAACTTCAAGGGCAATGGACTGGATGACCTCAATGGATACAGGTACACCACCATCGAGATTATCAAGCTCTACACCCACCACAAGGATTGCCAAATCCTTGCTACTGTAGTAGAATTAACCAAGAATGAGAGTTTAACGTCACTCACAAACAAGAGGCTCAATTAAGGCACTCAAAATGCTATTGATTTCACTGATAGATGATCCTCACAAGCTGCTGGTTACAAGCTATATAAACCAAGGGTTGAGCTAGATGATTAAGGGTTTCCCCTTGCTCAAGAAACTCCCTAATTACACATTAAGCTACTTAACTAACTTAGTAAGCTAATTATTAAGCCTCATTACAAACTGGATAACATCAAAATAAAATGAAATAAAATGAAATAAAACCTAACAAACGCGTTGTCTTTATTACAAACGGTTAAATCACCTCACAAGTTGGAAATGGCCTCATCAGCTCGGAAGTGAGTCTTCATGGAGGACCTCAATGTAGGATCACCTCACAGAACTGGAATATCCTCAACAGTTCCAGAAGTGATGTCTTCATAGAGGACCTCAGAACTGGCAAACATCTTCACTGAGCTGGAAAGTCCTCAACAGCTCTAGAGTGAAGTCTTCAAAGCACTGGTGAGGACCTCAATCCAAAGATATGGAATTGAGAAATAGCCTCACTGGTTGGCTGCTGCTGTTGGTGATGATGCTGCTGTTGTTGGACGACCTCATGACTTGTTGGACCATCATAAAGCACTCTTGGATGTCAGTGTTTGATGTGGTTGATGATGGCCTCAATGCTGATGTTGGTGAGGTCGTTGCTGCTCCTGATGCTGGTTCTGATGGAGGACCTCCATCACATACCGCAACATAACGCAAATTACCATTACTTTTTAATTATTTCCACCGTAACGCAAATGCAAACACAAACGCAACGCAACGCAACGCACAAAAAGAACGGGGCCTATTTGATTTTAGGAATTTTATCCTTATCTACGGTTTAAGTTCTGGTTCTAGAGTATTAGTTTGTTATAAAAAAAAAAAGTTCTAAAATATAGTGTTTTCAAAAAAAATCAATTTTCTACTTAAACGCCAAATACGCCCCACTATCTAGTTATCATGGTCATAATGCTTCACTTAATTTAATGCAGACAACAAAAATGGAAGATTTTTAACCTGAGTTTCTGAACAATGTATCCACTTTAATTATTTTATTTATTTATTTATACCAAAATTATTTTCCACGTTTCGGATACCTATTGGTTCTAGATTCCTGGATTTGGGGTACTCAAAACCTGGAATTGTCTAATAGGTTTCAGGTTCCGGTTCAAGATAGTAGTTTGAAACCTTACCTTATCCGTTATGACAGGTTCCTGAATTTTAGAAACTTTACCCTTACCCGTTCACCGATTCCAGTCAGGTTTAAGGTTCTGGTTTTGGAGCCGCTCACCCTTAGTTCACACTGATCTAATATGGTTCATTTAAGACTTATTTTTTTTTTTAAACTAAGAATCATAAAACATGAAACAACATTAATAAACATTATCAACAACGCAAATTCTAGTATAAGATCATCTCACATAAATATATAGCGAGACAGACTTCTCATAGAATAACATTTTTAATAATTTACTATAACTAATAAATGATATTTTTTTTCGATAAGTGGGGCAACAACCCAAAATTTTATTACCGAGGTTAACCACAGTGCCCAATAGGCACGAAAACAGTGGTCCAACCAAAAAGTTCATTACAAGCCCAATTGTTCAAAACTACCTCATACAAAAGCTAGTTTTTCTTTTTGCCAGTCGGTACAAGAGCTATTCCTTTATTTCTTATTGCTAGATAATTGCTAGATAATTGCATGCTCAAGATGCTCCTACTGGACCTCCTTTACTGCCTTTCCCTCTTTTCCTGTGCCTTGTTCCCCCCTTTTACCATTTTTATGCTAACATATATATAAGGGATAATACTATTTTACAACCAAAGTTGCAGGTGAGCAATCAATTCCTTCCCTCCAATAGCTAGCCCATAATGCCACCCTCCACATCAACTAAGGAGGGGGTAGAGAGAGAATATGCAGAGAGGGTAGGGGAGGGGGTAGAGAGAGAATGGGAATAGAGCTAATCTATGTGTGTCATTGTATTAAGTATAATATGAAAGGACAAATATGTCTATTAAAAATTTTACTCTTATGAACTCTCCCAATTAATCTCCCAAGCAAGGGTAAATAGTTTACCCTTACAAACACTTCCATATCCTCACCCTCATTTACTCTTATTAACTCCTATCCTTGTTTTTAGCTCTCCTCCCAAGTGGGTGCTTACTCCTCCTTTATTCTTTTTAACTGGGGGGGTTAGAGAGAGTTAAAAGGGTGTTTAGTCCTTGTTAAGATCGAAATTCAGATATGAAACATCTTGTTAATTGGGAATTAAATCCATATTGAATCGGATCTAATATTGCACCGGAAGCGGACAAGATAATTAATTTAGGGATGTAGGTGATGAGAAAAAAAATAAACAAGATCAATTTAATGGTAATGAATACAAGATTTTTACGTGGAAACCTAATCGAGAAAAAACCACGAGAGACAAGATAAAATCCACTATAATGGAGAGATTACAAAGAGTATCCCAAACGGTTGTATAACACAACGAGATCAATAAGAAAATATCTCAAACGGTTATAGCACAATGTACAAGAGTAGATTACAAAGGGTATCCCAAACTGATGTATAACACAACGAAATCTAGAAGAAAATATCTCAAACGGTTATAACACAACGGGAATAGACATATCTCAAAGGAAGGGTAACGAGATATAAAGAGACTACAATCTCATAATAAAAACTCTCAAAGTGGAATAGAAAAAGAGATCTCATAAGGGTGCTAAGAGGCACACAATTTGGCCACACCAAACTAATTAAGTTGAACAATCTAGTATTTATAGTAAACTCAAGTAGATGTAGAATAGTCTTCTAGTCGAACTCAACTGCTTAGAGCCTAAGCAGTATCTTTAAAAAAAATAATTATTTATTTTCAAACTTGAGTCTGAATGAAAATGGGACATTGCCCAACACTCCTCCTTACCCTTGCTTGAGAAATGAGTAGGAAGGGGGTTTGACTTACCTTCTTTTACTCCTTTCAACTCTTATTTTTATAACATCCCAATTTGGGGTGTAAACAAGTGTTTAATTGAATCATAACATACATAAATAGAAAATGGTCATATTACCTTTAACCATAATTGAATCATAGCACACACAAATAGATCCCTCTCTCTCTCTCTCTCTCTCTCTCTCTCTCTCTCTCACACACACACACACACACACACACACACACACACATCTCTCTTCCTCTCACAAACACATCTCTCTCTCTCTCTCTCTCTCTCTCTCTCTCTCTCTCTCTCTCTCTCTATCTCTTTGTTTCTCTCTGACACACATACATCTCTCTCTCTCTCTCTCTCTCTCTCTCTCTCTCTCTCTCTCTCTATCTCTTTGTTTCTCTCTGACACACATACATCTCTCTCTCTCTCTCTCTCTTTCGCACACACACACACATCTCTATCTGCATCGATCCTCCCTCTCTCACACACACATACATCTCTCTCTCTCTCTCTCTCTCTCTCTCTCTCTCTCAAGAGAGAGAGAGAGAGAGAGAGAGAGAGTAGAGAGAGAAAAGTGTTGTTCAGAGAGAGAGAGAGAGAAAAGTGTTGTTAAGTGAGAGAGAGAAAGAGATAGAGAGAGAGACGAGGTAAAGAGAGAGTAATAAGTGGAGTGAGAAGGGGAGGGGGTAGAGAGAGAATGTGTAAAACCCCGAAAAATCCAACGATGTTGACCGTGACGTCGTTAATAAAATAGGTTTGACTCCGTTATTTACCGTTGTTCGTAATGTGTTTATTTATGCTAACGCTTGAGCTCGTAGGACCGTTGAGGGGCTAGCAAGGGTAGAATAGTAATTTCCGCTGGTTAATATTATTATGTGATTAATTACGTGAATATTATTTACTACGTGATTATATGATTATTAGTATTAATATTATTATTACTATTATTAGAATTATTGGGTTATAGAAAAAAAAAATTAGTTTTAATTGTTTTAAATGGGTTGGGTTAGGATTAGATTAGATTAGTGGGCCTAAAGTGGGTATTAGTATAAAAACTCCCTAAACCCATATCAAACCCTAATCTCTCTCTAAACCAAACCCTAATCCCTCCAACTCTCTCTCCCTCCCTGCTCTCCCCTCGGCCAGCAGCCACCTGCAACCGCCCAGCCGTGGTGTCGCCGGCAGCCACCGCAACCGACCCTCTCTCTCTTTCTTTTTCTCTTTTCCTCGCTCCCTCTCTGCTCGCGCACACCCAGACGGTTGCCCAGCCACCACCACCGTCGTCGTTCCCGTCGTCGTCATCACCACCGCCGCAGTGCACCGCCCTGCTCACCGGAGTCGCCGTCGCACGAAGGGAACAACCCCGATCTTCTTGTTTGTCGCCGTTCGAACCCCGCTCCACCGACGCACTATTGCACCTCCGACCACCGACGCCATCAACACCACCCTTCGTCACCCCCAGCCGTCGCCTGTCGCTGCCCAGTCGCCGCACCCCTCCGACCACCGCCCGCCGACGCCGACGCCGTCGCCTGAAACCGCCCCTCTGCCCTAACCTACGTAAAACCCTAACCCTAACTGATTTCTTCTTTCTTCTTTTTTCCTTTTCCTTTTCTTTTTCCTTTTTCTTTTCTGTTTTTATTTTCAAAAATCTATTTCTGTTTTTATAATTGTTAAATTTGTATTGTTAGTTTTGTAATTAGGAAAATTATTTGTAAATTTTATTCTTGTTGTAATATTGTAATTTGTAATAAGTTGTTATGTGTAATTAATTGTTCTTATATTGTTTATTTACATATAAATTGTTTAATTATATTATGTGTTTTGTTATTAGGATTGTAATAGTTAAATTGATAGGGTTCAATTGGTATTGTACTTGTCCTTGTAAATCATGTTAGGGTTAAATAACCTTATTATTGTATGTACGAAATTGGAATTTATTACCTAGGTTAATTCTTGTTTTTAGTTATAAAAATCGTTATGTCCTTTGTTGTTCTTTTTAAGTAAATCTTGTTAAGTTTATTAAATAAATTAGGTTGGTTTCTTGTTAATAAAACCTTAAATTCTTGATTGGTAGTTTTAATGTTTCTAAGTTCTTTATGTTTCTTTTACTCGTAACCTAAGTCTATCTTGATTCTTGAAAATTAATTAGGTTTCTTGTTTCATTAAGTTAAATATTATATGATCTTTTATTTTTTTCTTAGGGTTCATTCTTGTTTAATTCATGTTTAATCTTGATTAAATAATTTAGGTTGGTTTTTTTACTAAGGATTCGATTCTCGTTTATTAATTCATGATGCTTGTTTTAAATCTTGTAAAAGAGATTAGTAGTTTAAATATTATATGCACTTTATTTTTATTCATATGTTCTCTTAGTCTTTCTTGAATCTTGATTAAAGAGACCCACATGTTATAATCATCCTTGTTAATTCTTGGAACCTTGAATTAGAATAATGTAGAATTCTTGTTAAGATAATGTTATAATTATATCATGCATGACTTTAGGGTTGGTGACAACATTAAAGTGATTTTCATGTTTGCTAAATTAAGTTTACTTCTACAAGTTTAATTGTTGGACCTAAGTTGAGTTGGACTTCCTATCTTAGACCCTAAGTATCATTTTAAGCCCAAGTTAGAACCCCAAGATCTTTTGGTAAAGGTTAGAACCGAAATAACAAGTTAGCTAATAACCGTTATCGGGACAGATTCGTTAGTATCTAAAGATCGAGTCACCACGGTTAGTTTAGTTGTTTTTTGATCAAACCCTTTGGACTGGAGGTTCCCTTAGATGTTAGGAACCATAGGAATTTTACGGATTGAACGTTTGATTTGTATAGCCCGAGTTATAACCGTTTTACCAGAACCTGTCAGAACTGGACCAATTGGGAAGATGGGTACTTTTAGAGTCCTTCGGGACTGATATGGGCTTAGTCATCAACATAGAAGTTTTAGTAGACATCCCGGGGTTTCCGAAAAGTCCAGAACCAGCCCCGTAGGATGTCGGGAAGTCGAGTTGTGACCCGTTTTATGTGAACGTTATAATCTGCCCTCTGCTTGCTTTTATTTATAATAATTGTTGAGTGAAAATAATATGTGATCTTGTTATATGTTTTCTTGGAGGTGTTAAGTGTAATTTCATAAATGATAGGAACCTAAGTGTTCCTAGGGGATGGGTTAGGTAGTTAATAGTTAATACTAACTTCGTTAGAACGCGTTTTGATTAGATAATTACTTTTATTCTAGGCCCGAGTTAGTGCGAGACGTTAGTGAGCTCAAGTGTGTTCTTTTGCTGTGCTGTGAAGTATATCAGGTAATTGTCTATGCTCTAATCCCCATCGGGATGCTCTTTAAATGTGTTTTGATGTTTTATAATTTATTTTGAGAATTGCATCCCGAAAGGGGACTTTTGTGGAAATACGACCATATGTTTTTGATAATCTTTTTGATTCGATTGTGGTTTTGGTTTATTTGAGTTGAGAAATTGGATGGTCTTTTATTCAAAGTTTTTTTAATGGTTTTGATAACTTGGGATGGTTTGACTTGAGAGTTGTGAGTCGAGTTTGAATATTGTTTAAATAATTCAAGTGGAAACGTTAAGCGGGTTTCGGGGGATAACTTTGTGCGCAGTGTAACAACCTGCAGGGTTATGGACCAGGAGATCAGGGCTTCCTTCCCTGATATAGGATAGTATTTGATGCCTTTGGTAGGCGATGTTCTTGATGCTTTTGGTAGGCGATATCATTGATGCCTTTGGTAGGCGATGTTCTTGATGCCTTTGGTAGGCGATGTTTTTATGCCTTTGGTAGGCGATGTTATTTATGCCTTTGGTAGGCGACGTTCTTGATGCCTTTGGTAGGCGATGTTACTTTAAGGGATTTGGTATCCCGCCCGCAAATTAAAATATGGATTGGATGGGTTGAGGAAACAGTATGGGTTTAAAGGTTTGCAAAACGTTTGATTTGATCCCTCTCCCCAAAATGAATTGAAATGAACTTAAACTGTTTTAAACGTTAGGGGTAGACATTATTGAGATTTCCCACTCATTTTTGAAATGTTTTGTTTTCAGGTGAAGATCTAAATGCTGGGGACGGGAATTAGAAGTGAGGACGACGAGTCTAGAAGTCCTTAAATCTTTTTATTTGTTTTCGTTATGATGTCTCAAAGTTGGTTTTGAGTTGTTAGTAATTCTAGTTAGCACAGTTATGTTTTCCTTTCTCGCCTTGTGTTCCTTCGGGGATACGGCAGTGACGCCCAAACTGAATTTGAAAGTCTTCCGCTAAGTTTTGTCTGTTAACGTTAGTTTGACTTTGACTTTTCTATAATTGAATTTCCGGGGCGTTACAAAATGGGTATAGAGCTAATGTATGAGTATTACAATGTCATTGTGTTACATATAATAAGAATGGACAAATATGCTGATTAATACTTACTTTTATGAACTATATACTAATTAAGTTCGCAAGCAAGCGCGAATAGTTACCCTTATAAACACTTTCATACATACTTTTATATATGAACTTTTACCCTTGTTTCTAACTCCCTTCCCAAATGGATCCTTAAAGTATTAATATTATTCTCTTTTTTTTTATGGAGTATCAATGTTATTCTTCAAAAATAGAAATAACTTATACCAATAAATATGATATCAAAATAAAAATAAAAATTAAAATTAATATCAATGTTAACAAAAAAAGTATATATTGATATTAATATTATATTAAAATTGCTATTAATAAAAATAAAAATAGAAGTAAAAAAAATACATTCTCAGGGTTGTCAGGGAAGGGGCCACCCAATCTAGCCCACTAGTAGCCCTACAAAGGCCCAATGCATAGTCAAACTCAAATGGCCATCAATATTCACAACCCATTGCCCTCTACTACACGAGCACAACCCAGGCAGCCTTCACAAATCACCATGGTCATGTCCTCCTTCCCAATTTTTATGTTGCCGGAAATTTCCTTCTAACTGTCTTTTTAAAAATATTTTATTTTATTTGAACTTATTTTAAGCTAAGACAGTATTTGGTAAAATTTTGGCCATCCCTTTGAGAAAGTTTCTTTTCCATTAACCAAACACTCTCTAATCAATTTATGAGGGGTAGGACAATGGTTAATCTTCAATCCCAGCCAATCCAATTTGGGTCTAACATTTACTCCCACCGTCCCTAATTAAGTGTCAATTTGACTAAGTTTTGACCGTTGATTACTCACAAATTATAATGAGTTATAATATAAAATTAACACCATCATAATTTTTAGTACAATATCTTTCTAATGTTGATAATTTCATATTTATAACTTATTATAATTTGTGAGTAATTAACGGTCAAAACTTTATCAAATTGATACTCATTTAAAGACGGGGGTAATAAAATCTAAGCCATTATGTAAATTGGATTCTAATAATACGAACTTTTGGCCATATAAGACTTAATAATACGAACTTTCGATTCAGTGATTAACAATATGAACTTTGACCCCCTGTTGCCCCCAATAACACGCCACCGAGTTAAGATTAACTTAACTCGTTGGCGATCCTAGCTGGCGGCGGAGGTATATTATCTTTGTATTTTGACCTTGCCATGTCATCAGTTAACTTAAAAAAATATCAACTCACCCTTTTTTTCCTTTTATTTTTTTAACCCACCACTCTTGACTCTTCTTCTTCTTCTTCTCACGCCCCCCGACCTGGTTGCCTTCTCATAGCGAGGCCGGCTGCCGACTGCCCCCCCCCCCCGACCTGCTTGTCGGAACTCGCCGCCGTCACCTCTTTGATCTCTGATAACCACCTCTCCCTCATCTGTCTTTTAACCCTTCTCCCTTGTTGTTTTTGCAAACCCAAACCTAGATCTAGCCGGCGGTACGTTAGCGGCTGTGGACCAACATTAATCACCATTTTCACCCCAAGTTGCTCCCCCAAACTCAATCACCATTTCTAATACACCCTGGTACCAAACACCGGCCAACTTTCAATCACCATTCCAGAAAAGTTAGAACAAAGTCATCAGCACCAAATCCAAATCCTCAAATTCAACAATCCACACTATTGACGATCGAAAAATCTAGAAAAACGAAAATTCAAAAACCTCGAAACTCAACTGCTCACAATTGCATTCAACCAAATCGATTCGGAAATTCCAGAAACTTATAACAAATTCAATGGCACCAAATCAAAATCCTCAAATTCAACAATCTACACTCCTAATAATCGAAAAATCTAGAGAGAGAGTGAAATTACAGTCTGTTGAAGGTCGTTGAGGTAGAAGAAACTTAATCCCCCCAAATTCTCCCTCATTCTTCAAGCTTTGGCTCGATTTCAACAAGAATCAGTTGGTCGAGAAGCTCAGGAGGTTGAATAAGAAGTATCGTACTGTTCTTAGCTCCAAATTCTTATCGGAGATGTCCAAATTCTTGCCGGAATTAGGTGCGTCGAAGAGGGAGATCTCCAAATTCTTGCCGGAGATGTCCAAATTCAACAAGAATCAGCGGGCGGAATTATGGGCGTCGAAGAGGGAGAGCTCCAAATTCTTGCCGGAGATGACGAGGACTGAGTCGGACTCGTCGGAAGTGGGCGGTGGAGGAGACGAATCGGCGCCGAAGGAGGGCGAAGGTTGGAGGTTGGGATCGTCGAAGGAGGAAGTGGGATTGTGGTGGTCGGGCATTGAGAGAGGAGAGAGAAAGAGAGAAAGAGAGGAGAAATCAAATAAAAGGAAAAAAAAATAAAAGGGTGAGTTGCCATTTTTTTTAAGTCAACTAATGACATGGTAAGGTCAAAATAAAAAGATAATATACCTCCGCCGCCAGCTAGGATCGCTACCGAGTTAAGATTGCTACCGAGTTAAGTTAATCTTAACTCGGTAACTTAACTCGGTGACGTGTTATTGGGGGCAACAAGGGGTCAAAGTTCATATTATTAATTACTTAATCGAAAGTTCGTATTACTAAGTCTTATATTGCCAAAAGTTCGTGTTATTAGAATCCAATTTCCCTAAAATAAGAAATATATCACCATAATATCCAATGAAGTTGGACTTAAAGGTTTCATACATAGTACAATATGTATCCCGTCTATTGTAATCTCTAACGGAAAATACGTAAGTGGGCCATCCAATTCACAAAAGCAAATCTAGTTTGAACCAGGAAGGCAAAAACAGCCTCAGCAGAATATAGATAGTTCGGGGCACTAAAAATGTTATTTAAAGAGCTGACAATGACTACTACAGTGCCTGCTCATAAGACATAGGATGCTCGCAACGGTCTAGTAATTCCCTATATAATACGCATTTGTAGCCAATACGAAATGTTGTCAAAAAGTCATCAATTACTACTACTACTGCTACTGCCACTCCTCAAGAATTCCCATCTTTGGGCTCTTAATTTCTACCTGAAAAGACGGTGTTAATCTAACCAAAAGTAGCCAATATCACAATGTCGTATCATAATTCACATGATACCTCTACTTCGCGATAAATCTACATCCGCATCATCCTTCAATTTTTTCCTCGCAATCGAAGATGACAGGAAGGTTCAATTGCTAAGTGTCACATCATAACTATACTCACATGCATGATAAGTGTCTTGCCCCAAGACACTATTTAAATGTCTTCTCCCTTATGAAATCAATATTTATTATCGTTTTTTAACCCCAATTTTTTTTACAAATACTATTAATTATCAATTATAAGAAGTTTGGAATGTGTTGTCTACGCCAACAATTAAAATTGACACCCTAACGAATGAGCCTCATCCGTTAGGCATATTTTAGACATCTTTTTGTAAATTTTAAAAAATATCAAATGTGTGATTTTATACAATTTATATATATTATTATAGTTATAGAAGTCAATCAAGTAACTTTTTTTCCAATTTAATTTACAAATATATAGATTTTTTTATAGTGACAACAAGACACATAATATGTGTCTTACACAAGACGTTTATCATTTTCGAACATATATATATATATATATATATATATATATATATATATATACACACACACAACTCTTAAGGCTCGTTCTTTTATATGGTTGGTTGCGGTATGGTAATAATGCGGTGTGATGAAATTTGAAAAAGTGTGGTGAGTTATGGTGAATTGTAGTGAAAGTTGTGGTAGGTGGGGTAAGTTAAGAGAGAGTATGTGAAAAAATAGAGGAGAAAAGTTAGGAGAGAAAAAAATGAAAAAATATAATGGTGATGATTGTAGTGTGGCGTGGTGAAGTGTGATGGAAAATTAAAGAGTGCGGTGTGATGTGATACCGCACCAGCACCACAACCTACTGCATAAAAGAACGGGGCCTAATTCACTTGGTATTGATTGCAATTTGATATACCGTAGATCCTACGATATATTCTTAGGAACAATATATACTACTCTCTTTTGTGAAGGTTGTGAGATATTTTTCAAAATTTAACACATTAAAGGTCTGTCAAATTCATGGGTAAAAAATAGTTGGGTAAAAGTTAAATTTTGATAACTTTTGATAATTTTTGGTAACTTTTGGCGAATTTACGCCATTATATCAAAATTAAATTTTTCTTAAGTTTGATAATTTTTGATAAATTTTGGTAAATTTAGATAAAAACTAATAAATTTTGATAGATTATATTTACCCATAAATTTCACCGGGCCTAAATAGAAACAATATACATATGTCTTAGTTTGTAAAAGAATAGGGCCTATGTCTAATTATATATTATACTACATTTTGTTAATTTATATACATATACTACTCTCTTTTAGTAGTAAAGTTAGAGTTTAAGTGTTATATTTAGAGCGTCTGTGGCGGCGAGGTTTAGGCCGACATGGCTGCGACGAGTCGTCGGCGACGACGAGATCTGAAGAGCAGCGGCGTGTGCGAACATGGCGGCCGAGTCTGTCTCGGTTTCTTCCTCGTGTGCCGAGGTTGAAGACGAGACCTCGGCGCCTTTTAGGGATGACAATGGGGCGGGGAATCCCCGAACCCGTCGGGACCCCGCTCCGCCCTAGGGAAAAATCTCCGCCCCCATTGAGGATGGGGACGGGGACGGGGACAATTTTCTAAAATCCGCTCAGGGACGAGGCGGGGATGGGGACAAAATTTTCCCCATCCCCATCTCCATTTTCCCCGCCAAGGTGAATTCCCCGTCTCCATCCCCGAATCCCCATCCCGAAAATGTTAAAATAACCAAATAACCTTTATTCAAATTTAACATATATATTAATGGGAAGAACAAAGTAGTAATTTTCCAATTTATTCTCACTTGTTGATGTATTATTCTTTGATTTTGATGTATTATTACTTGAGCAAGTTAAATATGTTGTATTTTGAACATGTTAAAAACCGGGTTCGATTAAAAACCGGATCCAATTAAAATTTAGTTAAATTTAGGATAGTTTTAAAAAGGGTGATGATAAGTGTCTTGCCCCAAGACACTCCTTAAATGTCTTCTCCCTTATAAAATCAATACTTATTATCGTTTTTAACCCCAATTTTTTTGACAGATACTATTAATTATCAATTATAAGAAGCTTGGAATGTGTTGGCTACGCCAACAATTAAAATTGACACCCTAACGAATGAACCCCATCCGTTGGGCATATTTTAGACGCTTTTTTGTAAATTTTTAAAAATATAGATAAAAGTGTGATTTTATACAATTTATATATATTATTATAGTTATAGAAGTCAATCACGTAACTTTTTTCCAATTTAATTCACAAATATATAAATTTTCTATAATGACAAGACACAAAATATGTGTCTTGCACAAGACTTTTATCATTTCCCTTTTAAAAAATCCCCGTTGGAACCCTGTTGGGGATGGAGAATCCGGGGGGATAGGGATGGGGCAAAAATCATTCCCCGAAGCGGGGATGGGGACGGGGATGGGGATGAGTTTTGGAAGCGGGGATGGGGACGGGGGTATACTCCTCCATCCCCGATCCACCCCGTTGCCATCCCTAGCGTCTTTTCCTTTTTTTTTATTTCGATTTCACTTAATGAAACGGCGTCGTTCTGTACTCCGCCATTGCTCTCGCATTGAACCAGTTATGTACTCTGCCATTGCTCGAATCTGCTGCTGCCGAGCGGGTGTAGCAAGCACGAGGCTGTTACGCACTGAACCAGATCTGTGAAATTTGACACCTTCTCCGCCATTGTTGAGAGAGAGAGAGAGAGAGAGAGAGAGAGAGAGAGAGAGAGAGAAGGAAAGGGAAGGGGAGAGAGATGGGGTTTGCGGAGGAGTGGTGATAGGGTCAATAGGAGTAGTGGGGATGGTGACAAAATGTGAGAATAGTTGATGATTAATTAACATTGATTTGGAAGGAGGTTTGGATTTTCGAGATAAGGGATTATTATATAAAAAAAAATTATTTAAAAAACAACCAAATTATTTTAAAAAAAATTAATTAATATGTGAGACCTATACTTTTTTTATTTATTAAAACCAAACTCACCCTCATCATTGGAAAGCAAACATTCAAACTCACACTTTCTTAGTGGGCTCCACTATTTCCACATTATCTGGTGAGTAAAACTCACCCTCACCATTACGGGTGCTCTTAAGTAGGAGTGAGCAAAAATTCCGGGAATCCCGGTCCCGTCCCGCTCCCGGTCAAGTCCCGGTCCCAAAATCCCATTCCCGGTGGGAGCGGGACCGGGAGTGGGATTAAAAATGAAGTCCCGGTCCCGATTCCCAATTTTATATATATATGTGTTTGCTCTTTAGATTTATTTTATTTATTACTATTTCGAACTTAACATATTTTTTCCCGAAAAAAAAATATGTATTAGATATTATGTAATTTTAATTTAGGAAAAAGTGACTAAGTAAACAAATTGGCGCCCACATTTGTGAAATTAGAGAAAACTTGTATAATTTATGTTGGTTTTTAATGGAAATAAATCAAACAATAGGTGAAAAAAATTAGGAAACCGGGACAAAAAATTCCCAGTCCCACCGGGACCGAAACTGGGAGCAAATCTTTGCTCCTGGTCACAATCGGGACTGGGAGCTAAACTTTGCTCCCGGTCACAATCGGGACCGGGACCGGGACCTCCGGAATTTACCAAATTGCAATAGTATACTTTAATAGTATACTTTGATTGATAGTCTATGGATTCATAATTAATGTCTTGCCAAATTCAATAATTCTTGATTATTGTATGTTACTACCTTCGTCTCATAATGTTTGTCCTTTGATTAAATTTGATCATTGATTATTTATAAATTACAATGAGTTACAATATTAAATTACAACTATTGTAATTTTTAGTAAATTATCTTTCTAATGGTGGTAATTTCATATTTTAACTCATTATAATTTGTGAGTAATTAACGGTCAAAATTTAGTCAAATGACAAACATTTTGGGACGGATGTAGTACTTTATGCATGACTAATAAATACTCTTTCCGTTTCATATTAATTGACAATTTAATTAATTTTTTTGTTTCAAAATAATTACCATATTTCTTTTTTTATATCTAAATTAATTATTTGAGCTAGTTATATTAATTTTTATTTTTTCATTACATTCTTTCACTACTCATATCTTGATTAGTGATAAAACCTTGGGAGAATAGCGCTATTAAATTGTTTGGGTAGGTTTTTTTGTTGAAACTTTGATAGGTGAGAAATTGTGAAATATGTCAATTAATTCATAATGAAGGGAGTAAAAGATATGAATTTTGTAGGGTAAGGGAGTAAACCATACTCAATGTCTTTGGCCTCGCTCTCATGTGTCACGTCGTCACAATGTTGTCCATGTAGGGTGGAAATAGCCTTGATATGGTTGGGTGAAGTTGAACTTTGATGGCTCCCTAAATCATCGAGGCTTGGCTACTGGATTCGTCATTCGTGATTATCTGGGCGACTTCGAAAAGTTGGCAACATGTCAGGTAATTCACAATCCATTTTGTCGACTTGGCTCTCCATTTTGGTATTCAACAAGCTATCCTGGAAGGTTTCTCAAGAATTCAAATTAAAGGAGATAACCCTATTTTCATCCATGTTATTCGAGGTGTCGTCCACACACGTTGGCATATTGATATGATTGTTAGAGGCATCAAAATCTTAATCAGGCAATTGGAAGATTCTACTATTTGCCACATCTACCGAGAAGCAAATTCAACGTACAACAGATTGGATGGCTAATCTTGGTCATTCTTTAGACGCTGTCAATCTTTGGATAGCTTTTCCATGACCTTTTCTTTTATTGTTCGTGTAGATAACTTAGAGAGATATCTCGATAGAATAGTAACTTAAATATTTGATGCATCTTGTTTATGCGAGTTAAAAAAACAAAAGTTGGTGAACTCATAAAAATATAGTCGCCCTTTTTATTAAAATACAAAAAAACTTGTATAATTTCAATTCATTGTAGAACCTCCAGCTCCAATACATGCAGTCATGCATCCACCGTATATCTCTTTCAAATCCCAATTCCACGAGCAAAACCTCGTATGACCGCTCCAACACGCCTTAGACTTATTGGGCATTAAATGAATTTTTGAGCTTTTTTCTACTCCATACCTCCTTTAACTGGTTAGAATATTTTCAGCTTGTTATCCATCATTATTATCATTAAATTAATGACTATATATAACATCTTTCGGTACCGAATGGTTACTATTATAGGAGGTAAAGCGCAAAAATATAAGAATATAATAATGGAGAAGTACATAAGAAAGGTACAAAAGTATTATTCTTAAGCACCGTGCTTTTGTGCGTTCAATTTATGTGTTCAATTTACGTTACGGTTAGTTGCGGTAAAAATAGTAAAAAGGTAATAGTAATTTGTGATATGTTGCAGTAAGTTGTGGTAAGTTGCGGTAATTTGCATTGCGGTTAGTTGTGTTAACGCACAAAAGAACGGTGTCTTATTAGTTTGAGCTAATGGGTCAAGTTGTTTGGAGTTCTAGTTTGGTTGAACCTGTTAATTTACGATTTTTCGAGTTTGCTTATTTTCAATTTCAAGTTGAGAGACTAAGCTCATGACCAAAAAACGCAGACGAGTATTTAAGAAATTTTAAGGTCGGGTCAATTTCTACTGGATCTCAATTCAAGATAAAAGTTGGCGAGTGGATTTAATATCAACAGTAATAAACCACAATCATACGATAGATCCAATTGCATACTAAATTAGGAATTAGGATTAATGCAGAGATTATCATACTACAATATTCCATTGCAAAATTGGAAAAAGTGATTATGCGTACACTTATTACTCCCTTGGAAACACCCCTGTCAAATACTACATCCATCCTAACATGTAACTAAATTTTGATTATTGATTACTCACAAATTATAATGAATTACAAGTCAAAATTACCACCATTAAAAAGATGCAATAGTAAAAGCTACAATAACGATAATTTCATATCGTAACTCATTGTAATTTGAGAATAATAAATGACCAAAATTTACTCAAATGACATACATTTTGAAACGGAGACCATGATATCAATTTAAAACTTTTAAAGGAAAAAGAATTCCTTATAATAAAAAGAAAATTATATAGTCGATCAATTTTCTCAATTTTAGAGTGTCACAAAGGTCGATTGAAGTCAAATAGTCTAACAATGATTAGAAACCCAAATCCCTAATCACTAATCTCCCTAGCTATATCAACCTTTGTATCTCTCTAAACATTGAAAAAAAAGGGGCTTAATTTATAACCAGTAGTCACTTACTAACTTAATCACCCCCCAGCAGATATAACCTGATGACGACGATCAGACGGCCGATCAGAGACAATTTGCTTATTGGGTGCATCGCGGGGCAGGAACTGACCCTGCGCCATAATAATGGACTTGTATATCTCAACCAGCACCCTTTCATCATACTCCTTAAACTGTCCCTTACCCGACCCGGCAACACAAACGGATCCGCCCATAAGCCCAGTGTTCGCGAAATTCATCATGAGCTTCATGTAAGCATCTCTGAGCCGTATGAGCCACTTCTTAGGCGAGCCGAACCGCCGCAGGAGCCGGATCCTCCGGCCGAGCTTGACCCCCCACCTCCGCCGGCTCCTCCTCGGGGCCTCGCCGGAGCCTTCGTGATCGTCCCGGAGAACGACGGCGTTTTTGAGGCGGCGGTAGCCCCGGCGGCGGGTCCAGTAGGTTTTGAGGCCTCTGTATAAGTTGACCGATATGCCCTCCATGGTTGAGTTTGTTATTGGGTAGGATTGAACAACCATGGGAGAGTAGAGTAGATTAGATCAGATTGTGAGTTGTGAGTTGTGAGGTGGGGTTTTGGTGAAGAAGGAAGTGGGTAGGAAGAATAAATGAAAAGTGTTTGGATGTGGGTTTATATATCAATGGAAGTTGACAGTGAGTATTAATGTGCATGTACCCAACACCTATATTTCACAGCTATTTTGGCCTCAGTATTTATTGTCCATTTATTAAAATTGTGTCTTTTCTCCTATTTGGATTAAGTCAATACTACCTCAGTTCCTCCTTATTTATTAATTTATCCACTTGAATAATTTTATTTTTTTTACCGACCAATATTCAATTTATATGTAAATCAGATTTTAAAAAAATTTTGATCATTAAGGTTTTATTCTTCTATGTGGTTGGGATGGTGAGGGAATGGTGCAATATGGTGAAATTGTGGAATGTGCGATGAGGTGTGAAATGATATGATAATATTTGTAGAAAGTGTTGTTAATATGGTAGGTGAAAAGTAGAGGAGAAAAGTGAAAACTGAAGAGGGAGAAAGTGAGGGATATATTGGCAAAAATTGTGGTAAAATGTGGTATAATGCAGTAAAATTTGGAAGAGTAATGAGTAGTATGGTAAGTTGTGATACCGCACTGCACCGAACCATACAAAAGAACAAGGTCTAATTTCTCTCTCTCTATATATATATATATATGTAATATTTATTATACAAAAGTGCTATCATTGGATATGTGACAAAAAATATTATAGTAAGAGTGTAGTATTGTGATTTTTTTAATAACATAGTATGCAAGGAATTGTAAGTTAAAGATATGCATTATTGAAGAGTGAAGACCGTGAAACAATTAATGCGTGACCAATGATATGGGAAGTATGGAGTATCTTTAACTGCTTTTCATTTTACATTTTCACCTAATTTTTACCCATTGAAATACTTTTACAATTTTTTTCACCTAATTTTAATAGTTAAGTGTGACAAATTAATCCACTTGTTTCCATGCCCAAAAAGAAAAAAAATAATCCACTTGAAAGAGTGAGAAAAAAGTTGGGTTAATTGCTTTGTGGTGTTGGGCTTAAGATTTATTTACGATGAGGCGGTTTACAATTTGGTGTTATCATCAATTAAACTCACATTTGACCAAAAAAACATTTACAGTTTGGTGTTTTTTAGTATAGCCCAACCTATATGCGTAGGTGTAATGATGGGAAATGAATATTTAACAATTAAAATTGTGTTTGCAGTAACCATATTCGTTCAACTTGTTAACCTCTGTATTTTGGGTTAATCACATCATTGGTCTGGATTAACTACAATGAACTTCACGTACTCCTAACGCATAGTTCCAACATAAGGTTTGTATACTGAAATTGGTAATTAACAAAGTATAAACTACATAAGTTATGTTTTAGGGTTATGAAGATAGGCCATATGGGTAATGATGCTAACATAAAGCACTCAAAACATGGACACCATGGATGGTTAACCCAGAACAAGTTCATGTTAACCTACTGTATTTTGGGTTAATCACCTCATTAGTCTGGATTAACTTACAATGGACAGTTAACCTATAATAAGTTCATGTTAACCAAGTTATGTCTGGGTTAATCACCTCATTGTTTTGGGTTAATCTACATTGAAGTTCACCGACTACTTATGTTAAATACATCAGACATGCCACATTAACAGCAGGCCTACTTGCTTTTACCAAATTTTAATCAAAAATAAATTTTTGGTCAAACTAAGTTGATTGATGGCAACACCTACTTGTAAAAAAAACATCTCATTTTAAGCTCAATCTTAAGCCCAACACTAGAGAGCAATTAACACAAAAAAGTTTTGGGCATGACGTCAACTCGTCATGGTCCCCGTGCATTTCATGGAAGACTGTCTCCTTTTGTTTTTTTTCCCTTTTGTGTGGGTAGTTTTTTTTTTTTTAATGATCCATCCGAATTTAAAACTATCCAAGCTTTAAATGTTAAAATTGATTCACTGAAATGGAACATAATCAAAATAACCCCTTCTGACTTGATCTTTATTTAATTTTTACCAAAATTATGTTAATTATCTTATGCAGAACAAGTTTTTTTCGATTATTGATAACCAAAAGACTTAAAAGTTCACATAATACAGGAAACCGCATAACGAAACAGCAAACAACCAACTCTAAAAGATAAATGCTACGACCGAACATTGTTAAACATAAATAGCACAGCAAGGACGTTTGCACCAACAACGATAAAAAAAACCTTCACAACTCAATCACGCTGTTAAAAGATCAATAAATCAGTTTGGTGGACGTCATCGAGGACTCACACGCCTATATCATTGTCAATAATTACAGCCCTTCGATCTATCTCAGCATCAATATCATCAAGACTGTCATCTTCCATACTGTTCGCACGCCTAGCCATCCTAATCTTGTGACCATCCTTTTAGCCATGAACAACTCTACTAGTTGCTTCTCTGATAGGCTGTCACTTAAATTTCATCAACATATTTTGTTTTCTCTTAGCCCTGGCTTTACCCTTCAAAACCTCAAGGATGGAATCCTCAATATCAGCAAGTAAGACATGCTCAACCACTCTGTCAAAGGATTCAATCGAGTTGCTAAGGGTGCGGTCACGGTCAGAGTCGGCTCCTTGAATCCTACCTACCACCCGATTGATTCTGGAACCATTCAAAAGTGCATGACAAGTTTATTAGGCCTCATTCTTTTATGTGGCTGGCAGGCTACGGTGCCACACTGCACCGCAACTTGCTATATTCCACCACAACCCACCACAATCTACCACAGCCCATCACAATCCACCTTTTCTAATTTAATTTATCTTTCTATTAAAAGTTAAACTTTCCATATTCCACCATAACCCACCACAACAATCCACCACAATTTTCCCCAACCCACCACAATCCACCACATTTCCTCCACACCTCACTGCACTGCAGCCAACCGTATAAAATAACAGGGCTTATACTAATTAAACTCAAGTGATTCATAAACAACCCGTTTTAAATATGACCCAATTCAAATCCAAACTTAAACCCGGCATTGATAAAAGACCATTATCTTTTTGCTTTTATTTCATTTCATTTTGTGTCGCTTGAAAAAAATTAGATTACATAACACTGGCTAGATAGGTGGACTCGATCGGGAATATCTAATTAATAAGCAGGCACTCATATATACTCCCTCCGTTCCATATTAATTATCGTCTTTGGAAATTGTGCAGTCAAATTTCAAAATTTTTTACCGTAAATTTTTCAAAATATACAATGAGTTGCTATATAAAATTACCATCATTAGATTCATAACGGAAAGTACTATCATAAAAGTATCATATTGCGGTTGTTAATAACCATATTATGTAAGAAATTATCAATCAAAGAGTGATATTGGAGACCACAAAAGTCAAAATTATGACAATTAATATGGAACGGAGGGAATAATTGTTTGTTGTATATATTGATAAATTAATTATGAAAAAACGTTGACTAGTTCAAATATTAAGACCATAGATAAAATGGAAGAAATACAAGTTAACTATGTATGGATTTAATAGAAGGAAAATGAAGAAATCGATCAATTCAAGCTTTGAAAGCAGTTGAAAATGTTGAGTTTAGATGTGGGGTTCAAATCAAGCATGCAACCATATGTTGTGTCGAAGAAGTCAGAAGCTTATCACACTACTCATGTCTACTCTGCATGATCTTTTAAGTCTGACTAACAATGGGAACGCAGCTAGCTATCAAACTGCTTCAAATTGCTTATATTTTTCCATTTTCAAACTTGACATTAATAGATTTCACATGTATATGTTAATGATTTTATCCGCCATTTTAATGCGTCTCCCCCACCTGTAATGCAAGCAGCTTTAAGGCATCCATAAAGAAGACATGTTACACTCCTTTAAATTTTGTAATTTCGGCTGGAAATGTCCAAATAAATTTTGATTTAGGGGTGAAGTTAGTAAGTGACTCATGGAAATGGAGTGTGTGGATCATGAGCCCGGGTGCACAGAGCACGGTGAGCCCAGAATACCTTACGTTACTAGGCGTCACTATTTCCGGCCCAGGTCCGCAGCCTAACAAAGGAGCATGCGTCTACATTTTTAAAAAAATTAAAAAAAATTTGCTCATAATCTAGAATTTGTATGCTCATTATGTACGATTATTATGTTTATAAATCTAAATTTCATTGCTCATAATCGTGAACATTAATGTTCATAATCTACAAACTACTATGTTCATAACTTAACACTACTATGCTCATAACCCTGAATACCCATGCTCATACCCTATAACAAGTTGGCTCATAATCTAGAACTTGAATGCTTATTACCTACAATTACTATGTTCATAAATCTAAATGTCATTGTTCATAATCGTTAATATCAATGTTCATAATCTATAAACTACTACAACTACTATGCTCATGACCCTGAATACCAATGCTCATACCATATAACAAGTTTGCTCATAATCTAGAACTTAGATGCTCATACCATATAACAAGTTTGCTCATAATCTAGAACTTAGATGCTCATTACCTACAATTACTATCACTAGTAGAATTTAACCCTAAATGCGTCTGTAAATGGCGTCTGGAAAGGGGTTAAACGGACGCCAAAATGATTTTGGCGTCTGATTTAAACGGACGCCAAATATTGTTCCGCCTTTTTGAAAGGCGTCTGAAGTTGGCGTCCGTTAAAAACAGACGCCATTTTTCGCGTCAGCTGTCAACAGACTGACGCCTGACAGTGCTGTCTACGAGGCGGCTTTTCAGCTGAGTTGGCGTCTGTTAAATGTTAAACGGACGCTATATTTGGCGTCTGATTAAGCGTTTAACGGACGCCAACTCAACATAAATTTAAAAAAAAATTTACGATTAACAAAATCAGAAATATTATGTGTTTTTAATATTTATTTCAATGTACTGAATATAATAAAGAAAATTATAAATTTAATTATTATTTGTAATAAAAAATTCAATAATAATGAAAAATATTACGATTAATAATGATAAAAAACACAAAAACAAATTATATACGTCATTAATAAAAACTCCAAAAAATACAAACATATATTAGTAACGAAAAAATATAGTTTACATAATATATAGTACAAATTAAATTGTAATAATGGAAAAAAATACAGTTTATATGGAATTTAAAATGTACAATTTCATATACATATATGTGTGTAAAAATTACAAAAACAAATTATAATAAATATTTATTTTCAGAGTTTTTGAGGTTTATAACTAATAAGATACAAAAAATAACTACAATCTTCAATCTTCAATCTTCAATCTTCAATGTTCGTAAATTTTATTAATTAGTGGAGTGAATTGATTTGAGGTGGAGGGAATTGAAAGGATATGGAATTTAGAGAGAAAATTGATGGATGAAGGAGGGAAATTTAAGGAAGAGAAATGAATTGGAGGGAAAAATATTCAGCTGGATGGTGCTTTTATAGAGAAAAATGGCGTCTGTTTGGTTGCGTAACAGACGCCATGACGGGGTAAAATGGCGTCTGTTTGATACCGTAACGGACGCCATTTTGTTTGAAAATTATCCGCATATACGTACATAATTATAATAATAATTATTAATAATTAATAATAATATTATTAATTAGATATATTATTATAACAATAATGCTAGTAGTATTATAATTATTAATATTAACTATAATTATTACTTATACATGATATACAGTTTTTAAATTTTTTAGTTATAATTATATTATTAATCTTTAAAGAGAAACATATATATATATATATATATATATATATATATATATATATATCGTACGTATTGAATGATATTTATTTAGGATATTTACTTAGTTATAATTATATTATTAGTATTATGATTGTATTTTTAAAAATTTTATATATATCAGTGGAATGATATTTAATTATTTATTAATTTGTATACGTACGTTAAGTTATATAATTAAACGGGACGACATATATACGTATTTGCGAACATAATTACTTATTAGACTCTGACCAAGAAGTTATCGAAACCAGCACAAATATATTACGTACATATAATAATAAAAGTCAGTGTTTGATTAAGTTCAAATATTAAAAACATACAAATAAAAAAATTATTCTTCTCCGGCGTCATTATTATTATCATCATCAGTAGGGTGGGTGGGCTCAGGTTGGGTTGGTTGATAAGGAGGGCGGGGGACTGGCTGCGGATGGGGCGTAACATGGACACCGATACTTTCCAGTCCTCGGATACTCATACGAATTACTCTTTGCAAATTGATCAAACATATATACCCCAGCGGCCCATTCTTCCCTGATAACCCTCCTTCCCGGTTCAAACCTCTGGTACATCCAACGTCGATGTGGAGGCCCTTCCATAATGTACGTGAATCTGTTCATGAATTAAAATTACTCATGCTTAATCATCCAGTCGAGTACAATATACATATCACAATGCAAATTCATATTCACCATAATTTTCATTGATCATATCACAAAATTATATCAAAAACTCATAAACCCTATACCTCCTAAACATATATACAAAACATACAAAATTCATATCACAAATTCCATTTCGATCACTACTATTTTCGTTATTCATATCGCAAATTTATATCAAAAATTCATAAAAACATACATAATTCATATCATAAAACCCTATTTTTCACCGTAATTTTCGTTATTCATAAAAAAATTTTATATCAAAAATTCATACCATAAACCTCCTAAATATACAAAACATACAAAATTCATATCACACATTCATATTCACCATATTTTTTCGTTATTCACATATATATCATATATTTATGTCCAAAATTCATAAAAATCATCATTCTAAAACATATAAAACATCCAAAATTAATATCACAAATTCATATTCATTATATTTTTCGGTTATATATATATCACAAATTATAACAAAAATTACAAAAGAACATAACCCTAATAATTTAAAAAACAACAATAATTAATAAAATTACCTAACTTTTGTGAATTGAAATGCTCTTTCGTTGGATCTTCTCTTCAACCTCTCGATTTTTCTCTCTTCCGTTTAAAAATGGCGAGCAAGAGAATTTCTCCATAGTTTTACCCAGACTGGCGTCTGTTTTACCCAGACTGGCGTCTGTTTCAAGGTAAAACAGACGCCAATAGGGTTTAAAATTAAAATAAAAATTTAAGAAATAGCCTCACAGCAGCCGAGAAAGCAGCTGCAACTTTGGCGTCTGCTTCCCCAGAAATCAGACGCCACTTGACTAAATATTTTTAAAAAAATATTTTGGCGTCTGTTTGCCCCGAAATCAGACGCCACTTTACAAATTATTTTAAAAAAAACTACGTTTGGGCGTCTGACATTTAAACAGACGCCATTTGACAGACGCATAATGACCCCAATTCTACTAATGTATGGTCATAAATCTAAACTTCATTGCTCATAATCGTGAACATCAATGTTCATAATCTACAAACTACTATGCTCATATATAACTTACAACTACTATGCTCATAACCCTGAATACCAATGCTCATACCTTATAACAAGTTTGCTCATAATCCAGAACTTGAATGTTCATTACCTACAATTACTATGCTCATAAATCTAAACTTCATTGCTCATAATCGTGATGATCAATGTTCATGATCTACAAACTACTATGCTCATAATTTACAACTACTATGCTCATAATTTACAACTACTATGCTCATATATAACCCTAAATACCAATGCCCATACCCTACACAAGTTTGCTCATAATTTAGAATTTGGATGCTCATTACCTATAATTACTATGCTCATAAATATATGTTGGGGAGATCCAAGAGAGGAGCCCACTTCAACCAAGACCCATGGTACACAAGTTAAGTGAGGTTCCATCTATTGTTGGGATTCACCCATGAGTAAAATGTCCCACATCGAAAAAGTAAAGAAAAAGCACATGGTATATAAGTCAAGTGTGCTACTCCTCTTAACACCAATTGGTTTTAAGATGGAACCTCACTTAACTTGTGTACCATGGGCCTTGGTTGAAGTGGGCTCCCCCCTTGGATCTCCTCAACAAGTGGTATCAGAGCCGATGGTTCGTTCGGCTGGGCGCGTGCAAGGTGCAGGAATATCACCGTGGACAGGAGCAGGGACCATAGCGCGTACCCAGCTGGGTCTCCTGAATGCTCGGAGTGGTGGCATGAGACTCGGGTGGAGTAAGGTGTGGCTGGGACTCTTGAGACAGAGTGGTGGCATGAGACTCAGGTGGAGTAGGGTGCGGCTCTGTAGAGTAAGGTCCGGCTATGATGGGCTCCTGATGGTGACTTGAAACCTTGGGTAAAAAGAGGCTTCCGATCAAGGGGGAGAGACTCATGTATGAAGGGGGAGATTGTTGGGATTCACCCATGAGTAAAATGTCCCACATCGAAAAAGTAAAGAAAAAGCACATGGTATATAAGTCAAGTGCGCTACTCCTCTTAACACCAATTGGTTTTAAGATGGAACCTCACTCAACTTGTGTACCATGGGCCTTGGTTGAAGTGGGCTCCCCCCTTGGATCTCCCCAACAATATAAACTTCAATGTTGATAATCGTAAATATCATTGTTCGTAATCTACAAATACTATGTTCATAATTTACAACTATGATGCTCATATATAATATCTTAACATCAATGCTCATAACCCTGAACACTATTGTTCATGCAACCTTAACATTAAGTCATCGACACTCATAAACCAATACACCATGATGATCATAAACTTTAACTTCAATGCTCATAAAACAATATGCCATTGTTTGTAACCTACAACTACTATATATGCTCATAAAACCTTAACATCAATACTCATAACCTTGGACATCAATGCTCATATAACCTTACAAAAGTTATATGAAAACTTTACAAATCTCAAATAGTAATTGACAAATGCTCATGCTGCTAAATGATAATGTTCATAATTAATATACATAGAGTGAATGCTCCAAACTAGGCTAAAATAATATTTGGGCTAAAATAAATAGGCTAAAAAATAAAATAATGTTTGGCTAAAATAAATGGCTAAAAAATTGAAAGAAAAGTGTTGGGCTTCTTTCCTTCAGTGGGATGACTTTGCGTTGATTGAGTTGGGAGCATAGAGCACGTTGATCCCGAGATCATAATGGAATTTTTAATGGAAATGAGGTCATAAATTAGTTTGAATAATTACTGAGGCTATAGTAAAAAGAAATTAAAAAAAGTCAATGTTATACCATTAACAATATTATGTATATGATCTAAAAATAATTTGTGTATAAAAAGTCAACGAGGGTCGTGGTTGTCTTTGGTCCACTGGAAATCATGCTAGTGGTGATAGTTGGATTAGGAGTGGACAATATATTATGACACTCGTTTATTTAACACACAACTGATAATTTTTATCCCAAATTGTATGAAATTTTAAATTTTTTTTTCTTAGGTTACGCATAGCGAAACTGCGGTAATTGTAGTAGTGATCTAGAATGAATTTAGAATATTTGTTCGGAATAAGTCATGTAATAAGTTTAGATAAAATTGAGTTAAATCAATTAAGTTAGATAAGTTCAGTCCCAATAAGATGAAGAAAACGTATATTTGAGTCTTTTCTTATGAAGGCTGACCTAGTAGGCCTACGGATGCTTGAATCTCAAGAGGTTAACCATGAGCAAGTTCCAGAGTCGAGGCATAAGGAAATTACCAAACTATCCATAACATATACATAGCTCAGCAACTCAATGGTTTTCAGTTATGATTTTTTTTTTTTTTGCTTCCACTAAAGTTTTTATATTAGTCAACTTGATTACCACCTCTTCAATATATTCTTTGTTGACTTTAACTATTATTGTCGTACTTGGAAATCGGGTAAATCGGTTCGGATCGGTTGGAGATCAGTTCAGGCTGACTTTGGAAAAAGTTCTTTTCGACTGGGTCATGCTTTGAATTGGAGTCATTTGGGTATGGATCTTAATCGAGTCACTTTTCGGGTTGCTATTTGGATCGATTTCGGGTTCGGATCAAGATCAGGTCGTCCATTTGAGTTTCAGGTTAGTTTTTCCAGGTCTAGTTATTGGATCGTAATCCAATAGTGAGCTTATATGGAAATGAATATATTGTCACGGTTTATAGCCCAACTAAAAGTGAACCAATAAATACATATTGGGCTTTGATGTATCAGGTAAGATGTGAACTCTAATTAATTTATAGAAACTGTGACTTATTATTATTTCATTATGGGCAGAATAGTAATAGGCCAATAGTCTAAAGGGGTTTACCATTACATATATATTCGATTTTGTCCCCAGGTCGTACACATTATCGTTTTCTCCCCGATATCCCATCCTCCATGAAGAGAGATAACAAGAGAGTTTCTTTGTGAGTTCTCTTATAAGTGGTTGCCAATCTGGAAGAATCAACTACGTCGCTTAAGGAGGATTAACAATTGCAATAAATATATTGAAGGACCTATTATGTGATAGAAAAATCATACGGGACTGCCACTAATTATGACTATGGTATTGTACTTATCTTTACAATCTTACTCTTCCTAATTCTCCACTTAAGTATTGTTTTAGGGGTCTACATGCAATGTTAGAATATAAAATTGTTATTGAGATTTCAATTGTCAATTTAAACTTTTGGTTGAAATAGTTTCTCATAGTATTAGAGTCAAACTTGTGGTACTTGAAATACTCCGTGTTGTCAGCCTCTTGGGCCCTCTTTTGGGTCTTCTGACCCTCCGCGTCGTTGGGCCATGGAGACCCCCCAGCCCAGCACAGCTCGCGTCGTCCACTCCTTTGGGTGGGCCTTGGGCTGAGAGCTGACGCCTTTGGTGGATGTTGGGCATTGAAGGTAGGCCCACTTTGTGTGCTCCATTTTTGGGGAGGCTGTGGTGGGTGGTCTGGGTGTGACTGGCGGTTCTGTTTCCTCGGGTGACATGCCTTGTTTTTGGCGGTAGTGGCTATCAATGCAGCTTCAGCATCTACACCCTGTTATGTTATGAGATTATTCACTTCATAAATCTAACATTTAAACATCGAATGAAGGTGGATTTAACTGTTTGATACACCACCGTGTCAACTACCACCAGAATCGTTTCGAGTACATTATTTTCCAATACCCTCAAAATTTAGTGCATTATTGTCCAATACTCTTAAAGTTCAATGTATTATTGTTCAATAATTCAAAGAAAAATATGGCCCAAATAAGTACTATTGACCTGTTTCCAAGAGTAACTGAATTAGGTCCAAACCCACATGAAATATGAGCCCAGCCCAGCATGAACTATGTATGTGTTGTATAGTATTGTAAAATGTAAATCATGATGTAAGACAGAAGGGATGGGCAACGCACGTTACTTGTGTTTCAGATTCAACGTTTAAATGCACTTAGGTTTGAGATTCAACTTTTAAATGCTCAAACAGTCGTTAGTTTTTAAATGATAAAGAGACAGCTTTTATTTTTTAGTATTATTAAAACAATACTAAAAAATAAAAATTGGACTATATTTCTGAATTTAGCATTGAGCTCTTAACAAAGAACCCAAAAGAATACATTATCCCAGTAATATATTCGTGGGGGTGGTGGGGGGGGGGGGGGGGAGTACCATGACACAGTCCTTAGTTTCATGTGATATAATATATTAATCAAACTAACATGGAAATAAATATATATATCGTAATAAGTTTTTAGGAAATTGGATTCTAATAATACGAATTTTTGGCCATATAAGACTAAATAATACAAATTTTTGATTTGGTGGTAAATAATACGAACTTTAATCTCGTTGCTCTGAACTATACATCATCAAGTTAAGTTGAACTTAACTTGGCAAACTTAAACCCAGTCACACCTTCTCCGTTGCCACGTCATCCGCCGCCAAGTTAAGTTCAATTATATATGTCTTGTATAGTATTGTAAAATGTAAATCATGATCTAAGACAGAAGGGATGGGCAATTTGGGTTTGAGATTCAACGTTTAAAGGCACTTGGGTTTGCCGAGTTAAGGAACTTTAACCTCAGCAAGTGTTTGAGGGAGTTTCAGGGAGGAAATTTTGAGCTTTTGTGTTTGAATGTCTGAGCCAAACATAGACTGCAGTATCAATTCCAAATCCTGGTTTGCTTTTTCTTTTTTTTAAAAAAAAATCCCTAACAGCAGTTTCATTAGATGGCTACGATATGGAATTTTTAGTTTTTAAGCCTACTATTTGGAATATGTTAAAAAAATGTTGACAAGTTGGAATAAGCAATAGTCGGTGCCTACCATTTGAAATTTTCCTATGTAATTTTTCAAGTGATTTTTAGTGAAATTCAAAATAATTTAATGACTATTAACCATCTTGAATCAAAAACCTTTATCATTTTGGTTGGCAAGAGTATAGCATTACATTTTTCAGCCTTTCCATAAAAAAGACAATTGATGGGTCTACTACTCTACTAGCAGCCAAATATCCAATACCTAAGTTGAAACCTCGTTTGCTTTAATCTTTCTCTCACCCACCCCCCAAAAGTCCTCTTTTCAAACCCCCTAATTAGACTTGAGAATCTTTTACTCCACTGGAACTCGCCTGAATTTTTTTGGTTTTGAACACGATTTTTTTAACTGAACCCGGAATACACCAAATTCGAAAATTATAAGGGTCAAACCCGACCCGTTTGTTTGACCCGAAAATTAATTTTTTAAGTTCAACTTTATTAGAATTTGTATTTTTTTCATTGGAATTTTTACTATTCAACTATATGTGCAACTCATTTATTTGTTATTTCTCTAATTTAAATTAAAATAGTTACAATAATCTATCGTTACTAGAAGATAAGCATACTTTATTCGTACATTGTACAAAAAGTAATATTTAAAGACCACTTTTTTTAAAGAAAAAATGAAAAATGGTCGTAATCATAACCCGTTCGGTAAACCGAAATCAAAATACATCGTCTATATTTACTCGGACTCGAAATATACCTGATCTGTATTTACCTGACCGTCTGCGTAACGTCTAGAAATCTGCGTCGACCGAATTGACAGGCCTACCCCTAATTAGCCAATTCCTCGTACCAATTCAAAGTTTCAAACCCCCCAAAAAATCCAAGAAAAGGAAGAAGAAAATGAGCAAAGTGATTGACTAGCCACCTCCTCTGCCTCTTCTATGCTTTCCTATGTTTTCTTCTTCCCAGTTCCCACCATGCACATCAACCCCTACTGTCTCCACACATGAAATCATGACGACTTGCATGGAATGTCATTCTTCTGTCTTTCATCTTTGGTAACTTCACCGGCCACTTACACTTGTCTACCAAGTAGCACTAGTCCTCAATTCACATGCGGTAAGATGGGTGGGTTATTGTAACACCCCGTCCATTCTTGTGCCGCGAACATTACCAATAACTGCTTCAATAATCGCTGATTGATCCTATAAATCACCACTAGTCTTTCCAACGTGCTTCGTCCTCACTCACATGTTGCCTGAGAAAATTTTCCAGGATGTCATCCATTTGGAGACTACTCCCAACCAAACATACTTTATTGAGAAGTTTCCAACGGATAAACTATCATAAAATGATAATATCCGCGGCCCGAAAAGGGTCGAGTGTTAAAGTTAGAGAGAGAAAACTTGGTCAAGACTCAATAAAGAGAAAGAAAGAGCGTAGAATGTTCAAATATTTATCACCCAATTGGGCAGCTAACTGTTTCAAGACTTCAAGTCAATGCTTAAAAATCAACTTAAAGCCCCACCTTCTACTTCTTCATCTTCTCCTTCTCCTTCTCCTTCTCAATCCCTAATCCCTAATCTCTCTCCCTTCCCCCTCTTTCTACCCCCATTCCCAGTTTCATCTCATCCAAACCTTCCAGCTTGCTTCCATGGCTGTAAGTCTCCTAATTAATTACTTCTTTCCCTCTGCTTCATTCATTTATGTGTCCATGTTTCTGGGGTTTTATTACTTGGGTTTACTTCTATGTTATGTAGATCATTTGTATTTTCCTTCTAAATGAAAAGGGGGGAAATAAAGAAAGGGGACAAAGTGATCCATGGAACCTTCCCTGTTTGATGTTTGTTGGTGAGATGGACTTTTGGGTTAGAATTTTTGTCCTATAATTTGCGTTGCCACTTTAATAGAATCTTTGTTCCTTCGCACCTATTTTAGGGTCCGTGTAGGATTTATGAGTAAAAAACAGTCAGATAAAAGTTAAATTTTGGTGATATTTTGTAATTTTTGATAATTTTTGATAAAATTTACATTAATTTATCAAAATTAAATTTTTTGTTTTTAACTTTGGTAATTTTTAGTAATTTTTGGTAATTTAAAGCAAAAACTGGTAAACTTGGTAAATTTGAGTTACCCATGAATTTGAGAGACCCTAAGGCTCTGTTCTTTTCTACGGTATTTTGCGGCACAGTGTGGTGGAATTGTGGTAGGTTATTGATATGTGGGGTAGGTAAGGAGAGAGAATATAAAAAGTAAAGGAGAAAAGTGAGGAGAGAGAAAAGTAATGATTTGTGGTAAAGTGTGGTGAGTTGTGGCAAATTGCGGTATACTGTGGCACCGCAGTTTGTCAACCGCAGAAAAGAACGTGGCCTAAATCCATCCAAACCCCCGAGCCCTGACATAGACTGATGGGTGAGTGTCGAAGCCTTTTTTTATTTATATATATATATATGTAACTACCTTACCCCTAAAGTGTATTGCCAAACAAGTGCTTGTTTTCTGTGCTGAAGATAGTTCCATCAACATTTGATTCTGGAAATCAAGTGTTTATTTGTAGCCATTGTAGGATGAATTTTGAGGTCCTGATAAGGTTTCAAAATGGAAGAATCCATTCCCCGGTAACCAAAAGAACAGTGTACGTTTTCCCCTCTGTGGTAGTCTTGGTATATAATGGAGGCAAAAAGGCTATGATATCAGGGACCATCTTGTTTTCATCTTATGGTAATCCGGTAAATTGAAAGTCTGTGATCGACATGTTACGTGCTAGAGATTAAAAGATTTTTTGATGACAACAAAATTGAGATTGATCAAAGGAAGGTGATTATTGACAATGTTATTGGTGTGTGAGTCTTTGATGACCCAAGAAGCTAATTTCATTGATCTTGCTTCTTTTTGCTGTGTAATGGTTTTGTTTGGCTCTGGTCCATGCTAAAGTCTTTGCTGGGTTACTTTTTTAGTAGTTTGTTTGTAACCTTTTTTTCTTTTAGTGGTGGTTGTTTGCAGTTTTGTAAGCGGTTTGCTGTGTTTTGTGAACTTTTAACCTTTTGTCTATTATCGAAAAAAAAGACTAAAAGATTCTTAGTTGTATTCAGAGACGAGAGATCTTTGAGATTTTTTTTATATAATTAATTTTCGTAAGCTTTTCCACATCTCAGAGGGCTTCTGAAATTTCTTGATCATTTTGAATTTGTCTAAGTCATTTGTAGAAGTAGGTCTCACTAAGAAATCGTCAAAAAAGAAAGTCATTTTTTCGATCAAGCATTTTTCCTATTTTGATTGAGGGTGTTCTGGAAACGATAATTTTAAGATGACAATGGAGTGTGGTTAAATATTTGTTTCGGTAAGTAATCTAAGACATGGAGAATCCAAACTAGGTTAGGATGCTATCAATATCATCACTGAAATGTTGATTGTTGTGCAAACACACTCGTTCGGAAATGAAAAAAGTTGTTTTGATGTATAAAAACTGCAGTCAGTACCCCAGTTTGGAGCATGGGAGGGTGGAGAAGACTACACAGCATACTTCGAAAATGCCCGGAAAATGAAGGGTAATGGGAAAATGGTAAACCCGAATGACCCTGACGAAAACTCGGAAATGTTTGCACAAAATGGGAATCCAAACCAAGCTCCTTCCACCCTGAGTAGAGGGGAATTACAGGGGCAACAATCCAGCAAAGTGCCCGAGTTTGGTGCTTGGGATACCGGAGACAATGTCGGCTACACAGTTTACTTTGAAAATGCGAGGAAAAACAAGACTTCTAAGCCTACAAAGGCCAAGAACCAAGCTCAAGCTGAAGCACAAGAGACACGGTCCAAGGTGCCCCAGTTTGGTGATTGGAATGAGGGAGAGGATGTTGCTTACAGTGCTTACTTTGATAACCCTCGCAAGAAGAAGAATAATGATGGATCAGGAGTAGCCGAGGTTGAGCCTCAACTGAACGGGGATGTTTCTGACAAACCTAAGGCCGCAACAAAAACAAAGCCTCCGGAAGGGGGCAATGATGAGCAAAAAAACACCAAGGAAGAGAGTCCTGTCAGAAACACAAGCCGGGATTCACCACCTTCTTTTGATGGATCTGAAGCTCCTTCTTCCAGGCACGGAACACGAACTCCTGAGGCCCTAACTCCTCAGCATCCAAGAGGAAGTGCCAAAACTCAACCTAAATCTGTCAACCGAGGAAGTCAAAATGTAATATTCATCTTTTCTTTATAAATCATATATTCAAAATAACTAGTCAGTAATCTGTATCACTTATAGTTTTTGTAATTTATATACTTATGATGTTGCAGTCTGAAAAGGGGCAAGCCATTCCACCATTTGGGGTATGGAACACCGATCCTCAAGCTGAGGGTTTTACGGGGACTTTCATGAGAGCCCATGAGGATAAAAATACACCCCTCCACAGTAGCACACCAGCGTCCCGGCTACGTCAAACTCCTAAACATGACGAACGGAAGGTAGATTTTAAACTTCATACAACTCGTGCATTTCCAATCCATACACTGATTTTGGTCGATCATTTTTTAAAGCTTGCTTGTTTTTCATCATTCTCAGAAGGGTTGGTGCTTTCATTGTTTTGGATGAGGATTTCAGTGTGGTTTCTCAAGAGGACGACAATATGAAATTAAGGCAGAGATATGGATACTTAGGGTGGTTTTATATGAGCTAGAAATTGGCTTCGTTATGTCCCTGGTTGAAGGACGATTACTTCAAGAACTAATTTACTTCACCTCCCCTCTTCTCCGCCATCTGAGTTTTTGCCTCTTTCTTTTTTGTTCCTGTTCTGCGCCACTCTACAGTGTAACTAGGAATAATGGCCTTTACTTTTTAGTTATAAGACCATTTGATTCAAATTCTTTGGTGCAAATGCCGAGCATTTCATTGTTATTTTGAAAATGAATCGAAATCTTGATGCATATAGAATTATAGATACAAATGGTTCAAAAGGAGAAGGAATTTTTAGGAATATTTGGAATATTTCGTTTCTAAGCAGAAAGTCGTTTTCAAGTAGTCATCGATCAATTACATGTTGATCAAGATACCATTGATTGGTTTGAAGTTATTGACAAAAAGGATTTGTCCAAGTCATTTATATATATGCTAGTTTGGCCATGTTGACCCGACGGCATAGTTACATAGCATAGTTACAGATCGTAAGTGTTGATTACTATTGATGAGAAACTTAAAGATGACAATTTTTCCTCAAAGACATTAGCATATGGTATTGTAAAGACATCCAATTTCAAGTTAGCAATAAGACTACTGCTATGAAACACAATTACAAGGGTTTTCAAAGTTCGCATATTATGTTTGGAGAGAATCAAAATCAAAAGCCAATAATTATTAAACCAGGTAAAGAAAAGAACAGACAATAATTAATGAAAAAATCATGTCGTCTTGGATGAAGCCCACTTGCCATTCTAAGAGCACAACAAAAAGATAAATTATAAATTGTACAAGATGTACACTTGCATGATCCATGCTGTAAGGCCTATAGTCATTGTAAGAACAACCAACATAATGAATTCTTGAGTTAGTACTACCAGTTCAATAAGGAAGCATTGTAAACAAGAATTTCGGGAGGAACAAACTGGCAATGGTTGTTAATAGCTATTAGAATACTAATCTATAATCAGTAATATAGGTCATCAATATAATTCCACTTATACTATAACTCAAGCTGCTAACTCTTGTATTCAATTTATTCAACCTCTCTTTCCTTTCATTGAAACATAACATTATTGTAACAAACACAGCTACAAAATTAGCTAGAACTCTGTATAAGCATGAAGTAGATAGTGGGACAATATATATACATAAGCTAAATCACATGAAGAAAACAATAAAAGAAGGTTGGGTTATTCATTAAACTGAGGCAGAATCCACAATTCAAACTCGGGCAAATTTCAAAAGGAGGAACTCATTCCCAAATGAGGGACTGAGGGTTTGCAGCTAAATCAATAAAACTCAAACACTCGATCAAGTAATAAAGCAAGATCAAGACCTTGTACCCCCTCAATAAGCCGATAGTAGGAACAAAGAAAAAGAGAGACCACTTACAAGTATAATCAAAAGGCATGATGAGCTTTGCACCAGAGCCCTGTGAGTTGTACCCAACCTCCTTATATGCACCAACATCATAGGTAAAGACAGTGCCTTTATCTGATTATCAAATACATCAATGGATTTTCTGATTTAGAAATGCATATCTTCGGCTGAAAGCTGCATTTTCTGATATGAAAATGGTCATATAAAACCCAGATAACCAAACCAAAACCAACTTGTTTTTGCCTTCTTTAGTTTGAGCACATAAAACCCAGATTACCAAACCAAAATCAAAACCAGAACATCTTTACATGTACAAATATTCGACGCAAATTTCTCTTCCATTATTGATTCGATCACCACCATTCACCACGCAACTGTCTCAAAATCCTGCCATGCGGGGTATCAGGATCGCCCCTCATCTTATTCCACTTCCACAGCTCAATCGCCTTCAGCATCGTCTCCTCAGCCGTCTCCAGCTGCTCCGGCATCCACACCACCATCCCGGTGTCGCCGCTGAAGTACGACACCACCGGGCCTGGGCTGCCATGGGAGGTGGCCTGCGTAATGGGCTTCCTCGAGTCCGCGAACTCCAGCTCGGACAAGGGCGAGGCCTTGTGGTGCTTGAAGTACTCCTTGTTGTCTGCCTCTTGGGCCCTCTTTTGGGCCTTCTGGCCCTCCGCGCCGTCAGGCCAGGGTGACCCGTCCAGCCCAGCGCAGGTCGCGTCGTCCACTCCTTTGGGCGGGCCTTGGGCTGAGAGCCGACGCCTTTGGTGGATGTTGGGCTTGGATGGTAGACCCACTTCGGTGTGCTCCAGTTTTGGGGAGGCTGTGGTGGGTGGTTTGGGGGACACTAGCGGTTCGGTTTCACCGGTTGACGTGCCTTTCTTGGCGGTGGCAGCTATCGATGCGGCTTCAGCGTCTGCACCCTGTCAAGTAATGAGATTATTCACTTCATAAATCTAACATTGAAACTTAGAATCAAGGAGGAAATAACTATTTGATCTGATGATCTCTATATTTTATATTGTTAAAATATAAAATTATTATTGGGTCCTTAACGATTAGTTTAAGCTTTAGATTAAAATGATTTCAAATGATATCAATGTCAGACCGTTGAAAAATATGATTGAAATATGAAAACGTACCAAAAGTTCGGAAGCATGGACAGCAGGATCAGCGGAACGACCCGTAGGAAGGGGAGATGTCCCTGGAGCAGTAGCACCGCCTTGGCTAGGACTAGGATCACCCCCTTGAGATAGCCCTCTTTTTCCAAATGCCCAAATTGCCCCTGCTCTTCTGCTGCTAATTACAGCCCCTGCCACTGCCAGTCTTGATTGCAACATCTTCTTTAACTCTTGAGCTTCTTGATGGAGGTTATGAAGTCTGATTTCTTATGTCACTTTGAAGTTAACCAGAAGGAATTATGGAGGGTTTGGTATGCTTTGTGCATATAGATTAAATATGAGAAGGGTGATGGAAAGCAGAGGAAATGAACGTGAAAATTCTAGAAGTTGGAGGAGAAGATGAGAAGGAGACTAGTGGGGACGTGACACGAGGGTATTAGGGGCAACGTGGAGTTTGATTCCGGTGACTTCTGGATGGTTGAGGTGTCCCCCTTTTTCTTGGGCCGTAATCCTCATAAGTGTCGACGAGTGTCCTTAGGATTGGGCCGAGCCCGGCCCGCCGACTTAACTAGAATTCTTGGCGCAAGATGCTCTAGTATTCGCTACTCAACGTTACTTATTCCTTCACTGTTTCATATTAATTGTCATAATTAGATTTTCATGATCTTTAATATCATTTTCTAATTAATAATCTCTTATATAATATATTATTAAGAATTATATTATTGTACTTTTGTGATAGTATTTTTTGTTATGAATCTATTCGTGGTAATTTCATATAATAACTCATTATATATTAAAAAATGTATGGTCAAAATTTTTTTAATTTGACTGCACGATTTTCAAAGGCGACAATTAATATGAAATGGAGGGAGTGCATGCTTAGGCCCTGTTCTTTTCCGCAGTTGGTTGGTTGCAGATCCACACCGCACCACACTTTTCAAATGTCCACCACAATTCACTACAACATACCATTTCTCTTTTATTAAAACTTAAAAATTTTCCCACAAATCACCTACCATAATTTATTTTTTCCAATATCAAATTAAGATACAATTTCTCTTTCCTAATTTTTTAACTTAAAAATACAAATTTATATAATCCAATTTCAAATTAAAATATTTCAATCCACCTATCATAATTTCCACCACAAACTACAACAATCCACCATATTTTCAAAATTCTACCATACTGCATCACACTGCACCGTATAAAAAAAGGGAATCTAATTATAGTTTCTTAATTTCGAGAGATGTGATATTTACCTGGTAACCATCTTATCTTCCACATTGTTAAAAGTATAGAAATATGGGGCTTTAATTATCATTTTAAATGCATCACAATGCACCGTATAAAAGAAGGGAATCTAATTATAGTTTCTTAATTTCGAGAGACGTGATATTTACCCGGTAACCATCGTATGTGAATAGAACTATGGGGCTTTAATTATCATTTTAAATGTTTTGGATAGGATGGTTTTATAGATTGTTTTTAGGTTTAAATTTGAGCAGTCCTCATCCATGCTTCAATTCAAAAGTCATTCATGTAAAAAGACATGTTATAGTACTTAAATGTTATCGGTGTTCAACCATCAACGCAAATAAATATTTGGTTGGCATGATTCCACACATACATTTCTATTAACACTTGAGTTTTAGTGGAAGCAATCAACAATCTGCTCTCTCCACTCTTCCTCCTTCCTCCATCCACATTCATTCACACAGAGCAAGAAATTCAAAACCGGAGAGTTTAGCATTTTAATTTACATAATTGAATGAAATTTTGGAACAAATCTGAAACTTGAAAAACCTAAAACCCGGAAATTTGAACTTCATAATAGCTATTCGAGGTCTTCAAAACATCAACCCAAAAAAACACGGAACTCAGTAGCAATATTAAAATACAACGAGCGCAAAAATAAGAATCACTATAAGACCATCCTCAATAGCGAGTTTGAAACTGAAATGACGCTGATGTGGCGTGGGCGAGAAAAACAATGCAGCGACGAGACGAGTGTCGGTGGTGAGAAAAACTCGAACTCGTACTCGCCGTGCGAGGACGAGGACGAGGACGAGATTCTCGACATATTTTTTTTTTAATTTCAGTTATAGTGTATTTAAACTATTAAATATGGGTTCTACATATTTTTTTTTACTTGTTTTAATCAAAACTTTTTTGGTGGGTCATACTGTTTCCACCTCATCTAGTGAGTATAACTCATGCTAACCATTGCGGGTGCTTAATATATTTTTAGTTTCCAATCACTTCATGTAGAGGTTATTTAAATCTAATTTTCCTATTTAAAAATAAGATTATTTGGTTTTAAAATCCCCAACTTTTGATCTTGTTTATCAAAATATCCCAAACTTTACTTTTGATATGAATATCCCAAACTTTGGGGCTTGGTATTTATTAGCATCCCAACGCTGAATTAACATCAATTAAATTCGAGTTTTTCTACAATGTAGTGGTTGTTTTTTTCGCTGGACACACTTCCATTTCACAAGTCATCTCAAAAAATATTGTTACATCACAGAAAATCTCGAGTTTGATTGACGTTAAGTTGGTGTTGGGCTACTCTCAAATACGACCTCCCAAAGTTTGGGATATTCATGTTAAATCTAAAATTCGAGATATTCTGATAAACAAACCTCAAAGTTGGGGATTTTAAAACCTAATAATCCTTGAAAATATATAATAAGTGCCAACAAATCAAAGTGTTGATGCTGATGAGCACCACTAGCGCATGTTACACGAGAAGCTTAGCCATGTCAATACTGTAGTTGTATAATTTCGGACCTCCGGAGCATTGTGAGAGGAATCTTGTAGTCTGCCCATCTAAGTATTTAACTGTAGCTGTTTTGAATTGTTAAGAAACTCACCACGTGTATGAAATAAATGATTTAGCCGTCGAGAGGAAGGGCTAGACTAATCAAACCACTTAAAATCTTCTTCTTCTTTTTTTCTGAGATCAAGTGATCAACCATACTTTTTCAATTATTCAAGTTCAAATAGAATCATAGAGTCCATAACCCAAGTTGTAAAAATCTCCAAATCACAACTCAATATCAAAAGGTACAAATGTCATCTATCTTCAATGTGCATAAGCGGCAAACGAAAACAACTTTTCAAGATTAATCATTTATGCTTGACTTTCTTTCCTTTTTCCATTTCTTTGAATTGAATAAAATGAAGTTTGGATGAATTGGTTGGATTAGATTAGATTGAATTGGATAAGTTATCATACTTTTTTTGTGGAATTGTGTTTTTAGAGAGAAAACTTTTTGGGAAATTGTGCAAGATAGGATTGGATTATATTAGATTAAAAAGAGTTATCAATCGAATGAACAGGGCCTTAAAGTACTTTACCATTATCTCTTGAATGTTATGAATGAAACCGAAATTGCAACTAATCTTTGTTGTTGTGAGCGCCTCTCATCTAAACTACCTTAAATTCTCTCTTCAGATTACCCCAAATGACCTTAGTTGATCAACTCATCAGCTTGGTTGGACTTAAAACTCTTGGTTCGATTTTTTCCGTTATAATCAATCAAACTTATCATAGGAGTGACCCTAGAAGTCTCTTGTCCAACCAATCGCCATTTGGATTTTGACATTACATTCTACTTTCTTTTTTATGTAACCTTGGCTTTCATAAACTCAGGGACAGTTCTCAACACCAAGAAAATCAGAACCTAAGTCGATAGAATAGGAACCATCTGAATCGCTGAGAGCACGGTCACTATTAAATTTGTCGCTGTTTCACTAACTTTTTCACGACCAGATTGGATCCTCCTGATAAGATAATTCCTACTGGACAACTTGCCTCAAACGGGTGAGCAATAACCATATCATCCTCCAAATTATTTTTCAATTCATACCAATCATATCCTCACAACTAAGGTTCAAATTAGGCGTATCACCAACAATATGTATTCCATCATTATTGTTTCTTTCAGGGACCCGTTTTAAATAAATTTCACTTCTAGGTAACCTATTTGACTTATTTTTATGGAATTTAGCTCATGAAACATATAGTTTTTTTGTCCTCCGACGATTCTTTGATTCAATCCCTTCAATAGCTTTCATAGATTCATCCCTATTTGAAAACCTTACAAAACCAAACTTCTAACCATGCTCCCAACTTTTAAGAGATTGCGTCAACAACAACACCAAAGTCACTAAACAAGATTTTAAGTCTCGAGCTCTCAATATTAACAAGCGGGTTATCAATAAAAGAGGAGAAAAAATTATTTTACTTGTCAAGATTTCCAAGTGTTCAATTGGAGAAGGATGATATATAGATGTGCAAGGATCAACCAAACATTCAATTCAACAGCTCCTTCAAAATAACTAGTATTTCACCAACTCTATTCAACGATGCCAAGCGCACACCACTTGTGGCTCCATCCTTTGAAGATAAGGAAGAAACAAGAGCAACAAGCTCGTGTTTTAATAACTTAAACCTGGATAAGATCTTATTATTGCAAGTCATGGCCACAAACTCAAATAACCACACACTCCAATCAGTCCAAAAAATAACAACACATGTAATACATGAAATGATAGCTTAGCTAGGACAAGCATTTTCTAACGATTAAATTGGCTAGAAGCACAACCCCAAAAGCAACATCCAACGAGAAAATCAGAACCAAGAACACCTTTAGAATTAAGAAAAGAGAATCAATAGCAGGATGAAGCATGAAACACCTCCAGTCGAGAAAACGACCGTGATTAACGGGGAAAATTGTTAAACTTTACTCACATCCCAAAAAAATCAGCTTCCAGAGACCCACCAACCAAAGGAGGATGAGTCGCCCTCTAGTGACCAAGAAACTTAGGGATGGACCGGACCTAGAGCCTGGGAGAACACCCCAAACAAGAAAGTGAAGAAGACGGAGCTAGCCGAGACAAGAAATTGAAGTAATCAGAGAAAAGAGCTCGAAGAAGGAAAAGAGGAGAGGAAAGGTCGTCAAAACTCTCCAACGGCCATCGGGCGTCCTTTGGAGGAGATAGAAATCGCTCGTTTCAATTGTCCAGGAGATACAAATTTAAGCAATTTTTTTTAAGAACAGTGGTGATCGATGAGTAGTATTTGTGTTAATATCAACCACAAAGAAAAATTATAATATCTATTTACAACATTCCAGTTTTTGATAAATAATTTATTGTTGATCAATGATGATAAGTGCACAATACTAACAAATATAACAGAAAATATAACTTAAAATATAATTAAATATTGATTAATGTTCACTGGTATTCTTCAATGTCATCATGAGTAAAAAAGAATCCAATCACTTGATTCCGCAAACTTATGATCAATGACTTCACTCATTAATGTGTCAAAGACTCTACTTGCATCCCTTAGACTATAGAAGATAATAGATCATATGATTTAAATAATTAAATGATAGTACGAAGTATCTTGATTCCAATAGTTTAATGTCTATGACTCCATCCATTAATGTGTCCAAGACTTTTGTTTGTAGCACTTCTTTATAAGAAGCTAATACTCTCTCGTTTCAAATTAATTGTCACTTTGACTAATTTTGACAGTTAATTATTCAAAAATTACAATGAGTTTCAATATAAAATTACATTCATTATAGTTATTAGAAAATATTTTCTAATGACGAGTTGTCGCCAAATGTGCAAGAACATTAATTTGGAACTGAGGTAGTAAATGGTTGCCGCCAAATGTGTATAGAAAGAGGGAGTCAATCGTTTGTTGCTTGAGACCCTTTGTGAGCAAGAACATTATTTGATCATCAACTAAGGCCACACATTGAGAGTCTAAGACTTGATCCCTTCAATTGAAACTATTACTTGACAAATTCCGTCATATTATACCTCAACTTTTACTTGTTTATGGCTTTATGCTATCTAATTGATATTCATAGAGCATCAAATTTCAAAAAAACGACTGAAAGGTAAATTCAATGATTTAAGCATGTTTCTTATAAGATTATATGGATTGTTTACATTCCCATGATTTTAAGTATTGACCTTCATTAACAATAAACATTTTCAATCACTTTGACACCAAAATTTCGCCAAAAAATATATTCAAATTATCGATTTTGACATATAATAGGATTAAATTTGCAGGATTAACCCGTAGCTCAAATTTTGAAACACAATTTTCAAACAATTTTGATCAAATTTGACCAAAACTTCGCCAAAAAACATTTTCAAACACAATTTTGGCGAAATTTTGGAGTCAAAGTGTATGAAAATGTTCATTGTTGATGAAGGTCAATACTTAAAATCATGGGCATTTAAGCATTCCATATAATCTCACAAAAAACATGTTTAAATCACTAAATTTACGTTTCTATTGTTTTTTTAAATTTGATGATATATGGATATCAATTCGATAGCATATAATTTGCTTATGCATCATAGTATAATCACTAGATTTTTGTCTAAATTGAATCCGAATAAAATATAAGAAAATTTTAAAGACAAAGTAGAGAGGTAAGAGTGTTTAGGAGAATGCTTTGAGTATTATGATTACAAATGAAACCACGAGGGGAATTTATACACTTCCACATCCTCTATGGACAGTGAAGATTGACTTGATCCAACGATCTCTATTGCTAAGTTAGATCCTTCCATACAGATATCTAACATTCTATACAAGTGTAAAATACTTGAGAGTACTCTATAATTTAAGACATTTATGAATACTCTAAAGAAATCTACGGAATTGAACTTTAGGGAATTCTAGAGTATACAAGTGAGAATACTTGAGAGTACTCTATAATATTTTAAGACATTCATGAATACTCTAGAGAAATCAAGGGAACTCTAAGAAATTCTAGAGAAGTACTCTAGATAATTCTAAAGATCTCATGAAAAATACGGAGTATTCCACATGTTTCTAGAACATTATAGGACATTTCAAATGGTTCCGGAAGATTCCGTGACATACGACACCATCTATAGCTGAGTAATTGACATAAAATGACATTCAAATTCTTAATAATTTCAAAAAGTTGATGATAGGAGTCTTATCCCAAGACACTTCGTAAGTGTCTTAATCTTCATCATATTTGTATTTATTATGATTTTTGACTCTAGTTTTTTCCATGTTAAGTACTACTTCGTTTTTTTATCTGTCGCCCAGATTTCCGTGCAAAAAACTTTGATCGTGAATATCTTAATTTGTATAATGATTCATCTTATAAAATTGATGTCATTAGATTCATAATAAAAAATAATATTATAAAAGTATAATATTGTATTTTTTATTAAAATCTAATATGTGAAATTGTTGATCAAAAATTGACATTGAAAAGCGCAAGTGACACATAAAAAAGAACAGAGGGAGTATTAATTATAAATTATAAGAAGTTCCAGATGCGTTGGCCATGCCAACTTAACAAACACAAATGACTCTCTAATCGAATCAACTTTATCCGTCGGACATATTTTAGTCGTTTTTTGTAAATATAAAAAGTAATGGATGAAAATATAACTTTATGCAATTTATATATAATATTATAGTTATAGAATTCGATTATTTACCATTTTATGTCAATTTAATATGTAACAAATATGGTTTGTACTAGGATAAAACATTTAAAATTCATCGTATCATCTTAATTTTTTTATAAATGAACAATTTAATTTATTAAAGTTTTTTTTATTATAGGATTAGCTAGTAGCTCATATTTTGATCAAATTTTGAAACACGATTTTCAAATAATTTTGATCAAATTTGACCAAAACTTCGCCAAAAAACATTTTCAAACACAATTTTGGCGAAGTTTTGGAGTCAGAGTGTTTGAAAATACTTATTATTAATGAATGTCAATACTTAAAATTGTGGTCATTTAAACCACTCATATAACCACACAAAAAATGTGTTTAGATCACTGAATTTACATTTACACTGTTCTTTGAAATTTGACACTATGAATATCAATTAGCTAGTAGCTCATATTTACCCATACTTTGTTATAATTTTCTAGGAAGCGAACACAAAAAAAGACAGAGGTAACGAATCCATTCAATTCAAGTCATCAAGTGATAATAAGATAATCCAAATCCATCCATGATTGAGAAGTCTTAGAATAGAGAGAATCTTTGTCTACCAATTACATTCCATTGTGGTACAAAGACGAAGGAAAACCTAAAATTAGTCGAAAACAATAAAACTAATACTACTACTAATACTCAGAACAAAATTGCAAGAACCATCTACTTTTACAAGAATGCCCTCATTGCATAAGCTTACAAATCCCATGGGAAGGAACACACAAAACTGATGAAAGCCTAATTCAAAGGGTACACAAAGGACATTGATGATGATGATAATAATTTAATAATATTAGAGTTGCCTAGTGGGTAGGTAGTGTTGGTTAGACTTAGGGGCAATATGGGAAAAAGATGACCTAATTATTCTCTCTCTAGAATCTCCCTCAAGCAAAAACTGATCCGCAAGACATAGACATGAGTAGCATAGCCGCTTGCTCCACCTCTAGATTATTATCTCTTTGCCTCATCCCAGAAGCCATTATCTTGAACTTCATCTTCAATGGCATCCCAAGACTTCCTCCATTGTTGTTTGTACTTGTACTGCTACTACCACTGCTGCTGCTACTTTTACTGTTGTTGTTACCGTTGTTGTTACCGTTGTTGCTCTTCTTCTTCATCTTCTCTGATTTGCCCTTTTCTATTCCTAAGAGTGCCCTTCTCTTCTTGTGGAATTTAATCCCGCATGCATTGCACAATGTCTGCAAATACACAAACCCAGAAAGAAGGGCATTTATTAGAGAGAGAAAACTTTCAAAAAGTGACGAAAATAGACAGGTTGTTTGAGGGAATTACCTTAGGCCCAGCAGGACCCCCTCTCCAGAGAGGGGTGGTTGTCGTCTGACAGTCAGTACATCTCTTCAAAATCTCACCGGTTGCTGATATGTTGATTATCATACTCTGATCTTGCGACACAGAACACTGCATTTTCAAAAACCCAGTCAGTAAAATCTACACAAGATCAAACACTCCAGAGAAAACAAAGGAAAAGAGAAAGAAAACTAACTTCTTCCTTCAGATCTAACATGGTAGATGACTGTTGCAGAAAAAGGTGAGGTTTAGAGATAGAAAGGAGAGATGTAGAGAGGGAGAGTGACGAAATTGAAGCGTGAAATTGAAGCGTGATCAAAGTGATCAAGGAGGGAAATAACGGGATGGGGGAGAGTGATCAAGGGGCGGCGGATTGAAATTGGAATGATGATCAGGGAAAGAGAGAGAGAGAGGGAAAATAGAAGAACAGGGGGGAATGAGGAGGCAGAGAGAGAAAATGGAGGAATGTGGGTATATAAAGGGTAGTGAGGCAGCAGTTTAATTTTGCACTTGCCTGTCGCCGAACCCTAGCTCTCCCCCTCACCCACTCCAATTTACGATAACGCCCTTTGCCCTTTCCGCAAGGATGTTTGTCTATTTACGAGGTCGGTCTAATTTCAAAAACAAAAATCCCCCATCCATCTCCTTTTTTTGTTTTCCTTTTTTAAGATTTTTTTGTAGCAGTTATTATCAAAAAAAATTAATTTTTAAAAATTCATGTGTCATATAAAATTATTATTTTCTACTGCCTCTGTCCAAATTTATTTGTCCAAATAACTAATTTTTTTGTCTTTTTCATTTGTCTCTTTTACAATTTCAATGATTGACATCTTTATTTTATCCCTAATAAATGAATTTTGGCAATTAACAAACTTTTCACATTATTACCAATGTGCATTGGTCTTATCAAATTAAGTAAATGGACAATTAAACTGGGACAGAGGTAATTGATAACATAAAATATTCAGATTATACTCCTCCCTCCATTATACTATAATTGTCATCTATGAAAATCAGTCATTCAAATTTCAAAATTTTTGACCATAAATTTCTTAATATATATAACATCCCACAGAGTTTGGAAGAGAAAGACAAATATCAATTGTTATATAAAACTACTACTATTAGATTCTTAACGAAAAATATATCATTAAAGTATAATATTACAATCGTTAATAACATATTATATAAAAAGTTAATAATCAAAAAGTGATATTGAAGATCGTGAAAGTCTAAATTATGACAATTAATATAAAACGAATGTAGTAATGCAGAGCGGCAGGTTTAGAGTTACAAATTAAATTAGGGTTAGCCATTACACACTGTTAAATATGTAATTTATATTTTGCATTCTAAATTACACTAAAATTTCAAAAATAAAACAGATTAAGGGTGTCCATGGCCACCCTCAAGACCTACAAAGATCCTTCATACAATAATACTCTTATTTGTGTTTTGTTTTGATTTAGACTAATCAAAATTTACACATTTAACTATTAATTATTGGATAATATAATATAAGTATGAAACTATAATTATTAAACTTTTAGAAAAAATATCATCATAATATTACAGTAATAAAATGTATTTATTTTCATTTTTAATTATTATTATTAATTTTGTTTTGAGTTGTATATCATTATTGAAAGTTTTGATTGCTAATTTTTTAATATAATTAATGATTTATCATATGAAAGTGAAACTATCAATGAATTTATAGACACAAGTGATATCATAATATAATACTTTTATTTGAAATTTAATATTATTAATACTTTTATTTGAAATTTAATATTAGTGAAACTTTTTTAAAAAATTAACTATAAATTTTAAAGTATATATAATGACCTGGCTTTTTTTAAAAGAAATAATGATCTCATATAAAATGATCATTATTGAACTCTTCATGAGTATGCATGAGAAGCTTTGTATAAGAAAACATTGATGAGGAAGAATGCTAAGGCTAGTAGCTGGTGAGTCCAAATTCCACGGTCAAAGGAGTGTTTGACCAGTGCTTATTAGGGTTTTGAATTAATAATAATTCCTTGTTTGTTTAGACTTAGAAAGCGGCTATACAGTTGCACGAGTCGTCACCATTTTTAGTACTTTTTTTAAATGTTCCAGGAGATGCAGTTTGCAGTGTATAATAGCTATAGAACTGTGCAATGACACAGTAAATTATTAGATTTAAACTTTTTTTGTCTTTTTGTTTTTCTTCTACCATTTGAATCATAGACAAATCAAGTATCAACGATCGCAATGATTATACTAGTTACTGTATCCCTATATCTGTCACTCTAATTAGTATTTTTGGATGATAATACATTACATTTTAGGATATTGGATAATAATGCATTCAATTTTTTTGGACTCAACTACACTAAACTCTGATGATATTGGACAACAATACATCCTGAACAATTCCACTAGTGGTTGATTTTGTGGCAATCCTATTTTGAGGCGTCGCTTTTCTTTTTTCCAAAAAAATTATATTAGTCAACCTCTTTCTTATATGACAACATTTTTTCAGAAAAAATGGAAAAACGACAAAAAAATTTATGACAAAAATTTTACCACAAAGAGATGTGGTTGTCGTCTGACAGTCAGTACATCTCTTCAAAATCTTACCGATTGTTGATGTGTTGTCGTTGTTGATCATCATACTCTAATCTTGCGACACACTATTGGAGGAAATGGAGTAAACGTTATAGAAAACAATGGAAATTCACTTAGAAACCGCTAAGAGTCGTGGCTTCGTACTCACTTTCCTTAAGAATTATTTACTATACCGTAAATGTTCAAAGAGATAAAGCTTAGCTCTTGTAACACTTAAGAAAAAGGTTTCTCACTCGAATCACTCAAGTATAGTTGTAGTCTAGATAAGAATAAAGAATGTGATTAGTTTAAGATAATAGAAGATGATGATCTCAAATGACTTGGAATGTCTCCTATTTATAGGAGACTTCCAACCCTTAATCATATCCTTTGGTCAAAGAATGATTAAGGACTTTTAATGAAGGATTAAGACTTTGACTAAGTCAAGGAATGTAGCTGTTGGAATACAATAATATCGGACATATTATTGATATAAAAAACTTAATACATAAGGTTATGTAGCCGTTAGCATTAAGAAATGATTCTAGCACTCAACGCGGACAGCCCGTGTTGAAGCAACACAGACCGTGTTACCTCAACACGACTCGTGTTGAGTCCAGACTTGGTTTTTATGCTCTCTGGAGACCTACACGATCCGTGTTGGTCTCAAACTTATCCGTGTTGATCATATTCTTGATGTTTATCTTACATATGATCATTATACTTGTTCCACACTATTCTTTATGATATATAATCATTGTATACTCTTTAAAAAATTTCAACACACAAAACACTGCATTTTCAAAAACTCAGTCAATAAAACCAACATCAAAACGTAAGATCAAACCCTCTAGAGAAAACATAGAGAGAGAACTCACTTCTTCCTTCAGATCTAACATGGCAGATGACCGTTGCAGAAGAATCAGAGATGTAGAGAGAGAAATGAAAGGGAGAGTGATGAGATTGAAGGGTGATCAGGAGTGATCAAAGGGTGAAATGGCGGGATGAGGGGGAGAGTGATCAGCTTGACCAAAGCTCCACTTGGATGTTTACCAAGCCGAGTCCAATCCTATGGGTCGGGCTCGACTTGATTGGGCTTGTTTAAGTATTTTAAGTAAGAAGTATGTGATTCTCTATGTATATTGGTAAATTATATATTAATTTGAATATTTAAAATTTAGTATTAGAGTATAGATTTGTTGTTTTTTTTTTAGTTTTTTAGTTATGCTCCGCAATTTCAAACGTTAATGATTAAACTTTGCTTGAGTACCCTTATTGTAAAAAAAAAAAGAGAAAAAGATATTATTCATTTTCGTCTTGTTTAGAAATAAAAATAGGGTGTGAAGGGAGGAAAACATTTTAACTCCCTCTCTTCCCCCTCCCCTCCATTCCTCTTCATTTTCTTAACCTTCGAAATGAAAGGTAAAGAGGGGAGAGGGAAAATTTTAACACTTCCTCTCTTCCCTTCCCCTCATAAATATATCCAACTGAAATTAACGTTAATCTACTCCCTTCTTTTTCCCTCCTCATTTTTCATTTCCCTCCCCTCCATCCTCTAAATTGAATCCAAACAAACTTTAAGAAAGTTTAAAGTTTGAAAGACGAAGTAGATCGAGAGGCACGAGTGTGTTTGGAAGAATACTTTGAATATTGCTCTCAAATGATGGATTATTACAAATGAAACCCCAATAGGTATTTATACACTTTCACCTCCTCAGCGGACAGTGGAGATTGATTTGATCCAACAGTCCCTATTGCTAATTTAGATCTTTCCATACAAGTATCTAACATTCTATACAAGTGTAGAATACTTGAGAGTAATCTATAATATTTTAGGACATTTATGAATACTCTAGAGAAATCCACGAAATTGAACTTTACGGAATTCTAGAGTATACAAATGTAGAATAATTGAGAGTACTTTAAAATATTATAAGACATTTATGAATACTCTAGAGAAATCAAGGGAACTCTAGAAGTACTCTAGAGAATTCTAATGATCTCTCGAAAAATAAAGAGTATTCCACATGTTACTATAACATTTCGGGACATTTCAGATGGTTCCGGAACATTCCGTGACATATGGTACCATCTATAGTTGAGTAATTGGCATAAAATGACATTTACGTTTCTTAATATTTTCAAAAAGTTGATGATAGGAGTCTTATCCCAAGACGTTTCGTTAGTGTCTTAATCTTCATCAAATTATCCGAAGTTCCAGATGTGTTGGCCATGCCAACTTAGGCCTTGTTCGTTTATGCAGCTAGTTGGATGCGGTACCACAACACACCGCACTTTGCCACAACCCACCACAACATACCAATCCACCACAATTTACCACAACCCACCACAATAAACTTTTTCAAATTTATTTTATTTCTTTATTAAAAGTTAAAATCTTACTTAATCCAATTACTTTTTCACATTTACCAACACAATTTACAATTGTTAAAAACAAAACCCACTAGCTACAACTTACTAATAGTACAATCCACTACAATCCACCACAATTCCACCATATCGCATCACGTCATACCGCAACCAGCCGTATAAAAGAACATGGCATTGACAAGCACAATGAGTCTCTAATGGAATCAACTCTATCTGTTAGACATATTTTAGACGTTTTTTTATAAATATAAAAGGTAATGGATGAAAATATAAGTTTTTACAATTTATACATGCTATTATAGTTATAGAATTCGTATATCATTTTATGTCAATTTAATATGTAATAATATAGTTTTTATATTAAAATAAAACATTTAAAAATGTCTTCCCTCAAAGCTCATACCATTTTTTTTCTTCTTATAAAGTGATCTTTCAAACAAGTTAATTAAAATTACTTTTCGACTCTCCTTTGTAAAGTAATTCTACCTTTCTTAACCTCTTTGGTGTTCTGTAAATATTAATAGTTCTTTTCAACACGAAATCAATCACCTATGTTCATATTCATGACATGGTCTTTAGTTGAGTTAGACCTAATCAATCTAATCTAACTTAACTTAATTTATTTTTACTTAATCTAACCTAACACAACTCTTTATAAAAATAAAACCAAAACCAAATTTAAATAAAAATGAAATTCAAATAAATATTATTTTACTTTCAAATCAATTTACTTTTTCCAATACCAGTAACTTTTTCATTTATTTTCCCCAAAACATTCAAATTTTATTCTAGTATACTAATATACTGAACTTTTGGGGTATTGGACAATAGTGCACTGAACTTTAACCTTGGACAATAATGCACTGAACTTTAAGGGGTGCGGAACAATAATGCACACAGAACGATTTCGACGGTGGTCGATTTGGTGACGATTATACGTGGCAGACCGAGAAGTTAAATTGGCTAAATAATATCTAAATTTATGAAATGTCAGCTAATTTACACAAAAAATGTGCTTTTATACAACTACAACAATAATCTCTTAGTGAAAACACGTTTAAGACAATGTGATTTTATGTTTTTTCTACTCTTTTTAAAGTTGATTCATTTTGCTTATGCGTGGATTAGCTGATGTGTCATAAATTTAAATATTTTTGGGCCAATTCATCTCCTCCACTGCTACGTAGAATAATTACCGAGTTAGGCATTGACGAAATCGTTCTGGGTGCATTATTTTTCAACACCACCCAAAGTTCAGTGTATTATTGTCCAAGGTCAAAGTTCGGTGTATTATTGTCTAATACCCCAAAAGTTCAGTATATTAGCATCAAAAAACCCTAAAATATATCTACTAACTTAACTCAAACCAATCTTATCATCTTTTCTTATTCTTTTCTTCTTCTTTTTTCTCTAATAATTTAACCAATATAACATGAACCTAACCTAATCAAAAAACAACTTTACACTGTTGTTATTTTTATCATTTTTAAAAAAGATCACCCCAATATTGGTTTTATTTTTATCATTTTTACGCCAATACTGAATTTTATTTAGCTGCTATGTACTCCTTCCGTTTTTATTTATCTGTCGTCTAAGAAATTGTGTTAAAATTTTTTACAATTAATATTTTACTTTAATTTATATAATGATTCATCATACAAAATTGTTGTTATTAGATTCGTAATAAAAAATACTATTAAAAATTATAATATATTTTTTTTATAAAAAATTTATATTAAAAATTATTGATTAAAGATTGACACTAAAAAACATAAATGACATATAAAAAACCGAGGGAGTATACATGTGTACACAATTGAAATAATTGATCCAAATTGTTGAATTATAAGATGAGATTCCCTGCACGAGTGAACTGGTTCTTTCTTTTGAGTGTTTTGATTAGAACATGATTGACGACATTCATGCATGATTAATAACTCGATCATCATTCATGCATCATAAATATATACGTTAATATTGTTTAATTAGGTCATATAATTTAGACTTTCCAGCTTACAAAACCAATATGGCAGAACAAAGAACTGGCCAAACATATGCATTATGAATACTTTATCAACTTACTGTTTTTGAACTTTTGATACATACACCATTTTGTTTTTTGAATTATTTCAAGCCCAAAAGACCTACCGGATGATGGACAGATCGATCCCACCAGGTGTCGAGAAACTAGACAAACAGGTATTGTAATACCTACTAGTTTGATGCATAATACAAATCTTTGTCTAGCTCTGACTTTTCAAGGTTTTTAAGGATTAATGGCCGGTTCAGACATTGAAATTAGCATACCCATTTAATAAAAACAACTACACTATTCCATATACTAGAAAATGAAATCTTAGTAATGTATAAGCTATTAAATTATTTTTATGGATAGCTGAGGTCTTGTATTAAATTGAACAATAAATTATTGAAAGGTACTTTATTTTTTGCGGTATCTATTTTTAGAGGATCATATTATTGAAAATAATTTATAGGTGCCATGTGTTTTGTAGTACCTATTTCCTGGTGATAAATTATCTTTTATATTTATTACAAGATCCTCAAGACTATGTAAAATTGAAAAAATATCGTCCATACCTTTATTAAAACTTGTCAATTTATATTTCCACCTGCATTACTATTTGTTTTAAAGAATTATCATCTCCATATTTTCATTTGGTATCAGAGCAAATAGTAATGTAGAACATATAGTAATCCTTTAAAACAAATTATCAGAGTTTGTCAATGAAAAATATGAAGATGTTAATTCTTGAAAATAAATAGTAATGAAGGTGAAAATATAAATTGACAAGCTTTTATTAAGGTAGGGATATTTTTGCAATTATTCAGAGTCTTGGGGATCGGATCTTGCAATAAAACTAAAAAATAATTTGTCAAAAGAAAATAGGTACGTATTACAAAACACAAGATACTTATAAATTATTTTCAATAATATGATCCCCTAAAAATAAATACCACAAAATATAGGAGACCTTTTAATTAGTAATTTATTGTAAATTGAACCCCTAACCAATATTTTGGACCTTGTTTTAAGGTGTACATCCAACATAAATATATAAGATCCTCCCACATTATAATAAACAATTCTTTTTCTTTCCCCCCTTGATTTGGGTGTCCATGAACACTAGGCATAATGTGTGTCCATCCAAGCTAAGTACGATAAGTATTTTTCATGAAAAATTTAATAATATTAATTTTATACTCTAAATGATTATATTATGGCCCTGTTTTTTTATGCGGTATTTTGCAGTATGACGCGGTATGATGTGGTGAAATTGTGGTGGGTTGTGGTGTAATATTTCTGGCGGGTTATTGGCATATTGTGGTGGGTTTTTTGTATATATATAAGTATTGTATTGGTAATTGTGAAAAAGTAATTTGTGGTGAGTTGTGGTGAATTGTGGTAGAATGGTATTTTGTGGTGGATTGTCACAGACCACAAATTAACCGCATGAGAAAATACATGGTCTATATTGAATAATTATATGATTTTGTTTAGTAGTATTTGGTTGTAACTTTGACTTATAGAGTTTGTTTGCTGTTATGTATTGATGTTTTGCTATATTTTGTGAGTTTTTAAACCCATTATTTTTTAATAATAGGAAAAAGAAACACCCCGTGTAAATATTTGACATAAATTCGACACCCCCTAAAAGAAATCACTATATTGATTAACACAGACAATTATAAACTCTGGAAATTCTTGGTGTAGGAAATAAATGTTGTTTTTCTGAAGGGAGAAAAAGAAAAAGGGAAACAATAGAGGGAAGGGGAATTAGTAATTAGGAAGGATATAGAAGAGAGAATGGAGAAGGAGAAAGAAAATGGGGGCAGGGCCATAATATGTGGCAGTGGTTTTTGGAAAGAAAGACAGACAAATTATTTGATTACTTGCAAAAGTCATTTGTCTCGAGGTTGGGGACTGCAGCGATGAGAGAAGACCAGACAGAGACAGCCAGCTAAAAACCAGCCCCCACCCATACAATACTCTCATATCTAACCACACAAACTATGGATTTTAAACTAATCCTTTTCTCCTTCCACCATCGTTTCCTTTTTTTTTTAAGGGATAAAAAAATTTAGAATATAAAGGCACAAATATAAAAATACCCGCAACAATGAGTTTGATTTTGGTTAATTGGATGGGGTGATATTTGTGGAGCCTTATCAAGAGACTCAAAATTTATCATTTTATTTAACTAGTTTCCCAATGTTGAACATGAGTCTGACTCATATTAATAATATAATTAATTTGGTTATATTGATTAAAAAAATGAGGTGGAGGAGGAAAAAGAAAAAAATATGATTAAAATATTAGTCTATTAAGGCACCGTTCTTTTATGCGTTTGGTATGCGTTACGTTACGTTTGCGTTTCGGAAAGTTGCGTTAGAGTGCGTTAGGGTGCGTTTGGTTGCGTTAGGGTGCGTTTGGTTGCGTTTGGGAAATAATAATTTGGGGAAACTTTTTTATTTTTAAGAGAAAGATGAATAGTACATTGCGTTAAGGTGCGTTTGGGTTGCGTTAAGGTGCGTTAGGCTTTGTATATTTTGCGTTGCGTTTCGGTGCGTTAACGCACAAAAGAACAGTGCCTAAATTTGCTTTCAAATTCGTCTCGCGAGACGAGTCTCATTCTCACCACTGAAATATCCTACACGACTTCATCTCAATTCTTATTTCATATCACATCAACAATGAGTCAAATTAAAACTCACCATTGCAAATCTAAATAATTATACAAGCAAACAAAACAATAACCTCCAAAAATAAAATAACACTAAGATCAAAGCAATGTTATCAAAGTACTCCCTCTGTGTAATACCCCGGATATGTGGTTAAAGTGTGGCTTAAAAGGATTGAAGTGACTACTTATATCACCAAGGTGCATCTTCTTTTATGGTAGCTCATCCGTTGGGAACTCCTCAGTTAAGCGTGCTTGGCTGAGAGTAGTCAAAGGATGGGCGACCTCCTGGGAAGTTTTCCCAGGCAGCGTGTGAGCGAGGACGAAGCACACTGGAAAAACTCATGGTGATTCGTGGGGCCAGTCAGCAATCCTTGAATTCGTTCCCGGTAATGTCCGCGGCCCGGGAGGGGCCGGGGCGTTATACTCAGTCTTAAAAAATTTGTCATAGTTTGATTAATTAGGTTATTTTTTTATAAATTTTGAATGTAAACTTATATTATTATATGATGAGTTAGTGTATTAGATTATTATTAGATTCGTGATAAAAAAAATGCTTATATCTAAACATAACATTAAAAGTTTTGATAAGATAAAATACGAAAATTTAATGATCAAAATATACAATAAATACCATGCAAAGTCAAACATATTGTTCGGGAAGAAGGGAGTATAATTTAACCCAAACTAGAAAACTGTATGTCAAAATATTACTCCCTCCACTCCATATTAATTGTCGTCTTTGATAATCATACAGTCAAATTGTTTAAAAAATTTGACCATAAATTTCTCAATATAGACAATGAGTTGCTATATAAAATTATCATGTCAAAATATTACTCCCTCCACTCCATATTAATTGTCGTCTTTGATAATCATACAGTCAAATTGTTTAAAAAATTTGACCATAAATTTCTCAATATAGACAATGAGTTGCTATATAAAATTATCAGCATTAGATTCGTAATGAAAAATATTATCATAAAAGTATAATAATGCAATTGTCAGTAATAATTATGTAAAAAAAATTATAAATAAAATAACAACATTAAAGATAATGAAAATTAAAATTAGGGCATTGCTATACGTCGTCCCCGTTTTTACTAATGTCGTCCATTTTTCCATAATAATCTCCAATATCGCCTTTGACCCTTCACTCTCTAACTCCTCTCTAGTTTCTCTCTCTCTAATAATAATAATAATAATAATAATAATAATAATAATAATAATAATAATAATAGCATTAACAATAATAATAATATTATTAGTTACAAAATTTTATTTAAAAAAACTAATCGAAAAAAACCCAGAAAATACGGTTGTCGCGACCGACGTGCGGCAGCGACCGCGGTGCCGCCGCATTTTTCGTGCAGCAACCATATTTTCTGGGTTTTTTCGATTAATTTTTTTAAAAATAAAATTTTGTAAATATTATTATTATTAATAATTAATTGTTATTATTATTATTATTATTATTGTTGTTATTAATATTAGAGAGAAACTAGAGAGAATTTAAAAAGTGAAGAGTCAAGGGCTATATTGAAAATTATTATGAAAAAATGGACGACATTAGTAAAATGGGGGGCGACGAATAGCAAACGGATAAAATTATAACCCGTTAATATCGAACAGAGGGAGTATTGGTTATAATGTTATACCTTGGTTTGTTTTGTAATTCCTTTTCCAAAATGCTTTATAATTTGAAATTTGTGACCCAAAATGGACGTAACTATATTATTGTTGATTACTGCGAGTCTCTGTCGCATTTGTAATCCATCATCACTAGATTTGGTCTGATAACCGATCTTCCACCATGCTTTCTTTTTTCAATTTGCCCACTTACCTTTCCCTCCCAAATGTGGTCCCCAAACGACAATAAGGAGGGAAAACAATAGACGGAGAATAAGAAACCCTAATGTTTGTTTGAGGTGGAAGCTCAGGTCCTTCCCAATTACCAAATTTGCCCTTAAAATATTATACTCTATCAAACAATATTTCATTTAACTCTTCAACAATCTTAAACTATTTCAGGGATAAAATATAATTAAGAATCTCCTTGGTGTTGAACTTTTGAAAGAACATTTTAATTTTCCTTTTTTTTGCAGGTTGTGTTTTGAAATTTAAAATAAGAATAATCATAGAATTAATGTTATTATAATTATGATTATTTTATGATTAATTAGAAAGTGGACAATATTTCAGGACAATGTGAAACAAAACAATGATGGGCAAATAATTGGTCACAGTCTCACAAATGGGGCGTAATTTAAGAGATAAATATATATCTGATGTTATTCTTATAAACATTACTATCTCCCTTTTTTTTCAATATGTCATCTACGATTTTTAATGTCAATCTTTAAATAATAATTTCTAATAATTTCTTTTATAAAAAATTATAATATTATACTTTTTTAATAATATTTTTTATAACGAATCTATTGACATCAATATTGCATGATAGATCATTATACAAATTAAGATATTAACAATCAAAATTTTTAACACAATTTTATAAGCGACATATAAATAAAAACGGAGGTACTACTATTTAGGAAAATATAATATTTCAGTAGCTTCTATTATTATTGCTAAAGCTACTGTTTTGAAAAATGATCTTCCATCTTTATGCTATTCATGAAGGTTTATTCTTGGATGGTGATAATCAATTGGTAATTCAAGCAGTTTGTGGTCATTGTTCAGTTCCATGGCAAATTTATACTTTAGTCTAAGATATTCAGACTCTTCTGTAGCATGCATTCATGTTATTATTATAAAATTGTGTTATTAATTGCATGATTATTTTTATAATCATTGTTTGGGTTAGCTTATGAGCCTGATAGGTGTTAGTTTATGAGCATATTCTTACTTAGCAAATTTTAGTATGAGACCCTTTCAAGTAAATGTATGATGGGTCGGGCCCCTTACATGATGACCTTATTAATACGAACATGACTCGTAATTAATGAGAATTGTCTCAAATAAATTAGTAGTCACCCTTATGTTAGTAAATAAATTAGTAGTCACCCTTATGTTAGTAAAGAGTCACCACAAAGTTATATCTCGTGATAAACTTATGGTGAGACAATCTCACATCAAAATTATTGTCCTCACTTTTTACTTTGCCGGTGAATTTATGATATTATTTTGTTTTAATGCTATCCTTAATATAATATTTTTGTGATTTTTTGCTAAATTTTAACAATTGGAATATGTTTCATATTTGATAAGTCCTAGAATCAATTTCTTGGCAAACAATCTTCTACTTTTATGCACGTTTCTCTTTTCCAGGTGATATATTCAAGTTGTTGTCAAGTAAATAAGAAACAATGGTAGATTAAATATATAATTGCTAAGCATATGCGGAGGGTAATAAAACAAAATAATTTTTTTTTTTACAAAGGAATAAAGCAAAATAAATAAATAAACTTGACATCAGAAATGCAAATATACAAGTAGAGACATAAACAATGTGAACGTTGTTAAAACTGACTTATTACTTTAAAAAGTAATTCCAGTGGCATATAATTCATCAAAATACGTTTATCATGGACATGTTAAAGAGAAGCCAGGGATGCCAGACAAAAATTAATCTCGCTCGTGGCGTTTCAATAGCAAATTAGAGGAAGACTATAAAAAGATAAGAGGAAGCTAGAACTTCTTAAGGGCGGTGTTGGACAACCCTAGCCTTTATATAATTGATCACGCTTATTCTACCATTCCTTTATTTAAATATTGACGCCTTCAAAATCCTGATACTCACATAGCCGCTTTCGTGATCAACGTTACTATCAAGTTTCAAACTCAAATTATCCAACTTATAAACTTCTACTATCCCTACACCATTTATTTTTCTAAGATCACGCACTAATACCTAGTCAAGCGTTCATGCAAGCATGGACTACTAAGAATGAAACAAGTTTGAACTAGCTTGAATCAACTACTACATATGAGTTTAGCACACTTTTAGCCAGGGACGAAACCAACCCTTAATGTTCAGGGGGGCGAAACTATTACCAAACACCCCATTCTTTATGCTGTAGGTTGTTGTGCGGTACCACACCGTTCCACACTCATTAATTTTCTGCCACACTTCACCAAACCACACCACAATCATTACCAATATATCTTTTCATTTTTATCTCTCCTCACTTTTCTCCTATACTTTTTACATTTTCTATCTTAACTTACCCCATCTACCACAACTTTCACCACAACTCACCGCACTTTTTCAAATTCCACCACACCGCAATCAACCGTATAAAAGAATGGGGCCTAAATTTGTGGAAAGATATAAAGGATATCCAACAGATATGGAAAAATATGAAACAACAAACTATGAAATATCTACAAAATTTTATCCAATAGATATGGAAGGATACGATCGATTTATTTGTGTTAGGTAAAAAAAAACAAAGAAAATTAACATATCAAGATTTGAACACAAGACCTTTGATTTGCTAAAATATAGTTTTTCCAATTCTACCATTAATCACTTATATCTATTTTACCTCAAAATATCTACAAAATTTTATCTGAATTTAGGGGGGAGGGGCAGTTGCCCCCTCTTGCCCTAAGGGAGCTCCGTCCCTGCTTTTAGCATAAAGTTGTTGAGGTTAAGTTTGAAACTTGAAATAAAACTTACATATAAAACTAACTAAAATTTAAACCAGAAAAGTAATAAAAGATAAGGAAGAGAGGGAGGATAGAAACTTCCTAGAGGATGATTGGATTACTTCTTTCTTCTGCCTGTGGTATTCTTCTCCTCTCTCTTAGATTCGCAATTTCTTTGAGGTGGAGATAGGATTTTATGGATGAGAGGGTAATGAAGGATGATTTTCTTTAGTCAGGAGGATTTTATGGATGACAATGATAATGGAGGATTTTATGTTTCTTTGAGGTGAAGATAGGATTTTATGGATGATTGTGGCTTTCCATTGATGAGAAATGATAATGATGTCGAAGTAAGATGCACGTCCCATAATTCTTCTAATCCAGACATTATGAAATTACACCATCTTGTCCATGGCCTTCGCTAGGATTCCCCAATTCACCCGATCATACACATTGTTCATGTCAAGTTTGATAGGATATGTACCTTGTCTTCCTCTTGTCTTTCTTTTTTAAGCAATTGAAATCCTCTGAGTAGTAACATGCCATATTGGTAGTGAGTCGTTTTGGGACAAAAGCACTTTGAATTCAGAGATAATTTTGGATAAATGGATCTTGAGCCCATTAGGAAGAGTTTTAGACTAAATTTTGTACAATACATTGCCTAAGCTAATGGATTGAAATTCTTTAATGTTTCTAGGCATCTTGACTTTTGGTATCGAAGCCACATTTATTTTATGAACCTTGCCCAAGACAATGTGCCCCTCCCAAATGATTTGAATATATCAAACCACAACATCTCCAACGACATCCTAAAATTTCTTATAGAACAAAGCAAGAAGCCCATTAGGTCCAGGTGTTTTTGTGGGATGCATGCCAATTAGCGCCACCAAAATTTCTTGATAGTCGGCCATTCATGTGAGATCTACATTCATCCATAAAGGGGTGAGCAAAAAAAAGGGTATCACCAAACTCTGAACCAGTCAAATCGAACCGCACATAGGAAAAATCGAGCCAAGGGGAAAAAACAGTTAATCAAACCGACGGACTGACAGGCTATCAGTTTGGTTATAGTTCACAATTTCTATACCGATTATTTTATAATTTTTTTAAAAAGTTATTAAAAATTACAAGATTTTATTAAAATCCTGTTGGTTTTGTTGCTGTTATTTTGGCTCTCTTCTATACTGAATCTGTGTCCTCTGCTACCCAAGAGTTGCATGATGTTTAGGAAGCTGTATCAGGAATATATATCGAAGAAGATCATTATCTGCTTCGTTGAGTTACAATTTTGCCTGACTTTTAATCCTATTGATAGATAAGAAAATGAAGCCTGAATGTTTATCGTAGGTCACAGCACATAGACCAATACGCCGATGCCAATTAACACTTATAAATGCAAATTTAGGGATTATAACATATACTTGTGTCCAATTAACACTAGCCTCTGCTTTCTTTTTTTTAAAACAAGTTATATATTAAATTAGTTATTTTGATAGAAAGTTATTTACTAGTTATACAATCGGTTAACAACGGTTAACCGATGACTGAACCAAAAAAAGATTGGTTACACTGGCTTATCCGGGTACGCATACCGTCCACAGTTTTGTGAAGCGAACCAAAAACCAGTTAACCGACCCAAAATAATCGGAACCGAACAGTGTTCACCCCTAACATCTTCATCCGTGCTTCTACACCTCTAGCAAGAACTGCTAAGGCCTCCTCCATAGCAACAGTTGGGAGCTTTTAAAGATTCGGATGGAAAATCTTGGAGCTCTAAATTCAAGTTTAACCCCTTTTTTAATCTTTAGTACCGTGTGTGGTCAAGTTTTAATCCAAATCAGTGAGTTTTAAATTTTACTTCTAACTTTCAAGCAAATTGTTTCACTGACAAAAAATGTTGGAACGATCCAAACCCCAATTGAGTTGTTTCCATGCAAGTTGCATGTTGGTCTAGTGTGCATTACTATCTTAAAGCATCAGAGTAACAATGTGAGTAAAAGTAAATTGACATCATACATGAGTAAAAAAATATATAATCTATAAATGTGAGGCTCGGATAGTGATTTCCTCATTACACACGTAACATGCCGAGTATATTTACCATTCTTATGCTTTTCACTCCAAGTAAAACAAAAGTATAATCAAGGAAAAATACTTCCATCCCTAATGTACAAACTCAAAACTCAGAATGTGATCTCGCATGGTGCGTGGAAAGTTCTTCCGCGACAAACTGCTTCGAGGTTTTCTCCCATGTAGGAGCACAACGGCGAAACTTCCACACCTGCTCACCAACAACATTATGAGTATGACTTAATTAGCATTGGAGTTTTATGAAAGTTATGCGCGGACTAATCTTTTAGTTTCATGCCCAGCGATAAAATATAGGTATTTGCCAAAGACGTCGAAGAATTTAAGAGGGATCTTTGTAAGAAGAGATGAGATTTACCAGTAGCGTATAATGGTACAGAATGTGTCAGGAAGCCCCCAGCAGCAATCACCCATCGAGCATGGAGACGGAGCAATAGTAGCCTGGCACTGTCCGGTGTGTCAAAATTTGCGCCATTAGCATTTTTCACTGGGGCGAATTCCTCCTCTCTCAAAACCTGACAAACAAATCATCATCAGCATTCAACACATTGCATTGCCATTCTCAGTTGCATCAATCAACATAACTTGGCAGAAAGGAGGACGTGAGGCGGATTACCTCAAATAGTGCAGTAGATGGAGAATATGTAAAGGCATCAAATATAAACTGTTCAAGTTTTAGTCCCATTGTGTATCCATTTGTTGATGGGATCTTCTTCTCTGCTAAATGATAACTGCAACAAAATCACAAGGGCTCAAATCTATAACTTGAGAATCGCCCAAACTCAGCGAGAATAATGTTGATTGTTTTTTCAAGTTCATGAAGGATTCGGTTGAGCCCACATATCAGACTTACACGCTATCTTTCTCCAGTTCATTGGCTACCGTATTTAGAAAATCCAAGGTAAACATATGCAAGCAAACCTGGAAAGAAGTCAGCACAGCAAGGTAGATAAACATTGGTCATTAAGAGGCAAATAAAGTTGGGACATGAAGTTAAACAAACTACAGAAGCAAAAATCAGGCTTACATTACTCCAACAAAAGCGAAGGCGTCCAGTTTCCTGGTTCACAACGCTAGCCACTGAGGGATCTAGCTCACTGTATTCAACCACACCGAGGGGCCCGCCCTTTCCTCGTCGTACAAAGACACCTACTTTCTCTTGTGGATATGCCTGAATTCAAATAAAGATAGCAAATGTGAACAGAACATTAAACCTGATCACTTGATATGCCAATCATTATAATTTTGTCACACGACAAGCAGAACACAGGAGCATTCCCCTGCCCAATTTTAAGCATTTTTTCAATTGGTGTAAGCTGATAGTTCTAGTCAACAACAAATTAGTTAATATCCAATTTCAAACAGAGACTAAATGTAAGATTCCGGATTCTCAGCTTTCCTGAACTCTGCAATTGTCAATTGTCAAGTTCAGAAGAAAGAATGCAAACACAAAACTAGTGTCAACAAGCCTTGTTGCAGTCACATGTTTAGCAATTAACCACAAGTAATAAAGCACTTCGAGAAAGTCATTTGATAATGGACCGCACATAAGGAGTAATATGCTCATATGTTACGTCATTTGTTACGTTCTTCTGCTTGTAAATCTAATGAGTTACCAGTTACCCTGAAAGCATAAATAAGGCCTCTAGAACAACATTATCAAAATTAGTTACAAAATAGCTGAATGTGAACATCCAACATAATTATTCATCCTGATCAATCATGATACAGGTGAATAAGAGTTGAGAGATTGCTGAAAATTTGCAAGACTCTCTGGGTCACAATTGGGAAAATGACAGTTGAATAGTTGGAATTGGGAGATGAAGCAAAAATATGAGAAACTTTCTAGTTTGTTTCATATAAAAACAATTCAGGGCATTCAGTGGCAAGAGACATGGACAAATTGTCAATCTCAGATTCTAATTACCAGCTTTCATGATTCCAGACTCAGATTTTTTTTTTTTTGGGGGGGGGGGGGGGGGAGGAGCTAAAATAAGCCAAAACAAAGTGTGAGAGAATGTTTACTGCCATGTAATAATAAAAGGTAAAAAGAAAGCATATCAGACACCTTAGCCTTAGGAGAGGAATAGCAGACATGGATCTGCATTATGTCGATAAACAAATGTAAATTACCTTTTTCACAACTTTTGCAGCAGCTGCAACACCTTGTTCAATGAAATAACCCAAGAAAGTGGGATCAGCAACCCGAACCTGTCAACAGTACACACAACAGCAAAGTTCTCATACTGTCAACCCATCGTGTATGCCTCCTACCAATGTTGATAGTAAATACAAAATCAACCCAAAAATAAGAGTAAAGGACAAAAAGAACCTACAAGTGCATTGTCCACGCCATAGCAATCTACATATTTGACTCCCCGACTAGCCATATCTTCTAATAATCTTGAATATTTTAGGGCTGATTAAGTTTAAGAAAAATAGTCAGTACAACCAGTCCATGAACTTGCTGAGAGTATGTTAACCATATTTTCTGCAAGTGCAGGATTGAAAGTGCAACAGAAAGGTACCTGTGTAAACTCCTCCATTCCCATCAGGAGACTTTGCTACCTGTATTCAGCAACTTAAGTCAGGACTACAAGCGAACTTGATGAACCACCAATCCAGACCAGAGATATTGACTTCAACAAATTTGTGTGACTTAATAATCATCAATCACAAAAAACCTCAGCAAGAAATCAAAATACCCCGTTTATTAAGAAAGTAAACTTTTTCAGTCATTATAAGAAAAGTACATAAAAGTTTATAAATTGGCATCACTGACCCAGCCTGTTATCTAAACAATTGCGATTAGATTTACATAACCCAGCCTGCGGTTTAAACAATTTATTCAAGACACGGGGTTCTCAAGAAAACAGCATAAAAGTAATTGTGAGCCTCTCCTCCCCCACCCTTGAAATTCATAATAAGCAGCTGCTTTCCATCATAGCAACTGAACTAAGAGAGGTGAAGCTCAAAAGTGCAGAAGGTGACACAACAAAAACCGAAAGATCGCCAACAGTGCTATAAATACAGCTAACAGAGAACAAACTTGAGCACGTATCTAGAATAAAATGGAAAGTGGCACAAATATCCCCACCCTTTTACCATATTTGTCAGAACAACCTGAGTACAGATAAACAATATAAAAGTAGCACAGATATCCCCTCCCTTCTATCAGATTTGTGAGAACAACTTTAATACGGATCTAGAATAACATGAAAGTAGCACAAATATCGCCATATCCCCACCCTTTTACCACATTTGCATTTGACATATTCACAAAACACATTGCCAACGCTAAAAGAAAAACTATTTCAACAAATCACTATGGATTTTTATGATGTGAGATCCCAGAAATTTAGCTTCCATTTGGGGCATGTTGTATATCAAAAGCTGCAAGTGATAAGAGCAAGCCACCTCTGGAACTATCTCACCTACTGCCGCATGGGATCGTATAACCCCCCCCCCCCCCAAAAAAAAAAGAAAAAGAAAAAGAAAATATAACAAAGGTGAAAAGGGAAAGCGCGACATCAAATTTTTCCATAATATTAGAGACCTACTTTATATGGAGTCTCCATGATGAATCTTCCATCTTTTGAAATACAAGGTATAGTGCCCTGCTGGAAGAATGTAACCTGCATTGACAACCAACAATTACAAAACATCAGTAAATTTGACATATAGATGGAAGTCTACTCTTGAAAATTAAAGTTAGCAGCCAAGAATTGAAATGACAACACATACTTGATCTGGCTCAAGACCAAAATATTTATGAGTTTCGAAGAATTTGCGTGTTGCTTCGTCTGTGAAGGGGCTAGTCATTATGTACCAGTGAATAGGCACCACAGCTGCTGATCCTAACAAGGGAGAACTTACAGAAACCATTAGGATACCCAATTAGATAGAAAAGTAGCTGGCATAAACTGCAGAATGTCTTACCATCACCTACGAATTCAGCTGCTAATCCTTGAACCCGTAATATCCGCTCAGCTTGAAGCTGGAAGAGTGACTTTCCAGAAGGAAGTCCAATATCTGAAATAATATACATAGTCTAAACGGATAAGAAAATCAACAGAAAAGCCTCCATGCATAAAGGATGAAAAGTAATGTACTACAAGCTTCATATAAAATTTCAACTTGGGCTATATAATTTTTTATTAAAACAATGTACACTTTTGCACTTACTGAAGCAGCCTTTAGGATCATAACTTCCAAGCCGTGTTCCCTGCAAGAAAATGCAACCTTGTGTTCAGGAAATTGATATTCTAAAACGTCATGCATGCAATTTCGGACACAAAGTACAACATACCCATTATGAACACAAGCTTCAACATGTAACAAGTGGCAGAAAAGACCATATGTGATTAACATGATTCCAACAGATGTATAGTGTAAGTTGTTCCAAAAGGAGCAGATAAATGCAGAAAATCAAGAATACCATAATGAAAACCTGTAAACTCTGGACATACATTTATTCGGTATTATAAAACTTTTCCTGCAAAAAACCTCTTAGCTTGCCATGGAAAGGTTGCCTAGGTCTCAATCTTATGAGAAATGCTTCAGTAATGGGCGGTGTTTTCTCCTTCGTGTTCACATCCTTAACTTAGGAGCTTCAATTGTATTTCATTAAGAGCACAAGTAATAACCAACTGACCTCCCCAGCCACACCAACTCCATATTTGAGGAAATCCGTATATCCTTAGAATTTCCAGAAAGTCCACTTGTCATACTGGTCCGCACACCCCCAGAAAAAGCAAACAAACAAATAAAAAAAAAAAAACACCATACACGGACTTGGATCAGGTTCATAGCAATCTTATTAGTTTTATTCATAAATGCATGATGCTATTGATGTAGGCATTCCATTTTACGTTTTCCTTTCAGCTAGAGTGTTCGAAAAAATACGCAGATATTCTATCAAATTACTGTGCATATCAAGGTTCCAAACAATCACTACAGTCATACTGTAATCAAGAATCCAGATGAAAGCAGTCAGGACCATAATGCTACAATGCTTTTATGGCTAGCAAGTCAGAGTATATCCTATGACCAAAAAAAAGTAAAGTCAGGGTATCATTACATAATGCCCCACTACGAAGGATACTAGAATTCGTCGAAGCTTATCACATCATTTCTGTTTTTCAAACATGGCGGATCTGTACCTCCAAGTTAGGGGTGGCTAATATATTAGGAAAGTTGGATTTTAATAGTCCATACTTTTGACAATTTGAAGATAATAATCCTTACTTTTTGGGCTAAGGGTGGCCATGGCCAACCCAAACCCATGAAAAGCTCCACCAATGTAACTTCAATCCTTAACCCAGAATATTTCGGCATGAAAAGAATAATAGCCAGAACAAGAAAAGGAGGTTCTACTTCCATTAAATTAAAAAAGAAAAAGGTATAGGACACTGTATAAATTACTTTTAAAAGGGATTAGAAACTAAAAATGAATATTAGCACGAATATTAGTTAAGTCATCATTTGCACTCCATTAAAGCAAGGTAGGGTACAGCCACCAAACAATTGTGTTGAACAATGTAAAGTTTTATCACTTGAACCAACGATCACAACCAAAAAAGTGATCACAACCAAAAAGGTCCACTTATGTACAAATCACACTTATCCATAAAAATAATCATAATAATAAATAAAACAGAATCATAATACCAATTATAACAGTCAATAATAGTCTCATGATCAAAGTTCATAGATGTATAAATTTCTTGGTCTTTTGGTCTTTCAATCGGTTTTCAATTGGGTTTCTTTTAGTATCTCATCTGGTTCTCAGAGTGATTTTCGAAGAGGTTTTCTTGTGAATCTATCGAGAGTTACCTCTCCATTAACTTCATTTCATGGGGGAAAGCTACCCACATCTGAATCTCCCGATTGTGCTCGAACATATTCTCCCTAAGGATCTTTTTTGTTATTTAATAATAGTCTCATGATCATAACTACTGATTATTTGTATTCATTTTTGCATTTACCCTTTTGTGGATTATGTTTTTATATCTCACCAAGAAAAGGTGAGATTCCTAACAAAAATTGCTTATCTATGCAAAAATTTTAACTTTTTCATTCACAAGACTCATATATATTACTCCATTCTTTCCATTATATTTGTTAACTAGACGATGTATTGTTGCAATTTATTAGGTGCTCTCGAAGCATGTGCTCCAAATTCTACAATTATTCACCCATATGTATTAGGTTGTTCACTCTAATTATTATGATTGTTTACACTCTAATTCATATAATTGTTCACTTGTAAATATTTGAAGCACATGCTCCGAGTGTATCTAATATATATTAGTGTATTGTAAAAAAAGAAAGGGGAACAGAAAAACAGGCGATCACTCAAGCAAGCATAAATTCATACCGCCACAAATCGTTTGCCGTTTTTCTGTTTTAATGGTGCTTTTACCTGTATTATTAAATTCCTGCCGCTCTCTATTTCATTATCCTTTTCTTTTTGGAGCAAAGTCTACGTCCTTACTTTGGGCCTTTTATATATTTAATCTTTTCTATTTTTTATTATCTGAAAAGTGTAATGTTTTTCTTCTACCCAAAATAGGTAAAAGAGGGGGAAAAAAATCGGTGCCCATGACGGAATCCACGATATGATGGCTGTTTTGCGGAAATAAATAAATGACAAAACTGAATTTGATACAATACTGACTCCCTTCCATTTTAATCAGCCGCATTGAATTTTCGATCTTACATTTTGTGTAGCAATCGATTGCTACTTCCTGCTTCCTAAATAAATGTCAATCTAATTAAATTTTTATTATTAATTACTCATAGTTATAATATAAAATTAATATTATTATAATTTTTAATATAATATAAGATAATTCCATACTGTAATTTTTTTTAATATGATATTGTAATTTATTATAATGTGTGAATAATGATCTATTAAAAATTATTCAAATTGACATTTATTTTAGGGACAGTGATAGTAGTATATCAAATTATTAAATTCAGCACAAAAAATATTATAATAAATATAATATATTAATATAGGAATTATTTATAAAAAAATTTTAACAGAACACACCTGGCCGCCGGACAAAAGAAGAACGGCCAATTTTCCGCCATGGATGGCCTTCAAACCCGCATTCCACCACCTTTCTCTGTCATCAATCGTCCTTTTATCCACCGTCGCCACCATGTTTTCCGGCACCGGTTCGATAGCGGCCACCGGTAATCCTTCGCAAATCAGAATTTCTCACCAATTCACAATCTACTCTGATCCAATTCCCAACGAAAAAATTCATCAATCATCGCACAATTAAACCACATACCTTGCGACCGAAGCGAGCATCGTATGATTCGATCGATCCTCGGAACATCCAAACTCTGAAACAATCAATCAAACAAACAAACATCCAACACTGAAACCAATCAAAATCGGAGGAAAAAAAAAAGCCTAAAAACAACAGAAACCTTCAAATGAATCGATCAATTCGGTAAATGCATGACACTAGTAAATACAATTGGGGCGAAATCTGAGACCTCGATATCCTTGATGAGGAGATGGCGTTCATCGGGAGAAAGTTCGTCCCAAAAGGCGAAGGCGTCCTCCTGTCCGTAGTCCTTGAGTCTTTCGAGAAGAGCTTGTGGAGGTGCAGCCATGGCGGCAGCATCAATGGCGGAGGCTGGTTCCCTCATTTTCTCTCACTGAACAGAGTGTTAGGTTGACCAAGTCAGTCTCTGGAGAGAGCGAGAGAGTGAGGATGCAATCCGAAGAAGGGAGGGAGAGAGAGAGAGAGAGAGAGAGAGAGAGAGAGAGAGAGAGAGAGATTTGGGTGAGTGATTATTAGATGCGAGGATCTTATTTGTCTGTCGGGCGAGGTTTTAATATTATGCTATAGATCACATAGACAAGATTTATCATAGAAATAAATGAACAATTAAATACTATTTCAACCGTCTCTCTAAATTGTAAAATTTGGATAAAAAAATATTACATCCGAATATTCAATCTCTTGTTATTGTGTTTGAATGGAAATTTAGTCTTTTTTTGTTTTGATAAAAAATACCGTAAATTACTTTTCATTTATTTTTAGCTTAGATGATATGGTATCATACCGTATTTACCGTAATTTACCATATTATCTACAAACTACCGTATCTTACCATATCATACCACAATTTACCACGACAACCATAATTTTCTCCCTTCTCACTTTTCTCTTTTCTTACTTATCACACCAATCATTTTTACCATAACCTACCACACTATACCATAACATATCACACTTTTCATAATTTATCATATTATGCAATTTCCACATTTTACCAACCGTAAAAAAATTGGCCTAATATCTCTAAAGGAGTTTCTATTGAACCGTAGGCAGTGGATAATTACTAAATTTTAGCTCAATTGAAACTAATTTTTTCTTCAATTTCAAAACTTAACAATTAACTATTGCACTCAACTACAGACTCTGTTCTTTTATGTGATGCGATGCGGTGTAGTACCACAACTCACGACATCACTCAATATTCTTCTATATTTTACAATATTATACTACAATTTACCACAATCATTACTAATATATCTTCTCACTTTTCTCATCTACTTCTCTCTCCTCACCTGCCGTATCAACCACACTTTCCACAAATGTCACCATATCATTTCATAACTTACCGCATTTTTCACAATTTCACCACACCACATCATTTTCGCATTTTACCAACAGTAAATAAAATGGAGCCAGTTGGGCAATAAAAAAAAAAAGTTAACTCTCATATCACTATAAGTATAGTTGATTAATGATTACACAATGAATTGGTGGCAACCTAAAAAAAAAACAGATCTAAAATTGTTTTCAAAATAGGAATGAGAGGGTGGTGGGACAAAATCCCGGTAGACAAGTTGGCACCAAACAGAGTCTCCATCCCCCGTGCCAATGCCAACCAACTCTACCATCTCTCCAAAGGTGTCGGTTCAACAATCAACTCTTTTCTTTTTCTTTTTCGGTTTTTTATTACTTAAACATCAAAACTAGAATCTCATAAGTTTTTGTGGAAGGGTGTGCAACATGTGATTAGGTACCTACATTTTTAATTTTAATGTATAAAATATTATCTTTACAAATGAATCTTTACAGAAATTGTAAAGTAAAATGTTTGGATGTACCTTGAACTAATCATTGGAGTAACATTTTTACTCCCTTTATTCTATATTAATTGTCTTTTTTAAAAATTATACAATCAAATTTAATAATTTTAACCATGATTTTTTAATATATACAATGATTTGTTATGTAAAATTATTACTGTTGTATTCGTAATGAAAAATAATATCCTACAAATATAATATTGTAATTGTTAACAAAATATTATATAAGAAGTTATCAATCAAAAAATGATATTGAAAACTGTGACAATCAACTAAATGACAACTAATATAGAACAGAGAGACTACAAGTATTCGTGTGTGTAAACTCTATTTGTGAAGTCATTCAAAGATAGATTTTAGATTATAGCTTAAGATGTTGTACCATGAATACATATTTTTATGTTATGATATTTCTTTTGTTCTTTTATCTATCATTTATACTTTTCAATGTTAATTTTCAATCAATAATTTCTCACATAAGATTTTTATTAAAAAAAATTATAACATTATATTTTTCTTGATAGTAATTTTTATTATAAATCTAAATTGTAGTATAACTCACTATACAAATTGGTAATAAAATATTATGTGAAAAATTATCGATTAAAATGGGACATTAAAGATCGTAAAAATCAGCTAAGTGACGAATAATATGGAACAGGGTAGTAAAAATATGATACAATTGTCAAATATTGTTTTAACAACATTTTGCCCTTAACTGGGACCTTATAAACAAAAAACTTTTAGATGCGTGACTAGGGTTGAGCACAGTCTAATCCAGATCGAAATTGGAATTGAATCATATTGGACCTAAAATTTCGATCCAGTCCTCGATCCAAGGAGTTTTCATTTTCGGTCCTTCATCCAACATTTGGACCAAACTCTTTTAGTGACATATTGAACTTTTAGGGTTTATACCACCTAACTCTGTCGGTCCCTCCTCCCAAGCCCCAATCCCCAACACTCATTTAGTCTCAGTTGCTCCTATCGCCCTAAATCGCTCCGAATTCGCCTAGAACTCTAATCAATTGCCCACTGCTTCACAAGTCGCCTTCAAAGTTCAGCCATTGTGGTCAGTCCAGTCCCGGACCGAAAAAAGTTTGATAGGTCCAGTCTAAGACTGAACATTTTTCAGTCTAGTCTTCGATTCATGCCAATCCTTTAGTTTAGTCCTCGATCAAATCCCAAACCGATGCTCAAGCAACTCAACCCTATGCGCGAATGAATCACTTGGTATACTCTACCATACACACACACGCAAAAGATCTATTTCCCACCACCTAATTGAACCAATGAAACCTATGTATTATCCCTAAAACCATATTTAAAAAAATTTCTTGAAATTCTACCGAACTACCCTCCATTCCATTTTATGCTCATTTAGTTCATTATTATTACGTTATCCAATATCTCTCTTTAATTGATAATTTTTTATATAATATTTTATTACTAATTGTAATATTATACTTTTATAATAGGATTTTTGTTATGAATCTAATGGTAGTAATTTTATATAGCACGTTATTGTGTACACTAATAAATTTATGATCAAAATTTTTCATATTTAATTGTACAATTTAGATGGAGGACAATAAATATGAAACAGATGTATTATATGAAAATTGTGGCTATGCATAATATGAAAGACTTGTGTCACTTTTGACCATTAAATTTATACACCTGAAATTTATTAAAGGCTCTATTTGATTTGATTCAAGTAACGTTGGAATTATTTCCAATCTATCAAGGGATGATTTGTCATTTTGTCCACTCAAATCTGAAGGTCATAAGATGACAAAGACCCCAATGTTGCTTGAACATGCACCACGACTCATTTGCATTACTTATTGGGCCCTGTTCTTTTATGCGGTATTTTGTGGTATGATGCGATATGGTATAGTGAAATTGTGGCGAGTTGTGTTATAATTGTGGCGCGTTATTGGTTTGTTGTGGTGAATTTTTTCTATATATATATTATATTGGTAATTTTGAAAAAGTAATTTGTGATGGATTGTGATGAATAGTGGTAGAATGATATTTTGTGATGGGTTGTATTTGTGATAAATGATAGCGCGCATGATTCTTGGCCGTAAAAATAACAGAAAATTACTTTAAAATCCTGTAGCATTCAACGCACTTGGTCAAATTCCATCCTTAAAATTCCCCGTGAACTCTGACTGAAATCTAATTTCTAGTTTCTTTCTTCGATTGGAAATGGAATCACATTGAAAACTTTGCCGTGGAATTGAAACCAACCAAATTCCTAGTACGATGTGAACACTGCCTCTTTTCTTTCGTTGGCTAAGAGCTTACACGGGATGGATTTTCTTTTTTACAAGTGGGTTATTCAAATTGCATCTTCATATTGAAGATATATCCGGCCCCGTTCTTTTATGCGGTAAGTTTGCGGTGTGGTAAGTTCAGGTGCGGTAATTCACGGTGAGTTATGGTGGATTGCGATAAGTTGCGTTAGAAATAATAAATGATTATTGAAATAGAAAAGTAATTATTTGAATTTATTTATGAAATTTTATTAAAAAGGTAAATGAAAAGGTGTGGTGGATTATGATAAATTGCGGTAAAGTGCGATGCGATAACTTGCGGTACCACATAAAAGACCGGAGCATAAATTTAATTGTTGAAGGGTAGGGGAAAATCCAAGCCCAAAGCCTTGTAGTCTGTTAATAGCCTAGGGCCCAAGGATGTCCATAGGCAGTCCTAATACAAAAATAAATTGTAATTATTCTATTGATTTTAATGGTATCATATGAGATGTTTAGTTGAGAAGCTTTCCCGGGAATGTTGGTCAACTTTTTCAAGTTGACAAATTTTTCCATATTTTATTTTTCATAATATATAGAAAAGTTTTGATGTGGGTCTCATTATTTCTCTTACAACCTCGTGAAAAAGTTTCTAATGGGGGCTAGGGAAAATTTTTCTCAGGAAAATTTTTCATGAGAAAGTCTTTCACAGAAAACTACCAAACGCATAGTGGCAGATCTCTTCTAAAATAGGGGTGTCCACTTACACTACTTGTTGTTTTCTTTTTGAGGAGTAGTATGACCCTGTTCTTTTATACGGTTGGTTGCGGTAAGGCGTGGTGCGATGTGGTGAAATTGTGGTGGATTGTGGTAGGTTACTGGTAAGTTATGGTGGGTTTTTTTTTTTTATAAATGTAAATTATATTGGTAAATGTGAAAAAGTTGGTTGTGGTAAATTGTGGTGGATTGATATGTTGTGGTGGGTTATGGCAAAGTGCGGTGTATTGTGGCACCGCAGCCAGCCAGTCGTATAAATGAACATGGCCAAAATTGAATTAGAATGATCCATATTATACCCAACACTTTGTTGGGTGTGGAGACCAAATGGGAGAAGGAAGGAGGAAGAAGGAGAAGTAGAAAGATGAAGAAGAGGATTTGAGGGAGGCGCCACCAGCGTGGCCTAGGCGCTACCAGCACCGAGCATCGCAAGGTAAGACGCTGCCAGCGTCCAGCCCTCGCTCCCAGCGCCTTGGTCCGTCGGCATAAGATTCTGCATGTTGCCAGCGCCTCTCAGACGCTGCCAGCGCTTGTAGGAGAGTTCGGGATTTCCTAGAATATTGCCGAGGTCTTTTCTTTGTTTCCTTTCTAACAGTTGTTTCCTAATTCGCGATTGTTTCCTTTTTGTTGGAGACTTCTATATTGTTTAGGTTACTGCTAGGGGTGGCCATCTCAAACCTAAACCGAAATGTGAACCGCGAAACCGGTAAAACCAAACTGGCAAAAGCGGTTAACCGAATTGTTTTTTGTGTAAAAACGGTTTAGGTTAACCAAACCGCTTTGACTGGTTTAGGTTTAGGTTTTGGATTTTTAAAAAACGGTTAACCGCGGTTAACCGGTTTTAACTTTATTAAAAGAAAAACTACTGACTGTGTGACTACATCTGCCTTATCTCATATCTGTGACTGACTTCAAATAGAATATATGAATTTTATTTTTTTATTTTTTTAGTAATTTTAAGCTGGAAATCGAATAAACTCTAATTCTCTCAAGTGTGTTGCTGGGTCTTGCTGTCTTGCTGCGTGCCTCACTTCCTCATAACAAATTAACAATGACATAACTCGTACAGTCTTTAGTAATTGTTTATTGTAAATTTCCATTGAAACGCAAATCGTGTATAGAATGTGGACCGAACCGTGTAAATTTCGGTTTGGTTTAACTTTCTTGATTTTAAATACGGTTAACTTTTTCCAAATAGTGGTTTCAGGTTTGGTTTAGGTTTTCAGATTTCAAAAGCGGTTAACTGCATAATGCGGTTTCGGTTTAGGTTTCCGAAATCCAAAAACCTCAAAAGCGGTTAACCTCATTGCGGTTAACCGCGGTTGAGGTTAACCGGTTTTGGCCACCCCTAGTTACTGCCATATTGTAACCTAGGTTTTCCCTTGTACTCTTAGTATATATAGGGGTTCAAGTTCTCCCTATTATGTATCCCAGAGTGTATCCCAGAGAGAATTGGGATCAAGTGAGACAAAGAGAAACACAACCATTGTATTGTAATCCTCATATTACTAGTACATCGATTCCGTGGTTTTTTTCTCGTTTTAAGTTTTTTTCCACGTTAAACCTCCGATGTCAAAATTCTTATTTCCTTTTCCGCTCTTATCTTACATTGTTTGTGGTAGTTTGAGTACTCTTCAATCCTAACAATTGGTATCAAAGCCTGCAGGGTTGGTGAAAGAGAACTCGCTTTCAAACAATGACAGGAGATAAGTATGAAATCGAGAAATTTGATGGATCTGACTTCACATACTAGAAGTTGCAGATTGAGGATCTGTTGTACTCAAAGTCGCTGCATGTTGCACTATTGGAGAAGAAGCCAGACAAGATGAGCAGGCCGAGTACGATCTACTGGATCGGAAGGCGGTGTCCCTGATCCGGATGTCGTTGTTCACCAAATTAACTAGCTGTAAGATGGCTGAGGGTGGTGATGTGGTTGATCATATTAATGAGATTACTAAAATTTTATCACAACTTGCTTCAGTAAAGATGGTTTTTGCTGAGAATATCAAAGCTTGCATATTGTTGTCTTTTATGCCTGATTCTTGGAAAACCCTTGTAACTGCTGCTAGTAGTGCTAAGTATACTGACGAGATGAAATTTGATGAGGTCAAGTCTGTATTGCTTAATGAGGTTCTTCGTAGGAAGAATTCTGGTGAGGAATCTTCAAGAAGTGTGTTAAGTGTCAGGGGTAGGAAGAATAATAGGAATTCAAATAATTCCAAGGGAGGCAAGCCTAGGGACATGAGCAATGTTGTGTGTTATGGTTGTGGTGGTAAGGGTCACTTTAAGAGGGATTTCCCTAAACCTAGGAAGGGGAAGGGTAATGATGATCGAGACTCTGTCAACTCTGCGGAAGACCTTTGTGAAGCAGTAATTTTGAGTGTGTCTAGTCCTCAAGAGTCATGGATTGTTGACTCAGGTGCATCCTTTCATGTTTCCTCCGATAGGGAGTTATTTCATAATAATTTCAAGAGTGAGAATTTTGGTAAGGTGTATCTTGCCAATGACAAGTATTATGAGATAACAGGTACATGAGACATGACGATTAAGACTGCTAATAGTAGTCTTTGGAAGTTGGAGAGTGTGAGCTATATTCCTGGAATTAAGAGGAATTTAATCTCAGTGAATCAACTCGATGGGATGGGCTACACTGCAGGCTTCGGGAATGGGATGTGGAAGATCGTGAAGGGTGCTATGGTAGTGGCGAAGGGATTGAGGTCTGGTACTTTGTACTCCACCAGGGATAGCACTAATATGATTTCTTATGTTTCTTGTTCTAGCTTATGGTATTGCAGGAATGAGAAGAGGGTCAGTTTCACCAAAACTAACAGGAAACTTGAGGAGGTATGGAGTGACTCATGTGACAGGAAGACAGTGGGAGTTGAGGCGGTCAAGGTTTCTGTTAGGCTTGGTGTGCCTAGGGAGGAAACAGAGGAACCACATGAAGCTCCACTGGTTGCAAATCAGGTTGCTGAAAAACCTGAACCATAGGAGTTGGGTGAAAGCTTCAGCGCACCAACCATTGTGAGGAGATCCAGGAAGGCTACCAGAGATGTTGGGGAGCCAAAGACCTATGCTAAGGCTGTGCGGGCGGAGGCTCGGTTCAAGTGGGAGCACGCAATAGTTGATGAGATTGCGTCACTTGAGAGAACTTAGAAGCCGGTGAGATTGTCTGCAGGGAAGAAGGTCGTGAAGAAGTGGGTCTACAGGATCAACAGTAAGCCAGTGGATGTTAGGAAATTGAGGTCGGGTGTGGTCTCTAGAGGCCTCTCTGACTGAGAAAGAGGTCGGTCGATGCACTAGGGGAACTTGTAGAGAAAGGTAAGGATGGTTGAGGTTTGGTCTCCAAGTGGGAGATTGTTGGGTGTGGAGACCAAATGGGAGAAGGAAGGAGGAAGAAGGAGAAGTAGAAAGGTGGAAGAAGATGATTTGAGGAAGGAGCCACCACCGTGGCCTAGACCAGCGTCGAGCATCGCAAGGCATAACGCTGCCAGCATCCGGCCCCCGCTCCCAGCGCCTTGGTCCGTGGGCATGAGATTCTGCACGCTGCCAGCGCCTCTCAGACGTTGCCAGCGTCTCTCAGACGTTGTCAGCGCTTGTAGGAGAGTTCGGGATCTCCTAGAGTATTGTCGAGATCTTTTCTTTGTTTCCTTTTTAACAGTTGTTTCCTAATTCGCGGTTGTTTCTTTTCTGCTGGAGACTTCTATAATGTTTAGGTTACGGCCATATTGTAACCTAGGTTTTCTCTTGTACTCCTAGTATATATATGGGTTCAGGTTCTCCCTATTATATATCCCAAAGCATCCCAGAGTGTATCCCAGAGAGAATTGGGATCAAGTGAGACAAAGAGAAACACAACCATTGTATTGTAATCCACATATTACTAGTGCATCGATTTCGTAGTTTTTTTTCACGTTTTGGGTTTTTTCCACATTAAACCTCCGGTGTCAAATTTCTTATTTTCTTTTTCGCTCTTATCTTACATTGTTTGTGGTAGTTTGAGTACCCGTCGATCCTAACACACTTTGCTACTTACTGAAAAAACAACATACAAACACAATACAACAATCACAAATCACAAATCACAGCAAAATACTCAATATTCACAAATCTATTTGCTAAACAAATCATTGACAGTAATTTACTAAATCACGAAATGTTCAATAATTCACAAACAAATTGATTAGTAATTGACACCCTTTTCAGCAAATTTTCAACAATTCACACCCTAATTGATTAGTAACTGATTAGTAATTAAAGCAAACACCCTACATATTATAACAAACAAATTGATTAGTAATTATAGTAATACACAAATTACTAATTGATAAGTAATTCACACCTTGACACCCTACACATAAATAATATAACAAACAAATTGATTAGTAATTCACACCCTACATATTATAACAAACAAATTGATTAGTAATCACAAATTACAACAAATCACAAACCATAAGTTACCAAATTGGAATGAAAAACCTAAAATTGAAATAGTTAAATGTAAACCCTAAAATTGAAAATTAGAGAACTCAAAGTTGGATTTCCGTTCACCAGTCGCCGGAGTGGGAGGCTGCGGCATGTGAATGCGTTGGCCGCTGATTTGCAGAAGGTTGCGGTGGTCGCTGGCGAGAGGTGACGCGGTGGTCACTGGCCGTTGGGTTAAAGGTCGGTGGTCGGTGGCCGATGGCCGGTGGGGGCGTGGGGCAGCAGGGCAGAGGATGGGTGAGTCGGGGCCGAACTGTCCAACGATGAAGGTGCTAGGGTTGGGGAGGGGACTGCGTACTGTCTAGAAAGTAGAGAGAGAAAGAAATTGAAATTTTTTATTAAATTTTTTCAATTATGTTAAAATTGATATAATAATTTAGTTTATAAAAAAAATTGTTTGAGATCTATGGACTAGACGCCTGACGCACAGGCCTGGTGGAGGACACCCGCCCCCTTAAAATTAGTGTTTCGGACCCTTTTTTTTGTGTCATTTAACCTATTGATATTATTTTGCTTTCTATACACTATCGGTTGGTTAAACTTTTTTTTTGGGCCATAGACAGCCCTACGGTCATCCCAAATTCCGCGTGCAAACGCGCCACTAGTGATTTTTTAATGTATATAACTATAAATATTATTATGTGGACGCATCGCCAATAATCAAAATGTTTGTATCCGCTATTAGTTAATCTATACTTTTGTTCATCTCCACAGTAGCCCTGTTCTTTGGATTGGTATCTCTAACCAATCCAATCCAGTCCAATCTAATCTAAATCTTATACAATTCCTCAAAAAAATATCCTCTCTAAAAACACAATTGAATACAATCCATCCAAACCTAATTTTAACCAGGAACCGGGCCTAAAGGAAATTTGCAAGACATAGAATTGCATCCTGAATTCCGACATAAAAAAAAAAAAAATACTATGATGTCAAATGAGCCACAACCTCCTGAGGGCCGGATGCAAGTACTCTGCTCAGACATATACTCCACAAACTTTCTTATGACTACTCTAGCTCCCAAAATGAAGCACCGTAACCTGGACATGTCCTTACTTGAGCAAACATAAAACCAACTTGACACCCATGCCATGCGCAAAAACATCATAACTTCCATGCAACTGGGAAAAAAAAAAACATACCTTTAACCAAATTTGTATCAACCTTGACTTAGAGCTACACTGGATACATTCAATTTCACCCCCTCTGAAATGAAGCCCATTTTTTAATATCAACAGAAGACAGTTCCACTTCATCTTCTTCAACCCAATATTCAATCTCATAAACCCGGAGCCTTGTTCTTTGGATTGGTTAAAATCAAATTTGGATAAATTGGATTGGATAAGTTATACCAGTAATGTCTTTTTTAGAAAATTGTGCTTTTAGAAATGATATTTTTTTGGGAAATTGTGTAAGATTTGAACAAGTTTGAATAGATTTAAATTGAATTGGATTGGATAATTGAACCAATCCAAATAATAATAGTTAGAATGAGTATGCAGGCTCTCCATTTCCCTACACAATCTGCCTCTTCAATCATCAGTGCAAAAATGTTTACACCTGAAGCGACCACCGAATTCTCGTCAGCCTGACCAACCAACTTGCAGTCTGGCACGGCCTTATGGGTTGGGTGCACAGTGTACATTGTAGAGCTTGTTGGATAGTGCCTTTTTATTTCAAAGATCATTTGGTCAAATTGTTTATATCTCCTTCGAGGAAAAATGAAACCATAATAACAAAATATATGCGCAAGTTAATAGAAAGGAAAAACGAAAAATGGAACTCAGTATAGTGGGAAATGCTATGGAAAGGGTCATTGAAAAAAGATTGCTCAATATAGTGATCAACACTAATCCCGTGGAACTAGTTCAAATCTTCAAAGGACCAATGTTGAGTCCGCCCTTAAGTGGCAATATGCTTTACTAGTGCAGGTCTTCATTACGCTCTTTTAATTTCTGTAAGATTAGGATTTAGGAAAGTCCCAAGGTCCGAAGCTAAGGAAGCCCATACCCTGACACAAAATGTTTGTGTCGGGGACAAGCTCTTTCTTAGCTATATTTATTACTTTACTCCATCTCTACTGCAAAAAAAAAAAAAAAAAAAAGGTAGAAAGGTATATCTAATATCTTGCACAAGCTCAACTTTACTCTGTCTCTACTACAACAAAAAAAAATAAAAAATAAGGTAGAAAGGTATATCTAATATCTTGCACATGAGAGACATTGCCAAAAAAATTCCATAGGAGTATAGGACAACTGGGGAAATAAAAATAAATTAAAAGCAATTTCAACAAATAAAACTCTAGCAACGAATGAACTTGATTAACTAATAAACGAATATGATATAATATGACAAATCCAACTTCAACATTTGATATAATATGATGACATGAGTTTGTGAGCAGACTCCAACAAAATATATTTTCCTCTCCTCACCAAAAGCATGTATAACATGCCCTCAAGAAGAGGGCTTCTCTCATCTTGACAGACCCAACCAAATTATACCCAAGAGTACCAAACAAAAGGGGAAAAAACAACCATAAAGATGACCCAACCAACCTGACCTGACCCATAAAGACAACCCGACCCAGACCATAAAGACGACCCGACCCCTGGAAGATACACTTCCTCATCCTTATTATGCAGCCTAAGTTTTTACATAGCTCCAAAAAACCGCACACTCGTGTACAGCTGCATTGCTACCTCCAAGTTTGTACCAAATAGACGACTCAAGGACCCTGCAGTAGAATACTTTCCTTCCAAGTATTGGCCACCGATGCAGAAGTGCTTAGGTTGGACAGGACCGGACCGACAACTTCACGACAGCTGATGCAATATTATCACCCCACCCCTTGCAAACTTTGGGACTCCAATCCACCACCAACTGCCTCCCTGTCCTGCAAAGTTACACTAGACATGTCAACCTACTACAGTTAATGTAGCACCGCTAGAATGTTGTAACAATTAACAGGACACTTTTCGGAGTATGCAGATCAGTTAACCACTCCGCACATATCGACTGGGATGATGAATCGGATGTGATACAGGATCCGAAAAACGGCACCACGAGTCATGGAAATGGTTATCCGAAAAATAATTATTTAGTAAAAAAATAATTTGGGTTCAGGGTTTTAAAATTTGAACTCCACTTGTATTCTTTATTTTCTATTTTTTTGCCACGCGCCCATGGCCTGAATTTTGATACTGTTTTTAGCTCGGTTGACTAAAACTTTTGGATCGGACACGAATCACAATTTCCATTATCCAAATGTCCATCAACAGAATTGAGCAGAAGTTCAGATCGAGTAACTGATCCATGAACAGCCTATTGGCAGTGAGTAAACAAACGTCACAATCCATGGGCAAACACAAACGCACATCAAAAGCGAGTCAGTCGTCACATCATGAAGGCACAACATAACTCCCAATGAGAGTCCTGTTTACAGGTCTCTTGGGAGATCCAGATCCAGTTGTATGCTTCAGCAGATATCACTGCCCTATTGAGAGACTAATTCTAGTGAAGGCACAATCGCACAAAAACAGCAAACCTAGGAATCATGGGCAAAAAGACAAATGCATACCTTTAACCAAACTTGAATCCACCTTGAGGAACATTCATGTCACTCCCTCCAAACTGGAACCCATTCTGGGGAGCATCAGCAGAAGGCAACGCCTCAAACTCATCTTCAACCCAATAGGTTTCCAGAATCTTAACAACCTTCTCATAAATTTCATTGTTGTCATGGGTCTGCAGGTTTTCTATTTTCTCTAAGCCATCAGCTTCTTCAACCATGTGAGCAAAAACATTCACACCTGAAGTGACCCCCAAACTCTTCTCAGCCTCTCCAACCTTCAAAATATTTTCAAGACCTTCCAAGCAGACGGTGACAATCCTCGGATCAGGGCACACCAAAAGATCACATAGCGGCTTGATGCATCCTTGACTTGCCAAGAACCTGCAAGAATGGAAATTTCAGCTTTATCCATTTCAAAGAACAGAAAAAAGAGCATGCAGCAAAACAAGATAAAGGCCGGCATACTTTATTTGGTCATGGGAGCCTCCAGAAGTGGCATTTGAAATGGCCCAAGCAGCCTCCTTCTTAATATCAAACTCTGCAGTTTGGAGCAGATTGACAAGGGGAGCTATAATGCCAGCTTCGATCACAGCCTGTATGGTATAAAAAATAAAAAAAACTTACCAACCCCTTCTTTTTTCCAAAGAAATGTTCGTTCAAAAATCACATGAAACATGCTTACCTGTATCTGCTCCTTTGTACCAGCAGTGATGTTTGAAATGGTCCAGCAAGCCTCTTTCTTTATACTCTTCTTGTGATTTTGCATCAACAGGTTGAGAAGGCAAGGAAGCGCTTGATGATCTATGATGCACTGACAGGGGACAAACAAAGCCCAAAATATTCAGAAGTCAAAACAAATTGATTAACACAGCATCCTGCCTAGGAAAGCAACTAAGACACAACACTTTAGACCACTAAAAGATTGTACAATTTGTACAACAGCTCTGCAGCCAGAAGCTACCAGCTATGGAGGAATTGACATGGTAAAATCTGGAGAACAAATGCAGAATTGACATGGTAAAATACAAGGGGTTACCCATGGATATCCACATATACAACCAAGGACGGATCAAGTGATTCCATTCCAGCTCTAGAACAATCCATGGTTTTGGAATCTAAGCTCTTAATCATAGAAAAATCATTCGGATCTGAGTTCCCAAAAGTAAAACCGGCTCCATGGCCTCTGAGACAAGAATTGTTTTTTGGAATCTAAGCTCTTTAATCATTCGGATCTGAGTCCCCAAAAGCCAAACTGGCTCCATGGCCTCTGAGATAAGAATCGTTTTAAACCCACAGGTAAGAAAAAATATTAAAAAAAATCAAAATCCCAATCACCAAAGGTAAGTCAGTAACTCAGTATCATGTTCGTAGTGTTTTTCAAAAATAATGGAAGAATTACCAGCACATCAACTGCTGCTACCAAAAAATTGGGAGCAAAAGTTCGTGATACATTGATACCCATTCTGGTTCACAATTTTCCATGCATTTAAGTCCATATGATTGCATGCTCCCGAATTACTAAACACATTTTCTTTTCTAAGTATAATAGAAAGCAAGTAGAAGACAATTGATTTGACTACTGGTTATTAAACATTCCTAACAAAATAGACGTCATTTATGTTGACTCAAAAATGGTTACAATCATAAATCAATCAATTCAGTTAACCAAATTGAAGAGGAGCCCGAGGCCTACCTGAGTCTGCATGTCATCACCAGTGACAATATTACCAACTGTACGAAGTGCAGGAATGAGCACAGACGGAGAAGAATGACTGCACATAACAGCATTTGTTAGAGATCATCTTGGAAAGTGAACTTACTGAATTAAGAAGACAATGACCTAATAATAGGCTAACATTCCATTACTCACAATAAAAGCTCCACAAGTCGTGGACAGACACCAGCTTCAATAACTGCCTGGATTTTGTCATTGGTTCCATCAGATAGATATGACAATGCCCAGCAAGCATCTGTGAGGATTTCTTCATCATTTGAATGAATAAGCTGCTTAAGAGTTGGAAGAGCAGGCTTCGTCTGAAAAATCATTTCAAAAAAATGTCAGCAAATACAATTTGTAGAGTGAAAAGAATCCTACTCAACAAGGTAAAACCACAAACCCAAAATACACAAACAACCACCTGATCGAACGAGGGCTGTGGCTTGCCTCTGCAGAAGTTGGACAAGGTCCACGTGGCATTCCTCAACATAGACAATTTGGCATGCTCATTGAACTGCGCAAGCAGAGGCACTAGGGCACCATGGGAGAGGACAAGATCACGACATTTAGGTGAATCACCAGCAATGTTACCCAATGCCCAAACAGCCTGCAGTAGAGAAGATACATTATTTTGCCAGAACAGAAACAATTGAATAACGAGTGAACACTATCACCTTCCCAACGTGTAAAGAACATAGGGTAATCATACAGAAGAAATCGGAAACAATGACGTCCCCAGTGGAAAAAAAACATTATATAGGTTACAATAAGTTGATAAAAACAGACCTGCTCACGAACATCATCACTCGGTGAACTAAGCAGCTTCACAAAGATCGGAACAGCTCCATGATCAATGACAACCTTGGTGTTATCCGATGTACCGGAAGCAATGTTTGTCAGTGCCCAAGCTGCCTCAAACTGAAGGAAAACCCAAAGAAGGTTGAGCTTAGAGAAACCCACCATGTCTCTTGTTAAGAAATTCAAAACATGAATAAAAAAATTCTAAAAATCCCCCATTTGACTCCAAATTAATTTAATTGTACAGTGCACCAATAGTCCAGGACAAAACCTGAAGCTGTGGGAAATCATCTCTCCCCAAAAACTCAACCAGACGCGGAACCACTCCAGACTGGACAACTTCTTCAATAGGCGGATTGCGCTCTGCAAATAAACAAATAAATAAATAAATAAATAAACTAATAGATAAATAACAATGAAGATAAATGCACAAACCACTTCTAATATACAATAATCAACAGGACCAAGTCTACGTAGTGCAAGGAGAAACTATGCTTTGAGTTTAGTCGATCTGATGATAAAAAACAAATTTTAAAAGTCAAGACTCTTCATCTCAACAAGGAATCGCTTAATTATCCAAGTTTCCAACTAAAGATCAATCAAATTCAAGTGAAATTCATCCATCTGCCTTGAATTCTTCAACAGTCGGTCATATCAGACCATCCTCAAGTTCCAGACAGATAAGGTGGCATCAAACCCCAACAAACTCCTGAATCCTGATCATTACGAGTATACTACACGATCCTCCTACTAATGATCCTTATTCAAACATATTCCAAACATTGGTCGTAAAACCCTAATCAACCAAATTAAGGCAGCACAACTAAATTAAGATAGCAGAACTCAAACCTATGGAAAGCAGCTTCCGGAACTGAGTAGTGGCTTCAAGCTGAGCATTCCCATCGTCCGAGAGCACACCAGCAACCATTTGCGGTAGGCTTTCTATCTGTCATTCAAATACACAAATAGAAAGAAAAAGAAACCAAATCAGCCCTAAACCGGTAAACCCTAATCGATCGCCAATCCCAACCGACTAAAACCCCATAAATCAAGTTCGTAATCAATCACCCATAACTTTCAAGATAGATAGAGTCATCGAGACATACCTTCTTATCGAAGCCAGGAGCAGCGGAAAGAGGCTGAGCAGCAGCAGCGCCAGCAAACTGGAGACCTTCACGACGCTTCTTGAGCAAGTTTTCTTCGCGGCGGTTCTTCCGAATCTCCACCATGTTATCCTCCCTCCTGCGGCGGCCTTCGTCGGCGTCCACTGCCACCTTGTACCTGCTCCGGCGAACCTCCGTCCTAGCGCTCGGCCTCAGCGACATCTTCGATTATCAATCGAACGGAAACCCTAACCCTAGAATCGACGATCGGAGGATCGAGCGAAAAGAGAGATTCAACCTCGACGGGTGCAGACTGCTGCAGAAGGAAGGGTTTGAGGTGGGAATTTGGGGTTTGGGAAGAGAATGGAAGTGGGGTTGAAAGGGAAGTGAAAATTTTATATATACGGTTGATGGTAACTGCGAACCTGTATTTTGAGGGTTTTGATAAATGGGGCCTGGATTTGAAGGAAATTACAGGTGTTGCCACTGAAATTTGAATTTCGAAGATTGATATTGGTGCGGGTAAAGAGGAAAACGGGGTTATTTAAATGCCAGGGGGGATTGTGACCGTTGGGTCTCCGTCGTCGACCGACTCCTGCCTGGCTCCTGTGGCACCGACTACGATATTCTCCCTCTCACATATAATAAATATTTTATATCCGTCGCATGATTAAAAAAATAAATATATAATAAAATAAAATTTAGAAAAATTCAATAAAATGACTACTTTAAGTATGATAGGAACTAATATTATATACCTCCTAAATTTTTTTCAAATGCTGATTTTATCCTTAATATTTGACAAATTTTGATAACGCAACCCAACCAATAATGAATGAAATAAATTTTTTACCTACCTAATGTTGTTATTTACATCAATTTTTTCATATATGTTAAGTCAACTCTATCGATTAATCCTAATTTATCTTTGATTTAAAAACTTCCCCTCTCCCAATTTCTTTGCCTTGTATTTTTCTAAACACTAATTTGTTTTCCTTATTCCCTTTCTTCGTTTTATGTACGAGAAAATCTCTTTGTTATTTCTTCATTGTGTGTCGTTTTATTTCCTTAAAGTTGTGAATTAAAGAGGTTTTGATTTTTTAGAACTGAGACAGATGTAGTTGGTGTTTTAATTGGAAGAAGATGAAAGTTTGATAAGTTCCAGAAACCTTACGTGTGAAATTTAGGGCTAAAAATTTTGGTGATTTCAATTCGAATATGCCTTAAAAGTGTGAGATTTCAAAATGTGGCTTTAAGATTGAATCTACTCATGGGTTTTTGCGAATTAGAGGACTTATTTGCAAAGGTTCTTTGTAGTTGCATCAACAAGCATGAGTTCATCTATGACTTCCAAAGCTGAAGGTGGAAGGAAAGGTACAAGTTGTGTCCAAAGTGTAAACATCAGTCATGCTAGTTGGCAGTGAATGTGTCTAGGGTTAAAAAAAATATTAAGAAAATATTATACTTGTGCCAAAAGCGATAGCTTCTTGGATTGAGTTGATATTGTAGAAGGCAAAGCGGGTGGAAAAGTAATTGAAGAATTTTTATAAATTTTTTGAAAATCTTTCCAATTATTGTGATTTGTTTAAGGAATAAAAAGAGGAAAATCATAAAAATTATTTTAGAAATTTAAAACATGTGAGACAAAGCCTGCAAATTCACTAAAAATCATGGGGAAGTTTTGTACTAACTTTGGGAATAAAAAGAAGTCAAAATCCACGATACTTCGGATATGCACTCAGTAGTGATACAAAAAATGTATTTTTTTGCACTATTGGAATACAAAAATAAATTTTTGATTATCATTGTCCAATTATCAAAAATTGAGATTATTTGTCGCTTTGCCTTGCAGCGATTGCAAGACAATGGGTTAGCTTGACAACTGAACGACCTATTTTAATGATTATAACAGAGTTGAGACCCAGGAGCTGATGTTGGCAGTTTTCTAGGATTGGCCTAATACTTCGAGATACGAGGGATGGCCGCCGGAATACATTGATTAGAGACTACGAGTTAGTGTTAATAACAATGTTATCCCATCCTCTGCTAATTGCGTAAGCCACGGCTTCAACAGTAATCACCTCCGCGACCAATGGGGATGATGTAAGCAGGTACTAAGCCGCAGAATCCTTCTGTTCCATCCTCTCAGTAAAGACCCAAATCGCTCTCGCCTTGTTGTCCTTCCAGGCTCCATCCATCAAAAACACGTGTGTAGGTTGGTTTGTGGCATTAAGCTTCTAACCAAATCCCCAATGTAACAACCCGAAGAAAATCGCCCCTTAATACGTACTTATTAGTTTAAATAATTAAGGTTAAAATAATCATGAAAAATTAAAAGCGCATGTACCATTTTTTTCTTCTAACCCAATGTATGTTTTGCAGGATTTGAACAGTACAACAGTCGTCAATGAATTAGTTTAAATTTCTTTTCTTGAGAAATATCTTCCAATAATTTATATGGTGATCATGATTGTTTATGAATTCTTCTTCCGAGACTGATATATCGGATCTCCCTTATATTCAAGTCAATTTAGGATTATAAATATGAGAAATTTCATGGAGGTGTATGAGTATATTTATTTGGGTTACCAATAGTATTTTTATGGTTTAATAAATTTGAGTAATTTGGGAATTTGGGAGATACAAGTACAAGAGGAAGGAATAAATAGATCAAAATTCTCCCACTTGGGCCTCATATGGATCGGCCAAATAGAGGAAGAAAGGGGGAGTGTTTTGGGCTTTAATTATATTAGAGTTGTATATAGGAGGCAATTAGAAGAGGGACTCATCTATTAAATATATTAAAACACAAGTTCATAAGGAAAATCCAAAGCTAAAAAAATAAATTAGAAGGTTTGGTGAATTCCAAAGCAAATTTCAAACCTACATAATTTATTACTAGTACTACATTCATAAATATCATATTAATAAAAATGAAAAAGAAATACCTAAAGTCATACATAAGTTACCAATATTTAATGCATACACAATCAAAACATCTTAAATTTTTCAAAAAAGAAAAAAAAAATCAAAAGGTCATATATACATAAATTAAAAATATCTAATACAAAATTAGAGCAATTTTTACTTTTCCTTTCATTAATTTACTATTATAATATTATGACCAGAACCTTAGAAATAAAATATAATAATAGATACAAAAGTAAAATTTTCATAAGAAAGCTATACTATTGTTTCATATTATTTTTAATAACTATCTTGTAAAATAGAATTTTCATTGCAACTACTATATATATATTTTTAACAATAAAAAAATCAAATTATATGTAAGCTACCAAAAAAAGAATTAGAAATTGGAATAAGTATAAATTAAAAAGTTGAAAAAGAGGTTAAAAGTCACAAATATAAAAAGGAAAATAATAAGAAAATAGAATTGTCACGTAGTTGTTGTTGAACAATTTTTTCAAAAAACAAACATCATTCTTCCGACGAAAAATAAAATTAAACTATTTACCCATAATTGTCATGGTCATGAAATAAAATAAACTAAAATGATAGTTTATTCCGATAAAAATAATATTTTTATAAGATTGGATTACTGATTATTATAAAATTATTCTTGAAAATAAACAACGTAAAATTGTTGAAAAATTATCTGTGCACCGCATGGGATATTAGAGACTAGTTTCTTTTTTGAAACATAAACACTTCATCACTCATTCCTTGGTTTCCCTCCCACTTGTGGTTTTGGCTCCTCGACCAGCCACCACCACTCTGCCCTACCGCCTGCTGCCCGGCCACCACTAGGCACTAGCCCACGCCGGCGCCGTTTTCCGGCCACCCTCCGGCCGGCCGTCGCACCATCACACCACCATCATCTCATCTCTTCTTCTTCCTCCCATTCTCAAGTGGTAATCCCTCAATCTCTCTCTCTTCTTTTAAGGATGAATCAAGTTTTTCCTCTTGTTATTATCATATTTTTCTGGAAATAAACCAAGAATCTTAAGGTCTTCAAGTGGAGATTTCTAGGAGCTAAGAAAATCAAGTGGAGTTTAGGTAAGTGATGTTGAGGGCTTCTTATCTTAGTGTATATTAGTGAATTCATTGCAAATAATAAACATGCATGTGAATTTGGTAGTTGGATTCTCTGTGAAAGTGTGGAAAAATGTTTTGGATGAAGTGCATGTGCAAAGATTAACTATAGGATAAGTAAAACGAAGGTTTTTAAGGATGAATGTTGTTTTGAGTGTTGGATTGTGGAAATGGATGAGATAGTGGTGTTGCATGAGGTTAAAATGGATCTAAATGGTGATTTTCTGGGCATCTCAAGTCTGAATATGGTACTTGTGAGAATCAAATTATGTTTCAAGAAGGATTTATGTTAAATTACAAAAGTTTGAATGTGCATGCTAATAGATTTCAAGGAGGATTGCAATCTGGTTGGTTTTTCATTTTTTCAGAAAATAAGGAATGTGATTCTGGGTAATTTGATGGCATGATTAAGTAGATAAAAGTGTTAGCTAACATCCGGTTTTTACGATTCGTCATTTCGATAAGTATATTAGGAGTTATGGCCTAAATCGTAAAGTCGCGCGAATTTGAGAATTTCTGACGTCAGTCTAAAGATGAGTGTTTTTCGACTAGTTGGAGGATGCTATGGTTTAAGAGCTGAACATAAACGTTTTAGAGGACATTCTTATCTTTCCATAATGGTGTAGTTTGCATTCATAGGATATCGAGAGAGAGAGTTATGAGCTTCTAATTGAAGGACAAAAATCTGAATTTCTCTAGAATTTATACTGTCGTGACTGCCCCTGTTCTAGGCTGAATTTCGACCTCTCCCCAAACTTAAATCAAATGGTGGTGAAAATAAAGTTTGGAGTATGAATCACGAGATTTCCATGGACAGCTTATTGGCCTTAAACCAATTAGAATAACTCAAGTTATAGCCTTCCGAAAAAGCTTAATCAACATTCTTATACTCTAGACAGATTGGGAAATTGAGTATTTTGACCCTCTTAACCATGTTTTTAATTCTCAGAGTTAACTACAAAGTTGTAAAGCGTGTTTCAAGCTTTCCGAAAAGTCATCTTATGCGTTGATACGATGTCTATGGAGATAGTTATGACCCTTTTAATGCGGCGTAGGAAATGAAATATGTTATCGAGTCGCGATTATTTTATTATCCTTTCACTCTCCTATCTATCTAGGTAGAGTTTTAATTCATGATTATCTTCTCTTTCTAAGTCCCTCCAGGCGTGTATTTAAGTCTTCAGGTACGTATATTGCTTGACATTTTATGCATGATATTATGAATTAATCCTTTTATGCTAAGTGCTGAAATTATATTTTATCATTCGTATTCGTACATAAATTCTCATGCTTTATGTTCATAAATATATACGAGATTTCATGGATTTTTTAAGTATCCAAGGTTGACTTTTGAAGTTAATTTTAGTATATCATTCTCTTAAGTATTTATGTTAGGCATCCTTTATGTTGGGGACTTTTACAATAATTTCACACTTGGGGATGTATAAGTTACTTCATGAATCAACTTCCTTTATAAGACAACTCTTATTCGATGGGATTTCAAGGATATACTTAAGTTATGATTAAAAAGGTGGTTTAAGGATCCAGTGTTATTAAGAACCCAAGGTCAAGGTTCCAAGTTTCGAAAATTTTTAATAAAGGCCCCGCCCATGTTATATCGTGCTTTAGAGCACACCAAGTTTAATCGTGCTTTAGAGCATCCCATGCTTAATCGTGCCTTAGTGCACCCCAGGGAACCCGTGCCTTAGAGCACACCGTGATAATTATGCCTTGTGCACACCAGGGAAAAACATATGAATATAGTGCCTAAAGTGCACCCCATGGAAATCTGGCCAGTATAGGATCTTGTCCACCATCCGGATCTCCCAATCAGTCCGGGTATACGCATACGGAGGTTTAGCCGATGATCACAAATAGGGGACCTTCAGGATAATAACATGATAACCACGTTTAAAGTTTCTTAAGTTACTCAAGTCTTTTTGAACCAAAGTAAAACTTTAAGAGTTACATGCCAAAGTTTTATGAGTCTTGGTTTTTAAGGATTTAAGGTCAAGTTACATGCCTAAGTCATGTATGATTTAAGTTTCTTTTGAAACTATACTATATTATTATTAATGTTTTAGTATTTCTAATGTTATATTATTTTCTAATGAAAGAACTCGTAAGTATGTTTTCATTTAAGTTGTGAGTTAAGTTACAGGTTAAGTTATATCCTTCACGTACAGGTTAAGTTATGGTCATGCTACGTAAGTTATGTTATTGTTTATTGTTATGGTCATTTATGTAGCTTTTAAATGTTTTTGGAACCGCGCTAATTAAATAAAATTATCTTCACAAAGTTTCTTACGTTATCGGGAGTATACGTACTGAGTTTATCTCACTCTTCGAAGTTTTATGTTATCGTTTTAGGAACCTCGGCAAGGGAAAAAAGAAAGCTTCGGAAGGATGAAACCCTAGAGCATCTTAAGGAGATCGAAGGTGGTTAAAGGAACTTTCGGAATGAAATAAGAGAAATCATTGATTATGGCTTGTATAAATTTTTATTGGGTTGTGTTATGTTGTTTTGAGGTTGTCAAGTTAAGTTATGTGTTGATGATGCATGTTTTAAGTTAGTCTCATGCTTGATTGACTGCCTTGGGTTGTAGTTTTAGCCTTGTTCGTTTACACAGACGGCGGTAGTGCTCTCAGGTGTTTATCCATTGCTAATCGCTAGGTTAAATGAGTTATTAGCTTAATCTTGTGGTTAGTAACCTGGGGGACACCCAAGCACATTGCACCTGGCTTCTCTTGTTAGCTTGTTGGGTCGAGGAGCGATACATTTCTCATCTACTCTAAATATGCAAGGTCAAGGTGTTATTGATATTTTGCATCGCTCGGAGTGGGTTAATCCCACTTCTCCGAAATACTTTGTCATTCCTAGTAAGCCAAATTTCCCAAAGTATTGTTGTGAAAACTTTGGTTGCCCTTTGCGTGATTTTGTCCTGCTTAAACAAAAAGACAAACCAGTTTAGCAACCAATCAGAGTTAGAAGGTAAGAGGTTTACCATCATTTTCATACCCAGGTCACTAGCTCTCCAAATGTGGTCGGCAAAGCTATAGCTCCCAAACAAGTGTTGCATTGTCTCGAGCCCCTCATCACGACATAGGGGTGTTCGTTTGTAGTTTAGGGGGTTTTTAGGAACAAGATATTCCTAAGGGTTATCGTATCCGCAGAGATGGGTTTTTAGGTCATCAGGATATTGGTTTGCGTAAGAGAGTTTACATATGCGGAAAACAGTAAATTATTTAAATAAACTAAACTAATATGATATGAAAGCAATAAAAGAAAGCATTGAATCAAAGGATGAACTAAAATAACTTTGATAGAAAATAAATCTAAACTAAGAAAGCAATTAAAAGCAAGAAATAAGAAAACAATAAACCTAAGTTCAATAATTAAATTGAAAACAAGAAAGTTGTGATTTGAATTATCAAGAATTCCCAAATCCTCACTTGAAGGAGAATTTGTGAACCCTTAATCCTCCTCCTCACTAAAAGTCGGATTGGATTTTTGTGATTAATCTAATAAAAACTTTAAAGAAATTTTCTCAAATACTTAAAACAAAACCCTAAAACATATTATAACTAAACAAAACTCTAATAAAATCAGGCATGGCCCAAAATAGGCCCATTTACTAACTATAAACAAACTAATAACCATTAGCTTACTAATACGGACCTAATGAATTAACTCTAAAAAACATTAATAACCAACATTAAGTAATGGACTACTAACTCTAACCTTATCTTCTGACCGAACAAAACAAGGGGGAAAAAACATGAACGAACAGGGATTTAATTCCCTCACTTGCTCAAACACGAAACCAGAAAAAAGAAAGATAAGAAGAAAACAGAGCAAAGGAAATCTTCAAAACAGGGCATTAATCATCTAAAACTAAATCAAGGACTAACGTTCCCACATTAATTTCAACAATCAATTCATCATCAAACAAACTGAGAATAGAAACGAAATGTAAAATCCATCAAGATACATACCCAGAAATCGAAATCAAGAACAAATCATTCACAAACCAAAACCCAGAATCGATTTGCATTAAAGGAAATACATAAATTTAGAATCAAGACAGTGAATAGATTTAAAGTAATTCGATTGAAATTCAATTGAAAGATTTAAAACAGATAAACATAAACCTAAATATAAAACTAAATACGAACCCTAGAATCCGATTATGGGTTGTCACCTCCCAAATCGTCTTCCGGTTTTTCGCCCCGTTCTTCGATCTTCTTCTTCTCTTTTTATACTTGAAGTTCGACCTTCAATCTTCGATCTGGACAGTTGGAAGTGTGTTGGAATCGCACTTAGGAAAGTGATGATGGAGATGGTGGATCGATCATGTTTCCTGCAAAAAGAAAAGAAAACGAGTGAGGGATATAATAAGAAATTGAGATGAGATAAGATAAGAGAAGATTGATGATGGTGGTGTGGATGATGGATGTCGGGAAGTGCATGTGCGATCTGAGAGAAATGGAGAGAGAGAAGCGGGACAGGGAGACAGAGCAGACAGAAGATCGAAGAAGGAAGAAGAAGAAGAAAAGGGAATCAGAGAGTTAGGGAGAGAGACGGTGAGGATGAGTGAGAAAGAGAAAAGGGGGAAATGAATTTGGGAATTAGGGTTTAGAGTTGTTTTGTTCGTCGGCTGAGAGAAAGAAAGGGGAAACGGGTTGGTGGGTTAATGGTAGGCGGGTCTGGGGTTCTCGGGTAGACGGGTTAGGATAGGGTTTTGGGCTTTGGGTTTCTGGGCTTGTAGCTGGGCCGAAGAAGAAAAGAAAAGGGAGAAGAGGGAGTTGGGCCTGGGTTTGGGTTTTATTTTAGTTTAGATTTTATATTTTATTTTTATTTGTTTTCTGATTTTATTTATTTTATTATTTTGATTTATAATTATCAATAATAATAACAAAAATAGTAAAATTACAATAAACCTAATAAAATCACAAAATGAGTAAAAACATAATAAAAATCCTAAATTAATTATTAAAGACAAGCAAAAACCCCTTATAAAAGATATTAATTCGGCTCGAAACGAGACCGAATAAGGGGACACACCCCAATCACCTCTATACCCCTCTCTTTCATGATATTTCCCAACGAGGGCGATTGTTTGCACAACACCTAAGGAAAATTTTCCACTTTGGCGGAACCTTTAGCTGCTAGAGCAGCTTCCAGAATCTATGCGTGTGATTCCTAGCACTTTGACTCTCTTATGCTTTAAAGAAAGCATAACACGACCTGGTCGAAAACGACCCATTAATCGCAAGGCCTTATTCCAAAAGGTCATGATCAGGATCGACGCTGCAGATAAGAATAGATAGAATACCCTGAGTTGAGGTTCATTCAAAAATTTGTCTTATTATATGGACGTCCGAGGCCCTGTTCCCATCGCTCCACATATCCTTATCCCTCTTGTCATCCCACATTTCCTTCAACTCCTCTAACTTAAAAGTTACTTGAGGGAGTCTGTGCCATCTATTATCATTGATATGAATGTCCTCTCCTAGGCCAATGTGCCACACACATGCCTTCTTGACTTTGTTACAAGCATAAATTTGGCCTTTTCAGCAATAAAATGTTGTACTTGGGGCCTGGTATCCCATTTGAGTTGAGATCAGGGATGGGACACCATATTTGGCTTTCATTACCTTGGATATAAGTAGAAATGGGTTATCTTTCTGCCTCCACCTGTTTGGCTAAAAAAGAGCATCATTTAGACAACCCACATCCCGAATCCCCAACCCATCAAACCCTTTGGGGAGCCGCATGACCTTAGGGATGACAATGGGGCGGGGAATCCCCGAACCCGTCGGGGCCCCGCCCCGCTCTAGGGAAAAATCCTCATCCCCATCCCCGAATCCCCATCCTCTAAAATGTTAAAATTGCCAAATAACCTTTATTCAAATTTAATATATATATTAATGGGAAGGACAAAGTAGTAATTTTCCAATTTATTCTCACTTGTTGATGTTTATTGTTTGATTTTGATGTATTATTACTTGAGCAAGTTTAATACGTTGTATTTTGAACATGTTAAAAACCGGGTCCGATTAAAAATCGGATTCGATTAAAATTTAGTTTAATTTAGGATAGTTTTAAAAAATCCCCGTTGGATCCCCGTTGGAGATGGGGAATCCGCGGGGATGGGGATGGGGCAAGAATCATTCCCCGAAGCGGGGATGGGGACGGGGATGGGGATGAGTTTTGGGAGCGCGGGGATGGGGACAGGGGTATACTCCCCCATCCCCGATCCGCCCGTTGCCATCCCTACATGACCTTCATACTTTTTCATCGGTTTGAATTTTTGTCCTGTCTGGTTGTCCAGAAAAACCTTCCAATCACTGTATTCAACTTGTTAACGACCCCGATAAAGAGCCTACAAATAGTCATCACATGTTGGTGCAATGTAGTCAAAACATAATGGATAACCGTTAGCTTACTAGCTTTAGTGAGGGTTTTTGTTTTTCAACCATTCAGCTTCCTTTCAACCTTCTCAACCGGATAGTTATAGGTTTCTTTCTTATTCCTACCAATTAAAGCAGGCACCCCAAATATGTCTGGTTGCCCTCCTCGACATTGAACCCAAAAATGTCCTTTAGGCCTTACTTCTCCCATTTCGTAAGTCCCTTGGAGGTAATAGTCGCTATTTCTGGATGCTGATAATTTGACCGGAGACCTGCATAAAGGTGCCTAAAAGCATTTTCAAATGTAGGCATGTTTCGGCGGTTGCGACGCTAAAAAATAGCGATTCATCGACAAAAAATAAATGTGATATGCTGACACGATTTCTCCTCGATCCCTAAAGTCACTCCCTCCACCAATTTTTTCTTTCCAAACTCAAGGAGGCTAACTGAAAGAGTTTCCAAGACAAGCAGGAAGAGATAGGGTGAAAGAGGGTCACCCTGTCTCAGTCCCCTCTCTAGCTTAAGAAAACTTGACTAATTACCATTGACACACACCGAGTATGACACTAAGGTCACACACCACCCAATGCGTAGGAAACCCAAAAGCTTGAAGTAGGCACCTCAGGTAATCCCAATCAACCCTATCATACGCCTTACTCATGTCAACTTTAAGAGTGACATACTGTTTTCCCCTAGTCTTCCTTTTAAACATCGTCAAGACTTTATGGGCTATTAGGGCACTGTTAGAAATCATACGCCCAAGGACAAACGCATTCTTAAACGGGCCCATAAGCTTCCTCATAAAGCCTTTCATTTTATTCACCAAACACTTAGCTAACACTCGGTAGATTACATTATAGAGACTAATGGGTCTAAAGTCCCTAACGCTTTCAACAAAACAATGTTGGTCATGTTAAAGGCCCGTACAAAGCGACGCGCATGGAATGCATTTATGATTGCCTCCGAAACCTCACTACCAACCTGTTCCCACCGACATTGAAAAAGAGTTGGTGATATTCCATCATGTCCCGGCGCTTTCTCACCCCCAACTGGAAAATAACCCTTTTAACCTCATCATGGGTCATGGGCTGCATTAGTAAGCTCCTATCCGGGTCTGACAGTTTGTTTTAATGCACGCCAAGAAAGACCAACACATCTCCTTGTTCCCCATGGACTTGTCGGTGTCCTTAAATAATTTTTTAAAGAAGGAAACAAATTTGTTCGCAATTTCTTGCTAGTCCAAGGTCCATTCGTCATTCGTTTCAACCAAGCCATGGATCCGATTACTAGAGGTTCGCTCCTTTGCATATCGAAAAAAAATTGTCCCTTTACCGCCCATTTTAGATTTCCCTAGAGGTACTGGTTTGGTTGAAACAAATTGTCCCTATTTTAGATTTCCAACTGAGAGACCAGTCCTTGCAGAACTGTCTTGCCTCACTCAACTTCTTAGCCTCACTGTAAGTGGGCGAACTTGCAATTCAAAGGTCCCATATTTCCTTTAGTTTTTGCTTGACTTGCACGACCTACAAGCACCAATTCTCCAATTTATGAACCTGGACCTTTTCTGTATAGGTGGGTTCAACATCAACACAATGGCTCTATGGTTCGATGTCACAAGCAGGAGATTTACAACAACAACATTAGGATAGTTAGTAAGCCAAAGCTTCGACCCATACGGTCTATCCAGGGTTTCCATAATTGTATGTGGGTAGTCCCGCTTGTTCGTCCAAGTATTTTTCACCCCACTAGCCGATATTTCCTCTAGGGCACAATTCGGTCGCCAAGTAACGAAATTTTCCTTCTAGGGATAATATGAGAACCACTTAGTTTTTGGGATTAATATTCAACTTGGTTAATATCTCCCATGACAACATGGGGACCGTCAAGCTCTGACAAAATTCTACCGATTGCCTCCCATCTAACAGGGCTCATGCACCACAGGGCGCCCATAAAAAACACCAAATACTATAAATCACAACCCGTTTTATTGATAGCACAGACTACAGCAAACAGACACTTAAGCATGATTTGGAGACTTATAGACGCATTCCAACAAATTACAAACCCCCATTTGCTCCCGTCAGAACTAATGTCATCAGAACAAGAGATACAATGAATTTAACTTGAAACTAGCTACAAACACATCAACTTTAGTTTCAATACAACATAATACATCCGAGTTGTGGGTGCGCATTACCCATTGGAGATACGGAACTGTAGAGTCCTGGGCATCCCGTAGATTGTAACAACCCGCCCTAAAACTGTATTAATTAATGTACTAAATGTCGTAATTAGCTAAATTACGTTCTAATTTTTTTTCCAATTTTATCTAATTTATTTAGGTAGCGGTGACAAGTCTCGAGCAGGAGATGGCAAAAGGTGACGAGTCATTGGTTTAGAAATCTTTGAATTACTTAGTTCACCCGTTAAGTTAAACTATTTCGGGTTTTATCGTTTACGTTATTTCTTTAACCAAAAAGGGGTTTAATTATTTCACTCCTTAACATTTGTATTTTATTATCCAAACCTTAATTTATTTGGGCTGTACTCTCTTTATTTAGTTACAAGTAATATTTATATTTTACCTATTTAACTTCTCTTTAACTTAAGGTTCCAATTTATTGTACCGATGTGTTATCGATTAATTTTATTCAATACAAACTAATTATTTCAAACTAGTGTACTTACAATTATTTTATTTTAGCTTGATGTTTCTAATATCATTAAGCCTCTAATTTTTGTCCTAATTTAATTAGTATGGGTTATATAATAGTGTTAGAAGGGGGTAGGGGTTCATTTTTACCTTCTAATTTTCAAACACCCCCACACTCCTCCCTCTTCTCCCTCTTCCCCTCTGCCGTGCAACCCCCCCTGCTGCTGTTTTCCGGCCACCGGCGCCGCCTCCCACCGCCGTCCAAGGGTGGCCGCCGGCCACTCCTTCCTCTCTCTTGTGTTTTCATCAATTTTCTTCCTCAAAGGTAACCTCTCAAACCCCCAATTCAAATCCAATTAAACCCTAATCTGAAATTCATGTTCTCCTTATGTTATTCTTGCAATTTCTATATCTTTTATACTCCTTTAGCATGAATTCAAAGTTGTGGTTGTATTAGCTGAGTTAGGGTTTGAAGTTGGGTTGAATGCATGTGAGTTTTGGGTTGTTTTTGAGGTGTTTTGGTTGAAATTATGTTGGATAATGATTTTCCTCTTTATGCATGTGAGTTTATTGAAGAAACAGTGAGTTTAGGGACTGATTATGAGTATTATTCATGTTAAGCAAGTGTTCTCATGCTCTAGTGTTATAAATTAGAGAGTTTTCATGAAGAAGGTGCTAGTTTGAATGTGGGTTCTAGTAGCTTGTTGAATACATGGTTGCATGGAAGGTTTATGGCTGTATTTGAATAAGTTTTGAATGTTCATTTCTGAAAATATGATAAATGTTAGCTAATTTGAGGTTTGGTTGTGAATTGGTATGATTTAGAAGCTTAAACAAACATTAGAAGTGAGATTAAGGGCATTAAAGTTCTGTTTGGGAATCTGATTTTTACAGAGAATTAAGAGTATGATTTTAGCCCAGATTTTTACTCCATGTGCTAGTCCAAGGTGTTAGTTAACTATAGACTTTGAAATTTCAAGTTTCCAACATGCGTAGGCCGAGATATGGCCAAAACCGTGACGACACAAAAGTAATTACGTTTTCTGAGTCAGTGATTTGAGGGCAGATTTTCGTCCATTTAGAGACCTCATTAGTTTCTGGGGTAAACATGAAAGTTTTAGGTTACGTTGCAAGCTTTCCGGAAAGGTATGGTTTGTAGACATCCGATGTCGGGAGTGGGAGTTATAAGGTCGCGGATAAGGGCTGTCCATAGGGGTTCTGCCCAGAAAATTTAGTAATAAATTGGGATTTTGTGATCCAATGTCAATCATTTAAGGGATTCGTTTTTTGGAGTCTCTTTGGTCAATATTAGGACAGCCAAGAAGTGTTTCCTAAGTTGAAAATGCTATCTTTTAAAGGTTAAGGTTATTTATCAAAGTTATAATTATTTTAATCAAGATTGAAGGTTTAAATCGTTTAGTGATAATCGACCTAAGGTTGGGTTGCGGATTGCATCAATAGCACAAGAGCTCTTTGAGGCCTAATGATCCTAGGATTTAGTCCTTCACCAATTCTTAAATCCAATTCATCATTCAAACACTTCCAAAGCTTATCAATCTATCTCTTTAAGATTTTCTTCGTCGCTTAGCGACATACCAAATTAAAACCAAGGCACTCAGTAACCCTTATTCTAGCTTCTCATTTCCTTAAATTTCATTCCCCATCAATATAATTACTTTAAGTCATTTCGCATTTTAAGCTACCATTCGTTCTTGTTCAAGCTTCTTTATGAGTTCATATCAAGAGATCAAACCAAAGGTTTTTAGTTTCCAAATTACAACTTCAGCTTCTGTCCGGACTATTTTTCAGGCCCTTACCTTCATTTTTAGACCTCGGTCATGCTGACAAAGTTGTAGATCATGATTTTCCCTTTTCCGAGAAGTGCTCGTTTGCTTAATTCCAAGTTTTCTAGCCCGAGTTATGCTAAAAACTTTATTTCTTAAAAACCTGAAATTTTCTCTCTAAGTTATTTCATTCTTAGTTCTTATTTTAATTAACATTTGAAACTCACCAAGAACTTTATTCGGTTCTCCATTTTATACTTTTCTTATCTTAGTTCCCAAGCCGCGCAAGCCATCCCAAGGCCGAGACGCACCGCCTAACATCGCACCAATTCAAGGTACGCAAATTGTCCAATTTTTATCATTCAAGCACGTTTCGATGCTTATTCATATCAATTTATGTCATGATTTATGATTATACAATATTATTTTCAAAAGTGGCCCCGCCATATTAGTATATTTCTAGCTAGTCATGTAGTGCTAGCCTTTACTCATCTATAGGGTGCTCCTGAGCAGAGTTACCAGACCTGGCCAGTGTCCGACTACATAGCAGTCACCCACCCAAACTCCAGATCGGTTTGGGGCGTGCGCGTGTTAGGTGCTTTGCACCAGATCGTAAGGGATACCACTCTACTTTTATATGTTTACATCTATGCCCAAATCCTTTTAATGTATGTTTAGCCCCGTCCCCGTTTTCAAAATGATTTTAAATGCCGGCACCGAAAACCGTTTTCGAACGGTTTGACGTGTTGGAGGTTTGTATACTGAGTGTTTCCCCACTCACTTTTGCGCCTGTTTTAAATGTTTTGTTTTAGGAGGTTCGAGCTCCCAAGGCAAGGGTAAATCCAGTCAGAAGTAATCCAACCCAAGCAATGTAGACTTTAAGGTCTTTCGCGAGTTGGCAAGGGCATTCAGGGGGTTGAAGAAGTTGTGGAACCTTTCTATTAATATGATTATGTACCTATTTCAAGTGTTGTATAAGTTGTGTATAAGTTGGCTTTTGCTGGAGTTAAGCTTGTTTTCCCTTGTGGTTTGAAGTTTGTTTGTGGTTGTGTTGCCTTGTCCCGAGTGGGGACGGCGGTAATACTCCAACCTAAGTGTACCGCTGCGCTAATCACAGGTTTGGGATCATTATTAGTGGTTTAATATTGTGGTTAAAAGTTGGGGTGTGTTATAGATCTATACAGTTCCAGTTGACAACCTTCATTTCTCATGTGGAGACATTCCACGGGCTGCCTCCTTGCCCCTGATCACCAACTTCTACTTAACCACATCCATAGATTTGGCGGCCTCCTCCCAGAAAGAGGACACCTACATAATCTCCAGTTTCTCAACCACAGTTGAGCTCACTTCCGGCTCTTCTTTTCCTCCCCAACAAATATTCCCCATCTCCGGTATGGACCTGCACTTCCTCTTAAGCTTACCCGAGAGTGCGTTCCTGTCAGCATACAATGCCCCATGAACCGTATCTAGCAGTCGGGGATCCCTTTTTTCCAACGTGCGTACATTGTCCAGATGCACCATCTTCATATTTGCCCCAATAGAGATGGTATTCACAACTCGCACTTCCTGTACGTTGGAATACAACACTTCAAACTCATAGAGGACCTGCCCTGCTTCCTCCAATGCTTGAAAACTTCTTTCAATGATGTTATTGGCGTGAGCGGTGGGTGTGGGCAAAATGCGTTACGGTGCCCAACAAGACCACATCTTTTGCGGAAGCAAAAGACCTTCTCATATTTGAACCGTACCCAGAACGGTACGCCACGTTCATCTAATACGAACACTCTTGGCAAGAGAGGATAAGCCAAGTCAACCCTTACTCTGACTCTAGGCTTCTCACTAACCTAGTCAAAATCACTTGGGAAGCAAAACTCTGAAATGTCCCCAACAGCTTCCATGATCTGGGCGATGGCTTCCTTGCTCCGATGCCTGAATGGTAGACATTCAAGTTGTATCCATTGTGAAGTACTATGGAAATCTAGATGTTCAAGGGTCCCATAAGCCTACAAAACTTTAAGACTAACAAAGATCCTCTTACAGAAACATTATGTGTACATATCATCCATGGTGGCATAGTGAAAGCTAAACATTTTACCATCTCTTCTAAAGGGGTGCACGATGTCATCATCCCTCTGTCCCAATGCATTGTTAACCTGGTCCATGAACTCGTTAGTCAATCACATCTTTGGGTCTAAGAAACGACCCAAAAACGTTTTGTTCCATTCCTTTGTCACGCAGGCCGAATCTCCAGTAACTCGTTGAATTGGGCCACGTCTAGCATACAGGCACCCAACATTAGCCTCAGGGGTGGAATCCTGGGATGATGAAAGGAAAACACCCATTATTCTCGATTTGTTCTCTTTTTGTGAGGAGGTATGTATTTGGTGTAGGAAGCACTCACCATTTGTCTCACCTTAAATAGAAAAAGCGCAAGGCCTACAGGCTTCCAATCAGAGGAAATTTCCGCAATAAATCCCCACCCTCACTATCCAATACTGAAAGATAATTAACCCTAGTAGAATCTAGCCCTATCCGGGATAATCAATATTCCCTACTGCTACTGATTTGTAGAATCCCGTCGTAGTCCAATGAGTACCTCTACCCTCAGCATGCAACATCCAAAACGCCACCTAAAGAAAACCTGGATTTAATGAATCCCTTCACCTTCTTCGTTTACACCTACCACCATTAACTTCACTATCCATCACATTACTTACCATTGTTGTTCCACTTACCCACAATCACATCACATACATCATCATCTACGATTTGAGCTTTGAAAATCTTGCTACTACTTCATGAAATCAACGAAGAAACAGTAGAGACTGCAATTTACAAGTATAGACCTGGATTGACGAGCATTGAATGCAGGTTCTAGATTTGGACTAGAAAGGAAGACTTGGAAGACTTGGTAAAAGGGAGAGAATATCTCATTAACTTCTCTCTCTAGACAACAATTTTTCACCTTAAAAAAAATACATGAAATTTGTAGTGCTCTAAGAGCAAATGCAATGATGATCATGTTTTTGGAATGAACCTTGTGGTCCTTTCTTTCCACATCATCCATCATTCTTATTTTTTTTAAAGTCTATTTTATTTTCTCTACAACAATTTATTTGTGGGACCCACCTACTTTAATTACAAATATCACAAACAATAAATGTATGTCTTGCTATAATGCTATGCCATATGTCAATATTCCATTCGTTGGAGAAAAAGAAAATCATTTATTTCTAAGTTATAGGAACTTCACGGAACTTCCAAAATGAGTTCCCATAAGCTTAATTTCTTACTGCAAAGGATTGTTATTTTTTGACACATATTCGAAGACTACATTCCTTTGTTGCATTTGCTATAAAAGGCGGTTGACAAATATTGACAAATTTCCTAAACAAGAAAGTTCTAGAAGTCGAACTCCCCCCCCCTCTCAGAAAACAGGTTTATAAGTTCGTCGTATTTGCCACTGTACCAATCCAGACGCAGCGTTTTATTTCCAAAGAGTTGACACAACTCGGTCGACAAAGACGGCTGAACCGTGACGCAACATCCCTCCCTCCTAACCATATGCGACGAAGAAGAAACCCCGCAAGTAGTAGTAGTCAAGCAGCATCACCTTCAACGTCTTTCCAGTCCTCATCAGTAGGTTGTTCAGCTTCTTCAATCATGGAGGACACAGAATTTCGAACTCCTCTTCTCGAAAACTCACCTTCGAGCTCAACCTCCCCACACTCAGAGAGATTCAGCGATGGAGACATTGAAAGCGAGATTGTTCCCTTTTTGCCTGAACCAGACAAGGAACGATCAACGCCATTGGAGACTCATGAAGCTCCGTCAGAAAACAGGCGGCTAGTTTCACTCGACGTTTTCCGTGGCCTTACTATTGCTGTATGTTTCTTATTCTATCTCGTCATTTTGTCCATTTTTTTACTACTTTTTCGAAATGTTTGTTTTTTGCGTGTGGTTGTGGATGATTTATGTTCAGTTTGGTGGAATTTCAGCTTCCTTTGGAGAACTTTGCTTGTTTAAGTTGTGTTACTGTGAATAAATGATTTAATCAAGTGACAATTACGATGGTGTTATGGGAGATGTTCAGTGTTGTAAGTGAAGTTTTTATGTGGAAAGTTGAATTGCGATCGTTGTTAGTCACGAGCCAATTCAGTGCTTCCATGTGAAGTAGAATACTGTGAGATGACTGAATTTTAGTTTGGATGTCATTCCTGGACACTGGAAATGCGATGAATTTGCTTGTCACCTGTGAGTGTTTGTTTTTGTGCGTTAGAGAGAGAGAGAGGGAGAGAGAGAGAGAGAAGAATTTGTTGTTTATACAATGTTATGTATCAGGGAAGTTTTATTAATTAAACAGGATCACGCTATTTTCAGTTACTTTGCCTGCATTTTTTTGTTCTTACCAGATCAGACAAAACGGTCTTTTTGACACACTTTCAGAAGAATTGATGGATCAAATGCCTTTGCAAGAACTTTTCCTGGTGTGGTTTTATATTGATATCAGAACAAGATAATGGATTAGTAATAGTAGCAGATTAACAGTGACAGTATCTGCCCCTAGTACACAGACATCATTTTCTCGGGACCGGAGGGGATGTCTTTTCTCTCACATGTATACTACATCATGCAATAAGTGGATCCTTTCAAAATCGTTTCTCACTAAGGGAGTATGGGCTGATTGATGGTGATGTGAAAAGTTGAAAACTAAAAATTTTCCTCTTATTAAACATTAAGTTAGCTTTGTTATTATTACTTTCTAAATGATATATCATAATATTTGACTCAAATAACCTGCCAATGTTCAGTGTCAGTTTGTAAAAAGATACTAGCTCAACTGATGTCCTGTTTTTAAATGATTATGGTTCCAGTTTTCTTTGTTTTACATAGAAGACTGAAGCAGGTGTATACTTGTTTAATTGCGTTACTTGCTTGCTGCCCTGGTTCACTTGTCAGACTTGTTTCTACTTAGTCCTAAGTCTAGCTGACACTCTTTCCTTGGTTATATTGGTGTATTTGCAGCTTATGATTTTGGTTGACGATGCTGGGGGAGCTTTCCCTTCTTTAAATCATTCTCCTTGGTTTGGGGTGACGATTGCTGATTTTGTGATGCCATTTTTCCTGTTCATTGTTGGTGTTTCCATTGGTTTGGTATTCAAGGTATATATGCTTACTTATCTTCTAGGCATAATTTATTGCAGGCAGCTTTACTTGTAAAAGCTGGTCCCTATTGATCTTATGCTTGTCAATTTGTGATTCTTGTATTTTTCTTACAGTTATTCATTCAATTTCCTCTTTCAGTTTGCCCAATTGTTTTGTTATTTTACTCTTGTATCTAGCTTCCTTTCATGGACACTCTTATTTTTTGTGCCATCCCACGCGCACCCCGGGGTGGGGGGGGGGGGGGTGGGGTTTGCTTCTCCTTCTGCCTGGATCATTTGAATATGCTACTTATTGGCTATAGATCATTGGGCCAATTGAGCCCTGTTTTATAGGTGGTTTATCATCCACTTTACTCATCCCGCCCCAAATTTACTCATTCGTCCCATATTTTTAATGCTCAACTTTTCAACGTTTATCTGAATTTATCCATCCTTGTTTTACCCAACTTTACCATACCTCTCTAGAGAACAACCACTTACAGCTGCTTATTCTGGCAAACAGTTAAGAGCAATACAGATGCATCGTGCGTTGGCGTGATGATTTACCAAAATGTTACAGGCTGTCAGCCTTTATTTTAATCATTTTCCTGTTTGAGCTGTAGATTGACGTGATAAATGATCCTAGTAAAGGGCTTGAAATTTTCAGCAAGACATGAGATTGGTACTATTGTCATTAAATAAAGACTGAATCTTTGAAATAGCTAATATTGACTTGTTTACTTGCAGAAAGTTCCGAACAAGTCCGGGGCAACAAAAAAGGTCATCATGAGGTCGGTGAAGCTATTTCTTTTGGGGGTCTTTTTGCAAGGTATCTTCCTAATGTGGATCACAGTTCGGCAGATTGGCAATAAAGCTACTCTATCTCATTTGCAAGTTGCATTAGACTTCTTGTAAAGCGAAATTTACAAACAGCACATCTGATTTTCTCTTTGTTGACGATTATATGTGTAGGCGGCTTTTTCCATGGGCGAAAAGACTTGACATATGGTGTAGACATAGAGAAGATACGCTGGTTTGGCGTATTGCAGGTAGCATTGTCTATTGTTGATATTGGCTCATTCGTGTCAAATTTGCTTTATCATACTCCATCTATTGTTTTTCTTTGTTTGATGCCAACTCTATTAATTCATATCTTGAAGCATTAACGATTATTACTGTTTTTGTTATCTTTCATGCATGCATGCAAACACACACACGCATGCACACAGACGCACACTCAACATGCAGTGCATGTGTTTTTTTTCTGATTGGCGGGGGAGGGATTCTGGAAATTCCATTTGTGTGAACAGCATGTAGTAGCTATTATGAAAATTGAAAAGCATCTAGAGTAATCGATTACAAATATTACGATGAGTGTGCTAGCCTTTGGAGGTACATCAGTAAAGGACAAGAGATACTTTATCTGCTTTTATTTTATTAGTTGGGGTCTTGATGTTCTCTTGATAAGCCGTTTTCCTTCTCTATACGCTTTTACTGCATTTCAATGTTTCTCCATAGGTCATTGCTAATTATTTGGTCTGTGGCCCTGGTTTTGTGTTTGTTATTGTGTCTATGTCAAAGATCTTTTCTCCCATAAAATGCCTAATAGCTACTTGGACAGTTTTAGTGGCCTTGTTGGTAGGGAATATGCAATTGTGACGATTCAAGTCTAATGTGGAATTATGAGGGATTTTCTTTGGTTCAACAATGGAACCATTAATGGATTCCATTGGGTTGATTGGATATTGTCCTGCGAAAGAGGAATGGGCCGAATGGCTTCCTAGGCATATGGATGAAGCTCTTATAACCTAGCAGCTTTGGTACTAAAGCAGAAAATTCTCTATGGAAGAACGTGCACATCACAAAGTTTGGGGTTGATAATCTATGTTGGTGGACCAGAGCAAGCCCCTACACTCATGGAGTGGGTTGCAGGAAATCTATCCTGTCTGGCTCGGTACATTTTGAATTATTAGTGCATTTGAGGTGAATATATTAATGACTCTAGGGTGTATTTTTTTTTGGGGATGGTGTGAACATTTTTCCTGAGGGTGGTGATAAGATTGTGTGGCCCTACTACCCTTTCGAAAGGTCTTTTGCTGTCAAAGGTTCTTACAGAAGCTTTATGGTGGCAAGTGTGGTCGGTTTACTTGCTAATGCTTCCAGGAAATCTAAAGCACCATTTAAAGTGCCCTTTTTTGGCTTAGGCAGTTATTGAAGGAAAAATGCCCATAATTACATATGATATGAGCAAAAGAAGACATCTCATGGGGTTTATTAGGCGTTCCATGTGCCCATTTCCTTATCAATTGATGTTGGGCTTCTTCTCGTTGGGATTCATCTCTTTCCTGTATGAGAGTTAGTTGGGTTCTACTTCATCCTTGCAAGATGTAGTGGTGGTTTGGAGAAGAATGAATAATAGTCTGTGTTTGGAACATGAATCTGTTGGCTATTTTGTATTCTTTTTGGTAGCAAAGGAATCTCAGGTCCTAAGGACAGGGGTGTACTTAACCCTCTTTCTGCCCTGTTATTATACATTGTGATGGAGACCTTTAACAGGGTCGTGAACAACACTGTTGAAGTAGGCTTACCGGAAGGCGTTCTACTTTCAAACTCACATTATGAGGGCTCATTGATTTCTCACTTACTCTTCACTGATGTCACCCTAATTTTCTGTTGTTTTCTGGGTCATCTGAGAGTTATCTGGGTTATCTGAGATGTATCCTATTGTTGTTTGAGGCAGACTCTGGCCTTTTTGTTAATATTAATATGTCTAAAAGTGTTCTTAGCCTATTGGCGAAGTGCCTGACATTAGTCTCTTAGCCTAGTTTTAGGATGGCTCTTTTGAGATGTGTCATGTGGAGATAAGCTACTCAAATCTCAATCCCTTGATCTGTTTAGGATGACTCTTTGGAAGAGGCAACCATCCAAGATGTGGCCTCTCGGAATGATTAACTATTGGAATATAAATTTCCTTAGAAGTTCGAATGATTGGGAATTGGAGGAGAAAAGTGTGCTGAATCTTTTGGCGAAGCGAGCTTTTGAAAACCGCGATGACATTGTTTGACCTCTCCATACGAGTGGGCAGTTTACTATGACAATTTCATAAAGAGAAGTTTAAGGAGTTGACTCAAATTGAGTTACCTCATCAAGCTATTTGAAGTCTAAAGCACCCACCGAGGTTTGCTTTTTTGGTTGGGCAAGCATCTAAGTTGTTTAGGTGATGTTCTATGTGTTCTGGAAAGGAAGAAATTGTCAACCATCTTCTTATCCATGGCCGGTGGGTATTCGCTTTATGGAATATGATATTTTCTTTGATGGGGGTTAGTTGGGTGCAACCTCGAGAATTAAGATTGAAGAAGAGTTGGATTCTTAATGTGTGGAATTTGATTCCTTTGACAATTTGGTTGCTTTTTTAATTTTTTAATTTTTTAATATGATGGTACAAAGGTCATCTTCTTGAATTTTATTGATAAGTTGACTATAGCAAGCCTAAGGATTTGGAGAGAAAGGAACCAAAGGGGTTTTGAGGGGGGTTGGAATCCTTCTTTGGAGATTGAAAGACAATTTGGTCAAGTCTCTCTTCTTTTGGGTGAATGGGAAGTTTAGCCCTTCCTCTTTTGATGAGGTAGATTTTCTGGACAATTTGTTTTTTGGTTGTACTTAATCTTGTATGATACTAGTTGAGCGTCAATTCTTTTAATCCTATTATTAATCTATATTTTTTCCTATAAAAAAAGAGAAAGCCTACGGATTTGACTTGAGCCTCCTTTTGTATTGGGTGGGGTTGGGGGGGGGGGGGATCCCCTTGGTGTCCATTAATATATCGCCTGATTACTTTGCAAAAAGATCAAATAAAATTTAAGCCCTACTTTCTAAGACTTTTGTATAGTTGGAGACTTGGAATATTGTGCGAAGAGTTTTTATAGTTGGAGATTTGGAGTATTGTGCTTCATGGTGGAAGTAATTTGAGACTTTTTGGATTGTGTAAATAATATCATGCATGACCCTTCTGTACAGGGGTTCCACCCCCTTGGTGTCTTTCTAATGTAATTTTGTTTACCACTCATAAAGAAAAGGGTGGTTGGAAAGTCAGTCCTACGATTTGGAGCTTTTGTCCTTTCTATTCAATTATTCCTTTATATCTAAAGAGCTTCTTGAAAGGCTTGTTAGGAAGTCAAATTCTGCTGTCCCTTTTTTGGGAATTGGTTGCTATGGGAATGCAATTAATTTGTAGGAGTGGAAAAATCTTGGTGAATAGATGCTTTAAGTGTGAAAGGATTTTTTCTTCTTTTTTTGTTTTTGTGGGGGGTGGGGGGGGGGGGGGGAGTGGATTGGGAGAGATATTGATGATGTTGGAATGGGTCTTCAGAGCTATGTTACTTGGACTCAGATACGTTTGTCCATATCGGACATGAATACGAGTGTCGGACTCGGTTATTTTTAAGAAATTTGGTATAATTTCATTGTAATTTGAAGTGTTGAGTGTCGTATCCTTGTCCGGGTATTGAGGGTGTGACACGGTACGATAGAGAAACTGAAGAATCGGAGTAGCATAGCTTCAAAGTGAGTATAAGGGTATTTAGATAGTGATTCTGTGTTTGGGATACTGGAGAATTTTGCTCGCTCCAGATGGTTATGATTTTATACACTGTCTCTACTTTGAATCTGAATGGTATTTGTTAGGAAACACTAAAACCATACCCTCACACTCTCTAGCCAGATGTTTTTTTTCATAGGGACAGCTTAGTGGTACATTTGAGCACTTTCCAAATAAATAACTTCCAAATATGGAGCTTAAAACCAGCAAAACAGAAGGTATTTGTTTTGCCCTCCTTTTGTATGGGGCTGATACTACCTTGGACTGCCTATTTTTTTAAAAATATATACTTCGACTGACAAAAAAGGGTATTTGTTACATCTGTACCATGTGATATTAGTACATTTTTTTCCTTGATAAAATTTTTGTTTGTGATATTAGTGCATTTTTTTCCTTCATGAAAGGTTTGTTTGTTTTGTGTTTTTTCGGGGGGTGGGGTGGGGTTGGTGTGGGGGGAACTGTCAGCAAATCTAGAAAGTTTGCCATTAACAATTTTCAATGATTTTGGATAAATTTTAGGGATGGATCTCCACAACCTGCACTGTTATTCTTTTGAAGCATGAATGGTGTATCAGGTGGACACTTATACAGCCTGATCTGCATAATCTGCATGATACTGTGCTCTTGTAAGTTGTTGGCATTGTAGAGAGTGGGATGTATCAAATATACCAAAGGCATCTCTCATGCTGGATGTCCTCCTGATGTGACCTTATTTGCGATTTATGGTTTTGTAGAAGCCACGCATTGTTGAGAAGTTACGAGTCGTGAATTAATCATTAAAAACATATTTGTTGATGATGTATGCTAAATTTAATTATCAATTGAAACATTGGTTGTTTTCAATCTATCATTGTCCTTTGCTGGCATGAAATGCTCAACTTCAACAAGGACTTCAATAGAACTTATGGAAGAGCTAAGGGAATAAGTGATGGATTTTGACAGTGCCTGCTAAAGGAAGAGTTTCTAGATAGGCGAAGATGACTCAGCTTTTCCTTTTTTGATTTAGAAATTTGAATGTTAGGTTGTGTACTTCTCCATTATCAAATAAAATTTCTCATCTTGAAATCCTTGTTGAAATTTCAGAGGATATCAATAGGGTATCTGCTGGCTTCAATTTCTCAGATTTGGCTAGTAAAAAATGTGGCTGTGGACTCAGCGTTAGCATTTGCTCGGAGATACTACATCCAATGGTAATTCTTATCTTATTCAATGGTATAAAATTTTGTTTTTACTGTGTATGTGTGTGTTGGGGGGGGGGGGGGATTACCTAATTCGGGGACACTTATTCAAGGAAGGCTGGGAGAGGGGGAGGGCGGGAAACTCGCCATACATGATAGACAAACGACAAACCCCTCTGCGTGACCCCTTCGTGGCAATGTATAGTGTTTATTTCCATTAAATAATACTAAAGCTCATAGCCTGAAGAAAAAAGTACATTTGTTGTGTGTTCCTTTTTTGCATTTCTGTCTCTCTCTCTCTCTCTGCCCCCCCCCTCTCCATTTGTTGTGTGATATTTTTTTTTGGGTGGGATTGTTTATTGTGCAGCAGCTCTGTTTTTTTCCCTTTCTTTTTACCATTATAATATTTTTGAATGCCCCGGATACTTTTGGTATGACAAATTAAGAATATACTAAGATTGCAAAATGCCCTTGATGCTTATGATTGTGGAAAGTGGGAGGGCATATTTTCTGAAATAACACAAGCTTTACCAAAATCTGGTGGGGTAGGAGAAGCACTATTTTCAAATGCATTTCGAAATGGAACTAATGAATAAGAATCTATGAAGGAATTAGACATTGTTTTCCAAGCTCTGATTGTTCATGAAGATATTCCAAGCAGATGCTATTTTGGAGATCCCAAATAGTATTGGGTTTACTGCATATTATACTTCGAAACTTAGTTACCAAGTTTTGTTATGTTAACACCTTAGAGGGAAATTCTTTGCTTCATTTTATGTTATATTAATATGGTTGTTTTGCCAAATTGTTAATTGTTGACATACAGCATTTCTAGACTGATGGGAAGATGGTAAAAGCTGATGTCCTTGAGATATAAATGAAGAATTGACATTGGTCGCTCGGGGGTATAGTGGACAAAATAAATGGGACTTTGAGGATGCATTGACATATGTAATGGATGGATACCATCAAATATACTATATTGAAAAACAGTTGCTCTAGTCTCTTCTCGTTTTAATTCTTTAAATCTGATATAGAATGTGCATTGATATATGTTGCGGATTATATTTACTTTCTGATCTACCTGTATATACCACATTATTTATTTTGATTATTTACCTGCATATACCACTATTGATTCCAGAATATTCACAAGCCATTAATTAATATACCATGTAGTTTCATTTGGTTAAAACTTAAAACTCATTACTGCTATTGAATATTTTTTACCTTTAAAGCCAAGGCTGATGCTTAATAGTGTTTCTTCATCTCACAAAAGGAAAGGACATGAATATGGTTACCAGAAACTTGTTTTGGTCTGTTTCCTACATTGGTTAGCAGATTTAATTTGAGGCTCTTCCTGCATATTTGAATAGCATCTAGGCTTGTGCAAATGCCAAATGGATTGAAGTTGCTTTAGGTGGTTCTATCGTTGAGAGGCTCTCTGTAAGAGTATGCAGAGTTATGGCTGAACTTGAGTTAAGATGTGCGTATTAGTTTATATAAAAGCCAAGTGGACTTAGCTCTGCAGCATGCTTTTATATCTACACAAAAGCTAAAAATGTTCTTGCCCTATGTTTTAGTGCATTGTCATTTAATTATTTCGTCAATGAGAAGCTCTATGTCCCTTTTCCTTAGGGTTCAAAACGGCTGGAAAAGATCTTTGTGTTTGAATCCCATTGACCCTTGTGGAACACAATGGTAACATTCATGGCTCAATATTTGGTGTCTATGAGGTCCCGTGTCTGAAAGCATGTCCAACGTTAAGCCATGGATTACTTCAGCGGACATGTTATGGACAAATTGGTTTGTTCTTATGATTCCGTCACTCTCTCCAAAGTTGGTCACTTGTAGAATTAAAAGCGCTGCTTTTGTAAGGTATAAATGAGCGTTTTTTCAAACTATGACAATTTGAGTGGGACGGAGGGAATATTATTATTATTGTTGTTGTTGTTGTTGTTGATATTATTATTGTTATTATTATTATTATTATTATTTATTATCATTATTTTGGTGCTTAAGTATCAAAGTTCATAGATTGAGGATAACCATTTGTCTAGTTGATGTTTGTTTAAGATACCTGTTTCCATTTTGTGATGTTTCTTGCAGTACAAACAAGTCATATTTTTTTCTCCAAAGTTCGTACATCTAGAGTAGCCAGTTTTCTTGTAGGTATCTGTTTATCTTTGCTTAATCTGTTCCTTTTCACTTTGGTTATGGATGAGCTTACCTAGGAGACTTAAGATCAACTATAATGGTGGATGCTTTGCTGATGATATTATCCTTGTCGATGAGACCAAGAAAGGGCTTGACAACAAGTTGGAAAGGTGAAGCACCTTAGAGTCTAAGGGTTTTAAGCTAAGCAAGTCAAATGCGAAATAATTTTTACTGGAATGGAAGGTGCTATAGAAGTTTCCGTGGGAGGAGTGCTAATGCAAATGGATTAGAAGTTCAGATACTTTATCAAGGAGAATGGGGAGTTTGACGAGGATGTAAGCTAGCGCATAAGGTGGGGTGGCAAAAATAAAGAGTGTTGCAGGGGATTGTGTGATGAGAAGATCGCAGTTGATATTAAAGGAAGAGTTTCTATACAATGGTTAGACCGACATTGTTATATGGTGCAGAATGTTAGTCACTCAAGAAGAACCAAATTTAGAGACTCAGGGTCACAGAGATTTGGATGATTAGATGTATGTGTGTGTGGACATATGAGATTAGGTGAATAAGCAATGTGATTAGAGGTAATGTGGGGCTTGGCAGTGATAGAAGAAAAGTTGTGGGAGGCTAAACTTAGATGGTTTGGTCATGTATTGAGAAGGACATAGACGCACCGACATGGACAAGTGAAAGGGTCAAACTTTCTGAGGGTAAATAAGGACGAGGGAGGCCTAAGAAGAGCTAGAAGTGAGTATCAGAATTTTTTTTTGAAATAACAGAGGACACGGCTCAGGATAGGACTATGCGGAGATCAAATATTAATGTTGTACATCTTAGGTGGGTGGTTTCTGGTGTTCACAATGGGGTTCCTTTTTTTTCTTTTCATTATACTGCTATTATTTAGCCTTTATTGCCTTCATTTCTTTATGTATTTGTACTTTAAATTCTGTTACTGTTATTGCTGTTGTAATTAATTTTTTTTGTCTATTTATTATTATGATTGTTATTATTATTTTACTTTTATTATATGTAGTGGGCTAATTTCATATCTAAGCTTTTTAATTTCCATTTTTTGGGCTGATTATTGTTGGTTGGCATTGCATTTTGTTACTTTCTTTCCGAGGATTTCTACTCAGAAGGGTTTTCTCAAAAGCTCTTTATGGGTCTTTTAGGGTTGTTCTCTGTAGGCCTGGTAATATGTGTTGATGTAAGTAAGACTGCCTAGGTCTGGATCTCCCCAAACCTTGTGCAAGTGGGACACAAATTGGGTGGTGTAGTATTTGTTTAAGATATCTATTGGCTCTTTATGATATTGGTCGCTTTACAAACAAGTCATATTTTTTCTCTTTGTAGGTTCTCAACTGTGCTGATATGCGTAGTGTATGTGTCCTTGCTTTACGGAATTTATGTTCCCAGTTGGAAGTATGAGCTTCAAGCTGCAAACTCAAGCGTGTTGATTTCAAGTTCTCAAACTGTGAGTTGAGATTACTTTTCAGCTTACAAGCTTTGCCTTTTAAATTCTCTTTGCTGATATCTCTGTTGGATCATCAACTTGCTCAATCCACTAGAGAGAGTGAATTCAGCTGTGAACTGGCTTTGTTTTGAGAGTGTGATTATAGATTGACTTTTTTTAACTATGACAAAATTGGAGGAAGTAGGCTATTTAGTTCTAAAAGGGATGGTTCTCTTTTGCATGATAAATGTAATTTGTCATTAGATGCAGTTATTTGTGCAAAAATGACAGGGAGGAGACAATAATAAAAATGGTAACATGTATCTGTCTTGGAATTTATGTTGCTATTGACTATCTACTGCTAACATAACCAAATGCAGTCTAGATTGGTGCTATGCATCTGCCAAAGGGAAGAGGGCTAGTAAATGAAAGAAAAATAATGCTTTATCTTCCCTGAGCAGGGAGATACATTCTGTGCTCCTCCAAGCCAACACACCTGTCCCACTTGACGGATGGACCAACCTAGCCCTCATTCAAGAAAAACATTATAAATCTTGATTTTTGAAAAAGAAATATACATTCTGTTCTGAACTGGGTTGCCTTCTATGTCATGGCCTGGCATGCATAGTTATCCTTATGTGATCTGCTTGATTCGATTTTCTGGACCGCATTCACAATTCATCACAGATTGCTTAATTTAGTGCCCATACTTGAAAGTGAAAAATCAATACCTAGGTTTCTTGAAAATGCGTCCATAATTTTATGGGTATTAGGGTCGATGGTTTTTGATTGATCAGTGCTCTTCTTTTACCCAAATTCAGTGGTTTTATAATCTAGGCAATAATTCATTAGAAATAAATTTGTTGAAATGAGATTGAACGTTGCTGGTTTGTTTGGATTTGCCTCTTTATGCCAGTTAAATATCTAATGTCTAAACTAGGTTGAATGTGGAGTTAGGGGAAGTCTTGATCCTCCTTGCAATGCTGTTGGCTTCATAGACAGACTTTTGCTTGGAGAAAGCCATCTTTACCAACGTCCTGTTTATCGAAGAGTGAAGGTAGGCTAAAACAAATTTTGTTTTTTTTTGTTTTTTTTTTTTTGGTCTCAAACTTCCAACCACCACCCACCCACCCCCCAAAAGAAAGCTTACTATTGCGCATTGTTACAGGAATGCAGTGAAAAGTCTCCAGATTATGGACCTCTTCCAGCTAATGCACCTGGATGGTGCTTGGCTCCATTTGATCCTGAAGGCATACTAAGGTTTAACACATCTCATCTACACCCCCAACCGGCCAACCCCCACCCACAAAAAAGAAAACGAAAACAAATGGCTGACAATTTTGTGCAAATTAAGCTGCTACTGTATATTGAAAAATGCTACTGCCTGGATGGTGCTGAAGAATGTATGCAGAGAGTCTCACCTATTCAAAAAGAAAAGAGAAAAAAGTTTGTTCTGAGGGTCTTTAAAAATATATCTTCACACCATTTCATCTGGTTGTAATCTGCTGTGTTTGTTGCAGATTCTTTGAACTGTCTTGCAATTTTCATTTATGAATCCCTTGTTCATTTTTCGTCTGGCGGTTGTCTTCAAGGCTGTTTTTCTTTGTTCCTTCCTCCATCGGGTCATGCTTGGCAATTCGCTCCACCTTTTTGTCTCTCTTCCATTTCCTATATTGCCCTTCTCTCGACCATCTTCACATGTTTGATCCCCTACACAAGTATTCATTAGCTAGGAAGCCAATTGCTTGGGTCTTTCTATGACAACCGCCAGGATATAAGAAATTTTATGCATATACGAGCTGTTTCTTGTGGACAAATTCAGGATATAGGAAATTTTTACTAGAAAGCTGGACAGATGACAATTTGTGCATGCATTGGGACAAAGTATCGTTTCTTGGTTGATATCTGCCTTCAATTGTCATCATTGCCGGTTTTTCTGTTAAGCTTTTCTTTATGTATCCGCTTGTGTCAACTCTTCTGATTGCTTGTAAACTTTCTGATGGCTAATTAAAAGAATAATCAGTAGATATTAAAGCAGCTTGTGCTCATTTTTTTTCTGGATCATGATCTTTCATTTTTAATGATTATTATTTAAAGATTGTTTAATTAACTTCCTTCTGGATCATTAATTTCAGCTCACTTATGGCTGTTGTCACATGTTTTGTGGGTTTGCATTTTGGACAAGTTATTGCACACTTTAAGGTGTGATACTTCTCATGTCTTCAGAATTTTGAAGCAACGATTACATTAGCTATGTGAAATGCTGGACTTTGTATCTCATATTTGCAGTTCATTTCTTACAGGATCACATGCAAAGAATGTCATTGTGGTCTATGTCAGCCTTCCCTCTTGTGGTTTCAGGGTATGTTTTGCTGGCTTTAGGTATGTACATGCTTTTGGATCTCATGATTTGACAAGAGAAATGCTATGCTCATTTTTCGTTTCCTTTTTGTTTTTTTCCTCGTGTGTCCGCCCTCCAAATGCTCCCATTGATTCTCCATGGTAGTTGGCTACGATGAATTATTCATGAGGATGGCTGGTGGAGACTAGTGACTGACATTCTTTCTTTTGGGGGATTATTGTGGATCCTCTAACAGTTTGACTTGGTTATTTGCAGGAATGCCACTTTCTAAACCGCTATACACCTTAAGCTATATGTGCATTACAGCTGGTGCATCTGGGTTCATGTTCACCATTATCTTTTACCTAGTAAGTTGTGTATAGTGTGTTGTTCTGGTTGAACGTCAATGTTGGAAATTTGATGTCACCAAAAGCCCTCTTACTCTTTTAGTTTTTGTTGATGCACGCTTTTGTGCATGGAGTGGATTCTTTTGCCATTTGGACTTTTGAGAACAGTTTAAATCCTCCAAAAAAACCCAAATATCCAGATGAATCTTGAGTGATCTGTAGGTTGTACTATGTGAATTTTACATCCACCTTCGCTGTTGATTTATGATTTATGTGATCAAATATTCAAATATGTTATTTCTAGTGTTGTACATGAGAATGAATATATTCTCCAATCATGTTTTACAATTTTAACTGTTTTCTCTAATGTAACTTTTGCCTAAAGATATGATATCTGAAGCCTGATATGAATGTTGGTTAGTTCGTTCTAAATTGCAATAGTGAAGCACAATTCACTTTATCGATATTATATTTTTTTTGACGACCAATATTATATGGTTTTGATGATCATTATTTGCCTCTTTCAGGTTGATGTCAGAAATATAAGAAAGCCTTTGATCTTACTGCAGTGGATGGGGATGAATGCCCTTGTTCTTTATGCTCTTGCTGCATGTGAGATATTTCCAGCCGCTCTGCAAGGTTTCTACTGGGGTTCACCTCAAAACAATTTGGTAACTTTCCTTTCCTATATGCTGTGAGTTGTCAATAAATCTCTGCCTGTTTTATGTGCTGGTAAATTAGATCTGCAAGCTTGTAATTAACTTAAAATGTGCCCGCTTTTCTATTTTAAAACATGCTTGAGATGTCAGTGTACCGGCAAACCTACTGTACTAAGACTATTGTTTGAAATTTTGTTTAAAGATGGTTCAAGCAAAGTATATTATGTTTCACTTGACATACCTTTACTGAAAAGTCCTCGTGGCAAAACCAAGAAAATGGAACGGCAAAAGGAAATCTGTTTGCCCTTACACATAGTAGCTTCTTGCGGAGCAGCTCCTTTAGAAGGCTTCCACCTTCTCTCTCACTGTTTACGTGCGGACACTTTTTTTTTTGGTGTGTGTGTGTGTGTGGGGGGGGGGGGGGTAGCTGTTTTGCTCCTCACCTCACACATTCCCTTTTTCTCTGATTCTATTATGGACATGGATGTGGTACAACTGACTAGTTCTTTTGAGACAAGGAGCGAGCATGGTTCTCTGGTACCATTTTGGTTGTACAGAACTTTGTAGATGCTTGCTGAGCATCTATTCTTTTGATCCTATTATTAATATATATATATTTTTTCTTCCTATAAACAAAAAAGCTTGCTCAGAGCTCTGGTTCCTAACTAGTCTACAACTAGACTACAAGGTATCCACAACATGGGTCACAATTTGAGAGGAAGAGCTAAAACTTCCCATTATCCCAAAGAGATTGTCTTGGTGCAATTGTCTCTAACACTGTTGAAGAGGAGTTTCAACGCAACCAAAAACTCCTATGGTTTTATCAAGTGTAAAAATAACAGTACCAAAAACCTTGTACACCTTTTGTATTTTCTACTATTTTTATCTGGATAATTTTGTTCATATTCTTTTATTCCTCAATTTAGTAACAGGTTTATGCGAACAAGAAAGAAGAAAGTAATCATTAAGTTTACTTTAAAAATATCCCATTCTCATAGAACATCTATGCAAAAGTGCATCATTTCTTTTAATTTATTTGTGTGATATACATTGGCTTTGGGATATAATTATGTATGCTTGATTGTGCATGACAAATGGTGTCTAGGAAAAAGGGGGGGGGGGGGGGGAGGGAAGTAAGATTAAGAGCACTCAAAGCCTCGTGGGCTATTTAGGACACTTTTGGTAGAAAAGCCCGGGGGGAAAGTATGGATTGATCTGGTTGAACATGCTGTCTGAACAATGGTTGTTTTGATCATCCAATAACTCAGCGTGGGGACATGCAAGTTCCTTGAACGCATCACAGCATGCATCTGCAGGGTACTCAGGCCCTTTGCATTTTTCTCTTAGTGTTGCGATGTCTTTTTCTTTGAATTGCACTGAGCATTCTGGACCATGTTGATTTATTAATTAATACATCCATATTTTCTCAGGATTTTAAAATGTTGAGTAGATGGAGGGAGTAAAACAAAGCAATTTTACTCCTAAATAACGTAGTGGTTGTTATCAATGAATTAAAAGTGCAACTTATAACTATTAGATGGAATTGTAATAAACTTGTAATGTTTACTCTAAATAGAAAGTGGTTAGGTAAAGATCAAAGATCATACTTTGTTGAGCATGAAGGAGAGTGCGTCCAGTATGTGGGTGAGCATGCATAGCTTTATCTGTTTGTTGAACAACTTAACTTAATGGCAGCTATCATAACAAGCTCAAAAGACATTGAACATTCAATATGGATAGACGATAGAGAAAGAAAGAGAGGGGGACCTGAAATGATAGCAGAGGACATAGCTGGAGAAAGCAAGATGATTACCATGAACAGGACTGCTGGAAGTTGCTTCTCCATATCTCCTTTTTCTTTTTTGTGTGTGGATATATTTTTTTTAGATTAAAATGATAGTAACACTCAAGGGATGAAGAGACAATGGTGGTGGGTAGGAGCTTACGCTCATTGATGAATATATATAGTGGTGATAAATCATGTTGTCCTCTTATCAAAAGATAAAAATAAAATCACGTGTTGATGTATAATGATGAATTTAGGATCTTATTACGCGAATTAATTGAATATACTAGCAACGGCCTGCCTTTTTTCATGGATAAAGTTGGGTTGTAAATTTTTATCCAATCTTCCCATACTTACCTAAGCTTACCCAAACATACATACCAACCAACCTTTCCATATTTATTCAAGCTTTCCAAATTTGTTTACCCTACCCCAGCCTTATCCATGAGAATAAACAGGTTGGAGCTAGGATTGTCGAAAGTTCGGGTCTGGGTTTTATCAGGTTCGATCAATTTGGTTAAATTGCTCAAACCCAAATCCCGACCAAATCTGAATTCGCTCACTTTGTCTAGACCGGCATTCGAGGGCAAATGGCCGAAGTTATTTTTCCAAAAGACATTAAACTTGACTGAATTTGACTGAATGAAAATTTTGATCGGATAATGCCGATACCACAAAAGGCATAAAAATTGGTCAATTTTCGAGTGGCTAATTTGAGTGAAGTAAGTGAACCCCCAAAGCCCCAATTTGATCAGAAATTCAGACCCATTTTCTTTTCCGGGTGTGGTAGATTTTTGGCAGCGCTGGTTTCGACTTTCGAGTACTCGGAAGTAAAGAAACAGTAGTTATTTTCCAATTTTTACCACCTATTGTTACTTTGCTGCTGTTATTAAGAAGTTAAGACAGCTACAAGTTGTAGCTACATGTACATGTACATGCCATTGGATGTGCTTAGAGGTTAGAGTAACTCTGGAGAACTCCATGCTCTGAAGAACTTCTGTGGTGTGGTCTGCTAGTCTCATGCTCTTCCAGTTGGTTTATAAGAACGTGATCTTACATTCTTATGTCTTCCCCTATAAACACATGCACTTAAATTTAGGTGTAAGATATTGTCTAAATGTGTTCAAGCTATGCTGCTATCAACGCCTGAGGTGGAGAATGCCCTCGGAAAAAAAAAAAAAGCTTGGATGTTCACATCTGGAAACAAATATTCTTTTAAATTCTAGTGTTTCCTGTATGTCTGCCTGACTTGTCAGATGCCCCTGTACGTTTTTGGTAATCATGGGTTCGTAACTCTGTTATGGTACTCTGAATCTGTGGTTAAGGCAAAGCTGCCTCTACTCGGAATCTGAGGTTAAGGCACTCATGTTTATATGTTTGTGCTTATATATATATATATATATATATATATATATATATATATATAGGGAATTGATCACATGAGCGTGGAACTTTAGTGAGCATGTGAGCATGGATGGACATCAAGTATTGTATTTGAGGATATCAAATATTGTTTCAATGGACATCAAGTTTGCATGAGAACATCAAGGGAGCATCATTTCACTATGCAAACTTGATGTCCATTGAAACAATACTTGATGTCATCAAATACAATACTTGATGTCCATTCATGCTCACATGCTCACCAAACTTTCATGCTCATGTGATCCATTCCCTATATATATATATATATAGAAAAATTGGATTCTAATAATCCCTATTTTTGCCAATTGGACAATAATTATCCATACTTTCACTTTGTATTCTGGTGGTCCAAAAAAAAAAAAGGATTTGAGTGGGACGTCGCCGAGTTGAGTGGTGGTGACTCGGTGGTTTTCTGACATGGCACCTTGACCATGTGTTTGACCTGGTTGACTTTAATGTGCCATGTCAGAAAACCACCGAGTCACCACCACTGAACTTGGCGGCGTCCCACTCAAATCCAATTTTATTTTTTTGTGGACCACTAGAATACAAAGTGAAATTAGGGATTATTATTGTCCAATTGGCAAAAGTAGGGATTATTAGAATCCAATTTCCCTATATATATATATATATGTATATATATATTCAGTCAATTGTAATATTTTCAGATTCTTCTAATGAAGAGTTTGAGTTGGGGTGACTTTTAGCTGTGAATGATAGGTTCACATTTTAGGATATTTCTTTTCATGCATTTTTATACTATGTTGTATTTAACGTCCTTTTCTATGTATGAAACTATACACACACACGCACGCATTGAAACTTTCCTGGTCCCAAAGCTATCTACTTATCCTAATTGGCCTCCTATCTATCCAAAAGTTTGTTTCACAATATTGGGTATGTTCATGTGCAAACACTGTGTTGGTTTCACCTAAATGAGTGCATCTGTGCATGTGCAGGTGGATTGGACACAATCATTTCTGCAACATATGGTTCGTTCAGAAAGATGGGGCACTTTGATTTTTGTGATGCTCGAAATCATATTTTGGGGGCTTGTTGCCGGTGTACTTCACATGAAACGCATATATATAAAACTCTAGCATCTCTGCCCTAACTCAAAGACATGCCGTCCTCTGTTCTGTATTTGTGTAGAGCAAATCTGAAGATGGAGAGAGAAATCCGCTAAAGGGTTTAACTTGTGTTTGTATATATGGGGAGAGTTCACAGGCAATTTCTAATTACTCTGTAATTGTAAATAGGGTTGTAACTATACAGTAATACAGATTTTGAATTGAGCAGCCTCTATTCCCTGATATCCTTCCTGGGAAAAGACTCCAGATTATGTATGTGTGCTTTGTTTTTCAAAGTATCCATCTGTCCTGTATGATGTGCCAATTGTTGTTGGTTTGTGGTCTTTAACTTTCTCTGCAACAATGTGAAATAACTTTTAGTGAAAAAATAACATTGTGGAGAGAGAATTTTCAATGTGTGGACATGAAATTTGTGTGCCATTTTCACATATTGCAGATCATGTATTTGAAATTTCTGAAGGGTTTTGGACGGTTAGACCTTCTAAACGGGTCAGGGTGGGTTTGTTTTATAATACAGGCTATAGAGGGCACAATCCTTGTCAATCTGGGATTGTCATTTCTGAACCCTATCCTTCGTGAGAACTGGGAAGCCTGTTGAGGAGGCAAAACCAATCTATGAAAATGTGTCTAGGAGTGTTATATCACGACCAGATTAATCAAGACCAATCCTTATAATCAATATTCATGAGCCATACATAGCCTTATATGATAGTACAAACCTATTTGAATTGGTGTTTGATTTGGGCTAACTTCTTAAGGAACCAACAATTATCATAATGTGGGGTAAAGTTCCAACCAGCTAACAGACTTTAGATATTTGTTATGCATTCATTGGAATCAAAGCACATCTTTCTTCTAGTTAATGTCCCACACAAGCTTGTCTAAACAAGCTTTATTCCAACAGGTGATTTCATGAAGGGGAGTCTTGGAGTTGAATTGTTGTTGTATGGCCGTGAGGTCATATGGTCAAGTCTTGAAAATAGCCTCTGACAGAAATTTAAGGTAAGGTTTGCTTATATTACACCTTTGTGGTGGATCCCTTCCTTGGATCCTCATTTCTAGGGGTGCTTCGTGTACCGGGCTGGCCAAGTCGGCCACCATGGGATGTAGGGAGGCATGTGAACTCCCATGCAAATAGGGGGTCCTTTTGTACTCATTGTCCCCACTCCACAAAAAATTCCTGCAATATCTAGTGCTTTGATCAAGGATGACCCGAGGAAGAAGGAAAATGTTAGCCCAAAAGCCTATTCATCCATTGAGGACAGTGTTGATCAAAACTAGCCTTCTTGAGTAGGCGACGCAATTGGAAGACCATAACCTAATCTAAGCGGTGATTCTCCCACATATCTTGTTACAATATGCTTTACTTAATTGATTGAGTAGTGATGCAAACACCCATATGTCTAAAGGGGAAGCTACCTTTTGCAAATCCACCATAAGTGATCAGTTCTTGGGCAGGACTGTCCCCAAGCCCATTGATCGTGTCTTGAGACTTATGCGGGTTTTGCTTCAAGCCTTGTTGTAGCATTGAACTCAGCCAACCCTTATAGTAGGTAGGTGAATAGGTGATGGATTCCTAGTTTGTAGCACTCAAAAGAACGAGGTCATCTACAAACGTGATATACATCACTTTGGGATATGAGATGGTACTAGAACTTGCTATTTATGGTCCTTCGCTTGAGGATTCTTGTGCGATACTCCATAGTGAGCACAAAGAGGAGATGAGAGAGAGGGTCACCTTGATGCAACCTCTTTTACCCTTTCAAAAGTTTCCCCATTTAGACAGATGGAGAAGTTGATGGATTGGATACATGTTTTGATCTACTGATATAGTCTTGAAAACAACAAGAGAAATTAACCTCAACAAGAATTTCATCCACAAAAATAATAAGGGAAATTAAGCTCAACAAAAATTTCATTCACAAAGTCGCAGCGAATAAAGTCATAGTTTTTTTGAGGTCTATCTTGAACATTCATTTTGGAGAGATATATATTGTCTTTCGCAGAATATGTTCACTTTCGTAGTTTCGTGTAGCTTGTTGAGGAGACCTTCATAGTGCTATCCACAAGTCTACGATGTATATATCCTCGGTGCATTTAGTAGCATGGAAAGTATTTTGCAGATTTTCCATTTGTTTGGTTCACTCACACAATTTTTCGAAAAAAATATTTTCAAGAGAAATTGTTTTCCTCAAATAAAGGAAATTATTTTTTTTCCTTCTATGAAGCAAAATTATTTTCTAGAATTGGGCCGTTCTCTTCGGGGCCCTCCCTAACCTTCTCATGGGGTTCAAGTTTGACCTCTCATTTTTCAGTTTCATTATCTCTTCTTCCCCTTCCTCTCCCTCCAAAAATTTATGCGATCCTTAGGATTGTAATTTGGGTTCGAACTAACTCCTATGGAGTCATCATTTAATCCATTTCCTTCGGGCGTTACTGAACTATGATCATCAACGAGGGAAAAGGGGGTCAATAACAAGATACAATATTTGTTGAGGATCTTCAAGCAGAAGAGGAGAAATGATTTCTAATGTATGTTTCAATTGTTGATGAACATCACAATTCAAATACACTTATTACTAGAGGTGTAGTGTTCAAACAAAAAGCCAATCACAAACGAATTCAATGCGCATAAATCATAGAAGATTGAAATCCGAAGGCCTGAAACACAACTTCTTTCACTTTGCTATTCAAGCTCTTTACTTCTACTTGCTCTAAAATATGCACTTTGTACTTATTCATTTACTGTATCATAGCGGGAATAATGAGACAATGCATACTCCCGCGGGAGTACAAAATAATTTTCGTTCTATATGATGAAGCCAAATAAAATTCTAGAATAATAAATCAACTTGCGCCCAATTCAAGCGCCAGTTAATATTTTCTTTAATATTAAAAAACAGTCAAACTTCCTACAATTTAGGAGGGAGGAGTCAACAAAATTTTGGTACAATGTAGATTTTCTCAAACATAATAACATTATATCCCTATATTCATATGACATTAATTATTTATTTAGTAGATAATATTAGTAATTTCATATAATAAATTGTTGTTTTTATTGAAAAATTAATAATTACAATTATTTCAAATTTAACTGATATGAATATCCAAACCACATGTGAAAAATGGGAGTGAGGAGCGGGACAGAGGACGAGAAAGTTTCGGACATTGTCCGAATGTACAACCTGGCACGTAGGTATAAATAACTGGCCCGATCGAAGTACCAGTAGCTTTCACCAAAGATCTTTCTACTGAGGAAACCATTGACAGCACGAACTACCTCTTCTCTTTGCTTTCATTTTCATCCTTACAACGCATTCACACTCATCATCACCAAAACTCTCTCTTAATTGCGAAAACCCTATCACTGAAGCCAGCGAATACCGCATTGACTGCCATTGAATCAAGTAAGCTAAGCACCAAGTATGTTGCGGTCTCTCTCTTTATCTCTCTCTCATTCGGCTATGAAGAATTAAAGTTCTAATTAGTTAGTGTTGGATTCTTGGTGATTCGTCTTTTCAATGCAATCTCGAAGTTGAGTAAGAATGATGCCGGAATTTGTTTGGATATGGATGTCTAGATCATAATTTTATTTGATTATGCAGTTCATAGTCTTCTTGATTGATTAAGCTGTTTTTAGTCTATCTGATTGTGATCTGTGGTTCCGTGATTTCTGTGACAATGACCTGTCTGAATTATAGTTCTAGTTAATGTTGGATTCTTGGTGATTCGTCTTTTCAATGCAATCTCGAAATCGAGTGAGAATGATGCCCGAATTTTCTTGGATATGGATGGCTAGATCATAATTTTGTTTTGATTATGCAGTTCATAGTCTTTTTGATTGATTGAGCTGTCTTTAGTCTATCTGATTGTGATCTGTGGTTCCGTGATTTCTGTGACAATGACCTGTTTGAATTATAGTTCTAGTTAATGTTGGATTCTTGGTGATTCGTCTTTTCAATGCAATCTAGATGTTAAGAATGATGCGGGAATTTGCTTGGATGTATACGTCTGGATCATAATTTTGATTTGATTATGCAGTTCATAGTCTTCTTGATTGATTAAGCTGCTTTTAGTATATCTGATTGCGACCTGCGATTCCGTGATTGCTGTGACAATGACCTGTCTGAATTAGTTGACTCTTGTTGTCAATTTGAAAAGGGGGAAAGTGGCTGGAAAATAGTGGCAAAGGATACATTTTTGGAGGATGCTCAGGTTTGGTAAGCTTATAGTCAAGCTATCTTTCTTCTTCAGTGATTTTTATTGGGACAATTGGGTGTTAGTTTGGACATTAACATAATTGGTTTGACAGGTAGAAAATCTACACAGGAAGAACTGGATGAATACTATCCTATCAGACCAGAATTCCGAGATTCTGTCCCCAAGTCTCGGTTCAAGCTTAGGGTGGGAACTGTTTCCCTCTTGTTCCTGCTTATTGTGGATTTATTTATCATCTGCTAACTATGTTTTTCTATTCATTCGTTTCTCCATCAAAATTGCCATCTTTTATGCAACCGTTTCAGTTATATTCTATGGCTCTTTACTCCTGTTGGTGCATTAAGTAACACCATTTTTGATTTCGTGGATAAATCTCCATATACATAATGCTTGCTCTTGCTGGAGCTTGCGTTTGAATGTGTTAGAGAAGTATTTGGTCTACTGGTTCATCATGGTTTGTTACTGGATTGGTTATCCCTGATTATTCCCTGTTCGTGCATGCTTACATATGTGAATTTTCTTTGTTGATGGCAAGTTCTTATAGTGCATGTCTGCAGCCAGGGAGAACTCTTAGTGCAAGGAAGTGGAATGCTTCATTCTCTGAAGAGGGCCACTTGGATATTGCAAGAGTGCTAAGGCGAATTCAGCGAGGGGTAAATGCTTCTTCATTTCAAATTTTCTATGTAGTTATCTTTCTAGTTGTCTCCTGTATTAGCTAGTTGTGAAATGGCTCTTGTGAATTAAGGCCGTTTCTTAGCAGTTATGAATCGATATTGTCTTCTTGGTTCAAATACTCATGCGAGTAATATTTCTCCTTAGCATAGTTGGAGTTGGAGCACACTTTCATGATTGATGGATAGATGCCAAGCTTTGATTGTGGAACAAATCTGAAGTATCTGAATTCCCTAGCTGAATATTCTGCCAGCTGATATCTTCAGTATGATCTGATATCTAGTTCATTTGATTCAGGAAGATAAAAATACATCATAGGGCTATAATAAAGGTCCTGCCAGTAAAAGTTTAATGTAGAAATCAGTAGCATTTCAGTATAGATCTTTCGGAGTGGTCCTTCTAGGCAGCTGCGCAGGAGCGTGGAAAAACAATTAAATCATGTGACCCAAATTTATAATAAATTAAAGATTCATTTTGGCTAAGCAGAGCATCTTTCCTGACAAGATTCTCCACAAGATCATCAAAATACTTTGTTTCCTTATTCTTACTATGCAAGCAATTTCTCTTCTGTGGTGATCTGTAATTAACTGCAGACCCTAGGTTTGCAGGCACATGAACATCCTCCCTCGTAGCTGTTTAGCAACAAACAATTGGAGATAAACGTCAACAAGTATTATTGTCCTATACTATGCTGCCTGAACTTCTGGACAGTTTGGACTATACCTGGTTGTCACGTTTGTGTCTGAATTTTGTGTTGTGTGCATGCATTACAACTGTGTGAGGTAAATTGAAGGATCTAAGAAGCATAATTTCTGGTAATGGTAATCTTGTACTGAAACATGTTTGAGCATTCAATTTATGTTATGATGCATGTAAAGGCTTTCACTTTATGGTATGGTGCATTGACAAGTTATTGGCAAGGACACAACACGGTTGAGACATGAACACTCTACAAAATATAAGGTGTGTGTGTGTGTGTGGGGGGGGGGGGGGATGTGGTCGGGTGACTGGAGGGAGAACTACCTTCCACCAAGCTCAGCAGTGAGTGTTTACTAGGGCATCATGATAATTGGGTGGTGCATGTACTAGAAATGGGAGGAAAGAGATGCTGCAGAGGTCGGTGTTTGGCTGAGTTGGTCAAATCTCTTCTCACGTTGTGATGCCTGGGGGATGAAATCAAAACACACAACTTCTTATCTGCTATTTATCAATTATACATTTTGGGGCTGGATCTTTTCTGGTATTTTTCTTTCCTTTGTTTAGGCCAACCGGGGCATGGGGGTGGGGTGGGGAGGGTTACATTTTGTTTGTGAGTTTTGCAAATGAAGAGTTCATATATTCGAACTTTCCAATGGAGCTTTCTTAAACGAGTTAAATGTATCAGATTCCAATATCTTTTCTTGTTGTTAGTCTCCTTAAATTGTGTGCTAGATCAGTGACATATTTTGCAGATAGCCGGCTGTCAGTCCCCTTATCTGTGTGGTAGATAAGTGATGCATTTTTCAAGTGGAAATTTGATTACGTTCTGTTTGTACCTTTTATCTCTACTAGGGTGTCCACCCATCTATCAGAGGAGCAGTGTGGGAGTTCTTGCTTGGCTGTTATGATCCCAACAGCACATTCGATGACCGGAGTTTAATTAGGCAACGCCGCAGGTAACAGAATGCGGAAACCTGCGTGATGTTTTAACTGCAGTCATATTATTCTATGAACTAAAGTGATACAGAACAACCTCAGTCCTTCCGTATGTTGGTTATTGGATTTTAGCCTTTGATAGTTACCCTTCATATTGCTGCGCATAAGAAATTCTACTATACGGAGCTTGAGAAATTGTCCAAAAAGGGGTACAATTGACATTCTTTCAAACTGTTGAAAGTTTGGACCACATGGGTTACACAATCTTTCATGTGGCAGTGCATATATTAATGCATTGATGGTTGTGTATTTTTGCTGATTCTGCTATATGGTGTTAACTTAGAGAGAAGTATGATGAGCTGAAGTCGGAGTGTCAGAAGATGGTGCCTGTTATTGGCAGTGGAAGGTTTATCACAACGCCTATTGTTACTGATGATGGTCAACCAATAGAAGGTGATTGCCAACCAGTGGAATGTGATTTCCAACCGGTGGAAGGTGATTACCCACCAGTGGAAGGTGATAAGAAGCCATTAGAAGGTGATTTTGAACCAGTGGAAGGTGATTGCAAACCTCTAGAAGGTGGTTGCCAACCCCTAGAAGGTGCTCAGGCTGTCCAGGTTAATCATGAAGAGGCTGGTCATGGTCCTGCTCTAGATAAGAAAGTGATACAATGGAAACAAATTCTGCCACAAATTGGTACTCATTTGACACTTCTGTGCATGCTTAATCCTTAACCACCACCCCCAACAAAAAAAATAAAAATAAAAATAAAAATTGACATTGTTTATTTAAGCAAAATTGGATGGTAGTGCACTGTACTGTAGGCCTTGGGATTGTGGTAAGCCAAACATAAAATTGTATCACTGTAAATCAAATTCTAAAACTATTGGACTGCAATGCACCACCATTGAGTTGGGTGAAACCAACTCGGTGGATTGTCATAGCTTGGTGTACCACAATCAATGGTTGAAAATTTGGACTATTGCAATGGAATCTGTCATACTAAAGGTGTACTAAACTCCAAGTCATAAAATGTTAGGCCTACTGGAGTCCAATTTGTCATACTTTGGTTTCACCCTACTCGGTGGCGGTGCAGTGTAGTTCAGTAGTTTCACAATTTGGTTTACTGTGATACAATTTTAATGTTCGGCTTACCACAATCCCAAGGCCTAAAGTACAGTGCACTAGGATCCAATATTCCTTATTCTAATAGCATCATTTAATGCTTAGTTTATAATATTGTTTCAAATGCTCATGTTGATTGTTTTGTCAAGTTTTGATTATTTATTTTCAAATAATGTTAGAACAACCTTTCCCTTTCACGCCCGTCTCATCTTTAGATTGAGTCCAAACATATTTCTTACCATGAGTCCAAACAATGTTGGGAGGCAATACTAGTTTCTTAACTTCCCTCAGCTACTATGAGTGCAATAAACTATCCTTACCTTTCCTCGACCAGTTCAAATGTGAGCTCCACATACCAAGCTCATCATTGTTGTCCTTATGAGCTATTGCATTGTTTTGGTCCTTATGACGAGGGTTAGGACTGCGTTTCCTTTACTTTTTCCTTTTCTAGTTTCTCTTTCTCTTACCTTCTTCTTTAGGTTGAATCCCGACATATTTTCTCACCATGACTGCTGGTAACGGGCAATTCTCAGTTTCTTGGTTTTCTTCCGTTACTTTGAATGGACTATCCTTAGCTTTCCTCAACTTGCTCAAATCATCACATACTAAATGCACTTTGTTGTTGTATATTGTTGATCACACATATAGCGCCCACTATTGTGCTCCCTGGTAGCTAGGTTAGTGGCAGATAGGAATAGGATGAGATGGGGGAGGGGCATGGGAATGGGAGATAATTTGTAAGTGGGCTCGATGGTAACACACTGCCACATGGTGGCCTTTGTTTGGGGATTTATGGCACTCAATTCTTTGCAGCTCTTTGGAACTCTGACTTCATCATATCCCAAATGAGTGCATTGATATTAACGAGATTCCATTAATCAGAGTTTAGAAATATGACTTGTCCTCCCTAGCAGCCAAGGTAGCGAAAGAGGGATGAGGGTGCAATGATTTTAGGATGAGGTAGAGGACATGAGGCATAAAGGATGGTTGGAAGCGCATTGGTACATGAAAAAGTTTAAAAAATCGTGCCTGGGGCGCTCCCCCTTGCGCTTTTTCACATCGAAGCCCAGTCCTGTACAAAAAATCTAGGCTTTTTGCGCTTTTTTACGCTTTTTAGCAGGGTGCTAGGCACAAAGCTCATGGGCTTTTTGTACCCTAAGTTGCTGTTGTTTTCTCTCGCCTCTAGATGAGTCTCTTTTTGTCCTCTTGCATTCTCCTCATCCTTCCTTTTTCTCTTTTTAACTTGTCTGGCGAGCTCTTTCTCCCTTTACTACTTATTCCTCTTCCGAGTTTCTCTCGTCTTCACTTTTTTTTCTTCCTCATATCTCTATTAGTCTATCTTTTTTTTGCTAATTAATACTCAAACTTTCTTCTCCACTTTTTCTGGGTTTCTAATGTCGCGCCCTGCGTACGAAAAGCTCGTGCCCACTTCAAAGCTTGTGCCCCGAGCCCCAGAAGCCTTTGTGCTTCGTGCTCTTTTAATCTAAGGACTATGTGAGCACTCTGATTGATTTCTTGTTTGTTGATGAAATATTTACTTCTCAGTTCTTTGATGAGGATAGGAGCCATAGATGTAGGATAAGAAGTGTAGCATGTGCACATTTCTCATCGTAAAAGAAACAAGTCTAAAATGCCAAATTGTAGTTGAATGATTTGGATGAATTGCATTTGTAGAATAATGAACTTTTCCCCAAAAGTTTTGCACTTGTTCTCAACCCTATATGTCTTAGGGGAGGAAGTAAAGTTGATTTGGATTTCTTTATCAACACTCTGAATCGGACGTAGTCATGTAGATTTCAACTTTCAATTTCATGCTAAATGCACAAAAAAGGTTCCTCCTAAATGGGCATGGCACTTTGTGTGATCTGATTATTTTTAAAAGGATTTCTTCATTTTGATCATCCATTTTGTGTGATTGGATGTATATAGGCCAGTAACGTCGAATTGCATCCCTAGTCCAGTTGGTGTGCTGTTGCATATAGTCTCACCACTCTGGTCTCCATAGAGGTAGAGTGGTTGAAAGTAATGTTTAAACTGGCGGTACTAGCGATAGTTGCAGCAGCAGTAACACATTAATGACAATAAATCTTTTCTTTTTCTTGTTTGGATAAGAAATGAGAATAATTCTCAGTTCACTTGGCAATATCTTTGTTGACTTTAGGCTGGAAAAACTATTTTCTTGCTGTTGCTTTTGTTGACAAATGGTATGCCTACTGTAGGTTTGGATGTTGTACGGACAGATCAGACACTTGTTTTTTATCAGTCTGAAAGTAACCAAGCAAAACTTTGGAATGTGCTTTCCATCTATGCTTGGGTGGACGGTGACATTGGCTATGTTCAAGGTATGAGATTCTTGAAATGTGCACACCCGCTCTTTATCTACCTTAATCCTTATCTAGCTCACACTTATCGTTCTCATTTATTGACAAAGTAATGATCTCGTTTCCAAATGGTATTCCTAGGTTCCTTAATTTTCTCATTTAATTCACTAAAGTTGAAGATAACTCAAAGGCATGCCCTAAAACGTTGGAAAAAAGTTTGTGTCGTAGGATGCCAACGTGTATCTCTTGTTCAGATGTTTGTGGAATATTACCAAGGCCCTTGATGCGAATGTTTTTCAGTTAGGATAGCCTTCTTGGATGACTAGACTACTTGTTTTCAATTGGTTGACATGATACAAGTTGGCAGACATATCTTTGTGCAGGGATGAGCGACATTTGTTCTCCAATGGTTGTACTTCTTGAAAACGAAGCAGATGCCTATTGGTGCTTTGAACGTGCAATGCGTAGACTGGTAAGTAATAGCATATAGCTCATGTTTAGTAGCGTTCATTGTCCAACATGTTAAAAATCTGCATACAAGTTAAAAGTTTGCCCGTGTTTCAGATAATCAAATTATAGCTTTTCTCAAAAAGGTTTGCCCCTGTTTCTGATAATCAGATTATGGGGGTGTTTGGCTAGCCAACTTTTTGGGTAGCTTTTAGCTTTTTGGATAGCTTTTAACTTTTTGACCAATGTTAAAAAGCTAGTTGAGGTGTTTGGTAAGTAGCTTTTTATATTAGCTTTTTGGACCCAAAAAACTAGTTTTCAAAAAGCTAGTTGGTGAAGCTTTTTGAAGTAGCTTTTCACAAAAAGCTACTTTACCAAACACTTTTCTTGCAATCAGCTAACCCAAACAGCTAAAGTCAAACAGCTAATCCAAAAAGCTATCAGCTAACAGCTACCAGCTACCAGCTGGTTGCCAAACAGGGTCAACTTTTCTCAGGGTTGCTGTTAAAATATTGATAATTTCTATGTTGAAAGCAGTGTTGACAGTCACCCTTTGCAACTATAGTGGTCATGGTCTGAACAAAAAAAAAAAATAAAAAACTCAAGTGGAGAAATTATTTTCTTAACAAATATAGCTTAATTCTGTAATTGAAAAAGTTCTTTAGAAGTTGAACATTAAGAATTGGAAAAGTTCAGGGCATCCTGAAAAAGAAAAATAGCCACACAAAAACGGAGTATATGTGATACCTTTTTCAATGATCCCCCAGTATCCTTGACTCAGGCAACCACAACTCATTGTTCGAGTGAATGTTAGTTTGCTTCAAATGGCCAAACTGGACTTTGTCAATTCGTTGTTTTCAAAAGGCATTTGATTATATTTGAAGCTAACCTGTTGCTGACTTGCTGTTATCCTTTGAATCGAATGTTGATTTGTATTTTCTCAATAATGATCGTTACATCAATTAAGCCTTTACTGCTACTTAATATATAGTCCATCTACTTTACATTGTCTTCTCTAAAGTGCCCTAGAACTGGTAAGATTCATATGCCAATGGAATGAAGGACTGATACATGTGTTGATTCTCAATGTTCAAGTGTGCTTTGTCAGCTTTTTCGTTTGTGGGATCTGCAAATTTTAATTGGTTTTATTTTGTTTTGGCTTGGATTATTGTTCTCAGACATTGTTTTCTGCCTATGCCTTTTTCATAGACAGAATGGTAATTCAGAAAGACTTTATGACTACTATAGATCACATGCTACTGAATATTTGATGATAAGGAGATTAACAGCAGAGAATGTGGTGTAGTTTTTGTTTTTTGGAAAGTCTCAATGCTTTTCTTCCACTATCTCTGAAGTGCCATATTATGTGATGTAATTTCTAAACAAAGCATTCTTCTCAAGGTGCTCTGTGCAACTTCTGGATGATATCTTGTTAACAAGCTACTTTTTCTTCATTATTAATGTATCAACTTTTTTCTTTTACTCTTAGAAATTTCCTAACGTAAATAGGGTTAATAAAAAAAAAGAAAAGCGAGTGTACCTCATATTCAAATGACAGCGATGGATGATAGAGATTTTCTCTCTCACTCTCTCTATCACTCTCTCTATTTTGGTGTGGAGTGGGGTTGTGGTTGTTGGGGGGGGGGGGGGGGTGAATAATGCTGACAGAATTGTGTCCAGGTTGTTGCATTGGTAGTTTCCTTAAACCTTTCACTTAGGGTGAATTCTTCTCTGGATATGCAACAACACCTCGCCATGGGGATTCTGCTTTCATGGGATTTAGGGTGATCGATGTGTAGGGAACCATGCCCCTGTAAGTTTTGTGCAAGCAGACAATCAAATTCTTCTCTTATAGTGAGCAAAATTCCACTAATCAGATGGCACCGTAATTGCATATTTGCATTTAAAAGTTTAAATTGCTAATGTAATTACTGCATGCTATCATGCTCTTTTGGTTTAAAGTTGTGTTCTTTGCTAGTTCCATCAATATTTGGCTTGATAACAGCATCATGCGGTGGCAGAAAATTGGGCTACATTGCGATTGCTTTCTTTTTTTTTTTTTTTCTTCTAGGATAATATGAATTGATCAGTTTTGTAGTACAATACTAGACTTGCATAGTTTGAAACGAATTTCCAGATGACCTTAGAAGTAGCTGAAAATTGTGACTGATTTGGCTTGTATGTTTAGGATTATGGTGGTCTTCAAACTGTGGTTAAGATGAAATTATGACGTTCCTGCTATGTCTTTTTTGGATCTCGCATGTACATGGAAAAGAGGGACAATTTCAAGACAAGTGCAACGTCAATGGGTGTTCAAGATCGTCTGAGTACTCTTTCAACAGTAATCAAAGTTATTGACCCTAAATTACACCAACATCTTGGTATGTTCTATTTTCTGTCATAAGCAATTCATGTTTTTTTATGTGTTTGTGACTGATGATTGCTAGAGCAGCTTAGGATCAAAACATAGACTAGAAGACATGAGAATAGAGAAATAGACATTTGTACCTCAGAGTAAAACTTGGAGGAGAATAAAGGTGGATGCCATGCTTCGTCATGTAACTGATGTGTCAGTACAAACTGATAACCGTGTTCCTCTTACAGCTAAATAGATCGAGCAAAGTTGATTTCAAGGCTTTAGTTGAAAAATTCTATGAGAGAGTCAGATATTCATCCACATGATATCTGTTTTATGCTGGAAAGATTGCAGCTGGTCAATTTAATTTTACACTCCTTGCATACCTATTGGACTACAATATTTATCACCTCAATGTTTGGTTAGAAGTATTCAGAATGTTCATCGGTGTATCCTGTGGGGACATTCTCATATACACTGAAGTTTCTCACGAGCGTTGGGAACGAACAAGAAAATCTAGAGAGCTAATAATATGGGCGCCAAATGTTTTAGAAGTTGGAATGAACCAGTGATGGGGAAACATTTTTGGTACATATCAACTAAAGGAACCGTTTGGGAGTGAGATAGATGCATTAGATCTATCTTAGAAACAATGGCATTCGGGATGCTCAGTGTGCATGTATGGTAGCGAATGATTGAACATCCTATGCTTCTTTTCCACGGAGTTGTAGGTAGCGAATGATCTCTACAGCTCAGGCCAGGTGGAACCAACCTCTCTGAATTGCAAAATTTAGGGGTAAGGTTGTTACATTTGACCTCTCCATATCGTCTAGGCGGGATTTCGGAGTATTGGTTTGGTTTTTTTAGTGTGCATGTATGGTGATAATTCATGTACTGGAAAAAAGGATCTTGAACCTTAGAGAAAAGTTCGCTGCTTGCTTATGTTAATAGGGATTCATTTGGAGTGTCTCAAAATAGTAAGATACTCCATATTAGGCGATACTCTTGGCTACTGGGTACTTTTGCTCCCTACAATATGAGAAATGTTTCCTTTCCTGGTGGAAGTTATTCATTTTTTTAAATAAAAATTTGAGAAATGCTATGACGTTGAAATTTATCGTTCCTAAACATGCTTTTGCCTATGGAGACATAGCATTGGTGTGCTTGACACTGGACGCTGATTGAGGATGAATGGTAGAGTCAAATGTCAATGGTGTACTTTGCTGTCTCTGCAAAGGTTAGAAAAGAGCAGTCATAGTTTCCCTTGCCCCTACAGTACACACAATTCATTCAGGGACTAGTGAATTGATGGGGCGCACATTGGTTTACTGGTCTCCAAACACAAAGAAGAGTTGTTTGATCTTACAAAGATGGATCTGTATAGAGAAGAGTCAAATACATGCTTACTGCTGCTGCTGCAGTGTCTTTTCATCAGAAAGGGAGGAATTGTGAAGCTTTCAAAGCAAGAAATACAAGTGTACTGATCTACTGAACCTGACAGTTCATTGCATTCGTATAATGAAATGAGATTGTGCTTTTGGAGGAGCTAGGCCCTTGGAGCAGAGATAGGAAACTGAAAGGATATATTTCTCATATGAACAGCTAAATTCTTGAATCAAACTGATCCACCTTTGGGGCTTGGTATTGTAGATAATTTTGATGGTTTACATAAACATAACAACTACCCCCCCCCCCCCCCCCAACACCCCACACACACGCACACAAAAAGGATGGTAATAGAGTCATTGCTCGGCTCAGTCGGTATAAAATAAGAAAAGGCTTGGAAGCAACAGTTCATAGAAGAGTAGTTAACCTATTAATTTCGATCCTTTATCAAGGTTGTTTTACAGATCCTCGCCCTTAACCCCCTCATGAAAAGAAAAAGTGAGTTTTTTTTTCTTTCTTTTAATTTTTTTTTTAACCAGGGTGAAGGGGTGAGTGTACAGGCAAGTAGGAAAGGAAATTTGAGATTTCAATGTTCATGGCAACAATTTGACTGAGAAAGTCCATTTGATTTGAGTCAATAACTGATGTTTAACCTAGTACTGCTTTTACTTGGCAGAGGAGCTGGACGGAGGGCAGTATTTATTTGCATTGCGCATGCTGATGGTACTTTTTCGAAGAGAGTTCTCATTTGTTGATGCATTGTATCTCTGGGAGGTAAGGAGAAATCCTTAAGCTTGAATATTTTTTAAAGAAAATTTCTTTGGTTGTCCCTGATGGAAATAATGTGCATCTTTAGATGATAATGACTTATATATCTTGCATAATTGTCTCTGGTATGCTTGCTGTGTTGTAACTTTGTTTCTTCCCTGATAAAAGCTTAAGTTTTTCCTTAAGATTGGTTGCAGTTGATGTGGGCTATGGAGTACAATCCCAACACGTTCTTATTGTATGAAACCAGAGCTGCAGATGCAACCTCAGCCGACTTAAGTGATAAAACACTGAGGAAGTACGGAAAATTCGAGAGGAATATTGTCAAAACTGGGTGCAAGAATTACCAGGGTGCATTGTCAGTTTTTCTGGCTGCCAGTATCCTTGAGAACAAGCAGAAACGACTCTTGAAGGAAGCAAAAGGCCTTGATGACGTTGTACAGGTCTCTCTCATCCGTCTTCTCTTTCAATAGTGTCAGCTAACCTAGCCAGTAAGGCTCCATTTCGATTTGCGATTGAATGTTACCATTATTTCTCAGAAGAGATTCTAACATACACAAAATGGACTTTTCGAATCACATGCCAAAGAAAGCTGTGGCAAATCTAAAATGGAGCAAAAGTCTCTTGGGGCTGATACTAGGCTTAGGTTCACAAGTTGTCTATGCCAAGCTTTGTGCCCCTTTTCAGTCTTTGCCTAAACAATTTATACTTTATACGCTTCATCTTCATCTTCATCTTCCTATTCTGAATGGGGGCATGCATTCAGTGTTAGCTGTCCTCTGTTACCTGTTTCAATGTCCATATAATCTCTCTTCCTTGTGCACACAGATTCTAGGCAATGCAACAGGGAATCTAGATGCAAAAAAAGCATGCAAGGGTGCCTTGAGCATTCAGAAGAAGTTTCTGAAAAAGGTGCATTTTCATTCTTGGATATTCTTTCAGTTGATTATTTCTGCAGTCGATTTCAAAAGCTCATTTCGGTTCCATGCAGGCTCAGCAACCCGCATAAATTCCCATTTCGTAGAAGCCACAATGGTTCCTTCATTGAGCCGTATTTTTTTCCACCATTCTCATGTATTGTCATTTACATTTGCTGCTGGCATATATTCATACATAGGTGGAATTTTTTCCATCATTCTCATCTATTGTCATTTGCATTTGCTGCTGGCATATATGCACACATAGGTGGACGAGAGGAGATAAAAGAGAGTTTAATCAAGTGAAGATCAGTGATCACCAGTTTTGATGTGGTTTTTGTTGGGTACATATGTATGTTTTGGAAGTGTTATGTTCTTTATAAACACAATATTTTGTATTTTTGTGGTCACTCTCAGTGTGTATTCAGCTGAATTAAAGTGTGATGTGAGAGTTAGTGAAATCAGCAAATGCTGTAACTGTCCTTTGAGATAAGAGTTTCTCCAAATTGTTTTTTGTTTTGTTTTTGTTTTGTTTTTTTAATGCGGATTGCCTCCTATTAATACTTCCAGAAGTTAGCTCAAACTCAAGAAGTTGCAGTTGGATGCCAAAGCAACAGTAAACTCAAGAAGGACAATTGATGTTTTTGACACTGCAACCCAGGAGTTTCAACTTCGGATCAACAGCCATGTCAGAATCATTTGTTATTTGCTATATGATTTATAAAAGCAATCTCGCAACACAAATCAAACTCTAGATTAGGACTAACTAAGAAAAGAACTGGAGTTACAGGAGTATGAATGGATAGGTATCCACCTCCGAAAGAAAAACTCTTACCGACACTGTTCCATTAGATAGGAACAGATTTGGCAAACCGTCATCAACTCTAGGATAGTGTTGGTAGATGTCACTCTTTCAAGTCATTCGATCTCTCCTTATCATTTCTGCAGACAATAGCAGACTTGCATCCCTTGAGACTTGACAATTTGGCTTTCGAAACAAGAGGACTCTCAAAACTTCTATCACTCAAAAACTTGCAAGTTAGTGAGTTGTATTCAAAGCATTGATTGCTAACAATATATCTCTTCGCTGAGCATACTCTTGGTCGGGGTAAACAATTTGGTTGGGAGTATTCCTGGTGCTCTTGTCGGGCAACTAAATCAACTTACTCATTTGGGGCTTCAACACAACAACTTCTCTGGCCTGGTGCCTCTCTCCAGAAGTTGAATCTGCTTAGGCATCTCCTGATACATTACAACTCGGTTGGAACACGAGGATCCAATGCATGATTTGAGCTTTCTGAGCTCAATGCCACTGATTTGGCAATGCTGCACCTGACCTTCGACGATCTAGGGAGCGTGTTACCAGAGTGCATCAGCAACTTGTCGTCTACACTAGAATATTTCCTGCTGTCTGGGAATTACATATTCGGCAAAGTTACAACTGATAATGCTAATCTTGTCAGCTTAACATTTTGGTCCTAGGGGACAACCACTTACATGGGAATATTCCTGGTTGCCGATTAAACTCTGTAGACCTCAGTAGAAATTCTCTGCGAGGAAAACTTCCGAATTCTCTGACTAACTATCAATGGCTGAAAGTCCTCCATTGCGAGGATAACCAGTTAAATGGAACCATCCCTTGTCAACTAAAAGCCTTGTCTGTTTTGCAAGTTCTGATTCTAAAATGCAACAGATTCAGTGGAACTCTATCATGCCAAGGGAAAGATCTTCAAATACTAGACCTTGCTTCCAATCACTTCATCAATGAGATTACAGCACTGCTTACCTCTAACTGGAGGCAGCGGCGGATCTCGACCCTTTGATTAGTGATGGCCAATATACTGTTATTTTATATAATAAACATAAAATTCATAATTTTTAATTCAAATTATACTAAATTATTATTATTTTTTGGCTAACGGTGGCCGTGACCACCGTCGGCAAGGCCCCAGGTCCGCCCCTGACTGGAGGTTCATATAAAGTTATATATAGTTGTATTTGAAAAATGAACATAGTATTGCATGTAAAGTTATATATAATTGTATTGTTGTTTGTAATTTTTCATACTTATTAAAATTCTAAGGTAAAATAAAATATGCCTAATATAATATATTTAATATGCATTACTATACCAAATATATATAACAAAACTGTAATTTTTAACCTGTGCCTTGTAGGGGTAACCTTTCCTTGTAATGCTCAAAATGCTTTCTAAAATTTTACTATGACAAGTATGTTGGCAGTGTTCAAATTCCATTCAGACTCAAGTTTGGAAATAAATAATTATTTCTTTATTGATACTGCTTGGGCTCCAAGCAGTTGAGTTCGACTGGAACACGATTCTAGGTCTACTTGGGTTTGCTATAAATACTAGGTTATTCAATCTAGTTTGGTGTTGTTAGGATCGAAGAGCACTCAAGCAACAACAAACAATGAAAGATAAGAGCGGAAAAAAAAAGAAATTTGACACCAGAGATTTAACGTGGAAAAAACCCAAAGCGGGAAAAAACCTCGGAATCGCTGCACTAGTAATAGGAAGATTACAATTACACAGGTTGTGTTTCTCTCTCTCACTTGATGAATTAAGGGAGAGACCTGATCCCAATATATACTAGTAGATAGAAGAAAACCTAAGTCATAACAATAAGGAAACTCGCCGCAAAAACGTCAGGCATTCTAGACGCGGGCAAGGCCCAAGACTAGCGTGGATAGCGCCATAGAAACGCTGGAAGCGTGACACATTGTGTGAGTTCTGGACAAGGCACTGGGAGCACTTACTCGAACGCTGGCAGCGCCCAGAACAAGTGAGGCGCGGGTGAGCTCCAGAGGCGTTGGTAGCGGGTGAAATGACGAGGGTAGCGTCAGACTTTCTCGGCGTTCTGTTCAAGACGCTAGGAGCGCTTGGGCCACGATGGTAGCGTCTCCTTCTGGCATTCGTCTCCTTTCTACCTACTTGGTCTCCACGCACAACAGGTGTGACCAAATTATGTGCCTCTACGACACCCTTATAAGATCTCATTTTCTATTCCACTTTTGAGAGTTTTTATGATGAGATTGTAATCTACCTTATATCTCGTTACCCTTCTTTTGAGATATGTCTACTCCCATTGTGCTATAATCGTTTGAGATCTTTTCTTCTCGATCTCGTTGTGTTATATAGTCGGTTGGGATACCCTTTGTAATATCTCCATTACAGTGGATTTTATCTTGCCTCCTGTGGTTTTTCCTGGTTTGAGTTTCCACGTAAAAATATTGTCTTCGTCATCCCTTCACTGATCTTGTTTATTTTCTCAAATACTCACATCCCTAAATTAATTATCTTGTTCGCTTCCGCTACAATATTAGATCCAGTTCGATCTGGATCTAATCCCTAACAAGATGTTTCATATCTGAATATCAATTCTAACAAAGTATATAAAAAAATTCAACATTTTTACAATGTCATTTTTGCAATATATTTTAAGATTATAAGCTTTGAAAAATGATTTCCTTTCATTGTTTATAGAACCATACAAAAACTAATATTAACAAAGAATTAACGGTTAAATCCTAATTCTCTCACGTATTCCTCTCCTCCTCTCCCATAGAGAAAAATGTTGGTTGTCGCTATTTACTCTACTAACCATAAGCCATATTTGCTGGTAGTAAGCCTAATAATTGTTTACATATTTTTCAATTGATCATGTATCTACTATTAATTTTATCATTCAATTCAATAAATTTTCTCTCTTTCACTTGAGAGTTCGCGTTGATTTTAATATGGTCGTGGTCTTTTCTCTCCCTTGTGCGAGTTTTGGCAGTTATATAAAAATCAAAGTCATGGAAGTTGATTATTGTTATGTTGAAGCTTGTTTGAATGCAGAATGAATCAATAACGTGAATTTACATGATTCTATCTTAAAGACCTTGCTTCCGAATATAATATATTGCATCAAGCAGATATCTACTCCATGGGGGTTAAAATATTTCTTGCCGAGGTTCGAGAATAATGCAATAAAGTCAAAGAACACAGTCAGTTGCAAGAAGAAAGCTACAAATTTCGAGTAGGTCAATAATGTATTCATAATCAACTTTTTGGAGATGAGAATTGTGTGATTCTATCATGAAGACCTTTCTTTCGAATATAATTATATTGCATCAAACAGATATATACTCCATGGGTTAAACTATTTAAACGTGACGCAGTGGGGATGAGTCGCTTGAGTTGTATTACTTGTATATGATAATTGATGGATGATTGTCCGAATGAAGAATACGATCCAACGACAAAATTTGCACTTGAGCACCCCAAATAAGTTGAATAACTAATCAAACTATCTTCTACTTGCAAATCAAATCAAACTTCAATAAACAATCACAAAACCCCAAAAGTTGGATAGGAGCTTGGATAAAGTGAGACCCAGCCTACAACCCACCAATAATTTGATAAAGGAATTTCCACCACAAATTCTATAAAAGGATAGACTTGCAACACCACCATGCAATCATGAATAAAAAATAAACAAGATTTTAAAGGGCAAAGAAAGCTTCAAGCAATCATGAATAAAATAAACAAGATTTTAGAGGGAAAAGAAAGCTTCAAGCTTCTTTTTTGTATTCATATTAAAAAGGAGTAAAAAAAAACTCTTACAAATGATAACAATTAGGTATATATAGGGAGAGCGGAAAGCCTACAAAATTAACCCGAAATTACATAGGTCATGGCGTGGCGTGACATAGGGTGTCACGCACGTGACCTAAGTTTCTTGCCAAAGGAGGCATCATTTCCAACAAGAAGTCACGGGTAGGACCCTAAGAGTTACGAGCATGAACATGCCCCTGGACGGAGTGATCACGGGAGTGACCCAAGGAGTCACGGCTGCGACCCTTGTCTCTTGCACAAGGGGTCATTTTGGCCAGAATTGGGTCACAGACGTGACCTATATGGTCACAGTCGTGACAACCGTTTGAGCAGTTTCTCTACTAAACTTCAAGTCTTCGTCTGTACTTTGGATTAATCTTATAATATATCGTTGGAAAGCTCTTTCTGTGAACTTTAAGCTCCCAAAATCACAAGAACATTGGAACTCTATAGAAAGAGTTATGATGGAAAGAGTGACCACTTGTCCTCTTTTTTGTCCAATTTTTCCCAACTTCCTTCTTTTCATCTTCCCGGGCTGATCCGACGTCTCTAATTCTTGACGAGGTCATTTCGTCCCCACGTGAGGATCCAAGAACGACTTCGTTGAGGATCTGAAGCATCAACCTATGGATCACGATTTCATTTGAAGTAGATGTTGCACCTGAGAATGAAAAAGATACCCCTCCAAGGTCTTGGGTCTACCTTAAAGTGGTGGACATCATACCTGTGCTTCTCGAGTTGGAGAAAAAGGGAAGGGCTATGGGAATTTGGAACCATAGGCGTATCTAAATCAAGCTCATCCCAAAATGGTGCACTATTTCTCGTGGAGTTCGAAAAAGATACAATAAAGTCAAAGAACACGATTAGTGACAAGAAGAATACTGCAGATTTAGAGTCAGTTGATAGTGTGTATTCACAATCAACTTTTTAGATTTGAGAAATGTCTTGATGATTTTGATTTTTCATGTTAGATAATTTTCATTGTAGATGTCATATATGGCTTTTCATTAATAAGTGTCTCTTATTCTAGCAATTTTTTGAATCTTCGACCACTAATAAGAAAAAGCGGTTTAAGAAAATTTTCAACCATTTAGTTATGGGTTCTCACAAGTAATATATGTATAATAGAATAATACATCATATGGTCTATTAGCTTAGTTGGTTAGAGCGTTGTGCTAATAATGCAAAGGTTGTAGGTTCGAGACCTGCATGGGCCAATGGTTTTTGGGTTTTCTTTTATTTCATTGGTGATAAGTTTTTTAGTTTTTGTTTATTTCATTGGTCAAGTATTGCCGGCTAATAAATCAAGAGAATGTTAATAACATTAGTTTATGAGTGTAGCGACCTTAATGTGTTCATTTTTGAATCAGGTAAAGAAGAATACAATAGAAATTAGGAGACCCTTCTTCTATCAAGGTATCTCCTAAGTATGGTTGTTAAAATCGGGATCCTAACTCGGGTCCATAGGGCAGTTAGGATCGGAATGAACCACGTAGGATCGTGGATTGGAATGTAGATAGTAGGATCGTGGATTGGAATGTATATAGTAGAATCACACCGAGGATTTTGAATCATAAAATCGTAGGATCGTAGATCAGGATCGAGATTTTAATAACTATGCTCCTAAGTTATCATCACGTAAAATAAAAGAAAAGAACTAAAGAAGGACTACAACTCCAAGTGATATAATGATTTAAATTATGGCTCTGGTTGCCATCCAATTTGTTGTCATGTTTCCTTCTCGATAGATATGTCGTAATGAAGACTTGTCTAGTTGCTTGAGAAGGTTTTAATGTCTCTAACAATCATGTCGATTTGTCAAGGGATGCAGATACGGAATGTTAGACAATCTGGATGAGGGTCAGATTATCCTCTTTAATTTGGACTTTTGAGGATCCAATTTGGATATTTTGTTGAAGATCAAAGCAGAGGACTAGAGCCTCTGTCATCAAAATGGAGTGAGAACTGATGGGGAGAAGCCCTTGCTTTCAATAATTGGCCCTAGTGACCATGAAGGACAAGCCCAGCTGCTGAACCCCAATGGTGCCATCAAAATTTAACTTGACTCATCCAAACTTCAGTTGTTTCCAATGAATTGGAATGTAGTTGTATGGTCGATATTGTCTCTGAATATAGCTTAACTTGACTTACCTGCTTTCAATAATGGTTTATCATGATAAGAGAATATGGTTTTATCTAACCATTCTGCAAAGCTTCTCTTAGCACATAAAATGACTCTAGTGGCATGATGTTGATGTTATTGATGGTGCAAACATTACGCTCCTTCCAAATACTTTAACTAAGATAAATGGCTCTAATTAAAAACTCATTAGGGGGCAGTGAGCTTCTAAGTGTGGTTAGGATGATATTGTTGGTGCTATCTATGGATTAATTGAAAGTCGTGGCCAACCATTTATGAGATTTGCCATCCTAAACTTTTCTCATAAAGTGGCTTTTGGTAAATGAGGTGACTACCGGTTTCCAGTAATTGGAGGCAATTTGGACAAGTTGGGTCGAGGGTAATGCCTCTATGTAACAAGTTCCTTAATTCCTCTCAGGGGAAGGACGTTGTGATAGATTTTCCAAATGAATGTTTTGAGCATTGGTTGGATATCAAGTTTCTAGATCTAGTTTCCATCCCATTTGGGATGTGGACCTAGCTCATGGCATAACCAAGTTGCAGTAGAACTTGTTATTTCCTATTAGACCCCAACACAACTCATCTTGTTTATTAGATACTAGAATTGGGTTTTGTTGGATCATTCTAACCATATGTTCTGGAAGAACATGTCTAAGTTTGTTTTGTTCTCATTCGTTATTTTGAATGCAAATCTTTAAGAGTTCGTTGGCAAGGGATGACAAAGGTAGTTGATAACACCAGTTATCACTTCCAAAAATTTATTTTTTATCCATCCCCAATTTTCCATCTGAACACTTTCTTGCAAAATGTAAAAGCTTTGCAAAGATTCTTCCAAGCCCAAGAGTCGAATGTTTTGGTTTTTTCCGAAATCAATTTTTAAATTAGTTGTACTTTGCTGTCATCTGGGAAGCCCAGAGATTGTTAGTATCGTACATTAACTTCCAAACCAACAATTGGTATTGGAAAGCTAAGTTAGGTCAATGAGTCTTACGGGGGTCAAGCCTCTTTTGTCCTTGGGTTTACAAATTTTGACTCAAGAAATCATAGGCATAACTTTTTATGACAAGTGTTTCCAGAAAAAATTGCGTTTATTTTATCCACATTATTACAAGTGATTTTTGGTATAAGAAAACATTTCATAGGATCAGTTGGAAGAGATTTTAGATTGGATTGTACAAGAATCGTTTTGCTAGCTTTAGATTCTAAATTGGTTTTCCAATTGGATAATTTCTCGGTAGTCTTTTTCTAAAATGAGCGAGAATAATTCTATCTTCTAACTACCAGCGATAGAAGGACATCCGAGATATTTTACAAAAGATTATTGAGTGGGGATATTAAAAATCCCCTTAGCGCATTCTATGTAGATAGCCGAAGCTATGACTGTAAAAAATCATTATGGACTTGTGATAATTAATCATTTATCCTTATTGGACACAAAAAGGAATGAATAATCTTAATATTCCTGCAAACTAAATTTGTTCTATTACAAAACAAAAGGCTATCATCTACAAAGATGGAACAAGAATGTTCTTTCCATAAGCTCAAATTGTAATTCTCAATCCTTTCTTTTTAATTTGCCTGTGTTGAATAAAAGGTTGGGTGAATACTTCCATGCCCATTAATAACATAAATGAATAGTAACAAATGGCTAATATAAATGAATAGCAAAAATGCAATTTTACGTGTTGCTTAATATATACCTACTATCAAATATGGTAAAACACTAAAAATTTTCTTCGATAATTACTGCACAAATAGTCCACTCTGATGTTAGTTCCTTTTTTTATTTCTTGAGATCTCAACTTTCAACCAAACACATATTTAAAAGTGTTGGTTTGACCTACATTATAAATACTCCCTACGTCAAGGATTCGATTGTGCTCCCGGGAGCACAGAGCATTGAGCATTGAGCATCTCGGGGGCAGTCGCCTATTTTCTTTTTTTTTTTTAATTTTAAATCTCCGAAAAATTCAGATGCGTTAACCGTGACGTCGTTAATAATATAGTTTGACTCCGTTAATTTTTTTTTGAGAATTTTTTACGATTAATTCTGCTAACACTTGAGTTCGTAGGACCGTTGAGAGAGTAATAAGGGTATTTTAGTAATCTTCTATGTGCATTGGGGTTGCACGAGAGTAGGGGTATGTTGATAATTTCATGTATGTTATTGGATGAGTTATGTGTTCACTTTTAATTTAATTATGTGTCTATTATTATTATTATTATTATTATTATTATTAATGTGAGTATTTTTTTTAGTTAATTATAAGATATTTTGGAGATTTTGAAAAAATCTAGTAGTATAAATAATTAATTAGTTTCAGCTGGGTTAATTTTATAATTTTTTTTGAATTTTCCTTGTAATTAATTATGGGTATAAATACTCCTTTTGAGCCAAAACCTAGGTTTTATTAAATAAACCCCACCGTCCCTCCTTTCCTTTTTCTTCTGTGCTGCATGCGCGATGCAAGCCCGACTCCAACCCCCTTCTTCCCTCTCTCTCAAACACTTCCTTCACCCCTGTTTCGCCCTATCCCCCACCAGCGACCACCAGCTTCTAGACCGCCCGACCACTGGAGCAGCAGTGGAAGGCTCCCGAAGTAGGGCTGCCCCGATTGTGCTGCGGTGTTGCTACCCCTGTTCGGCCACCTCCCAACCCCTCTCTGGACATCGTCGGCAACCACCAATATCACCAAAAGACTGCCTGCAGTCCCGGCAACGTCTGTCATCCGCCACCAAGGTCACCGAAGCTGTCTTCGCGGTTGGAGGAGCCCCTCAAAGTACCTTGTTGCCCTGTTAGCGCTGCAAGTGCTGCCGCTGCCGCTACTGTTTGCGTCCCTTCACCACTGCCGGCCACCACACCACCTCCCCGCCGTTCCGGAGCCGCGGTTGCCGCCAGTCACCTGCCTCGGCCGTCCTCCCTCTATTGTTTTTAGGTATAATAAACTCCAACCTGGGTTCTAGCTACGTGTTCGGTAGTAATTACGTATGGTGCTGTGCGCTATTTACATTTACGTGATTCATATGATAATCCTGGATCACTAACTATTATTATTATTATTATTATTATTATTATTATTATCATCATCATCATTGTTGTTGTTGTTATTATTGTCGTCGTCGTTATTATTATTGTTGATATGATCATGTTTTAAATATGATATGTTGATAAATGATTTAGGTTCACTATTAATTGTTATTATTATTATTAGGCCTTGTGTAAAAAGGTTTTGGGTTATCTTCCGTTAATATATTAATTATAAAAAAACATTTATGTAAAATTATTATGTTATAATTTCTTAAAAGGGTGTTTCTTAGATCTTCCTTGTGGTTTTTACAAATTTAAAAAATATTGTAGTTAGTAAAGTTTTGATCTTTATGTGGTAACCTGATTATTATTGTGTTATTATCATGTGATATATTCTTATTTCGGGTTTTATCGAGTTTTACCTTAAAAAAAATGTTATTATAAACTTGTTTTATTCATATTTACAAACCCTTGTGGGTATTACTAGTACTATATGAAGTTTTGATGTAAAAGAAATTTAGTCTTTTATTGTGGAAATTAGTGTGTAAGTGCTACATTTGGGTCAGTTTAGAATTTATGTGTTAACTTGGAAAAATTTGTTATGTCAAAGTTCAAGCGTGGGTGTGGGTGTGTTATAAAGCCATAGAAAGGGTTAATATGTGTGGTGCTATGGTTAGATGTCAAGAGTTTAGAGTCTCGAGATCGGATAGTTAGAGTTAGGATCAGAAATACTAATTACAAGTGAATCGGGGACGTGACAGATTCGATAAGGTGTAAAGAACGGGTTACCATAAACTTTATAGCCATCATTTGACTGAACTGTTTAAGATGGAAGTCCCCTAGGATATTAGCTTTCATGAGAATTTTATGGATCGGATTTTGGAGTTGTATAAGTCGAGTTATACCAGACCTAGGTCAGATCTAGACTGTTTGAATTGATGACCGTTTTCGAGGACCATAGAGCGTGTTTTTGGTCTCGAGTTCAACATAAGAGTTTTAGTAGACATCCCGTGGTTTCCGAAAAGTCCAAAGCCAGACCGATAGGGTGTCGGGAAGTCAAGTTATGACCCTTTTTATATGGATGCTGTAATCTTTCATATTGATGTTAGTTATTAATGAAAGTGTTGTTGAGTGTAAATGTTGTTTTGATCTTGTTATGTGATTACTTGGAATGTGTTAGGTAATTTAAAGTATAAATTCATGAATGATGGAAACCTATGGTGTTCCTAGGGGAGGGTTAGTTAGAAGGTAGTTAATACTAACTTCGAAGGGCGCGTTTTGATTAAAGTAATTATTTCTATTCTTAGGCCCGAACTAATTCGCGTCGTTAGTGAGCTCAAGTGTGTCCGTTTTGCTGTGAAGTGAAGCTAACCAGGTAATGTCTATGCTCTAATCCCCACTGGGATGATCTTTAAATATGTTTTAATGTTTTCTAATCTGTTTTGAGAATTGCATCCCGAAAGGGGACTTTTTGTTGAAATGTGGCCATCTGTTTTTTTTATTTTTTTATATTTGTTTGTGATTGTTGATTTATGAGTTGAGAAATTGGATGGTCTTTTATGAGTAATTTTATTATGGGTTTTAGATAACCTGGGTTGGGTTGATTTGAGAGCTGTGAGCTGAGTTTTGCATAAGACACTAATAATTCAAAGTGAAACATTAAGCGGGTTTATTGTTTTGATGCCTTTGATAGGCTAACGATTTTGCGGGCGATAACCCGAAGACCAGGATTTGGTGCATGTATGGGTTATGTGTTAGGAGATCAGGGTTTCATCCCTGATATAGGATAAATGATTATGATGCCTTTGGTAGGCGATTGTTTTGATGCCTTTGGTAGGCGAACGTTACTATAAGGGATTTAATATCCCGCCCGCATAATAAAATATGGATTGGTTGGGTTGAGGAAAACAATTAAGGGATTAAAGGTTTGTGAAATGGTTTGACTTGTTCCCTCTCCCTCAAATGAATTGAAATTAACTCAACTTATTTTTAACGTTAGGGGTAGACATTATTGAGATTTCCCCCTCATTTTTGAAATATTTTGTTTTCAGGTGATGATCAATATTCTGGGAACGGGAATTAGCAGTGAGGCTTGGCATGTTTAGTTTTCATTAGTCGTGTTATATTCCAACTCGGAAAGACTTGAAGTTAGGGTTGTTAAGTTTGTTTTTCTCAATTTGAGTTTGTTAGTTTGGTTTACCGTTATCAGACAGTTGTAGTTTCCTTCTCGCCTTGTATTCCTTCGGGGATACGGCAGTGACGCCCAATAAGAGTTTAAGTCTTCCGGTAATTTTGTCTGTTAACGTTAGTTTGACTTTGACTTTATATATTTGAATTTCCGGGGCGTTACAGAATGGTATCAGAGCTCTGGGTTACAACCTGGTAGCTCCTAAGTGTCTATTAGGTTTTAGTTAGAACTTAGGATGCTACGTTCGGAGTGATGTGTGTAGGATCGGGGAATGGGATGTGTGTCTTTTTCCTTGTTTCATTTTGTGTTGAAATTGCTTGCTTGTTCGTTGTTGACATATGTTGATTAGAATACCGCCGTCTTTGCTATGAGCACAAGATTCTAGCTCCTCTGAAAGATTTAAAAACCCGAGGTGGGTACGAAATATAGCCCCGAGGAGGGCCTGGAACCAGAAGAAGACCTCCGATGTGAATTCGGAGGTTGAAAGAGGACCTGACCTACGAGGAGCAGCCGCATGATCGGAGATACCAGGTTGCTGAGAGACGCCGTGATGTATGCAAGGTCCTAAGATCAGAGTACTGACCTCACAGTACACCACATTAACACAACTCGCACACAATCTGGCCTCAAAACAGAGAATCAAATACAAAAACACCCAAAACAGACCTCACACAGAAAATCAATTACAACCTCCTCCAAAACAGAGTATGAACACCAATGGACAAATGGATGAATGGATGATGATGAAATGATGATCGGATGGACAAACTTACAATCAAACAGTAACCGAAGATAGTCTTGAGGCTCGAGTTGATACAGGCACACCACAGCTAGAACTCCAAGGGCAATGGACTGGACGACCTCAATGGATACAGGCACACCACCATCGAGATTATCAAGCTCTACACCCACCACAAGGATTGCCAAATCCTTGCTACTGTAGTAGAATTAACCAGAAATGAGAGTTTAACGTCACTCACAAACAAGAGGCTCAATCAAGGCACTCAGAATGCTATTAATTTCACTGATAGATAATGACCTCAAGCTGCCGATTACAAAGTATATAAAGCTAGGGTTGAGCTAGGTGATTAAGGGTTTCCCCTTGCTCAAGAAACTTTCCTAATCCGGCATTAAGCTACTTAACTAACTTAGTAAGCTAATTAAGCCTCATTACAACTGGATAACATCAAAATAAAATGAAATAAAATGAAATAAAACCTAACAAACGCGTTTTCTTTATTACAAACGGTTAAATCACCTCACAAGCTGGAATTGGCCTCAACAGCTCGGAAGTGAGTCTTCATGGAGGACCTCAATGCAGGATCACCTCACAGAACTGGAATATCCTCAACAGTTCCAAAAGTGATGTCTTCATAGAGGACATCAAAACTGGCAAACATATTCACTGAGCTGGAAAGTCCTCAACAGCTCTAAAGTGGAGTCTTCAAAGTACTGGTGAGGACCTCAATCCAAAGATATGGAATTGAGAAACAACCTCACTGGCTGGCTGCTGCTGTTGATGTTGATGTTGCTGTTGTTGGACGACCTCATGACTTGTTGGACCATCATGAAACACTCCTGGATGTCAGTGTTTGATGCTGAAGATGGTGAGGTCGTTGCTGCTCTTGATGCTGGCTCCTGATCACTTGGTGCTGAACTTTGGATGTTTGATGGAGGACCTCTATCATCCTCCCCAGGTTGAGGAAAGTTTGTCCTCAAACTTGGAAGGTCTTCATGCTCTGGAAAGTAAGGCCTTAAATCTGCAACGTTGAATGTAGCACTGCCTCCATAGTCTTGAGAAAGGTCTAACTTGCAAGCATTGTCTCCAATCCTCTCTAGCACTTCAAAAGGACTATCTGCTCTTGGGGTCAACTTTCCCTTCCTCTTGCTTGGAAATCTATCCTTCCTCAGATGAATCCACACTAGATCTCCTGGATTGAAAACCATCTTCCTCCTATGTTTGTTTGCTGATGTAGAAACTTGCTTAGAATACTTGATGATCTTCTCCCTGACTTGTTGATGAAGCTTCTTGATGTCCTCTGCATGTTTACCTGCTTCATAACTAATACTCACAGAATTTGTTAGTGGGGATAAATCCAATGGAGTTATAGGATTTCTATCATAGACAACCTGGAATGGTGAAAGGTCGGTTGCCTTGAATGGTGCTCTATTGAAAGCAAATTCAGCATGAGACAAGAGGGTGTCCCATCCTATTTTGTTTGTGGATATCAGTGACCTCAATAGTGTTCCAAGTGTCCTGTTTGTGACCTCTGTTTGCCCATCAGTTTGGGGGTGACAAGCTGTGCTATACTTCAATTGGGTGCCCAACTTCTTCTAAAGAGTAACCCAAAAATGACTTAGGAACTTGACATCCCTATCTGACACCATACTCCTAGGAACACCATGGAGTCTCACTACCTCCTGGAAATACAATTCAGCTATCCTCTCATCATCAAAAGTTGTATGGCAAGCAATAAAGTGAGCCATTTTGCTGAATCTGTCCACAACTACTATGATTGAATCTTTTCCTCTTTGAGTTCTTGGTAGACCAACAATGAAGTCTAGGCTGATGTCCTCCCAAGGACTGTTTGGAACTAGCAAAGGTGTGTATAGCCCTTGAGATAAGCTATGACTCTTTGCAATCTGACATGTAGCACACCTCCTGACCCAATGCTCAACATCCTTCCTCATTTTAGGCCAACAGTAATGTTCCTTCAACATAAGAAGGGTCTTCACTATGCCAAAATGTCCTGCCAAGCAACCTCCATGAACTTCAGAGATCAACAATTCCTTAAAACTGCTCCTTGGAATACATAACCTTGCTCCTTTGAAGAGAAATCCCTGGTCCATGTGGTATAGACTTTGAGGATGTCTCTGACATTTCTGGTACAACTCTCCAAAATCTTCATCATTCTCATACAAAGCTTTCAACTGTTCAAAACCAAGCACTCTTGCATCCAAAACTTGCAACAACAAATACCTCCTGGACAATGCATCAGCTCCTTTGTTAAGCTTCCCAGATTTATGATGGATCACAAAATGGAATTGCTGCATGAACTCCACCCAAGTAGCATGCCTAGTATTGAGTTTATGCTGCCCCTGAATGAATTTGAGGGCCTCATGATCACTGTGCAGAATAAATTCAGCTCCTGTTGCAAAGCTTTGATGATAACATAAAACTCCTTATCATATGTACTGTATTTCCTCTTGGCCTCATTGAGTTTCTCACTGAAATAAGCTACTAGTTTTCCCTCTTGAGTCAACACTGCTCCAATGCCCACACCTGAGGCATCACATTCCACTTCAAAGACTTTGGCAAAACAAGGTAATGCCAACACTGGTGTTGAGATTAACTGTCTTTTGACCTCCTCAAAAGCTTTCTGTGCTGCTGGTGTCCAAGTAAAGCTCTTCCCCTTCACTAACTCTGTCATGGGAGCTAAAATAGTGTTGAAGTTCCTCACAAACCTCCTGTAGAAAGATGTCAATCCATGAAAGCTCCTTATCTGCTGGATTGATGTAGGAACTGGCCACTCTCTGATGGCTTTGATCTTATCCTCATCTACTTGAATTCCTTCTGATGTCACAATATAACCAAGGAATATAACATGGTTGGTGAAGAATTGACACTTCTTGAGGTTTCCATACAACTGCTCTCTACTCAGGATCTCCATAACACTCCTCAAGTGGTTCACATGATCCTCCTCAGACTGGCTATAAATGAGTATATCATCAAAATACACAACAACACACTTCCCAATCAAAGGTTTCAAAACCTGGTTCATAAGCCTCATAAATGTTGAAGGTGCATTTGTCAAACCAAAAGGCATGACCAACCACTCATACAGATCTCCCTTAGTCTTAAAGGCTGTCTTCCACTCATCTCCCACATAAATTCTGATCTGATAGTATCCACTCCTCAAATCAATCTTTGAAAACACAGTTGAGCCATGGAGCTCATCAAGCATATCCTCAAGTCTTGGAATAGGATATCTATACTTAATTGTGATTTTATTGATGGCTCTACAATCAATACACATCCTCTGACTTTCATCTTTCTTTGGAACCAATCAAGCTGGCACTGCACAAGGACTCAAGCTCTCTCTGATCATTCCTTTCTCCAACAACTCATCAACTTGCCTCTGGATCTCATTGGTTTCAGCAGGGGTCATTCTATAGGTTGGTTTATTTGGTAGAATAGATCCTGAGATGAGGTCAATTTTATGCTGGATGCCTCTTTTTGGGGGTAAACCTGGTGGCATTTCTTCTGGAAAAACATGTAGGTACTGGTTTAGGATGGGTTGGAATAAAGGATGGCTATTTTATGGGGCTGGCTTATTTTGTGAGGCTGGTTCTTCATCAAGATCAAGCAAAAGAAACTCCTTATGTTCACAAAACTCATGATATTCAGCAGGTAAGATCACATCAAGGGATGGTTCAACAATCAGGTTCTTGGTTCTTTTTGTGAGCTGGGATGGTTTAAGTGGGGTGAGGACAATTTTCTTGTGGTTTAGGTTAAGGGAATAGGTATTGGCTCTTCCATCATGGTTAACAGATCTATCAAACAACCAAGGTCTTCCCAATAACAAATGACATGCATCCATAGGTATAACATCACACCACACTTCATCTTTATAAACAGAACCAATTGAAAAATTCACAAGGCATCTAGATGAGATTTTGATACCTCTACTTTGACTCAACCACTAGATGGTGTAAGGTGCTGGATGAGGACAGGTTTGCAAATTCAGCTTTTGCACCATAGTCTATAAGGCTGCGTTAGTACAGCTGCCTCCATCAATAATCAAGGAACATATCTTCCCTTGCACTGTACATCTTGTGTGAAAAATGTTCTCCCTCTGCTCAGCTTCCTCATCAATTGTTGTACTGCTAAGGATCCTCCTGATCACCAACATTTCACCTTCATCATGTCTGGCCTCAACTTCCTCTTCATCATACACAGGATCTCCTTCAGGTTCATCATACTGTTCCTCCTCAACAACAGACTCAGGTTCAACAAACAGTGCTGCTTGATATTCTGCTAAGGTCACTGCTCTTCTGTTTGGACATTCTGAGGCTAGATGTCCTAGTCCTTGACACCTAAAACATCTCCTCTCAGGGAATGGTCGATTGGTAGGGACTAGGGTTCTTTGTGGGGGATTTTGAGATTGTGTTTGAGGTGGTTTAGGGGCTGGATATTTGGTTTGTGGTTGTGGGGATGGATAAGTTTTAGTTTGAGGATAGGTTTTGGCTAGGTACTTGCTTCCATACTCCTTCCTTTGGGCCTTCTTCTGCTGTTCCACCTTATGAGCCAAAGAACTCAGCTCATCAAGTGAATTATACACCTGCAGCTCGACCACATTTCTGATGCTTTCATTCAACCCTCCAAGATACCTCACATAGGTATGAATTTCATTCTCCTTCATATTGCACTTCCACAGTAAATGTTCAAACTCCTTGGTATACTCCTCAACAGATTTGCTGCTCTGGACAAAGTGTTGAAGCTTGAAATAATTTTCCTTCATGTAACTTTCAGGTAAGAATTTCTCCTTGAGCTTCTGCCTCATTTCAACCCATGTACTGACTTTAGGTTCATTGATCTCTTCTCTCCTTCTTTGCAAGTTGTTCCACCATGTAGATGCATATTTCCTCAGTTTCAATGCAACCAATTTCACCTTGTTCTCATCAGACAACTCCCTCAATTCAAAAACCCTCTCCACTATTTGCAACCAATCCAAAAATACATCAGGATCCAACTCACCTCCATATTCTAGAATGTCTATTTTGAAATCCAACTTCTCAACTCTCCTATTTTCCCTCCTTTCTTCCCTCTCACTCCTACTCCTGGATTCACTAACACTACTCCTAGGTGATCTCCTTACATACCTCCTTCTTCTGTGATACCTAGGTCTTCCTCCTCCCCTTCCAGATTCACTAAAAGGGTTCTCCTCCTCTTCTTCTCCTTCAGACTCCACATCAGTCTCTCCATTAAGCCTATTTCTGTGCAACCTCATATAATATTTCAACTGATCACTCACAAATTTTAGTTTCCCTTCCAATTCCTCCTTCTCCCTCAAGGCTTGTCCTGCTACTTCCTGAGGTGTTTTACTACAGCCCGACATTATGAAATGCACAAATAACACAAACAGACCTTCCTCCAAGATGTTACTTAGCTCTGATACCAATTATGATGTATGCAAGGTCCTAAGATCAGAGTATTGACCTCACAGTACACCACATTAACACAACTCGCACACAATATGGCCTCAAAACAGAGAATCAAATACAAAAACACCCAAAACAGACCTCACACAGAAAATCAATTACAACCTCCTCCAAAACAGAGTATGAACACCAATGGACAAATGGATGAATGGATGATGATGAAATGATGATCGGATGGACAAACTTACAATCAAACAGTAACCGAAGATAGTCTTGAGGCTCGAGCTGATATAGGCACACCACAGCTAGAACTCCAAGGGCAATGGACTGGATGACCTCAATGGATACAGGCACACCACCATCGAGATTATCAAGCTCTACACCCACCACAAGGATTGCCAAATCCTTGCTACTGTAGTAGAATTAACCAGAAATGAGAGTTTAACGTCACTCACAAACAAGAGGCTCAATCAAGGCACTCAGAATGCTATTAATTTCACTGATAGATAATGACCTCAAGCTGCCGATTACAAAGTATATAAAGCTAGGGTTGAGCTAGGTGATTAAGGGTTTCCCCTTGCTCAAGAAACTTTCCTAATCCGGCATTAAGCTACTTAACTAACTTAGTAAGCTAATTAAGCCTCATTACAACTGGATAACATCAAAATAAAATGAAATAAAATGAAATAAAACCTAACAAACGCGTTTTCTTTATTACAAACGGTTAAATCACCTCACAAGCTGGAATTGGCCTCAACAGCTCGGAAGTGAGTCTTCATGGAGGACCTCAATGCAGGATCACCTCACAGAACTGGAATATCCTCAACAGTTCCAGAAGTGATGTCTTCATAGAGGACATCAAAACTGGCAAACATCTTCACTAAGCTGGAAAGTCCTTAACAGCTCTAAAGTGAAGTCTTCAAAGTACTGGTGAGGACCTCAATCCAAAGATATGGAATTGAGAAACAACCTCACTGGCTGGCTGCTGCTGTTGATGTTGATGTTGTTGTTGTTGGACGACCTCATGACTTGTTGGATCATCATGAAACACTCCTGGATGTCAGTGTTTGATGCTGAAGATGGTGTGGTCGTTGCTGCTCTTGATGTTGGCTCCTGATCACTTGGTGATGAACTTTGGATGTTTGATGGAGGACCTCCATCACGCCGCTTTGCAAAAAGAATGTCCTTCTAGTAAAATGGTATATGCCATAATTGAAGCCATGTAGGAAGTCGTGGAGGATAAAGGATCGAGGCATCCACACCTATTAAACAAATACGTAAGATGCGTCGAGTTTTGAGGACGAAACTCTTTTGAAGAGGGTAATGATGTAAAACCCCAAATTTTGATTAAGCCCGCTGTTAGTTCCGTCTGGCAGACCGTTGGTGTTGAGTTTAAGTTTCAAGGACGAAACTCTTTTGAAGAGGGTAATGATGTAAAACCCCAAATTTTGATTAAGGTCGCTGTTAGTTCCGTCTGGCAGACCGTTGGTGTTGAGTTTTAGTTTTGAGGACGAAACTTCTTTTAAGGGGGTAATGATGTAAAACCCCGAAAAATTCAGACGCGTTAACCGTGACGTTGTTAATAATATAGTTTGACTCCGTTAATTTTGTTTTGAGAATTTTTGACGATTAATTCTGCTAACACTTGAGCTCGTAGGACCGTTGAGAGAGTAACAAGGGTATTTTAGTAATCTTCTATGTGCATTAGGGTTGCACGAGAGTAGGGGTATGTTGGTAGTTTCATGTATGTTATTGGATGAGTTATATGTTTACTTTTAATTTAATTATGTGTCTATTATTATTATTATTATTATTATTATTATTATTATTATTATTATTATTATTATTCATGTGAGTATTTTTTTAGTTAATTATAAGATATTTTGGAGATTTTGAAAAAAATCTAGTAGTATAAATAATTTATTAGTTTCAGCTGGGTTAATTTTACAATTATTGTTGGGACCCAGTTTTTTCCGAGTGGAGCAGGTTGAAAAATTCAGACAGAGCTGAATTCGGGGCGAAGTCGGGTTCAGACAATAGAAAAAAGATAATATTTTGTCTGAATGTTCGGTCAATTCGATCAATGTCATAATCGTATTCAACTAAAATCAGGCTAGACAAATTTGGACATTTGGGTTGGACAAAAAAGTCATTTTTTGCTATTGATCGACTTGAATGTTCATAACATATCTCATACAATGTTTAAAATTTATAACGTGCATGCTTATAAATCTATACCACGTACAATGCTTATAAACTTTAACCACAACGCTAACATATCTCATGCAATGTTCATAATCTGTAACATGGATGCTCATAAATTTATACTACAATGTTCATAAACTATAACCACAAAACTCATATCATATCCCGTGCAATGTTCATAATTTGTAACATGGATGCTCATAAACTTCAACCACAATGCTCATATATAACATATCTCATGTAATGTTCATAATTTGTAACATGAATGTTCATAAATATATACTACAATGCTCATAAACCATAACCACAATGTTCATATCTCATGCAATGTTCATAATTTGTAAAGTGAATGCTTATAAATTTATACTATAATACTCGTAAACTATTTTATTGAAAATGTACCTAGAAATACGGAAAAAATTACAAAAGAATAAAAAGAATATAATGAAAATAACAAAGAAAATTAAAAATGAAAATAAATAACAGAAAAGTATAATTGAATTGGAATAGAAACTCAAAGTGTATTGGAGTATTGAACTGACAGAAGAGCCTCATCTATTATCTATTATCTATTATCTATTATCTATTATATATATTAAAACAAAACCTTCTAATAGGAGCTTTTGCCATGTATCATCATCAAAAGTTTTCAAATAAAAGAAAAAATAAAATCATAATTAATAATTTTTTTTTAATCAATTAAGAACCTTATTAGTTATTACACATATAAGCACAAATATTTATCACACAGCTTGGATTGGATTGGATTGGATTGGATAAGTTAAGATTTTTTTTCAGGGAATTGTGTTTTTAGAGAGGATGCTTTTTTTGGGAAATTGTGTAAGTGTTGGATTGGATTGGAAAGAATTACCGATCTAAAAAATAGGGCCTAAAACAATATCCATTAGTTTTTACACATGTTGATTTTACAAAGGATCCAATATTTAAAATTTTTTTTTCTAAATTATTTAATCAAGATTTTAGATTATTCAATTTTAATAAGTTTCACATATATAATTTTCAATAGTTTAATAACTAACATTCTCGTGCATCTGCACGGGATATATAGCGCTAGTTATATATTTATATTTATTTAAAAAAAATTTAAAAAAACAAAAAAGAAATAAAAAAGAAGAAAAAAGGTAAACAACTCAAACAAGCAATGAAAGGCATATGGCGCACGGAGGCATTAATTATAAGTCTGGGAGCACAATCGTTTTTTTTTACTCACTATGTCTCAAAAAATTTGTCCAACTCGTTTTTTCACGATCTTCGAAGCAACATTGTGACCGTTAATTTTTCATATTTTATCTAAGCAAGACTTGTAATGTTATATTCAAGTATAAGTATTTTCATCAAAAATCTAATAATGGTAATCTTATATGATAAATCAATATATAATTTGATAAATTGACAGTCAAAATTTAAAAAGTTTGATCTTATTGATCAAACTTGAACAATCTTTTTGGGATGGAGGGAGTACTTAAGTTGCCAAAAGTAGTCAAGTAAGTAGTGGTTAGCACTGGAATCGTGAAACTATTATATCGCATGTCACTTGCAGTAAATTTCAAGCAATAAAATTTTTCTTTGTTGGAACAAGACAACAATCAAGGGTCAAAATTGATGATGGTGACAACACAAGGTTTAGGGGACAAGAAAGCTATGAGGTTGCATGAAATAAGGGCTTTAGGAAGAACTTAGGCCACTACCAATGACAATCCTTTCCTCACCCAACACGGTTTCCAAGGTAAAAGAGGGTGAGTAAAGGGCTGCCAACAACAGGTGAACAAAATTGATGGGTGAGGATTTCAATCTCACTCGAGATCTCGGGTAGGATTGACGAGAAAAGTGTGGGCCCATTTATTTATTTTTTTTTGTTAATATTTATCATAGCATATGTTGTAGTTTAAGACCAAATTGTGCCTAAAAAACAGAGAGTTGTAGGTGTAATGTAAAATATTTGTTGACATTTGTAAATTTATTGGATATAATATTTTTTGGGTAAAAAGTTTTCAAATTGATATACTACTCTAAATACTATTCTTTCAAGCTTTTTTTTTAAAAAAAATATTACACTTTCAAAATGGTTTTCTTTTACAATATTTATATGTGTTGTTTAATTTTAGTTTAATAAATATTTCTAATAAATAGCCAATGAAAACTAAAATCGAGTTTCATGATAAAATTAGTTCATAAGTAACAATATAAAACAAATACATTAACTACAAAAATAAAGTCAAAACTAAAAAGAAATAGGTGACTAAAAAGAAATAAGTCAAAGTTTACTCACCATTGTAAAAATATCACAAATGGAAGTGAGGGATGACTCACATTTATAATATTTTAATGAGTGGGTGAGTCAAGTTTCACCCACTATTGCTAATAGCCTTTTGATAAAGGAATCTAAGGGAGGATAGGTTACCATATGTTGACATATGGATTTGTAGGTCTTTGAAAGGGATGTGCTTAATTTGTGTGCAGGCAAGCACTATGATTTATCTATTAAATTTGCTTGAATTGTAATGTTATGGATGGGACTGGAACTATTGTAACCCTTCATGGAATGTGCTGAAGGACACTAATAAATTTTGGGCTACCACCCATAATTATAAAAAAAAAAGTTGTAAGTGTATATAACATAAATAGTTATGCGGCTACTTCTCATTTTTTTTTCCGAAAAGTTATCGGGCCAAAGCCCATTTTATTCATCACATGAACGGTGCCAGTAGGCACAAGCAGAGTACTGAAACTCTGACTTACAAAAGATAAAAGTCAAAAGAGATGCATTACAATTGAATTCCTCTAATCTAGGCCAAAAGCACGCTAAGCATGAATGCATGACAAGACCAAACACAGTGGTCCCCCCTAATGCATAATTTGACAAATCCCTCCCAATTGCATGGAAATACACATGAAATAGTACAGCTGCACATCAACTGCAAGATATGGACAAAATGGCCCCTAAAAAACAAGTTAGGTGTGACCAATGGAAATTGACAAAGTAAGAAACAATGTCTGCAAGCCACTTGAGCACATTTCCTGAAATAACCAAACACATTTTTGTCTTTGTCCACCATACTTCAACTTTATCCAGGGAAATTGCACCCCATCAAAAAGCTTCTCTACTCAATCTCTTCCTCTTCATGCTTTCTATTTTCTTTTCATCTGTGCATTACAAAAATTTTTCTGGTACACAACCAAATTGCACGCCAACACACCAGGAGTGAACTCCACCACACCTTTTGCAGTCAATGCCGCATTGTTCGAGTTTTCAACTACCCAAACAAGGCAAACCAGGTAAACAATTCCACACTTGGAGGAGTAAACTTCATCCACTCTGATCTAACCAAGGAATCAACTCAAATTCCTTTCAAACCCAGTTCCTCAGCATCTCTGACAACAAATTTCATACTAAAAATTTCATCCCTTGCCACTCAATACCATCAACTGAATTTAACTTTGGTAGTTAAATGCTCAACTTGCTCTTTAGGTCTTGCTCCTGAAGACTTCTTGCCCATTCAGATCTCCTTTCCAAGCTAAAACCCATCTCCAATTCAGTCCTTGAACCAACCCATCTGACAAAACATTGCTTTTTGCTGGGATGTCACTGCAAATAATCATGGATAAGCTTCTGTTAGCACTAATTGGTCCAACCAGGGCTTGGACGAACCCTCTAAAATTCCATGTTGTAATCCTCATCTTGGCTTTTTGCTTTCATTCTTTTGCTGTTGTTCTTTCTCTTATGAATTAACTTCCTTTCTCTATTCCTTCCTTTTTTGGGTGACCTCTGCTCTTCTAAAAACCTCACTCCTATATCATCTTCAAACTCATAAATTCTTCTTTCAATCTTCCTTTGAATTTCCTATGAGTCTTCACTAAGATTTTGGTCTTGATCAACCTCTTGATATTCACCTTGGGTTGCGATTGCATAATTCTCATTGGCATCAATAGGAACTGAATGCAATTCTGAATTCATAGAGCACATATCTTCAATGTTGCAATTATTGTTGACCTTGTATCTTCCTTTGGCACTAATCTCCACCTTTTGTTTTCCTCGAGCCTGCAGCCTAGTTTCACTTTCAATAGGAACTGAATGCGGCTACGTCTCATTAAAGAGGTCACAACTCAATTTTCACGACTAATAAATTCTCATTATTTGAGATGGATATGTATAGCAAACCGAGTCGTTGAACTTGAAATTTTCCTTGCCCTTAGGCTAACTTTTAAGTAGTTGGTAAAAATTTGGGTTGGACAGATTCGGTCTATGTCAACATTTGGACAAAAAAAATGTTCGGATTCAGTTTTATTTCGGGTCGGGCTGGGTTGGGCAATTCGGACGAAACTAAAATTGGGTTCGGACAAAAGAGAAAATAGAAATTTTATGTCCGAATATTCGATTGATCAACTTGGTCAATATCAAAATTCAGACGAAAAATCTATGTCCAAACCCAAATTTTCTCAGGTCAAATATTTTAGATATTTCGAGTCGGACAAAATTTTGTCGGTCTATTTTTAAGCCTTGTTGGTTACTCCTACAAGAGTATCCCCATTTAGATAACTCGCATTGTCATAAAAAGAAAAGGTTAGAAGATATAATAAAAAGCTCTTATTATAATTAATCTTAACAACTTGATTTAAGCTTTGAATAATCCATAAAAAGAGCACCATGTTAAAGAAGGTAGTCAAGGTACTGTGAGTTCCATGCACTGATCAATAAGTAATGTCGCATGACTTAACAGATAATTTATCAAGGATAATATAAAAATTTAAATGTTTATATTAACTATCTTGAATACTCTAAAACCACCCATCTCCTAAAAATCCTAATAAAAACATATGGAGATTTCATGAACACTAAATAAGAAGCAAGTTTAAATAGTAACATATATATTTGTGTACTTTTTGTAAATTATTAACCAATTTTGGACAACAAGATCGATATCCGTGTATTTTTTGCATTTAATTTAGACAAATCGAACATAATTCAAGCCAATGACTTATTAAAACCCCCCTAAAATTAGATGTCGAAGGAAAGGCTCATTGTTTTGGTCTCAAGAATGCTAAATTTTCGACCTTCCATTAATTAGGGTTTATTAGGAACACCACGTTTGCTTTGCCATGTAATTAACCAAATCTTAATTAGATAGATAGGTCTCCCCTTTTTAATCTAAACACCCCTTCTGCTTTTGTACATTCGTTTCCCTTCTTTTTCCCAAAGCCAATTCTTTCGTCTCGGCCAAAAAAAAGAAGGAAAAAGAAGAGAGATCATATATAACAAGGACATTAATTTTTATTTTTATTTTTATTCCTAGAGTATGTTTTCTCTTGCCTCCTACAAATTACTATTGGGATCAACCTAAACTACATTGTTGATCCTCCTAAATTATACTTTCCATCCAACAATAACGTTGGTTTTCAACGTTGCATGAACAAGGTTTGTATGTATACCCCCTCTCATAAGTCATAATAGTGAAGGACCGTGATACGAGTCTTGAATCAAAATGGTTAATAACCATATTAAATCGCCTAAAATCGATATTTTTTAAGTTGTGGCACGTGTTTATCAAGTATAAGGGTATAACAATCATTAGTTACGTCAAAAAGTATTAATGATAACTAATCATATCAACTAATATAGAGAATACAAATTTTATGTGTAATTCTATATTTATGAAAAAAATATAAACCAATAATAAATTGTATGTAATTTATGAGTTGTGTAATCCTTAAAACAATGAAACATATATTTGCAACCATTTAAATGTGCATAAGTTTACCTTTTAGAGCGATTTAGGTGAAATTTAAGATGGTTAATAATCATCTTGAATTCAGACATTTGTCATTTTGCATAGTGAATAGGTTTGTATAGAACGATGGAACCATATAGAACATAAACATTTTACTTTGAAGTTTGAACTAGAAGATATTTATTTTCCAACCCCTTGAAGTTTCTCTTTCATATTCATTTAATCTGTTTTTCAGTTGGCTATGCAGGAAATAATAGGGGGTCTTCTAGCAAGACGTTTCAATTTTTGACTCAATATGAGTGTCAAAAATCCCAAAATGAAGGGCCTATTGAAGGGCCTAAGATATATTTCTCAAATTTTTGGTAATTCTTCCTTTTAATTTTGTTATCCTTTCATGACCTTTTTTTCTTATAAGAAGTTGTTACTAAGGAAATATTAACTATGTCAAAAATAAAGTGAATTTTTAGTTAAAAAAATAGTGGAGTAGAAGGGTGCAATGATGATTTTATACTCTAACACGTCTCCTCACGCGAATGTCATTGGGTTTGAAAAGTCGATATTGCAAAAATAACCTTAGCCTTGTGTAAATAAACACAAGGGCTTCTAAAATTCGAACTGAGACCTCTCACTCAGTTTGATTCCAATATTATCTAGAATCATCTGAACAAAATATTAAAAATATAGATAAAGTGTCTAATAATAATTTCATACTCTAACAATTAATATGCATTAACAGAGGAGGAGGAGAAGGAGGCGGACATCCAAATAGGGTTTCCCACTGATGTTAAGCATGTTGCTCATATCGGGTGGGATGGTCCTTCTGCTAGTTCGCCTAGTTGGGTAATATTTTCCACTCATTTATTTTAACATTTATTTTTATTCTACTACTATTTTCAAAGAATTTTCACGAATATTGATAAGATACATCTTGTGATAACATATGTTTTGAAGTTAAGTGGAGAAATAATGTATCACTAGCATATTCGGTTAGTGCTAATGTATGATGTTCAATATCACGTTTTATTATCAGTATGTTCTACCTTCCTGTTCTTTGGCTAGGTTGGATATAACTCTCCCAACTTATCCAAATTTATTCAAACTTAACATAATTCCCCCAAAAAAAAACATTGACTCTAAGAATACAATTCCAAAAAAACATCATAACTTATCTCAACTTATCCTAATTAACTTATCCATCCAAACCTGAAAATAACATAACCAAATAACAAGGTTGTGAACTCCTGTTTTAAGGTTATATTTCTTTTCTTTTCTTTTTCCTTTTTTAAAAACTTTTATCTCTTGAAAATGGTGCAAAAATCCAATATTTCATATGTGATAAGTTTGTTTAAAGTTCTGAATCAATTACTTGCAAGTTGCAGCAAAAACACAATATGTTTGGTATTGGTACTATCACATCTCTATCGGAAGATGTCCTAAGACAATTTAGTTTGAACAGAAAGAAATAGTTTTAGAAAAACTCAGTGAAGATATTGAGCTTATAAAACTGAAACAATATTTATGTGTTTGATTGGTAGCAGATGAATGACTTCAAATCATCAGGATCGAATGGAGATGCTAATAAAGAGCCTGAAGACGCTGCGAAAAATGTTTCCCAAGGTTCACATTTACTACATCTCTAATTTTGCCTTTGCATTCCATGTGATTAGTTTACTCGAAAATACTTTAATCCTTGTACATAGAGCATAAAACTTTGGTTCATGTTCATAATCGAGAATCTTAACCTGAGATGACTATGTGACTAATACAAATATGAATTACATGTAAATATACATTTTCTAATATGGTCGTTAAAATCATTAAAAGCTACGGCTTATTAGTTTATGATTGCTACCATTCATAGAGCATATAAAAATTGTGATTTATTTTATAGATGTAGAATTAGATGTAAGTATATGTTTTCTAATATGGCTGATAAAACTAGGGTATTACTTATATTTATTGATGTTAGCACTGACAAAATTTTGTATGCCCAAAAATTTGAATTTGTTTGACCCGAAACAAACGGTTACTGGTCATAGATTTTTCGATGGATTTTAGTATTGACCAAATTGACTGAAAATCTGTACACAAGATTTCTCATATTTCTATTGTCTGAACTCAATTTTGACCGGAATTTATGTTTTTTCCAAATTATCCAAGCCGGCCCCACCGAAAAAAAATTGGGTAACTGTCATCAGCTTTTTATCCAAAATTTTTAACATTGATCGATTTGACCGACCAGGATTTAACCCAAACCCGAATTTTCAGCGCTAATTGACATAGTCAGCTAATGCTATGCATATTTCTAAACAAAATATTATCTACAATCATGAAAACATAAATGATAAACAACTCAAGATGTTTAATTAAGAAACATATAATTTTCTAGTTTGATTACTTATTCGTGCTGTATATGTACATACTCAGATAAGAAAGCTATAAAGGAATCATCAGGCCGAGACCTGCCGAGTTTACCAAAGGCATCTAGAAGGCAAGCATCAACAGAAAGTATAGGATCAGTAGCATCAATAGACGAGTCTCCCGCAGGGAGTCCAACATCCCACAAGTCAACCAAGTCGTCTAGGGGGAGACGCTCTAAACACAAAGAAAGCACAAGCCCCAAAGCCGAGGACTCATCCGGCTCAGTCCCCAACATTCCCAAGAAATCACGAAGGAAGAAGTCCAAGGACGAAGACTCAACTCGGTCCTCTAGGTCCAAAGAGAAGGGCTCCAAGCGCGGCTCTAGACATGGATCTGAGGATGGGTCAGCCCACTTTGGTGGTGAGTCTGGCTTAAGTACTCTTAGAGAGGAGGATCATGGATAAACTTAATATATGTCATCATGCATTGAGTTGCTTTTGATAGCTGGCCTGATGTATCTTGTCGATTGATTTTTATGGATTTTTGTCCTAATAATAATTGAAAAATGGGGGAGCCAAAAAAAAAAAAAACCAAAGGGGTTGAAAGGGGTAGAAGAAAAAAAGGAAAATGCAACATCCTCTTAGTGGGGAAATTGGCTTCATTTGTTTTTGATATGTTTTGTATTTGGTAGCGTTAATTTCTAACAAATCATCAATCCTTGGAAAGGAAAACTTTGGTTTCAACTTCCGTGTCATCCTGTGTAATGCTTTTTTTTTTTTTGTAATATTGTGAGTAGAAGCAACAATTAAAGTAAGAGGGGAAATAGAAATATTCTTTTTAATATTCTTTTTTTTTTCAAGAATTCCATACATAATGTTTTGTATATTTTTTTGGCTCTTTTTTTTGGTGGATTAGAGACATATATTAAAGTAAGACATATATTAATGCGTAACCTTTTTTTTATTAATTTGTAGTTTGATTTGGCACTTTTTTGAAAAGAAAAATAGTCAATGATAGTTTGGTCCGTGTTATTTTTGTTTATACATCTCTTTTTACAATATGAATTTTCTGTTAACTTTTTATTTTGAATGTTATGAACTTGAGTTTAGAAAGAGATAGATCATTTGTGAATTAGGTATTCAATCTCACCCAATTGCATGTTCTTAAAAAGGGTATATGTAAATGAAAGTTATGATGGCGATTTACTTCAAAACTAACATTTGTGTTGATCTTGCGATATTGTTATAATACAAATGATACTTCATAAGATTATTCTCAAAGAGAGTTGGAAAATGGTGTGAGCGATTAGAAGGCTTGGTGTTGGCAATAGTCCTACTTATAATTGTGTTCAGGCACTGCCTTAAAATTACATTGGGAGAAGGAAGAAGGGCAAATTTTTGGGAGGATTTTTGAGTAGGTGATCTTGAGAGAGGAGTTCCCAAGGTTGTACAAATTATCCAACCAAAGAGGATGTTCAATACAACAGGTTGGATGATTTGAGGGGGAAAATTGGAGATGGGTACTAACCTGGAAGAGAGAACTGACTATGGAGGAAGTTGAGATGGAAATGGCCTTGATTGACAAACTTCAATGCTACCAGCCAAGGAGAGGAGGCTCGGACTTAATACAATGGAAATGAGGCCAACAATTCACTGTCAAAAGCTTTGTCACCGAGACAGAGAAAATGCCTCCCCCCCCCCCCCCTCCCCCCAAAAAAAAGATTGAAATCGTGGCATGGTTGACTCTGCTGGGGAAGCTTAATACAAGGTCACAATTAAGGAGGAAGGGTATTACTAAGGAAGAACAAGACATATGCCCTTTTTGCTAAGATCAAGGTGAAACGATTGACCACATATTTCTCAAATGCTCTTTCTCCTGGACTATTTGGCAAGAACTAATGAAGGATATTGGGAAAGTGATGCAACAACCACAATTGAGGATAATGTATGAAAGATGGATGCTAGTATTTTTCCATATCAGAATGAGAAGGAAGATTTGGATGGCGGTATGGTTCGCAGTAGTATGGACCTTGTAGAATGAGAGAAATAGTGTGATATTTGATGTGGTAGAAGCAAATAAGGTGACTGTGTTACAAAAGATAAAATGGAGGATTGCAATTTGGGTGTCTTCATGGAAGGGTGGAAAGACATACTCACCAGGATCTCTGGTGGTGAACTTCGATGTTATACCATATATTTTTGCTTGAAGATGGAAAATGGGGCTGCAGCTAGAAGGTGGCGTTCAATAAGGAAAAGATGGAGGAGATCTAGATGTTCAAAGGAATCCAAGGAAAGGGAATATTTTGTATAAGAGTCTAATTATTTGTTTTCATTTAGTGGTTGGACTTGTGTATTATGTTGGGTTGGGTGTTGGGCCTACCCTTGGTTGTAATGTGAAGAGGTCCGGGTTCCTTTCTCCTCTCTGGTGACCACCGCCAAGCGAACCGCTTCGTCCAACTCGAGCCTCGAGTTGCAATTTTCGGTCACTTCGGGAGCTGGGAGGCTAGTCTCGGCCATCCGATGGATGGGCCCTGGGGCTCCTTAGGGAGGGGTCCGCTCACAACACCGACCCCGGAGGCCTCGGATCGACCGCCGCCTCGAGACTAGAGCATAGAAGGTATCGGGTGCGAGTGTTTAAAACCCCGGATTAATAAAACCGTGGCACGACGCGCCATCGAGAGCTTGCTCGACCGAGCCACCTCCTGGCTCACCCGAGCAATGCTTCGCTGAGCGAATCGGGCGTCGAGGGCCCGCCGCGAAGCCGTTGTTCCTTTGCTCGCCCGAGCGCTTTCACTGTCGCCATCAGACGCACAACCACGCATCGAAGACTCGCCGCCCGAGCCTTCCTCCCGCCGCCGTGAACCTCACGAGATGCCAGACACGCGACCGCCGACGATCGACGACAGTGAAGGCCCGCTGCCCGAGCCGTTCGCTTTCGCCGCCGAGCCGTCCTTTCTGCTCGCCCGAGCCGGTGTTCTGGAAGACATCTTTTTTACGCTGTTTTGGCTTAATTTTGGGTTTAGTATAAATAGCTTGTTATTATACTTCTCCAGGCACTTTTTGACTAATTAATGAATATGCTTATGCATTGCTTAGGGTTTCTCCCTTCCTTCTAAAATCTTGCTTTACTTTATCCATTGATTAATGGTAGTGTTTGCAAGTCATCTCTTTATTGATCATTTGGTGGAATCATCCTTTATGATGGTCATGGTGGGATGCTAGGCCTTTGGTGGTGGAGTTTCCTTTATCCAAGGTCATATCCAAATCCTTAGGGTGATCAAGCTCTTATTCGATTGTGAATCAAGTCTCTCAAGCTAGTCCATCAATCTTTCCCATCACGCCACGCTCCATTTGGTATCAGAGCACAAGGTTATTCATCTAGCTTGAGTATTCCATTGTTCTTGCTAGTTTGTTATCTATTGTTGGATTTTTGCTATTTTGATTGAAATATTGGTGTTCCCTAACCCTTGTGACTCCAAGTGTGTTGGAGAAATTGTTATTGCTATTGTGTTTGTTGATTTTGATGCATATTGGAGCTTTGAGGAAGAGTTGGAAAATTTGTGCACACAAGGTGTTCGATAAAATGCCCAAGTAAGAAAAACACAAAGAACCCTTAGCCAAACACAAGCCAACTACAAGAAAACCCCCAAACTCCACAAAATATCCCAAACACAATCCGTCCCATACCTTTTCCCTCGACATGGAAGGTCACGATGACTCCGATCGAGAGGAACCTAGCTACCGGGGTAGCCCTCGACATCGGGCTCTCGAGAACCGACTTGCCACCCATGACGAACAATTCTCCTCCATCAATCGAACCCTTAATGCCATCATGGCACGGTTGGATAACCTCGCCCTAGAGCGTCCGGTTCCGCCTCGAGTTGAACGTCCGAGGCGTACACAAAGCTCAGTCTGTCCTCCTCCAAACTTTGAGTCGAATGACGATGCTAGAGGCTCTCCACGACGCCGAATTCGCCGGAATGTGCATGAACAACCCCCTCGAGATGATTTTCAGGATATAAAAGTTGACATTCCCGAATTCCACGGTTCCACTGATCCGGACGACTACATCGAATGGACCCAATTGATGGATAGGATCGTCGAAACCAAGGAGTATGATGAGGAGAAGGCTTATAAGATCGCAAGTTTGAAACTCACCAAGGCCGCTTCGCTTTGGTTCGAGAATATGAAATCGCAACGGGCTCGAGAAGGGAAGGCGAGAATTTCCACTTGGACCCATCTTAAGCAAGTGATGAATCGCCGTTTTTTACCAAGCACTTACCGTTATGACAATCTGAAAAGGGCCTATGCCCTAACTCAAGGCGCATTTAACCGCCGAGAGTACATATCCAATTCGAGCAACTTCTTATCAAAAGTGGCCTCCGGGAACACGAAGATCAAACCACGTTTTTGAATGGCTTGGATCCCACCATCGCTAAAAGGGTCGAGATCCAACCTTACTATTCCCTAGATGAGTTGTGTAGCTTGGCCCTTCGGGTTGAACGACGTCGGAAAGAAAGGACTCTCGCCAAATCGACTTCACGCAACTATTTCCCACCGTCAAATCGACCTCCTGTTCAATCGGCCTCCCAAACCTAGTGAGACACCCAAGTTCCCTGCGACACCCCGAGTTGACAAAGGGAAGGGACTTGTTGTGGCGTCTCCTACGGGGACCACTCGTCTTTTGGAAGGAAAGAAATGCTTCAAGTGCCATGGATATGGCCACTTCCAGCCAGGTGTCAAACCGGCGGACCTTGACTCTCAAGGAGGTTCAGGACATTGACGAGGAATTGCAGGGAGCCCAGGATGAGCCTGAATTTGTTGTCGAAGATGCATACACTAGTGAGGAAGGAGAAACCGCGGCTGTTTTGCGTAACCAAGGAGGTGCTCTTGTCTTGAGGCGAGCTTTGCATGTTCAAGAAGCTCCTCTTGACAGAACCCAACGGGAGACTATATTCCAAACAAGATGCTTAGTTGGGGGCAAAGTGTGCGAGCTCATCATCGACGGGGGAAGCTGTGCGAATGTGGCCTCTACCTATATGGTTGACAAACTGGGATTACCCCTATTGCCACATCCCCGTCCCTATTCGCTGAAATGGCTCAATGACCGCGACGGCATTAAGGTAACAAATCGTGTCTTAGTGAATTTAACCTTTGGCACTAACTACAAGGACTCTATTGTTTGTGATGTTGTCCCCATGAGCGCGTGTTACATATTGTTGGGTCGACCGTGGCAATTTGACAAGAAAACCACTCATGACGGATCGAAGAATACTTACTCCTTTATCCACGAGGGCAAGAGGGTTAAACTCCTTCCACTAGCACCACATGAAATATCACCACCTAAACCTGGGGCGGGAAGTGAGGAGCCCAAACACTTGAGTGAGACACGGGTCGGGCAAGCCCTAAGCAAGGGGAAGGCCATTTTTGCCTTGCTCCTCTTAGAGGCGAACACATGTGAGGAAGTGAAACCTAAACACCCTCTCGTTGCCCCCCTTCTTGCTGAATTTGGAGATGTATTTCCCGAAGAGCTCCCACCGGGTCTACCTCCTATCCGAGGTATTGAGCATCAGATCGACCTTATACCTGCGCCCGCTCCCAACAAAGCAAGATATCGGTGCAACCCGCAGAGACAAGGGAGTTACAAAGACAGTTGGAGCTTATTTCACGAGGCTATGTTCGAGAGAGTATGAGTCCGTGCTCCGTCCCGGCCCTCCTGGTCTCGAAGAAAGATGGTACTTTCAGGATGTGTGTAGATAGCCGAGCCATCAACAATATTACCATCAAGTATCGGTACCCTATACCGAGGCTTGACGACATGCTCGATGAACTACATGGCTCCTGTATTTTCTCCAAGATTGACCTACGGAGTGGCTATCATCAAATCCGTATGAAGGAAGGCGATGAGTGGAAGACAGCGTTCAAGACAAAAGGGGGATTATATGAGTGGCTTGTCATGCCATTTGGGCTTTCCAACGCCCCGAGGACATTCATGCGTCTTATGAACGAGATGTTGAGGCCCTTTATTGGTAAATTCGTCGTGGTTTACTTCGATGATATTCTAGTATATTCAAGGAGTGAAGCGGAGCATATTATGCATTTGGAGCGGGTGTTCGAGGTTTTCATGCAACAACGGCTTTACAGAACCGGAGAAGTGCGAATTGTGCACTCCCCAAGGCACCTTTCTTGGCTATATTGTTTCCGGCACGGGTATTTCTATGGACCCTTCAAAGGTGGAGGCCATCCGTTCTTGGCCTCTCCTCTACTATCACGGAAGTGAGCTTCCACGGTCTTGCCGTTCTACCGTCGGTTCATCAAGGGCTTTAGTACTTACCGCTCCCATTACCGAGTGCATGAAGAAGGCGCTTTGAGTGGACCCGAGCACCAAGGAGCTTTTGAGAAGCTGAAGTCACAACTTTGTGAGGCTCGGTACTTCTCTCCGGATTTCACACAAGCCTTGAAGTTGATTGCGATCTGGCGGTGTAGGCATTGGGCGTGTTGATGCAAAACCAACGTCCTATCGCTTATTTCAGTGAGAAACTCAGTGGTTCAAGGAGGAACTATTCCACGTATGATAAGGAGTTTTATGCTCTCGTTCGGGCTCTAGATCATTGGTCACACTATTTGAGGCCGAGCGAGTTTGTCCTTCATTCAGACCATGAGGCGCTCAAATATTTGAATGGACAACACAAGCTTAGCTCCCGGCATGCCAATTGGGTTGAGTTCCTTCAAGGATTTAATTTTGTAGCGAAACACAAGAAGGGGAGTATAAATGTGGTCGCCGATGCGCTTTCGAGGAGACACTCTCTTCTTTCCGTAGTTGAGGCGAGGGTACTTGGGTTCCAGCACTTAAAGGAGTTTTATAAGGAGGATGATGACTTTAAATCACACCTCGGTGGTGGTGATAGACCGTATTTGCTACAAGACGGATTTCTCTTCAAGGGCAACAAATTGTGCGTTCCAAAATGTCCGTGAGAAAGCTTCTAGTGCGGGAGGTTCATGGAGGTGGACTCGCCGGTCATTTCGGTATCAATAAGACCATCGACATGTTAAAGGAGCACTTTTATTGGCCGAAGATGGGAGGCGATGTGCAGGACGTGGTATCAAAGTGTATTATTTGCCACCATGCCAAAAGCCAGTTCCACCAAGGGCTTTATACACCCCTTCCGGTTTCGAATGGTCCGAGGGAGGATTTGAGTATGGACTTCATTGTAGCTCTTCCCCGAACCGTGCGTGGCAAAGATGCGATCTAGTCGTTGACCGCTTTTTCTAAAATGGCGATTTCATTGCCTGCGAAAACCGATGACGCCACACATATTGCCACCCTTTTCTTCCGAGAGGTGGTGCGCTTGCATGGTGTCCCGAGGACTATTGTGTCGGATCGTGATACTAAATTCATGGGTCACTTTTGGAGGTCTTTGTGGAAGCTCTTGGGAACGAAGCTTTTATTTAGCACATCGCATCATCCTCAAACAGACGCCAAATCGAGGTAACTAACAAGACACTCATTACAATACTTCGTGGTCTTGTGAGTCGGAGTCTACGAGATTGGGATGCCAAGTTATGTCACGCCGAGTTTGCCTATAATCGGTCCCCCTCTCTTGCTACGGGTCATTCGCCCTTTCAGACTTGCTATGGTATCAACCCCATAACTCCTATCGAGCTCCTTCCTCTTCCTCTAGAGTCGAGGGTTAGCTTTGAAGCAAGTGAGAAGGCCGCTGAGATCCAGAAGCTTCACCGGCAAATTCGGGAAAAGATCGAGCGCACCAATGAACTTTATAAGGCCCGAGCCAACAAGCATCGCCGTGATATCACGTTCAAGCCCGGAGACTTGGTTTGGCTACATCTAAGGAAGGCGGTTTCCATCCCGGAGTAATAAGCTAAAGCCACGGCGAGGACCGTTCAAAGTTTTGGCCAAGATAAATGACAACGCCTACAAGCTTGATCTTCCGAGACATCGGTGTTTCATCAACCTTCAACATCGGGGACCTCTCACCGTACATTGAGGATGTTGAACCCGGCGTGGATTTGAGGCAAATCCTCTTCAAGAAGGGAGGATGAAGAGGTCCGGTTCCTTTCTCCTCTCGTGACCACCGCCAAGCGCCGCCGTCAACTCGAGCCTCGAGTTGCAATTTCCGGTCACTTCGGGAGCTGGGAGGCTAGTCTTGGCCATCCGATGGATGGGCCCCGGGGCTCCTTAGGGACCGTGCCGTCTCGAGACCAGAGCATAGAAGGTATCGGGGTGCGAGTGTTTAAAACCCCCGGGATTAATAAAAACCAGGGCACGACCGTGGCCATCAGAGAGCTTGCTCGACCGAGCCACCTCCTGGCTCACCCGACCAATGCTTCGCGGCGTGAAGGCGTCGAGGGCTGCTCGCCGAGCATTCCTTTGCTCGCCCCGGCGTTTGTCATTGTCATCGCGACAACCACGCATCGAAGACTCCGCCGGTGAACTTTTCCGGAGATGCTGCGCGCGACTGCCGACGATCGACGACAGTGAAGGCCCGCCGCCCGAGCCTTTACGCTTTCGCCAGCGGTGTTCGGAAGACACCTTTTCTGCTGTGTTTTGGCTTAATTTTGGGTTTAGTATAAATAGCTTGTTATTATACTTCTCCAGGCACTTTTTGACTGATTAATGAATATGCTTATGCATTGCTTAGGGTTTCTCCCTTCCTTCTAAAATCTTGCTTTACTTTATCCATTCATTAATGGTGGTGTTTGCAAGTCATCTCTTTATTGATCATTTGGTGGAATCATCCTTTATGATGGTCATGGTGGGATGCTAGGCCTTTGGTGGTGGAGTTTCCTTTATCCAAGGTCATATCCAAATCCTTTGGGTGATCAAGCTCTTATACGATTGTGAATCAAGTCTCTCAAGCTAGTCCATCAATCTTTCCCATCACGCCACGCTCCATAATGTGTTTGGGTGGCTTGGCTTTGATGGTGCTGGATGGCACTGGGCCTCAACCGTTGAATAAAATATGGGCTATTTGCCTACATTTATCGAAAAAAAAGGTTTGAGTGATTTCTCTCTTACATTTATTCCAAATTGAGTGCATATGTGCATCTCGTATTAAAGTAAATATATGTTTAGTTTAAGGGAAAATAATTTGAGAAAATCATATTTCTATTTTCTTTGTTCAGTGATAAAAATTATCGAAAATCATTTTTAGGGATAATGAATCTCCAAGTTCCTTTAAAAAAGTTTTATGAACCCTAACTCAAGTAATTTATATTTTTTTCATCAATCTCCAAGCTTTATCTATCCAAACTTTCTCTATCTCTCTCATCCCCTTAGCCCTTCCCCGCCAACACATTTCCCCCCCCCCCCCAAAAAAAAAAAAAACGATTGTGAGCCCGGGATCACAGTTCTCTGTGCGCCCAATCACATGCATGCATCCACCATTTTTTTGTAATTACATGTCCAACCTAATGGAAATAATGTGCAGTCCACAGCCCAATATCATTCTTGCTTTTGATTTTAATTTTTAAATTTAATTTTAATTTTTATGTTTCATTTAGCATTTTATCTTTTTTTATCTTTTTTTTTTTGTGTTTCAAGTGTTCAAAGAGATGTATGAATATTCATCTAATCATGAGCATTTTCTCAAAAAGTTATTTTCAATTTTTATTATTTTAATATTTAATACTACTTCTATTCTTTTTTATTTATTGTCTAACTTTTCGTGCAAAAAATTTTGACTGTTAATATCTTAATTTGCATGATTTTTTTTTGAGGAAACTCGCAAAAAACGAGCGAGATTATTCATTATCATGAATGAAAATAGACATATCGTCTTGGGCCAAAGTTAAACAAACTTCGGGTCCATCCTCCAACCAAATTCGCTCACACAAATCATGGGGTTGGAGGTGAGCCATAGAGTGTGCCACTAGATCTATTACATGCTCTAAGAACATGGTTCCAACTGATACATTGAAAAGCTTTTGATAAATGAATAATTTCCGAAACTAGGAGTCCTATTGCACTTTTGCCTTTGAAGGAACTTCGAACTTTGCCAATGAGTGACAGACAATCCCCTTCAACGATGATGTTTCGGAAACCTGACATTTTATTACAATGCTCATATATAAACCTAAACAACCGTGCTCATAAACCTAAATTACAATGTTCATAAGTCAGTATATGAATGCTCATAATAAATCAGTAGATGAATATTCATAACCTACAACACGAATGTTCACAACCTAACATTTTTACAATGCTTGCGAACCAACATATGAATGCTCATAAACCTAAACTACAATGCTCACAAACCAGTATATGAACGCTCATAAACCTATAAACTACCATGCTCATAATCCTAAACTATAATGCTCACAAATCATTAGATGAATGTTCATAGACCAGTAGATCGATGAATGTTCGTAACTTTCAATTTGAATGTTCATAACCTCCAACACAAATACTTATAACAAAAAAAAATATAAAAAATAATTAAATGTTGAATAATTAAATGTAATGAAATTCAATTTTTTTATAATTATAGTTCAACCAACTTAAAAACAATAATAACTATTGATGGAGACAAAAATAATTATTACAATTCAATCAACTCAGAAATCATAATTTGTTTTCTGTCCAATAAATTGTAAAATAATTAAATATGGACAAAAAAATAAAAAGATGAAAAATGAAAATACAAATAAATTATTACTAAAAAAGGAAGAAAAATAAAATATGTACTAAATAAATTGTTGTTGAACAAAAAAAGAAAAATAAAAACGTACGCATGGGCACAAGTTGCTCCATGAGCCCAGGAGCACAATAGAAACACTACCCACCCCCCCTAAAAAAAAGAAAAAAATAATTCTCTCCTCTCTCCCTCAATTTTTTCGCCCCCCCCCCACCCTCTCTATCTCTCTCTTTCTCTTTCTCTCTCTCACTCAATTTTCTTTTTTCTCCCTCCCCAATCTCTTAATTCTCTCTGTCTCTCTCCTCCTCTCTTTACAATCTCAATTTTAAAAATTGAGAAAAAGAGGGTGAAGAAAGGGGAGGGGAGGGGGAGAGAAAAAAATCGGGAGAAAGGGAGAGTAGAAACATGAAATCGAGAGAGAGTTGGGGTTGGGGAGGGGGAGGGTAAATTGAGAAAGGGGGAAGAGGAGAGAGATAAATTAAAGAGAGAAGTGTGTGTGTGTGTGTGTGTGTGTGTGAGAGAGAGAGAGAGAGAGAGAGAGAGAGAGAGAAGCACAATTATCTATAAACTTCAAAAACTTTTTTCGATAATAGGACCCACAACCCAAGATTTATTCATCACAAAGAGCTATCATAGTACACTGCAACACAAACAAATGACAACTCAAATCCACAAAGACTTACAACCTTTGTCCAAAATAATAGGTACCAAAAGCAAAACAACAGAGAGTAAAACTAAAAGTACAACAAAGATAGTTAAAGGTTGCGTAAAGGACAACACATACACCACTATTTAATGCTCTAAATATATAGCAAAAGCACTAGCTCTCCTTCCTCCCCATTCGATGTCTTCGATCCAATTTCCTCCATTATTATGCATAGATTATAAGAATGGTACCAAAGTTCACAACCAGAGTAGCAGGTGAATACTCTAATCAATCGTCATTTCTACTGCACTTTTGCCCCAAGTATGGACCCACTTTCACCCTTCCTCAATCTCCACTCCTACATTCCCCCCAACACTTCCTAATATCCACTGATTGAATGTTTGATGCTTTGTCTCTATCAACCCAACAATGCTCAGTGATTCTCTTCTTATCAATCTTCTAACTTCAGCTTTCTTGTCACAAGAACCCAACCCACGGACATTCCAAGATGTTATTCTCATTGTTACTCTGATTGGTTCAACACCAAATTCTTCTCTGTGCTTGCTTTCTTCTTCCTGATGATTCTTTTCTTTTTTCTTTCCCCCTGGCAGACTTTCTTTGCAGCCTTTCAACTGCATCTTCTTGGTCACCGAGAATTCTTAACCCTCTTATACCACCAACGTAAACAGTTTTCCTTACTACTATTTGTTCAATTAAAGCTGAGCTCAACTCCTTTAGAAATGACTCATGTCTTGTTCTATGGGTAGGAGTTGATGACCTCGGGAATTCAGCGAAGGGATTAATTTCCTCTCTATTTCCTAGGTTCCTATCCAACAGTTCAATTTCTTCTACTTCTTCTTCTTTTTCTTTTTCTTTTTCTTTTTCTTCTTATTCTTCTTGGGGATTTAGCTGATTAATGCCTTGCACTTTATTCCACGCCTTTTCCCATGCCTCCCTTCCAAGAATTCCAATCATTCTGGCTTTTAGGTTTTCCACCTTGTCTGCTAATCTTTTTTATTCTCCTATACTTTCTTCATTAAACTCTGTTTGGTGGCTGTTGTTTTCGGATTCCAACGAGCTGAGGTTGTTGACGTTTGGAGTTCTTGCATCTTCCTCATTCTGTTGTGACTCTTGGTTTCCTGCTTCTTGGCTCATGGGCGTTTTCGGCACCACCTCTACTGCTTGGGTTGAGTTTCAACAAACTCGATTACTACTGCCATGGACGTGCTATTGTGGGTTGGTTCTACAACTTCAATGGCCTCATGACAATGATGATCTGACTATATTTCCCTAACCCACACATTTGGGGGGGGGGGGTATTCTCACCATCATGATTCAACATTTTTACCAATCTACCCCACGGTTCGACACATGTCCTGAAGTTCTCCTATGACCAGTAATGCGGAGGAACCTCCTATATTTCCACTATTATTTCTCTACTATCACATAGGTCGTATTTTGACCAATTCTTGATTTTTGAGAACCATTTGGATAGTTCTTGATTTTTTCCTAAAAACTCCTCCTTTTCTTCTATAGATGGCCATACAATGATTATTTTCTGCCCACTAAGAACTATGCTCTTTTGTTGGATGAGTGCTCTGATTTATGTAAGGTTGATCGACTCCTCTGAATGAAAAACCAGGCTTCTATCAAGCCACTCCAAATTCCTGTCTTCCACCATCCCTACGATCGGTTGAACAAGACCTTCACTTCTTTCCTCCCTAACACTTTCATCCTTTCTTCTCCAAATCTGACTGATTTTGGGTTGTTTCTGCACCCTTTCTCTTCCTGTCTTGAACCTCATGTTGTCCTTTCTTCTACTGGAGAAGCTTACCTTGACTTGGAATCCTCTGATGGATCCCCCATTCATTCGCTTAATACTCCTCTCCACACAGTTTTTGCTCCAAAAATAAACAAAACCATATCTTCCATCCCTTCCTTTTCTCCTCAGAATGTATGTGTATTTAACTTCTCCAAACTTCCTGAAGATACCACCTAATCCAAAGCTGTTAATATTCTCCAGAATAATGTTTCCGACGTAAATGGCGTTTTGGGTGGTATCCCCTTCCATTTCATAGCCAATTATACTTTACTTTGACTTTATTGAGTTTATTTTGTTTGTCAAGATAATAAGTTTATTATGGTCATCATTATTCAACAAATATGAATTAGTGGGTAGACTATTAACACCTCTCTTTCAGAATAATGTTCACATTTTTTACAACTTTAAAATCTTTTATAGGAACATCATTTTTGTTTGTCCAAATATGTGAAAATAACAACTAAAATTTTTTATTTTACTGAAAAATCATTTTCACTTGAACTAAACACACCTTAAAAATATCGTTCCCCCTACTTTCTCTATTAAGTTGGATGTCTCTCTTCCCCCTACTTTCTCTCTCACACTTCTTTCTGCTCCCTCTGGACCAAGTCCCTTGCATGCGAGTAACCATGAATGTCTTTCCCACTTACAAAGCAACCAATGTTGAGGTGTATGATCATCACTTTGTTAGGATCGGGAATTCACAATCACAAATAATTATGCATAATAACAAGCAAGAAAATGATATTGAACACAAGGATTTAATGTGAAAAACCCCAAGAAAAGCGGAAAACCACAAACGATGTACTAGAAATTAGGGATGACCATCCAAAATTTTTTTTTAGATTATTATTGGAAAGCCCGTTGGGCCAATTACAAAAGGGCATCCTAGGAGCCACCCAAAAGCTGAATAAAACCCAACTAATCTCCCTTTCAAAATTCCATTTGTTAAGATATCCCCATGCTGTTGAGTTTCCTGAGTTGCCACTGTCATTGTTGTCCACCATCAGAAATTTGCCTCAGATCCAGCTGTGTTCCAATACTCACGTGAACACTTGTGGAATTGCTTCAAAATTGACTGACAGAGCCTGAGGTGAATATGGTGTAGTCTGGCCATTAAAGCACCAATTTGTCACACGCCATTTGATTGAGTTGAGTAGTTCATCCATGTTCTTTTCCTTGTTTTCAAAGATTACCTTGTTCCTTTGGCACCAAATTGACCACACAGTAGCAAACCAAGAGGCCACCCAAATCATCTTTCTTGTTTTATTGCTGAACTTGGATTCCATCCATGCTTCAAACATTGACCGAAGAGTGTTGGTTTGGTACAACCTGCATCCCAAGCATCTCATCATTTCCTCCTATATCTTCCAAGAAAATTGACATTTGAGTAGAATGTGATCCACATCTTCTCCAAATTCTCCACAGAAAGGGCATTGGTCCTCCTCCTCCTTTATGATTCCTTTCTTTTTCAGATTTGATCGAGTATTCAACTTCCCCAATAGTGTTATCCATGCCATGATTTCTACTCTTGGGGATGTTACTTTCCTCCATACACTGCAAACAATAGAGTTCACCTGTGCTCCTGTATTTGCTATCTGCTCAGCCTGCCTTGTTAATTTTTTAGCTGAGAAATCTCCTTCCCTTGCCCATCGCACCTGATCCGTCACTCTTTTCCTTAACTTGATTATTTGCAGTATGGATCGTAGGCCTTGTTCTTGCTATAATTCCTCCAGTGACAACTCTTTATTCCATGCTACATACCATCTCCATTTTTCCCCCTCAAACCACCCCAACTCCCCCACCATCCACCTTTTTTGTGAAGATATCTTGTAAAGTATGGGAAACTCATCCTTTAAGATGCTTTGGTTACACCACATGTCCTCCCAGAACTTAACTCTCATTTCGTCCCCCAACTCAATTTTGAGGTTTCTGTTAAAAGCTTCTGTTGTTGGGTCATCGCTCTTTAACAGTTCCATGTTCCCCCAAGGGCTATTCACTTTTGTCTTGATTCTAGTAGGTAAAACTCCTCCATCTTCATCATGGATTGTTTTAATTACCATTCTCCACAATGCTCCTTCCTCAGAGCTATACCTCCACCACCACTTCATCAACAAGCTAACATTCTTCATCATCAGGTCTCCTACCCCTAACCCTCCTAACTCCTTTGGCTTCTGCACAATCTCCCAACTTACCAAGGCTTCACCCTCTTTTCCTCCTTTTCTCCCCATAGAAACTTTCTCTGGATTCTAATGATCTCTTTAAATACAGACTTTGGCATCTTATATAAAGATAAGTAGTAGTTAGGAAGGCGATTGAGTACCGATTGTATTATGACCAGCCTTCCTGCTTTTGACAACGTGTTCGACCTCCAGCTCTTCAATCTACTCTGCACTTTCTGGATTATCGGTTGCTACGCCTCTTTCCATTTCATTTTCGAACCTAGCGGTAAGCCAAGATAAGTAAATGGTAATTCAGCCAGCTTACATTGAACTTACTTGCCATGTTTTGCTTCCACCCATGCTCTTTTCCTAACACCATTAGGCTTGATTTCTCGAAGTTTACTGCCAACCCTGAAAAAGCCTCAAAAGTCTGTAATGTCGCCTTTAAATTAATCAGATCTTCCTCCTCTTTTCTTGAGAATATCAACGTGTCATCAGCGAACTGCAAATGTGATATTCTCATCTTCCTCTTTCCAACCTCAACACCATGCCAATGTTGTTTTTCCACGCCATTTTGCAATAATTTATTCAGTACTTCAGCCATGAGGACAAATACAAAGGGTGACAGTGGATCGCCTTGACGGAGGCCTCGCTCCATTCTGAACGATTTGGTTGGTGCTCCGTTGATGATTATGGAAATACTTGTCCTTACACAACAACCTATTCATTGTATCCATTTTGTACCAAACCCCATCTGCTGCAGCACTTGTTCCATGCTATCCCAATCCACACTATCATATGCTTTCTCAAAATCAAGCTTAAGAATTGCAACTGGTTTCTTCTTTCGGTTGAGCCATCCTACCACTTCATTCACATTAAATCCCCATATAGTATTTGCCTCCCTTCAACAAAGGCAGACTGCACATCCCCAACCAATTTCGGCAGTACTTTTGATTTATTACTCAAGATCTTTGAGATGATCTTATATAAGCTCCCCACCATGCTTATTGGCCTAAACTCCTTTTATATCACATGCTTCCTGTTTTTTGGGAAGAAGGGTCACCCATGTAATCCTAATTCTCAATCACAATAAGCTCCCCACCATCCAATGAATTTACAAGGACACATATTCCTAATTCCTAATCACAATAAACCTTCACCCTGAAACATAAGGATACTCACAACCCTTATTATGTGTATTGTCTGATCATTTTGTGATGATGATAACTCAAACCCTAATAGTACTTCAGTATATAGGCTAATAACTCAACAAATTGACTAACTAAAGGACTGAATAAACATCGTTATTAAGTTATCATTAGTGATCCCTACAAGAAACACATGCGAAAATATCAAAAATCATCGAAAAACGCCCATCATGGTCCATGTTATGATTTGGTCCACTTTTGTTGTCTTAACCACTTATTTTAGATTCAGTAAAAATTGATGTACTTGAGGCCCAACTCGATTGGGCTCCACATCTCAACACTCTTGATCTTAGAGACCAATATCAAATCAATCTTAAACATTTCTCTTTCTTGCTTGCCATTAGACACACCATCATCAAATCCACTAGCACATCATACTAACCTATAACAATAAAGATCACTGAGGTCTCACTCTTCCTCTCATCTTCATGCTTCCTTCTCAGGGCATGTTTGGAGAGATTTTAGGAATGGAATGGGTATGGAATTAGAATCTTGGAGGGATAGGTATGGAATTAGAATCCAAAAGTGAAGTTGTTTGGCTACGAATTGGAATGGAGTGGGATTTTTATTTTTGCTATCAAATAATAATAATAATAATAATAATAATAATAATAATAATAATAATAATTACTTCATACCCCCACCCAACCCCAACCCCAACCCCCACTGATACCACGCATAATGCAAGCCCAGAAAATAGAGATGGCATAGCCACCCATGACCCATCTTCAACCTCAACCCTAGCCACCGCCTATCCTCACCAAGCCTCCCGGCCCACCACCACATCCCACCTCTGCGATCATTACTACGCAGAGATTCTCGCCGATCTTCTTCGTCGTTCTTATATACTTTCTCTCTCTAATTTAATCCTTGAATGGTTGCCGGAAAATTCGTTCGGTTGCCTTGGAGAATTTCCGGCGTAGCCTTTGCCTGTGTCAATGGAGGAGATTGATACTGAAAGGGTTGGCTGGATTTTGAATTGATATCAATTGGCCCAAAAATTTGGGATTTTTTTTTAATTTGTTTGATTTGGATTGGGAAATAATTAAAGTAGACATGGAAGAGGTGAAGTTGAAGTTGGTGGTTGTAGTGGTGGTGCTCTTAGCAGCCATGGTAGAGCTCTTGAAGGTTTCATCCGAGGAGTAATAGTTGATGAAAGTGGGTTTTTAATTTTGAGTTGATAAACTCTTTTTTTTGTAAAAGAAATAGGAAGGAAATAAGAATAGAGTTGATACCTCTCATATTTGGGAGGTTTCTAATTCCACCCATTTGAGGGGGATTAGAAACCTGAGGGATTCCTAATCCCATTCCACAATTCACTCACCAAACACAAAAAAAGGAACTAGAAACCTTAGGTTTCTAATTCCATTCCATTTCCCCTCACCAAACAGGCCCTCAAACATATAACCCATGGCTTATGCGAAAAATTGGAACCGCACTAACACGATCTTTGTCAAAGGTGACACAACCCATATTAAGGGTGACACAGTCTGTGTCACTCTTGACACGACTCATGTTTCCTGCTGACTGTCTTTCCCTGTAGACCCCTACATGACCTATGTCAAGTCTGTACTTGTCTGTATTGTCCTTGATGCGCAGGCTGCATATCACATGGCCCATGCAAACTTCCTATAATACTCTTATAAGCTTCTTCTTCATGCCAAACACCATAAAAGTGAGCTCATCCTCAAATCCGTCATTGAGACCACCACCACAATTGTCTAACCAACATGAATAATTTTCTTAACTTCACCTTGCATAGAGTCATCTTCAAGGAAGAAACAACGTTCCTTCCTTTTTTGTGTTTTTAAGACTACCATAGTTCACGTAGGAGTCATTGCTCTACCTTGAACTAATAAGTCTTCTTTTCTTAAGGTCTTAGATCCATTGGCGGATCTCAAGGTATGCCAACGATGGCCGCGACCATAGTTAACTCCAAAAATTAATAAATTATTATAATTTGGAATAAACATTAGGGTTTTTGGATGATAATACACCAATCTTTGGGGGTGTTGGATTGTAATACACCAACATTTACTATTGGACAGCAATATCCCTGACCTCTATACCTAGGTGACATTATTATACCAATAGTAACTAAGGAGGTGGTAAACCGGTCTCCATGCGTGCTAACATGGTTGGCGAAGGGAAATAATTGTCCCAAGCTAATAACCTCATTAACCCCTTAGTTTTTCTCACTAACTCACATCACAAGACATTGGTTGGTTGTGTTTCATGTCAGTACGAAGACCGGTTCACCACCACGTTAGTCACTGTGTCAGGGCCGATTTTTTTTAACGTGGGTTAGTGAGGAAAACGGAGGGATTAACGGGGTTAACGGGGTTATTGGGCAAACGCCGGTTATTTTCCCTCCGCCTATCACGTCGGAATCGAGACCAGTTAACCAGTCTCCACCCCCTTAGTCACTGTTGGTATAATAATCTCACCTAAGTATAAAGGTCAGGGATATTGTTGTCCAATAGTAAAGGTCGACATATTGCAATTCAATACCCCCAAATGTCAGTATATTGTCATCCAATATCCCTAAACATTATGGATTTTATATTTATCATATAAAATAGCAGTGTATTGATTACCCTAAAGGTCAAGATCCACCACTGCTTAGATCATAACCATCAAAAGAATATTGTGCACCAATTTCTTGGCCTCAATATCTCCACGTGACCACAATCCCCGTCATCAAGTCACATTGGGCCAAAACGTATTCCCCCTCGATCAATGCTAGCAACTCTTCTATTGGGTCCGCCATGCACCTTCAACACAACACAAATGCATCTACACAATCTTCATCATCTCTTCATTTATTGTTTGAAATGAACTCGAAGCCAACAACAACTAAAACCCAACACAGGCTCTGAAATGAACTCCAAGGTAACAACAACAACCAAAACCTAACATGGACTCTGGTAATAATTGTTAGGACTGGTATCGGTTGCAAGCACGTTTTCCTAGCTCTGATACCAGTTATTAGCATTGGGAGTTCACAATCATAAACAATTGTCTAAAATAACAAGAAAGAATATGAGATCAAATAGAAGGGTTTAACGTAGAAAAAGAGGGGGCGGGGGCACAACAAACTATTACTAGAAACATTTAGAGATGACTGTTCAAAGAATTTATAAGGATGCTTATTCCAAATTCTCAATCACCACACACTCTCATCTTAAAACCTAGGATATCATGTGTAGTGTTTGATCATCTTATGATGATGATAACTCACAGCCAAATAATACATCATTTTATAGGTTAATAACTAAACAGGTAGGCAAACCAAAGGACTCAACATGATCCTCATTAAGTTTAGTTATCTTTAGTGATCCCCACAAGAAACACATGGGGAAATATCAAATATCACCGAAAGTTTTCCATCACAGTTCGTGTTCTGATTTTCTCAACTTTTCTTGCCTTGGCCACTTATTGCAGGTTCAATGAGAGAGTTTAACCCGATGCCTCAATTGGGCTCCACATCTCAAAATATTGTTGTGATAAGGGCATATACAATGCTCGTTCCAAAATGTTGGAATTGTGGTGAGGGTCCACCCTTCCACATTATATATAATTCCTACTTTTTGAAACTTCATTCTATCTTCCCTACAATCATTAAGAACTCATTCCACCTTTTTATTTTAAAATAATATTTAATGTAGACCCATATTTCTTATATATTTGATAAATTTGTTATTAGTGTCAATTTTTAATTAATAATTTCTAATATACTATTATACTTTTCTAATAGTATTTTTTATAACAAATCTAATGACATCAATTTTGTATATATAATAAATCATTATACAAATTAAAATATTAATGGTAAAAAGTTTTAACACAATTTCCTAGACGGCGGATAAATAAAAACGGACTGAGCAGCAGTTTTGCATTTTTTTTGGCTTTCTTTAAAAATTAACAACTGCTATTAGTGCTATCACCATCTATCAAAATAATAAATTATGGTAATGCTCCTTTATTTTTATTTGCAATTGAATAAAAGAATGAATAAAGGGAGACAAAGTTCCAGAACGGTATACCATTCCATCACGCGTGATTTAAATTTTTTGTTCCACTGTGCGTGATACTTTTGGAATTCCTTCCCAAATTCCATCATTAACGATCAGCGTTGCTTCTGCTCTAAGTTGTTAGTCCCACGCTACTCCCCTGTTGTTAGTTAGGCCTAGCAAAAATTTGTGCCACCCAAGAAATTAATTAATTATGGTCCCCACAAATACATCAGAATTTACAATCAGGCAATTGATGTCCAAATTTAAAACATGCCCATATATATATATATATATATATATATATATATATATATATAGAAATATTGTGATGTTGGGGCCATGCGCTCAGATTATCTGCGTCTGTAGTGAGGGTGTGTTGAGTTGTCACATCGATGACCACGATCTGATGTCAAATAATGAACAGTTCAATTCAACACGAGGCGTGAAATCATGCAAGTAACCCTAACATCAATGACTCGACTTAATACCATGTGAAATAATGAGTTTCAATTCAACCCCAAAGCTTAGGAAGTTGAGCGACCTGCCATTATAAACACACAATCTGGTGTCACAGTAGATGTGGGACAACTCAACATCATTCGAATCACACATACTTTTGGAAACCTTGCTTATATTATACAGTTTTCTAATTTTTGACCAAATAAAAAAAGATTTGAAGTTACTATATGTAAAGATATTTCTCAAGGTTCTAAAATAATCTAGAAAATAAAATTAAAATATTACAAATTAATTATATAAAATTGAGACAAAATTTGACGCCTACATCCCCTTCCATTCCAACAACCCCAGCTCTAACCTATTGGCATTGGACACTATGTGTTGTTTCATTTGCAATAAATAAATAATGGGGGAAAAGAAAAATCAAAGACTCTATAAGAGCTTAATTTAAATGGTAGCTATCCACCATCTTTCTTACCTATTCCATAAAGAAAATAATAATAATGTGTATTACCTGATATTGCATGTATTTCTTTTTAACCCTTCAATCATTATTGAATTAATATTTATGATTGGCAATTGCTGGTTGATACTTGGGAAATGACCCAAGTTTAATAATCAATATAATTTTGAAATTCGGTTAATTAATGCATATTTATATTCTAAATAAAAAAAATATCAGTCTTGTTTCAATTTAAAATCAAATATTAGATATCCAATTTAATTTGAATATCTGTCATCCACAATTTGTTAAAGTTTGTCCAAACAAAAAGTTAAATAGTATTTTGGTATTAGATTCAAATTTTTGGCAAATCTATTACTAGTGTTGTAAGACAAAGATTTGTGTTGATAAAAAATACAAAGATATTGAAAAGTTAAATTAATACATAAATTACAAGAAGGGAATAATTATAAACTAAAATATAAACATGAAATTATACTTTTTACTAAACTATATTTGATTATTGACATAGATATAGTGTAGAGATAAGTACAACCTTTTTTTTTTTTTTTTTGAAAGCCAACAAAGGCAGATTCATTACTCCAAGTTAGAAAAATCCTCCATGATTACATCTATCAGAAAGGATGGGATAGAATTAGACCTGGCAATTCTCGACCCGACCCGGAAACCCGACCCAAACCGACCCGCGAAAAGTGGGTTTTGAACACGAAATTTCGACCCGGGACCTGAAAATGACCCAACCCAAAGAACCCGGTAAAAAAACGGGTCAGGTTGGGTCGGGTCTGGGTCGACTCAGACACTTTAATTTTAAGTGTTTTGTCTACTTTGGCCTTGTGCAAAAAAATGGGCTCATTTCATGAAAATTAAGGCGCAAAAGTAAAATATTGGGTGACTTTGGAAAGTTATGCGTAGAAAGAGACGTACAAATGAAATAATCAAATAAAAAATGACCAAAACAAAACCCTAACACTGTCACTCACTCACTCTTTCAGTGAACCCTCAAACTCCTGCAGTCCCGCCTCTCTCCTCTCTTTCAATAAGATAGTGTATTATTGTCCAAGGTCAAAGTTCAGTGCATTATTGTCCAATACCTCAAAAGTTTAGTATATTAGCATCTCAAAACCCTATATATTTCAGAAGTATTGTTATTCGTGGATTGTTGACGTAAACCGCATAATACTTGTAGACTTGAAGATTGCCAAATTTTGTCCCTTAGGTGTATATTAATATGTCTATACAACTGTGACATATCGTGGTTGTCGAACTTGGAATGAAATGGTACATTACACAGGTGTCTTTGACTAATTATAATCAATTTTATTAGTTGTAAGTAAGCCATGACCAGAACCCGACCCAAACCGCCCGAGACCGGAATACACCCGACCCGTATTTACCCGAACCCGAAATACACCCGACCCGTATTTACCCGAACCCGATATACGACCGACCCGTAACCCGCCCGCCCGCCCGTATTGACAGGTCTAGATAGAATTGAAAAAGACATAGCTGGGCCCATTAAACAAAGCCCAGGAAACTAGTCTATGTGCCACAGCATTGGCAGACCGCCTAGTCCATCTAATTTCTCGAATTGGGCTATTGTCCCACTTGTGTAGAATCTCTTGGGCCCCTAGAGCAAGGCTTCTTCTCCCAGGATTTTTTGAGTTCAGAATTTTCACAATTCCTTGAGCGTCACTTTCAATCACTCCAAAGCTCACATCTGTCTCCTTGCTCTACTCGACTGCTAATTCAATTGCTCTCAGTTCAGCAACCTCAACTGACCATTTCACCTCTAATCTTTTCACAGCTGCCCATAGAAAGGTTCCATATCCGTCCCTAGCTACACATCCAACAGCAACCTGTTCCCCTTGACTATCCACTGCCGCATCGCAGTTCAGAATGGTGACATTGTGGTCCCCACCAGACCATCTTGGAGGACAAGAAAGCCTTTCGGAGCAGGTCACTTTCTCCTTATCTTGCAAATACTCACCATAACTGCTTAAAGCTCTTTCAGCAACTAGAACCGGGTCTACTCGGCGAATATCGGCTGTGTCTTCGTTGCGGGCCCACCAAATACTCCATGCTCCATAGCACCACAACTCAGATTTTGAAACATCAAGCGTCTGAAACATATTCAACATCCACTCCTTGCTATTGGTTCCATTAATGTGTCTCACATCAGGTAAACCCAGTCGGTCCCATACCTGTTTTGTCCATTTACAATAAAAAAAGACATGCTTTTGATCTTCAACTCCAGAGTTGCAGATTGAACATCGACTGGCAATCGTGCATTTCCGTCTGAAAAGATTGGCCAGTGTTGGCAATACATTCCTTGCAAAACGCCAGATAAAATTCTTCACCTTTGGGTTTATCTGCAAGTTCCATATTTGTTTCCACAACAGCTTTCCTTGATTGTGTGATGGGGAATCTTCGGATGAGCACATAGCCAGATGATAACCACTTTTGACCGAATATTCTCCATCTTTGGTATGAACCCATCTAACCTGATCTGCCACTTTAGCAGATGGGGCTGGAATTGCTTTAATGGTTTTAATTATCTCCTCCGAGAAAGCTTCCTTCAACCGCTCCTCATCCCATTCATTAGCCTCGCCATCTTTTAATAGGTCCTTCACCCTCCAATCCTCTTGTCCTTTAGCCGGAACCCCTACGAAGAAAGATCCCTCCAATTCTATCCACTTATCCCTCCAAACATTAACACTCTCTCCATTACCTATGTTCCAGCCCACACCCTTCATCAATAAGTCCCTTCCTTCAAGTAAGCTCCTCCACACATAGCTAGGGTTAAAGCCTATTTTCGCCTCTAGGAGACTGCTTCTTGGAAAATATCTGGCCTTCATTACTCTACCAGCCAAGGACTCTTGGTTGATTAACAACCGATAGGCTTGCTTGGCCAGTAAAGCTAGATTGAACTCATTGAGATTTCGGAACCCCATTCCCCCATTCTCCTTTCGGGAACACATCTTACTCCATTTTAGCCAGTGAACTCCCCATCGGTCTGATGCACCACTCCACCAAAAATTGCTAATCAAGCTTTGAACCTCTTCAAGGAAAGACGAAGGGAGTTTGAAGATACTCATTGCGTAAGTGGGGATAGCTTGTATCACCGCTTTGATCAGGATTTCTCGTCCAGCTTGCGATAGGAACTTCTCCTTCCACCCGTTGACCTTCGCCCAGATTTTCTTTTTTAAGTCCTCAAAAATTGCTTTCTTGGAACGTCTTATAGTTAGAGGTTGTCCCAAATATTTCTTCTTGGGCTGCATTTCCTCCATTCTCAGAATACCGAGGATTGCTTCTTTCTTCCTATCTTCCACATTCGCACTGAAGCACACCTCCGATTTTTCTATATTAACTTGTTGACCAGACAGATTCTCATTGTAACACCCCAACACCCTTAACCACAAGATTAACACAACAACTCATACTAAACCTGTGATTAGCGCAGCGGAACACCTTAGGGTGGAGGTATTACCGCCGTCCCCACTCGGGACAAAGCAACAATCCAAAAGAACATCATTAAAACATATAAACATTACATACTATACTTCCAAAACATAACTTCATACTTAAAGATGAATCTCCAAAGCATAACCATCAAACTTTAAACAACCATTAAAGATGACAAGTACAATCCTTCTTCCTTAAGCATGGGTACTTTAAAACGTGCGACACCCAAGTCGACCGGAATACTTCAACCATGACTACCTTGCTTGCAACACGTGACTACCCTTGCTTGCCTTTGCCTTTATCTTGGGTGCTCGGACCCCCTAAAACAAAACATTAAAACATTCGCAAATGTGAGTGGGGAAACACTCAGTATGTAAACCTCCAACACGTCAAACCGTTCGAAAACGGTTTTAGTGCCGGCGCTTAAATTCTTTTTGAAAACGGGAAAGGGGATAACATGCTTAAGGTAACTTGAATTCATAAAGAAAGAACATGTCGCATAAACTTAGAAGTAAACATATAAAATCAAGAGTTTTGGTCCCTTACGATCGATGCCAAAGCATCTCACACACGCGCATGCCCAAACCGATCTAAGTTTGGATTGGGTGATCACAAGCGATGACATCGCCAGTCTAGGACACTCTGATCTGGAGCATCTAAAAATAAATAGGGCTAGCGCTTCACGTGACTAGCTAGAATATAAAACATAGAATACATAAAATGGGACCACTTAAAACCGTGAAATAATCATAAAAGCATAAACTTAGCATAAACCGTAAACATAAAGGAGCGAAGAGTTGGACAATTCGCGTACCTTGGATTAGACGAAAGCTTTAACGACGAGCCTCGAGCTTGAGATGGCGTGGGCGACTTGGAAACTATAAGAAATTTCTAATGAGAGCGTAGAGAAATCGGTAAGGTTCGTGTAATTACATAAAATAGAACTAAATACTTAAACTTGTCTCATAAAAGGTAAGAAAGGAAATAAAATTTCAGATTTTAGTAATTCGCCGTTTCGGCGATAACTTGGGCTAGAAAACTCGGATTTTTGCAAACGAATACTTTTCGAAAAGGGAAAAAAAATCATGCCCGACAATTTTGTCAACTGGCCCAAAAGCTAGAAATGAAAGAAAGGGCTCGGAAAACGGCCTGGACAGAAGCAGTGCAAGAAGAATTTATAAACGGCTTAAAAACTTAGAGTGGAACTCATGGTGAAGATTGAATATGATTAGAGAAGGTTCATGACTTATGGGGCATTCTCAACCGTTGGCTTGAAGGAACATAGAATTAGAGTACTTGAAGGTTCAATAAAGGAACCATTGGCTTTAAGAAAACGTGAAGACACGTCGTAACGACGAAAATTTAGGTAGGGTCGTGTTTGTGGATTTGGAGACGATTTATGAATCGATGAACGGTGAATAGGATATAATGAAAGAATGAGCTTATGGCTACTTAGACATAGAGGGACTCGTAATCTTGCTAAAAACACATATGTACCCTTTTGCCATCAACAATACTTAAACGAATCTCAAAACTCACTCATTAAATCCATGGTTTACTAAGGTATCTATAATTCTTTAGGCGGTATTCCTCAACATCAATCTAGCTTAAATTAGCTTAGAAAACCCATCCAAACTTATCTTAACAATACTACAAAGGTTACAAACTCATAAGAACTCCTTATAAGACCCCATTTGCACATTTTAGGCTAAAATAGCAATAAAATTTCTGGGCAGAAACTTGTTGGTCGGCCTCTGAACATAACTTCATATCTCACTCTCCCGATATCGTATGGCCGCAAACTTTATGTTTCCGGAAAGCTTGAAGAATGACCTAAAACTTTTATGTTCACTCTCAGAGCCAATAAGGTCTCTAAACTGACGTAAATTGCCTATCAATCTACTGACTCAGAAAAACGTATAACAAGGTACACCTTCACGGTTTTGGTCGTAACTCAGGCTATACATGCCAGATTGTCGAAATTCCAAAGCCTATAGTTAGCTAATGACTTGGACTACCATTTCCAGTAAAAATCTGGGCAAAACTCCCATTTCATAACCTCTGTAAAAATTAGACATCAAAACAGAAACTTCTTTGGCCTTTTAATTAAACATGCATGCTCTTCTTTGACCTCAACTTGTATCAACTCTTACCCAAACCTCAAATTAGCCCTTACTCATAGTTTTTCCAGAATTAAAAGCTCAAAGAAAACTCAACCAAGCTCACAAAACTCACATGCAACCATAGATTACACAAGCAAAAACATCCAACACTTAATTTAGTCCATAAATCAACAATTCCACCCCAAATTCATATCATCCAAGAGTAGAAACTTAAATATCATATAACTCACTTCCAAACAGCCCCTAAATCATCAATTTAGCCATTAAAATCCACATGCAAGATAGAGTTTTCTTTACTCATCAAGAACTAACAAGAATTACTTCCACCCTTCACCAAATTAACATGCATCCCTTCACCAATTCAAACCCTAACTTAACCACAACTTAAATTCATGCTTGATAAACATAAAGGAGATGAAAAACATCAAGAAAACATAAATTGGAAGTAGAATTTCAGATTATAAACAAAAGAATTGGATTAAGGTTTGAGATTATACCACTTGAATTTGAGGTGAGAGATTGAACAAGTAAAGGAGGAAGAAGGTGGTGGCCGGCGGCTGGGGGCGACGGCGCCGGCGTGGTTGCCGGAAAACACCAGGCAGGGGCGGCAGGGGGTGGCGCACGGCTGGCAGGGGGAGAGGGAAGAGAGAGAGAGTTTGAGAGTTGGTTCAAAAATCTGATTTTGAAAATGAACTAAAACCCCCTTTAACCCCCTTAATATAAACCCTTCCCTAATTAAATTACCATCTAATTAACACTTAACTTAAACTATTGGTAAAAGAAATTAGCTAGGTAAAATAATTGGTAATCAACCCAAATAAATAAATAACATAAACCTTGAAAATATAAATTTAGTATACAATTAAATAAAACTTCCTTGGAATAAAATTGGGTGGAAGACTAAGATTAAAATTACGTAAACCAAATTGATAGAACATACTAATAAAATAATTTGGGCCATAAAATGTACTTAGGTGGATCGAGTAGTATAAATCGTAAAAGAAACGGAATTGAGAATAATATAACCTTCCTCGGTTACAAGCGTAAAATTGAGAATGATAAAATAAATTATAAAACTTATCGTAAAAGTATTCATAAACTCGTAATAATAATCATAACTTTAAATTCGAGATGACATAAAATCAACCCGTTTAACCATCGCCTTGCTCGAGACCTGTCGCGCATAAAAATAAATAATAATAATAACAGTAATAACCATATTAACGTAAAAGAAAGAAAATTTCTAACAGCGTAATTTAGTTAAACACCGTGATTACGGCTTTAATTAATACGGGTTTAGGGCGGGTCGTTACACTCATACTCTTTAAGAATTTGCTTCAACACCCGAGCTTCTTCTTCATTTGCCCTTAAGAAGAAAATGCTGTCATCGGCAAATAATAAATGGGAAATAGAGGGTGCACCCCTACAGATGCTCACCCCACTCCATTTTCTTCTAGAAACTGCCTGTTGAATGAGTGAGTTGAGACCTTCCGCTACAAGCAAAAATAGATAAGGCGACAGCGGATCACCTTGTCTTAAGCCTCTTTCTGGCTTTAGCAGACCGACTTTCTCGCCATTAATGCAGAATGTAAAAGTTACCGAGCGAACACATTCCATAATCAGAGAGGTCGTCTGCTGTGGGAATCCCATCTCAGTCATAATGAATTCCAAGAAACCCCACTCAACCCAATCATAAGCCTTACTCATATCCACCTTCACCGCTATCCAACCCTTTTTCCCTCTCCTCTTCTTTTTCAAGTAATGAAACACCTCAAAAGCCATTAAAGTGTTGTCCGAAATAAGTCGACCTGGAACGAAGACTGACTGATGTTCGTCGATAACATCATTTAATACCGGCTTCAATCGGTTTGCTATTACTTTCGAAATCAATTTATAGACAACCTTACAGAGCGCTATGGGACGAACATCTTTCATGCGTTCCGGGTCCTTCACCTTAGGAATGAGCGAGATAAGAGTGTGATTGAGATCATTCGGCATGGCTCCCCCATTCAAAACTCCAAGAACCACCGCCCCCACTTCTTTTCCTATTTCTCCCCAAAATTTTTGAAAAAAGAGCGCACAAAATCCATCCGGTCCAGGCGCCTTAAGGGCTCCCATCTGATTAAGAGCTTTCTCAACTTCCTCCAAATTGTATTCTCTGGTCAGACTGCTCCTTGCTTCATCGCTAATTCTGCCATGGAGATCAGAAAATGATCTCCCTTCAATTTCTGGTTTACTGGATGAGAACAACTCTTTGTAGTACTCCTCAACAGCTCGTTGTATAGCCTCCTTCGAAGTGTGGCAGACTCCTCTTGAGTCAATGATTTTCCGGATCGTATTCTTCTTCCTCCGTTGCTTAACTCTCGCATGGAAGTAGGCCGTGTTTTTGTCCCCTTCTCTCAGAGCTTGGTGGTGAGCTCTCTGCTGCCAGTAAGTTTCTTTGGCCGCCTCCAACTTCCCCAATTGGACCTCTGTATTTCGCAGTGAGTCTAAGTTTTGCCTCGTGGGTGACGCTTGACAGAGACTTTTGAATTTGTTTCTCATCTCCAAAATCTGTTTCTCTAACCTTCCAAACTTCCGTTTTCCCCATTCTGCGAATGCCACACCACACTGATGGAGTTTTTCAGTAAGGGGTAAAGATGTCGCTATCTCACTCCATTTTCTTTTAACCACATCTGCAAACTCCTCATGTTCGACCCACATAGCCTCAAAATTTTTAACCCTCTGTTTTCGCTGCACACCATGCCTCTCTCGTTGTGTATCCAGGAGGATGGGAAAGTGATCCGACCCCCCCAGTAAATATGCTCCACCCCAGAATCCGGCCACAAGAGTCGCCAAGCTTCACTACCCAAAAATTTGTCAATCCTTTCCTCAATGTGTTGACCCAACTCTCTCCTATTACTCCAAGTGAATGGATAGCCATGGAAGCCTAAATCCTGAAGTTCCCAGTTATCCATAACCTTGATCATGGCCGCCGCACCCTCGAAATCAAAACTTCCACCCCCTCTTTTTTCTGCAGGATAGCAAACCTGATTAAAATCACCACATATCAGCCACGGTAAATCGTTTTGAGTTCCAAGGAAATTGAGGAGCTCCCAGGAGTTCTTCTTTACCCTCTCAGACCACCCATAAAAGCCAGTGCTCCAAAACCTCTTCCCCTCTGTTTCAATCTCAGCATCTATATGATGATTCGAGTAAGAACTGATAGAGACACCAATATCTTACTTCCAAAGTAAGGCTAAGCCTCCGGCTCTCCCAATATCTTCCTTCCAAAGTACAACATTTTTAGGTATAATTTAACTTACAAAAAATTATTTGAATAGAGTCTAGTTTGTGGGTACTCTCTAGTCTCTACCTTCTAAATTAATTGTCATTTTTACTAAATTTTGATCATTAATTATTAATAAATTTCAATGAGTTATTATATGAAATTATGGCGATTAGAAAGATAATTTATTAAAAATTATAATAAAAATAATTTTATATTATAACCCATTGTAATTTGTGAATAATTAATGGTCAAAATCTAGTAAAAATCACAATTAATTTGGAACGGATGGTTAAATTCGAATTCCCGTGCATTTGAAACGGTTAATTTTGCGGGGCTTTGTTTGGTTGTCCCTAAACCCTGGCCAAAACCCTAGACAGCAGAGAGAATACAGTGGCAAGCAAACAGCAATGGCGATGGCGGGGCTGTACCGGCGAGTCCTTCCTTCACCTCCCGCCATTGATTTCGCTTCCTATGAAGGAAAGGTACTTGTCCTTTTTCTAGTCTTTTTCCCTGTTTAGGGTTTCAACTTTGTCATTTCTTTGGAGAAAATTTGTGACTGGAAGATGGTTATGCTCGTTGAATTGGGCATAATTCAGCTTAGATAATGCTTAGTGTTTTGTTGTTGTTTCTTATTGGTCAATTATGCTTGACAATGGAGGCCTTATAATCTTACTTCCTTTTATTTTTTTGGGATCATTTTGAGTTATCTTGTCTCAAAAGTTCCAAAAGTGAAATCCTAGAAGAAACATGTAGTCCAAATTAGAAAAAGTTTGTATATCCCAAGATTCTCGAATACTGCCTTTTCTATGAAAGAACAAAACCAAAACCAATACCAATACTTCGAAATCCTGCTAGTGAGGTATGAAGGTGTCAAATGTAGCAGAGTTACCCTAATTTTTGCAGTTTAGGAAAAATGGTTCCAATTGACCCAAGATATAGAAATCGTTTGCTATGTACTACCCCATGGAAAAGAAGCAGGGATGGTTTAAGGCGTTGATTAAATTGAAGAAACTCACATATGGAGCAATGGAGCATACTTCATGAAAGGATTTTTGTGTGTGTGCTTTTTTTTTTTTTTTTGGGGGGGGGGGGGGCGGGGGGAGGGGGAGGAAGAGGGAAAAGGATAAAAAAGGGTTCACAATCAGAAACCATGGCAGTTATGGACAAAAGTGAGCTAAGCCAAACCGATTGATAGCTTGGAATGTACCGTATGTAAGATGCAGAGGTTTAGATACACACAAAACCTCACCCTAAATTCTGGAATGATTACTTCTGTTGGATCTGGGTTTAAAAGCTTTTCTTGTCTATTACGTCACAACTAGGGGGAAAAAAGGAAGAGAAAAATGGGGAATAGGTAATGAAGGCCCAGTCTTGAATGTAAATGACAAATTGGACTGCGATAAATGACAGATTCTTCACGCAGATTTGCAGAGCGCTCATCTGATCTGAAGGACGTTTTTCTACTTTAATCAGTTTGTGTAAATGGGGATCCTTGATCCTAAGTCAGTGAGGTAGGAAGCAGGATGAAGAGGACTGATTTACAGTAGCAAGTTTAGAATTTGCCTCCGTTTATAATTTGACTTGGTGGGACTCCTTATGCCTTATGCGGTCTTGCAGAAACTTTTCATAGAAGCTGTTCAAAATGGAACCATGGATGGTTTCTTTAAATTGATCTCTCATTTTCAAACGCAGTCAGAGCCTGCCTATTGTGGACTGGCCAGCCTTTCCATGGTTTTAAATGCACTTGCAATTGACCCTGGAAGGACATGGAAAGGTGCGATACTCTTAGATGCATACTTGTTTATACTTATTTATGTTGGCAATCGACTTCTCTCATGGTTAAACTGCACAACTTCATTCCTTTTATCTTTTCGCAAGACCAGCTTCATGGTAAATCAGCTGTTGGTCTGCAGCAGACATTAAAGATTTATTTTATTTATTTTCTGGATAGGAGCACATTAAAGAAGTACTGAACTTTAGCCCGTTTGATTTTGCTTTAGGTTTGCACTTATTGTGTATTTCATCCTTTAGGACCATGGAGATGGTATGATGAATCTATGTTAGACTGCTGTGAGCCTCTGGAGAAGGTTAAAGCTAAAGGAATTTCCTTTGGGAAGGTTGCATGCCTGGCTCATTGTGCTGGAGCGAATGTGCAAGCTTTTCGTACTAATGAGGGTTCCATTAATGAGTTTAGGAATTACGTCAAGGAATGCTCTCAATCCGATGATTGTCATGTTATTTCATCATACCATAGAGGGATTTTCAAACAGGTAACTCAGCCCTAAGTTTCGTTCTTTTTTCTAATCTTCATCAAGCTGTCACTTTGAGAATATTTGCAATGTGTGTTTCATGAAATCCCTGTTCTTGTGTCATTATGGAGAAAAACTATGGGAAGGGAAGGGCAGGGGAGCCTTATTTAAGCCAACTTTTTGCAGGCGAGAACTAAACGAACAAGTACCACTCCCAGAAAAAGAAAAGGAACACGAAAAAGGGAGGAATAGGAAAGGAATAGAATGTTATGATGTTATATGCTTTCATAGCATCTGTTTCTAGATTTTCTCTTTCCGTTGCATTGTTATCTTGTTGGAATGCTATGAGTGGTTTTGCTTAAAGGTAGCTCTTTTTGGTACTAGCTCCACTTGTCCTTTTACTCATGGCATCATACAAGGAATATTAAAGGAATAGAAGGCTCTGATGGAATATGCTGTCATAGTAGAGCTGGCAAAAATCCGGGTCCGGGTAAATTCGGGTCGGACAAATTCGGACAATGTCAAAATTCGGACGAGAAATTCTTGTCCGGACCCGGTTTTATTTCGGGTCGAACCGGGTCGGACAATTCGGACGAAGCTAAAATCGGGTTCGGACAATATAAAAAAGAGAAATTTTATGTCCGAATATTCGGTCAATATAAAAATTCGGACGGAAAATCTATGTCCAGACTCGATTTTTTCCGGGTCGGACAAAATTTTGCCAGCTCTATGTCATAGAATCTGCTTCTAGATGTACACATTCCCTTGCATTTTCTCTAGGGTTATAATCATCCTGCCTAAATTTTATGAGTAGATTTGTTTACGAGTGGTTCTTGGTGTTGGTCCTCTTTGTCTCTTCTTACGATTGAGCACCATGATTTCCTGTATACCTGCAATAATTCTATTGTTTTACTCTTGATTGTGATCTCAGACTGGCTCTGGTCACTTTTCTCCTATTGGTGGTTATCACGCTGGAGAAGACATGGCATTGATTCTAGATGTTGCGAGGTTCAAATATCCTCCTCATTGGGTCCCACTTACTCTTCTATGGGAAGCTATGGATACTGTTGATGAAGCAAGTGGTGAGAACAGAGGGTAGGCATATATGATTGTGCTTTGCCCTAGAGCACTACTGTGGTTATATGACTATAGTTGACCAGTTAAAGTGAATGCAGTTGTGAATGGGTGCATTTCTTTCTACTCATGGTATTTCTTTGAGTTTTTGTAGTTGGTGACTGGCATAATTGCAGATCAAAGTTAAACTTCTGATAACAAGCTGAATACCGCCCCCACCCCCTAAAAAAAAAAGTAAAAGAAAGACAAAAAGGAACACAAGACAGTTGATTGTTGTGAAGAGTACAGAGGGCCTAGAACTATAGCTGCACATCTATAAAGTTTTGAACCATTTGTCTGAAATTGAGAGTCATGTTGCTTACACAAGTGTAATGCATTTTTCAGCTGCTGAAATGGTATGCTTCTGCATTCAAAATTAAAGAGCTTTATGAAATATACTCTTAAAAAGGGCTACAAAAATGTAAACTACAGGTTTTGTTTTCCATGTTTCTGCACAAATAAAGAAAATATATTCTCCTTAACCTTAGAAAGAATAAACATAGAAGGCTAGAACAAAGGAATCGAGGAGCTGCTTTGCTTCTTTATGCTCTGGTTGTCCATTATGTGTACTTTTGTTGGCGGATAATAGCTATGATCATCCTACTTCTGTCATACATCAACTTATTTTACATATTCTCATTAATTCATTTGTGTTAATCTCAAGACATATTTCAGTATATTCTTCTCTATGCCTCTTGTCTTGATTTCCCCCTTTTCCTGAATTTATTGTCCATTTTGTCCAGGTACATGCTTATATCTAGACAACAGCAAGAACCAGCACTGCTTTTTACCCTGGTATGATATGTTGGCTTCGGCAAATGACCAGACTTTTGTGTTCTACATGCTTGCCATGTAATACATTGAAGAAATTTGCACAACTGAATCAATCCCATCTTTTTTTTTTTTAACTTTCTGATGCTGTTATGTACATGCTTATTCATGATAAAAGAAGACTATTTCAGTGAGATTTAGGCCTTGTCTCAGAGAAGGGGAACATAAGGCTTTTATTATTCAACCCACCATCTCAGTTGCAGTTAGTTCACTGACTAAATTGCCATGCTGTTAGATGTTAGCGTTGCACTTGATTTTGTATGAACCTAGTCATTCAAAGAGGTCTTCTTGTGATAAGCAGTAAGATATACTTTCAACTTAAGTATTTCTTCCGTGCTGGAAAAGATCCTCTTTGCTCTTATAAGGGCCTTGCCATATACCCTTCTTGGTAGCAACTAACAAGAACACATCTGTTATAAGAAAAAAATAAAAATAAAAAACAAAGAATCTTGGAGATCAAACTAAGCAATGTCTATTCTTTGTCTTGCTCATATATTGTGAAGGCATCACTATTCTTCAGGGAATCCTCTTTATTTTAAGAATCCTTAATGCATTCTTACCAGTATGCTCCTATTTCTTTCCTCTAGCTAGTAGAGACTTTACTTTTTTCATTACTTTATTTGTAGAGTTGCAAGCATCAGAGCTGGGCAAGTGTAGCGAAATACTTGATAGAAGATGTATCCATTCTCCTGAGGTCAACAAGCATGAAGAACATTGAGGAGGCCATTTCCGTTGTTTGTATGTCTTTGCCTTCAAACTTCAGAGACTTCATTAAATGGGTGGCAGAAGTCCGAAGACATGAGGATAATGGTCAAAATCTAAGCAAGGAAGAGATACGGAGGCTTGCCCTTAAGGTTTACCGAGAAACTTCAAATTTGGGGATTGAAGCACCCATGTCTATCATGTTTCTCTAATGTAAATTTAAACTCTCCCTTTGCAGGAAGAATTGCTTAAACAAGTACAAGAGACTGGCCTTTTTAAATATGCGACTAAATTTCTCTCGTCAGCGTATACTTGTGCCAGGAAAGCTGCCAAGTTGGGTCCTGAGCAAACACTATCGGATGTTGCGGCAGCTGTTTGTTGTGATGGGGCTTCAGTTTTCGCTGGTCAGCGTGGCTCTTCTGCTGGCTTTTGTTGTCAGAAAACATGCATAAACGTAGTAAGAAATGATGGTTGCCGGCCTATAACTGTCGTCTCTGGGACAGTAATGGACGGTGAACATAACCAGGGACTGCAGATTTTGGTCCCTACGGCTCAAAAGGCACAAGACTGCTGCTCTGACCCAATGGAGTGCTCTGGTTTACACCCTGCTGGGAATCATGTCCTGACAGTGCTTCTGCTAGCATTGCCGATGAAGACATGGAGTAGTATTAAGGATGAAAACCTTCAGCAAGAGTTCTCAAGGCTTGTTTCAGCCGAAAGTCTTCCCACTTTACTGAAGGAAGAGGTAAGCCAACTCCATTTTATACTATATTGGTTGATCCTATTCCTGTCATCAAATATTGCTTATCTTGTTGTGTGATGCACTCCAAATTGATAAATTTCTTGCTACCGTATGAAGTCTAACCATGCAAAACTGATATTCTCAAGTTTAACCAAACAAATTGTTCATCTAATTTTGTGATGTGTGCACTGTTGTCATATACTTCGTGTGGATTGTCTGGAGTTTTGGATATTTGTATGCAGTTATATTATTTGGTGGTACCTGGTTAGAGTAGCCATGTTTAAATAACATGAGTCAGGAAAACTCCTTTCGAAAGGCTATAGAGCGATAAGAATTTCCTAATTTCTCACCAACTCCTTTTTAAACTGTTAATGGCAGGTTTTACATTTGCGGCGTCAGCTTATTCTGCTCAACAGATGCCAAGATAACAACGTAGACAGAAGACAGTGATCTCAGTGCACTTTGCTTGTAGTGAAGATATTGGAGTCCTGTACAAAGTTCTCACGATCCAAGCCCTTTTTGAACCCTTTCGTTGTTATGTAAGGCAATAGTTCCTGTTTTTTGGTGTCACTTAGTTGTGACCAGTTGCAAGAAGGCTAAGGAGAGCACATATAGTCATTTTGCTTGTCAGAATTCTTTCGGTTTGGATTTTTGAAAGCCATAGTTTTCGAGCAGAATATCTGAAGCATATGTGACCAGTTGCAAGGAGGCTAAGGAGAGCACATGTAGGCATTTTGCCTGTCAGAATTCTTTCGGTTTGGACTTTTGAAAGGCATAGTTTCGAGCAGAATATGTGAAGCTGTATTTAGTCGAAGAATTATTTGGATGGACATGAGTTTGGGGAACATATAGGTAATGAATTGGCTGGTGATAAGCAGATCACCGTTTCTAATGGGGATTGCGTCCAGTTATACATACGAGTTTGTATTTTACTGTTTGAGCATATACTATGCCAATCTTGTGTATACAGGCTTGAAAAGCAAGGGAACAATTTTGTATCCTTCTTTTGGCACAAGAGATAGTAGTACAGATAAAGTAAACAACGAGAATAAATTAGTCTTAGCTTTGAATGCTCGTGGTTTGGCTTAACATAGGATTGTTTTTTATGATACATAAGTAAACACCATCTTTCTTACCTACTAAAGACTCCATGCTACTAGAAAGACAATTGTCTACTTTAGGCGCAATATAGCAACCCCTTCTGTATGTCTGTAGACACCATCGAGCGATACCGAAAATGTGCTGGTCGTCTTCACTCTTTCCCACTTGATCCAGTTGCGTTTGTTTTTGGTACCCCTACTCGTACGCATTGAGCTATTTCTGTGACTATTGCTTCATTTTTGTATCCTTGACTAGTTATTGCTTCATTTTTTTTTATAAAAAAAATAAGGTTAAATTGAACCCATCTCATCAGGCCCTTATCTGAAGACTTGATTAGTAAGGTGAAGGGAACGGAGAATAAAGGCCAAACCGTAGTTGAGGACCTTGCAGAATTCCATGGAAGGAGTTTTGCAAGTATTGAGATTTGATTCCACGGAACGGTGACATGTAAGTTATGCTCACTTGGTACTACTACCTCCGTCTCATTTTGTGTTTTCATGGCTAATTTTAAGAGTACTATGAGCCTTGGAATGGAGTGAAGGTTGTGTGATTTACTATTACTACCCCTACATTATTCATGGGTAAAACTGGATGACAATGAGTCGAGTTTGGGACGGGTCCAGCTCGACTTGGACCTAGACCCAGTGGGTCCCGAAAATCCGGACTCAAACCATAGGTCCATGGTGTGCTCTTAATGAGTCCAACACTCTTATGTATTTTTTTAACTAAATTTATCAATTTTTCGGGTAAATACTACACATATATAAAAAGTCATCTAAACATCAACTTTAAAAATGCAACTACACAACTTAATTTTCTCTAAATTGACCCAGTGCTATTGCAAAATTACATTAGTTCACTAGTTATATATACACCGCCTAATTTCCTTCAAAATATTATCTAATAACAAAGATGGCATTCACTAAAACATATGGTTGTAGATACCCAAGATTCAAAAAATATGATCATTTCCTTATGAAGTTAGAATCAATCTCAGCAACAATGGCTTCAAATTTGGACACAAAAAAATATATATTTAATTTGATGGGTTCGTAGGTCGGGTCACCAGGTCCATTTTAATTAATGATATAAGGCTCATATCATTTTCGATTTAATTTATAGTATGTTAGGATCGGATTCAAATATGTTACCAGTTGTTAGTCACTTGTTAGAGTGTAAAATAGAGCAATATATGCAGCGGAAGGGAAATACATGATGATTATGAAATCGAGGGTAATAATAGAGAGACAAGAACTAAGATATATGGGCGAGACAATATTTTACGTGGGAAACCGAAGAATTAGGAGAAAAACCCACGGGCAGCAAACAATATCCACTAGTAGAAAATGAGATATTACAAGAGGTGAAATATAATCTCATACACTCTCACAACCTAGGGATAAGTAGGGTAAAGATGTGGAAATAACACGTACCTCCCTCGTGGGGAGTTTTGAAGGCTCTCACATCGACTACGTCTGTCGCTTGCCACTTATCACAAGGTGAATAAAGTCCTCTATTTATAGGGGTAACCTCCTATAGATCTGACTTGACTTCCACTCCAAATACAATTGGGTTTTAGCTAGAATGCTATTACAATTAGGAAACTAATATAATTAGGAAATAAAATAATTTCCTAATAGCAACCAATAACTTGGAGTTTAAACAGGTTTAGGAAACTTGCCAAATAATGAGTCTAAGAAAATTTGAGCCATTAACCCAACATAGTAAGTTATTTGCTGTGGTTATGGAAATAAATTAATAAGTTATTCTACCTCAAACACACGAGCATTCCTAAATTTAGTGTATAGTTGAATGTGGTGGAAATGGTATGAGAAAATAAAGACTTGTACAAGAAGTAGTTGCAAGCATGTTTGCTGGGTTTGAATAACCAAAGTCTCAATCTGGGCATGAAGAGCTTGAGCTGTCGTTGAGTGAGTCACAACATATAATTCTGATGCATAATAATAAATCCAACAATACACTAAGCACGATCAAGTAATCAATATAACACAAAATATAAATTGTGGTAGAATTAAGTTGTTTCTTAAGCATTTTGAATTATAGCTAAATTACTCAAGAAGCTATATGCATATATATATATATATATATATATATATATATATATATATATATATATATATATATGTATATGTATATATATAGGATAATTGGATTCTAATAATCCCTACTTTCACAAATTGGACAATGGTGGACCGTACTTTCACTTTGTATTCTGGTGGTCCAAAAAAAAATAAAACTGGATTGTAGTGGGATATTTTCAAAGGAATCATAGATTTTGTGTTGCATTTGATTTAAAACTTAGTATAACACTTTACAATGATTTTTAATGAATTTACAGTGTTTCTCCCAATTTGTTTTCATTTTTTTACTATTTTTTACGATTTTTTCATTTTTATTATTTTTAAAAAATCATAATAATTATTCGGAGTCTCAAAAAAATAATTTTAAAAATGTTTTAGAAACTACAATTCATTAACTTTCTAGGGGCAAGAACGAAAAAAACAAAAACAATATAGTGTAGGAATGAAAAAAATAAGATGAATGTAGAGGTGGATTTGGTACCACTACAATTCAATTTTATTTTTTTTTGGACCACCAGAATATAAAGTGAAAGTACGGTCCACCATTGTCCAATTGGTGAAAGTAGGGATTATTAGAATCTAATTATCCTATATATATACATATATATATATATATATATATATATATATATATATATATATATATGTATTTAAATGATACAAAATATAGGTTTCACTATGTTGATGGTTGTTATTAATTATCAGTCATGAATCATATAGGTCCTGTTTGGTAAACAACATATTTAATGACTTGTTAGAAAAAATGGTTTATTGTCGGAAGAGTTACCCAAGCCAAAATAAGTTAAATAGGTGTTTGGTAAACAACCTATTCATTTGGCTGATTGGGTCCAATAGGTTGATTTTCAATAGGTTGATTTTCAATAGGTTGACATGAACAATCTATTGGATTAGCTATTTGTAGAATTTTATCATTTAACCCAAAAATTATCAAAAATTATATACATGTCATTATCAAAGTAATTATAGATATTATTTTAAAATTGGTGATGAAGGGTATAAATCCCATTTCAATTAACAATTACTTTTATGAGAACAACCAACAAAAACCGTCAATCCAAACATTTAAAAGTAAACAACTAATCGAAAGAGCCAACAATGCGCGCAACAACTAACTTTACTCAACTTAATTCCAACACAAAATATATGACAATAAATAATATAAATTGAAGCATTTAAGAAAAATTGTATATACACCATGTCAAGAGTAAGACTTACAAGTAGGCACGTTAGATATGTGAACCCTCCAAGCACTTAATGGAAGACTCCATCATCATCTCCAAGTATTTGAACAACAAACACATATATATGTCTCCAATTAAGAACGTAACACTCTATTATTTCTGCCACGAACAACGTAACCCCATACGTGAATATTCCCAAAATCGAAACAAAAATTAATAAAAATGACGAAAATTACGATAGTAGCATCTGATGAAGCCGCAAACAATGGAGCAGGACAAGGTTCCGGCGGAGTTCCAGCGCCTCCGGGTGGTGTTGATGTGGAGGGGAGGCCGGCGTCAGCGTTCCGGGGATTGTCGGATGTCCAACAGTGGAAGAGGGATGACTGGATGAGGAAAGGGATGATTGCTTTAAGAGCCTTGGCTTTGCTCTTTTCTTTCCTCTCTTTCGTTGTTATGGTTTCTCTCACTTATTTCAATCTCGTCGAATCATTCAAGTAATTTCCCCAACCTCATCTTTCTATATATTCTAACCAAAATGATAAGTACTACCTCCGTCTCTTTTTGAGTGTCAAGTTAACTAACTTTATAAGTCCAATGTCCCTAGAAAATTGAGTTAAAAAATTGCACTTGGACAAGTATATACCCCTTTCAATTAGCAATGACGTACTTTTCACATTTTAAGTAATATTTAGATTTCCAAAGCATCATTAATATGGGTAACATAGATATTTTAATCATTGAAATTGTGAAATTTGCAAATAAAAATGGACAAGGTAGTTAGAAAATTCCACACTCATTTAGGAGCGGAGGTAGTATTTGGTTAATAACCATGGTGAATTTTACCTATATCACTCAAAAAATTAAATATAAGAATTATTACAAAGATATATTTCATTACTTAATAAATTATATAAAAATATTTATTTATTTATATTTTTTTCATAAATATAAAACTATACATAGAAAGTGCATTATTTAGTATGATTGATAAAAAAAGGCTATTGTTTATATTTGTTGACCTAGCTAATAAGTGTTTTACTCTTATAATTGGTAAATATACATACTTATTAGAGAAAATATTAATAAAAATTCCAAAAATGTGAATTATGGTTAATTCTACATCTTTATTAACCATTTTGATGTAAGATGTATATCATTATCCATATTCTAAACCCACGTACATACGGTTTTTCGAAAATACATTTTTCGAATTGATGGCTTAAAGTTTTACATTAAAAACCATAAAAAAATCCAAAATGACAAATACTAAGGAATGGAGCCGGTAATATTTAACTTACTTTTGTTCTTTTTTTTTTTTGGTTGTAGTTATGTGTTGAGCATCGCCATAATTACAATGGTGTACACAGCAGTGCAAACGGGGATTAAAATCAGTGAACTTTGCACCGGAAAGTCACTGATGCCTCCTGAAGTATCAACCTGGGTTGACTTTTGTTCCGATCAGGTTGTCAACTTTGCCTCTCTTTTATTTTCATGTTCAACCCTTTGTCATTAATTAGGGTTATGAAATGATTGTCAATTTACTTTGTTGGAAAATTTTAAGAAAATTACGGTTGCAAATGTATACTACATTACTACCTCTCTTCTTTTTTGACTAACTTTTCTTATTTCATATTATTTGTCATTTTACAATCTCAATAATATATCATTCACTACTTTTCTTACTTTACTATTGACAGTCATTGAGCAATCTCAAATTTTGATTTTAATTAATTTTCTCACTAACTATCCTATTTTCTCCCACCACTTCCAAAAAAACAGACAAAAACGGAGGGGGTATAATATAAGTTTTTTCAATTAGACAATAATACAGATCTTGACTCAAGAAGATTAATAACCATCTTGAATAGTCATTATTTCACATTTTTGTAATTTTAAAAAAATATTTTATCTAATAATAATTATATATATTTATCAATTATAAAAGTATAATACTTATTAGCTAGGTCAAAAATATAAATAACAGCCTAATTGTATCAATCATAATAAAAAATGTAAATTTTTGCATAGTTTTATCTATATTTATGAAAAATATAAATAGATAATTATTTTTATATTGTTTATAAGTTGTAATAATTGTTAAAATGCGACATACCTTTATATATACTTACATTTAATTTTATGAGTAATTAAGGTGAAAAGCAAAATGAGTATGAATCATGTTGTGTCAAGATATTTATCATTTTGCTTTTCATATAGGATAATTGGATTCTAATAATCCCTACTTTCACCAATTAGACAATGGTGGACCGTACTTTCACTTTGTATTCTGGTGGTCCAAAAAAAAAAAAAAATAGGATTGTAGTGGTACCAAATCCACCTCCACAATCTTCTTATTTTTTTTCATTCCTACACTATAATGTTTTTGTTTTTTTCATTTCTGCCCCTAGAAAGTTAATGAATTGTAGTTTCTAAAACATTTTTTTAATTATTTTTTTGAGACTCCGAATAATTATTATGATTTTTTTTATATAATAAAAGTGAAAAAATTGTAAAAAATAGTAGAAAAATGAAAAAATATTGGGAGAAACGCTGTAAATTCATTAAAAAACATTGTAAAGTGTTATACTAAATTTTGAATCAAATGCAACACAAAATCTATGATTCCCTCGAAAATATCCCACTACAATCCAATTTTATTTTTTTTTAGACCACAAGAATACAAAGTGAAAGTACGGTCCACCATTGTCCAATTGGTGAAAGTAGGGATTATTAGAATCCAATTATCCTTTCATATATATATATATATATATAAATACACACACGAGTTTTTTAGATTTATATACCCTAAAGTTTGTAACACTTATTTTTCATCCGTGTATGTGGAAGCAAATGTCATTATTATTTTTCTTTGGTGACATGCAAAATGGTAACACTTGAATTAAATTTAAACATTGGGGGTGGTAATTAATATTTGCAGATTATGGCATACTTGTTGCTATCATCAGCATCAGCAGCAACCTCAGTGGTGAATTATGGAAGGAGCTATTCGTTAGCTGTGGTAAATTTCGTCGACACATCCGTCCATCACGCCTCTGCAGCCATTAGCATGTCTTACCTGGCCTTCATATCCATGGCTCCTGCTGCCCTTATTTCTGGATATTATCTTGCTGCTCAGTTATCTGCTTAGTCTATAACTTAATTCTTTTTTAACAATTTTTCACAATTTTGTTCAACATTTGTCCATGTTTATGTATACTTATTCATCACATTATTTGTTTGTTATTTCTTCTCTTCTCTATTATTATTCATCCCTCCTTCTTGTATGAGCTCTTCAAAATTTTCAGTTTTTCGCTTTGTTAATTTTTAGGTGGTTGTGGATCAATCATTTTCACTATAAAACCTTCATGTTGATGATAATGAGACCTGTCAATTTTGGACCCGTACCGATAACCCGACCCGAATCCGCATGAAAATTCTGATATTTGAACACCATTTTCTTGACCTGAACATGGAACAAATCGAACTTGAAAACCCTGCAGATTAGCGTGTCAAATCCAACCCCTGTTTAACCTGGGAACTTTGTTTGTTTTTTTTTAATTCAACTCTATTAGAATTTGTGGCTTTTCGTTAGAATTAATGTCTATTAAAATATAATCGCAACTCATTCATTTGTTATTTCACTAATTTAAGTTGAAACATGTACAATCTATTGTTATTATAAAATGATCATATTTTATTATGTATATTGTATAAAAAATAGTATTTAAAGACAACTTTTTTGAAAGAAAAAACAGAAAAATATGGCAGCCGTAATCTATTGAGTTGACAAGACCCAAATATACGTAACTCATATTTACTCGAATCCAATATATATACATCGACCCGTAATTCCCGAGCCTAAATGGGCAAAATTGTGGTATTTTGTGCATTCAATGGTTGATGAAAGTTTTAAGTGGGCTACTAATCAAATCACCCCAGATGCGAGATGAGTAGATTGCAAAAGTTGAAAATTAAAGTTGAGACAATATAAAATTTGTTAATGGTGTTTCAATTCCTTGCGTTCAACATTTAAACTCATTCATGGCCTAGAATCCTCCAACGATAGGGTTCAGTCGATTCGTTCTTATTAGGATAGACCTTACAACATGCATAATCACAGAGTTTCCCTACTTTGTAGATCCAAATTTCTTAAATCAACCTGTCGATTTAAGCAGTAGAGTTGAATGTTGGATAATTTCAAGTGTGCGTGAAATTTTGATGTCTTAATTAAGTCTTAACCATGCTAAAAAGAAGCGAAAGTAAGTAAATAACTTTAAGGATTGTAAAAATGGACACAAGGAAACTCTAGGATGAATTTCAGAACCCATGCGGGCCCATTTTAGGGTGACACGCGCAAACCGTGTAAGGTCAAATGCGATTTGCGTTGTAAGACAGAAACTCAAGAAAATGACATCGACCTGACACTGCCCGTGTTAGACATCACATGGTTCATCTCGAGTCAGACACAGTCTCTGTCACGCTCAATGGGTGCCATGTGTATGTGCTTATTCAGGTGCTTGCATTTTTTATTTAGATATTTATGTCATACATCATCTTTTCCGAATAATATTTAATACTATCCATCCTATCCGACTTGATTAAGAATTATCAAACTTTAAATAGGTGTGATCCTAGCCTAACTGGCCACTCTATGAATTGCTTCTTGGATGCACTTTGTATAGGTTGTTAGGATCGATAGGCTCACAACAATCATAAACAATAAATAGAGTGCAAGAAATAAATCAATACTAGAATTTCTAAAATGAAAAAAAATATAAAACAAATTGAAGCGGGACAAAACAAAAGACAGCGAAATCCATCCACCATAATTGTTGAGAGTTACAAAGAATATTTAGAGATTCTCCAATTATTATACCATACATACAACCGTTTGTACTTTACATGGTGTGAACAATATATAAACTCCCCCTTCTTTCGTATTAATTGAACTCTGCTTCACCCTCTCCCTCCCGCTTTGGATCCACTGCTTCAGTTACCGACCATTGTCCCTTCATTTCCCATCGACGTATGGAATCAGTCCAATGCCACCCAAACCACTGTCATTGTCTCACACCCATCGCTAACCCAAATTTAAAATCTTATTTTGAACTTTATAATATGTTTGATAAACCTTGCTTTTGCACTTGTAACCTTGGTTTCTTGGTTTGTTTCGCCATTATTTGACCTATTTTTGCAACAGATTTGACATGATTTAGATAACTTTGTCTCATTTAACTAAAGTAATGAATCTTGTTAAATTGTAAGCAAATTTTGGGTGAAACAGTAAAGTTTTGGGATCTTGGCATGTAAGGTGTGGAAGTCGGGATGAAAACGGGATGTAGGAGAGCCCAAAGGAAGTGTCCGTGAACAACTACGTAATCGAGCACAACCTAAGGGGGAGATCTTTGAAGTTTTCTATCCAGCACACCCACCTATGCCAATTGGCACGGCCATGCCTAGGTTAGAAGGGTCAAAAATGCAGTTTTTAGGTTTGGCACAGGCACCTGTGACGATTGGCACACCCACCCATGCCAGAACCCCTGACTTGCGATGCGATTTATTGCTCCAAAAGACGACAGTTTGGAGGCTAGTTTTTCTTATGAAGTTTTTCTAGCGTTCTTAGAATAGCTCTCTCCCAATACTTTGAAGTAATGAGTGAATTCCTAATTGAAGATTATTGCTTTTGGATTCAAATTAGCGATTAATTTCTAGATGGTATCAATTTCTCCATTCTCTCTCTTTTGCTTTGGTTTATTCATAGTTGTTTAAATTTTGCTTCTTGTTTCTCTATGAATATGAGTGGCTAAATTCTCCAACTTGGGTTGGAGATTTACCACTAGTATGCATTTTTAATTGCAATTATACTTCACGCATTAATTCATACTTATACATCGAGTTTCTATCAAGTTGTTAATTGTTGTTGATGTGAGACTCGAGAGAGTCTCATCTTGTGCCTAACTAGGGTCTATGTTACCTTTCAGAAAAGGAATTTAGGCCTAATGCAACTTGTTTAGATGCTTACAACTTAGATAGAGAATAAATTAGGTTGTAATTAAGGGAGAAATCGATATCTTGTAATTCTTTTGTTTTGTGTGAGAACAACAACTGATGCAATTGAATTAGTTTAATGACCTTCGAAAGAAGTTCGAGAAAAGGCTTAGGTAGTCTAAAATGAATCAATTCCCTAATTCAATGTTTGTGTGGTTACTGCAGGGATTATAATTCATGAAGTTTAGCATGCTACTACCTCCGTCCCAAAATGTTTGTCTATTGACTAAATTTTGACCATTGGTTACTCACAAAATGTAATGAGTTACAATATAAAATTACAGTCATTGTAATCTTCAACAAATTATCTTTCTAATGGTAGTGATTTCATATTTTAATTCATTATAATTTGTGAGTAATGAACAGTCAAAATTTAGTCAACGGACAAATATTTTGGGACGGAGGTAGTAGTTGGTGAATTCCTTGCCTGAGGCCTTTTCCATAATTATTATTTTTCGTGTTTATTGTGTTATTTGAACTCAAATCATCAACTTGGTTACTTGTTTTAATTGAGAGGACATTGACCTTAGTTATGTGTGAAACCTAGCTCCCTAAAACCGACAATCGTATGTTTGTTCATTATTGTAGTGTATGTTGCATTTTACAAGTATTATATTTTCTAACATATAATGTATTTTTGTTCACTTTATGATGTAACCGGACATAGTCAACCCGTGTCTCAAGCATAGAAGTCTCCTCCCTGGTTCCTTGCTGCAATGTTGTTTCTCAACCCTTTCGAGTTAATTTTACCCAAAAACGGCCTTGTCTCAATTAATTTCTACACCCACACAATAATTGTTGGTTTTTTTAGGTACATTTTATCAATTTTTTTTTCTAATCATATTGCAGTCTGTTTTATGTTCATTTTCTCCATATAATATATTTATAAACATTTTTTTAATATATTTATAATCATTCATTAACAATAATCTTTTTGAGCATTAGTAAGCGTACTTTTTGAACATATTTTTTACGATCTAATTGCTAGCCATTTGTGCTCTTTGAACATATTATTATGTAGTTTTTTCGAAGTTATTTTTGTTATCATTTTTAAAATATTTTGTTTTTTTTTATTTTTTGTATCATTATTAAGAGTAATTTATGAACACATTTATATGTATTGTTTTGAACTTATTTTACTATTATTTAAACTCATAATTTTTGTTTTAATCTTATCATAATTCAATATTGTAGTCTTTGTGTGGTTTTTAATTTTAATTTTATTATCTTTTTCATTATCAGTTTTTGTGTTTTTCTTTCTAATCATTGTTCAATGTAATTTTTAAGCAACTTATTATGTGGTTTTCTTTGAATTTTTAGTTTTTCAGTTTCATAAGTATGTTTTCTCTGTTATAATCGGAGACAGGAATAAAATAAAATCAAATAAAACCAAATCATATTGTATTTGATATAACATGTTTCAAACATACTTTTTCAATCCAAAATAGGGACAAATTAAGTAACAAATACGAAATTTGCAAATATCAAAAATAAAAAGAAATCACGCTCCGACGGAATAACAACGCCGGAGCCACAATAGTAGCGTCAGAGTCCATGAGGAGGTCAGGAAGATCATTTAGTTGCGGTTAACTCGACGACAAGATCTTCTAATTTGGCCTTGCCTACCAGTAAGAACTCCAACCCTACCAAGCTTGACCATGGCAGATCCAAATTTATTCGCAAAGTCGCCCGTGGTAGCAAGTCTTGACACGATACCCCTCGTGCGCGGGTGGTTTGCTATCTGCTGATCAATTTGGAGGGTACCTTTGCCAGCCATAATAGCTTTGTAGAAACCATTGTCGACGACCAAGGAACTTCCAGAGGTTTGGTCAGCAGCCACAGCATTGTTTGAACCGCTACGAGGACATCTCCTTCTTAGAGAAGACAATGTCGACAGATTCATGCTTGGGTCTGCTCTTCCAGTGTTGCGGAAGTTGTACAGACGGTCTAGGAAGAACGAGCAGTGGATAAATCCAACGGTGTGCCCTCCACCTACATGTATATCGTACAAATCATGAAATGGTACGGACACACAGGTTAGGATATATTGATTAAAGGAGCCACATAAATTAATCATACTCCTGACAAATATTTTTATTAAAACTAAGATAAATATTTCTTGATCAATTAGCAATTACCGTACAAGATGTAATTTAGATCGATCATTGAGGTTCATGACTTGTTATTGTGGAGAAGATTGGATAATTTTTAAAGGTCATAATTCATACTTGCAATATTTATAGGAGGAAAAGGTCATAATTTTTACGGTGGTTTAAAACCATGTAACATCCTCGTTCCCATCGGAAGCGGGGATTTTCCCCATAACAGGCCGGAACCTTGACAGGTATAGGGAATCCACGCTCCATTGCCATCTCAATGTGGATCGAGCAAAGCGGGGAGAGGACTGGATAGAGAATATAACCCCCGTCCACGACCCATAATTATATAACCTCTGTCCTCGACCCGTCCGTTGTCATCCCTAGACCGTACCCGCCCATGACCTACCGAACCCACCCCGTTTAAGTAGGTCTGACACTATTATTATTTTTGGATTCGATGAGTTTGGGTCGGATCTAGGTCTATAATATCACTAAGCTAAATTATGTTTGTTGTCCATCACCTAATTAAATTCATTGGAGAAAACTTGTATAGTTAAATAGATAAATGTATATTTTACTAATGATGAACTAGCAAAACGGTGAAATTTCTAATAATGAAAGAAACTATCTTTTGGGTTGTTTTTTGCATTTACTATTGGTACGAATGTATGATAACGGAGTGACAGACTGAGGTCAAAGTCTAGCTTCGTGATAACAAATTAATTAGTTGGAATCATTTATTTTTCATCACCCTAAAATATAGACTATCTCTCCATGAATTTCAATTTATAGGTATATAGAAGCGGTCTATATCTGTATTCCATGAAAATTTATTATTATTGAAGGTATGAATTATTATAAATTCCAATTTTCTTAAATTAAAAAGTTAAACTTTACGTGGTCCCCAACTGTAAAATAATTGTGTGGTCGTTGATTAAGAAGAATATTAAGATTTGTGTTGAACTGTTGATAGAATAAATACCCAAGAGAAGGACGAATTCTTCAGTTGTGATGCCTCTGCTCCCAAAAAGTTGGATAGCAACGTCAACTGGGGTTGTTGGTCCAGGAAGATTTGAATTAGCTTCACTAGCACGTGAAATTGTGCCATCTCTTCTCCCTGTTTCTACGTTGTACCACTTTCCTCCTGCCTGAATAAGTTCATGCATGCACAACACAAGATTATACGTAATGGTTATATACTTATATGGTAGATTTTAGGGAGTGTTTGGTAGAAACCCCAGGGATGGGAAGTTTTCCATGGGAATGATTTCTCAGGGAAAAATTTTCCTTAGCCCCCCTAAGGGAAATTTTCCCTAAAAAAATGGAGAAAATGGTGGGTCCATCGTGAAAACTTTCCCAAAGTCAACCCGCATCTAAACATGGGGAAAATAAGTCAAACCAGGAGAATTGACCATTTCTCTGGGGTTATTGACCAACCAAATGCACTTAGAGTATTTTTTTTTTAGATTCACTACGAGAGCGTTTGGTAAGATCCCTAGGGAAATTTTTCCCGGGAAAATTTTCCCTGGAAAGTTTTCCATTGGAAATATTTCCCTGGGAAATTTTCCCTAGGAAAACTATGCAAATGGTGGGCCCATTATAAAAAATTTTCCCAAGGTCAATGTCTAACCAAACATTGGAAAAATAAGTCAACTCGGGAAAAGTGACAATTTCCCCGGGGTTTTTGACAAAAAACGGGAATATTAAATTTTACAAAAACAATTTATCAATATCAATAAAAAAATCATTGTAAATTTGCAAAATGCATCATTTTTTAAAAAAATTATCAATTTTTTCATATGAATATATCACATAAAAAGCAGACTTATTTCAATGCATGCGATGGACGTAGGAAGATCCCCCATAGTATCCGATATGATTTACGAATTAATTGCGTGTTAATTCAAATAATTTTGTTAAAAGCGTGATATTATATGTATGTATGTATGTATGTATGTATGTATGTATGTATGTATGTATGTATATCCATATAAATCTACTTTAGCTAATTTAGAATCTATATATATACCAGGAAAACTGAAACTCTAGTAGCAATAACAATGATGTCAGCACAAGAGACAACACCAGGGCACCTTCTCTCCAATGAACCCTTGCAAGTATCAACGAGAAGGTAACCTCTCACGCTCCCGTTTGGCCCAGCAGTTTTCTCCGTGTTACTTCCATCCAATAAGATTGATCCATCGCAACCCTTTCCCAAAGAATAAAAATGAAAACACACGAATTAGCAATAAATAATTTCCCAAAATAACGTCGATCAACCTACTCTCATCATATCAACAATGACAAATTCGCAAATTTAAAATTACCCTAACAAAACAATCGTGAAATTGCAAACGAAGAAGACCCGCTACAGTTTTCCGATCCCTCTGAAAAGTTCTTTTAACAATATCGAAAATGACTTGCTCAACATCAGTTTTGCCACATTTTCCCTTGTAGAACCCAACCCGCAGTTGAGCATAAGACAGGTCCACAAAGGTCATGAAGATAAGAGCAATGGCTAGCGCCATTGAAGAGGAAGAAGAAGAAGCAACCCTAGACCTAGCCATTTTCTTTTCTTTTTTTTTTTCTTTTTGTAACTTGTTTTGGTTTTGCTTGTACTATGAGGCTATGCAAAAAATCAGCTTCATATTTATAGTGGAAGATGTTGATCAAGTAATTTAGTTGCAGGCACGATTCACGAATTGTTAAGTTGATTAAACCTTAAACGTGCATGCACCAGTAACTTTAAAAAGTGTTATTGAGCACTGTATTGACTGTTAAACTGAATAGTATAGTATACTGGCCGGACAAAATAGTACGCCCGCCACCTTCGGTACGTACGTAATCGGGTACGCAATGTGCCTTGCTTTGTTTAAATTTTTTTGACTTTTACAAAAAATTGATCCCGAATATCCAATATTTTGCAGAATTTTTTTTTAGGATCGTATTATTGAAAATTTTGACATGATGAACAGTGTTGTTAGATATCTATTTTAGGGTAATAAGTAACAACTGGCAAGAAATAGTTGAAATCCGGTGGAAATGGTAGATTTACTGACCTAACTTGCAGCTTTAAACATTGAATTGCTCTAGCCACTAAAAGTAATTTTAAAAGCTATAGGGTTCAAGGAAATCAAAAGAATTGGGAATTATTAGCCACGGTGAGCCACGTTTTTACAGTTGTTCTTGTCTAATTTTTATGAAGATGAATTTTTCTGAAGTTTTGTTGATTAATGCTTTTTTTTTTTTGAAGATTTAAAATGGGATTTTTTTTTATTTTTTTATTTTGGACCTTGTAAGATATGAGCATTATTTTCTAGACTCTTGATTTTCGATGTTTACTTTTAGGGAAAATTTGCACATACCCAATTTACATTTATGACATTTATAATTCCAACCCTGATATTTTTGAGTTAATATTTACCTCACCCGATCTTTCGAATCAATTTCATTTAGCAACATTTTTAGTAAATTTAGACTATTTAGTACCTTTTTTTGGTGGATGTGTGATTTGTAATGATATTTATTTGCTGAAATTTGTGACAATTTTAGCAAATAAATTTTATCGCAAGTCTCACCTTATTTACTGAGAAAGTTGCTAAATTCATCGGAAAGGTTGTTAAATTTAAAAAGGTCAGAAGAGGTAAATATTAACCTAAAAAGATCAAGGTTAAATTTATAAGGACAATGATACACATCTTGACTCAAGACGGTTAATAACCATCTGAATTGTTCATATTTCACATTTTTATAACTTATAATAATATTCTCTCTAATAATTATATATTTATCAACAATAAAAGTATAATACCTATTAGCTATGTCAAAAGATATAAATAATAGCCTAATTTTATCAATCATAGTAGAAAATGCACATTTATGCATAGTTTTATATTTATGAAAAAAATATAAATAAATAATTATTTTTATATCATTTATAAGTTGTAATAACTCTTAAAGTAAGAAACATACCTTTATAATAATTTAAATATACCTGCATTTAATTTTATGAGAGATTTAGGTGATATGTAAGATGGTTATTAACCATATTGCGTAAAGATGTTTATCATTTTGGAACAAATAAATTTCATAAACCTAAAGGATGGTATATGGAAATTTTCCTATTTTTTGGACCTAAAAGTTTGTGGACTGAATAAAAAAGGTTCAAACTCGCTTATTTAATTTGCAATTTGGGTTGCCTTTGTCTATTATTTCCTATTTAACGGGCATCTTCCTCATGCAATGGTTGTGGCTATGGGTACTTTGTAATGGTCATCTTACCTATCATTCTATTTGTAATTTATCCATATTTGACCCTTGAACCTAAAATTTTTGGATACTCCCAAGGAACCATGGAAGTAACTGTAAGATACTTAGGGGTATAAGTTGCTCCAGCATAAATAAGAGAGGTGGATTATAGCTTTAATATCAATTTTAAGTTTAGTCTTAAAGTTCGACGTCAATCGTGTGAGAAATTCAAACATGCATGGGAAGAAAAAGAAGAACATGACACCACATTCTTTATTCAACCTACAAACCTTCAAGTCCAAAAAATAAAAGTCCAAACCAAAGTTCCAGCTAGAAACCAAATATTCTTATTTTACAAGGTCGAAAATGCCAAATAATAATAATATAAAAAAAAACTCATCCAAAATTTCAACTAAGATAGCACATTAGCACCCAAAGGTGCCACTGATGGCGTGCAAGTGCCTTGACCACAACGGTCCACAAGCATCAAATTTGGTCTATATTTGCAACTTTTGGACATGTTGTTGGGGTCGTGTAGCTTTTTTTAAAAAAAAAAGAAATTGGGAATTAATAGGCTTAGTTGAATTTAGATAATTAATAAATTACAGTTTTTAAAATTTCTAACAATTCTAAATTAGAAAATGAAGGAAAATTTAAAATAAACAATAACCGGTCAAATTCTTATTTGGTTCCATTTTGGACAAAACTTTCTTTTTTTGCATATCATTTTGGATAAATTTTCAAATACATTGAATAGAAATATTGACAAAAACTCAAAGTTATGTGACACAAATGTGATTTAACCCAATATACATATCTCAATCAAAAACAGAAAAACATAATGTACATAAAATTGAAAAAGATAAATAACATAGACATATAAACATACATTTGTAGAGAGGGAATGGAGAGAGAAACTAGAGGGAGATGGGAGGAGGGTCGAAAGAGGTATTAATACAACAACCATGTCGTTTTTGTCGGAAATTTACCAAGAGATTTGGATAAGCATGGCTTGAAAGGGATTTTTGCAAAAATTGGGGGGGGGGGGGGTAAGAGATTAGAGATACGTTCATTCCTTGGAGAAGAGAATCCCAGTATAGGTTTGACTTTGTTTACTTTTCGAGAGAATTTCTAGTTGAGAAAAGCATTCAAAAGCTCAACCAAAAGAGTATAAGAGGCCACAAAATCATAGTTAATGTAGCATAGCCAGAAGGAAAAATGAAAGCACAAGAAGAAAGGTGTCTAACTTGTGGGTGAGGAAAGACTTGAAGATTGATAGCCAACACTCTCTAGAACCTCATATTCATGATGCAGAAAGGATGAAGGGTAGAACCAACCTTAACAAAGTAGAATGGTTAAACAGGAGTATAATATGTGAAGCTAATAGAGAGATGGAACTCGAAGAGATAGTATCCAAGGGACTTGGATTGGACAAGGTTGAGAAAATCTCAGTTATGAATCATAAGAAGTTTTTATTCACTCTAAAGTCAGTGGAAGATATGGAAGCTGCAATAGAAGAACCACAACAATTTCTAGAAGTTTTTGCTGAGGTGAGGAAGTGGAGCGCTTATGAAGCTAGTGATCAAAGAAGGGTCTAGGTGAGTATTTACGGGGTTCCTCCTCATGGATGGATGATGGAAAATTTTGAGCGGATAGTTGGAAGATGAGGTTCACTTGTCAAGACAGGAACTTGTTCAGAAAACACTAGGTGTTATGAAGCTATGGAGGCATTAATAGACACCAAGGTTATGGATAGAACTGAAGGAGAAATCTTTCTTGACATTGAAGAGTGCTCATTCCAAGTATATGTCCGAGAATTGGAGGGCATGAGAGGCATGATGAGTCATATCCTTAATCAAGTCCCACGATTGTGGTCTTCAAATGGTGAGTCAAGTTCATGAAACTAGAAGATCATCATCTATGGATGTTGATAATAGGCTCAATTAATCGAGGCAAGGACTGGAAGAAATTAATCAGAGTAGCAACGATGAGGTGGACAGGAGAAGCAATGATCATCATGATCATCATAAGATTAACAGTTATTGGATGAAAATGTAGTTGATGGTGAGAGGTATTCGAATAGTTCAAGGCAGCTGAACAATCATCAGAGGGATCCATTAGAATCCTGAGAGACGGATGAAGATCACATTGAGTCTTCTCCCACTGGTTACCAAGAACTCAGAGTAATAAATGAGAGGGTGAAGGAACAACATTAAACATTAGTGAATGCTTTGGGTTCCCAAGAATGGAGAGACACCTTGGCTAGAGTCTCGGGAAAAGGTTAGGAGAATGATGAGCCCTCTAAAAAATCGAAACGACCAATGGAAAGTGTGGACTCAGCCACATCTACCGAAGGGAGGGAGTACAACGAAAAACAAAAGAGGAAAATGATTTCCAAGGCAAGGAAAATTATTGCTAGTAAGGTTGCTGGTGTTTCAGGTGTCTCGAAAACAGACTTACAGCACAACCAGAAAAAGGAATACAAGACGTATTTGAAGGTGATGAAAAAGCAAATTGTCATTGTCAAAAAGAAAAGGAGACAGTCATCCAAGAACCCTGATTTTGCTAATATTTTAGCAGATCAAGACCATGTTTCTTGATCCCACAAGATCTCTTGGGGTATCAAGGATGATGGTTATTTTCAACAACAGAACCAGGGAAGCTACTTTGGAAGGCTGGGTTTCTTTGCTACACTTTGGTCACTTTGGATGACAAGAAATAATTTGGTGTTAGTAAAGGAAGAGATTCAACAAATCAATCTAGTAGAGTAAATTACATTTACCCTACCTGACATTTGTGGTAATAATTTTTGCACACCCGACATTTGTAAAATAATTTTCACCTTACTTGACATTAAGTGAAAGTGATTTTTAGTGGCAAAATCCGGTTACTTCTCATCGGAAATGAGAAAATACAATAATGCCCCTATATGACTATGTGAATGTACCATGTTGCCCATAATATTGAGAAGGAAATGACTTAAATGACCCTTTCATTGTTTTGTCTAGAAAAATGTGTATCGAAACTCCAAATAGAAAACACCAACAGTCGATTCCTCTCACACTCCTCTTCTTCAACACTTCCCTGTTAGTGCTATATGAATTAATATTAAGGGTAAAAATGTCAATTGATATTAAATTGAAAGTCATATGAATTAATATCAAGGGTAAAAATGTAAATTCATATTTTCTTTTTAATGTTCGCCGGAAAATCCAACAAAAATCAATTATAAAATATCTTAGGAGGTTTAAATTTATGAACACTTAATGTCAAGTAAGGTGAAAATTATTTCACAAATGTCGGGTATGCAAAAATTATTATCACAAATGTCAGGGAGGGTGAATGTAATTTACTCTAATATGGTATTTTGAGTGTGCAGTTATAGTAGTGGCAAGAAGAAGAGGATAGTGTGCGATAAAGGAGGAGTGATGTGCTGTTGGTGGATGACAGTTTTATCAGGATCCATGCTACAGAGTTTTGTGGGGTGATATTTGGTCTTGGGAGGCATGCTGGCATAAGCCCAGTGGAGAGCTTGGATGTGGTTCTTTTTTGGTTATTTTAGTTAGCCCATTTAATTCTGTTGATGCTGATTAATACTCTGGTTTTGTTGGGGACTTGGGGGTATTGTAAGTGGTGTGGCACAATTTGAGTTTTGATTTTGTTGGGTTATGCAAGTGCCCTATGACATTTTATGGTTTTTTATTGAATAAATTTGTGGTCTAATGGCCTTTACTGATAAAAAAAAGATAAATAATTTGAATATCAAGATATTTCCTAAGCTTCTTGAGTTACACTTAAATTACTCTAAAAAATGATATTTATGCTCATTTATATTATTAAAAATGTTATGAAACAATAAATATATGAACACATATAGAGAATAATAGAGAATAACAAGAGAGATTGAGAGAGGAGACTAGAATAATTTATTCATAGCCCACAATGGGTATTTATACTAGTTAGATAGCAAGAGTCATGTAAAGTATAAACTTCATATGGAAGTAGAATCTTCCCATATTATATCATTCTAATATATAAAGATATTCAAGAAATATCACTATATGCACATTCACATACATATTACTTTCATAACAAAAAAAGGTATTTTTCGTTAGTATTAGGGTTGTTACTGTTGGATATATTTCAAGAGTATAAGACAATTATATAGCCTAAAGAATAAAGTATATTAAGTATAAGGATCATATATGAGTGAAACGATGAGAATATGATCAACACGGGTGAAACAGGAAGCAACACGGGTCGTGTTGCCTTCCAGAGAGCAAGGAAACAAATCCTGCGCTCAACACGGGTCGTGTTGGATCAACACGGGTCCTGTTGAGCCAACACGGACCGTGTTGATTCAACACGGGTCGTGTTGAAGGCAGGAATTGTATTCATTGCTAACGGCTATATGATTTTGTGTAATTAATGATTGATATCGTCATTAAGCACGATTATGCTGAGATTACAACAGCTATATGACTTGACTTGGTCAAGGTCATATTAAGGACATAATCTCATCATTAAGGCTCTTGATTACCCTTTGACTAGGGTATCCTAAGTGGGTGCTAATCTCCTATAAATAGGAGACATCCTAGGCTATTAGAGACACACCATTCTAAGCTAATCACAACCTCATTCTTGTCTATGCAAATTATACTAGAGTGATTCAAGTGAGAATCCATTTCTTGAGTGTTACAAGTGCTAAGTTTTATCCCTTTGAACATTTACGGTATCGTAAATAGTTCTTAAGGAAAGTGTGTATTTGTCCACGACTCTTAGCGTTATCCAAGCGAGTTTCCATTGTTCTATATACCGTGTACACCCTTTCCTCCAACAATCTTAAGAACTATTTAGGAATGGCCTCGCTACGTGATATGTCTAGCAATTTCCAAAAGCTAGAGCGCTTTGAAGGAGTCGATTTCCGGCGTTGGCAAAGCAAGATGCATTTCTTGCTTACAACTCTCAATGTGGCATATGTGCTTAACATTGAGATTTCTCCCAAGGTGAATCAAGAATCGTCGGTCAAGAAGGGGACAACCGAGGAGTCTCCAAAGGAGGATGCAATTGTCAAGAGTTCCACGGGAGATGGAAGTGGTGATCAAGTAAGGACGTCCGTGGAAGATGCGGAGGCTACTCGGCAAAGGCTCAAGATGGAGAATGATGATTACATTTGTAGAGGATGCATTCTCAACGGGATGAGCGACACCCTCTTCGATGTGTATCAACATGTGGAGACGGCAAAGAAACTTTGGGAGATGCTTGAAGCTAAGTATATGTCGGAAGATGCGTCAAGTAAGAACTTTCTTGTTAGTCAATTCATGAAATTTAAGATGGATGATAATAGGAAAATTCTAGATCAATTCCATGAGATTCAACGTATTTTAAGTAACTTCAAGCAACACAATTTGAACATGGATGAAACCATAATCGTATCCTCTATAATTGACAAGCTACCTTCTTCTTGGAATGAAACTAAAAGGGCTCTCATGCACCGGAAAGAGGCTATGTCTCTTGAAGGTTTGGCTAACCATCTTCGGATTGAAGAGGAGTTACGCCTACAAGATGGTACCAAAGAGCAATCTAAGGTCCATATGATGCAAGAGAATAAGGGAAACAAGAATAAGAACAAGAACCGCAACAAAACTAGCAAGGGAATTCAAAAGCCTAAGCAAGTTTGTTGGGAATGTGGCAAACCGGGGCACACAAAGAGAGAGTGTTACCTATGGAAAAAGAAGCATGGTCTTTTGAACAAAGATACATCTAAGGGCAAGAGTAAGGAGAAGGAACCCAATTCCTTCGTGGCCATGATTAAAGATCATATTAACATGGTATCCATTGGTTATAATGATTGGTACATAGACTCGGGTGCGTCAAGGCATGTTTGCGTTGACAAGAGTTTATTCAAGACTCTCAAACCGGCGGATGATGGTGTGAAACTCTACATGGGCAACAACCATCCGGTTAAAGTTGAAGGCATTGGGCAAGTGGAACTTGTTTTCACTTCCGGTAAGACTTTGCTTTTAAATGATGTGTATTTAGCTCCGGAAGTATGTAAGAATCTTGTATCCGGTTATCTTCTTAGCAAGTTCGGTTTTATGCAAGTTTATAATGGAGATAATTATGTACTTTCCAAGGGTGGGACTTTTGTAGGGAAGGGATATGCTTATGGGGAGATGTTTAAGTTGAATGCGAAAAGTAATAAAGATGGCATGATTTCCGCTTATATGCATGTGTCTTTTTTAAATAAGTCTTTTCTATGGCATGCTAGATTAGGACATGTGAACTTTTCAAAGTTGAAAGAAATGTCTAATCTTGATTTGATTCCTAAGTTGAATGATGACATAGAAAAGTGTAAGACATGCATGCTTAATAAAATCACCAAAAGTTCATTCTCAAGTATAAAAAGAATTTCTAAATTGCTTGATTTAATTCATAGTAATTTAGGAGATTTTCATAGTACACCTTCAATAGGTGGTAAGAAGTATTATGTGACATTCATTGATGATTATTCTAGATATTGTCAAGTTTATCTTTTGAGTTCTAAAGATGAAACACTTGAAAAGTTTAGAGTTTACAAAACTAGAAGTGAACTTCAATGTGAGACCTTGATTAAAACTTTAAGATCCGATGGGGAGAATATTATGATCCAAAGTTTTTTCCAAGCGGGCATTGTTCATGAGACAACCGCCCCGTATACACCACAACAAAATGGGGTTGCGGAAAGGAAAAATAGAACTTTAAAAGAAATGGTGGATTCTATGTTGTCAAACTCCGGTTTAAGTAATGGATTTTGGGGTGAAGCCATGTTAACGGCTTGTTGTATTTTGAATAGAGTTCCATTCAAAGGGAATTCTAATACCCCATATGAGTTGTGGAACAAAAGAAAGCCAAGTCTTAAGTATTTTAAGATTTGGGGTTGTAGGGCTATTGTAAGAGTCCCGGAACCTAAGAAAAGGAAATTAGGTGAAAGAGGAATTGAGTGCATCTTTATAGGCTATGCTCAAGATAGCAAAGCTTATAGGTTTTTGGTGGTTGAGCCAAATGAGTACATTTCGGTGAATACCGTAATGGAATCAATAGATGCAATTTTTGATGAGACTAGGTTCTCTTCAATTCCTAGACCTAAAGATGTAATTCAAGATATTGTTCCTATAATTGAGCCTCAAGATGAAAATCATGAGGGTATATCCATACAAGATGATCTTCCAACTCATGAGGTTATTCATGAAGAAGAAGATGAAAGTATTGAGTTAAGGAGTAAAAGATCAAGGAAACCAAAAGACTTTGGTTCGGACTTCTATGTTTATTTAGTAGAAGGTTCAAGGGACTCAGTTGAAAGTGAGACCCCATGTATGTACAACATAAATGAGGATCCTAAAACTTTTAAAGAAGCTATGCAATCTCATGATGCTTCTTTGTGGAAAGAAGCGGTACAAGATGAGATTGATTCGATAATGGAAAACAATGTTTGGATATTGGTTGACCTTCCTCCGGGAAGTAAACCAATTACCTCCAAGTGGATCTTTAAAAGGAAAAGGAAAGTAGATGGTACTGTTGAGAGGTATAAAGCTCGGTTGGTTGTAAGGGGCTTTACTCAAAAGTACGGTATTGACTACTTTGATACATATGCACCGGTGGCTAGGATAGCTTCAATACGTGTATTGTTAGCTTTAGCTACTATCCATAAGCTAGTTATCCATCAAATGGATGTCAAAACGGCATTCTTAAATGGAGAACTAGAAGAGGAGGTGTATATGGAACAACCCGAAGGGTTTGTTGTTGAAGGTCAAGAAAAGAAAGTTTGTGAACTTATAAGGTCTTTATATGGACTTAAGCAAGCACCTAAGCAATGGCATCAAAAGTTTGATGAAGTAGTGCTTTCAAGTGGCTATAAGATCAATGAATCGGATAAGTGCATATACTCTAAGTTTGAGAATGGTAAAGGGGTGGTTATATGCCTATACATTGATGACATGTTGATCTTTGGTATCGACATGGAACAAGTTAATAAGACCAAAGAATTTTTATCCTCTAAGTTCTCTATGAAGGACATGGGTGAAGCGGATGTAATTCTTGGTATTAAGATCATTAGAGATAATGATAAGATAAGTTTATCTCAAGAGCATTACATTGAGAAAATATTGAATAAGTTTGGAGGAGATAAGGTGTATTCGGCAAAGACACCTTATGAACCAAATAAGAAACTAGAGAAAAATTTGGGTTCTCCGGTTAATCAACTTGAGTATGCTAAGTTGATTGGAAGTCTCATGTATGCTATGACAAGTACAAGGCCAGACATTGCTTATGCAATTGGCATGTTAAGTAGGTTTACAAGTAATCCGAGTAATATGCATTGGTTTGCAATTCGGAGAGTATTAAGATATTTAGCTGGTACTAAAAGTTATCAACTCACATATAAAGGAGAACCTTCGGTATTAGAAGGTTACTCGGACGCGAGTTGGATTAATAAAGGAGATTTCTCTTCTACCAGTGGATGGGTGTTCCTTTTAGGAGGTGGAGCAGTTTCTTGGGGTTCTAAGAAACAAGCTAATATAGCGGACTCCACTATGTCTTCGGAATTAGTAGCATTATATGCTGCTTGTAAGGAAGCGGAATGGTTAAGGAACTTATTATTGGAAATACCAGTTTGGTATAAGCCAATGGCTCCTATCTCAATTCATTGTGATAGCAAGTCTACTCTAGATGTAGTATATAGTCATGTCTACAATGGCAAGTCAAGGCATATTGGTTTAAGACATGCTTACATACATCAACTTATAAGGGATGGAGTAGTGACATTAAGTTATGTCAAATCAAAGGAAAATATAGCCGATTCTTTAACTAAAGGATTTTCTAAAGATTTGATAATAAGTACTTCAAAGGGGATGGGTTGTAGCTCGAAGGACTACTAATCGCAATAAAGACTCAACTTTACGAATTGGAATACTACCAATTTCTAAAGTTCAAATGAGTATGGAGTTGTTTAAATTAGTAGGAAGCATCGATTATTATCCCAAGGACAAGTGATGCTTAAAATCTGTAATGACAAAAGGATGAGTATTAGTACTCTTAATAGACTTTGTGGAAAGCCTAATTACAGGGGTGGTATAATTACAAAGTCTACCTATGTAAGTGTAATGTGTGGCCGCATAAAGGAACTATGAGCTAAAGTTCCGAAACACTTATGAAGGATAAGGACACAAGGCCGGATAATAGTGTCTAAGTTTTTACACTCAAGATTTAAAATATATGTGTGTTATGAGTATAGTTGGTCAAATATAAATCCAAAGTTCAAAGCTATGTCTACTTTGCGATTTAGACATAATTTTGGCTCATATACACTAACTGAAAAGTTCAAAGAGTAATCTACTTTTCATTAGGCATATGTTTTTAAGGATTCTCTGGTGATTATAAGTTAAGGTATATCTCAAATAGCGAGGGTATAATCCTCTTAAGTAAAGTTATTTCAAGGGTTTTATATACTCTTGAAATAGCGGGGGATTGTTGGATATATTTCAAGAGTATAAGACAATTATATAGCCTAAAGAATAAAGTATATTAAGTATAAGGATCATATATGAGTGAAACGATGAGAATATGATCAACACGGGTGAAACAGGAAGCAACACGGGTCGTGTTGCCTTCCAGAGAGCAAGGAAACAAATCCTGCGCTCAACACGGGTCGTGTTGGATCAACACGGGTCTTGTTGAGCCAACACGGACCGTGTTGATTCAACACGGGTCGTGTTGAAGGCAGGAATTGTATTAATTGCTAACGGCTATATGATTTTGTGTAATTAATGATTGATATCGTCATTAAGCACGATTATGTTGAGATTACAACAGCTATATGACTTGACTTGGTCAAGGTCATATTAAGGACATAATCTCATCATTAAGGCTCTTGATTACCCTTTGACTAGGGTATCCTAAGTGGGTGCTAATCTCCTATAAATAGGAGACATCCTAGGCTATTAGAGACACACCATTATAAGCTAATCACAACCTCATTCTTGTCTAGACTGCAGCTATACTAGAGTGATTCAAGTGAGAATCCATTTCTTGAGTGTTACAAGTGCTAAGTTTTATCCCTTTGAACATTTACGGTATCGTAAATAGTTCTTAAGGAAAGTGTGTATTTGTCCACGACTCTTAGCGTTATCCAAGCGAGTTTCCATTGTTCTATATACCGTGTACACCCTTTCCTCCAACAGTTACCACTTGTTCTATATAAAAAAATTATTTGTATATTTCTATAAATGGAGAACGTCATATAAAATATATATTCTCTAACATAGTTAATACATAGGAATATAAGGTATAATTTACATGTATCATAGTAACAGCTGAATACTATGCTCTTAACTAATTGATAAATGTACAGAATTATTATGAAAATTATTATTTAAAATCACAAAAAAATAACAACATGAGATGTTAAAATGCAACTTGAGTCAAGAATACATTATTTTATAAGATATAACATGTTTCAATCACACATATTTGAACAAATAAAGCAAACAAACAACAACAAATCGCAATATAATCCCGCTAACAAGATTGCCTAGAAGACCGATGTTAGCAAATCCAAACAAACTGGAACAAATAACAAACATGATAATTGAAAATAAAAGAAATAAAAGGTAAAATATATCACAATCCGAGCCAATAATAATAACTCATATTAGTGTTGGAGTCCATTCTTTTAAAGGTTAACACGGCGACAAGATCTTCTAACTTGGCCTTGTCTTCCAGTAAGAACTCCAACCCTACCAAGCTTGACCATGGCAGATCCAAATTTATTAGCAAAGTCACCGGAGGTAGCAAGCCTCAACACGATACCCCTCGTGAGTGGGTCGCTTGCTATCTGCTGATCAATTTGGAGGATACCTTTGCCAGCCATAATAGCTTTGTAGAAACCATTGTCGACGACCAAGGAACTTCCAGAGGTTTGGTCAGCAGCGACGACATTGTTTGAACCGCTACGAGGACATGTCCTTCTAAGAGAAGACAATGTCGACAGATTCATGCTTGGATCTGCTCTTCCAGTGTTGCGGAAGTTGTACAGACGGTCTAGGAAGAACGAGCAGTGGATAAATCCAACGGTGTGCCCTCCACCTGTATTTACATTGCAAAAAGTGCAAAGGTTAGAATTAAAGGAGCCAAAAGCCATATATATTATAATGGTTACACCCGATAACTTTTTTTTTTAAAAAAAAAAATTGAGTTGAAGTTGGTATGTCCGTTAGGCTCATATTTCAAGTGTAACTACGAGCATATCTTTGAGTGTGATTCTTGAGAAACAATTGCTGATGTAGGGTGGTGAGTATCAATAATATAGTTTTAATGATAGGGTAAGACATTTAAAGGTCTCTTACTCCGATCCAAGACACTTAAAAGATCTCTTACCCTAAAATTTATATCATTTTCGATTATTAAATTAGACAGTTTCATCAAATATTTAGATTCAAATTTTATACTAGCTATCATAAATTAGAATATTAAGTTTTATATGGCCCATAAGTATAGAGCATTGGTCGTGTGTGTATATGTGTATATATATATATATATATATATATATATATATATATATATATATATATATATATATATATATATATATATAAAAGAATTGGTCGCATATTTGACTAAGAAGAATATTAGTATTTGTGTTGATAGATTAAATACCCAAGAGAAGGACGAATTCTTCAGCTGTCATGCCCCTGTTCCTAAAAAGTTGAACAGCAAGTCCGACTGGGGTTGTTGGTCCAGGGAGATTCATATCAGCATCACTAGCACGTGAAATGGTGCCGTCTCTTCTCCCTGTTTCTACATTGTACCACTTTCCTCCGGCCTGAATTAGTTTACGCACGCATACATAAGAAAACATTTGTGTATTAGTTCCAATAATTTTGTCAAAAGTTATAGAATGAGCTACTTCATATTAGCATGTATATATACCAGAAAAACTGAAGCTCTAGTTGCGATAATAATGATATCAGCACATGAGACGACCCCAGGACACCTTCTCTCCAATACACTCTTGCAGTAGTCAACGAGAATGAAACCTCTGATACTCCCGTTTGGCCCAGAAGTTTTCTCAGTGTTACTTCCGTCCAATAAGATCGACGCATCACATCCCTTTACCAAAAAAATACATTAATGATTATTAAGTGTTAGCAAAGTGCCCAAAAATCATGTACTTTTTTGACCTCACAATTATTGATTAAGCCTAATTCTAGTAGGATATTATTTTGAAATATTATCTTTCATGTTATTTTGAGGTAATACTTTTTGATGTTCTCTTTAGAGGGGGGTGTAAGCTAGATTTAGAGGGGATTTTTCTATACAAAAATAAGTAGAGAGAACATGTGCATGCTTGTGCAGTGTGAGATGTCATACTCTTTTTGTGTGTTGATCTCGGAGTAAGATCGTTAGTTAAAATATCTACCATGATAGTAGATTTGTTTGAGGTTGTGCCATTTGTGATTTGCTCTAATTTTGATTTCCATGCTAAACTTCTGTCCCCTATAATCTTGCATTATATTCTTCACAATTTATTGTAACTGAAGAAACACAGCTCAGCTCTAAGGACCTCCACGACCACATCACTGAGGACCTCCACATTGACCGCAATACTTTTGATTGAAAGACAAATTTGAAGATATAAATTCAGGGAAGTTTGCTTTATATAAATATTCCTTATCTTCCTAGATATCTATATTTATCTCATAATCTGTAATTCGATTTTATTTGATTGAAGGATTTCCAAGGTAGAAAATTGTGTAGGAATTTTGGTTAGAAAATTCTGAGTTGTAGGAATATTTTGTGTGAAAATATTTTGAGTTTTCGTCACTGGAAAAGTGGTGAGGTTGTAACAAGTGAGTGAATTCTAGTGAGGGCCTCAAACGCCGTTTTTCTGAAGTGAGACAGGACTCTTACTTTAGGTGTGTCTTTTATCTGTAATCGCCTCTTCTGTGAGGCATCAGCTGCAGAAGTCTCCTCAGAAGTCTTCTGCCTTTGTAAGCTCTATTGAGAACCTCAGATTCTCAATAGTGCCGAGTGTAACCTCTTCCTTACTAGCACTTTAATTGCATCATTAAAGAAGTATTATTCAGCTTATAAAAGTGCTATTAACCCCTTTTGTGTTGATTAAGTTGCAGATTTTTTATACAACCCTATTCATCCCCCTCTAAGGTTATTTCAATTGGTATCAGAGCGGATCCACAAATTCAAGAGTTTAACCACTCGTGGAAAAGATCATAGCCGCTATCAACACAAATGAAGCTCCTCAAGGACACTCATAAACAATAGCTCCACTACTCACTAGAGAAAACTGCAGGTCGTGGAAAAGACAAATGGAGGTCTTCCTCAAGGACCAAGATGAGGACCTCTGGACTGTTGTTACCGAGGGAGATTATCCTACTCCCACGAAGAAGAACAGTGTTGGACAAGATGTCTCAAAGAAAAGACCTGAAATGACCAATAAAGAGTTGGAGCCATTGAGAAAAAATACTCATGCCCTAAACTTGATTTATTGCAGTTTAAATTCAAATGATTTTGAACATGTATCTAACTGTGAAACTGCAAAACAGGTTTGGGATTATTTGATAACCTCATATGAAGGCACAAGTCAAGTTAAGGACACCAAAGTAGATATCCTTGTCCAAAAGTATGAGGCCTTCAGAATGGAAGAAAATGAGACTATTGAAGAGATGTTCAAAAGATTCAACAGCATCACCAACCACCTCATATCACTGGGAAAAACCTACCCAAATGAGGATCAAGTCAGAAAAGTCCTTCGATGCCTGCCTAGAAGAAAATGGGGTCCAAAAGTCACAACCATTGAAGAAGCTCAAGACCTCAAGACCCTCAAGATGGAGGAACTCATTGGAAAGCTATTGGCCCATGAAATCCAATTAAATAACCTTTCAGAACCCAAGAGAATTGCCCTCAAGGCAGTACGTGAATCTGACATTGAGTCAGATGATGATGAGGAATATACAATGGCAATGATAGCTAGAGGGTTCAGAAGATTATATAAGAAAAATCTGACCTTTCGAGAATACATCAAGGATGGACAAAACAAAAAGGCAACCTCAAAAGGTAAGGCCTTAATAAAAGAAGAATCTGACCCATTTATTTGTTTTAGTTGTGGCAGCTCAAAACACCTTGTGAAGGACTGCCCTCATGCGAGAAGAAACAAAGACAAGAGAAACAGTCGGCCTCAACGATAAAACCATAAGGCAATGATGGCAACATGGAGTGATAGTGATTCCAGTGAAGGCTACAGTGAGGTAGAGAAATAACAAATGTATGTATGATGGTAAACGCAAGTGAGGATCAAGATCCAACCTCATCTCATGACGAGATAAACCTTGATGAGCTCCTCACTCTTCCCTCTTCGCACCTTGCTCGCAAATTATTTTATCTTTTCAAATATTTTAGATCTTTAATAGAAAGAGTCAAGCATCTCACGAAACATGTCAATCATTTGAACGAAACCGTAGAGAGCTTGAATACCAGAAATGACCTCTTAGAAACTAAAAATGTTAGACTGTCCATAGAGGTCAAAAGACTGCTATAAGGACATCACTCAATTATCCAATGAGGCAGTCACAAATTCTCATCCATACCAGAGAAAGCCCATCCTTCCCACATCCAATACACCACCTCTCAAAAATTATCGGTCCAAAAGTCCTCCCTTCCATACCAACAAATGACCTCTCCTTCCTATCTCATATATTTCGTCTCTCAGAGAAAGCTATCATAGAGGACCGCACCTCTAACAGAAAATAAAATAAGGATCTCACCAACTCCCATGTCTAAATGAACTAAACCTCCGTGCATTACTATAAGTTGGGTCCCAAAGACCGCATTGCAAAGATCTCATTCTTGGTCAGAGACCAAGAAAGATATGGTGTCCTCTACTGTAGGTATGCCTCAGATACACTACCAGAGATCCTAGACATTAATAGGAAGGTTGCGAAACAACGCCACCCGCACCATGTGAGGGGGAGCCTTCTATCATGAGAACCTCAACCTATGCACAAGCTGTTAAATTGAGGGGGAGTCCTATCGTCCCTCCTCCCTACATGTGGTCTCTCTCCTCCTCCCAGGTTCGTCAACTCACTGCATGCCTATACCTTTAATGTCCTCCCAGGTCCGGTCAAGAGTCTGACTACCTTTTCCATAGGTAATTCAGATTCTTGCTCTTTTAAAATCTGCCCAAAATCATTTCTCCTCTCTCTTCCTCTATTTATTTTGGCCACTCTCTTTAGTGCTTGTACTCTCCTGTTTTCTCTTTGTCAGAAAGACAAAAAGGGGGAGAACTATGAACTGCTCTATTGTATGTCCTATATACATATGCTACTACTTGGTTAGATGCCATGCTTGCAATTTTGTCTTTCAAACAAAAAGGGGGAGATTGAAGAAACACAGTTCAGCTCTGAGGACCTTCACGGTCACATCACTGAGGACCTCCACAGCGACCGCAATACTTTTGATTGAAAGACAAATTTGAAGATATAAATTCAGGAAAGTTTCCTTTATATAAATATTCCTTATCTTCCCTAGATATCTATATTTATCTCATAATCTCTAATTCGATTTTATTTGATTGAAGGATTTCCAAGGAAGAAAATCGTGTAGGAATTTTGGTTAGAAAATTCTGAATTGTAGGAATATTTTGTGTGAAAATATTCTGAGTTGTAGCCACTGGAAAAATGGTGAGGTTGTAGCAGTGAGTGAATTTTGGTGAGGGCCTCAAAGGCCGTTTTTCTGAAGTGAGACAGGGCTCTTACTTTATGTGTGTCTTTTATCTGTAATCGCCTCTTCTGTGAGGCTTTAGCTGCAAAAGTCTCCTCAGAAGTCTTCTGCCTTTGTAAGCTCTATTGAGGACCTCAAATTCTCAATAGTGTCGAGTGTAACCTCTTCCTTACTAGCACTTTAATTGCATCAATAAAGAAGTATTATTCAACTTATAAAAGTGCTATTAACCTCTTTTATGTTGATTAATTTGCAGATTTTTTATACAACCCTATTCACCCTCCTCTAGGGTTATTTCAATAACCTATAGTCATTTAACTTTGCTTCCACTGATTAATTCGCTCAATAACCCTAACACCATATAATTATACAAAATGCCCCCAGTCAACATGCTTTAATCCCACAAACAATGATAACTTTGCAAAGTTTAATTCCATTTGAAAGCTAGGAAGCAAATTAAAATTACCCTGACAAAGCAATCGTGAAATTGTAAACGAAGAAGGGCAGCTACAGTTTTCCGATCCCTCTGAAAAGTTTTCTTGACAAGGTCAAAAATAATTCGCTCAACATCAGTGTTGCCACATTTTCCCTTGTAGAACCCGACCTGCAATTGAGCGTAAGAAAGATCCACAAAGGTCATTAGGATAAGAGCAATGGCTATTAATGCCACTGAAGAAGAAGAAGTAACACTAGACCTAGCCATTTTCTTGACCTTTTTTTTTTCTTTTGTAGTTTGTTTAGTTTTGCTTGTAGTATGAGGCTGTGCAAAATAGCAGCTTCGTATTTATAATCGCAGATGTTGACGAAGTACGTAGTTTAATCGGACGCACGATTCAAGAATTAATCGTTGAGTTGATCAAACTTATCCTTAAACATGCATGCCAGACAACATTAAAAATTGCCATTCAACGTATTGACTTTAAAACTCAATAGTATGCCCCTGTATGCAGTTCTGGCCGGACACCATAGGAGCTTGACACGTACGTACTATACACTGCTTTTTTAATTTGGAATTTTTGAATTGGCATTTTAAATTCAAAAATGATAAATATAGTTGATATTTATAGTTGATCTAAATAACTTGTAAAGTTAAATATAAGTATATTTAAATCATTATAAATGTATATTTCATTATTTTGAGGTTATTACAACTTATAAAAAATATAAAAATAATGATTTTATTTATATTTTTTCATAAATATAAAACAATGCATAAAATATGTATTTTCTACTATAATTGATAAAATTAGGTTATTATTCATATTTTGTGACCTAGTTAATAAGTGTTATACTCTTGTAGCTGATAAATATATATAACTATTAGAGAAAATATTATTAAAAGTTATAAAAAAAAAGTAAAATATGGACAATTCATATTTCGTGACCTAGTCAAGATATGTATCATTGACCTTTTAAATTCAAGTTTGTCTTTGTCCTGACGCTCAACTAAATTTGTCAATTTAGATGAGCGGGTTAAATATAGGTTGAGTGTATTTTAGTTTCTGGTAAGTAAAAGTCGGGTGTATTTTAGATTCAGATAAATACAGGTCAGTTGTATTTCGAATTCATTGGACCGAGTTTCCGGGTCATGGCCGTGATTTTTCATTTTTCAGAGAAAAATAAATTTATCATTAAACATGTTAATTTAATTAATATATATGTACCAAATATTTCACTATGTTTTGATATCCGGTAGAATTGCATTATTTATGGTGTAACTGCGTAACGCTCGGACCCCTTTCGGGCCGCGGACATTACCGGGAACGACTTCAAGGATCGCTAACTAGCCCTACAAATCACCACGAGTCTTTCCAGCGTGTTTCGTCCTCGCTCATACGCTGCTTGGGAAAACTTCTCAGGAGGTCACCCATCTTGAGATTACTCCCAACCAAGCACGCTTAATTGAGGAGTTCCCAACGGATAAACACAAATCACTACGAGTCTTTCCAGCGTGCCTATACACTGCCTGGAAAACATTCCCAAGAGGTCACCCATCCTGTGACTACTCCTAACCAAGCAAGCTCAACTGAGGAGTTCCCAACGGATGAGCTACCTTAAAAGAAGGTGCACCTTGGTGATATAATTAGTCATTTCAAACCCTTTAAGTTACACTTTTTAACCATATATCCGGGGTGTTACAAATTGTCAATAACTACGATCCAAAACAGATGTCGTTCATTGATTTTAATTATTTTGGCTATTTTATTAAAACACTGGATTACGTTGTTGCTAAACCAGTTAACCAATCAATCTTAAAAATATAACACATACATTAGTTAACAAAGATGTTAAGAAATTAAATTCTTCTGTTACAATCTTTTTGAAAAAGTGAAATAGGATAGTAAAATTCCAATCAATTTTTTTATTAGAATTTATGAGATTACGGTTGCTCTATGCATGTATCTCTTCAATGTATATTGATTATGATTTTGACCAAACACATATTTTTCTTCAAATATTTTTCATTAATATTAAAAAAAGTTCATAAAATAATTTCAAATCAACCTTTAAGTTACAATGAAACTTCAAATTCATGTCTATCGGTATAATCCTAAATAAAACGTTACTTATTTATCAATTTCAAAGTGATTATAGCAAGACCTATAGATAATGATAATGTCAATTGAACCCACAGGATAGATCAATATGCTTTTTAGAGCCTAGATAAATTCATTAAACTACCTCCAACTATCCTACCAGTGCATCATCCACTATATCTCCTTAAAATCCTTCTTTCTTATGACGGTAAGTACTTATATCTGCTGCAATATATACCAATAAGAGTTACTGGACATAATTTGATTTTCAATAGTTTTCGCTACTCTCTGCTCCCCTTGTACCGCTCAAATTATTTTTTATCTTGTTATCCGTCGTTATATTATGAAGAACAATAAAGCTAAATGATTATCTAATATCTTTAATATGATATGTTTTGGTGGATAAAGACTATAATTATGAGTTGAAAAGTAAAAAAAAATGAAAATATTTCGGGTGGGGTTGGACCCCTTAATTTTTTATTTTTCAGGTTCGGATAATTTTCACTTTCGGGTCGAACAATCTTGTTCAAAACCCAGAATTTCGGGCAGGTTCGAGTCTAGTTTCTGCGTCGGGTCGATTTTTGCCAATTCTACCCTCAACTCAACCCCTCTTTAAATTTAAAAAAAAAATTTAAAGGACAATATATGTGTTTTGGATTAGGATGGTCATCGATCTTAAAGAGTAAATTACATTTATCATACCTATTATATTTATCATACATTCATACCTGAGGTTTGTTGCAATAACTTTAATTACATACCCCACCTTTGTGAATATTTTTACCCTACCTCACCAAAAATACGGTTTTTTTACCCTACTTGAGGTTCTTGTAATAATTATAATACATCCCATATTTGTGAAATAATTTTTACCCTACATAACAAGAGTTACAAGTGATTTTTACTTTACTTGATGTTTACTGTAAATGTTATTGAAGTTATAGATCTTCGAAGTCTGCCATTGTTACTGAAGACCTAGAATCTCAAGACAACATTCAAATGTTATAACGTCATCCTAGGAACAAAATAGGAAGCAATCTACAATGTAATCCCATTCTCCGTCATCTACGTACGCTCCATTAAAACCCTATCTTAACCTCTCGATCCTCCCTAACTCACCTCCTCAGTCCTGTCGATCATGTCGATCAATCATATACACTTTCGTCGTTGTTGATTTTCCCGTCAAAATGTCGATCTACCCTCTCTGCTCCAATCGCAATATTTCTTATCTCTCTATTTCGATCTCCATTCCTAACCACAAATTCAATGTCGAGCTCTTCTCTCACATTACCTTCATCAAATACGAGCAATTGCGGAAGACTTCGCAAAATCTGCTCGGTACGTATTAAGGTGTTTTTGTTCATTATTGATATATGTATAATAAAAAACCAAATAAGTTTCTAAAATCGATATAAAAAATTTATATCCTTCAGTAATAAATGAATTGAAGCAAATAAACAAAACAATTTCAAATAGCCCAATAAATACATAGCTATCCATTTAAATTCTTCATGAATCATGATCAAAGCTACTCATATGAAAAAAATAAAAAAAATGTTAAATAAAAAAAATACCTATGGAGTAACATTTAAAACAAATCTCTGGTAGAGTAAAAATCACTTGCAGCTCTCGTGAGTTAGGGTAAAAATTATTTCATAAAAGTAAATATGTAAAAATTATTACAACAAACCTTAATTAGGTAGGGTAACAGACACCTACAGCTTTGTAAGGTAGGCTAAAAATTATGCACATAGGTGAAGTGTGTACAGGGGATTACAACAAACCTCAAAAAGGGTAAATGAAAATTACTCTTGTTTTAAATACCTTATAATTTTAGTTTTCATGATTCTAAATAATATTTTTTTAATAATTATATATGCATACTTATCAATTATAAAAATCTAACATTTATTGGTTATGTCCATAAATATAAAGGTAACCTAATCACATCAGCACTAATATAGGCGCGCATTTAAGTAGAATTTTACATTTATAAAAAATATAAATAAAGATAGTTTTAAACCATTTATGACGGGTAATAATCATTAAAATGATAAATGTATACATATTTATAAAAAATTCAGATATGCTCAAATATGACTTCTAGAGTAATTTAAGAAATATTCAAGATAGTTAATATAACTATTTTGATCCAAGTCACTTATCATTTTTTAAATAAAAAAATGATATCAATCTTCACATATAAAATATTTAGCAATGTTATTTCCTTAAAAAGATATTATCGCAGATAAATTGAGAAAATAATATAATTGATGAATCCTATCCTTGCCTATAATAAAAAGGAGAGTTTTTTGTTGTTGTGCAGCTTGTTTGGCTACATAGCTATATGGGCTGGCCCAACTGATTGTCCTCCCTTTCCTTTGCCACATGGTCTCCCCTTCTACAGCCATCTCAAATGTTGATGACTCATGTCATGCCTCATTAAAACATTGGGCTGACCCAATATAATTATATTGGGCTGTCTCAATTCATTACTCTGAATCCATATGTTACAACAATTTCCTCATACACGTATCATCTTGCATACGTACAAAGTACACATATATGGCTGTGGCTTGGCTTCTTCTTGTCTCTTTTGTGAATAATTAAACCCTAATTTGATGGATTAATTTCAAAATCCAAACCTTAAGTTCACTTTTTCCTTTTTCTCCAGACCTCCAAATCTTGTTCAATTCACATGCGAGAATTAAATTGTTGGTTTAAAGTGAACAAACCTGGCTTTCAAAAAAAAAGAAAAAAAAGAAAGGAGTGTAGTTAAGGTTGGGTTTTAGATTACATAAATAAACCCAATCTAAGTTCAAAGTTCATATTATTTTTTCCAATACCCCAAAGTTTAAATATTTTTTTCAATTTTCCTTAGTAAAAATATTACATAAATATCCTCAATAAAATTAATATTTTAGGATTTTATTCAATGAATGTTACGGGTAAAATAAGAAAAATAACAAGTAATATATTATTAGAATTTCAAATGACATACAATTTAAACGAGAAAAATTAATAAACAGTTCAAATAAAAAAACATACGTAGTAATTGATTTTCTCTCCTTTTCTAAGTTTTAATTGATCAAAGAAAAACTAAAAGTATTTTAGTTTTTATTAGTTCAAGTGTGAATTTCATTCATCAATTAAATAAAATTCATATAGGAAATTGTCACCCTGTTATTTTGTCAGGTTAGGTTCATGTTAGGTTAGTTAAATTAGGATATGATAGGATACAATTAGAAATGATAGAATAAGTTTGAGTTAAAGTTAGTTGTTTGGTGGAAATATTTTATTAATAAAATTTGAATATTTTTGGGAGAATAAATGAAAAAGTTATTGGTATTGGAAAAAATGGATTGATTAGATATTCAAATAAAATTATTTGAATTTCTTTTTTATTTAAAAAATTATTTTTGGTTTTAGTATTTTTTTTAGGAAGTTAAGTTAGGATAAGTTAGGTAAAGATAAATTAAGTTAAGTTAGTTAGGTTTAACTCAACTAAAGAATACGGTTGATTGTGTTAGATCAATACTTAGCTATGATAATAAAGTAGAAATTTTAAAGTTTAAATAAGTCCAATTAAAGCTCTTTCAAAAAGAAGGAATTACTCTATCCATCTCATATTAACTGTAGCCTAATTTATGCAACGGTCAAATTTAAAATTTTATCATTAATTTATCAATATATAAAATATTTTTATTATACGAAATATTGTCTATGTTCTTAATGAAAAGTATTGTCATAACTCATAAGAGTAAAACATAGTAATTTTGTGATAAAATATATTATAAGAAATCCTCAGTCAAAAATAATATTGAATACAGTGTACGTAATACGTATGAAACCACAGTTAATAGGGAAAGAGGAGAGTATTTGTTAATTGTATTTGTGTAGAAATAGAAGGAAATTAAATTGGATTTTGGCATTTCTATTTTCTATATTCCCTAATTTTGTTTGACGCCTTTCATTTGTAAAGTTGTCCAACTGTTATAATTCCAACAATTAATATATTCCCTAATAGTGTTTTTAAAGGTATTTTTGGTAATTTTAAAAAATTTCTTCTCATTACCAATATTAATTGATTTTCCTAATGTAATTAGTGTGTTAGACAAGAAAATAAAGGTATACTATCAAATACTCTATCCCTTTTTATGACTTTGACCCGTGATGACATTTCTTATTTTCTGAATTTGAACGAATAATTTTGTTGTGTGGTGATTTTCCCTCAAAAATAATATTCCCTCAATTTCTTTTAATCGTCACATAAACTTTTGTGTTAACAACTTTGACCATAACTACTTTAATTATATAATGATTAAGGTAAAAAGCATTTGGGTAAACTTTTGATAAGTCTTGGTAAATTTTGGTAAATTTAGATAAAAATTGGTAAATTTTACTAAACTGAAATTACCCATGAATTTGACGGACTCTAATTACATAAAATTGATACCATTAGATTTTTAGTAAAAAAATATAATATTACTTTTTTATATAAAAATATTTTATAAACATTATTAATTACAAATAAATATTAATAACTTTGAAAGACTCATACATAAACGGCAATATGTATTACATACACCCGGAGCACGTGCTCCAGATATTTGCGAGTAAACAATCATTGTAACAGGAGTGAACAATCTAATATTTGGAGCACCTAATAAATTGCACATAAAACAAATAGAGTACAAGAAATAACTCCGTCCATAGGACGGGCATTTCACTAGTATTCTATAAAAAATGGGGTATTTGGTAAAAAAAGAATTTTACTAGTAAAATATAATGCCACGCATAAATTACATGTAATTATATTTTCATACAAGAAAGCGCGTAATATATGCTTAGTCCCTTATCGTTGACAATAAATAATATATAACTAGACAAAAATAAATTAATGCCCAACATCATAATATATTAATTTTTTACTAAAAATAATCCTTACAAATATGCTCTACTGATTGATGTCACCATCCAAAATGAAATTCCCTTAATTACATAAGCCGAAACCACTCGTAGAAACAAGGGCTTTTGACGTTCATAATGGGTATAAACAAACACTATGCATTTAGGTATTTGGCGTCTATTTGGTTCCAAATAGACGCCACTTTTACTAATAATAAAAGAAAAATTCGAAAGTCGCATCCGTTGAATATGAAAATAAGGGTTATATTTTTACTGACAAGTTGGCGTTTGTTATAGACAAACAGATGCCAATTTACAATTTATCCTTTTTTTTAAAATTTGATTTCTTTGATTTAGCGTTTGATCTTTTAACAGACGTCAATTTTTAGACGCTAAATCATACAAATTCTACTAATGAACATTTACAGAGTATAATACTAAGCATACCAGACTGGGATGAAGACATGTTCATGGTAAGTCCTGTATACAAAATCATAGTATATTAATTTGGTGGACCGAGCTTTGTGTAGATAAATGATAGTTAATTTGCTAGTGATGTTTTGGTATCTTGAAAGCTTGATTATGTTGAAGTTATTGGCCAATTATCAATTGCATGCCCTATTGTTTTTAAATTTCAATGCTGACGTTGTTTCCTACTTTTTTATTACGTGCCTTACTAAACACCACCTACCACCTACGTACGGAGACAAATACATTCGCAGCAATGTATTATATACGTGCATCTGATGTATGTATGTACTACAGTTGTTTCACTAATATTATTATGATTGTTCACTATAAATATCGTGGGATATGTATTTTAAGTACATATAATACATATTGTAATTCCCAGTTGTCATTGACACAATGCAAGTGCCTTGTTGTCTGCTACTTTAATGGTTATGTGCTTTGTACTTGTCCGGAGGGCGTTATTATGGTGGACTCTTCATAAAAGTGAGTTGATATATACTATGCGTTATAATAACCAAAGCAAGCATTGTTTGCCCTTACTCGGCCATTTTATCCAACCGGTTCACTTACCTGATTGATTCAATGGGTTAATGAATCAACGGGTCGAACAAGTTTAATCGAACCAGATCGATTCACCAAGATCACTTGTTCAACCAGTTAAATCCAACATGACCAGTTACTAGATAAAAAATAGTTTCATATGGGTCGTTTGGTATCTCACTCGATCTTTGACGTGTAAATCAGTTTATTGGCGATTACCCTAATTAATCTAGCTAGTAAATGTGCCAAATTTACCCAGAATAAATAAATATAAATATATAAGATTTTTCAAATATTACAAACATATTTCAATCCAGAACATGAACAAATTAAACGAATTTGATAATTGGAACAATGAACATAAAAGGGAAAAGTAAAAGTATCAGATTCTGTTTCCATTCTATCAAAATCAAAATTAAAAAACAAGAAAAAGACATCAGATTCAATTAAAGCAGAGTAAGAGTATTAGTGTTTGAGTACGTCCATTCTTTTAACTGTTAACACGGCGACAAGATCTTCTAACTTGGCCTTGTCTTCCAGTAAGAACTCCAACCCTACCAAGCTTGACCATGGCAGATCCAAATTTATTAGCAAAGTCACCGGTGGTAGCAAGCCTCGACACGATACCCCTCGTGAGTGGGTCGCTTGCTATCTGCTGATCAATTTGGAGGATACCTTTGCCAGCCATAATAGCTTTGTAGAAACCATTGTCGACGACCAAGGAACTTCCAGAGGTTTGGTCAGCAGCGACGACATTGTTTGAACCGCTACGAGGACATGTCCTTCTAAGAGAAGACAATGTCGACAGATTCATGCTTGGATCTGCTCTTCCAGTGTTGCGGAAGTTGTACAGACGGTCTAGGAAGAACGAGCAGTGGATAAATCCAACGGTGTGCCCTCCACCTGTATTTACGTTGCAAAAAGTGCAAAGGTTAGAATTAAAGGAGCCAAAAGCCATATATATTATAATGGTTACACCAGATAACTTTTTTTTTTAAAAAAAAAAAAATTGAGTTTAAGTTGGTATGTCCGTTAGGCTCCTATTTCAAGTGTAACTACGAGCATATCTTTGAGTGTGATTCTTGAGAAACAATTGCTGATGTAGGGCGGTGAGTATCAATAATATAGTTTTAATGATAGGGTAAGACATTTAAAGGTCTCTTACTCCGATCCAAGACACTTAAAAGATCTCTTACCCTAAAATTTATATCATTTTCGATTATTAAATTAGACAGTTTCATCAAATATTTAGATTCAAATTTTATACTAGCTATCATAAATTAGAATATTAAGTTTTATATGGCCCATAAGTATAGAGCATTGGTCGTGTGTGTGTGTGTGTATATATATATATATATATATATATATATATATATATAAAAGAATTGGTCGCATATTTGACTAAGAAGAATATTAGTATTTGTGTTGATAGATTAAATACCCAAGAGAAGGACGAATTCTTCAGCTGTCATGCCCCTGTTCCTAAAAAGTTGAACAGCAAGTCCGACTGGGGTTGTTGGTCCAGGGAGATTCATATCAGCATCACTAGCACGTGAAATGGTGCCGTCTCTTCTCCCTGTTTCAACATTGTACCACTTTCCTCCGGCCTAAATCAATTCATGATCGAATCCACAAGTCAAAAATTGTTTATGTATCAACTCAAATCATTTTGTTAAAAGTCTTATTATATATATATAGAGATCTTAAACTAAACTAGTGTGTGTATGCATACCAGGAAAACTGAAACCCTGGTCGCGATAACAATGATGTCAGCACAAGAGACAACCCCAGGACACCTTCTCTCCAATGCACCCTTGCAAGTGTCGATGAGAAAGTAACCTCTCACACTTCCGTTTGGCCCAGCAGTTTTCTCAGTGTTACTTCCATCCAGTAAGATTGATGCATCACATCCCTAATTGTCGGGAAAAGAAAATACACGGATTGTTAAATAATGTCCTGCGAGTGACCTCCATACAAATTGACCCCAATCAACCTACTTTAATCATGGGAACAAATATGATTGAAGGTAGGGAGCAAATTAGAATTACCCTAACAAAACAGTCATGAAACTGCAAACGAAGAAGAGCAGCTACAGTCTTTCGGTCCCTATCAAAAGTTCCTTTCACAATGTCAAAAATGACTTTCTCGACATCATTTTGGCCACATTTTCCCCTGTAGAACCCGACTTGCAATTGACCGTAAGACAAATCCACCATGGTCATGAGGAGAAGAGCAATGGCTATGGAAGAAGAAGAAGAAGCAACCCTCGACCTCGCCATTGTTGTTTATAATTTGTTTTGGTAATTTTGCTTCTATTTTGAGGCTCTACAAATTAGAAAAAGAGACTCATATTTATACCCGAATGAAGATACTCGATGATCAAGTAGTTTACTTGCAGGCACGAACTGCTGAGTTGATCAAACCCTAAACGTGCATGCCAGTTAACGTTAAAAAGTAATGTTCAATATGTATTGCCTTTTTAAACATTTTTTACTTTTATAATGCAAGTTTGTCTTTGTCCTCGTCAACTCAACTCAACGCCCCCTAAAAAAGAAACAAAAAATTATGACATAACAGATTTGTAACGAAATCATGCAGTTAAATTTCAAACATTTTAACCTTAAACTTTTCAATATATACAATGAGTTGCTATATAAAATTACGACCATTAGATTTGTAACGAAAAATACTATCATAAAAATATTATGTTGCAATTATTAATAATATATTATGTAAAAAATTATCAATCAAAGAGTAATATTAGATACCGTGAAAATAAAAATTATAATAATTAATATATAACGGAAGTAGTATTACGTTAGTACACAAAGTCACCGCATGTGAAAATGACATGATCAGATTTTAGAATCATAATATCATATACATTGGTGTAAAGTTTTACTTTAATCAAGTGGCAAAGCTAGGATTTATAATAAGGGGTGTCAAGATATATTCAACAAGAAAATGACAAATTAGATTGGATCAATTTTGAAAATTTACATATTCAAATAACATCGTCCAAAAAAAAAGACAGGTTTCATACACCATCCAAAAAAGAAAAGAAAAAAGAATACAAGTTGAATTGTTAAAACCAGTTTCGAACCCCAAACCTTAAGGATATCACATGTCAAAAAAATACTACTAGAATTCCAGAATCCAGGTTTGATCCCCAACCAAACCTCAATTTCATAATCACAGACTCTTCCACTAATTTTTTTTATAACTAAGATAAGCCCATAGGTATATAAAAATTGGATAAGTTTGACGAGTTTTTACATTTTGGACCCCAAATTTGAGGGGTATTTATATTCTGAATCATTAGTTTTCAACTTTAATGTTTTAGACCCTAAAGTTTGTCGAATGAAGAAAAAAGAACCCTAAAGTTTGTGAGTTAAAAAAAAAGCCCTTGTCTCATTCTTTGTTTTCCTCCCATGTTTGAATTTGTCTCCTGTTTGACGTCAAACTTCAGGATTATGGTTAAAACTGACATTGAAGCTATAATACACTTCTCTTATTCATGTCAGGGCTACTTAGACCCCTGAGTACAGGATTTAAGTAACTCCAACATGAATAAGAGATGTTCATTATAACTTTAATATCAGTTTTAACCTTAGCTTTGAAATTTGATGCTAATCGGGAGAGAAATTTAAATATGGAAAGAAAAAGAAAAACGGGAAACAAGTTTTTTTTCAACATCACAAACTTTAGGGTCATTTTTTTCATTCTAGAAATTTTAGGGTCCATAAAATAAAAGTTGAAAACCAAGGGTTCATAATATAAATACCCCTAAAGTTTAGGGTTTAAAATGCAAAAAACCCTAAGTTTGACTAGGTTTAGGTGGAGATACTTTAATGAGCTTTTTTTAGAAGTACGACGTCGACTGTTTAGGTAAGTTTAGGTAGAAAAATTGAATTAAATAAATGAAAACTGAATTTTAATAATTCGTATTTGGATGTCAATAATCTTTATTTTGTTTTTGTATTCTGGTGGTCCAAAAAAAATTGTATTCTGGTGGGACGTCATCGAATCAAGTAGTGATGACTCGGTGGTTCGCTGACGTGTACCGGCGAGAGTGTGTTTGACCGAGAATTCGGAGCACCAAAATATAATCAACTATGAGATAGGAGCACCAAAATACAATAAATATGTCAATGGAACTACTAAAATACAATAACAATTTAAATGGGACGACTAGAACACAACTAAAATAATAATTTCTTGGTTAAACACACTCTCACCAGTATACGTCAGTAAACCACCAAGTCTCAACCACTTGACTCGATTAACGTCCCATCAGAGTACAATTATTTTATTTATTTTTTTTGGACTACCAAAATAAAAAAAAAATTTATGAGTAAATTTATAAAGTGAAAAAATAAGAAGATCGAACGTCTTATATATTGAAGATGTTCTCGTAGATTGAAGAAAAGTATTGGATAATGTAAGACTTTTCCAATTGCTGAATCTCCTAAACAAACAGCTATATAGGAAAAGGTGAGGAGAACATGTGAGCTCGACATGTAAGATTGTGTCTCAAAGTTTGAATATTGCAGCTAATAACTGATGAAAAATACAGCTAAGAAGCAACAGCCAGGAAATCCAAAAACAAGGGCAATCAAGATGCTGCGGATTTGCAATATCTCATGCCCTAATAAATAATACATGTCCGTACAATGTACTGGTCCCGTACATTGTGATTGTGATTGTGATTGTGATTGTGATTAACCCCTACATCATATACTGATATACCTATACTTGTGATCAAGGGGGGCGTTTAGTGTTTGGCTATTGGCTGTTAGTTGTTTTGTTAGCTGTTTGACTTTTGGTTGTTTTTGTCAGCTGTTTGTATTAGCTGTTTGTATAAAAGAGTGTTTGGTAGAGTAAGATGTCTGTAGAATGACTTTTTCTCTTGATTTCCAATTGTATCATTGGACTTTTTTTTAGTGTTTTTTAAGATTATGATTTTTTAATAGGATAATTGGATTCTAATAATCCCTACTTTCACCAATTGGACAATGGTAGACCGTACTTTTACTTTGTATTTTGGTGGTCCAAAAAAAAATAAAATTGGATTGTAGTGGTACTAAATCCACTTCCACATTCTTCTTATTTTTTTCATTCCTACACTATATTGTTTTTGTTTTTTTCGTTCTTGCCCCTATAAAGTTAATGAATTGTACTTTCTAAAACATTTTTTAAATTATTTTTTTGAGACTCCGAATAATTATTATGATTTTTTAAAAATAATAAAGGTGAAAAATAGTAAAAAAATAGTAAAAAAATGAAAAAAAATTTGGGAGAAACGTTGTAAATTCATTAAAAATCATTGTAAAGTATTATACTAAGTTTTGAATCAAATGCAACACAAAATCTATGATTCCCTTGAAAATATCCCTCTACAATCCTTTTTTTTTTTGGACCACCAGAATACAAAGTGAAAGTACGGTCCACCATTGTCCAATTGGTGAAAGTAGGGATTATTAGAATCCAATTATCCAAATGAACATTATGATTTATATTCATTTTTAGTTTTTTTTTATCCCGATGTACTTTTACAATTTAATGTAGATATTTTATAATTTATTTGTAGAAATTACACTATTCTAAACAATAGGTATATGCATGTATAATCAATTAGTAACTACATTGTCAACATAAATCATAATGATAATATGAAGCTCTTATCCAAATTAATAGGAAAAGCAAATGAACCAAGAGATTTTGAATACAAATATCATCATACATAAATCTCATTGTCTAAAAGGATAAGAAACGCAAATGAATGAAGACTACTAAAATTACGTAACGACGTACCCTGAGACTTGATACTTGGTTCTATGATATCTAGCTATATAAGAACATGGGTTAGAACATCCTACGACGTTTAGTTGCAACCAAATTGGAAGCAATGTTATCACGTATATTTGACATCTCTCTAACTCGTGAGCTTTCAGCAAATGATTCTCCATTGTCACGTGTCGCGGCAGAGGAGGCGTTTTTGTACAGCGGTGAAGTGAAATACCTATATTATTTTGATAGCAATTTTTGTAATTTTTGTAATTTTTGTGAATTAGTTGGTCAATATGGTAATTTAAAATGTTAAAAGTCAATAGCTATTTACAAATTGGCATATTGACTAGTCAAACAGCTAAAAACCCTCCAAAAAGCCATTTTCCCCAAAAAACTACCCAAAAAGCTGGGCACCAAACGTCCCCTAAATAATATAATTGCAAGAATAAAATAAAATAAAATGTAAGGAATGCAATATTTTTCCGGCCCAAATACCTTCGAGGGCGATATAGAAATTCATACGTAGACCATTTTCCTTATGGACCTTAAATTTTCACATCTTCACCCTACTAGTCCTAGGTTGGGAGAGTAATGCATGAGACATTAAACTCCACCTCTTGTAATCAGAGGTGAAGCCAGGATCTTAAATTACGGGTGTTAAGATAAAATTTAATATTATGTTAGAAAGAATTTTGAAAATTAAGCATATTCAAATAACACAAAGTTTAATGACATAGTTTTGAAAAAAAAAATACATACCTTAATAAAACCTTAAGTTGACCTCAACTACTAGTCATATTTTGACAGTAAAACATGATTTTATCATTGGTCACAACAATATTTTAATTTGTAACCAGTCAATCAAACAAATAGCCTTAGATAATTTCAATTATAAATATTGGAACAAAATAAAACCAAAAACCCTAATCATTCTATTCATAGATTATGATTCCATCGTTAAATTAGCAATTTCACTAATTATTCAATACAACTTTAACTAAAATAAATAAAGTTGGGAGGTCGGCAACCCAATTTAAGATTATAAAAAAAGAAATTGATTGAATTGTAAAAAACGATCCCTTAAACCAAAGACATATAAATCTAACAAGCATGCAAAGGTCAATCATAGATTAACCAATCTAATTACAAGAAGGATCATTGAACATTTCGCCACAATGTTTTAATATTCGCTTTTAAAGATTAAAATAACTGAACTGTGGAAACTAATCATCGAACCTCTAACCTCAGGGTTAAACGCGCGAGAAGCTTTTAATGATCAAAATAGCAGAATTGTAAAATCCAAGTATATTGAACCCCTAACCTCAACATGAAACGCACAAGAAAAGGTATACATCAGACTAAACTATCCAGCTACTTCAACGCTTATAAAACTTTTTGCCATTACTAAATATATTTGTTTTTAACTGTCAAAATAGCTCCAAACTAAAAAAAAATTTCCCGGAAAAGTTGGGGGTCAATTGACCCTCTTGACCCAAGGTGGCTTCACCACTGCTTGTAATATCTCCGTTTTACTAGTGAATATTGGTTTCCACCGTGGTTTTTCCCGATTCTGGTTTTTATATAAAAATATTGTCTCTCCCTTTTTTCATATGTTCTTGCCTTTGTCTATTATTGTCCTCGATTTCATAATCATCTTATCCCAATGCATATATAATTACTCTATTTTACACCCTAACAATTGGCAACAAATCTGAATTTAATCCTAACAAGTGGTATCAAAACTAGATTTAGTTAGATTCAGATCCTACCAGAATTAGGCCAAATTTCTTCAAGATCCCAATACAGAAAGAGTACAAATGTCAATCAGAAGGTTTTAAAAAAAATGAAAAACAACCTAATTATGTAACTTGCAACAGAAACACTTAAAAGATATATTCGAATCACCAGTTTGCAAGGGCCTTTTTAATTCAACACTTAATTGATATTTACCCTAATATAAAATTTAACAAGACCTAGGGGTTAGCCTCATTTAGTATCACATCCCAATTAAGCGTATCATATGTATCAGAAGAAATTGATCTCTAATCTCATTGAGGGACTTATGTAAAGCTCAGAAACTGTGAGGGTTATGTTGTAAAAATTGGACCGATCGGTCCGATCGGTTCAATCGTAAATCGACAAGTTGACCGATTCGGTTCTAGTTCGGATGATTGGTTCAACCGGGGAAAAAAATGCCAAAATCGGTTGAAACAGGCGGTTCACTATCAGACCATGATTTTGGTAATTTAATTTAAAAATTCTGGTTTTTTACCGATTTAATCCGATTTTTTGACCGGTTCAATCCGGTTTTTGACCGATTCAATCCGGTCTTGACCGACTCATGTCATGTTTATGCCAGTTTAATTATTTTGGTAGCTTAATTATTCTTGAAGCATATGAAATTTTTTAACTCATGACCTGTTCATGCCGGTTTTGACCGGTTCAACCGTCACCCAGGTTAACCGGTCTAATCCGGCCAAACCAGTCCGACCAATTGAACCATTGACCCACTGGGTCAGGCGGTTCACTGATTGGTCCGATTCTGATAACATAGTGTGAGGGTTGAGTTCTCAGGCTGCAACTCTAGGGAGGTTGTGAGAAATCGTAGAGATCTGAGCATCTCCAAAAAGTCCTTGTAATCCTCTGATAAAGCATCGTTCGTGGTTTTTTCCCATGTTAATCCTTTTGTGTCTATCTTTGTATGTTATTGTTTCATTTTATAATTGTTTCTTTGCTAATAATGCCCTGAGATCCTAACAAACAGTATAAGAGCTTTCGGTTAGAGTGTTGTTGATTTGTAGACTGAAAAACAATGGAGGTCGCGAATACAAAGACTGCATCTTTTGATGGAAAAGACTATGCTTGGTGCATGATGCGAACTAAGGATGTGCTATACCAGCAGAAATTGCATCTTGCGTTGGGTGACAAGCCAACAGAGATGAAACAAAGGATTGGAACTTGCTTGGCCGTCAAGCATTGAGTATGGTGCGACCAAAAATAGCAATGAATTTCGCTTTCAACGTAAAAGACAAGAAACAACGACAAGTTTGCTTAAGGCCTTGCACACAAATTGTATCTTGCATTGGATGACGTACATGATAATAATATGAATGAGTTGAGTATGATATTATCTAAGTTGACTTATGTGGGATTAAGTTTTGACAATGAGCAAGGTTGTTAGAATCGGGATCCTATTTAGGATCGATGAGCGTAGTTAGGATCGGAATTGTAGAATCGAATAAAGGATCATAAGATTCTAATGCAATAGCCAAATTTTAAAAAAAAAATCAATAGAAATATTCACTAGTAATGAAGCAATACGTTGAATTGTTAGTGGATAAATTTAATACAAAATTTATATTGTTATGACAAAATTTTAGAGATGATAATGTGCAAACAATATCAAATTGATATAGGATCATGGATCGAACCGTAGGTTCGTAGAATCGTATTGTGACTCTAACATATAATATTTCATGCTAAACCAAGATCGTAAGATCCTAACTACTTTAAAATCCTAATAAGAATTGGATCAATGAAGGGTTTTTGGATCGTAAACTTGTAGAACCGTTGATCCAGATCAGGATTTTAATAACTATGACAATGAGAAGGATGCTAATATTTTGTTAGCTACTAGGGGTGAGCAAAAAAAACAGGTACCCGGATCCAGATCCGGATCCGGTTGGATCTAGTGGATCCGGTTCCGGATCTTAGCTATCTAGATCTAGGACTGGATCCTAAAGTTAGGATCCATTTACAAATGGATCCGGGACTGGATCCTGACTTGGTGGATCCGGATCCGGATCCGGACCTGGGATCCAGGATCCATTTGATTATTTAATATAAAAATTAAAAATGATCTTAGATATTGCCTTTTCACTAATGTTCGGTCAGCCCAGCCATCCATCATGTCAGCCCATAGTCTTCTAAAGCCCATTGAAAAACCCTAACCCTAATTTTGTTGATACTTAACCCTCATTGCCTCACATGACAACCCTCATCCAGTCACCCTCACCCCTCAACCTCTCATAGTCTCTCTGAAACTCGTCCCCTTCCCCTTGCCAGACGCGGCAAACGCCCCTTGCCTCTCCTTCAATACTCACCTAGCCACCTTTGTTCGAAATTCTCAGTCAGTCTCAAACTCTCAATCTCAAATTCTTAATCGTTCATTCGTCGCTCACCTCTGTTCGAAATTACTTACTCTATCTCTCTCAATCGTTCCTCTCGGTCATCACTCATCCCTGTCAATCGTTCCTCTGTTCAAAATTGTCCCTCACGGCTTCTACCATCGATTTACCGGCGTCGGCCCTACCCTCTACTCACCGGCGATTTTGGAGCAGCCAGTAGTCGTGTAGCACTAACAGGTACTTTCTTCAACACTTCGGTCTATATATCTCATTTTCAATCATAAACTATTCATGTCGATTTAAAATTTATATTGAATTTTTCTGTCTCTACTCTCAGTTATCTATCTGTATTCACCATTTTCACTGCCTTAGTTATCTATCTGCTCTCAGTTATCTATCTGGACAAATATGAAGAAGGTAATTATATTTATAATCTACTCATTGTTGTTTTTTTTTTAGCTTTAGCTATAGTTTCTAACTTCTCTCACCTGTTTTGATATTGAGATTTGGGCGATGGAGATGCTGTCAAAATTGATGAAATGATGGCCGATTGAAGACTTGAAGAGGGATCTAAGTAGAAGACTTGCTTTGACTATTAAGATGGATCACATATTCATATCCATTGTTGTTGGTTGTCATATTTGTATTTTGAGTTGATGTTGTAAACTTATAATGTTGATTGTTGAGACTTTGTGTATTATTGTTGTTTTCGACATTGTGTTTTATTCTTGTTTGAGAGTTTTAAACTAGCTGCAGCTAATGAGGCATTAGTGGAACTGTTTTCATATTTCAGTATTCAGGGCAATTATAAAAATCTTGGACAGCCACAATGTGTTTTTAAACTGGGTACTCGGATCTGGATCCGGATCCAGTGGATCCGGGACTGGATCCTGGTTTTAGGATCCAGTTCGAAATGGATCTGGGACTGGATCTTTGAATTTTTTCCGGATACCTGGTATTGCTCACCCCTATTAGCTACCCTACATAAGTCTTGGGAAAACTTTATAACTTCTGTTACTTTTTCCAGTAGGAAAGATGAGAAATTGAAGTTTAAAGAGTTGTTTGATATTGCCCTAAATGAAAGTGTTAAAAGGAAAAATGCTTTGATTGGTAGAGGTATGAGGAAAAATAGGAGCTCAAGCCAAGGTTGAGCTATATCTAGGTGTTGAAATATGGAGCATGTGTCGTGTTGGAATTATCATGATAAAGGTTACTTTCTTACGGATTTCCCTAAACTCAAGGGCATGGGGAGGAGTAATTACAATAACCATGATTCTAGTAATTTTGCTGAGAATTTAGGTGATGGTTGAACTATTAGTACTAACAAAGCATAATGGAGTTCGATCATAGATCTAGATGCGTCATTTCACTCTTCGTTTAGTGCGACATTCTTTAGCAATTTTGTGAGTGGGAGGTTTGGCGTGGCTAAGCTTGCAATTGGTCAAAGTTTAGAGGTGTTAGGAAGAAGTGATGTGAACATTAAAGTTTCTAAAGGTGGGAGTAATTAGAGGTTGAACAATGTTCCGTATATCTCGAGAGTTTGACTAAGAACCTTGTATTTGTGGGTCAATTGGATGATGAGGGTTTCACGATGAAATTCGGGTTATTGGAAAGTTAAGAAGGGATCTCTGATAATTACTAATGGCAATAGGGGGAAACTATATTCTGCTATTGTTAATTCTTTTCGGTATCAGCGATTTTGGAGTCAATGTGATCAAATGAAACAAATTACAAAGAAAATGTGAAATCAACCACAAAGTGGAACCCATATGTCTCGTATAACTCAAAAATTAAAACTAGTAAAGCAAGGTCTAAAGAATTGGGCTAAGAAGCAATTTGGAAATTTCAAAAACAAACTAGAACAAAATTTGGATAAAATAGAGTATATTGAGAAAAAACTATTCGAGAACCCTCGATCACAGATTCCATCTCAACTCTTGACTGAATCGAATGATAAAACAAAGGGGAAAACTTCTCCTATACAACCAAAAGTACTGGGGAAGGCATCGTCGTAAAGAATGGCTTGTGAAGGGATATCGAAGTTCATCTTATTTCTAACTTTTAAATAAGGAAAAACAAAAAAGACAAGACATTACCAAAATTAAGACCGAAAATGGGTTATGCTTGGAAACGGAAGAGGAAATTGGGGGCACAATTTGTCTATGATTATAAAAAGCACTTTTCCGCGCGAAGACCTCCTCTTAATACGAGGCAGTTTTCTGATATCCCCATGGTGGTCCCGGTATAGGACAATGTTAATCTTACTGCAAGTCCAACTAAAGAAAAGATAAAATCAGCGTTATTCAATATTGACCCTAGTAAAACCCCAGAACCGGACGGGTTTGGGGCTAGTTTTTCTCAAGACTCCTGGGATTATATCCATGAAGATATAGTTAAAGGTGTTATAGAATTTTTAGAGAATGGTCGACTTGAAAGACTTAAACCATAAGTTCATTACGCTTATTCCAAAGTGGATAACCCAAATCAAATGAACCATTATAGACCTATCAGTCTGGGTAATACTTTCTACAAAATAATAGCAAAAATTATGGTAGCCCGTCTACGCCCTCTTCTGGACAAATTAATCTCCTCACTCCAAAGTGCCTTTATTCTTGGAAGGACGATTCAAGATAATATTCTTCTTACGCATGAGATAATCCATAAGTTTAAGACGCTATCCAAGTCAGGTTGGGTGACGGTGGAACTTGATATAGAGAAAGCCTATGATCGCGTCGAATGGGATTTCCTGAAGGACACTCTTTTTAAGATGGGGTGAGCAGTGTGTGAGTACTGTGTCTTATTCCTTGCTAGTAAATGGATCTCCTAAAGGTTTTTTTTTAACCTTCAAGAGACTTATGTCAAGCGGACCCGCAGTCACCATATCTTTTCATCATATGTATGAATGTCTTTGGTCACATGCTTGAGAGGGAGGCGGAGGTACCCAAATCTGGAATAGGAATTAAGCTTGCCCCCCAAACTATAAAAATCCCTGGGCTATTTTTTGCAGACAATTGATCAATTTCCACAAGTCTAAATTAATATTTTCTAGGACCACTTCCAACCATTTAAAGGAATATCTTCAACATCCCAGCAACAAATTCTCTTGGGAAATACTTGGGTTGTAAGATCAAACAAGGAAGACGGTCGACTAAGATTACAATGAGTTAATAGGGAAAGCGACTGATAAAATGGCTGCTTGGAAAGCAAATTCGCTTTCAAAGGTAGGACGGATTGTCTTAGTTCAATCAAATCTAGAATCTCTTCCGGCACATACAATGCAGTGTTTTCGTCTACCTAAGCAATCCTGCTTGGCGTTGGATAGAATAAATAAAGAAATTTTTTTGGAAAAAGGATAAAGAGAATAATAGGATGCCTATGGTTTCTTGGGATACCATTTGCCTTCCAAAAGAGTATGGTGGTCTAGGACTCTGACGGACTGAGGCAATTAACATTGCTTTCCAATGCAAACTGACGTGGAAGGTGATTCAGGGGGATAACCTTTGGGCAAAAATCATGGGGGCAAATTATCTTAGATCAAATGACTTTTTTTATTGCAAGGTAAAGAACTCTGACTCGACTGTGTGGAAAAATCTGTTAAAAGTTAGAAGTATTTTACAAAATAGAATGAAATGGAGACTAGGAGATGGTAGAACAATTAAGTTTTGGAAGGATAACTAGGTTTGTGAGAAACCCCTAAATGCGAACTTAGATATTCATGATAGTGAAGTTGAAAACGTAACGGTTAGTAATTTCATAACTCCGGATAAAGTTTGGGATATAGGAAAGCTTAGGACTTATGTTCAAGATCCTAGAACGGTTCAGAAAATTCTTGGGATCCCAATTAATGTCACGGAGTCAAAAGATGAATTATGTTGGGGGCTAATGAGTTTTGGAATCTTCTCGACAAAGATAGCTACCAGAATCATTCAAGATTGTCTGAACCAGTCGGATAAATGGGCATTTAGGTGGATTCGAAGGCTTGATATTCCTCCTAAAGCAGGTATATTCTTATGGCAATGTCTACACAATGCTTTCCCAACCAGAGGGAATTTATTGAGAAGAGGGATCCAGATGGATCCTATTTGTCCTCTTTGTCTTGATGATCCATATTTTCCGAGGGTCCTTAGCATCAAAAAACAATAATGAAAGCGATTCCAAGCTAGTTTTCCTTAAGTCAAGCTCGAGTCGCTTTTGAAGCCCCAAATTGACCGTTTAAGAAGCGTAGGGGTGTTTTGGTCATTACACAAGGAACGCGATGGAACCATGGAGCACCAAGTCAAGTCCGGAAAACCAACCCCTAGGAGGATTAGAAGAAGTCATGAGGGAACAAGGCCAAGCCAAGAGAATCAAGTTGAAGAATATCATGTTTTGGGCAAAATTTGGTAACAAAAAAAGACACGTCTTCACTCTTTTGATCATAACTCCTTCAATACAATTCCGATGACCATTAAATTTGGTGAGCTTATAGTGCACACTAATAGCTTTCAATCGATACCTTATGAGCCTAAAACGGAGTTCAGATAAAGAAGTTATGCTAGTTAGAAGTCGGTAGAAAAACTGCCCAGATCGTCACGCCCGCTACCCCCTGCTGTAACACCCGTGACGCTTCTCGGCAAAACAAGGAAATCATGTGCCCAACTTTGTCATGCCCATGACGACCGGCGTAACACCCGTGACGGGCCTGTGCGGAACTGAAATTTCGTTGTTTTTCCCCCTTCCTATATATACCCCAATTGTATACTTTTGTAGGGACTTTTGATGAAGCTTTTAGATTTAGAATCAAAATTCCTCTCACTTGGAAAGTTTGTAATTGTGGGTTTTCAAACCCTAATCAATGAAAGCTAATCCTTTGGGTGGAAATTGCTTGGTGATTTCTCTTCTTGGTGAGTGGGTGTTCTTCCTCCACTCTTTGTGAGATTTCTTGGGTGTTTCAAAACTCTTTGCTTGTGGAAGGTCCTTGTGCAAGTGATTGAACATCTTAATTCAATTTAGTGAGTGATTACTCTTTACAATTGTCCATATCCCTTTTAATTCTTGTTGTGTTTGTTGTTCATCTCCAAAACCCTAAAACCCTAAAAGTTAGTGGTAGTTTTATGAATTATAAATTGGGGGTTTTCTCAAACCCTAAGTAGTTAGTGGATTCTTGTCCTCCCATATTTATCCATTCGAAGGACCCTTGGGTTTCCCGGATCATTTGGTATCAGAGCAAGGATTAGAACTCATGCTCATGTGGCGAAAAAAAAATTCTAGATTTTTTGGGGTTTATGTTCATGAAGTTTTGGGTTTGTTCTTGTTGATTTTGGATGCAAAATTGATGCTTGATGATTGGTATTGGTTCCTTGATGTGTTAGGAGTGTTGGGATGTCATTTTATCATTTGGGTCTAAGTATTCATTGAGTATTGAGTTGATTTGGGAAGTTGAACTTGCCCAGAATTTTTTGTTTTGTTTTGTGTTTTTGTTGGACTTTGGCATGTTTGGGTTGAATTTGTTGTGATTTTTGGTACCCAAATGAATGTTATACATGCCCTCTTATTGTTGGAAGTGATTTGTTGAGGAATTTCATTGTTTGGAGTTGATTTGAGTTGCAATTTCGGAGAGCATTGGGAGTAAGTTTGGAGATTGAATATTTTGGGATTTAATGTTTGTTCATACTTCTTCCATGGATGAAAATGGTTGATTTTGGTGTTTTTTTGGATTAATTTTTGTTAGCTATGTGTATGAGGTGGTCACTTGGTGTTTGCTATTTGTATTGGTGATTATCATTGGTTTGGTCGATTGTGGTGCATTCCCTTTGTCGGTTTCACCCCATCTTCCCCCACAAAAAAATAGCCTCGCAAAGGCTCCACGAAGTTTCCTTAGCCACAAAAGAACCCCGAAGCCTCACCCGAATGTATTTTCCTTAACTCATCAATCTCCTCAAATGGCCTCGTCGTCTAGTCAAATGGGCGATCAAAAATTCCCTCCTCAACCCAACTCCCCTTCCAAAACCACTCTTGATATGGCTCTTCAACATATCATAGATAGCCAGGAAGTGATACAACGTCAAGTGAACGATTTGAGCTATGTCGTAGCAAAATTGAAAACCGGTTCCCCGAGAAAGGTTCATGGTGATTCCTTTCGGCATTCTAGAGCTCGACATGGTGACTATCGGAGATCTTATGGCGAATATCGAAGGTCCTATGTTGAACCCCGTCGTGGTATTTTTACTCATGGGCCTAGAGTTGGTGATCTACATAATTGGAGAAAGGAGAAGGTTTACTCATGGTCTTCTAGCAAGGAGGACACTCGGTCTCGGGTTACCTCTTCCTCCAAGGGGATTCAATCCAAACCATCTTTTGGAGCTCAAGCGGAGGATGTGAAATATCTTAGGAAGCTCAAGGGTAGAAAGTGCTTCAAATGTAGAGAGTATGGTCATTACCAAACTCAATGCCCTTTGAAGATGGTTGAATGTCCCAAAACCAATGAGGCAAATACATCGAAGACTCCAAGGGCTAATGTTGAGGTTCGCGTGCGATAAGAGGAGAGCTCCACTCCTAGGAGATCCTTTATCATGACTAAGGATTCCCAGAATGACTCTCAAAGGGGGTCAATCTTCCAAACTAGGTTCACCATAGGCGAAGGGTTGTGCAAGGTCATCATCGATGGTGGGAGCTGCTCCAACTTGGCTTCTACCTACATGGTTGAGAAGCTCCAATTACCGGTCGTGGCTCACCCCCAACCGTATAGCTTGCAAGGGCTTAAAAATGGTGGCGATCTTCAAGTAACTCAACAAACCGTGGTATTTTTCTCCATTGGTCCTCACAAGGATAGTGTTTTGTGCGATGTTGTTCCTATGGATGTTTGTCATTTGCTCCTTGGTAGGCCTTGGCAATATGATAAGCGTGCTATCCATGATAGATTTAAGAACACTTACTCAATCTTGACGGGAGAAAAAAGGATCTTGCTTAGCCCCCTTTCACTTACCCAACCCTTCACACACCAAACTGGGATGGGAAGTGAGAAGAGAGACCCCCTCCAAAAGAGTGAAACACGGGATGGGAGTAATTTGAGCAAAGAGAAGCCACGTTTGGCTTTACATTTGCAAAAAAATAACCTAGTGAGGTTGAGCGAACCTTATCTCCAAAAAAAAATTCAACCTCCATCCCTTGTCCCTCAACAATACCTACAACGCCTACCGATCTCTATACCGTGAATGCAAGCATTGAGTCGTGCCCGATCATTCCTGGACCACCTTTTGGAGACGAGTTGCATGGCAACAAGTCCATCATGTCACGCCCTAGCTTGCTTCCTCCCGCATCGAGATCGACTAAGGAAGAGACATCTTCTACCGGCCTTGACCTTTACATCTCTTGTGATGACTACCTTGTGGCCTTCAACAAAATGATTAGTGCTAGGCAAGTGAAGGGGTTGATGAGTGTCACTTTGATCCGGCTGATGGGTTTTATTGAGTTGATTTTAAGTGAGCGGTTGGCTGGATTTGAACTCCCAAGAGTTGAGGGCAACTCTTCTCCAACAAGGGGCCGGAGTCTGAACTATATTTCCCGAGGGTCCTTAGCATCAGAAAACAATAATGAAAGCTGTTCCAAGCTAGTTTTCCTTAAGTCAAGCTCGAGTCGCTTTTGAAGCCCCAAATTGACCGTTTAAGAAGCGTAGAGGTGTTTTGGTCATTACACAAGGGACGCGATGGAACCATGGAGCCAAATCAAGTCCAAAAAACCAACCCCGAGGAGGCTAAGAAGAAGTCATGAGGGAACAAGGCCAAGCCAAGATAATCAAGTTGAAGAATATCATGTTTTGGGCAAAATTTGGTAACAAGAAAAGACACATCTTTACTCCTTTGATCATAACTCCTTTAATACAATTCCAACGACCACCAAATTTGGTGAGCATATAATACACATTGAGAGCTTTCCATTGATACCTTATAGGCCTAAAATGAAGTCCGGAAGAAGAAGTTATGCTAGTTTGAAGTCGGCAGAAAAACTGCTCAGATCGTCACGCCCGCTATCCCCTGCTGTAACGCCCGTGACGCTTCTCGGAAAAACAAGGAAATCATGTACCCCGCTATGTCACGCCCGTGACGACCGGCGTAACGCCCGTGATGCGCCTGTCCAGAACTGAAATTTCGTTGTTTTCCTCCTTCCTATATATACCCCTTGTTATATTTTTGTAGGGACTTTTCATGAAGCTTTTAGATTTAGAATCCTCTCACTTGGAGAGTTTGTAATTGTGGGTTTTCAAACCCTAATCAATGAAAGCTAATCCTTTGGGTGGAAATTGCTTGGTGATTTCTCTTCTTGGTGAGTGGGTGTTCTTCCTCCACTCTTTGTGAGATTTATTGGGTGTTTCAAGACTCTTTGCTTGTGGAAGGTCTTTGTGCAAGTGATTGAACATCTTAGTTAAATTTGGTGAGTGATTACTCTTTACAATTGTCCATATCCCTTTTAATTCTTGTTGTGTTTGTTGTTCATCTCCAAAACCCCAAAACCCTAAAAATTAATGGTAGTTTTATGAGTTCTAAATTGGATTTTTCTCAAACTAAGTTGTTAGTGGATCCTTGGCCTCCTATATTTATCCATTCGAAGGACCCCCCCGGTTTCTCGGATCACTTGATGAATTAGAAAGCATAGACCACCTTTTTTGGGAGTGTTCGATGACCCAAAGGACGTGGAACTTGGCTGTCTAACATGGATGGCTTCCAAAAACTAGCGTTGATGCTCCCAATAACTCTATTGTTCACTTTTTAGATAGTAGGAATCAGATTGAGAATAGATTAGGTCTGATCAAGGGGGTGTTCCTGTTATGGACCATTTGGAAAAATAGAAATGAAGCGGTCTCTAAATACAATATTTTTAGGTCGCTACATTGTCTTATCCAAGCTAAACGAAATACAGCAGAATAGCAAATTCGTAACAATCAACGGGGTGATTATCATGGTAATAGTGTCGCGGAGAGGTATACTACTTCTCACTCCCTTGTAAAGTGGTATGCACCCCAGGTGGGGGCGATTAAACTCAACTTCGATGGTTCATTATCAGGGACTGGCGGGTTCATTATCAGGGACTGGAAGGGCAACTATCTGCTTGGGGGAGCTGGCGAGTATGGCGAGGCGTCTATCTTGGTGGCAGAGGCAAGGGCTCTTCGGGATGGGAAGTTAGAGGCAATCAATGCAGGATACAAGAATATTATCATTGAAGGGGATAACTTGGTAGTCATTCAAGCTCTAAATGGTATTTACGCGGTTCCTTGGCAAATTCCAAGCCTCATTCACGATACTCGAACTCTTATGGCAAGGTGTACTGACGTAAAAATCTCACATATTTACAGAGAATTAAATGCAGCAACTGGTTAGCTAAACATGGTCACTCACATAGGTAAGCCAGACGAGGATCAATATTACATAATCCAAGTTTAAATAACATTTTACAGTTAGATAAGACGGACCAATTTCTTGTGAGAAGACGTCGCTAGCCCGTTAATTTCTCTTTTGCTTACCTTTGAAAAAAAAATTGTTAATTCTAACGTGCATATTCATTCTCGTCAAAGGCGTGTTATCTTCTTTGATGTGAGAAGGACACCAAAAATGAGGAGGTTCCTAGTCGATGTTCCTAGAACGGATTGTCAACAAAGGAGTGCACCTAACCTGCATAGAAATTTGACAAGTTCAACACGAGGTAAAATTCCAATCCAAAATTCCCCTAAGCTGTTGCCGAGGGTGCATGTGTCGAAGTTGCAGGGGCGTGATCAGCTCAAGTGAGAACGGGTTTGAGATAAATAAGTTCATGGGAGACAACTAATACCTTTGTTGATCTTTGTTGAACAAGGTCGATATGGATGCACTAGAGGATTGGAGGAGGTGCGTTAGTGATTGATGATGTTTGATGATGGCTACGAATGCAATTGATCTCCAAGTGGGAGATTGTTGAGTGTGAAGCTCAATTGATTCGACTAAGGATGGAAAACAGGCGAAGTAGGTGTTTTGAGGAAGAACACAGATTGTGTGGAAACCAGAAGCCAAGATTTGGCCCCTGGACACGTACAAGGGTCATGTCATGTCTGACACGACAGACACAGTCTGTGTCACATAGCACGACATGCAGTTCAAGTTGGTCCGACGAGGGATTAGGCTTATTCTAAGGAGATTGATTATCTATGTGTCCCTGAGGAAGTTGTGCGAGACTCAGAAACTACAAGGGTTGAGTTATCATACTGTAATTCTAAGGAGATTGTGAGAAATTGTAGAGATTTAGCGGGCACTACGACCATGAGCCCGGGCTCATGGTGCTCGGTGCACCCGTCAATTTTTTTTCTTTTATTTTAAATAAGTATAATGATGATTTTTTAATTTAATATTTTAATATATTTTAAATTTGAATTTTTATTCAATTTAATTATGTTTTTCCTTCGTGTATGTTTAATTTTAATTTTTCTTCTCTATTTTCATTATATTCCTTGTATTATTTTGTAATTTAATTTTTTTGTACGTACTTTTAGATATACAGAAGGAAGATGGTGAGCCCGGGCGTATATTGTTTGGTGAGTTCAGCGCCCACCATCGTTTTTATCTTATTAATTATTTTTTTGTGTAATATTATATTTTTATGCTTTTTATTTTTTTACTATAATATTTATAACCTACAAGGCCAATGCTCATAAACCTTAACTACTAATTATTATGCTCATAAATTATAACTATTATGCTCATAACCTACAAGGCAATGCTCATAAGCCTCTACACCAATGCTCATATTGTACAACTACTATGCTCATAACTTATAACTATTATGCTCATAAGCCTCTACACCAATGCTCATACTATACAACTACTATCTTCATAACCTATAACTATTATGCTCATTACATAAAACCATAATGCTCATTACTTATAACTATAATGCTCATAACCTATAACGACAATGCTCATTACATGAAACCATAATGCTCATCTAGCTGAACTACAATGCTCATTACTTATAACTACAATGCTCATTACATAAAACCATAATGTTCTTTACCTATTAGTACAATGCTCATTACCTATAGCTACATTGCTCATTACATAAAACCATAATGTTCATCAAGCAAAACTACAATGTTCATTACTACAATGCTCATTACCTATAACTACAATGTTCATTACATAAAACCATAATGTTCATTACCTATAACTACAATGCTCATTGCCTATAACTACAATGCACATTACATAAAACCATAATGTTCATTAAACAGAATTACAATGCTCATAACCTATAACGACAATGCTCATTACAAAATATATTGAAGTATTATATTAAAAGAAAAGCCTTATTATATTTATTTTAGAAAAATTAAAAAATTGCACAAAAAAAGGAAATTAAAATTATAAAGAAAAAGAATGTATAGGGCGCATGGAGCATTATGGACCCGAGAGCATAATTGTTTCTTTTTTAAAAACTATAATTGAAAAAAATTAAGAAAATCAAAAAATAAAAAATAAATTTATATATCTGCTTAAAATAATTATTGATAGATACAAAAATTAAAAAAAATTAACAACTAGAATATAAAGGCCCATAAACCTAAACTACAATACTCATAAACCAATGTATGAATGTTCACAAACATATCCCATGTAATTTCATAATTTGTAACATGGATATTCATTAATTTATACTACAATGCTCGCGAACTTTAACCAGAATGCTCATAAACACAAATCGTAGAAAATAAAAATAAAAATAGATAAATAAAATATTGGATTAAAAAATGATATAATGAAAATACATAAAAAATATAAATATAAATAAATAAATAAATAATGTAATTAAATTAGACTAGAAATTCAAACTCCAAACACATTAAAATATAGGAGTAAAAAAGAAACTTTATCATTTATTTTTAAAAAAAGAAAAAAGAAAATCCCAGGGCCCACAATGCATGGTGAGCCCGGGCTCACCTTCGTTTTTCTAAGATTTAGCAATCTCTGAAACACCATTGTAATCCTCTATAGAGCATCGTGCATAGTTTTTTCTCGATTTGAATTTTTTTAAGTTAATCCTTTTATATCAATCTTTGTCTGTTATTATTCTTTTCTATTATTGTTTGTCTGCTAACAATGCTCTGATATCCTAACAAACTATATCCTTTTATTTCACTTAAAAGTACTTTATAGGGCCTCACTTTGCTTTCTTGATTGGTAAGCTCATTCTTTGTGTTCGGTGTTTGTCATTTATATTTTTCTTTTTACTTGTTGTCTTGTTGATATAGAGCATAGTCCTCCATAACCATAAAAGCAAGATAAATAGAAAACTCACAATGGGTTACATTGCTCTATTCAGGGGCAATTTTTGGGGAGTTCTCACATTGATATAGAGAGCATGACGCCGAGATTGAAGTTCGTCAGATAAGAGTTCATACGTTATGCGATGCCTTTTCACAGAGTGTCGAGTGCCGACCCTCTTCGTATTTGTTTTTATTAAACAAAAGAGACATCGAACAATTAAGTTCTAACCTTAGGATAGAAATGTGGGATCTTCCTCAGTAGAGATGCAGCATTGGAACCCACTGTATCCACCATCATTAACTCACAACCCAAAATAAACCTTCAACAAAACCCTCATTCGAAACCATTCCTAGATTCCCATATCAATCAATCAATCAAATCTAATGTATAAAACAAATATTCTACGAAAAGGGCCACAAGAAAACCCACGAGAAAACCCACAAAAACTATTTGGGCAACACACAATTCCACGATTAACAAACACTTGAAGGGTGTTCAGAGGTGAGAATGAGGTTATCAATGGCAGAATTTAGGGTTTTGCTTCTGGGTTTGGGTGAAAGAACTGAAGATTGAATCTTTTAGAATTCGGGTTTGGGTAAAAGAATTGAAGATTGAGTCCCATAAAAGAGATATAGATAGAAAACTCACAGTGAGTTACATTGCTCTATTTAGGGTCAATTTCTTGGGGGTTTTCACATTGATATAAAGGAACATGGGATGGTTATGGAGGAACAGGGTAGGGATGAAAAAGGTGAAGAAGATGAAGAAGAGAGAAAAGATGGAGGGGCAGATGAACAGGTTTTTTTTTTTTTTTTTTTTGTCCTTGTTAATCTGCTACAATAGGTAATAAGAGCAGTTTTTATCATATAAAAGGGTAAAGGATAGTTTTGATTGTTTAAAAATCCAACAATATTTTTGCCTAAAGAGGAAAGTTTAAGGACATTTTTATAAGGGTTTTCGGCTCAAAATAATCCAAAGTCATAGATGAGTGGCTGAAAATAATTCAAACTGACTTTTTGGCTGAGAATGTGCCAAACTTTTCACCTATTTACTCTGACTAAACCAAAATTGAATTCCAATGTCGCAAAACTGACTTGACGCCCTTGAAAAGATCGGACTTGACTGAAAATAATATAAACGGACAAAACCCGATATTAACCCACTACATTTTTTAAAATTTTAAGGGTATCAAGTCAATTTTACAATGTAGGAATTGAATTCTGATTTAGTTAGAGTAAATAGTTTAAAAATTTGAGACATTCCCAGCCACAAAAATTAGTTTGAATTATTTTGAAACAGTCACATGCGTCACTATTTTAAGCTGAAAACCAACCCCTGTATAATTTACCGCACATACTATTTTAACTGCAGAATCAAAGCGAGGGATAGTGAGGCGCATAAAGACCTTTTTGGTTTCTCTTTTCAAAAGCAGAAGTCAACTAATACCCGCCATTAAAATCACACGTAAAAAGCATCCATTTGATTCCTTTGCTGTCAAATTGGTGACACTTCTAACCAAATCTCTAACTGACAAACCCTAACACTGAATTCATCAACAACTCCAGCAATCTCCAAATTCCAATTCAATGTATGCTGATTAGAAGAAGAATCAAATTGGAATTCGATAGAATCGACATCAATTGCTTCTTTGTATCTGTAGATTAGAATGGCTGCAGTGGCTGGATTGTACAGAAGAGAGCTTCCTTGTCCCCCCGCCATTGAATTTGCTTCTCCGGAAGGCAAGGTCAGAATATCTCCATCTATCTCCTTAGATTCAATTGCTAAATGAAGTCTGAATACCTTTGTTGTTCAGTTTTTTTCAGAAATGGATTCTAGGTATCTTAATTCTACAATGTGTAGTTTTATGTTTGGTTTGTGCTCTTTTGATCACGTATGTCATTAATGTGTGTGTTTTTGTGAGGTGCAGCAACTCTTTGCTGAAGCTCTTGCAAATGGAAACATGGAAGGGTTTTTTAAGCTGATTTCATATTACCAGACTCAATCAGAGCCCGCATATTGTGGACTTGCTACCCTTTCTGTGATCTTGAATGCTCTGGGAATCGACCCCGGGAGAAAGTGGAAAGGTGAGATTTGTTGTAAATTAGTTGCTGTATTAGAATATGTCCATGTCAGTTCTGATATTCCCTAGCACTCTTTTAGTAAAATATAGTCAAAGTGAGACCACATTAGGGGTTTTGTTATTGTTGTTGTTGTTGTTGATGTTGCTGGGATTGTCTTTTCATGGGTTTGATCTAATGCCTGTATGTGCATGAAATAGTTATTGGACTAATACCCATGGAAGCATATTATCAACAAACTGTTGCTTGTCTGTTTAAGAAAATATGAGATGATACACTGTAACCGCAGTTTCTTCCCCTTATTGCGTATTCTGTTGTTAGCTTAGTTGTCTTAGTGTGTTCGATGAAATTAACAATGTAAAATAGAGGTGTGCTTGTGTATGCTGTGAGGCATGTTTCTAGATATTGGACTTCCCTTTGTGCAAGCTGTTTGGGTTCTTGCTCTGGTCATACTGCATGTGAGTCTTGCTTGTTATGATGGCTCACTGTTGCTGTGTGACAGGTCCCTGGAGATGGTTTGATGATTCTATGTTGGACTGCTGTGAGCCCTTAGAGAAGGTTCAGGTTGAGGGTATTTCTTTTGGCAAAGTAGCTTGCTTGGCTCATTGTAATGGAGCTAATGTTGTGGCATTTCGTGCTAATGAAACCACCATGGACAACTTTCGAAATTGTGTGATGTCATGCACTTCTTCTGAAGAGTGCCATATGATTGTCTCATACCATAGAAAGTACTTTAAGCAGGTGGTTAAACCTTCACCATTTTCCCTTTATATGACTGCCAAGTGCTGTCTTGGAATTTGTGGCTTATGAAACTGTATTATGTTGAAAATCATGAAGCAAGCAGGGCCTAGCATTCTCATGTTATCAAGATGCAATATAGGAAGACAAACTTAGTATCAATAGAATTTTCAACTTAATTTTGCTTCACCTTCAAGACGGCACATCTTTTCTCTATTCCTTTGTTCATTGAGATCCCTGAGTTACAGAAGGCTTCATGTTGCCATCAGTAAGTTCTTTAAATAATACATTAGATGTTGCTCCTCACTTCTCTAATTGAAAGGTAAGAGTACTGATGAACTTGTTTCCACCTGGAAACTATTATTTTGGAATGAATGGATCTTTGATGTCAGCCTTTATAGCTCAGGTTATTTCTTACACTGATTAAGAGTCATTTTCTATGGAAAATTCCAATGATATTCTGTTGCGCAGACAGGAACTGGCCATTTTTCTCCAGTTGGTGGTTACCATGCTGGAAAAGACCTGGTGCTTATCTTGGATGTTGCTAGGTTCAAATACCCTCCTCATTGGGTTCCTCTCAGTCTTTTATGGGAGGCTATGGACTCCATAGATGAAGCCACTGGACATCATAGAGGGTATGCAATCATGCCTTTCTTTTCAGTTACTTTTTTCACTAGTGACAATGTTAATTTTCTTTTGGATCATTTAACCTTTTACAGTTTTATAGTCCTTAAGTATTGGTCTAGGCAGCCTTTAGTGGGTTTCTGGAAATTGGGTCCTCACCTTTCAGTGGGTAGGCTGTGAGGTTAGTATCTATAATAAAGTAATCTTCTTAGTATAATTTATGTTAGAGCCTTAGAGGTGCCACAAGGTACACTAGCATTGACACAACCTTTTTAGAGACGAATTTTGGAAGTTTTTGACATGATTCTTGTTTGTGCATTTTTGTAGGCACGTCTAGTTTCTCCAAAGCCGCAGGTTTGTAACTCATGTTAGTATCTGAATTAAGGAGTAGAACTTATCTAAATGAAGAAATTCTGTGTTAGATAAGATATTAATTGTACTATATAGAGTATGTACTAGATTTTTGGAGTATTTGGAGAGAAAGGAACCAAAGGGTTTTTATGAGAGTTGAAGCTCCTGTTGAGTGCTTGAAAGACATTTTTATCAAATCTCTTTTCTTTTGGGTTGATGGGAAGTTTTGCTCGTCCTCTTTTGATGTAGTAGATTGTGGATAATCTATATTTTCGTTGTACGTAAACTTTGTAGGATGCTTCCTGAGCATTTGATCTTTTCATTCTATGATTAATATATCTATATGTTTCCTATAAAAAAGGATACTAATTGTACCCTGTACTTGATTAATCTGCATTTATTATTTCAGTCACTCACACTGCTATCGTACTGCTTTTTCCTTACCATCCTACGAAGAAGTATTTGATGCACAGCCCTCAAACCTACACCCCCCAGTCTTTGAAGGAAGTCTTTCTTCATGTTTAGACATTAGACTGGAGTGTGTCGGCAATCAACTTAACTTGCTGGACTTGTCAACATTTGAAATGTCTGTTTGATGCATCACTCTGAGGTTTTACCATTTACAGTGTGATGCTGTGTTGTGCTCAGGTTCATGCTTGTATCGAAATTTCAGAAGGCACCGTCCATTCTGTATACCCTGGTATTGCTTTTCTTGTCCCCTTCTTTTCCCCTTTAGTTCATGAATGCATTTTCTGCATTCAGCTTGCGCAGTTATGGTGATGACACCTTACTCATCCCCTCAAGTTTATGTTTCGCCCGTTGCATGGTAACTGATGAAATTGGCAAGTATGATGTCCTGATATTGATTATGGATGGGTTAAAAACCAGGATCCTGTCATTTCTTATAAATTGCTTTGATGGGCCTGAATGCTGATTTGCATGTTTCTTTTTCATACCATAGCTCTGAATGAGTTTATGTTCTGGATCCATTGCAGAGCTGCCGTCATAGTGGCTGGGACGTTGCTGCTAGATACTTGACTGAAGAACTCCCTCGTCTTCTATCCTCCAAGGAAATTAAAGACATCCAGCAGATGCTATCTGTTGTATTTACATCAGCTCCTAAGAATCTGAGGGATTTCATCAATTGGGTTGCTGAAGTACGAAAGCAGGAGGATGGGAACAAAGGTGTTAATGAAGAAGAAAGTGAAAGGCTGTCTATCAAGGTTTAGGAAATCATTTTTCAACCCTATCCGGTTACACTCACCCTCCCCTTTTGAACTTTCCTATTGTTCTGTCTATCAAGGTTACATTTACGCCTGTGACCTGTGGGTTATGTCAGATGGTAAACAGGTTATGGTTTACTCTAGCCAAATCTATCTTCCCTCACATTACCCCTTGGCCCAAACATTGTGAAATCACAAAATGTCTGTGCACAAGCACTCGTGTTTACCTGTTTCTATAGATATTGAGATAGGTATCACATTATTTGAAACTCAAAAGTACTTTTGGCTTTCAGGAAAAAGTACTGAAGGAAGTGGAAGAAACAGAACTCCATAAATACATAACTAAATGGATTAAATCACAGTCATGCTGCAGCAACAGCACATCAGTGGCTGGCCAAGGTTCTTTACATGAAATTGCCTCCCAAGTATGCTGTCAAGGTGCTCAAATCTTCTGTGGTAGGATTGGTGCTTGCAATGGGGTAGCTCATTCAACAAGTTTGGAATCCGACAGCAAGGAATCTGTTACTGTAGTCTCTGGCAAAGTAATAGTGGAAGATGCACAGCATGGAGTGGAAATGCTTGTCCCTTGCTCCCAAAGGAAGTCTGATGATTCTTGTGTATGCAATACAGATTCATCTTATGGGAAACATCCATCAACTGAGGATGTTTTAACTATATTGTTATTGTCGCTGCCTACTGACACATGGTCCGGTCTTAAAGATGAAAGGTTAAGAGCCGATTTTTGTGGCATGGTATCCACAGAAAATCTTTCCGAGTTGCTGCAACAGGAGGCAAGTAAATGATTGCTAACTATATTCTTTCCTAATCCCCTCTGCACTGTCGGCTAATTTCAAGCAGCGTACACCTGGTGCCAAGAATTGGTTATGTCAGAATGTCAAGGGTCTAACACTGGAATTCATGTCAAATTGGAAAATTTGGTGCATGTTTAGTCTAAATCATAAGTGAAGGAGCAACATCTCGTATTTTGGTAGGTGTATTTGGCAAATACACCTACGCCTTTTTGTATTTGGATCATGGAACAACATTGATTTGGCTTCATGATTAAGTATCCTGTTTAACATAGCTATCGCGTAAGCCGTAAATGAACATTCAACTAGGGAAGAATCAGAGGTGTAACATGTCTGGAATGGTTATTTTCTGGTGATTTCTGACATACTTGCTGGGATGTGTCAGGTACTACACCTCCAAAGACAGCTACATTTTCTCACAGCTGATCTCATGTCTACCCCTCGTCAGTCTTGAATCTCGATACGTTATAACATATCTATCAGGGCCTCCTTATGCGTACCAGAATGTCCAATCCACAAGGAGCACCCATCATAGAAATCAGAAGGCAGAAATACTGATCCTGTCGAAGTTGAAAATACAGGCATGTGGGCAAAACATAACCATGGATTTTTTCATGGAAGTATGAAACCAGAAAAGTGACTGTATACAAAGGGATTGTAAATTTTCGTATTACTGTGTATTAGTACATGGACAGTTTTGAAACTTCTGGCAACAAGAATCTCCACGAGTTGGCGGCTATTGGATAGGTAGTCATTAACCAAGATGCTCATAAACTTGCACTGTAAATGTGCACCAATTAACTTTGATTGGCTTATCTAAAGTTTATTTGTTGCTATCGCCCTTCTTCTCAGCATGATGCTTTTACATGTTCTTTTATGCGGTAGATTGCGGTGCAATAACACACCGTACCGCAACTCTTTAATTTCTACCACACTTCACCACACCACACCACACCACAGTCATTATCAATATATCTCTTCACTTTTCTCTCCTCACTTTTCTCCTCTACTTTTCACATTCTCTCTCCTCACCTACCCTACTTATCATAATTCTCACCACAATTCATCACAACTCACCACAATTCACCACACTTTTTCAAATTCCACCGCACCGCACTATTATCGCACTGCAACCAACTATACAAAAGAACGGGGCAAGGAAATTGTGGTAGTATCTATATTTTGCCAGCTTTCCTCAAAATTCCTCTGATCTTTTGTTTTTTGCCCCCTTCTCTGAAATTTTCTTTGAGCCAAATGTAGGGGTATGGATTCCCCCCCCCCCCCCCAAACTTTCCTATATCCAATCGTTCGGATGTGGAATAGTGTCAACTGTGACGCTTTTATTGGAGCATGTATGAAGATTGAAGAGGAATCTTTTGAGTCCTCTTAAAGTTTGTTTCTTCTTTTGGGGGAGTATTTTGATTCAAGATTAACCACTGCATTCAGTTTACCTAACCAAAAACAAAGGACACTAGACTTTGAGTTAATGAGGATCTGTGTATGAAACAGAAGCAAAATTTGGAAAAAAAATAACTCAGTAATCTACAAATGGCAATGTGAGAAATCAAACTGATTGAAGATGATAGATCAAATGCTCAGTAGTGTACAATCCTAGCCGCGTCCAACTTTCATTTTCTTCAGAATGTTTCACGGGGCAGATACACTACTGTGGATGTCATAACATGAGAGTACAAATCTCAGTTTCCTAGCTTTCAAAGCAGTGACTTGAGAGATACCATTACGTGGTGTTTCTCTCGATTTGCTCGTGTTCAAGACTGCTTTGTACCTGCACAACAATTTGAAAGATATGAGTGCAAAGAAAGCAGCATGAAACTCGAGGCGGAGAAAATAGTAGAGGAGGTTCAGACAAGCGCCTGGACTTACACTAAAGAGTCAGTGCTGCATCATCGATCCACGTAGGTTTCTTGGCATTGTAATAGAAAAAAGCAATCATGTGGACCAATTCATCTGCACTTCTCAGCCCTGCCCATCCACAGAACCATACAACACATTTATGTTGACTTCAGGTCAGACGGATATTTAGAATCATCGATGAATACGGAAAATTAAGAAGATGAATGGAGGTGATTACCTTTTTCTCTGTACAGAATCCTCTGTCCGCGAAGAAATAATATCTGTGGACATTCTCGGACTTTAAGAGCATATGCTAAATCTTTTTCAATATTGATATCCAGCTTAACTGCCTGTTTATACAATTTTCAAACAACGTTTCATCAAGAAGCTGGAATTCAGCCATTCCACGGGGAAAGGGGTCGTCCAAAACCATTCTCTAGCCAGAATTGAACTAAAAATTTTGGAATTATGAAAAGATGTATGTTTTCAGTAGGTATTATGCCAGACCGTCTCACCTTAGACTTATTGTGACATGGCCACTTGAAAGTTGACTTTTAATAAATATGAGGATGATTAATAGTCACCCTAATATTAAAAAGGTCACTTTGATGTGACTTATTAGCCGTATCACATTTCCAAATTGTTGATCCTAAAGAAACCAGTCTTCTTACTAGTGTCATAGCTATCGGGGAAGTGGATACAAAGAGAATTCACCCTGAACCAAGCTCAGTTGTAATTGTGTTTGAACTTTGAAAACGTAACCATACTAAATACGCTATCCAGGGTCTTCGGTAGGCATGGTCTTTTGAGTCAAACAAATGCAGTCTTAACCCTAAATTGTATGCAGGATATAAGCTTTAGTTGTAATGTGCAAATCTGAAGGCACTAGGATGATAAGCTATGAGAGAATAGATCAATAACATAGCACATGCCAAGGCCTTAATAATAGTAAGGCCAATGTGTTACTGACTAAAAGTTGAGTTTATCAGCTCATCAATCTTTCCGAAGTATGAGGGAAGTGGCATGCCAAATATACTTCTCTTTTAATATAAATAAAGTGTAGGTCAGATTAAGAATATCATACCCGGGGAGGAAGTCGATCTTTGGCACTCCAATAAACCTGAAGAGCTTTCTCCATCTCTTTCAGAAGCTTCCAGTTATCAGTTGCCCTGCATTTAACAAATACACGGAAATGAACAGTATTAGTACTTCAACTATCAGACAGATTAACACCACGAATCATCTTCTTCAAAGAAAAGTCCAGATCAAATCCGCAATGGAGTCAATTGATCAATGAATATCAATTGAGAGGCCCATGCGTTCATCTTGTCAGTTCATTACTTTCCTCGGAGGTCATAAGCACACTATCGCCAAACATGTTTACTCGTTTTGCCTGGGGCTTAAGATTGACTCAGCATAAAAAAAAAAAGAAGAAGAATTAAAGACTGAGAAATGCATAAAAATCAGAATACAAGAAACTTCCACGGTAGAGGGGAAGGCACATGATTAAGCACAACAAAACCATCAGTGTAGTTTCTTTGCTCTCCATCTATCATTAACTTGGTCCACAGGACCTATCACCTTAGTTCGTAGGTAAACTTTGAAAATTGATATATCACTTCAAAGGAGCACATGATAAAAGATTAGGAACCTATAAATGTTCAAGCAAGATTCTTCTATGCATATTAGTTATGATAAAAAAAAATAAAAAAAAAAGCAAATACCTGTTGTATCTTTCAAAGACAAAAACAATCAAGGGGCTTGGATGAAAAGCGAAACTCTCCCATTCCAAGCAATTGATTTCCTGTACCCAGCTGTCATCAAGTTCACCTTCCCAATCAATCTCAACGCCGTCATCTCCAACCACATTTTTGATAGGATGTTTCTCAAAATACTCAGATGCCCTGATACCCCATCCCACATCAGCGTCCACTGGCCAATTCGGATCGTCCTCTTCAACCACCATTTGCTTATTTCCTTGACTTTCATCATCATCATCATCACTGACATCAGAGAGAGACTTATCATTCACTTCTTTAAGAATTTGTTCTGTATCTGCAAATGCATCAGGATTCTGCTCTCTGATTGAAGCAAATGTCTTTTCAAGTGAGCTGCGCACAAAATCCTCAACAGCAACTGCTTCGCTTCTACGACCACGTCTCGGTTTTCTGGGGACTTTTATTGGTGAGAGTTCTGAAGAATCTCCTGGTTCGGTTTTAGAACCTATGGCTTTCTTTGGACGCACTTTTCTTTGAGACTTTGATGTAGACTCGGGGTCATTCTCAGAGTCTGGTGCAGCACTGGAGGCACTCTGTGCAGCAGTACAATGCCGAGAATGCCGGATGGCATCATGAAATATAGACAATGGAATGGAAGGCTTTGAGCAAATATAAGAGCAGTGCCTCACTGTAGAGTGTGGATGTTGGGAACGGAAAAATGAAGATTGTGGAAGAATATTTTGGATGCATTTTGCTGTACCACGAGAAAGATGATCTTGTGGCAAGATAGTTGTGGGTAGAAGAGACATTGCTATTGCTTTTTAAGTAGCAAGCTAAACTAGAATATGATTCCTGAACTTGGCTTAGCAAGAATGCAAGCACAATCAACAATACGTTTTTTCAATTCTAGAATTCATCATGACACCAGGACTTGGGGCAAGCATTCAGATAAAGCAAAATCCAACAAATTTGATCACTTCTTGTCATCTACACCAAAAACTCTTATACCTCTGTCACTTTGTGGGATAGATAATAACATAAAACTGACTGAGCAAAAAACAGTCTTCAATCAGTAGAAACCACTTCTTCTTCAAGTTGATAAAGCAGCAACCTGCAGAGCATATTAGATATAAATTGAAACTCAAGCTTGCACGAATGCCTCAATTGTGACAACACGAAGAGCAGCGAGAGAAAACACCCATGAACATGTAACAAGCACTTCTTCTTCAACATCGAGATCCGAGACAAGGAGTTTGGAAAACAGTTATGAAAACACAAAGGAGTGATGCTTGTTACAACAAACCAAGAACCATTGTGACATTTTATCGAGCACTTTATGTGCATGTCAGTTCATCCATCAAGAAGTTATACAGCACCATTTATCCCATTTTTTTCCTAGTAACAACATAAACCAATATCCATCAACTAGCTTGTAAACATATAACTTTCCATAAAAGGATAAACTTTTCCCTAAGAAACCAACCCATCATTTTACTTGAAAAATATGAGAAAACACCCTCCACCCCGCTAGTTTTTCATCTATATTATCAACCATAGTTTCAAACCCATCAAAACTTATGAGACAAAATGAAGAATTAAAATGCTTGCTAAAATACCCAGAAAGAATAAAAGAAGAAATGGAGATTCAAGTATTCTACTAACCTCTGTTCTATGGGAGCGCATGCTGCAACTGTGTATTTAGCGCTAAACACTTCACCGTTGACTCCCAGCAACAGGAAGCTTATTATCTCTTGCTTCGCTTTCTTTTATTTTTCCCTTATTATTTTTATATTCAATACGACACCGTTTTGAAGTCTACGGCCAAAAACTGAGCCCACCCCAAAAAATAGAAACAGGAAAAGAAAAAGAAAAATGATCTCCCCCAAAATCCCAATCAAGAACCCTCAAAAAACCCTGGCGCCCTAATTCTACTCTGTCTATCCCCCTCTCGCTCTCTGCAAGGTGATACTCAAGGTATTCTAATCTCTCTCTCTCTGACTTCGTGCTTAATTTGTATTAACCTCTTGAAAACGATTGCTTTAAAGTGTGGTGATTCATAGTTGGAATTGACAAATCGATGCTTGTTTGAATGTGGGTATTTGCGTCTGTTGAAGGTGAAACTGATTTGAAATCGTACTCTAGAATTTGCAAATGGCTAATATAACCCTTAATTTAGAGATTAGAATCAAGATGTTTAGGGCATTTTCTTAGTTGCTTAATCAAATCTTGGTCTTCAGTTGCGAGAAATTTACTATCATATGGTGCAATGGAGGTCTTTCCATGATGTCTAAAGTAGCATCCTTTGGTGTTTACTAGGTTCTTAGCTACTTCATCCTTCACCTGTGTATGTTTAGTAGGGGGAATGTTTAGTGAATTGGCTGAAATATTTCATGTGGATACTAGGTTCTTAGCGACTTCATTCCTTGTTACCACTACATATTGGTTGTAGGAGAAAATACTATGAGATTTCATAATTTTTATCTTGTTTTAGTTTGCATACGAAGTGTATACCGGTATTATAGGACAGTAGTCGTTCCAAGTCATAAACTCAATGCAAAACAAAATAATACCCAAGTGTTCTGACAAGCCATGGTGAAGAAAGGAGTCGTGTGGACTCCAGCTAAACCTTTTTGCCTTGTAAATTGCATTGTACGAAGTCTGTTTAAACTTATGTCTGAATGGTATTGGGTTGCCAATTATGCAACAATGGAAGATCCGGTGATGAGAGACGTATGATACAGATTTAGTTCCCATGGTTGTTGTCTTCCCTAGTGTAGTTTGTTGAGTGTTCTAGTTTTGGCTTGAATAGGATGATTGAGAGGCAAAAGGGAAACCATCAAGATTCAGAAAGAAGTTTGAAGACTTTGCCTTGAGGTAGTTTGGAGAGGCTATGCAATTGTAGGTTAATTTAGGCCCCCTTTTGTGTAAAATCCCTTCTCAAATAGGAGATATGTGGACAAAACCGTCTTGATTAACCATGACTAGCAGTGGTGGTTTACCTTTGCTGGATGGTCTGTGATTGCTGCCATGCTGTGTAGCCGTTAGCATTAGCAGCTAGTGCTGCCACAGCCTTGTCATTGGTCCCTTTCATTATACTCCTTATTCAAGCCCCCCCCCCCCCCCCCCAAAAAAAAAAAAAAATTACCCAAAAAAAGGTGAAAATACAAAATAGGTACTCCTTGGTGTTCAAGGTTTAATTTTCATCAGATGTGACTCTTTCGTAATTGGTATATTTCAACTTTCAAGTGGTAGTTGACACGATGCTGGATCTAATAAGACATGAAGTACGAGGAATTCTGTAGAAATAGTTTGTGTCGTCACCTATTACACCACATACACATTGCTTTGTCACATGGTTGATGCAGCTCAAGGCATAAGCTACCCTTAAAGGAGCTTTCATGGTTTTTGATTAATATGGAATGTCAAACAGATGATAGAAGCTTAGTAGTTTCATGGTTTTTGATTAATATGGAATGTCAAACAGATGATAGAAGCTTAGTAGCTAACCTGTAAGGATATGACAGACCACTGATTCGCCAGATTCAGCCATTTCATTTCAATTGACTTAGCTGGTCCCCCACTGTTAATATGTGATAATTTAGTTCTAACCTGAGTCTTTAGTGAAGATCTCAGACTCTTGGTCACAATTTAATGCCTTTGGCAAGGAAATGTGAAAAAACTTGAGTGTTTCTTCTCATTTCTGATATTGTGCGACTTCATTTTAGAACCTTTCATTCCCACTCTTCAATGGTCACTTCTCTAAAATGTCCAGTTGTGAGATAGATTGAATGTTGAAGGTTCAGAATAGTGTTCAAGATCTACATACTTGGTTGCCACTTTTACTTTTCTGTTCCTAATTTCTTTATTCTACCTTCTAATTTCCTGTTTCTAATATGTAGTTTGTTAGTCTTACGCACCACCTTTTCATTTCCTTGGTAGAAAACTAGAACTAGTGGCACATGTCTGCTCTATGGTGGATGTTAAACTGGTCATCCACCTCTCTAGCTCTAGTCTAGCGCTGCAATGAGTATGTATTTGTAGTCAAATGAAGGATACAAGTAGCTAAGAAACCTTAGTGGAAGCAAAAAGAAAAAGAAAAAAAAAAAACCATGTTTGGAAACTGTGACGTTGATGGGTCATGTTTGTCATCGGTTGTTTGGTACTTATCCCTTGGCTTGTAGAACATGCTGAGGGTTACCCCTGAGGCCCCATAAGCAGGCTTGCTTTCCCTTTCCGAGGAAAAGAAAAAAAGGAGGTTATGAGAACACTAATTGCACTCTGGGATGCATATTCAAGTAATTCAACATAGTTTAGCTTGCTTGACTCCTCGGTTTAAATCTTTCCTCCATGACTCTGCAGAACCACTGACGACATCTATAATCCATTCATACCTATTTAAGGGTCTATGTTCATGTTCACTCAAGCTATTCATTAGCTTATGTCCCATTGACCGTTGGATGAATGTTTCCTTTTTTTATGCTAATGTGAAGGACAAAAGATGAAGAAAGGATTGCACCCACAGATGCAATGGATATCCTATGTGACCCAGAGTGGCAGATTGTTAAATATCATGATGACCAAAATCCACAGCGAGCCTAAAGTTTACCACCTGAGAGCGAAACGACAAATGGCTAAAAGCTTGGGCCAGATTGCCAAGTTCAGGCGCCGGTATGAACAGAAGGATGAGCCCAACGAAGATGACAAGCCGAGCTCTTCATAATTCACTCCATTCTCTTTCGACAGTTTCACATCACCCGGTAGTTTGAAACTATTCCTGAGCTTTTTTGGTACTAGTTACATTTTTAATGAACCAATTATTTGCATGAATTTTGTGTATTAGTAGTTTTTATCTTCTGGATATTGCTTGTCCATGGCCCTAGTGTGGTATGTCTGTGTCATACCTTGTGGCCTAAGGTTGAAATCCAATTAGTTTTTATTGCTACTATTTATGGGCACTTTGGGATAAAATTTCAACCTGTTTAGTTAAATTGGTTGGGCACTCGGGTCTAGTATCCATCAATGATCATATCATAATATTTACTATTACCATCTTCCAAGTAATACTATGTATAAACTGTTTTTTTTTCGATTATTGCAAGCCAAAGGCTTAAAGGTTCGCAGAATATAGCAAAACCACAATACAAAACAGCAAACATCCCACTTCAAAAGACACATGTCTGCGAAGAAACAATTAAACATAATCAATACAGCAAAGATTAACCACAAACAAAACACTTTCTTGTTCGACAACGAACACAAAAGAACAGCTTCACTTGAGTGAGTCATTGAATCTCACGCCTATGTCCTTACCAATAATCCTTTTTCCGCGCTCAACCTCGGCATTAATATCATCAAGAATGTCATTTTCCAAGCTATTTGCGCGCCTAGTCTTCCTAGCCTTCAGTGCATCCTTTTGGCCAAGAACAGCTCTCAAGTTGCTTCTCTGATTGATGCCACTTAGATTTCATCAACATGTTTTGTTTTCTCTAGCTTCTGGCTTTACCCTTCCTGGCCTCAAGAATGGAATCCTCAAGATCTACAAGTAAGTCTTGCTCTTCCACATCATCAAAGGACCCAAAAGGGTTACTATGAGTGTGCTCACCGTCAGAGTTGGTGCCCTGATCCCTTTTCTCTACCTGATTGATTTTAGATCCACTCAGAAGAACATCCTTGTAAGTTAACATGCTTACACACTTACTGCTATCCACACCATCAGTGGGATCTGTAATGGTCTTGCTAGAAGCAGCCCAGACCCATCACAATCTGGAGCCTCTAGAGAATTACTGAAAAGTATCATATGTTTTGCGGTATCTATTTGTAGGGAACTATATTATTGAAAAATATTTCTAGGTACCCTGTGTTTCATAGTATTTATTTTCTAGTGACAACTATATTTTAGATTTATTATAAGATCCCAAAGACTATCTAAAACTGCAAAAATATCTCTACCTTGATAAAAGTTTGTCAATTTATATTTACGCCTGCATTAATATTTGTCTTAAAGAATTATCTTGGATATCTTTTCCATTGGTCCAACGCAACTAAGTCCAGGTAACGGTCAAAACTCTCTAAAATTTTGTTAAGCATGGTGGGCCTATAACCACATAAAATATAATATCGAAAGTATAAGTAGTAGATTGTGATAATTAATAACATTAACGTTATTGTATTGAGTTAAAAGTTTTTATTTGAACTTGTTTGCATAAAAACCTCAAAAATCATATTATTGCAAAAAGGTTCATGCTTAAGACCATTCTCTATAAACTTTGGACTAAGTTGCAAAGAAAAGATCACCTAAAAATAATTTTTTTAAGAAAATATATCACCCAAAAATAGTTTTCAAAAAATAGAAGGTACTTGAAAATCATTTCTAAAAACATTGTCCCCAAAAAATAGTTTCTATAAAATAGAAGCTACCTATAAGTCATAATTTGTGTTATTTTTAAAAAAATTATGTCAAAAAACATAACTACAATAATAGTTCTATGCTTTAACAAGTCTAAAACTTTTGTTCTTTGGTTAGGTTGGATATAACTCTCCAAATTTATCCAAACCTATCCAAATCTAATACAATTTCTCAAAAAAACATCATAATTTATCCTTACTTATCCTACTTTATCCATCCAAACCTGAAAATAACGTACACAAAAAATAGGGCAAAAAAGAAAAAAAAATGAGACATGGGTCGCAAATGAACAAGTAAACAATTGCCTAGTTAATTAACTAAATTCAGAATACATTTAATAATTTATAAATGATACTCCCTAGTCCCTCCATCTTATATTAATTCATTTAATTATATCATAATTTTGACTTTTATGGTATTCAATATCATTATTTGATTGATAATTTTTTATATGATATGTTATTAACAATTGCAATATTATACTTTTATGATAATATTTATCATTACGAATCTAATGGTGGTAAGTTTATATAGCAACTCGATCATTGTATATAATGAGAAATTTATGATCAAAATTTTTAAACTTTAATTGCACGATTTTCAAAGATGACAATTAATATGTATAATTTTCAAATACGACAATTAACATGGAATGGAGGAAGTAATATGGTACATGGATTTGAAGCTCGTTCTCTTCTGTTTGTATGCAGTGACATAAAAATGGGTGCCTCTCAAGTTGATCAAATTGCAGGATAATCTTTTGCACAAGTCATGAAATTAATATTTGTTTTTATTACTGACCTATGAAAAATATTCTTGACATTTAAGAAGCAAACAATATTATGAAAAATGATGGAAAGCAACCCATTAGACTCCTTTTTAATCCCAGCCAAAACCAGCACATTACAGGGTCCAGCTTCCATTTCCCCACCACCATTTTCATCCCACTTCACCCATTGGTATGTTCAGGCAAATAAAACAAAAAGAAAAGAAAATTGCTATTTTTATTGAAAAAAAAATATATAAAATAACTTTTGATTGAGTATAAATATCATTATACTTTATAACTTTTATTTTTTTTTTTCAAATTTTTATTGGTTATTCTTAACTATAACTCGTATGAAAGCCAAAACCTGTCATTAATAGTGATTTTCGGCATGTGAATTATTCCTACATTCAAGTTTGGTTTCTAAAGAGTCAAAGTTTGAGAATATTCATCAAAACCAGTAAAAGAAACAATGTTCCTAGCAACTATATTGTTTATATAATTATATCTAACTTTTTCAAACACGAAAGAAAATAAAAATTGTAAGTTGTAACTGGAAGTATGTATGACATAAGAACATCAACTACATTTGTAATTTTATGATACTTTGAGGAAAGAGTCAAGACGTAAGACGTAAAGACGTAAGACCGATATTTGTTTGGCTCTATGCTAAGTTCTGAATAAATCAAATACCATACGTAAAAATGAGGTTAGATGTATAGCAACATTTATCATAATTTTATGATTATTACACCGATACTGGATAAATATATCAATAATTTATGATCTTGACAAGCAACTGTCTATAAGCATACAAATTGTTGAAAAGATTATATTAAATACCTAAGAAAATTGTTGTATAAAATATGACTAGTAACATACAAAATGTATATTGAATTGCATTGTTATATTGTTGAAATTTCTTTTATTATAATCTATCAATATAAATTACGCTTGATGTTTGTTTGGATATATTCATAAATTTGACTAGAGTAATACTTCATCCTTCCATAAAACTGTATCCACTATTTAAATTTAAATTTTGAATATAATCTTTTATTAAAAATTATAGCATTAGATATTCATAAGTGTATTTTGTATAGAATATTAAATACACTCAAAATTTATATTCAATGTTTTTTAAACTTTGATTACACAAAATCTTCAATATTAGATGGATCGATGTAATATATAGTATGGACTACAATTTAAATTTTGAACTTTCAGTTACTTTCTTTTAGCATTTTTCGACATGATTATTTTTTTTATTGTGAGAGCGTTTGGTAGGAACCCCAGGGAAATAGAAAGTTTTCCATTGGAAAGATTTCCCTGGGAAAAATTTTCCTTAACCCCCCCTAACGAAAATTTTCCCAAGGAAAATGGAGAAAGTGGTGGGCCCACCGTAAAATTTTTCCCGGAGTCAAGCCACACCCAAACATGGGGAAAATAAGTCAATTCGGGAAAATTGACCATTTTCCCGGGATTATATCCTGTGTGTGAACATCATTAATTCCATATATAACCATATAATCCATACACGAATATGTTATGATTCGAATTAATTGAGTGGATCCATCCAAATTTTTAATATTTGCAAATTGTATGCAGTGACTTTCGTTCAAAGTTACAAAAATACGGACTCATTCTGAGGTGCACCCTCCGTTTTGCATGAGACAATCTTTTCATGAGTATACATTTATAGTAATATTATTTAATATTCTTTATTTATTAGGGATATAATAAATTTCATAACGTTTCTCAAATAAATATATGTCTTACCCTAATTTGTAAGTGAAATAGTCTTATTACAAAACTTTTGTAAGGACAATAACATGCATCTTAAATCAAGATAATTAATAACCACCTTGAATAGTTTATAATTTACATTTTTGTAAATTTAATATTATTTTCTCCAATAATTTCATATATTTATCAACTATAAAAATATAACACTAATTATTTGTTAGGTCAACAAATATAAATGATAGTTTAATTTTTTAAAGCATAATGGAGAATGCACATTTTATGCATAGTTCTATATTTATGAAAAATGCAAATAAATAAATATTTTTATATGGTTTATAACTGATAGTAACCCTCAAAGTAATGAAACATATACATAGTAATGAAACATATACATTATAATAATTTAAATATGTTTATATATAATTCTTAGAATTATTTAAGTAAAATTCAAGAAGACTATTAACCATTTTGAATCAAAACACTTATAATTTTTATTTATGTAATTGTAGTATTTTTTTAATCGGGATAGGTAGAAAATAAAAAAAGAAAAAAATATTAGAGTTAATTTTTTTTGGATTTAAATAATCTGATGAACTTAAAAAAATATGGTGCAATAATCTAGACTTCAAGGCTCTTAGATTTAAATAGCATATCGGAGTTGTTCCAACAAAACTCGGCAAAATTCATATTATTTAAATTCAAAAATTGTCTCTATATATATTATACAAATTCAAGACTCCTGAAGCTTAGATTATTCCAAAGTATTTTTAACCAAATTGTTAAAAAATTTACAACTTAAAGTTCAGACTATATAAATCGAAAAACTCAACTTATAACTGTTACCGTTAAATTGAACTTTAACTCCAATTGTTGTCCTATACAAAATCAAATTGGTCGAAGAGAACTTGTATAGTTAAATGGATCAAATTATATTGTGTGAATGATGAACTAGCTAGTCGGAGGTTGAAGCTCTAGACAATGGATGAATCCATTTTGTTAGGTTATTTTTTATTTACAATTGGTATACTTTAGTGATGGCTAAACAATAAAAATAATTGAAGTCAAATGTAGAACTAAAGTTTTATTAAGAATATAAAATAATGATAAAATATTAAATAATTAAAAGACAAATAAATAGGAACAGAGGAAACATAGATTATTTAATGAAAATTGAAATCCAATGGTCCTTATCTTCAACTTTTGTATGTTAGTGGTTCAACTTTTTTTTTTGTATTTTTTTTATTCTTATAATCAAAATTGTTTTTAGTAGTACTGAATCAACTTCTCTATTTTTCTAAATTTTTTCATTCTCCATCCCATCTTTTTAATTTTTTTCATTCTCGATCCCATTTTTCTAATTTTTTTTCATTCTTCCTTCCAGAAAGGTAATGAAGTGTAGCTATTAAAAGAATTTTCAAATTATTTATTGAAAATCCTAGAATTATTATGATTTTTAAGGAATAAAGAGAAAAAAAATAAAAATTAGGAAAAAATCGAAATAAATCAGGATAAATGTTGTAAATTCACTAAAAATTATAGGGAAGTATTGTGCTCAGTTTTGGAGTAAATACAAGTCAAAATCCATAATACTGAGCCCCTTAATTCGGTGACATTCCACTAAATACAATTATTATTTTTTTCACCAGAATGCAACAAAAAAATAAAAGTTAGGACCACTAAAATCTAATTTTCCCTATTTAATTCTAATTTTTTGTGAATAAAAAATAAGCTAGGAAGAATCACCTTTACGCTTCAACAGCTCTGTTTCATAACCACGCAACAACTACCCAGAAAAGGCATTAGAGTTCGGACAAAAAGAAAAAGGAAAAAGAAAACCTGCCTGAAGAAGAACATATCAACATAACCCCCCGCTGAGAATTGGTTGAACAGTAAACAAACCCAGAAGAAAACGAAATAAAAGATAGAAAAAGAAAAGTTCCTGAAGCTTTGAAGTGGGTTGGTTTTGGTTCATCTTTTTCACAGATTAATACCAGGAGAATCATTCAAATTCTAATTCTAATCAGCAGTTTAATTCTGATTCAAAGGGATAAGGAGAAGATCATGAAATGGGCACCGCCTTTTCTGGCGGTGTCGAGTTTCTTAATCTCTTTTTCTAACAAAAGGTAACTTCTTTAATCATCATCACTTGACATCCTTCTTAAAGAAAAGCACAATTCGGGCTTCTTTCTCTGATGTTATATCTTGTCAATTTTGGTGGGTCATCATGATTTTTGCTGAATTTCATGCTTTCTCATCCCTCCTTTTCTTTATCGTCCATTTGCGCATTCATGGTTTTCTGCCTTTTTGGGTTGAATTTTGGGTATTTGTGGGTTTCTGTGAATTGGGTTTTTGTGTAATTGTGGACTGATCATGATTTTATGGGGTATTGGTCACCGTTGAAGTTGGATGCTTGATCAGGGTTCTTTCGATTGAGTTTTTGTATTGGGTAAGTTTCACTCGTCAATTTTATCATACTTTGGGTTTTCTCTTTGATGGTTTTTTGTTCAGTGTACTGTTTATGTAGTTTGGCTGTGTTTTGAAGTTCCTATAGATGTTTAAATTAAAATAAGGCTTGTGTAGTGTGAATGTAATTAATGTAGAGACTGATTTATGCTTTCTTGTTTCTTTCTTTAGCGTGGGTGAATGTGTTTTTGGCATAAGTCTGTGTCCTTTTGAGCAATATGAGGGGTAATAATTCGAGGAATGAGCTGCAAAAGCGTAATGCTAATTGGAAACTCTCGAGTATGATGCAGTGTCTCTGCTATGGAGAAGAAGTAAGAGTCAACAAAATGCTGCCTTTGCCTGAACCACTTGCTGAAGTTCAGCGGAAGCGTGACACTGGCGATATCGAAGAAGCTGAATCATCGCTTCGCGGGAATGGTGCTCTAAATTACGAGGTTGGTTTTTCCTGTGCTCTTCATTGTGCTTTAGACCTTGTGTTGATTTTCACCACAATGAGCTATAAAATGATTGAAGTGCTTATAATCTCTCAATTCTGTTGGCTGTTACTTGTAGCTTGGAGGATGTTGCGCTGTTAGTTGCTATATGTCTTTTTTCATATATCGAAAAGTTTTGAAATAAAAGCTACAAAATAATACCCGGAAATTAAGTTACAACGACAAGAAAAGCTAGATGTTGCACATCTTCATCCTTTCTCTCCATTTTTTGGAGTATGATGTTTATTGTGTCCTACACTTGTAGCATCAATGTTTCCTCCGTAGAAGTATTAAACACTAACCAACGTTAAAACGATGCCTAGCCTTTGGTGTGACTTTTCACGTTAAAATGATCTCTGACAAGGGACAACCATAGCATCACTTGGAACTAATTACCCTTCATGTAGATTGGTATATATAGCTGATGCATGTTAAATATCTGATCATTTGATTTAGGTTGTGGTTGCGGTTAACTTTGTTGGATGGACTTTATGAACATTTCAGGAGGCAAGGGCGTTGTTGGGAAGATATGAATATCAGAAAGGAAACATAGAAGCTGCTCTGCATGTTTTTGAAGGCATTGATATGACTGCTCTAACTCCCAAATTCAAACTCACCCTTAATAGAACAGGAGATTATCGCAGAGGTCATTCTCAGAGTTCTCCAGCTCCACCATTGTCAATACGTGCTGTGAGTTTGGTGTTGGAGGCTATGTTACTAAAGGCAAAGTCATTGCAGTCTTTAGGCAAGTTTGAAGGTATTTTCCCATGGTCCATCTCTGTGTACTCATTCTTTTTGTTGCTCCTAATGCAATTGGTGTGCTACGCAACTATTAACATCTGTCCAAGGTGTAAGTTTGCGGGATTTGGATGATTTATGGACCAAGATGCATAGTACAGATATGGTACAGATACAGATTATGATATTCCGAAAATATAGATACTTTACCATCATAATGTCATATAAAGCAGTATAGAATATAATCAAACTCAAATTATTTTGCAAGTTTGGATACCCTTTAAGCATTTTTCATCCATCAGAGGGTTTCAAAAAGAAATTGAATGTGAAACACATAGATTGCCGCATGCTAGTATGATTATGTAAAGCAGTACTAATCTAGGCTTCTTAAGGATTTTTTTGAGTCTATGTAGGCATCTTCATCACATAAAATGGCTATTTATAATCTGTGAAACCTAGGTTTTAATGCCAGAGCTGATGATGCATTTGGTTCCGACATCAGAACCCCCCCCCCCCCCAACCCGGGAATAAATAAATAAAGTCATGCGTTCCCACTTGCCATTCATGAACTATTTGGTAAGAGTTATACTATTTGATTCTTTTCGCATGATCTGATTGGATCTGAAATTGTAAGATGGAGTTTTAGTAGATTCCTTGATGCTAATGTCTATAAGAGGGGACTCGTCTTCTATAATGAACAGGCACACTTAACTGTGATAATATCATGCTAGAAGGGTGGTCAATGCTTCATAAATCCCAATAACGGCAGATCGAAAGAAACATGCAATCTTCAGGTTTTGCTGAAAATAAAGTTTGATTCCGTAGCTAATATACAGTTCTCCAACTACTTTGGTGCAGAAGCTGCTCAATCATGCAAAGTTATTCTGGACATTGTTGAATCTTCATTACCCGAAGGCTTGCCTGAAAACTTTGGTGCTGACTCTAAATTGCAGGAGACTTTAGGTGGGGCTGCGGAGTTGCTTCCCGAATTGTGGAAGCTTTCTGGTTGTCCTAATGAAACAATTCTGGCGTACCGGCGGGCCCTCCTGTATAATTGGAACCTCGATGTTCAAACTACTGCTAGGATACAGAAAGAGTTTGCCATTTATCTTTTGTACATCGGTGCTGAGGCGATCCCTCCAAGCTTGCGCTCGCTAATGGATTCCTCGTTTGTGCCCAAAAACAATCTAGAAGAAGCCATTCTGCTGTTAATGCTGCTATTGAAAAAAATGAATTCAAGGGCGATTGAGTGGGACCCGTCGATTGCAGATCATTTGACGTTTGGTCTCACGATGTGTAATCACACCGAGGCCTTGGCACGAGAAATCGAAGCATTGCCCCCCGGAATAATTGAGAAAAAGGAGATGTACTATAGTCTGTCCCTCTGTTATCATGCAAATGGTGACAACCTTGCTGCTCTGAATCTTCTAAAGAAACTACTGCACCACTCGCAGGATCCTGATCATCTTCCTGGCCTATTGATGGCTTCAAAACTATGCAGTGAAATCCCTACTTTGGCCGAAGAAGGGACTTCATATGCTCGAAGAGCCGTGGAAATGAAAGAGGATGCTTGTCATGATATCGCTGCTCTCAGTTATTGTCTACTTGGCGTCTCGCTTTCGGAATATGCCAAGTCAGCAATCTCCGAGTCCGAAAGGTTTACAAGGCAGTCCGAGGCTCTTCAGGCACTGGAACACGCCAAGAATTTGACGAATTCAACTGACCCGAAGGTTATGTACCATCTTAGCCTACAACTTGCTGAGCAAAGAAATTTGGATGCTGCACTATATCACACTAAGCAGCTGCTAAAGTTGGAAGGTGGAACTAATCGTGAAGGATGGTTGCTGTTGGCTCGTATATTATCCGGCCAAAAGCGGTTTCCCGATGCAGAAACAATTATAAATGCAGCCATTGATCAGACTGGGACGTGGGATCAAGGACCACTTTTGAGAACAAAAGCTAAGCTCCAAGTGGCACAAGGCCATTTGAAAAAAGCTGTTGAGACTTATACTAAACTTCTTGGGATTTTACAAGCCAAGAGCAGGGCATTTAGATCTAAGAAGGAACATCATAAGGTCTATACTCAAACTTTTCGTATCAGCACGCTCACACATTGTCCCTGATTTTTTACCCTCTCGTAATAAAATCTAAGTTGAGTGACAATCTGAATAGAAAATATGCAAGCCACTGTGAAACAAGATCTGTATTTCTTTGATTATAATATCAAGTATTCAAGCATATTCCTCTTGATAGTAAGTCGAGTGACTTGTTTGCTTCGTTCTGGCAGAGAGTTCAGAATGGTGATAAGCAGTTGGAACTTGAAACATGGTTCGATCTGGTTTCTACGTATATGCACTTGTCAAAGTGGGATGATGCTCAGGTGTGCTTGTCTAAAGCCAAGGAGATTTGCCCCAGTAGCGCTTCCACTTGGCATGCCATAGGTAAATCCATATACTATATCTGTTACTGTGGTGCTCTTTCGATTTGTGTAGGAAACATCAGGTAGGATGCAAGCTGATCTCAGTAAGAAATGTGGTCATTTTTGTCCCGACTTTTTGGAACTTCATTGATAGTAACATATGAAAGGGAGATAGATCTCTTTAGAGTCTTCACATTGAAATGGTCCTCCGAGTGTCCTATTGCGGCCAACCAAAATCTTCAACTAGACTAGTGCATTTGTCGAAAATGGTCTCGCCTTTGCTAACTCTAGTTATCAACTTATCAATCGCTCTCTAAGATGTTAAGAAATAAGAATGTTTATAAAAACCCTGTGCAGAAGACAGTCTTGTCTCGATGTCATGGAGTTGGGAGTCGAGTAACCATGTCAGATATCGGGCTGAGAGACTTTTGAGTCATTTTTTTTAGCAGGCAGATGCTTTCTCAATTAGTTGCATGCAGTATGCACAGAATTACATAGGCAACATAATAAGCTTCTAATATTTATTAACTTTGGTTCATTCCTGTTGAATGTAGGTATGTTTCGTGAAGCCAAGGGCCTCGATAAGGAAGCTCTCAACGCATTCATGGTGGCCCTGGACATGGACCCAACCCATGTCCCGACCCTGATCTCGACAGCCTTGCTGCACAAGCGGTTAAACAGCAAGGACACTGCGATTGCAAGAAGCTATCTGATGAATGCTCTCAAACTCGACCGCATGAATCATGGTGCTTGGCACAACCTCGGCCTCATTTGCAAGTCGGAGGGCACGTTTTTGGAGGCTGCAGATTGCTTCGAGGCGGCAGCATCTCTCGAAGAGACCGCTCCCATCGAGCCCTTTAGATGACCATCTAGACTTGTCTGTGAGATTGTTTTTGTTCACCCCCATTGTTTTGTTTTAGTCAGTTTATAGTTTTGTGTAAATACTACCATGATAATGGTGGAGTGGAACAATAATTGTAAAGGTACAGTACAGAATACACTCTGAGTTCTTGACAGGAAGAAATTTCAGGCATATGGATAAAATCATTGCTGACTGACTGCATTTTTTTAATTACTGGTCTCTTTCCAGGAGCAGTGTGGGATGATTTTCAATGCAGTAGGTTTAAGTTAGCCATATATTTAAGAGCCAACATGCAAAAAGTTGGTCCCTCCAAAAAGGGCCAAGGATAGAGTTTGAGCTTTACATTTAATGACTGCTACTGGTAACATTTGACACTATTTTTTTTTATTCATGGGGTGTTTGGCTATTCAGCTTTTTGTGTAGCTTTTAGCTTTTTGATAAGGTTAAAAAACTACTTGAGGTGTTTGGTAAGTAGTTTTTTATATTAGCTTTTTAGATCCAAAAAGCTAGTTTTTAAAAAACTACTTGATGAAGCTTTTTGATGTAGTTTTTCACAAAAAGCTACTTTACCAAACACTTTTCCTGCGATCAGCTAACCTAAACAGCTAAAGTCAAACAGTTAATTTAAAAAGCTAACAGCTACCAGCTATCAGTTTGTTGCCAAACAAGGCTTATAGTAGGTTTAGTGTGAGACCAATCTATTGCTCCCTTCATTCCATGTTATTTAGTCATTTTGAAAAATGAAAAAAAGCTTGAGAATCTAGAAAGAGTAGTTGTTCCTTCTCTTTTATATTAATTGTCACTTTGTTAACTTTTACGATCTTTAATGACACTATTTGGTTGATAATTTTTCATATACTACCTCCGTCCTTGATTAATTGTCCTTGAAACTACTTTTACGAGACCAAGAAATATAGGGAATTCGGCAAAAAAATTGTACATTGTCCAAAATGTCCTTGAAAATATCCTTGGAAATGTGCAAAAAGTATATTTATAAGGGATAAAATGGGAATTATAGTTATTGGAAATATAAAAGTTAGGTAACTGGACAAATAAAAAGGGACAGAGAAATTAATTAATTGGACAATTAAAAAGGGACAGAGGTAGTATTATTTTATTAACAATTGCAATATTATACTTTTAAGGTAGTATATTTCGTTACGAATATAATGACAGTGTTATAACAAGGCATTGTATATGTTGAGACACTTCTAGTCAAAATTTTCAAAATTTGATTGTACAATTTCCAAAGACAATAATTAATATGGAAGAGTTTGATATGATTGTTTTTTTTATCAGTCTTTGTTGTTATTGCAACTTTTAGTAGTACTTATCTTCTCTAAATCTCTTCCTAAAATAAATTGTCATTTTGAGAAATTCTAAAGATAAATATTTTCAATTCATTTAATTTATGAAAAATAAAATAAAAGTAGAAACATTAGAAAAAATGATTAACTTTCAAATATTACAAATGCTTTTATATGTGTGAGGCTGTGAGCGTGTGCACACAGTGGCGGATCCCCATTATGCTTGGGGGTGGCCATGGTCACCCTAGGCCAAAGATAAAAGAAAATTTTTTTAGTAAAATTAAGGGTAAAAATTAGGAATTTTATTTTATTATGTGAGTGTAATAGTATAGTGGTCACCCCTATTTCGAACATCTAGATCCGCCACTGTGTGCACATGTATATTGTGAAAAAATGGTAATGAATAGTAAGGCCCCGTTCTTTTATGTGGTAACTTGCGGTGCGGTACGTATTCAATATTCTACCACGCTCTACTATACTTTACCACAATTATTACCAAAATATTTTCTTACTAATTTTCTCTCTACTCACCTTTTTTGCTCTACTTTGTACATTCTTTTACATCACATACCTCATCTACTACAACTCTCACCACAACCTACCACACTTTTTCAAATTTCACCGCACCATTACCACACCACATATATCGCACCATATAAAAGAACAAAGCTTAGTCATACTTTTATGTAATATTTCATAGCTATATTTTAACTTTTATCCAAAATTTCTAATAGTAAAAGGATTCTAATTTCTTTTAAGAAAAAAGTTCAATATATTTTTAAGGTAATGAATTATGAAATACAGGCTTCTAAAAAGAGAATGCGGCACCAATTATGTAACTTCAAAAAAAAAAAAAGGAAAAATGAGGAAAGCACAAAGCAGTCGACAAATAGAGGGAAATAAGGATAGACGAAATTTGGCTTAAACCAGCAGCATATATTATTGATTATTCAAGTCAAAAAAGATCAACGAAGTGGACCCAAGTGGATTTTCTGAAAATGAATAAAAATGTTAAACGACAGTAACAGTACATTATACACCGACAAAATCAGGCACTGCGGCAATGTAGAGACACAGATTATAGCAGTCAAGTCCACCTAAATGCGATCACACACAACACAGTACACTACTTTCAAAATTAAAAGCACTCGCAAAACTCTTGCCCCCTCCATCTCATGTTTAATACGGAGTACTACCTCATTTATCTTTCTACCTAATTTGAGAAGATCAATTTATAATGGGAATTTAGATTAAAAGTTTATAATTTACCAAATTACCCTACTTTAGGCCCTGTTCTTTTCTGCGGTATTTTGCGGTATGGTGGTGTGGTGAGGTTTGGTGAAATTGTGGTGGGTGTAGTGGAATTGTGGTAGGTTATTGGTACGTGGGGTAAGTGAGGAGAGAGAATGTAAAAAGTAGAGGAGAAAAGTGAGGAGAGAGAAAAGTAATGATTTGTGGTAAAGTGTGGTGAGTTGGTATCGCAATTTGCCAACCGCAGAAAAGAACAATGGCTTAATTGAAGATAATAGTTGTTGGAATTGTAAAAAGTGAGAAATGAGTCTATTAATTAGGGGTAGAAAAAGAATTACAGTTGTTGGAATTGTAAATAGGACAAATATTTTGGGACAAAAAAGTTAGGTTAAAAGACAAATATTTTGGAACGGAGGTAGTATTAATGTATTATTACCCCCTATTCATTTTATCAATTTTATTGTCTCCTCCGTGACATCTGCTCTCAAAAAATTTTTATTGTCCAACCCGGAAAAAATCAGGTTTGGACATAGATTTTTCTCCGAATTTTGATATTGACCGGATGTTTGGATATAATATTGATCTTTTTTCTATTGTCCGAACCCAATTCGATCTAACCCTATTTAGCTCCATCTGAATTATTCGACATGGTCTGACCCAAATAAAAACCCGGTCCGAACATAAATTTCTCGTTCGACTTTGACCGACACCCAAATTTTTACCAGCCATATATGACATATTGTTATATTTTGTAATCTTTGATTATAAATCTATTTGCTAAATTCTCAATATATGTGAAGTTTTATTTTTATTTTCAATATATTCGTAAAAAAATATTATTACTATATTTATAATATTTAATTTTTTTTAAATAAAATATTATTTGAGAAATCCTCAATTAAACAAGAAAATCAATAATGGTAAAGAGCATATTGTTGAGTGACCATGTAATAAAATGAGAAGGATGAAATCATTGTGATACAATATGACCATGTTCTTTTCAAATATAGGATAGTAGGAGGAAAATGTAGTTAAGAAAGATAAATAAGCTTACATAAATGCTAGTTGATAGGGTAGTGTTTAGAAAGGTAATTTACATCATTGGCATATATGAGTTTTTAAATATATATTTCACAATTTTTAATAAGATATTGTAAATAAGGAAAACTATATCAGTCGCATTACTTATTAAATATATAAAATTTCAAATATACAGTATTATGTAAAGTATGTAAGGAAATTTCAAAATACGTAAGTAAGGTAGAAAAGATGGAGTAGAAGTGAGTTAGATAAGATAAATTTATCAAACATTCGAAAGAACAAGGCCATGGTAGTCCACCTTTATAAATTTGACCATTAATTATGAAAAATACATATCACTTTTAAACATAAAATAATATAATCAGATTTATATAAAAAAAAGTACGCTTATATAAATATAGTGATATAATTTTTATAAATATATAACATTATAAATTGAAAATTGAAAATTGAAAATTTATAATGAATTAAACATTATAAAAGGTACTCCTTCCATCCTATGTTAATGGTGCCAAATGTTCACGGTTTGACTAAGAATTTTTTATAATATATTTTATTAAAAGAATTACAACGTTATAATCTTATGATAATATTTTTTGTTATTAATATAATGATAGTACTTTCTTTTATTAACACATTGTATATGTTGAGAAATTATTGATGTCAATGGACAATTAATATAAAATGGAAGGAGTAAAAAAAAATTAACAGAGATAGTATTAATTTTCCAGTGTACTACTCCCTCCGTTCCATATTAAGGCACCGTTCTTTTGTGCGTTAACGCACCCAAACGCAATACAAAATCAATAAAACCTAACGTATGACCAACGCAAGATACCGCAACTTATCATAATCTACTATTTACCTCTACTCGCCTTTTTATTATTTCATACTGCAACCCGCAATCCAACGCAACCCAAACGCAACTTATCGAAACGCAAACGTAACGCAACGCACAAAAGAACGGTGCCTAACTGTCGTATTTGAAAATTGTGCAGTCAAATTTTAAAAATTTTGACTATAAATTTATCATTATATACAATGAGTTGCTATATAAAATTACTACCATTAGATTTGTAACGAAAAATACTATCATAAAAGTATAATATTGTAATTGTTAATAACATATTATGTAAGAAATTATTAATTAAAGAATAATATTGGAGACCGTGAGAGTAAAAAATATGACAAGTAATATGTAACGTGGGAATATTTAAAATGTTACAAAATGTACTAGAAGAGAGGGAGAAACTCGCAGGAGACCAGCAGAGGAAGTGAAAGACATTCCTTTGTTTGTCTTTTTGTGATTAATTACCCTCTTTGTTTTTTAAACCCACCCCACCACCCCTAAATCAACTCTTTCTCATTTTCAAACCCATCACCTACTTCTTCTTCTTCTTCCTTTACCAGAGAGAGAGAGAGAGTTTGAAAATGGAAGCTGGGTCGTCTGCTGCTGCTGTTTTCCAAGGAGAGAGAGACAAACCCACTGAAGTTACTGTTCAGCCCTTGCAGAACCAAGATGGGGAAGATGTTGTTGAAGAAACTGATGATGAGTCTTTTGGTAAATTTGTTCCTGGCCCTCTTGTTCCTCTCCAACAACACCTTGAGAAAGACAAGGTCCTCTCTCTCTCTCTCTCTCTCTCTCTCATTTTTGTTGGGTTTGTTGAGTTTCTTGTTATCCTTAATGGGTTTTACAGTTGGTGGCCATTTCTGGCTGATTTCCACATATTGAAATTGGGTTCTTGAGTTTGGGAAATTTTGGTTTCTGTCATTCTAATTTTATGAATTTCTGTTAAGACTTAAGAATCAACCATTGTATCATGATTACTCTGCTTGAGTTTGTGAGTTATTGAGTCTGATATTAAGCTTTTCTCAAATGGGAAAACAAGTGCTCTTCATACTGCTATTTGTGCTATCTTCATTTCAATTTGAATTTGAACCCCCAAGTTATTTGGCTTTCTGGGGCAATGTAGAACCGCAGAAATGGGGAATGTGAGGGATTGCTTATAGACTTGGAAAATTGAGTCATTTGACAGGGTTTGATTCCGGGTTGCTTGATTTTTGAATAAACTTGTATTATGGAAATTAATAACTTTGGGGGAAAAAATAAGGTTGTGTCGGGTCAGTTTTGCTAGGTCTAATTGGATAGCATAATTGAGCGACTTAGTTCGATGTCTGAACTCTAATTTGAGCACATTGGGGGAGAGGAATTGATGTTGGAGAGGGGGGAAAAAGACAGGCAAGGGAGGGAAAGAAATTAGTGACAAAAATATAGAAAAGCAATCATGGAATTATGATTAGATTAGATTAGGAGCACTTTAATTGGTGAAGTTGGGATATTAAACTTTACTAATGTTTCGGTTACCCGCTTTTTAATAAATCTCTGCTTCGTTGCCTGATTTGTTCAATAGTTTTTGTACCAAATCATGGGTGTTGAATCTGATATCCAATTACGGGTTGTAGGATGATGAGAGCTTACGAAGGTGGAAAGAGAAGCTACTAGGTTGTGTCGAAGGCGAGCTGGATGGTTAGTCTTAAATGACATTGTTATTCGCTTTCGTTTATCTAATCCTATGACTTTCCATGTATCCTAATTGTTATTCTGTGTTATTTTTTCACCTGCTCTGTTAGACCAAGTGGAGCCGGAAGTTACATTTTTATCGATAGGTATCATCTCAGACGACCTTGGAGAAGTTAACACGTCGTTGCCACTTGATGAGAGCCAGAAAAGCAAAGTTCTGTTTTCACTGAGGGAGGGTTCCCAGTACCGCCTCAAGCTCACTTTCACTGTCAAGCACAACATCGTCTCCGGCCTCGCCTACTCTAATACTGTCTGGAGGGCTGGTGCTCAAGGTCTGTACTTACTCTTATTGTGGCTATTAGGTTCAAAGTTTTTGACCTTTTACCAAGGCTTCTGCCGGTGTATGTATGTGAAACTGTAAAACGATGCTACAAACTGCGCTTTTTTTACTCTTACATGCATATTTCAACAGTTTGTGGCATCACAAAGGTTAGTATAGAGTATAGACAATTAACAATCTGCTCCTTGCTAGTATAAGTTTCCATTTACTCTAAGTCTTAGGCGCTGTATGGTTCATGGAAAATGAGATGGAAAGAAAAAAAAAGTTTGAGAATGACTTACTTTTTTCTTCATCTGGGAAAAAAATTGAAAAAATCAGAAGAATGAGATGGAAATACATCATGGAAAATATGATTGATTTTGTCAATTGATAGTTTTCTTCAAATTTGAGAATGCAGTGGGAAAAAACATGATAGACGGGTGGATTGGGGAGGCAAAAAAATGAAGTGGGCAATTGGTGGAGAATACAGGGCAAATTCATAACACTGAGGAGTGAGGAGAGAACAAATTTCTTCCCTCATTTTCTGAGAACCAAACAAAGCCTTTACGTTTAGTCATATACTTGATTGTATTCTACTGGAGTGATTCCTTCATTGCTAGTCTTTTTTCTTTGACTAGAAATCTGAACTAATGCCCCAAGGTTTCTGCCTAACCCCTGCCTAGATTTTAAAGTTACATGAATACCACTGCCCAATGAGGACACTATAACATAACACGTGAGTGAAATCGAATCAAGAGAAGAGAACAACTGAAATTGTGAAGTTTGATCCTTCCTAAATGAAGTTGAGAACACACTTTTTGCCAAATACATAAATAATCAATATACAAGGCTCATCAGAACCGTTAAGGGTTACAGTTTGAGCTCCCAGTTGGGAATACAAGTCATCCTGAGTAGTGACACTAATGTTTGTCTGGTTTTCAGCACCACAGATCAGAACTTATACTGTTAAGTTTCTCATTTTCCCTCTTTTCTACTTGTAAACTCCGTTTCCATATGTTTTCAGTGGATGAAATTGAAGGAATGCTGGGCACATTTGCTCCTCAGCATGAACCCTACATTCAGCTCTTAGAAGAGGACACTGCACCTACTGGCATGCTAGCCAGGGGGCTTTACTCGGCAAAACTCAGGGTGAGTCTCACTTGAAAGTAAAAAAATTTCAAACATTAGCTGGCTTTCATCTTTATTTCCACAATTATCCTAATGCCTTGTTTGCCTTCTTAAGGTCAATTAATGGCTATACACATTCGAGTGATGTGCGGTTGACTTGGTTCTTGTTTATGCATTGTGCAGTTTGTCGATGACGATAAGAAATGTCACATGGAGCTGAGTTACGGTTTCGAGATCAGAAAGAGTGGGTAGCTGGATGAATTCTTCAGGAGTACAAATCTGCTAGGGTTTCTTTTCGTTGTTGATTGTATACAAGCTTGTGATGATACATAGAGTTATTGGCAGTTGGAATGCCATCAATGTAGTTTGGTCATTCTGAACAAACCCTTAAAGAGTCTTGATAAACCATGGGAAAGAATTTTTGAAATTGCAAACTGTAGTCTCCTTGTAATTACTTGAAAAGTTTGGTGCTTGGTGAAACAAGTCTCTTCACTCTCTTATAATGTAAGAGCTATATTTTCCATGATATGTTTATGATATATGATAAGTTGATAACCATGGTGTAGACTGAAAAAGCTGCCTATGAATTATGATGGTAATAAAGCCCAAAAGAAATCATAGTGGAACTGGAAAAGAAAAAACACAAAAAATGTCAGAAGTGAGATTTGAACCCACGCCCTCGTTAGAAGACCAGAACTTGAGTCTGGCGCCTTAGACCACTCGGCCATCCTGACTGATGTTTCTGGATTTTCACGTTATTATATATAAACAGACGATTACATATTGTTAATGCGTTTTGGAGCTGACTGTGCTAATTCCACGTTTAAGTCTTGACAAGAAATCATATTATCCTACCACCATGCCTTTCTGTGGTAATCTCATTTTATTAATTACAATCACAAATTCTTATATAAGATTGTTTCATGTAAAATTATGATAAAATTGACTATTTTGAATTTATTTAGTTAATTTGTATTAGGATTTTATGTATATATATTAAACCGAATTTTTAATTTAGAGATAATTAATAACTCATCAGACAATACCTTTTACACAAGTTACCGAAGATAATGTATTATCCATTAGGGCCATTTTGAAATATCTATCTTATGTTACACAAGTTTTGACGAAATTTGTCTACATATATTTCTCTCCAAACTCTTTAAAAACGAGACTTGTATCGTTGTACAATAATTTTTAAGGTCATCTTTAAAAGTGATTCATCATGGGCCGCCCATTGATGTGGTAAGCAATTCTATCATAGCCTTTTAAAGATGATCCAGATGAGATTTTATTTGGTTTTAGAAAGTAGATTCAAATCCCACTTCTAACATTTTGTTTTGATTTTCTTGCATTGGTTTTCATATCTACATGGGATTGCTCATGACCTTGCTATAGATGCCCCTGCTTGGGAATATAACTGGATTGGCATCTAGACATCCAACCCAAGCTTAAAACCTTTTTATGGTTGCTTTGCCATAGAGCCCTCCCCACTCCAAAGTCCAAATCGAAAATCTGAAGCTCCAACCATGGTGGAGTTGGTGGAGTTGTTCGCGGAAACAGAGAATATAGAATACAAGTATACAAATTGAAAGACGAACTCGCCGGCCTCCTGCCGGAGCTTCCATTCGCCGGCGACGGAGACGGACGCATCCATGCCCTTCCCCTGCTTCGTAGAGAGAGAATGAGGAGGGTTATTGGGGTGTTGAGTCAGCATTTGGACCCCACTATTAATTGATAATTTGGACCTTAGAGTCCACCACATCCTTGGAGGTCAATTGGGCTTTTGGGCCGTCCTTGACAGTCAATAACCCTTTGGATATTCCTTACATGTGTCTATTTGGAAGAAGATAGAAATAAGACACTCAATTGCAGCTAGACCTGTCAATTCGGTTGGGTCGGGTTAAGTATGCCCCATATTCCATATTTGTTATATTTTAGGCTTGAAAAAACGGGTCGGTTTCCGGATAGGATCAACTTTTGCCAAGCCTAAATTTGCAGTTGAGTAACGAAGCCATGAGGAAACTAAACAAGTAACATCACTTTCTTTTTCATCTTACACACACACAGAGGGAAGTAGAGGACTGCACAATTGGTAAAAGACAAATTCACAACAGATGGTATAATCTTTTCCATAAATGTCTAAAGACTAGAGCCCTTCCACAAAACAAAAAAGGAGAAGTAACCATGTTCTACTTTTTCCCCCATTAATACAGCTTCACTTTCTCAACCGAGTTTACGAGGGGTTGTGTATTAGTGTATATGGTGGGGGGGAAGAAAACAAACTATACACAATACAAAAAGAATCAAAAGAGCTATGCTGCGTGGTAGTAACTACAACAAGCACTTTGCTTCATGGGTGGGCAACTGTAGAATCATGTACAATACATGTATCTCACACTGACACAACACGGGTTCGCTCACAATCTTCAGATCTGCCCAGAAACAAGTCTTCAAAATTGTCCCAGTCAATGCGAGGGTTCAAAAGCATAATCACTGAAACTTGTATGGACACACTTGACCTCTCTATGTTTGCAAACTCTAGCTGTAGAAAACAACATATATAATCGTTCATCGATTAGTAGTTGTGGTCAATATTAGAAAAGGTAACAAGCATCTATCTGGTAATTCTATGCATGAAAAAGGCTCCTCTGAAGGTGAGGAGTTCTACTTGAAGGTAAGGGTTTGCCGGGAAGTAACTTAGGCAATCAAGAATAAAGCTAAATAGGAATCCCATGGTATTGGAACAATTCCTACCATTGGCGTCCAATGTACTGAGATGATCTACAAAGCGGACAAGTTACGGATACAAACAATCGAGGAGCAAACGAAACAGGATTCAATCAATTCCAGCTAAAACCGTTCATTAAGGGCCAGACAGCATCCTTTTCGGGACAATGAACGAGGAAGATAATCATGTCTAATATCCCTGTTCCAACTTTCTCGGAGGAAGTGCAAGCAAAACTACCAATCATTAGCAGGTTATTTAGTTCCCCTAAGAAATATTTTCAATATTTGCCAAGTGGGATTCAGGAGTAAGAATAAGCTTGTCTTGAGTAAGACACCTCACCTAAATATACAGACGGAAGAAAAAAAAGGAAAAAGCGGTTTGCCCACCCGTAAAACACAAACTAAAAAAGCATCAGCCTCACCGGAAAAATTCACAAGGCATCATTTGAGAATTCACGGTAGACAAAGTGATACTAAACAAAGCTAGAGTTAAACAAAAATAAAGAAATCACAAGCAAAATGAGAGACCACCTTGGTACATATTGTATACTACAGCCTACAGGTAATCCAATAGGAGATCAGCCGAAGAATTTTTCAGCCTACAGCTCTGGCCAAGGTGAACATCGCCAAAAGCATATCTGCATCACAACAGTACAAAGTGATGAGGAAAACAAGGATGAAACAAAGAGCACTTCACTATATAATGACAAAACAAGTCCATTCATCAGAAGAAAATACCTGTATTCACAATATTCAGGCCATGCGCAACGGGCTTTTCCATAATCCCAATAACAGTCATCATCTCTTAAAGGTCCCCGCCTTGCTGTTTAAAACAGATTTAACTTTTATGCAAAATTCACTAAATGCAGCTGAGAAATACTGTATACAGGTTGACAATCACCTTTTGTGACGAATGTTGATTTTGCATCGGGATGAATGTCATGCCACATTTCAAGCCACAGCTCCCTCATTAAAACCGGGGATCTAACAATATTTCTGTGATTTACTACATGCAGAACATGTTAATAAATATGAGAATGTAACCGTGTAAAGTTTGTCTTCATCAAATATTCTGACATAAATTCTGCTATGAGAAAGGGGGAGGGGGCAATATTAGCTTTTTCAGATCATCAGAATATGTAGACAAATTGAATCTATAAGTATCCATCAGAGAAGCAAGGGAGTCATCATGTATTCATTTTTTATGCCGGGATTGGGAATACACTTCAAACTAACAATCTTCAATAAAATTTCTTTACTATTCTTTTGCTTAGAGTGGATTGTAGCAAAATGCCTCACAAAACTGTCTCACTAAGCCAGCACCATGAACGAAACCACTCATGGTGATAAAGCCATATTGGCTCATTCAGGAAATTAGTAAAGTTTGCTATTATGCTTCAGTATGGTGACAGGATATAAGACACACCGACGTATGGTGCTCACAACACATCAAAAAGAAAACAAAGCAAGATCTGCAGCCTATTGCAACAGGAACTTGGAAACCAGGATTAAAGAGGTTTTTGCTTTACGATTGTGCTAAAGGATTCATATACCTTTATCAAGCTCCCACACAGCTGTTCGTCTTCCAGGAATACTTTCAGAATCTTCATAGTATGTTATGTATTTAACTCTAGGTGACCGTGTCATATTGGGAATTATGTCAGCTCCATGTTGATGTGCTACATTTAAATCTATCTGGACATCTACTCCTTCATGCTCGGCCTGCAACAAGAAATCAATAAATAAATTTGTCATCCATCTGTAGAAAACCACAATCAAGACCCCATAGAAAAGTGGAAAGGTTGTTTCTAAAAAAAAGACCTTGCCGAAGAGGAAGTGGAGTACAGGGGATCTTAATGCCCAAACCAAACACTTACAGACAAAATGCTATTGATAAGAAAATAGTAATAGTCACAAGTGAGTGCACAACAAAGTATGGGAAAAGGAAGGGTCAGAGGTTGAAATTATGTAAACAGAAATCATCTATAAACAGGAACCAACATGATATCGCTGAGTGAACTATGGCCTAAATAGCTAGTTAACTATCAAGACTCAAAGAGCCATGGCATCAACGAGACAATGCACTATATTTTGTCTACTCATAACCCCCCACTACTTCCTTTTACTCTCAACTGTGGTGGTGGCATGCCATGTCTTGGCGTAGCAATATCATGTACGCCTAAATAACTAGTTATCCCCGTGCAACCTCAATTCTCAAACCATCAGTCCAAGTTCTCCTTTTTGAATTACAACATCCATCCATAGTCAGTTTAGGGTTTAGCCCCAAAAACCAGTTTTGATTTTGACATCATTACAAGACAAATCATACCTGAGGAGTCCTTGTTATGTTAACTTTAGGCCCCAACCAGTTTTTGCACCATGAAAGGGAGTGATATGATACCTGCCAAAAAAAGATAGTAGCCAATGAGAAAATAGGATTAGTGAGTTTGAAATTAAGGAGATGCAGGCAATACTTCCAATTAAATAGTGGCAGAATCTTCATAAGCTTTGTTACAGAATAAGACAGACTTCTATGACATACCGTCTCATCCCCGCTAGCAGCTCCTGGGTTCCCTTCAACAAGATTTCCTGACCTGCACAAAATCAGGTGTTCAGTGACAAAAAACTGCAATCCACATGTGAGACAAGTGAAAGACAGTATTGTAAAAAAAAAAAAAAGTGCTAATACATGCTACAAGAAGGGCGTAACGCTTAATGGTTAGCACTTAGCAGAACCATACATACAGCTAAACCAAATATTTATACATGGAGGATGCTTTGGTCATACAACCCCCCAAAAAAGGAACAACAAAAGAAAAGAAATCAACTCTTCCCCAGATTTTTAACTTGTCTTTTTGTTTTTTTTTTTTTTTTTGGGGGGGGGGGGGTAAGTAATCAAAAGATATATTGCAAGGACATAAGGTGATGTCACTCATTTACAAAAGGGACGAGAACAAAAACAGCCATGCCTCAAGCTCTCAATAATATTGCTGCTAACCAATTCCGAAAGAGATTTCTAACTGCAGTGCTTGATAAACAACTGCAGTGCCTCGAGCTCTCAGTAATCAGAAGATATATTGCAAGCTCTCAATAATACTACAAACCTTGAATAATATTATCAACAAAATTTGAAAAAAAAAATCAAGTTTCTAAAGCATGTGGTGAGGGAAGAATATTACAAACCTTGAATATAAGGAACCTTCAAACTCAAAGATGATGTCAGTTATGATCCAATTATCGGGGTATGGCTTTCCACTGGGGGCAAAATAGTAACCAACCTGTTTTGCAATTGCCAAGATGCCAGAGCTGTCATTCACCACCACATGTTTATAAGCTAAATGTAATCAGGTGATCCCTAAACAGTGGGAAAAATTAAGAATTATGATAAACCAAAAAGTTGAGAAAACTACGTGTTACTAATTACTATTTCTCTCTTCCTTTCTTTTCTTTGTTGGTAGGTGTACGGAATTTTCCAATCAATATTTATAAATGAAACACATCCCTACTACATTAAATAGCCTCAAAAGGTTTCATATGCCCACTATATTAACATAACAAGAGTCACAGATTCATCTCGCAGAATATGAAATTAGCTTAGTTCAACACCAAATTTAATAGACCTAATTAGGATATGAAATTTCCATTTTATTATTATTAATTTGTTTGAGCCACTAACGTAAATCATAAAAGACACGGTGTAAACTCTTGCTGTCCCTTTCATTATAATATACCCCATGCCCTCTTCAGTCTTATCATGCCAATGCACAAAAAGTCTAGTTCACAGTCTCAGACCATTCTTTGTCGATACTTGATAGAAACCAAACCAAAGCCAAAACCGATACTCCAAAATCCTGCCAGGCGAGGTATGGAGGGGTCGGCAGTCTTACCCCCTAAATTTTACAATTTGGAGAGATTGGTTCCTATTGACCCAAGATTTAGAAATCGTTCGCTACCTACCAACAGAGGAGGTGTAAGAGGCATTTTACTTGAGTCCATTACAATCCAAGTAAAAATGAAATTAAAAAAAAAAAAAATTGACAATCTTTTGCATCTCTCCAGATTATCGACTGATACTTGATATAGTAGAAACCAACTCGCATATATGATGTTTTCCTATAGGATGATACTATCAAACACCAAGGTACCTCTTAAAGATAAAAAGTGACTCAGCCAACCATCCAACTACAAGAAAAGGAAACAGAGGAAAGATGCACTAAATGGTAAAAGGGTGAGGGGTTTTTTTTTTTTTTTTCTTTTTACCCAAATGAAGAGTAGAGGTAACCATACATCCATACCTCCGTTTTTTGATCTATTCCATAGATGCAGAAAACATTCTTCAGAGGTGGCCTGTCCCAAGGTGTGAGTGGATTAACAATAGGATCTCCATGATATGACCTGAAACATAACAGATATGGAAACAACTTTAGACAATCCAGAAGGTAGCTGGAACGATCTGAAAAATTGCATACTAACATCTGTCCTCCAAGGACTTGCCTTTACTTTGAATCAACTACACAGTGTTTTCATGCAGCGATATAAAATATAAGCCTAGCATCTCATAGTCCTGGTGCAACTGGTGCAGAAACTCACTTTTGCAACTGGTGCAGAAGCCTTTTACTATCTGGATCATAGTCCTGTATTGCCTTGAAGAACGTTCCATCTGATATTTCACGAGCAGAGAAAGATAATTGCGTAGGAAGACCACATTCCATAGTAGCATTTGTGTCCACCAAGTCCATAACAGATGGATAAGCTTCAACACCTGTAAATTGATCAGTCAAGACTGAAAATACTTTCAAGTGTAAATTGATCAGTCAAGACTGAAAATACTTTCAAGTCTCACCATGAACAGAGGGAATTTCAATATTGATAAGATTTGTCGGCCACCCCGAGTAGTTTCTTTTAAACTCCTCGTCACCACAGTCATATGCGTGATGAGTGTCACCACTCCTCTCAGAAAAGTGCTTCCAGTATTTGTTATCTGCTTTACAATATGGTGAAAATGGCAGCATCCACACTGATGAACCAAATGAATTGAACATTAAACGAGCTGTTCCCTGCTTTCCAAATCACATGATTAGACAAGTAGTACAACTATTCATAAATTATCCTGGAACAAAAGAGAAAACAGGAACTCATTTCCATAGCAGTCCAGAGTAACGGTTACAAGTTATTAACACACACATTCATGGAACAAAAGAGAAAACGGCAGCACCTTTTCAATTAGGAACATGTAATTTCACATGAGAAACAGGCAGTTCCAGGGTCATTTAATGTGAAAAATTATGTCCACACAATTTCTTAAAGACTAGAGAAATGGTACCAAGTTATTAACAAATTTATGAAAATTGTCAAACTAAACTAGGACTGCTACGGAGAGAGAAAGTGAGGAAGAATTATGTACTTACAATTTGCAAATGCTCATGTAACCCCCAAACACACCCCCCCCCCCCCCCAAAAAAAAAAGAGTAAAAACCACAGACACAAGTGGAGTGGGGAGAGCGCATAACCTAACCTCTTGAAAGCGGATCAGGCCAAACAAGTTCTAGAGAGAACCAGACGTAGGCTAAACTAATCCTAGAAGTAGATAGGTTATTTCAAGAGAGTCACAGGGAAGCTTTAGAACACAATTTTGTTGGCTAAACTGTTGTTTCCACAAGAAGCTCGTCTGGATGGTCTACGTTCTTCCTATCCATCTAAGCATATAACAAATGAAGCTTCTTCTATGCTACTCCAGGCACAGGAGGAAATGTACAGGCACTTCATAACCTGTACAATTTTCAACCAATCACTGAGCCTCAAAGAACTTTCTAGTGAGAATTTCTTTTGGCCTCTTTTTCTCTCCGGAATTATTTTCCACTAGTTGCTTAAGCAACCATTAGAACATTAGGCTGAAGAAAATAATCGAATTGCTTCAATGAATTTTTTCAGTCAGTAGCGCATAATCATCTACTTAGAGACAGGTTTAAAACAAAGTGTAAAAACAGCGGTATGCTTCAGAAAAATCATGCTCTGAACTTATTCCCTGTAACTGTAAAGCAAAGGAAAAGAAAGAAACCTCAGAAACTGGAAGGCCAAAGGTGCATCCAGAAAGTGTAGCTTTTACTGTTTCAGTTGCTCCAAGGAAAGGGGATCCTGCCGAGAAAGCAGAAACCTTTCAGAGTCATGGAATCTATAGCTACCTTCAGATAAGTTGTTATACCAAGCTTACCAACAGCAAAATAGGCATGGATATGCTTATCAAGCCAGGGCATATATTCTTTCGGAGCAATTTCAAGCTTTAACCATTCGAGAAAGTATCGAAAAACAAGATTTCCCAGTGAATGGGCAAATACTAAAGATGGACCCCCACGAAGCTTATGAGCTGTTTCAAACGTCAACCTGGAAAACAAAATTGACAACGTGGAGGAGAGAGCATATATCAGCTTCTGAATAATAAGGATTTAGAATTTACAGAAACAAGCATTTCAGAAACAAGCCAATGTTGCAGTTTTAAATAGAATATATATGCATATATGAATGCATCATTAAAAAACAAGGAATGTTAAAATAAAAATTTATGATCCCTCGAAATATGGGCGTCTATAATCTGTAGCAAATAGGAGTAATTGATAAGGGTATGCATGATTGAAGCCAAAGTTAAACACTTTATTGTGATGATGGAAGCAGATAAGGGTCTCCCAAGGGGAAAAAAGAAAAACAAAACGAGCAGAAACGGCTGCTGAAACCCTAGTCGGCAAGCTGCGATCTGGTCCACAAGGACCACAAACTAAGCACTTGGTAACATTGACTTTCTTTGCCCTTTTCTTATACTTAATCCAAGTAGACCGAACTTTCCTTATGGTTTAAGTCTTGCAAGATGCTTTATTAGATTCCCAGTGGAACTAATTATACTTCTGGAACCGTCTTCTGAACATCTAAGAATGACACCACTTGCTACACAACAATGCAAGTCTCACAGTGGTGCTACACTATTTCTCCCAATTTAAGAGGCTGTTCTCATCACAAAAAACTCCCAAATCTCATCACAAATAGACTCTTCATCAGGCTGATTAACCACAGATGTCAACTCCTCAGTCTCATAGCAACACCAGGACATCTCAAATTCAGATAATAGTTAGACAAGTAAATTAGATTTGGACCTATGCAGGACAAAAGAAATCAATCAATTCAAAAAGTATGGACAGAAACAAACTTTAGCTTGTGGAAATAAAGGTCCCGCTCTTCAAGTTTGGATGGTGATAATCTCCAATCATACGGCACCGCAATGATTGCATTTGCCTCTATACCAAATTCAATGCACCACTTGACCCATTCTTTCCACACGGAAGACAGAGGACCTGGGGACAACATCGTTCATCATCCGAAACTGGTATTAAGATGAGGTTTTCTAAGCAATCAATTACCAAGATAAACAATTAAACAAGCTGCTTAAAGAGACCCATGATTTCTCAAAAAAAAACACCCAAAAATTCTCAATTATGAGGCCAAGATAATTTTAAATGAAACATGAAAGAAAGATGTTTTCCATGAATGATTTTTGAAGCAATCACTCCTACCTATTGTTCAAGGACACATATGGAGGAACCGTTTTGACACAGCAGAATCACAAACAGGTGAAATATGTGTGGACAAAGTAGCTGCGCTTCTTTTTCTTTTTTTGATAGGAGAAATATAAATTATATTAAACATAGGATCAAAAGATCAGATGCTCAGCTAGCATCCTACAAAAATCAGGTAGAACCAAAATACAAACTATCCACAAAATCTACACATCAAAAGAGGAAGAGCTAAACTTCCCATTAACCCAAAAGGAGAGAGACTTGATGAAATTGTCTTTCAAGCAAGGTTGAGTAGGGTAAAGTCACACAACTGTGAGACCACTAATGTTCTTTTCACGGGCAAGGTTGAGTAGGGTAAAGTCACACAACTGTGCCAAATTTACCTAAACAGGCTAAACTTTGCCAACTTTCCTACATTTCCCAAATTTATCCATACTTAACCAAACAACCATCCCATATTTACCCAAAGTTATGCAACTTCCCCACACTCACCCAAACTTATATAACATATCCAGTGACTTTATCAGCAATAACTTTATCACCCTCATTATGTTACTTGCATGAGTAATATATTTTCCCTAGTCTTCGCACTCAATTCAGTTTGTTTATGACCACTCGCCACTTCATTTGACAAAAAGTAGTTTAAAACTTTCTCAAAAATTGACCAGTTTGACACGTCCCTGTTTAATACTCAGCACTTCAAGATGTTTGTGGCCAACTCTGAGTAGCATAGTCTAAAGCAGTGTCTTGCTCCACATCCAAAGAAAAAGATACTAATAAGAATTTTCAAAAGGGGTTCTTTTGGAGATGATTGCAAATATCACCTACTACAAAGAGATATTATCAAGCAACCTATTACAATGAGAAGTTAAACCTGACTTTGTTTGGAAATGGTTGTAATCTATCATTAAATGTAGGGTTACAGATTGTAGAAGGAAAGAGATCTGCTGAATGGATTCTCGCAAAGTAAAACTGGAGACATGTTGTAAGAGCTAGGTAGCCTTCTTCCCTTAAGCAACCCTAAAGTAGGGTGATGGGTACCTCTATTTTGTTATGCCTTGAAAGACGATGCAAACTAGTCCAGCTTAAGATCCTATTTCCACTTTGTACAAATTGAGACACCACTTGGTATAAACCTAATTTGAATAACACAAATGAGTAAGGTCCATACCTGTTATGTAACCAGGATCAAGTTCAGTTATTGCTGAGAGACCACTGTCAGGCCTTGACTTACATTCAGGGTGGTCTGTCTGGTTGTAAGGTTCAAGCAAAATGCACTTGAGCCAGCAATTTACTGCAGAAAGCAACTGCAAAACAACAAGAAGGCTTCAGCTCATCTGTCCTGAACATTTATGAGCATCATTTTGTATATTTCAACAGAACCAAAAAAGAGTAATTGAAGATAATATGTCTGAGTTTCTGATGGGTGTGACTTCAACGCATGAAGCAAGGCCATATCACTTCCGGTTCCAGCCAATCCTGCTCCTCATACACCCTCCATCAAATCATCCTTCTATAGTATAGTAGGTATGTTTTCAAGATTTTAGCATACTCAAAGGCTCGTGGCTAAGAGGACTAAGAAGATTATGGGGATTTTCTATTCTCAAGAGCAGCTAAACAGGACATTAGTTACTAGTCAGAGGTAAGGATTCCAAACTGAAACTGCCTTCACTGACATCCACACAGGGCGTTCTTTCAAGATTGTCCGTTTTGGTGGATAAACTTTTCCACAAGCCTAATAGCAAACTACACCATTTAAGTATGTCATATCCTCCCAACACACTGAATAGGGAAGCACAATATTGAGAATCAAGACAACCAACAAACTGTGATAGATAACTTCAAAACACAATAAACAAGAAATGAACAAACAAGCAAAAAGACCAGAACCCCCATAAACCTTCTCAAAGAGAACCCAGTTAAGCAAAACCCACCAACCAAAATACATTACCCAACAATTTTAACATCACCAAAACAGTCAAATATGCAAATGATTGATCAACAAACATACAACAAGACCAGAACCCCTATAAACTTTCTCAAAGAGAAACCAAACTCAAGCAAAACCCACCAACCAAAACACACCAACCAACAATTTTAACATCACCAAAACAGTCAAATTTGCAAATCATTGATCAAGAATGTCCAACAAGACCAGAATTCCTATAAACCTTCTCAAAGAGGAACCAAATTCAAGCAAAACCCACCAACCAAAACACATTACCCAACAATTTTAACATCACCTAAACAGTCAAATATGCAATTATGATTGATCAAATTCCTATAAACCTTCTCAAAGAGGAACCACAGTTAAGCAAAACCCGCCAACCAAAACACATCACCCAACAATTTCAACATCACCAAAACATCCAAGTACACAAATGATTGATCAAGAAACACAACAAAAGACAATTCAACATCATCACCTTGGTAGAGTCAAGCCAGACCAAATCAAGAGGATTGAAATCGAGAGGAGAATAAGGGCAATCAAGAATAGACCAAGCTCTCAACTGGGTTGAAGCAAATCCTGGTATTATGATACCAGACAACTTTGAATAATCACCAGAGAACTCGCCCCCGTCAACCACATTCACAAACCCACTTTGGAAAAACCCCAACAACAACAATGCTAGGGTTAGGCCTCGCATTTCGAGCTCCGACAAATGCGGAGCCGATGCTAGAGGGAGGATACAGATAGGTCAGGATTCAGGGGTCGTTCTGGAAGGTCTTGGCATTCAGCTGTGAAAGAAAGAAACACGAAGGAAGAAACAAGAGAAGTCGTTTTCAATGTGAAATCTGGGAAATTTGGTGTGTTTACAAGTGGATTGGATGAGAATGGTAAACCCAGGAATCAAACTAGTCCACGACAGAATTCGTAAGGCAGCTCGTAAGATTTTGGCAAATGTCTGATAAGTTGGGGAAACTTCAAACTTTGACAGGAATTTTTGTTCTTTTTTCGTTTTTTTGTTTTTTTCGCTCCTTCGGCTTCAGGTGATGATTTTTTCCTCTAATATAACCCAAAATATTTTACATGTGAATTAAAGTTAGATTGTTTGTCATAACTTATTTTTTAAGATAATTTTGTTCACTTAAAAATTAGGATTGTGTCATAAAATTAATTTATAATTTATAATCTTTTTATGGACAAAATTTCTATCATTAAAAGTTATTAAAGTTGTTTACTGACTAATTCAATGTTATTCATTTTTAGTATAAGATGAACAATGATAAATTGAACAACGTATAAGATGAACAATAATATATATGGTGAACAATGGAGTCATGTACATTAAACAATAACATAGTGAACAATGGAAACATTTCTATTGAATAACTATTAGTTATTTATGAACAATTACAATGTATGTAGTGAAAAATATCAACAAACAGGGTGAACAATAGAACTGACAATGTCAAGTCAAGTTAGTGAATAATGTCCTTTCTTCTGTCTCAGACTGTTGTTTATGAACAATGAAGCAATATGACAGGACACCAATAGTAGCAGCTACGCGCTATTGATGGTGGTTGTGGCTGGGTTTCAATGGAATCGGCGGTGGTGCGGAGGACTCCGGCGACTGGGTTGCAATTCACGCACCAAAAATCGCGGATTGGAAAAGAGGAAGAGGTGCAAGAAACCTTTTTAACTATCTACAGTGGATAAAACACAGTGAACAATTTCACAATATATTTTGCTATGTTCTACTACAAAGAGGCATGAAGAGCGAAAGGGGTGTGAGAAAGAAAAAGATGTTGGTTGTGAAGATGGGTGTTAGTGGGTACAAGGTGGTTTTTTCTCTTGCTTTCTATCTTTCCTTGTCCCACATAGGAGGAAAGTGAGGTTAAGAGTGGGTTTATATGTCACTCTCTCCCTCCTTGTGTTGTATTCGGTTGAAAGTGGGTTTTATGGAGGAAGGTGTGGTTTGGGCCTCCACACGTGCGCGCTGCTGCCGCCGCTTGGTGTAACAGCTGAGTTTCTAAATAATTTTGAAAAATTAGAAATATTTGCATAAGTATCTATTTGCTTGTTTATTTATTTATTCATTTACTTATTTACAATATCATTCGCTAAATTGAAAAGTCAAATTTTATATCTCAAGTCATATCAGATATCTCCCAATTAATAATCAATCAAGGTTTAAGAATTTATAATTATATATATATATATATATAAATAAAATATTTAAAAAAACAAACTTGGACTTATCGTCCAGTTGAAAGAAAAGAGGCAGGAAGTCTTGGTTATCCTTCCTCATTCCCTATTTCCAAGCTAATTTTTGACTAACAATGATTACCATTTTCAACATTCCTTTTGATGTGTGAAGCAAACACATAAACTACACCAACTTCATCTCTATTCTTTTGACAACACGACTTACTTTTTTGAAAATTTGACAGCAAAGAGTTAATCCGCTGACTAACCCAAACCCATATTCTGTTATAAAAAAAAAGGGGGGGGGGATTCAATTGAAGACCACCATGGACAGCCTTCAAGCATCCAAACCACACAATACAACCCAAATTTCACTCATCATTTCTTCCTTAGATTTCAACCAAATTATCATCAAAAATCCTACCACAGTCTTCATTACCATCCATTTAGTAGCTAACATCCAAAATTTTCATCGAAAAACACCAGTCCCGCCGCCCAAAAACCGCCTCTAAGGCCACCCAAAAAAACCCTGTTCAGTCTCTGTTTTGGGCTTCGGTCTGCGCGTCCGGCGCCTTTGCCGCCGCTACCGACGACGCTCCGGCTATCACCGCTCTCCCTGTCGTCCTCCGGTGCCCTCGTGGCCGCCGACCGCCGCAGGCACAACCCACCCATCTCCTCCTTCCACTTCCCCTGTTTCACGTTAGAGAGAGAAAAGAAGAGGTTACTCCCCTCTCCAATTTTGACTTCTAGAGTCAAAGTTATTTAATTTGGGCCAAACTTATATCTAGGTATTGTTTCTTAAACATTAATATTTGACTAGGTCCTCACATAATTTCTTTTCATAATATTTATTCTAATATTATTTTAAATTTCTATTTATTTATTAATCAGACAGAACGTTGAATTTGATTCATCGGGAAAAATCAGGTATAATTCGATGACTGTACCTTCACCTTGTAAGTTATCAAGTTTTATTACTCATACGATATTTATGCATTATTAACCATTTATTGGTTACACATATAATTTTATGATTTTTAAAGTGAACCCTTATAGCATTCCCGGTACCGGAGACTGAGTTAATAACCGACTCAGCTATGCGCGTAGTGAAAGACAAGATCTTATGGTTATAGCCGGCAACAACAAATATATTTATAACGGTTGGTTTAATCCAACCAGGGTCTCACTTAAATATCTATATATATATATATAATCGTATCAGATTTATTACTCTCTCTCTTCTCCTGTTTTGTAAATAAAACGAGTTTTAAAAAATGAGCTCCTCCATATTTTTTTATTTAAAAGGAGTTCTTTGATTTTTATAAAATATTTTTACGCTGCAGTGTCGATTATATTGAGTTTCATCTCATTTTTTTTCTCCGTGTTTTCATATTTGGTTTTAGGTACCAAGGGAAAGGGGAATCAACCAGCACAAGCATAACTCCTACCACCTAGTAATTTATTAGCTTAATTATCAGTAGATAAATTTACATAGTTGGCTCGAATTAGTTGTGTGTTTTATGTATGTTGAACTCATAGATATATTTTAATTTAGTTTATCTTATGTTGACTTTTTACTTGACTTAGAATATATGTACGAGTATGTATAATTAGAAGTTGCTCAAATTATATTGATTACTGTCCAAAAGAAGTATCTTCTAAGCCCAGTAATTTTAATTTTATTTTATTTAACGCATGTTAAATGGATTCTTAAATCAAGTACTTTCTTTTAACTCGAATTTATAATTTTAGAGTTTGTTTAAGTTACTTGTTCAATTTATGCTTTTTGTTAGAATCATATTAGTTTAAGCCTTGCTTTTCCACTACGGAGAAGCGGCGATAACGGCCCGGCTTATAAGCTTCCGCTAAATCCAGATTAATTAAGATAAAATACAGGTAACACCCTGATTATGGCCGGGGCTGTTACAGATGGTATCAGAGCATGTTCGAGCCTTAGGATACTAAAATTTGAAACTAAAATACCAGAATTAAAATATGTAGACATAGGAATGATTAATAAATGAATTGGGGTAAGGGTTATTTATGCACTCTTCATATGATGTATAGATATGCACTCTCCATATGTTTACCTAACTGTCGTATTTTTGCATATAACAAACATATTTACAATGAAAATAATAATAATAATAACAATAACAATAATAATAATAATAATAATATTTTCTGCTAACAATAAATATATATACATATATTTACATGATTTTATGCCTGCATAATTATAAGTGTCTAAAAACTAGATCCATACCCTAAGACCTATGTATTCCTGTGTTCACAGATGTCGGACCCGGAAAGTGACGTCAATGGCCTTAACCATGTGGAGTATGACCCACAAAGCAATAACCCAATTCCACCTCACCACCATGAAAGCCCTAACGTCCCAACCCCTCCTAATGTCAACCCTATGGGAATTGATCCTAGTGTTATGGGCCAGCTTCTTGTTGAGTTGGTAAGGAAAGTTGGTAACCATTTTAGTAGTACGATGGAGGAGGATGGTAGGATATTTGACCGGGTCTCTAGACAAAATCCTAATACCTACGGGGGTAGAGTCGACCCTGTTGAACTAGAGGACTGGATTAGGTCCATGGAGAAAATCTTTGAGGCCATCCAAGTCCCTGAACATAGGAGAGTCAATATTGGAACATTTTATTTGAAAGGTAAAGCTGATATTTGGTGGAATACCGTCAAACACAAACAACATGTGTCAGGGTACAATTGGGAAAAATTTGTTGAAGACTTAAGAGAGCAGTTTCACCCTATAGCCGTTCAAAAACAGAAGGAATAAGAGTTTATTACATTATCCCAAGGCAATATGTCTGTTTTAGAGTATGTCGATAAGTTCTTAGAGTTGTCCCGTTTCTGCCCCGAGTATGTGGCTAGTGATAAGATGAAAAAGACTAAGTTCTATAGGAGACTAGCTGAGTATATTCGTGGCCATTTAGCAGGACAACATATTAGTACCTACCAAGAACTTTATGACAAGGCTACCGATGTGGAAAGGGTTAAAGGGGACATTAGGCGTGCCAACTTAGACAAGAATAAAAGGAAATGGGATGATAGGAGAGGTCAACCAAGCTCCAATCCATTATTTAAAAAGCCCAACCATGGTCCCCCTAAACCCATCGAGCCTTGTAAGAAATGTGGTCGTACCAACCATGTGACTTCAGACTGCAGAGAAGGCCAAAATGTGTGTACCTGGTGTGGGAGCCCACCTCACCGAGTGTTCGATTGTCCACGAAGGTCGTCAGCTGTAGCTCAAGGTCACGTAAGGCCCTTGCGTCAAAATCAACCAACATCTCCACCTCCTAGAGCTGGCACGACGGGAAAAGCCTTTGGCATGAACCGTAAAGAAGCAAATGATTCGGGTATGGTCGTTTCAGGAACCCTGACTTTAAATTCTAAGCCCTTATATGCAATATTTGATTCGGGTGCATCACATTGTTTTATTTCGAGATATATCATTGATAACTTGGGTTTAGAATCTCATAAAAGTCAAACAAAACAATCCATTTATCTTCCCTCTGGAGAAACGGTCATGTGCACCACCATTTACAAAAATTGCCCAATTACCTACGGTGGTGAGACCTTTGTAGCTGACCTTATCCAATTTGATCTTGCTGAGTTTGACCTCATTTTAGGCATGGATTGGTTGTCAAAGTATAATGCTCGTATAGATTGTAAGTCTAAGGTTGTTGCTTTAAAAGGACGTAAAGGGGGGGGGGGAAATCATGTTTCATGGGGACAATGCCAAATTGGAGTGTCATACCATATCCTTGATGAAAGCTAGGAATTTAATGAGGAAAGGGTGTGAAGCATATTTATGCTGTGTGTTGGAGGAGTCCAAGTCTGAATTGAAACCCCAAAACATACCTATTGTGTGTGAATTCATCGATGTTTTCCTAAGGAGTTGCCAGGTTTACCGCCCAAACGGGACATTGATTTTGAGATCCAATTAACACCAGGGACTCAACCCATATCCAAACTGCCTTACCGAATGGCCCCGCCTGAATTAAAAGAACTTAAGGTTCAACTAGAGGAGTTGCTTAAAAAGGGGTTTATTAGACCTAGTGTCTCTCCTTGGGGTGCACCAGTTCTCTTTATTAAGAAAAAGGATGGAAGTCTTCGACTTTGTATAGATTATCGGGAACTCAATAAGGTCATCCTTTACCTAGAATCGATGATCTTTTTGACCAACTCCAGGGGGCTAGTGTCTTTTCTAAAATTGACCTTCAATCAGGATATCACCAGCTTAGGATCAAATTTGAGGATATTCCTAAAACTGCCTTTAGAACTCGTTATGGTCATCATGAATTTGTGGTTATGCCTTTTGGACTTACTAATGCCCCTGCTGTATTTATGGATCAAATGAATAGAATTTTTCAGCCTTATCTTGATAAGTTTGTGGTCGTGTTCATTGATGATATTTTGATATATTCTAGAACTAAGGAGGAGCATGAGAATCATTTGCAGATAGTGTTGCAAACCTTGAGAGACCAAAAATTGTTTGCTAAATTCAAGAAGTGTGAGTTTTGGCCAGAGGAGGTGAACTTTTTGGGACATGTAATATCTAAGGAAGGAGTTAGAGTGGACCCACAAAAGATTCAAGCTATCATTGATTGGCCTAGACCAACTAATATTACTGAGGTTAGGAGTTACCTTGGATTAGCTGGATACTATCGTAGGTTTGTAAAAGATTTCTCTAAAATTGCACTACCTCTTACCAATCTCTTGAAAAAGACAACAAAATTTGAATGGGATACTAAGTGTGATAAAGCCTTTCAAGAACTCAAAGTTCATCTTACATCAGCTCCTGTTCTTTCCCTTCCGTCTGAAGATGGAGAATTTACTGTTTATAGTGATGCATCCAAGAATAGTTTAGGATGTGTACTTATGCAAAATGATCGAGTTATAGCATATGCTTCTAGGCAACTCAAACCATATGAAAAGAATTATCCTACTCATGATCTTGAATTAGCTGCAGTGGTCTTTGCATTAAAAATTTGGAGACATTATCTATATGGCATTCCTTGTCGTATTTTTACAGATCATAAGAGTCTTAAGTATATCTTCACCCAAAAAGAATTAAACATGAGACAACGTCGCTGGCTAGAACTTCTTAAGGATTATGATTTGGATATTCAGTATCAACCAGGCAAGGCCAATGTTGTAGCAGATGCTCTTAGTAGGAAGACTCACCATAATCTCAATACCTTGATTACTACCCAACCTACACTTCTAGCAGATCTTAGCAGTATTAATCTTGAGATTGTTCATAATGAAAGAAATGGTTGTTGCATGTCAATAGAAATTAAGTCAACCATACTAGATGAAATTGGAACCATTCAAAGAAGTGACCCGTACCTAGAGAAGTTGAGAAATAATGTTACAATTGAGAAATCACCTGGCTTTGAGATATACAAGGATGGATCATTAAGATTCAAGGGTCGTATTTGCGTTCCAGACAATGAGGAATTAAAGAAAAAGATAATGGAAGAAGCTCATAGTTCCGTGTTCTCAGTACATCCTGGTCGAGATAAAATGTATAGGGATCTGAAACAAAAATTTTGGTGGTATAACATGAAGAAGGAAATAACGGATTATGTTAGTAAGTGTCTAATTTGTCAAAAGGTTAAGTTTGACCATAGTAGACCAGGAGGAGAATTGCAACCATTAGAAGTCCCTATTTGGAAATGGGAGTCTATTTCAATGGACTTTATCATTGGGTTACCAGCTACCGTTGGAAAGAAAAATGCTATTTGGGTTATAGTTGACCGACTCACTAAGTCCGCTCATTTCATAGCCATTCATGACACTTGGGGGTAGACAAATTGACACAAATATACATCAGGGAAATAGTAAGGTTACATGGTGTACCAAAAGATATAGTGTCAGATCGTGACCCTAGATTCCAATCTAGATTTTGGAAATCCTTACAGGAAGCTTTTGGTACTAAATTAAGCATGGGTACTGCTTACCACCCTGAGACTGATGGACAGACTGAGAGGGTAAACCAAATATTAGAAGACATGCTTAGAGCTTGTATCCTAGATTTTAAAGGGAAGTGGGATGAGTTCTTACCATTGATAGAATTTTCATATAATAATAGTTACCAAGCCACAATTAGGATGTCACCATTTGAAGCACTATATGGAAGAAAGTGTAGAACCCCATTATACTAGGATGAAAGCCCTGAATCAATCATTGTCGGCCGAGAGCTAGTGCAGGAGGCATCAGAAAAGATTCACCTCATCAGAAAACATATGTTAGCAGCTCAAAATAGACAGAAAAGTTATGCTGATCTTAAAAGAAAACACGTTGAATTTCAGGTAGACGATAATGTATTTCTTAAAGTATCTCCAACTAGGGGTGTGAGAAGATTCAATGTTCGGGGTAAGTTAAGTCCTAGATATGTGGGACCTTATGAAATTATTAAGAAAATCAGTTCAACAGCTTATCGCCTAGCCTTACCACCTGACCTTGATAATATCCATAGTGTCTTTCATGTATCACAACTGAGAAGATACATCCATGATTCTAGCCATATTTTACCTTATGAACCCATAAACCTTGAAGACAATTTGACCTATCAAGAGCAACCAATTCAAATTCTTGACCGTCGCATCAAGCAGCTTCGAAACAAAACCATACCACTCATTAAGGTTCTTTGGGCCAACCATAACACCTCAGAAGCTATATGGGAAACAGAGGAGGATATGAAAAACAAATACCCGCATTTGTTTTAAGGTAATTTTTTATTCATTCAAGTTTCGAGGACGAAACTTATTTTAAGAGGGGTAGGATGTAACAGCTGAGTTTCTAAATAATTTTGAAAAATTAGAAATATTTGCATAAGTATGTATTTGCTTGTTTATTTATTTATTCATTTACTTATTTACAATATCATTCGCTAAATTGAAAAGTCAAATTTTATATCTCAAGTCATATCAGATATCTCCCAATTAATAATCAATCAAGGTTTAAGAATTTATAATTATATATATATATATATATATATGTATATATATATAAATAAAATATTTAAAAAAATAAACTTGGACTTATCGTCCAATTGAAAGAAAAGAGGCAGGGAGTCTTGGTTATCCTTCCTCATTCCCTATTTCCAAGCTAACTTTTGACTAACAATGATTACCATTTTCAACATTCCTTTTGACGTGTGAAGCAAACACATAAACTACACCAACTTCATCTCTATTCTTTTGACAACACGACTTACTTTTTTGAAAATTTGACAGCAAAGAGTTAATCCGCTGACTAACCCAAACCCATATTCTGTTATAAAAAAAAGGGGGGGGGGGATTCGATTGAAGACCACCATGGACAGCCTTCAAGCATCCAAACCACACAACACAACCCAAATTTCACTCATCATTTCTTCCTTAGATTTCAACCAAATTATCATCAAAAATCCTACCACAGTCTTCATTACCATCCATTTAGTAGCTAACATCCAAAATTTTCATCGAAAAACACCAGTCCCGCCGCCCAAAAACCGCCTCTAAAGCCACCCAAAAAAACCCTGTTCGGTCTCTGTTTTGGGCTTCGGTCTGCGCGTCCGGCGCCTTTGCCGCCGCTATCGACGACGCTCTGGCTATCACCGCTCTCCCCGTCGTCCTCCGGTGCCCTCGTGGCCGCCGACCGCCGCAGGCACAACCCACCCATCTCCTCCTTCCACTTCCCCTGTTTCACGTTAGAGAGAGAAAAGAAGAGGTTACTCCCCTCTCCAATTTTGACTTCTAGAGTCAAAGTTATTTAATTTGGGCCAAACTTATATCTAGGTATTGTTTTCTTAAACATTAATATTTGACTAGGTCCTCTCATAATTTCTTTTCATAATATCTATTCTAATATTATTTTAAATTTCTATTTATTTATTAATCAGACAGAACGTTGAATTTGATGACTGTACCTTCACCTTGTAAGTTATCAAGTTTTATTACTCATACGATATTTATGCATTATTAACCATTTATTGGTTACACATATAATTTTATGATTTTTAAAGTGAACCCTTATAGTATTCTCGGTACCGGAGACTAAGTTAATAACCGACTCAGCTATGCGCGTAGTGAAAGACAAGATCTTATGGTTATAGCCGGCAACAACAAATATATTTATAACGGTTGGTTTAATCCAACCAGGGTCTCACTTAAATATCTATATATATATATATAATCGTATCAGATTTATTACTCTCTCTCTTCTCCTGTTTTGTAAATAAAACGAGTTTTAAAAAATGAGCTCCTCCATATATTTTTATTTAAAAGGAGCTCTTTGATTTTTATAAAATATTTTTACGCTGCAGTGTCGATTATATTGAGTTCCATCTCATTTTTTTTTCTCCGTGTTTTCATATTTGGTTTTAGGTACCAAGGGAAAGGGGAATCAACCAGCACAAGCATAACTCCTACCACCTAGTAATTTATTAGCTTAATTATCAGTAGATAAATTTACATAGTTGGCTCGAATTAGTTGTGTGTTTTATGTATGTTGAACTCATAGATATATTTTAATTTAGTTTATCTTATGTTGACTTTTTACTTGACTTAGAATATATGTACGAATATGTATAATTAGAAGTTGCTTAAATTATATTGATTACTGTCCAAAAGAAGTATCTTCTAAGCCCAGTAATTTTAATTTTATTTTATTTGACGCATGTTAAAGGGATTCTTAAATCAAGTACTTTCTTTTAACTCGAATTTATAATTTTAGAGTTTGTTTAAGTTACTTGTTCAGTTTATGCTTTTTGTTAGAATCATATTAGTTTAAGCCTTGCTTTTCCACTACGGAGAAGCGGCGATAACGGCCCGGCTTATAAGCTTCCGCTAAATCCAGATTAATTAAGATAAAATACAGGTAACACCCTGATTATGGCCGGGGCTGTTACACTTGGGCTGGGCGCGAGTCGGGTTGTTTTGAATCTGATTAGTTTTATTTGCGACTTTTAAGTTTTGCAACCAGTCGTTTTGACTGATTTTATTGGATTTTATTATCCGTAATTGAGGCAGTCAATTGATTTAATTCTCATCAGTTTTTCTCCTTCAAATCCTTGGTCTTATGCCCTGTCATAAATGGAACTTGTTTTCCGCCTATCTTAATTGAGTTTGTCCCCTCTGTTTCTCCTATAAATTGGGACCTTTGGTGGACTGTTCTACACACTAAAAAACTCACAGCGCTCCTCTCCTTTCCTCTTTGCTTTCTCTCTTTTCTGGGTAATCAGTTTGCATACTCCATATCCTTGTCCACGAATGCACGTTTCGAAGGGTAATATGAGTTAACCTTGGGGAGCGACCAGTAGTTCTAATTGGCACCAAGGTTGGGTCGTAATCGCTTTCAAGACAGTGGTTGTTCCACGGCTCAGAATTCTTGTGTTTTTCCACAGCCTTGATTCATTCTTTTTCTAACATAACAAACAGAGACCGAAAAAGCAGAAGAAAGAGAGATTGAAAAGGGGTGTGAAGAAGAAGAAAAAGAAGAGTGAATGATGTAACGACGGGGTGAAGGGTAGGAAGTTACTTTTCAATATTTTACTTAAAAAATAAAATTAAAATGATAAATTCACCATGTCATGTCATGTCATGCTGGACTTGGAGTATGTGCTTCAAGAGCACATAATATATATTAAGTAAATTTAATTATTTGGTTAGCTTGTTAATGTAAATTGACATAGTTATATAAAAAAAGTTCAAGAAAATAAAATTTTCAGAGAATATTTTTTGACCAAAAAACATGAATGTCACTCCAATTGCTAAATGTTAACTTTAATAACGTTTCAAAAATGTTGTTCAAAATGTAAAATGTAGCTTGAATGCTAGTTGAAACTTTAGCTCTCTATGAGGACATTAATATTTGTCCATTCGAGTTTTGATTTTGTCAAAACACTCAAAGTTACACGAAACATTGTCGTTGAACACGACCTTTAAAAGTTCCAATATCCATATTGAAACAAGTAGTTATCAGACATACCTCTCAACCCATTCATATTAAAAACCATAGCCTAGCCAAGCGAACCCACTTTTTCTGTGTTTTACCGGCAATAGGGCACATTGTCATTGGTCACCGAAGGCAACATTGTCCTTTTGGGAGAGCGGTGCTTTAGTTGCCAATCGGAGAATTGTCATCACCTACGTCGGTCTTGTTTCTTTGTTCTTGTTTGGTTATAACAGTTTAAGTTCTTCATTTCCATATGCATGCTTTGAACTTGTTACCTTCCTGTTGCATCATCAATTTATTGTCAATGTTGTTCGCCTCGTCGCTGCTGTTGGTGCTATTGACTTCGTGTTGTATGCAGACGGGTGGTTTCGGCCACGTTTTTTCCTGTTGTGATTGTGTGTTTTAGTCATCTTAAGGTGCTCGTGTAGTAGTGAGATGCGTAAGCTTTCTTTTTAAACAAATATGGTTCCATATATTCAAACTAGATGCGCTGATATGATTGTGAATCAATCGATTTTATCCAGGTGTATTGAATTGAAAGGTGAGTTATTCTCCATCATTTTCTCCATTCCTCTTAATGGTAAAGCCTTGGGTGTGGTTTCAATGACAACCCTTTCCAAGGCTAATAATATTTTTCTATGTTTAAGGAACTTTTAGTGATGTAAGGGGTGGCTAAATCCCTTGTCTCTAATCAGTCTTTTGCTAAAGTTGTTGACCATAATGTCATCGATGTGCATGTGATTAGTAATTCAGGTTTCCTGTTAATGCACCTTTTACTGGTTCTATCGGAAGGGGTTGTTGCTCATCCTCTTCATTTGTGGATAATTTGACAATTGGGGTTGATATTGTTTGCTTGAAAAATCCTTTTAAGGAATTTGGTGAAGTTGTTAATGCTTACATATCAGACAAATTAGGAAGGAATGGTAACAAATGTTTTTTTTCTTGTCAAGATTAAACAAGTAGGGTTCATGGTTATTCAACCCTTAATGGTTGGCGTTCCTTAGGTACGTTTTGAGCGTTTTTTGAGCAAAATTCAACAAAAAACAAAGTTTACATCCCTCTTTAAGGAGCACCTTTTTCAAGCATATTTGAGTCCCTAAAGCTAAGTAGAATATGGAATTTGAATCTCCTCATATAGAGACTCATAAGTCTATTGAGAAGGTTGAAGATAGCCTAGCTAGCTCTCATCCCAACCCTAATGTTGTCCCTTTGTTGTTTCACCTAGTGGTGACTCTGTGCTATCAACCACTTATAGCTGAACCATCTCAAACCCAATTTGTATTCTCTAGAGTCAACCGACAACTGCCACAAATGCCCTTCTCTCACACAGTATTAGTTATCCTTGTTCTCTAATGCATCTGGTTGCCAATGAGGATATTAGATCCTTATTAGTTTGATCTGAATATGATGTTTCCACTGGTCTACAGGATTCTATCCTTGAGGGATCCAAGCTAGATATTAGAAAGAAGAGGATGTTAAAGGCTTTGATGAAAACCAAATGGAGGATGGTGATAGAAGCTACTTGAAAGGCTAACTCTACGTCAAATGAAGTTTCTTGAAAATTCAAAGAGATGAAGGATATGGGTGCGAAGATTGCACGCAAAGTTGTAATAGTGAGCGATATTGACTATTCTTTATGGGGAGGGGAAAAGATAAGGGAAGGGACAATGTTGACTTGAGTCATCTGTGGCAGATGAACAATTTGTGATTGCATTTGCTCAATCATTTGCTACTAAGTGAGATATTGGCTTTGCATCGCTGCCCGGGGAGGAGGGGGTGCATTTTGCTGATTTTGAACACCAGGATGGCTTTTGGCAGAACATTTCGCCAAAGTTGCTCAATGATCCGGGAAAGATTAGCAAAGTATTGACTATGGTCTAGGACCCACTAAAAACCTTGGAAATGGAAATACCTAACAATATAACTCATCAAACAACATAATTTTTAGGGATTTTCGTGGGATAGAATAGAAAGACAGTAAAACATAAAGCATATGATCAATGATAAAGAAGGCTCGCCACATTGATCTAGACTCCCAAAGAGGTTGCACAAAGGAAGAACTCCATCAGCAACTCTTTTGATTAGCCAAGAAGATCTCACCAAAGTTGAGATAAAGGAAACACCACCCAACCTATAAAGAAACCACTCCCAAACCACCAGTAAAAGGGATAAAGATAAGAGAGATTTGTGGAAGGGTTTTTAAATACTCATACCATAAGTGATCATTTCATCAATATTCAAATGTTCAAAAGTTGCTCACAAAATAACCAGAGGTTCTATTTATAGAGAAGGGGAAAACCCTATTACAATGGCTAAACCCATTGGTGTCATGAGCGTGACACTCAAGTGTCATGGCCTTGACATGCACTCTTACTTGCGCAAGGAACTAGAATTCCAGCGTAGGCCACGCTCATGAGGGACGGAAGTCATGTTCGTGACTTTAATTGGTTCTCGCAACCTTGAACTACATAAGAAAAGATTGGTCATGAACCTGGACGATAAAGGCAAAAGATAAGCGGACGTCACAATCATGCCTGGGGTTGTCACGCCCGAGGCCAGGCTCGAGCAACCAGGTCATGTTTGTGTTAAGGCACAACATGCCCGTGACCCTAAGATTTTCCTTCCTCGTCTTTCTACTTCTTTTTCTTCCATAGGTTGAGTCCGAGTTTGGCTAGAGAAAAACGCCACGAAGCCAACTTGATTATTCACCATGTTAAGACCAAAAGAAACCCGAGATCCCTAGGTTTTTCGGGAATAGTCCAAAACGTGTTGATGCTCAAAGTAGCCCGATCCACACAAATAACTCAAGTCGAAGATCCAAGCATTCCCGTCGTTCCACTCTCCATCTAAAACATGGTATATTGTCGGGTCTCAAGGGTGCCTTCATGTAAGTCGCCTGCGTCCCTCTATGCTACGTACGTTTCCTATAATGAAAATGAGAAATATATAAAAAAAAGTCAGCAATATGTTTGAGATTTTCATGAAGAAAATGCGGCAGAGTTTCCCCTTAAAATTGAATGTTCTCTGACTTATTGCCTCACAAATTTCTAAATATGAGACAATCATTACTTAACAGTGGCACGTGGGAATATACATGAGCCACACGCTCGGAATCTAAAAAAAATTCGCATAACCAAAGGAGAAACTATTAAATACTTAACTAAACTCAATGCCTACTACTTTAATTCAATTAACTAATCTCGTATTCCTATTAGAAACTAATGATACGTTTTTAAAAATAATTGGCATTTATTATCATTTTATACACTTAATAATTCTGTTTATAATTGTATTTCATCTAAAAACATTAAAGGAGGTCGCTGATATTTGTGAACTAAATTAGCATTTGTGCATGACATATCCAAATGTCCATAACTTTCAGTAATTTGATTACATGTGCAACATCAATGACTTCCTTCTGGTATAATCACCTTAATTTTCATTTTCTCCCCCTAATTAGCATTTGTGCACAATTGCTTTTAACCATGCCTTCAAATTGCTCCAAGGCTAATGTAGCTCCTAATTTCACGCCACTCATGTCTATCTTGTAAAACCATCCTCGTTTTCTCCCTCTACCTCTCCTTGTCACTTCTCCCACCACCCAAGTAGAACTAATATTCTCTTTAAACAGCAGGGGGTAAAATCACCTATCACGACACACTAAGAGAAAAAAAAAAAGAGTATTACTGAAAATTAGTAGTCCAGTCTCCAACTGTACAAGTAGAATGCCAAAAGAATTTCCAGTAACAAAATATAAAAACGATGAAAATATTGGGGCAAAAGGAAGTGAGAAGTGAGAAAACAAAAGACCAAATAGTAACCCTAAAGCACTTACCTGATAAGATATTGAAAGACATGTGTAAATGGGAGGTTACCGTAGAAATTTGTCTTCAATTCAACAAAAAAAAAGAACGGAAAAAAAATATATACGACTCCCTGAATTACAGTGCGTTAGAGCTTGGAAAATAAACCAGAGGTAGATATACAAAACACAAGACAACTAAACCTCGATAAATCATAAATGTATCACCTGTAGAAAACATGGAAGATATGGAGATAAAATTGAAGGTTGAGAGAAACTGTTGGATATGAAACTGGAAAGGTGGGAAGACAAAAATTAGGGTTGAGAATTTGAGAGGTATCTAGAGGTGGGAAGGTGGGAAGGACGGTCGTATAACAAATGGGCCAATATGCGACTGACCCATTACAATACTCAACAAAAATAAGACAACATCATTTTCTACTTGTTTAATGACATGCATATGTTACAAATGAACTATATCAATTAAACTCGATCACAGGCGGGAGTACATCACCAGCCACACACTTGGACCCTAAAGCATATTAAAGCTAGAGCTGAGTCAAAAATCCGAAATCGGCAAACCAAAATCGCATATTTGAACCGAACCATAAATCAAGGAAATCGCATTGAAAGGAAAAAGCGTTTAACTGAATCGACAAACCGATAGGCTATCCAATTTGGTTTCATTCCACAACTTTTGAATCAACGATTAACCGAAACTGAACCCAATAGTTTTGGGGTTTTTGGATTTAAATAATTTGAACTATGGGTTATGAAAGTCTCAATAATCTAAACTTTAAATATATAAGGGAATAATTTAAACTTTAAGGCTCTTGGATCACTATAACACGCCACTAAGTTTTGCTAGCAAAAACTCGATAACGTTAAGATTATTTACCAAAAGTTAGTTATGGAGTGGGTATGGAGTCTTATCCGACCTCATAATGACATGATCGTTTTTCTGTTATATAAGAGAATAATCTGAACTTTAAATATACTAGGGAATGACTTTATTTTTATTTTTTTTGTTGTTGAAATGCATATGAAGTCTAGTTTAAGCTCTCAAAATGGGATAAAGCAACAAAGTTATATAGAAATATTGTTGATCAGAAGAGTGAACTTATATATGTGAAAGTAGTCCAAAAATGGTTGGTCTTTGAAGTGCAAAGTATGAAAATGGAAGGTCTAAATAAGGAGGGGTCAGAAATATAAAAAGGCTATATGTGGAAGGTTTTTAAGTGAGACTGTCTAGTAGTGGAGCGAGGTTTGCTTGCATTTAATTAATTTCACAATTACTTCTATGATTAATCCTAAGCTAAAAAACAAAAATAATACTTACATTTTTACAAAATCGGATGCAACAAGATTCAACGTCTATAGATATATTTCTCTTCCTCATTAACACGGTAGATTTATCTTAAACGACAATAAAATAGACACGCAAATCAAGTAAAAAATCTTCACCCAGAGAGAATATGAATAAGTCGAATTTACTTTAGTAAGTGCAATCCACAAGAGATAAGGCCCCCAGACCCAACTACCCTTAGCAACAATAACCTTCGCAACGTAGCAGTCTTTGAAATCGCTACAACTCAAAGTATCCCATAGAATAAAGAAGACAAGTTTTGAATTATAGTAGTTTAATTGCATGTTTGTTCAACTTCTACCTAAATCCTCGTTTAATCGAACCCATTAGTGGCGCAAATCTAACCCCAGGAACCTTAATCGGAGACGACCAATAAATTAAGAGATGTCGACACAGAAAAGTGACATCAACATCGATAAGGCCATCAAAGACCCTTATAAAGTAGGAGTATGAAAAAACATCCCATGAAAACTAAACAAACAAAAATGTCACAAGGAAGATGGTTCACCCCTTCTAACCTCTAAACAAAGGAGAGACTGATGAATCAAAGGTACAGAAAACGAAAGGTTGGAAGTGAAAGAGTTGAACAAAGGCAAGAGGGAATGGAAAGAGAGATCGAAAACTGTAAAGTACTTTGCTTACCTAGAAAACAAAAATAAGATTAAGATATTAGTGTAAGTAGGTGATCATAATGATATACATGATATTTGTGAACCACTTTAACTAAAATTAAATATATCTAAGTTGTAAACCACTTACCTATCAAATTAGGCTTCCCCCACAAACTTTTAGAAAAATATAACGTTACAAATATTAACACCTCATAATTAGTACATATAACTAAGAAAAATCGGATTCTATTAAATCGAATTATAGAGGTTTGGAGTGGTAACCCAGACTCTACAATTATATCATAGAAAGTTGAACTATTAAATCCTTGAAATTTGGTGCACCATCACTAGATTTTCAATCCAATATACGATAGTTTGGATTACTATAATCCAATATATGATTGCGTAAAATATACATATATGATAGTTTGGACTACTACTATCCAATATATTAAAATTTGGGATTATTATAATACAACTGTCACGTAAGAAAATAATCCTCTCTTGGTGTCACGTTAGAAAATCTGGTGGCGGTGAAGTTAAATCCAATGATTCAATAGTACAGTAACTTTAGAATTGATGCTATTGTCCATCAAAATTAGGTTGATGATGGTTAAACCTAGAGCTGGAAAAGTCATCCAATATAATAACTTAAGTAAATTAAAGCAACACAAAATGATATAGAAATTTAAATACATTTCATTTAGCGCAGACATAATTTCGTCCAACCCAAATATTTGAATTCGCTCGACCCGAAAAAACTTGGTTTTGTTGAAACATGGTTTTCACATTGATTGTATTGACCAATATTCAGACAAATATTTTCCTTTTCCTATTGTCCGAACCCGATTATGACCTGAATTCCAATTTCGTTAAATTGTTTGATTCGGTCCGACCCGAAAATAAACTAGGTCCGATCATCAATTTCTTGTCCGAAATTGGTCATAAATCGAATTTGACCAACCAAAATTTATCAATCCTAATCTTTGAATTTTACTTAAACCGACGTGAGCCTCACCTTGGTCCACATACGTTCTAAGGCAAAGGAACACATGTCCTGAATGAACAAAACCAGATTAATACCAACTTGCACGAGAATAAGGGCACACACATGAACCGTCAGATTCGAATATGAGCCGTTGATGCCACTGCAACGTTGCATCAACAAAGCAAAAGCCTGGAAAGCAAAAAAAATAAAGAAAAAAGGGAATTATTCCGCGAGATTTCTCTACACAGAAGAGAGAGAAAGAGAATCCCACTACTACGATTTGGGAAAATACCCATTTACGGAGTTCTTCCCATACATACTCACAGAGAAGACGACCCAAGAACAACAAATCGAGGGTGGTATTGGTATATACATGCGCAGAAGCTGCAGCTGAAGAAAAAAGCTCGAAAGAGAGACAAAAATGGCGTCCGAAGGGCGAGACGAGAATGCTGAATTGAAGCTGAGATTTCTTGCGAAATGCGTGGTGGCGGGTTTGGCTCTGGGGATATCAATTTGGGGAATTCAAGCTTCTGGGTTGTCGGAAACACTGGAAATGTGGGTCAGGAGGAAGAAGAAGAAGCCGATTCGTGTTTACATGGATGGTTGCTTCGATATGATGCATTACGGACATTGCAACGCTCTTCGTCAAGCTCGTGCTCTTGGGGATCAATTGGTTGTCGGTGTTGTTAGTGATGCCGAAATTATTGCCAACAAGGGTCCTCCTGTTACTCCTCTCCATGAAAGGTAAAGGGTTTCTTCGTTTAAGCTGTTTAGGGATTAGTATTTTGTGATTCCGTAAATGGGTTTGGTATTTGTTTTGTGATCTTACATTATGATAATCAGGAAGGCAGATTAATTTCCTTTTATTTGGCTCTGACTACCTTATTTGTGTTAAGATAACTGAAATTATGTAGAGATGTTTTCTATGTGGGTGTTTCTGAGAGCTGAAAATGCTGAATCAAGTCCTCTTGGTGAATTGAAGTATTTGAGAAGTCTATGATCTGCTGTAGAATAGGTATGTTTAGTAGGGACATGTTTAGGAAGGAAAAAGTAGTTGTAAGCTGCTTCAACTATTAAGAAAAAAGAAATCAGCTAGATGACTTTACTGCTTGTTTCATGTGATTCCTTGGAGATGAATATGAAATGAAGGCTAAAGGTGTAACATGAATCCATGCTCTAGGATAAGCAGATATATGCAGTCTTCCGAGTTACTACTCTCCAAGTTGTGTGGACTATTCGGTGATCTTGTATTGACAATTGAAATGAATCATTTGAAACTCCTAACCTCTGTGGTGAATGGTGATAGCTTATTTGTTTGTTCGTTTGAGGCTTTCTTTCCTGTGTTTGGTACTGCCCTTCAACTGGTTACTACAACTGCCGTTGTGGGTCCTGCTTTTTCGGGGTTTGGGGAGTTCTAGACGTAGGTGGGCTTATCTTGACAAACATCATTGTTTGTGGAGAAAGACATAGGTCAAGGTTAAATTTACTATATCCTGGATGATTGTCATGTAAATGTCTGTCTGGTAGGTGATTGTTTCATTGTCATTTTATGACAGAATGATAATGGTCCAAGCTGTGAAATGGGTGGATGAAGTAATTCCTGATGCACCTTATGCAATTACTGAAGATTTCATGAAGAAGTTATTTGACGAGTATAACATAGACTACATTATTCATGGTGATGACCCATGTCTCCTTCCTGATGGTACCGATGCATATGCTCTTGCCAAAAAAGCTGGTCGTTACAAGCAGATCAAACGTACGGAAGGCGTGTCTAGCACAGATATTGTTGGTAATAATCTTGTTCTAAAATTACTGGTGAACTTTATTGCTTTGAGCAGAAATTGCATATCATATATTTTGGTACCTCTTTTTTTGCGTTTGCTATTAGGAAAGTATGTTTAACATGTTTAGTAGCTTTAAACTTCCTTAAGACTTGTTCATTGTGCACCTTGATGACATGACATAATGTGTAGGCCGTATGCTTCTTTGCGTTAGAGAAAGATCTGTTGCAAGATCCCTTGGTGACAGTCCCAGTCATGCATCCCTGCAAAGGCAATTCAGTGCTGGGCGCAGCCATAAGATTGATGAGGGTGCCTCAGCTGGTGGAACCCGTATATCAAACTTCCTTCCAACATCTCGTAGAATTGTTCAATTCTCAAATGGGAAGGTAAACATTGAAATTAGAGTTTTCTGAATATTTGGAATATAATAGTCATAAGTTGGCCCGTAGTTTAATAGTGTATGTTATGCTGGAAATGCAATTGGATTAAATTTTCTTTTAAAAAATTGGCTCTTCTCCGGTTGATGCTGTTGATTGTGTGGGTGTACTATTTTAGGGTTGTTATTAGACTTTTATATATCTGCAACTAAACGGAAATAAAAAGGTGACCTTTGTACCAAGATCAAGAATTTGACATGGATTATATAGGTATCCAAAAATAAATTTTGAAATCATGAAGGGTTCTAGCCTTGCCCTAAAAAATCTGGAAATATCTCTTCTTCCAAGTGCACCACTCCACTGTAGGCTCCAACTCTTGCTCAATCTTCTTCTCAAAGCCACTAGAACATCTCTTAAGCCTTTAGGTTGCACTCAACTAACCCTCATCAAAGAAAATGGTGAATTCCATAAAGGAGAGACCCATTACCCATCAGCAATGAATATATCATAAGTTCCTTGTTCCAAAGGGGGGAAAGAAATGCAATTGGACTATCTAGATGGCATACATGGGTGGAGGTCAAGTTTGTTAGTGGATATTCACCCATCAGATGGCTTGTACAGGGGACCGTGACTATTGAATAATTCTACGTATAGAAGTGCTCCTGGTGTGCACTGTCTCGCCGTGATGATCTCTTGCGTCTTGATGTATACATCCATTGTTCATCATGTAGGTCTGTCAAATTCATGGGTCAAAGGTAGTTGGGTAAAAGTTACGTTTTGGTAATTTTTGGTAAATTTTGTCAAATTTAACCTAATATACCAAAATTAAAAATTTTGTGTTTTTTTCGTTTTGGTACGTTTAGGTAAATTTAGGTAAAAACTTACCCTACCCATTTTACCCAGGTTTTTTATTGGCCCGACCGTAATGCTGATGGATTATATTTGCTGAATGACATGGATTAAGATACTAAATAATGCTGTAACTTACCCTTAGATGAAGGACATGCTCGACTAGATAGAAAAACAAGTAGAAATGATTCCAAGCAAATGCAAGTGAACTTAATAAGATTGTTGAGGTTTTCATTTTCTCCTACAGGTAGAATAGTAAATGATAGACATGACGGACTGGTAGAATTGACTGACCTTCTACAATTCTGTGAATGCTAGATAGAATTTTGGGTTTGGGGGGGGGGGGGGGTAAGTTGATCTTGGATTAGGGTTTTCAAGGTATTTTCTTACGATCCTTTGAGGCTGGATTACTGATTAGGTTTTGGACAGGTAGGTGTAGGTCTATGTGACTAACACGAATCCATCACAACAACAAATAAGCTTTGATTAGGCTTGGTGAGCAAGCAAAATCCTTGCCCAAATTTAGCCAAGAGCTTCAAAGAGAACTCCCTGTACTAAGGAAAGAAAAGCATAAAAGGAGATCCCTAGAGTAACTGTGAACAATGACTAAAATGCTTCTTCTATTTCCTTGCTTGCACTATTTGCATCTTTCCTAAACCCTTGTAGACCTTTGTAATTTTGGAAGGGTGCCAAAGTGTCTGATGGCATATCCCAACACTAGAAAGGGAAGGTGCCAGCATGTGGCATCCTAAGGCACCTGCCATGTGCAAGCCCAAGGACTCCCACTTTCATTTATCAGAATTTGGGATGATAACCGGCTCCATTGGTTCTGGTTTTATGGGTTGTGGCCCACCCCTTTTCTTTTGATAAATAATCAAGAAGTGTATTAATAAGACATCAAGGGATTGACACCCAAAATATGCAAACAAAATCTTGGCCTCAAACTCTCACAACATGATTTTGTCTACAAACTCTAAAAGAGACAACTTCACACCAGTATACAACCCCAAACCTCCAACTATGCAACAACGTCGAAAATTGAGCTTTAAATCACCTAAAGATAATGATTTGCCCTCAAAAAAACTGTGGTTCCTCTCTTTCCAACTTCCAAGTACACCATGAAATAGTTAAACAGTAATCATTTTCAGAACACCCAAAACCCAACTCCTTGTTAGTCTTTTTCTCCATGGAAAAAGGGCATCTTTAACATTGGAAGGCTGAACCCAGGTAACTCTATCAAAGAAAATGACAAACTCCCAAGGGAGGATACCCATTACCCAATGAGAGTCAATGAATATATGATTGGCCGATTCATCGAATTGAAGGCACATTGGGCTCTTACCCTTACAAACTGCCCAAGTAAGAAAACAAACCTTACGCGGAGCTATAGATTTCCAAATGGCCTTTGAAGAAAGATATGTCTATCCAAATGTTGACCCACTCCCTTCCTGCGGGGGCTTGTCGTTGTCGGTCCCAGGTTTTCCTTGGATTTTGGTGCCAGTGGGGCTCTCTTTTTCTTTCTTTTTTTTCTTTTTTTTTTTTTGGTGTGTGTGTGTGTTTTGGTTGTGGGGGGGGGGGGGGTGTTTAGAATAGGTGAATGGCGTAAGAAAAAGGGTGGGCATCATTGATTTTTCTGCAGGGGAGATTAGCATGGTTTGGTTTACAGTGTACTAATTGAAAGGGAGGAGATTTGTTTTGTTTCTACCCAATATAATGATAAACCAATTTGCGCTGTAAGTTTCTACTTTCCCCAAGTTATAACCCAAAATTTGGCTCACTGCTGACATGGCATAGGATGAGAGCGGCATGAGGTTGTGCAGGGTATTCCAGTGATGAGAGTGTGAGCAAACTCACGAGGCAGACGTTGAGCTGCTCACGAGATGAGTTAACAGTGAGCCGCTCACACTTTTTTTAATTATATTTTTTTCTCTTTCCTCTTACTCCGCCTCAATTCTTTTTAATTATTTGTAGACCCACACACTTTTAATCAATATGAGCCAAAGTCATGCTCCCAATTGGAGAGCAAGGTAAATAGAGAGACAAACATTGGCTCTCTTGGTGGGGGCCCATAGATTCGACCCTCATCCAGTGAGCCAAACTCAGACCCACTGTTGCCGGTGCTCTGATGTTGCGTATTTGAACCTCCAATTCAGATGACAGTGATAAGTTCTACTTGTACGTACAGTCATAAATCATGGCAGTTGCCGAAATGACATCACAGTTATGAAAACTTTTTTGGTGCTCACAGATGTTAATGGTTTATTTCTGTAGATCTGTCATACTGTATGCATTGACTGAAGCTATGAACTGAAGCCAAATATGCTTTGTGTCATTTTAAACAGATGCAGATACTATGGTTTTGTGGTGATCTTTCAAAATGTTCATTTTGTAACATATTCTGCCTTGACCTTACAGGGTCCCAGCCCAGACTCTCGCATTGTTTATATAGATGGTGCATTTGATCTTTTCCATGCTGGGCATGTGGAGGTATATTGTTCCCTGCCTCTTTCCTGGTTGGTCTATTGGTCAATCTTAATAGTCTCTATGTTATTTTGCTAGAGAACTAAGATCTTATTTAGAAACCTTGAATGGATGGTCTTTTTAACTTTGTGGGTCTTGTGTTCTTGCTCTCTTTGTTATTTTCTTTTCTTTTCTTTTTTCCCTTTTTTTTGTTTTTTTTTTTTTGGGGGGGGGGGTTGTATTATATCATCTTCTCTTTATTTGGTTCATTTACTAGCCTGTAAATACCTATGAAAAAAAATTCACATTAACACTTTATAGTTTGTGATGAAGCCTGCTTATGTTAACACTTCACAAATTATAAATAAGCCTGGTCCATTGAAGGTTTTGGCAATTTCTCTGCAGTTTGCATTAGTGGTGTAGAAGATACTTATATGCTAAAAAAATGTCTGAAACCGCATATGTAACAATGGAAAATGGCTGTGCATAGTTTTCTTTCCACCGGAATCATTTTTAAAAAAAAAAAATTCCATGACTGGAATACTGATAATCCCGTGGCTTACAGATACTAAGGCTTGCTCGGGAACTCGGAGATTTTCTGCTTGTTGGAATTCATGATGACCTAACAGTCAGGTAATTCTCAGCATCCTTTTAATATTGTGTTTAGTTTTTTTTTTTTTTCCCCCAGTTTTGCTATCCTGCATGCCACCACGTGATTTTCTTAGTCAAATCCCTTCCTTGCACTGCTTCTGGAAAATGTAAAGTAGTGATTTTGTGGCCTTCTAGCTATGTAAGTGTTTTGTTCTGAGTTTTATTTAATGATTAGACTCACAAAAATGAAACAAGAACTCTAAAGCTCCGTTTGGTTCTTGCAAAAATGAGATGGAAAGAAAATTTTTGAAAAATAACTTTACTTAACTTGGCTTTACAAAAGTGATAGAGGAAGAATTAGATGGAAAACATCATGGAAAATTTATGTTGATTTAGTCATCGATATTTTCCTTCCATATTTGAGAGGAAAGTGAGAGAAAAATATGATTTGGCTAAATGAGAGAGGAGGATTGGAGAGGGGAAAAATGAAGGGAGAGATTGGTGGAGAAAAGGGAGGTTTTATACTAGGGGGTGTTTGGTTGTAAGCTTTTTGGGGTAGCTTTAAGCTTTTTGGACACTGTTAGCTTTTTTACCAAAGTGAAAAAGCTACTTGAAGTGTTTGGTAACAAGCTTTTCATATTAGCTTTTTGGACCCAATAAGCTAGTTTTCAAAAAGTTACTTGAGGAAGCTTTTTGAGGTAGCTTTTCACAAAAAGCTAGTTTACCAAACACTTTCCTGCAATCAGCTAACCCAAACAGCTAAAGTCAAACAGCTAATCCAAACTGCTACAAGCTAACAGCTAACAGCTACCAGCTGGTTGCCAAACAGGGCCTAGATTAGTGAAGAAAAGAGGAAAAAAATCATTTCATTTCCAGGCATCAAACAGGGCCTAAGAGCAAAGCAAGCTTGTAAATGCCAGTGACGTAGGGAGTTATGGTGGTTTGCTGTGTGATGTCCCTTTCTGAGATATATTTATATGTTATTGAAATAATTGATTCATTTAAAAATTAACACTGTATGCATTTCCAAACTTAATTTGAAGGAACGATCACTTTCTGAGAAGTAACCTTCTTTATGATGCTTTATAATTAATTGCCAGTATAACAGTTGGTGATTACTGCCTTTAACAATGATAGATATTATGAAAGCCTTTTTATCTAGTGGAACGGTATTAATTCTTTGATGTACACTGTGAAGGCATTAAAGATAAGGGACATTTCTTTCATATTGGAATTGTATAGGGAAGGATTGATAGTGGACTGACATATGCAAGTAAATTTCTTACATGACTGAGTAAAGAAAGCTGATGAACATTACTGTCCAAATTTGGTTTCTTGTATCAGGCTGAAAAGAAGCTATCTGTATATTGCTTTCTGTTACTCTTTTGACTTCTACTCAATGAATGTGTCATTTTCTAATTCTGATTTTGCTTGGTTGCTCAACATAAACTGTTTATGTTACATGAACAGTGCTAAAAAAGGAGCTCACCGGCCTATCATGAATCTTCATGAAAGAAGCCTGAGTGTGTTGGCTTGTCGTTATGTAGATGAAGTGATCATTGGTGCACCTTGGGAAATTTCAAAGGATATGGTTAGTTCACTTATCTGCTCCACTGCTCCTGAATTTATGTTGATTATGTGATGAACACAAGTGTATTTTTTTCTGGCGATCTGCCGTTTTAGCAGTTTGGGGATTGTGGCTAAAAGCCATTGTGAAAATTCCGAAAAACAGAGATGCTAATTTCGGAATTTCCCTTCCTCTTAGCATGGCACTGATTTCCTAATCTTTTCTTGGCCTAATTTGTGGTTACACTTTTCCTTCTTGGGCAAGGATAACCTTCTATGGATTCACACAGAAACTCATCTTCATCTCCTTAAGCGCAGATTCACACTGATGTTTTGCTGTTTCAACTCTCTTCTAGTTGTTTTATTTTATGTTAGTAGTTGGTTACAAACTTACAATTGATTGGTCTTGCAGATTGTAACTTTCAACATCTCATTGGTGGTACATGGAACTGTAGCTGAGAGTAATGACTTTCAGCAGGTAAATTCATTTAACAACTTTGCTTACCAGTGCCCCACCACCACCACACTTACAAAAGTGAAGTCTTTGGTTGTTGGTATCTTATTTTGTAGGAAAAGGACAATCCTTACGCTGTTCCCATAAGTATGGGCATTTTCAAGGTTATAGAAAGTCCACTGGATATCACCACATCTACAATAATCAGGAGAATCGTGGCAAACCACGAAGCGTATCAGGTCTGCTTTCTCTGTTCTATGTGCAACTTTTCTATGTCTTTGGAATGCTAAAGTTGATCTAGAAATCCCAAATCTAAGTTTATTTCGAGGTCTCAGCCCCCCCCCCCCCCCCTTCTCTTTCCTTTTCCCTCTGGCATTTCACATAAACCAGGATGACTGAACCAGGCAATTTGGCCATGGAGGGCAACTCTTACATATGCTATTATCTTTGATTATGAAATATGATCCGCCATTTTAAAGAGCCCCTTTGTGAATCAATATGTGCCATGAAATTAGCCCTCTTGCAACTTGTACTGAAATCTTGCACATTACCAACTCCAAACAACTACTGCCATGTGAATATCTTGCTGAAGCAGGGTATCGGATGCCCAAATGTAGTTATGTAGATAGCCTTATCCTTACGAGCAAAGAAATTACAATATAGTTCCCATTTTAACCATTTTTCTCTGTTTTATCCATGGTTGATTTTTTCTGGCTCATTACCACATTCTACAGAAACGCAATGAGAAGAAATCAGAGAGTGAGAAAAAGTACTACGAGTCTAAGACATTCGTTTCTGGTGATTGAATGCTATGCAGAAATTAGTGGTACGTCACATTGTTTCCCCTTTTCTCCAGGATCTCTTCATCCCAACTTATAGTAGGATAATTGAGCAGAGCTTTAACGATCGCATACTGTTTGCCAACTTTGTCATTTTCAGCCTTACTTTCTTAAGACTGCAGCTTTTGGAGCCTAATCAGTATTCATACTCATGCATTGAAACTTTGGGAAGATTAGATAGATGCCCGCTAAAGTATACAATAGAGGGTGTACTTGGTGAACTGATTTTCATCGCTACAGCCTACAAATATCATTCTGATGAACTCCTGGGTATCGTGAGTATGAATGGAAGAATAAAGGCCATCAGATTGGCTTTGGTGGCAGATCTGAGAGTATTCACAATTACTCACAGAAGAATGGGGGAGCTGAACATTTCTTACTGCCTTTTTCTCTCCCCTGTGTAGGTTATATTGGTTCATCTAGTTTTTTATACTGTATTCCATAGCATCTTTTTCCCCTTGTCATTGTAGCAAATGTCATTATTTGCTCTTTGTTTTTGTTAGTCCTTGTCAGTTGTCAGGCATGAAACACAATTTTTTTGTTTGAGCTATTTCTTTCCGCCACCGTCAGATCTTACCATTAGGATTTTTTTAGTTTTCATTCCCCTTTCCAGAGTTAAAGAAGCTGGCCGATGAGGCCAGTTGCTCTTTGCTTAATTGAATACTTTTGTTATCTTATATTTATAATGTAGGTTGGAACTTATCATCTGTCGTTCTGTCTTGGTTTGGTACTCTCATATGTATAGAAGTGTGAAGCTATGAAGCTCAAATCGTGTAAAAATAATTCCTACCCAGAAGGGTGACAGAAATTGAGCAGGCTTATCTGATGATATTGTAAAGCTTTGCATGGTGAGCAAGTTCACCTTAAGTCTAAAGGAACGAACTCAGTTTTAGCTTATGTTTTCGGGACTGGATAGCGAATTTTGCACTAACTGAACACACTGTTGCACCAAGTGGGCTAACGGCCACGTAAGCTAATCAGTGTATATCTTCAAAATTAGCATGCCCTTGCAGCTTTTGGCCCTTTGTGTGGTGGGTAAGATGCAAAAATAGTGTTCTTTTGTGCGGCTAGTAAGATGCAAATAATGCGGTACGATGAAATTGTAGAAAGTGTCATAAGGTGTGGAATGACATGATAAAATTTGTTAAAAGTGTGGTTGATATGATAGCTAAAGAGAGAGAATGTCACAAGTAAAGAAGAAAAGTAAGAAGAGAGAAAAGTGATGATATATATTAATAATGATCGTGATAAAATGTGGTGAAGTATAGAAATATATTGAGTATTATAGTGAATTATGATACTGCACCGCACAAAAAAAAAAAAAATAGACGGGATCAAGTAAATCACCTCCTATAACTGCAATATTAAAAAGTTGCGAATTCCACATGGATTCAAAGGCATAAGCCATCGAGCAACGAATAAATCCAGGACTATAAATTTCCTTGTAAATAGTAGACATAGATATAGTGACAAACCCCAAAGTCCAAGTCGCCATGGAACCAAATCATGAAACACAACTCTCATGTGTAAGACATGGAATGAACATAAAATACAGGTTCTATGGTGGCATACAAGACACCAGAAACATAACCATACCCTACGCTCCTTACATGAGATGACAATTACTTAGATGCGATGAGGTTATTATCGCGGCCAGTGTTCTTATTGACAAACCCAATGTCATGCGCATCACCTCATGTTTTCCCTACGCCTCTGGTATCTGGTCCTGTCATTATATCTTGGCCTGTCTTGATGTCTCTGAGGAACTGGTTCCACTCTCCTTTGCCTTTCTGGAGGTCTCTGGACAATTTCTCCATTTACAAACAACTCCGCTGCGCAACAAAAAAGGCAACCGTTCATTCTCTATACATGACGTATTATGAACAACCAAAAGGGTCACGTGAAACACTGTTCAAATCAATATCCTACAGCTATATATGGTCAGTCCCAGGAACCTGTGCCTCAGCAGCTCAGCTCCAAGTTCCAAGTTCCAAGGAATCAGATTTTCAAAGAAAGTAGTGATCAAATTGTTTATATTGATCTAGGAGAAACTTGAGCCTTATCATTTATTTAAATGATTAGCAGAAATCATCAAAATACTAATGGCCATTTTCAGGAACACGCCATTGCTATGCATGCTGCTAATGCTAGCTGTTGAATGCAGAGTTGACCTCAATTATCCGCCTGGCCTACTGGTGGCATAAGTGAGATGTAAATTTCAACAAAATGAACTCATAGTTTATTGTGTTCTAGCAAAACAGCAAGCAACAACTAAGACTCTAATTCATGCCTACAAAAATTCTATTTCAGTCTATTATATTGGATATCAATCCATAGTAAATTATAAACTCACTTTAGCCCCTCAAAAACACGATTTTAACAGCCTAGTAACCCCATAAAGTAGGGCAAAGGCTAAATTTAGAAAATCCTCCCACAGACTACACTCCGACTGATGAGATGGAGAAGGTTAGACAAGTGCTCTTCCCAGATGCAAGGCACATGCGCACTCTTTGTTCCATGAAGAGAAAGATTAGCATATGGATAAGTAGCACCTCTGTAGATATAAGTAAATTAAATCGCCAATCGAGTCACAACTCACAAGTATATTGCCTGTAGTTTCTCTTCTTAAAAGCTAAAAGCAAAATATCCAAAGAACATCATTGTAAAATCATACGCCTATCTCATATAAGTCAAGTTTCTCTATATCATTCCAATTTTATTGTACGTGTAAGTCAAGTTTCTACTATTGTCATTTGAAATTCAATTACACACTACAAGCCTGCACCTACACAGGCTTCTTTCATAAGTTTAACACCGCTCCCATTTTGGTGACAGGTCTAGAATGCATGACTACCTTAAAGGAAATATTTGGAAGACCATGAGCACAGTAGAATACACCAGTCATCCATGGACAACCCACTTCATTAACAGTACACAAATTCAAGCATACGAATACTATTAAATTAGAGAGACAACTATTTCATTGAATTCATGACTAACTTGGGAAGAAGATACTGCTACACAACCAACAACAGTTTTGAAACAAATACTTGAAAAACAGCAAAATGAAAAATGCCAGCCTTGGGGGGAGGGGGTTTGGACATTTAATTGCACTTTCAAAGAAAGCAATATCAAGTACATACCTCCATAATCTTTGTACTCAGGGTCAACATAGGAATCAGGAAGCACAAACAAGACACCAGGCAGACCTACAACAAACAAAGACTTCCAGTTCAATAATATAAAGTACAAATATTGTTCAAGATATAGTATAAACAAACACAAATAGCCAAGCCAGGAGTACAGCAGAATTGCACAAACCTTCCATCTTGTTAGCAGTTTCCTCATCAACTTCACATCCAAACCCAAAATACCTCTCACAAGAAACATTATAAATCTTCTTCTTGGCTTCTTCCTCACTGATTCACCATCACACAATCAAACTAATGTAAGCTTCAACCAAACATGTAGAAACAAAATCCACGATTGTTTTGTAAAGCATTGGCATGTACACGACTACAACTTATGTTATATGATATGTCCTCCTCAAGGGTATTCGGATGAACTGCAACTCTGTCAAATTAGCTCACTGATAACTAAAGAAGGACATTTTCCCACAAAGCTTGTTCATTACAACATACAACAATGTAACCAAGCCCTTTGAGAAACTGTCAGTAAGCAAACCTATCGAATCCACAGTTCTCTAGTCCACCAAAGATAAATAAGCCCCCTTTTTTCTAGGCTGACCAGCAAGTAATTGTCTATGTTCATTCCATATTCTATCCTAAATTATATTCAACACCCTCTTGAGCAGTTTCGACGCCACTCAACAAAACACGAAATTCTATAAACTAAATACGACCCAAATCATCCAACAGACCAGCAAAACCAACAAACAGAAACCCTAACACAAAATCGACCACACCCAAAATCCCGAATTACCTGCCAAGAACCTTAGCTAGGGTTTGAACGTAGCAATCAATCATCTGCTGCTTGGTCGCACCCTCACCACCAGGCTTATCCATGACAATAAGCCAGTGTTCATAGTCGCAGCCCGGAAAAAGCGGGGCGATTTCGGTGGGTGGTCTGTCGGAGAAATTCGAGGAGTTGTTGTTGTTGAGAGGGGAGTACGACCGACCCGCCCGACACCGGATGGCGTTGAGCCGGGTCGAAGCCGGACTGACGACCCGGACGGCGTGGGAGATGAGGACGGCGGGTCGGGTCGGGCGGGTGATGGGTGGGGGTCGGGTTATGGAGGGGGAGGATGAGAATAAACGCCTGATGGTGGGGCGGAGAGAGATGAGAGACTTTGAGACTGTGGACGCCATGGCTGGCGACAGAGAAGCACAGAGAGAGAGTGAAGGTGGTTATGGTTGTGGATGAGGGTTTTGGGTGGGGTTTTGGCTGAATCTTCAAGGTGGCATTGGCAAAGGGATTTTTATTATAGCTGGGGTTTGTTTTTTTTTTTTTTCTTTTTAGGAGTGGTGGATATTTAACTCAAATTCAATATTTTAATAAGGCTGTTAATTGGTTAAGACCTGTCAAATTCATAGGTAAATTTAACTTATCAAAATTTATCAGTTTTTATCAAAATTTACCACCACAAAAAAAAAATTAATTTTGATATATCTATATAAATTTACCAAAAATTACCAAAATTTAACTTTTACCCATGAATTTGACAGGTGTGGTGCTTCTCTCCAGCCAATAGTTTGTTGAGTTTCTAGTCTGTCTGGGTCTTTTTCTTCTATTCTTAATTATGATAGTCATAGTAGATCCCTTAAGATAAGAGTTACATAAAGGCTAAAGCTCTTATTCTTACTTCTAATTACAACAAAAAAAAAAAGAGAATAAGTTCATGTCCTCATGAAGGTTTTTTAGCTCGAAAAAAGGTGAGATGTGTAATATTTTATGGTAATGTTCTCTTTTTCCACAATAAGTCATTTTCAATATGTTGCTCTGATCAGGCTATTAAAAATTGACTGATTATGGCAAAACAATTCACCAAATAAGTTGTTCACCAGACACATGAATAACCTATTTGGCATCGAAATAAGTCAACTTTTGCAATAAGTTGTTTGATAAGTCGTTTACCAAACATTACCATTATTTGTAAATGGTGTAAATGAAACTTCAACTAATACTTATTTAGCAACCGTTATTTTGCCAAACACACCTTTTCAAAACATTCAATACAAACGACCAATGCAAATAGTTAGCAGCAAACAACTAACAGTTATTTAGCTAACAGGGCTAAAATGTGTGGTACCTGAGTCACTTTTTGAAAAGAAGTTGATTACTGGTGTATCTAGGACGGTTCAGATTCAGGTTCGGACTGGTAGAATTAAAAAATTTGGATGAAAACTTGGACTGAATGGTAATCAGTCCGATTTTCGGTCAAATTTTTTTGTTTTCATGTTCCGGTCTGGGTTGACTTAAAATTCAAACCAAGAAAACTCGAACATGAATCGGAAACCCGATTATATATAAAATTTAAATTTTAACTAACAGATGATATTCATGATATCATGGGAGCCAAACTCATGTATCACTTAGTTATCACATAAATAAAAAGATATTCTATCATATAACAATCATTTCTTTATTCACACATGTTTCCAACCCACCTATAATTAATCCCTTATAACATATTATTAGGCAACATATATTTTTTCAAGTTTCTGACTTCCCATATTCACGTAATTGGTAATTAAATTTCAACTAACCTTGAATATAATGTTCTTACATTAAGGAATTGTTTGTCGCCCCCCCTTTCACTGGGGTCGCCCTTTTTTCATAATAGTTCGGATATTGCCTCTGACTTCTCTCATAATTTCTCTTAACCTCCATCACTCTTTCTCTCTAAATTCTCCCTCTCTCCGAATTCTCTCAACTTCAATCACTAATCTCTTGAAAATGAGCAGTGAAAGATCATCCGACGAAGAATATGCAAATTTTATTGTTAATTCATTAATTAAATTTTGGATTGAGAAAAAATACACACGAGTTGTCAAACGCTCCTAATAAGCTATCCGGAGGCGTTTGGGCTATGGTCCTGACGCCTCTTTGGAGCGTTTGATCCTTCATCCAGACACTTCTTTGGGGCGTCTTGTCCTTGGGTGGAGAGCTTTTTTGAGGCGTTGCATTGTTTGTGAAATTTCCGTATTTTTTTCGTATTTTTTTTTAATATCATTAATGATATTATTATTAAAATTCATTTTAACTATTATCATTGTAAATACTATTATTTTCAATTTTAAAAATAATATTCGTATTATTATAATTAACATATATTTGATTATCTATATTGTTAATAATATGAAATCAATTATTAATATTGTTACGTAATGTGTTTTTTGTGATTAACATTACGTTAAATCGAGAAATAATTTTTTTAAAAAAAATTGATTGTAGGTTCTGCTTGAAGATTTTAGGGAGAGGATGTTGATTATTTAGATTATTTTACTGTGGATCAGTGGTTCAATTCAATTGACGATCTCCATGAATGGGTTAACGGGATCGCAAGGGGAATTTGGTTTAGACTTGTGAGAGCATCTTACAAGAAGAAGAACGACGACGAGCCGGTGCGGTTATGTCTAAGATGCTGGCGATATGAGACATATCAAGGGAAAGTGGGTACGATAAACTGCGACGGCCAGTTAGATGTGAACACAAAATCGTGCCAGTGTCTGTTCGTCATAGTTGCGTTCTCTCGGTCGGGACAGAGGTGGGTCGTCCGATCGTTCGGGGGAGACAAGGGGGTACATAATCATCGGTCCGTTCTTACGAGGAGAGACATCGAATGGGACACCATTTGACATCCGACATGAAAGGCCACGTACAATAAATGACTGACATTGGGTGCACTCCTGCAACGATACACACATCGTTGAAGTAAAATTTCTTGGACTATAATGTCAACATCGGGCATATTTATAATGAGCGATTTAAAGTGTGGTCGGAGGAGATGGAGGGTAGGACACACGTGTAAAAATGTATATGCTTGGAAAATGAGCACGGATACTTGTCCTGGACTGACATTGATGATGAAGACGAGTTGCAGTAGATCTTTTGTAACGCCCCAACCTTAATCACAAGATTAAGACTATACTTTAAAATCCCAAACCTGTGATTAGCGCAGCGGAACACCTTAGGTCGAGGCATTACCGCCGTCCCCACTCGGGACAAGGCAAAACACACAACCGCAATATAACAATCCACCATAAAACTGTACTTAACTCCATACAACCCAACTGCTAGACTTAACGTACAAATACACAATACATCTTTTAATCATACATATCATAAAGTCTTTCCCCAACCCTGTGGCCTTTAATGCCCTTGAGTAACCTTGATTACCGATCATCGATCGCCTTTAGAGAACCACCAATGCAGACGACTTACTCTCGCTTAACCTCGCTTTATCACGGGAGCTCGGACCGCCTAAAACAAAACATTAAAAACATTCGCAAAGTGAGTGGGGAAACACTCAAGACGTAAACCTCCAACACGCCAAACCGTCAAAAGCGGTTTTTAGTGCCGACATTTAAATTCGTTTTGAAAACGGGAAGGGGTTAAAATAGGACTTGAGTGACATGATCATAAACATATGCATAAACATAAACCAATAAAGATAGAAAGTAGGTGGAACCCTTACGATCGTGCAAGCACCTCACACACGCGTATGCCCAAGTTGATCTAAACTTGGAATGATTGATCGCTAAGCGACATCAGCAGTCAAGGCACTCGATCGAGTGCTAAAAACATAACTGTAGATATAAGCATAGAATGCGGGTCCACTATTAAACATAAAGACATTGTAAACCATAAAACTTGACATGACAGGAATTGAATGAACCATGAACATAGCTTAGATCATAAAAGCTGGACAATTTACGTACCTTAAGACACTAAAGACCTTGGCAGCTCGGCTTGGAGATGGCCTTTGAAACTTTGTCAACCAATGTAAGCATACATAAAAAAAAGAAGAACCGAATAAGGTTCTGAATTAGAATCATAAGTTTAGAAACTTAGTAAATATAAATAAAATACTTTAGAAATAAAATTTCAGGTTGTATCAAAATAGAGTTTGTAGCATAACTTGAGTTAGGAAAATCGGAACGGAGTAAAAAAGTACATCTCGGAATAGGAAAAATTATGATCTTTAACTTTGTCAACTGGCCCGGAGGCTAGAAATGAAAGGAAGGGCCCGAAAAATGGCCCGGACAGAAGCAGTACACATATAACCTTAGAAATTTCCGGGTCGGAAAACATGAGAATAATGACGTAAGATATGATCCAAATGGAAAGGCTTGAATCCAATAAAACAAGCATGAATCGATGGTGAATGGGTAATTATAACTTGAAAGCTAGGGTAAGCACGGTGGAGTTCAACATGACTCGATAATACGATGACAAATGAACGATAAACGCAAATCGATGAACATATTCGAATACGATAAGAACAAGCTTGGGATCAATGATTTTAGGCAATAAAGATGGACTTGACTTTGAACTTGGAAGCTACCAAGCTAGAAGAACTCTTAGCTAGCTCAAGACTTGGAATATTATTCTATAGGAAGATGGGGAGGTGAAATACTTTACTAAACTCATTAGCTTTTAGAACTATCCTTAAGATTCACTTGAGATTCCATAATGGTACTCTTAGCTTTAAACATATAACTCTAAAATGACAACTTATAACCATGACCCATTTATGCCTAGAACCCCCTTATTGGGTTGATTTAAAGCCCAAAAGACATACATTTACATAAACCAAATTGGGCAGAATGTTATCCCGGACAGCCCTGCTTCCCGGGCTTGTAACTCACACTCCCGATATCCGATGAACACATACTTTATGTTTCTGGAAAGCTCAAAGAGTAACCTAAAACTCTTATGTTTATCACTAAAACCAATAAAGTCTCCAAAGGGACGAAAAATGGCCAACAAATCAGACATGCACTTAAGAATTCTGGGCAGAGGTCAGATTGCAACCCTTCACGGGAAACTCTATATCTTTTAATCCAGACATCGTATGGACGCATATGATACATTTCCGGAAAGCTCAGAATGTTAGCTAAAACTTTCATGTTTACCACAAAGACTAAGGAAGTCTCTAAAGGTCCGAAAATCAGTCCTCAAAACACTGACTCAGAAATCGTATATAAAAACGTGAGGTTACGGTTTTGGTCGTAACTGGCTATACATGTCGAAATTTAGAAATTCCAAAGCCTATGGTTCGCTAACACTTTGGGCTACCTTATGGAGTAGAAATCTGGGCAAAAATCTCACTTTTCTAATTCCGAAAATTTCCAGAACCGAACAGAGGCTTAAACACCCAAAATTTCAGTTTTTGACTTGAGTTTTTCCACTCTTAATCCCATTAAAACATAACCAAACCTTATCTAACTTTAATCCACCATATTTCCAGAATATAAACCATGATAATCACTTCATCAAAGGCCTTAAAAACCACATGCAACCATGGATTCAACAAGAAAATCTCAAGAACTCATCCAAACACACATGCACATACTTGAAACTCAAACCCTAACTTAACCATAACAATTATATACTTGAATTCATGAATAAAGAGAGTAAAAGAGATGGAATTTACAAAAGAAACAAGTATTAAACATGGATTTTCAGATTAGGGCATAAAAGATTTGAAATTGGGGTTTGAGAGCTTACCCTTGGTGTTAAAAATGGATGAAAACACAAGAGAGAGGAAGGGGTGGTGCGTGGTGGCCGGCGGTTGGCCGGAAAATGGCCGGAAAACCAGTGGTGGTGGTGGCTGGGAGTCTTGGCCGGCTGGGAGGAAGGAGGAGGGAGGATGATAGCTTTGAGAGTTGTCTAATTTGAGAGTGCAATGGAAAAGACTTAAGCCTCCCCCTAACTAATACCCATATATACTATCATCTAACTCACTAATACTAATAACAATTAAAATAACCCTTAATTAATCTGAATTTGTAACCCCAATATAATAAATATAAGAGTAGTAAACTTAAAATAATTACTTTGTACCAAATAAAATCAATTGGTAATAATTGGGTAAAATAAAATAAACCTTGGATGTAGAAAATCCAAATAAATGAAACATAAATATTACTTGTACTTTAAATGAAATAAATATAACCCAAATAAATTAAGGTTTGGGTAATAAAATATAAATGTTACGGGGTCGAATAATTAGACCCTTTTCGGTTAAGCAAACCGCGTAAACGGTAAAACCCGATACAAATTAACTTAACGTGTAAATAACTTTATAACATAAATCGTATAACCGGAAATACTTTAATTCAATATATGAACATGTAAAGTAAAATTTTTAAGCCGATAACTCGGCACCTTAGCCATCTCCTGCACGATACAATACAACGATATCAATAAATAAATAAGTTATTCAGTAAATGAATAAAGATAAACGCGAAAAATTTATAACGCGATTTGGGTAATTACTGTGACTTATAGATAATTAAACGTGATTTTGGGGTGAGTTGTTACATCCTCCCCCCCTTAAAAGAAGTTTCGTCCCCGAAACTTGCTGTTGGTTCACTTGCATTTGATATTCCTTATAAGACGTGTGGGTAACTTTCCTTCGTGTCTTCCTCGGTTTCCCCAGAGGTTTCCGAGGTGTCTTGGTTTGCCCAAAGTACTTCGACTAAGGGACTTTCCTGTGAGTGAAGTCATTTGATTCTGTTCCATTTTCAAGAGGTTCTTCTTCAAGATTGCGGTCGAGCCCGATACATATCTCGGAGTTGAGAGGCGTGAAACGTTACGTAATTGCCTTAGATTAAAAGGTACCTCTAATCGATATGTCATTGGATTGATCTCTCCACAACGGAGTAAGACCCTACTATGGCAAGGGCTTAACTTCCCCTAGATATTGAAACTTCGAATCTCCTTGAGTTGAATCACTTTAAAGAAAACACGGTTTCCAATTTGAAGATCAAGCGGTCTCCGCCTTCTTTGGTCGATCTTGACATGTGGTCGGATGACTCTATCTTATGTGATGCGTCCTGGATTAATTCCGGACCTGTGACTACAGCTTTAACTATTCCACACTAACATCGCGGGTGTGACATTTCCTTTTATAAGACGCTTTAAAAGGAGTCATTCGAATGGTAGACTAATATCTACTACTTACTACTATAAGAAACCTCTATGAACGAGGGAATTTCATCTTGATTTCCTTGGAAACCTAAAATGCATGCGCGTAACATATCTTTACAATTTGTTTTACTCTGTCCGTCTGGCTGTCGCTTTCTAGATGGTAGAAGCTATTACCATTAGTCTTAGCACCAAAATCGTGATTGAAATCGCGTATCACGTTCGGATACTATGTCCTTTTTGGAATCCTATGCAACCTTACAACTTCTTGTATGCAATTATCGGCCAATCTCTCTACCTTTCCTCCTTCATAGATAGGAGCGAACTGTGCCAACTTGGTAAGGCGATCCGTAATTACTCAAATGTTTTTTTTTTCCTTCTAGAAGCTGTGAGGGGTACTCCCCTGATAGCATCCATAGAAATTGATTCCCATTCCTACGTGGGACTTTCTAAGGGTCTAGAGTTACTTGATGCTCTTTAACGTTCTGCTTCGACCCTTTTTGTCATGGCAAACATTGATCCCCATAGTTGGCTATACCTCCCTTTACGTTAGGTCACCAAAGGTGCTCTTTTAGACCATTATACATTTTTGTACCTCCAGGATACACAGAGTACAACGATTTGTGGCCTCCTTTCAAAAGCTTAAGCCTTAAGCTTCCCTTATCAGTATACATAGTTTATTTTGAAACCTTAGGGTTTTGCTTTCATGGCCTAAAAATCCAGATATTCCTTTCGTGGCTAGATTATCATAATCCTCTTGGGTCCTGGGGCATTTATTCATTCTATCTTGGTCCCCTCCAAGACGGACGGTTGTAGGGACAATGCTCTCTCTCTACTGGATTCTTGCCGCATTTATGGACGTTTTACAAGACGAGTCAACACCTTACGCTAAGCCTTTCCTCGAAGCATTAGCTATCGAAATTGCTTTATTGGAGTGACGTTGGAATCCAAGTCATGATCCTTAATGAGTTCAATCGCCTTCGTTGCCTTAGATTCAACTCTCTCTGAGTGTACATACCTTTGTGACTCCTGTGATCCGTAACGATGGCATTAGAGACCCCATAAATGTAAAGCCTTCAAATTCAAATGCGCAACACCATTGTTGCGAGCTTTAGGTCATGTATGGGTAATCCTCGTAATGACTTTAATTGTGGACGTATAGGTCTGCTACCTTGTCGTTCCCTATTAACACATGTCTCACTTCTTAATGAATCGCGTTGCTATAAACCACATACTCCTTTCCTTCCTCGGGAAGGGGTAACATTGGGGCGGTTGTTAGTTTTTCTTTGAACACTTAAAAGGTTTCTTTACACTTGCCGGTCCATTCAACCGTGTTGACCTCTTGAGGAGGTTGGTCTTTGGAAGAACTATTTTAGAAAGATTCGGAACAATCTCCTATAGCATTCGGCCATAACTAAGAAACTTCGAACTTTGGTAACTACAGTGGGTTTGCCAAACTTTTAATGGCGCATACTTTGTCAGAGTCCAATCAGATCTTTTCGTGGATCACTATATGTTCCCAAAAATCCTATTTTTCTGAACCCGAGTTCACATTTTGAAAATTTTTCACATACAGTCTTTGCTCCCTTAATGATTGAAACGCCACTGTCAAGCGATGCACATGTTTCTTTCGGCTTTTCGAGTATACCAAAACATCGTCGTTAAACACCACTACAACTTAACCACCTAAGGTTTGAACACACGGTTCATCCGATCCATAAATACTGTTGGGCATTCGTAAGTCCAAAAAGGCATTACCGCAACTCATATTGCCCATAATTTGTTTTAAAGGCAGTTTTAGGAGTATTCTCAACCCTAACTCTGAGTGGTTGGTACCTTAACCTTAACCAATCTCAGATGACACTCTTGCCCCTTGGGTGAGTCGAACAGTCCTTCGATACTTGAGAGGGGTACTTGTTCTTGTTCATGCTCAACCTTTGGTAGTCTAAGTATAATCTTCTTTATCATGCCTGTGTAAGACTTTGTCATTGTATTCGTCTGACATAGGTACGCTGTCTGTTCCTTCTTTCCATATGTTTCCATGATATCATATCTCATCCTAAGGTTACGGTCATCACCATGACAAGCACCTTACACTGGTTATTCATACAACCTTGAACTCATTTCTCTTGGTATCACTTCCTAAGACAAGGCCCAAAACACTGGGTTTTTATCTCTGTTAATTAACTGAGCACTCTCTTCCCATCATAACTATATGGCCGGAATCTTTTCTTTCTCAGATATATTCATATGGCTTTTATGTCCTTTGGAAGAAGAGCTAATCTTTCTTCGAACGTTCTACATTCTTGAACTCATGAACATCTAATCGTAAGAAGCCTTGACCCGAAGGTCCCTAGTATTTCCTTGAACAACAATTTCTCTACCTTTCCCATCTTACCTCAGGTATCATATAATTCCATACAAACTAATATTTCTCTACTTCGTGTTTCCTCCCTTTATTAACTTCCATCAAGGCATCTATTTCTTATAAAAGGTACCAACAGGGATGGAGGAAACGCGATAATAGGAAGGTGCCATCAATTAAGAGGTAAGAACATGAATTTTGAAAATGAATAACAACAAAGCAGAGGTTTACACTGGTAGACTTAAAGCCTTAAAACGACGTGGATGAATAAAGGTATTCTTTAGTCCAACGACGCATGTATATCAATTAAGAAAACTGGTATCAACAAGAGATAGCATATTTGCCAAAGATGATAATTGCAATGATAGAACGTGACCATCACCTGGAAAAGATGAATCTTAACGAATAAGAAGGGTCATATGAGTCTAATGAAGTTTTATCTTTGGAGACATAACGAGTCATCAACAGACGAGAGTAGGTAATGGTCCCGATTTAATTGGTTCATTGATTGGCAACTAGCAATCAAAGGCAGGTCATTGAATTTTTTAACACCGAATCGATAACAACGATAGGATCTGATAAAGATTCTTGAGAATAAACAAGGATAGGAAACGAAAAGCTTGGACTTTAATATTGCGATAAGAGGGTAAACTTTATTAGGAGGATGTACAATGAGGACAGGGAATAAAAGTTGAACTTGAGCGATGAACTTGAAGTATAAAAGTCATACCGAAGAAATTTGATTCCCGCAATGGTTGTTCGTTACTAGCTATCCTCCAAAAGCATCTTCTCCTATCCTAGTCGCGAATGAGTATGTGCACAGGCGCGTAGCTATTCGAGTTATACTGAGGACCTTGTAGTTCAAATTGATTTCCCCGATCTTTGAAACATATTCCAACATTACCACGGAAAATACCCTTATTCAACATAACTTATTGTCATCACCACTTTATAACTTGTTCTGTATATGTCCTTAGTTTGTAGCCAAATGCATTCTCATAAGGCCTTCCTCGCTTCACTTGGCTATAAAATCCACAAGCATGTTCGTATAGTAAGGAAACTCCAATTAATTTCCCACGGCCCTATAATGACATAAAACTCACCGCCCTAAAGGGCTATTGCAAGCACTTGCTAGTTAGAAACCTTCAACGTATAATACCAATGTAAACATCCTAGAATATGAGGATGCCCCTTCCTTTTGCCCTTAGGGTACCCCTTTTCAACCATATCCGCAATACATTTTAACACTAAACAAATTCTAAAGTCCCCAAATTATTTCCAATGCCTCCCTTTAATCAATGGCATGGGGAGGCCCCATAAATTTAGCATAGTTTAACTAGTTACGAGAGATGACCTTGGGACAAAAGAATCGGTCCACCACGTAGGTCCATACAGTCATTTAACTTAGCGGAGGTTAGCTTCTAGTTAACCCGGTACAAGAGTCAATCAGCGTAAATTCTCATGATGAAATACCCCTTGACCATAATCATTAGCGTTCTTAGGCTCTTGGTTAACTTTATGCTCGTCGTGATCCATATTAGAGTCTTTCTTCCTCCACGGTTTCGTGCTCTAACGGTGATGATCCACGTTTGGAGGAGCAGGCAACGATAACATCTCGTGTAGGCAAAGCACTAACTCGTACACACGTAATTGCCTGCGAAGCAACAGAATGGTGACTACTTCCAATGCGGTGTGATTACGCGCTCAATGTAGTCGTAGTTGAAGGACCAGCGTATCGACCGGTTCTTCCCGATGGAGCAATTGGCGGAAGTAACTTCTTACATCGTCCGCGGACTCTTGTGGGAAGGGTGGCCATAAGCACCAACTCGGTACTCATCATTGCAATACTCAACTTGCGGTTAGCCGCACAATGGACATCAAAGCGTTTTGCAACTTCTCGAGATGGACTTGACGTTGGTCTTGGGCTCCGTAACATCGTGAAGAGGTTGGACAAAGGGCCACGATTGTGACCCATCTATGCTCTATGTTCTATGTGACATCGATAAAAAGTTTTAATAACTTTGACATTGATAGACTTTTGAAAGAATTAAACAAATGAAAATTAAGGCTAGGTCCGAGACTCAACCAACTTGAACTTTACTTACCTTAAAAAGGAACTCTTGTTCCATCTCATGATTACTGTGACCTTACTTACTATCTTTAGGTCATACTAAACATTTGTATCATATACACATCTTTAATCATTTCACTCTACACCTTGGCAAGGCTTTTAGCCCCTAATTTGAGCTTTACATCAATTCCACTTGGAATTGGGACTTATAAATTCTTATTTGGATGACTAAAATCTCTTTTAAGGACTGCTTCAACATGCTTCGTGTCCACAACGTCACCTATACACATAACATGCTTCATTCATACCAAACTTTTAAGTTAGACACAACCTATAATTAGGTTTTCTTAAACTTGCTACTAAACTTTCAAATTTTGCACTTCCCCTATAAATTGGACCATCCCAAATTTTACATAGTCTGCAAACCTGCAAGGGGAAACTCTTACATTTCATATACTCATCTAGAGCTTCAAGCTCAACATCCATCCCAAAAATTTCACATATTTCCAACTCAATCCATAAAGGACCCATACACCTATAAGGGACACATATGTCTCCACACTTAGCATCCATACTTCACAAATGTATATCACAATTGCGTGGAAATGTTTATATCCTCGAATCCTCCTTATAACTCCGCTCTGATACCACAATCAGACGCCCAACCTTAATCACAAGATTAAGACTATACTTTAAAATCCCAAACTGTGATTAGCGCAATGAACACCTTAGGTCGAGGCATTACCGCCGTCCCCACTGACAAGGCAAAACACACAACCGCAATATAACAATCCACCATAAAGCGTACTTAACTCCATACAACCCAACCGCTAGACTTAACGCACAAATACACAATACATCTTTTAATCATACATATCATAAAGTCTTTCCCAACCACATGGCCTTTAATGCCCTTGAGTAACCTTGATTACCGATCATCGATCGCTTTAGAGAACCACCATGCAGACGACTTACTCGCTTAACCTCGCCTTTATCACGGGAGCTCGGACCGCTAAAACAAAACATTAAAAACATTCGCAAAGTGAGTGGGGAAACACTCAAGACGTAAACCTCCAACACGCCAAACCGTTCAAAACGGTTTTTAGTGCCGCATTTAAATTCGCTTTTGAAAGCGGGAAGGGGTTAAAATAGGACTTGAGTGACATGATCATAAACATATGCATAAACATAAACCAATAAAGATAGAAAGTAGGTGGAACCCTTACGATCGGTGCAAGCACCTCACACACGCGTATGCCCAAGTTGATCTAAACTTGGAATGATTGATCGCTAAGCGACGATCAAGCTTGGTCAAGGCACTCTGATCAGGAGTGCTAAAAACATAACTGTAGATATAAGCATAGAATGCGGGTCCACTATTAAACATAAAGACATTGTAAACCATAAAACTTGACATGACAGGAATTGAATGAACCATGAACATAGCTTAGATCATAAAAGCTGGACAATTTACGTACCTTAAGACACTAAAGACCTTGGCAGCTCGGCTTGAGATGGCCTTTGAAACTTTGTCAACCAATGTAAGCATACATAAAAAAAAGAAGAACCGAATAAGGTTCTGAATTAGAATCATAAGTTTAGAAACTTAGTAAATATAAATAAAATACTTTAGAAATAAAATTTCAGGTTGTATCAAAATAGAGTTTGTAGCATAACTTGAGTTAGGAAAATCGGAACGGAGTAAAAAAGTACATCTCGGAATAGGAAAAATTATGATCTTTAACTTTGTCAACTGGCCCGGAGGCTAGAAATGAAAGGAAGGGCCCGAAAAATGGCCCGGACAGAAGCAGTACACATATAACCTTAGAAATTTCCGGGTCGGAAAACATGAGAATAATGACGTAAGATATGATCCAAATGGAAAGGCTTGAATCCAATAAAACAAGCATGAATCGATGGTGAATGGGTAATTATAACTTGAAAGCTAGGGTAAGCACGGTGGAGTTCAACATGACTCGATAATACGATGACAAATGAACGATAAACGAAGTACGATGAACATATTCGAATACGATAAGAACAAGCTTGGGATCAATGATTTTAGGCAATAAAGATGGACTTGACTTTGAACTTGGAAGCTACCAAGCTAGAAGAACTCTTAGCTAGCTCAAGACTTGGAATATTATTCTATAGGAAGATGGGGAGGTGAAATACTTTACTAAACTCATTAGCTTTTAGAACTATCCTTAAGATTCACTTGAGATTCCATAATGGTACTCTTAGCTTTAAACATATAACTCTAAAATGACAACTTATAACCATGACCCATTTATGCCTAGAACCCCCTTATTGGGTTGATTTAAAGCCCAAAAGACATACATTTACATAAACCAAATTGGGCAGAATGTTATCCCGACAGCCCTGCTTCCCGGGCTTGTAACTCACACTCCCGATATCCGATGAACACATACTTTATGTTTCTGGAAAGCTCAAAGAGTAACCTAAAACTCTTATGTTTATCACTAAAACCAATAAAGTCTCCAAAGGGACGAAAAATGGCCAACAAATCAGACATGCACTTAAGAATTCTGGGCAGAGGTCAGATTGCAACCCTTCACGGGAAACTCTATATCTTTTAATCCAGACATCGTATGGACGCATATGATACATTTCCGGAAAGCTCAGAATGTTAGCTAAAACTTTCATGTTTACCACAAAGACTAAGGAAGTCTCTAAAGGTCCGAAAATCAGTCCTCAAAACACTGACTCAGAAATCGTATATAAAAACGTGAGGTTACGGTTTTGGTCGTAACTCGGGCTATACATGTCGAAATTTAGAAATTCCAAAGCCTATGGTTCGCTAACACTTTGGGCTACCTTATGGAGTAGAAATCTGGGCAAAAATCTCACTTTTCTAATTCCGAAAATTTCCAGAACCGAACAGAGGCTTAAACACCCAAAATTTCAGTTTTTGACTTGAGTTTTTCCACTCTTAATCCCATTAAAACATAACCAAACCTTATCTAACTTTAATCCACCATATTTCCAGAATATAAACCATGATAATCACTTCATCAAAGGCCTTAAAAACCACATGCAACCATGGATTCAACAAGAAAATCTCAAGAACTCATCCAAACACACATGCACATACTTGAAACTCAAACCCTAACTTAACCATAACAATTATATACTTGAATTCATGAATAAAGAGAGTAAAAGAGATGGAATTTACAAAAGAAACAAGTATTAAACATGGATTTTCAGATTAGGGCATAAAAGATTTGAAATTGGGGTTTGAGAGCTTACCCTTGGTGTTAAAAATGGATGAAAACACAAGAGAGAGGAAGGGGTGGTGCGACGGTTGGCCGGAAAATGGCCGGAAAACCAGTGGTGGTGGTGGGAGTCTTGGCCGGCTGGGAGGAAGGAGGAGGGAGGATGATAGCTTTGAGAGTTGTCTAATTTGAGAGTGCAATGGAAAAGACTTAAGCCTCCCCCTAACTAATACCCATATATACTATCATCTAACTCACTAATACTAATAACAATTAAAATAACCCTTAATTAATCTGAATTTGTAACCCCAATATAATAAATATAAGAGTAGTAAACTTAAAATAATTACTTTGTACCAAATAAAATCAATTGGTAATAATTGGGTAAAATAAAATAAACCTTGGATGTAGAAAATCCAAATAAATGAAACATAAATATTACTTGTACTTTAAATGAAATAAATATAACCCAAATAAATTAAGGTTTGGGTAATAAAATATAAATGTTACGGGGTCGAATAATTAGACCCTTTTCGGTTAAGCAAACCGCGTAAACGGTAAAACCCGATACAAATTAACTTAACGTGTAAATAACTTTATAACATAAATCGTATAACCGGAAATACTTTAATTCAATATATGAACATGTAAAGTAAAATTTTTAAGCCGATAACTCGGCACCTTAGCCATCTCCTGCACGAGACACGACACCGATAACAATAAATAAATAAGTTATTCAGTAAATGAATAAAGATAAACGCGAAAAATTTATAACGCGATTTGGGTAATTACTGTGACTTATAGATAATTAAACGTGATTTTGGGGTGAGTTGTTACATCTTTATGTGTCATCTCTACTCGTTGAAGTTGCTCCGCACATATCCATAAGTTATCCTCATCGACAATACATACAAGACCAACAAGCAGAAGTGGTCATTTGTGAGATAATTGGTGTGACTTGTACAAATCATAACTTCCTTGTTGCATACTCAATAACGAGAGACGAACTGAATGATTCATATAAATGGGTGTTCTTAAGATTGCATGATCTAATGGGTTGTCGGTATGACATTAAACGTATTCATTGCTGATCGAGAGGAAGCCTTGTCATGGGCTATAGGCCACATATTTTCCAGTGTTCCTCAATTATTATGCGTCTTGCATATATGGAATGATGTTGAGAACAAAGTGAATGAGTTGATTGGCGAAAAAAAGAATAGACAAGGGGTGTTTTTTAGGAAGACATGGTGGCACCACATCGTTTATTCGAGTACAATTATTGAGTTGGACACGAACTGGACATATTTGGTGTCACATTGGGTTGGGAGAAACTGGAAGGTTGTCGATTACTTGAGTAGTACTTGGATGAAGTACAAGGAGAATTTGTTCGAGCATACACCGACGAAGTCTCCCACATGGGAAACAATACGACTTCTAGAGTTGAGAGCCAACATTCGACTTTCGAGTACTATCTCGGTAGCGACAGAGATTCATTTGATTGGTTGTTGAAAAGGGAGCATCATTAGATAGAAAACTAACATACCGAGATTAGGAAGGCACTTGAGCAGTCTAGAAGTGGACGCCTAATCATGAGGGAAGCCGGACTGATCAAGCATCCCCATGGTTTTATATTCTCACCATGCGATGAACATGATAAGTGAGGAGTATAGTAAGATGATGACCATGAAAAGAGATGTGGAGGATTGGTGTGATCACATGACGTGGAAAACACATTGTTTTCCATGTGCTTATACGTTGAATAACCCCATAGCTTACGGTTATGATTTGTATGCGACAAGTATTCATAGGTTATGGAGGCAACTTGAAGTCATTGATGATACTGATTAACTAGATACAATTTCTGATCCATTATCCCAGGACATGTTTTATTTTGATTCCCTTGTGAAGAAGGTCAGAGAAAGCGACCCGTTGTCATACGCCGCATGGCTCGAGTCATGGACGATGAATTGCATCTCGAAAACACCTACATACTAGATCTAGAGAGTGGCCCACGTTGCAAAGGGAGACCCAGTATAAGGAAGCCAACTCAACATATCCCCAATGCATTTGAGTACGGTAGTGGAAAGAGCACTGGCAACCAATCCAGTACACGAGGCACCAAGAAAAATTCGAGCTCTTCTTCAGTTCGAATGGGCAGCAGGTTCAACACAGATGGTATGTATATTTTATATTTATATTTGTTTTCGACATCTAACATACTGCAAATTTAATTTTCACCAACATTTTATATTTACGCGCAGAAAACCAACGAATGAGTGCAAGTGCATTTCCTTGGGCCAATGACGTTCCTAATTTCATTCTTTCATACACCGTTGGCTGGACAGATGTTGTATTTAATGGCAACTATGGGTTCCAATGTATTGGAGATGCTGGTTTTGGGGGCCAGGATCAGTGGGTAATGGTCAGAAAATCCATGGACAGTGAAATTCGTGCTAATCCGGCACGGTACGACGCCGCATATGGGTATGACGACGCCATGGAAAGAGCGAAGTTCGGGATTGGGGATCATTTGCGTGGATCAAGCAGCCGAACCCATTGGTTGGAAACACCTTCAGATATGTTTCTCGTGGCTACCTTATTGAACTACGTGTTTGTTAGCCTCGTAATTGTTCTTGGTCGCACTCAACACACAATTAAGTCATGCATGACTGTGTTGTCACTTACTGTAGCAAATGGTGTCGTTGCTCCCGAACGCGTGGTTGCCCTTGCACATATCCACAAAGAACAATACGTTCTTGTTCTGTTATAGGACGAATGCCCTCTGCCACCGATCGATATTAGATGGAGACGTGCTAGGGACAACTCTGTTATAGGGTTTGATGTTCGATTAGGTCCTCGTTTTGATTTATAGGATAGGCTTAGACAAATTTGTAGAGGTAACATATGATTCATTCTGATTATGTTTGACAACCACAACTATATAATAACAACAACAATAATTATTATTAATAATATTATTATATTAACATTAATATTAGTCGAATTATTATTATTAATTAAATTATAATAATTATTGTTTTCCAATTTTAATAAAATAATAATAATAATTAATAATAATAATAATAATAACATTGTTATCATTTTCAAAACCCTAAAAATAAAAACTATTTTTTTTTTGGAGCGAATCCCATACGTCATAATGCCGCCATGCGGTGCCTTGGCCGGGACGCCATTTGAGGGAGTTCGACACTTTTCAATGGACTTGTCGACCATTTTTCGACAATCTCACCCCACCTAATCCCTTTCCCATTCACAAATTTAAGAATCTAAAACTAACTTTTAAAATGAAAAAATTTCAAAAGCGTCAAAAAATAACAAAAAAGCTAACCTTTCCGACGCTTTTTTCCCGACGTGGGTGTACGATCGGCCGATTCTAGTTGTCGGGGGTGACGATGGTTTGCTCCGGCAAGCCTCCTTCAGTCACCGGCGGAGGCGGTGGAGGTGGGTGGCAGGTGGGTTAGAGAGAGATGAGAGAGGTTGTAGAGAGAGAGAGTAAGAGTTAGAGTGAGGGAGAGAAACTACAAGAGACGATAAGCGGAAATTCTTTTGACTGAAAGGGGGTGACGCTAGTAAAAGTGGGGCGACGTAGAAAATTTGAGTAAATTTATATTACCTTTGGGCTTTAAGTTTTAATAATAAACTTTTTAAATGACCTTAACCGGTCTGGGTTGATCGAGTCCAAATCCTAATCAGGTTGGTCTGGGTTGGATTGGTTGTTTCTGGTGTGACCTTTGGTCGAACTTTTTTTTAGATATTTGGTCTAATCCGGTTTGGTCCAGATTCGAACCAATCTATACAGTATACGGCGTCGTACTACTCCAAAAATATAATATAGGGAAGTTTGGACAGACACGTAAAGCATCCTGGAAAAAGCATCAGATATTTTCACCCCACCGAAATATTCCCCTAAAATCCCAAATTTCAAACCCTAATTTCTCTCTCCCGATATTCTGTCACTTTCTCTCTTCTCTCTCTCTCCTTCGTCTTCGTCTCTCAGTACGAGCGAAGGAAGCAACAAAAAGGGGCATCCTTCACTCACATCTACCCTCCTCACAGCCAGAGTTAGAGAGAGAGAGAGAGGGAAAGAGATGGATTCAGACGAAGGAAAACTGTTCGTAGGAGGTATAGCATGGGACACATCTGAAGAGAAGCTTAAAGATTACTTCAGCAAGTATGGCGATGTTGCCCAGGCTGTTGTTATGCGTGATAAGACCACTCAACGTCCCAGAGGGTTTGGCTTCGTCATTTTCTCAGACCCTTCTGCTCTCGATGCTGTTATCCAGGACAAACACACCATTGATGGTCGACAGGTAAGCCCTTTTTGTTTTCATGTTTCTGGGTTTGCCTTTTCTTGTGAGAATAGCAAATCTTTTATGCTTTATTGTTTATTTGGTTGGGTTTTGATTTGGACAAACGTACCATTGAAAGTCTAGGGTCGGTTCATCTCCGGGGGTTCTGTGTCGGTCTCTGAAAAATCATGTGAAATTCTAGATTTTAATGTTGCATCCACGAAATAGAAGTTCGAAATAACGTTTCTTTGATATAGGGTGCAGTCCAGCCAAGAAAAAAACATTAGGACTAAGAGTTTATGCAACTTAGGTTGGAAATTAAGCAAGAAGTTATGCTCTAATGACATATGTTGGACGTCTAAACCTATGGGACATAAATACTAACCAATTTGCATATGTTGATAGGGACCCATAACAAAAAAAGTCAAGTCTCTGCATGATGGTTAAGAGAACACTTTTTTAATGGAACTTCTGGCTTCCAATTTTCCATGCATACTTACTTCGTGTGGGTCGGGGGAGTGTTTGTGTTTTGAAGATTTGGTTGATATGTTTGTCACCTAGGTTATCTGGTGCCATCTTATCAATAAAAAGAAGCTATCAAAAGTTTTCTGGGGTTGATGTTTTCTTGTAACTCTTGATGTGTGCCGTGCATCTTTTTGTTGCCTTTTACTTCTCTTTGTTTTATCTCAGTGATACGTAAGACCATTAGTATCTTTTACTGCTATCATTAGGTGGAAGCTAAGAGAGCTCTTTCCAGAGAAGAGCAAAACTCATTTAGACAAGAACAATCTAATGCTGGTGGTGGATCTGGAGGTGGAAATTATCGAACCAAAAAAATTTTTGTTGGAGGATTGCCTCCCACTATTACAGAAGAAGGTTTTCGTCAATACTTCGAGAATTATGGGAGTGTGGTAGATGCAGTTATTATGTATGACCAAACAACCCAACGGCCCCGTGGTTTTGGGTTCATTACTTTCGACTCCGAGGATGCAGTAGATAAGGTCTTGCACAAGAACTTTCATGATTTGAACGGGAAAGATGTTGAAGTCAAACGAGCACTACCTAAAGAAGCAAACCCAGGTGGTGGAAACCGTGGCGGAGGCTATCAGAACTACGGCTCTTCGAGAAATAACTCAGGTTCATACGATAACCGAATGGATGGGAATAGATTCATGCAGCCCCAGAGTGGTGGGGCTTTTTCATCATATCCAGGATATAATGCAGCATACGGTGCTTATGGAGGTCCAACTGCAGGCTATGGCGGTTATGGAGGTTATGGGATGGGCGGCTATGGTGCTGCTGCTGGTGGTTTTGCTGGCCCAACTGGTGGCTATGGAGGTTCAAATGCTGCTGCTGCTGCCGGTTATGGCAGCGGTCCCAATGCTATGAAAGCCGGATGGGGCAACCAAGCTGCTGGTTATGGGTCAGGCTATGGTGGAGCTGCAGGCTATGGGCCCTCTGGTGGTTGGGGTTCTGCAGCTGGTGGTGGTGGGTTCGGTCAAACGGGCCAGGCACCTGGCGGCGCCCATGGGTACGGAAATCAAGGATATGGCGGTTATGGTTCTGCCGGGTATGGTGCTGTTGGTGGTCGCACAGGGGGTGGGTCCACTGGCAACGCTGAAGCCGGGGATCAAACAACTGGTGGGGGTGGCTACATGGGAAGCGGTTATGGTGACAATAACAGGAATGCAGGAGGTTATGGAAATTCTGGGTGGAGGTCCGAAGCTTCACAAGGTGGTGGTGGATATGGTGACGCGCAATCCTGGCAAGGTCAACAATAGTGTCATCCTGGTGCTTTTCGTAGTCAGAATCAGCCCAAGTGTTTTTGCAGAGGATGAGATTGGAAACCTTAAGGCGGATACTGCATATCTTTCTTCTTAATGCTCAGTATTTTCACTCTTTTCTCTTTTTTTCCTTTTAAGTCGGTTTGTTTGATTTCAAAGTAGAAGTATGCAGTAGCTCTTCAGCTAGTTTTACAGTGGTTGCTTGCTTCTAGCTGGCGATACTTAAATCATTAACTGCTTTGTGTTATTGATATCTGACCAGAGATAATCTTGAGGTTTATTGTCGCTGTGAGTTGTGGTTGCTTGTTTTTGCTTGTCTTATGCTTGTGTTGGTGTGGCATGGCAATTGTTTTTGTGCTTAGGTTTGACTGATTTAACTACTTGTATTCTGACTTTATTGGATTAACCTTTCATCTATCCTTCTTCCTGCGGTAGAGACAAAAGGGTACATATGATCTCTTATGGGATGTAGCCTGTAGGATTGGTAGCCTGGAAGGTCTGCTCACGAGGACAAAATTTGTAGCCATATGGGGTAGCTGAGTAGTAGTAGTGGTTAATAACCCTTTTCTTGTGAAGCCATAATCATTCTTCCTCCTACATTGCCTGCTATTGTACAGGAGGGGGAAGATAACTTTGTGCGATTGGAATGGTGGAGAACAGCTCATATATAAATGGTGGAGATCATGCATTCTTGATTTGAGGATGGAGCAGATTTTGGAGGTGCTGGAGATTCTGCTTTCCAATGATGGTATGTCTACCTTGCAATTTGGTAGATTAGTGTAGGCACAGTGTAGAGGGTATTGATTTGGTTAGCTTATTCTCAATTAAGAAGGGTAGACAATTTGTTAGAGGTATAACATGTTGGATCTTTTACTGAATTGTGACTCGTGAGAGATGAGGAGAAATCTCACTGGTCAGCCTTTAGACTAGTAGAGGTTGTAGAGCATAGATATATAGCATAGCATTGTGATGAAAAGTGAAATTATCTAACGGGTTTTCCTGGGTTGTCGTTGATATTGTGCAAGCACTATCCACAGATATGTTTTAGTCGGGCAAAGAGCATGCCAATGGATCTTCGACCCTGGTGGAGTTTTATTTATTGTGAGGATGCTGTGCACTGCAGGATGATGTATTGTTGACAGGCACTTTGGAGGGATGTGCATGAGCTTGAATTAACCGAAAAAATTACTTTCAGCGCCGGTGTCTTGTTCTTGACACTTTTGTTCTTGCTGTCATAATGGTTTATCTTATGACGCCCATGACTGCAGAACTTTTTTATCATTTTGTTTGGTCAATTTAAACAGAACGGTTTTGGAATGACGGAGGCATATGCATTTTTTGATGGTTGGTTATGTGAGGCGTACAGAATGTTGTTTACAGGATGATGTTTATTTCTCAACCCGTGTGGGCATGGGAGGCCACTACTCCTGTTTTGCTTGCCAATGTTGTAGACAACTTTTTCTTGCTTTCCTTTCTGTTTGTTGCGTGATTGAATGCCCCGTAGCCTTCCTTTGGTAACACTGCTTCCTGTTTTCTTTCAAAGATTTAGCAGTGTTTTTTGACTGCAGCTCCATTGTTGCTCTTAATCCAAGTAGATTTCCTTATTGAATCGACTCATTAGTGAACTGATGAATACTATCCAAAGTTACAATGCTATCTGCACAATTAGTCTGGCTTCTAGTTCTCCTTCTGAACTTGCCTATAAACACTCGGTTGAGAAATCTTTCCCTGCAGAGAAGCATGACTTATCTAAAAACTAGGTGAAAGAGATTGCTTGCTGCTGTTGGGGCTTGGGGGCATCTAAAATTAGCAGCATCAAAAGCAGTATCTGCTTGCCCAATTTCAACCTTATTGTTCAGCAGATGAGAAACTTTCCGAATTTCTTTTGAATGGTTGTTTAACAGAGAGTCTTGGTACTGGATCTCGAGTTGCTGAAATCCCCACATTTGAGGAACTGTTTAGGTTCTACCATCCTATCTAGGATACAGAATATGAGGTTCTACTCAGTTCAATTGCCCTGATCAATTATCACCATTCACTCTACATTCATTGCCATTTGGCACCCAAATATAGGTTTCACATTATTTAGAGTGTGTTTGGCTACCACCTTTTTGAGCTAGTTTTTAGCTTTATGGACATTTTAATCTTTTTAATCAAGGTCAAAAGATTATTTGAGGTGTTTGGTAAATAATTTTTCATATTAGTCTTTTGGATTCAATAAGATGGTTTTCACAAACAACTATTTTACTAAATAGGTTTTCTGCAACCAATTAATTCAAACAACTAAAATCATACAAGAAGGATATGCACCTACGCCAATGACATAGGATCATATATTGGAGTGTATTTGGTGGAATCTTTTGAAAATTTTTTATAGGGGAGAAATATGTTGGGTTGTTTTACTGTAAAAGTATATGAGAAAGATTTTACATTATCTGATTGAAGTTGTAAATTTCACGAGGAAATTGATTAAATGTCTTGGTCCATACTACCTTTGAAGTTGTAACAAGATGAGAATAAAAAAGTATAATTAAGGGGTATTTCAGAAATTTCAAACCAATTTTACCATTTTCCTTACCCTCTCCCAACTTAGCCATAAAATATTTTAATATTTTTTTCCAACCAAACATGGGCAATCTTTTCAAAGTTTTTCCACTTCCACTTTTCCACCCATGTGATGAAACTTGAAAGACTTCGATCTAAGTCCTTGTAAACTCACAATATTCAATACTTTACTATTTAAACCAAGATAACCATGCTAAAATAAAGTTCCCAAGATACTGTATTTTGGAGATATGTGCAATTATGTAGTGTACTAATTTTTAGATTCTAATATGCTGTACAATCACTCTATAAGAGAGCGTGGTTCCCATATCCATTGGTAACAATGACTCACCGAAGATCTTACAAATTAACTGGAGGAAGATGACATGACAAGTTTCTTAAAATTTTGACTGAATCTATGTCAAGTCATCCTAATACGCATGTGTTTGGCTCAAGTATGACTTAAAAAAGCGAGGACTATACATTTAAACTCATCTACTTTTTATCCCTTTCTTAATTACTATCAACCTATCAACTTGCAAAGGTTAAAAAAAAGTACTCCCTTTACTTGCCCCTCCCTCCATCAATCTCTCTAGCCGTCTCTCTCCTCCAACACAAAGTGTTGGAAAAAAGGGAGTATGACATATTTCCATGATTATCTCACTTTGGATAACACTAAGAGTCGTGGACGAATTCATTTTCCTTAAAAACTATTTACTATATCGTAAACGTTCTCAATAAAACTTAGCATTTAACACACTCAAGAAACTTGTTTCTTACTTGACACACTTAAGTATAACTACAGTCTTGACAAGAATGATAAGATGTGATCAGAACATAGTATGCTCAAATAGCTAGAGAATGACTCTTGTTTATAGAAGACATCTCACACTCCTTAACCCTTGGTCAAAGGACTTAATGAAGGTCCTTAATGAGTATCTTGACCTTGACTAAGTCAATTGACCACATGGGATAATTATAATATAGCTCTTAGGGTTTTAATTATGGTGTTAATACAAGATTACACTTTAATGATGAGGATTATATAGCCGTTGGAGCATTAAAAGGGATCAGGGCCTTGCAAGTCACCACGGTCGGTGGTGCCTACACCATGACCCGTGGTGAGCCCATAAATCTTTGTCTTGCTTTCTGGTTGCCAACATCACCCGTGCTGGCTTTAACTTGCTCCGTGTTGATTGTAGAACTCATGTTTAACCTATATATGATTTTTATACTTACACCACATGACTTCTCATAATCCACTTATACTCTTGAAATAATACAAACACATGGAAGCTAATTTAACCCTAAACCCATGTCTGTTTGATAGTCATTGTTGAAGTATGCAAACTCTCATGGTGAATTTAGGTAGTTCGGGCGAAGTTTAAACCCTAATTTTCCACCGTTGGTGTCGCCATTGTTTAAGGACACAAACACTAAAATGGAATACAACCCTAATTTTCTCGGACAAGGTAAATGATTTAAAACCCTATCTGTCCTTTTGATTTTACAGTTATTCTTTGTTGTATGGGGTTTGTAGTATTGAAAAGAGATTGAATTTTGTTAATTTATGTTATTTTGAGTTTAGGGGTTCTTCAATTGTACTAATTCTTGTTATTTCAAAGTCACAAAAATAAATGATAGGTATGAAATAAGTAATAATCTTCACTATGAGGGTAGATGTGTTGAAAGAGATTGTCAAAATTGTGGGGTTTCAACTTGTGAGTGAGGTTTATCATTTAATCCCTAGTTTTAATTGGAGTTTGGTTTGAATGTTTGATGAGAGTATACATTAATGCAAATCATGTGACATGATTAAGAAGTATATGGGGAAGGAGAAGGTTGAAGTGTACATTTTCATCGAGCCTTTTCATTGAAAGAGTGTTTGGTAGGAACCCTAAGGAAATTTTTGTAGGGGAAATTTCCCTTAACCCCCCTAAGGGAAATTTTCCCTAGAAAAATGGATAAAATGATGGACCAATCGTCAAAACTTTCCCGAAGTCAACCCGTATCCAAACATGGGAAAATAAGTCAACCCGAAAAAATTGATCATTTCCCCAGGATTATTGACAAACCAAACGCACCCTAACATCCATCAATATCTCCAATGAAAACCTTAACTCACATGTTGAAACAATGTTTAAAACAACGTTGATTTGTCCCACTTAATTTCTCAGTTGCATGACTTTATTAAGATTGGTTTTGGTTCATTGACCAGGTGTATACTAACACAAGATTACAACTTAAAGTTGAAAATATTTGACTCCTTGAGAAAAAAAAATATGAAATTATTTGCAAGGAGCCATATATGTTCAAAGTTTATGCATCATGGGACAAACACGAGGCAAATTATCACGTAGATATAACCAATAATGAGAACCAATGTACCAGGGATGTATGTAGAATTAGACTTTTGAAGCCTTCATGGGTCGCGTCAAAGTATGTACTGACATCTAAAGGAAAACCCAACTGTAACACCCCAACCTTTAACCACAAGATTAAATCACTAATTATGATCACAAACCTGTGATTAGCGCAGCGGAACACTTAGGTTGAAGTATTACCGCCGTCCCTATTCGGGACAAGGCTAACAACTACCAAGGACAACAACTACAAACCACATTAAAGATTAACATCAATCTCAAAACTCCACCTTATGAAAATAACTTATACAACCCATAAGATACATATAACATGACATATAACTAAATATTCTTCATGAGTCAAAGGTCCTTTAATCCTTTGAGATAACTTGGCAAACCGGCTTCCATCACCCAACAATACTACCTTGCTTAAAGAGGAAAACTCCTGCTTTTGCTTGCTTTTATCCAGTAAGCTCGGACCTCCTAAAAAGAAAACATTAAAACACGCAAAAGTGAGTGGGGAAACACTCAGCACGTAAACCTCCAACACGTAAAACCGTTCGAAAACGGTTTTAGTGTCGACATTTAAATTCATTTTGAAAACGGGAAAGGGGAATAAAACCTACAAATTGAGATGAAGTAAAATACATATAACATACATGAGTGAACGACATAGAGTAATAGATAGATAAAATATGTGGAACCCTTATGATCGGTGCAAGCACCTCACACACGCGCATGCCCAAATCGATCTAGATTTGGATTGGGTGACTGCTAAGCAGTCGACACTGGCCAGGTCAAGACACTCTGATCAGGAGTGTTATAAACATGAATATAAATGAATAACATATAAAATGCGGGTCCACTTTTGAATATAAAGATATCGTAAAGCATAAACTTGATAAGGTACGATTATAATGAACATTGAACATGATTAGACGGTAAAGGTTGGACAATTTGCGTACCTTAACTTGAAGCGAAGATAAGTGGCGCGTCTCGGCTTCGGGATGGCTTGGGCGGCTTGGAAATTAGGATAAAAGAAGTATAGCGTGGAGAACCGAATAAGGTCCTTAGTGAGTTTCAAACGTTAAGTAAAATAGAACTAAGAACGTAATAACTTAGACAGAAATTTCAGGTTTTTAAGAAATAGAGTTTTTAGCATAACTTGGGCTAGAAAACTCAGAATTAAACAAACGAGTACTTCCCGGAATAGGGAAAATTAAGTCCTACAACTTTGTCAACAGGACCGAGGTCCAAAAATGAAGGGAAAGGGCTGAAAAACAGCCGGGACAGAAACAGAATGTGTAATTTGGAAATTAGAAACTTTCGGTTTGATCTTTTGATATGAAACTCATAACGACTTGGAAGTAAACGATGAATAGCTTAACTTAGTGAATGATTTGAGTAGATCATAATGATGGAATGTAGAGAATTAAGGAATGAAAGGCTAGAATGAAAGTTAGAGAATTCTTGATTTTTCGGATACGTCGTCAAGCACGAAGGAGAAATTTACAATGATAGATTAATGGATTTTGGGAGTGTTTGAATAATGGCTTGGAAATTATGAGTTAAAGAAGGATTAAAAATCCTAGGATTATTGTGTCTCAAAGAACTCTGAGACTAATGATGCATTCCGAAATCACACTTAAAGTCGATGTAACTTAATCCTTCAACCTTAACTAAGATAACATAACTTTGATAAATAACATGAACCTCCCAAAGATAGCATTGACAACTTAGAAACACCTCTTGAACATTCTAATATTGGCCAAAGAGTCTCCAAGTAATTAGAATTCCCTTAATTGGTCGAATTTGGATCACAACATCCCAAATTAAGCATAAAATTCTGGGCAGAACCCAACTGATACCCCTCAGTCTCGACCCTATAACTTTCACTCCCGATATCGGATGAACGCAAACCATACATTTCTGGAAAGCTTAAATCGTCACCTAAAACTTTTATGTTTACCACTGGAATTGATAAAAACTCTAAATGGACGAAAATTGGTCCCCAAGCTACTGACTCAGACTCGTATACAATTTACACCCCTTCACGGTTTTGCTCATAACTCGAGCTACACATGTCAGATTCTCGAAATTCCAAAGCCCATAGTTAGATAATGACTTAAGCTATCTTTTCCAGTAAAAATCTGGGCTAAAAACACATTTTAATTTCTCTATAAAAATCAAATTTCAAACATAAACTTAATTGGCCATCAAAACCCACATGCATGACCTCCTTTGTCTCCAATTTGCATCAATTCCCAATTAAACTTCAAGGTAACCATCATCCATGGACTTTCCAGAAATTAAACACTAAATCTTGCTTAAACATGATCCTAAAACTCACATGCAACAAGCTATTTCACACATTCAACAAGAATACAACATTAAACACCCAAAAATCAACTCAAATTCACATGTATCAAACCCAAATTCAAACCCTAATTTAACCACAATATAAATTCATGCTTGAGAACCTTAGAAGAGATGAAAAACAATACCCAATTCAAACATGAACATCAGATTAGGAAAGAAAAGCTTGAGTTAGGGTTTGGATATTATACCTCTTGGAGGAGAAATTGAGGGAGAAAACAAGAGAAGAGGTGGAGGAGTGCTTGGGGGTCGCCGGAATTCTCGCCGGTCATCGGAAATTTGGCCGGAAAACGACAGAAACAGAGGGGGGGGGCTGTTGTGGGTGGTCGGCCGAGCAAGAGCAAGGAGAGGGAGAAGGGAGTTTGTGAGTTAAGTGGGATTAAAATGAAGTGGAAAAAGACTAAGGCCCCCTCTTTTATCCTATTAATGTAAATATAACCTCCACTTTTAATACAAGTAAAAGAATACTTAACCAAGACAAATAAAATTAGATTAGGTAAAATAATTGGTAATAAACTAGCTAAGGTTAATTGGTATACCTTGGGTAGAATAAATTGATACAAAGTTAAATAAAGTAATTTGAATTTAAATTAGACGAAATCAATTAGTAATACTTAAAATAAAATAAAATAAATTGGTGGGATGATACTTAAGAAAATAAAATGAACGATAAAATATAATTAGGACGATCAGATGATTCGAGTATAATCGAAAATGTACATAAAAATTAATGTAACTTTCCTCGGTTAAAACCGTAAAGTTGAGAATCGTAAAATAAATTACATAACTTAACTCGAAAATAAATAAATAACCATAAACTCATGATAGTAATTATGTATGATAAGAATACTTTATCAACCGTGGTAATATGTATATAAAATACTATAACCAACCCATTTCGCCACCTCCTTACTCGAGACCTGTCACCACAATAAAAATAGTACTAATAATAATAAATAAAATGAAAAAAATTTAGTTGCGTAATTTGGGTTAATCATGATGATCATAACTTAATTAATATGGGTTTTAGGGCGGGTCGTTACACCCTCCAGCCATCGATGGAAATCATGGCCCATGTCAAAAAGGATTGGCAACTTGTGATTTCGAAATGGGTTGCTTGTAAGATGAGGAAAACTACAGGGAAAGTATTATATGGTTCGATAAGGGAGCACTACTAAAAGTAGGGGAACTATCCAGACGAATTGAAAAGAAGCAACAAAATTAGCACATTCATCCTGCATATCAATCTAGAAACTCCTAGAAATATCCCATACTACCAAAGTTTTTTCGTGCGCTTCGATAGATTGAAAAGGGTTATTATCCATGGGTGTAGGCTAGTGCTAGTGGTTGATGCAACCTTTTGAAAAACATTTCTAGAAAGTACTCTGCTAGTAAAATTGGGTGGTAAGGGAGGGACGGTGGTAAGTCATTAAAAGTTCTCTAAACTTTTCAAAATTTACCAAAACTCACGTATACGTGTTAACCATTACTTTTCCTGACCCTTCATCTCATATTTAAGGTATATGAAGAAAGTAAGAATCGTGTTTTTGTGAGATATAAATATAACTATTCAATCTAAGATGTTAGCTTTGGGACAAAGAGAGTACCTATTTAAAACATTTTTACATTAACTTACCAAAATTTACCTTTAGTGACTTAGAATCACTTAAAAGTAACTTTACTATTCATTTACCAACAAATTTATGGTCATTTAAGTGACATATTATCATGGATGTAAAATTGATAAGAATTCAAAGTTATATAACACCAAGGGGCGTTTGTTATCCGAGATTTTAGGAGTGGAAATGAGAATTCATAAATTCGTAATGCAACTTCATGTTTGTTTTATAGAAATTGTAAAACATAAGGGAGTGAAAATAAGAATAGACCCCTAGCTTCACTAATTTATTGTGAGGAGATGTGGTAATTCATAAATCAATGTTAAATACCAATATTATCTCTATAGTTAATTAGTATGACCAATACTACCTCACTTTGTTTGAATTAATCAAGGATTAAGGATAAAGGATTACTACTTAACAAACAAATAAGTATGATTACTTGGATGTGTGTCCTTTATGCAACAATCATACAGAAGACTTAGGCCATGTCCTTATGAGATGTCACAAAACATGACATATATGGAGGATTATAATGCAAGAACCGGGGCATCATATCTTGCACCCATGTTCCATAAGGGTGTTTTATGAAGCATGGATGATGGTGACTTTCAGCAACAAAACGAGAAGAGCCTGTGGGTGGCTGCTTTTTTTGCAATTTTATGGACATTGTGGATTGCAAGGAACAACTTGGTGTTTAATAATGAGGAATTTCTGCAAGTGAAGTTATTAATGGCTGCAAGATGGAGAATTACACTATGGGCTTCAGAAGCTAAAGGAGCTAAGCATTTTTCCCAAGCTGAATTGGCGTGCAACATGTCAGCAGTGCCGAACAAGTTTATATAGCAGCTGGACAATGAAAAGGAAACGGAATAGAAAGGAAAGGAAATGGAAAGGAATGGGTTGGGCAGATGTATACATAAAGAAGGCAAAGAAGGATGGTGTGAGCTGTGTGATTGTGACCTACGGATGGAGACAACACATGGTGGATAAAGTCATAAGATAACAATAGTATCGGTCTGATTTTGAGGAAAGTATCTGTTGTTTTGCGTGACTTTTCTTGTTTTTAGGCCTATGATGTCATTTACTGCTTTGATCTCTCTATTTTTTGGCTGGGCTTGGGGGTTTGCTATACTAGCTGCAGTATAGCTCCTTGTGTTGATGTTGGACAACTTGTAGGTGTTTAGTACAACTAATTTAGCTGTTCTGCGGATGAATAAATTTGATCTATACGACCTCAACTTATCCAAAAAAAACCCAAATAAATAGGAAACTCATAAACACATTTTTCACTCACATTTCTATTTATGAATCCTTTTTAGGCTGCAAAATGCATCTAACTCTAATGATTGACACGAGATAGTTGGGATGAGAATGTGAATATAAAAATATATAATATAATTTTCGTGTTTGTTTTATAAAAAAATAATAATATGGGAACGAGAATAAAAACCTACAAGAAAGGGTCGTAGGTTTTATTAGAAATTCATTATTCGTTATTAAATAACAATATTATCTAATTGTTATCATAAATAAATTTCATTTTATTTAAATTAATCAAAGGTATGTAGCTATTTATTTGTTTTCAATGTTACTCTCACTTATTTTGACTTTAATTAACCAGGTAAAAAATAAAGAAGTTAAAATTTCATTAACACATTCAAATTGAGATTTCCAGTTCTATGTTTTGGTACCAAATAGGCGGCTAGGGCAAGCTTGACGATCCAACGCGCGTCACCAACGGAGCAACGTTTAGATTGACGGTTAGGGTTTTTGGTTTAATCGGAGGAAGATGATTTCGATATGGCGACAAATCACCAGAAATTTCTCTTCTTCATCTCCACCAGTTGTTCCTTCCACTTCTAGATTCTTTTCTACTTCGTCACCTTACCTAGGTATACAAAATTTATAGATCCTCTTTGCAGCATTGAACTTGCTTATATATTTGCTTCTATCGTTAGTTTGGTTTGCATAGATTAGAGCAGGAACTGGATCAAGAAGGTGCTGTCTTTTGTATGTCGCAGGGTTTATGGGGTTTTGGGTTTAGGGTTTAAGGTTGCGATTGTATGTTTATTTGGTTCAAACCGAGTTTAGCTCTTTCTGCTTTGAATTGTTTGCCTTGTCGATGATTTATTTATTTTGGAGGATTTCAGTTGGGATTGGAGTAAAATTTGGGATTATTTTTTTCTCATTTTCCCTTCGTAGATGATTCAGGGCAACCAAATTACCGTTTTCTTCTTTTCTCTGTTGTTTACCTTTTGCGTTTCTTTGATTGTATGATTAAAGTGATAAGAACCCAGAAGTGATTTTCTTTGTTGAGGGTTTAGGGTTTATGGTAGAAATGTATCCCTTTTATATATGGGACTAATGTTGTCAATTGCTGGACAATATCTGCGTTGAGTAGAATTGAATCCTGAGAATTTGATCTGTTTCTCTCGGGAGGGTTTGGGAATCGAGTTCTGACCGGAAGTTTGATGTGACAGTGAAAGTGGGAATACCTGAATTCTTGAATGGGATTGGAAATGGAGTGGAGGCTCATGTGGAGAAGCTTGAATCCGAGTTCGGGGATCTTCAAAAGTTGCTTGTCACTCGCACTCTCAGACTCAAGAAGCTTGAAATCCCTTGTAAACACGTAAGTGCTTCTCTTATTTCCTTTGTCGTTCCTTGCGCTGGATTACGTTGCGCCTTGCTGGATTCTTCAGAGTGATGTAAGGCTGTGAACAACTGAATATCTACTTTAGATAGACTGATTGAGAATAGATAATGCAGTAGTATTGACTATTGAATGTGTATATGAATTTGATAAACCAAAAGACTAGTTGCTGAACAGCTGATTAATAATATGCATCTTTCAAAAAAGTCAATTGCAAGCCAAATATTTGCTATTAAGAAGCTAAGGAAATATTAACTATGTGAGATAGGATGGAGGATTATACAGGGTTCTTTACCTATATGAGTTTATGGTGGCACTGTAATTAACCTTTATACATTGTCTATAGGTATACTAATCATACAACTTTTGGAGCGGGAACAAATTTACCCTTGAATCAATCAAATTTGATTGATTCAGTTTATACATTGTCTACACGTACAAAAAAATCGAGTTGGTATTGTCGCATCTGCTTTTGCCCCCAATCCATGACTAAACATGAACTGCATTGACTAATGATGCAAAGGGTATTCATTAGTTAAGGAAAATTCTAGCCATTGGAATACATCTTTGTTGCTTATTTCTGGCTGGGGGGTTTACCACTTTCTTTAACAACAATAGTGAATATTCTCATATGGTTAGTTAAATAGATGATGACCTTGACTCTTGGGTCTTTACCCATGTTAACCACCTGTGCAGACGCCTAGGACTTTGTAAGAGAATCATGAAGAAGAAGGGTATGTTTCTATGTTTAGGTTTAAATAAATGAAAAGGACCCCCTTAGTTTTTGGTTGGGATGGGGATTTGTGGGAGAAGAGTTATGTCGAGAAGTTTCTATTCAGTGCTTTTCCCCACCCTCCCCATTTCCTTTTTCTTCTTCCTTTGTTTCATACAATCTTCAAAATACAACATAGGCGCTCAAGTTCTCCCTTCAAACAACTAGATTGACATCAACTAGGAATGACAACTAAAAAGGAAAACAAGAACTGCAACAATTTTCTGGGGCTCTGGTTTGTGCTCTAAAGAAATCTGTATCTTTTCAATCTTGTTATAGTTAGAAGTTGCCGACATAACTGGTTTATCTTTAGTAACTTACTATAATATTTCAAAATATCCTGTGACCTCTCCTTTTCTTTACCAGAGGAAGCTGATATTGAAGCATGCCCACAAATATAGAGTGGGGCTGTGGAGACCACGAGCGGATCAGGTGAAAGTTTAGCCTGCCTACTCTGAAAGTTTATGGTATTCAAAGTGACCCAAAAGCTTGTGATGAACTTGAGCATGGGTTTTTCCTTTTTATTATTTCCATTAGAAAAGTTAGAAAAATTGTGGGGCTTGCTCTGAAATAGACACAAAAACTATTCATTTTATTCTTCAGTTCGGTTGTGATTCCTACTCGACTGAAAATGAAGATCCAAATGAAGCGGATCGTATTTTTGTTTCTCAAGCATTGGATGTGTATGGTCAATGTAAAAGCAATAGTTTAGGTTTCACAGTGTTAGTTAAAATTAATCATTTTCATGGATGCTCAAAGCATTTGCAGCTGGTAATGTAATGGCAATGCTAAATCCGAATACAATGTTTGCTTTCTTGTGAAATACTGGGTTATGTCTCCAATGTTGATGCTCTGATCGAGCCTCATGGTTAGCGCTGGCAAAAGTTTGTCCGACCTGAAAAATACCTGGTTTTGTTCGAACCCGATTTTCACAATGACCGAACTGGTCGAAAATTCGGACACAATATTTTGATCCGAATCGGCCGAACTGGCCGAATATTGTGAAAATCGATCGGAACTATTGCTAGCATATGAGTCATTCATTTTCACAATATTTTGATCCGAACTGGCCGATAGTTAAACCCTATTTTGATATGAATTTAGTTCCATCCGAATCGGCTGACCCGGTTTGGCCGAAAAACCCGGATCTGGTATCTATTTCTCATCCGAATTTTGATGTTGAACGAACCTGAATTTTTGCTGGGCTACTCATGGTCGTCCGAAGCTTTCTCTCTGGTCTCATTTTATTTTGATGGTTGTTCGATTAATGATCATTGCTGTGCTGCTACTGCTACTGCTAGCAATAACTTTGGATTTGTGCCACTATCAATAAGTTTTTCTATTTTCCTAAGTAAATAAACTTGTTCCATCAAAAAAAAAAGTAAATAAACTTGTAATTGAAAATCCTTAATAAATGTGTATTAACACTAACAACTTGTAAGCCCATTGTGGGTTTATTCCACCCTTTATAGCGTTGAATAAGATAAAACATGAGAAACAAAAAAAGAAAAAAGAAAAAAAAAGCAATATGTGTGGCTCTAAACTTCTACTAGTTCATTAGCAAAAATAAATATCCATTTAACTAAGATCTCAAGATCAACCACATAAAAGTAACACAACTTACAAGTAGACACTGTCTATGGCGAAAACTAGAAACGGTTTACAGAATGAGCATCAAGCTGTATTTGTAATCGGCAAAAACTACAGTCTTGTGCTTGCATTGGGATACAACAATTACATTGACAACCCCCCCTCTTAATTACTTTCTATACACTGGATCAGTTTATAACAAAAAGCACGCCTTGTTGTTGGACTCAAAATACTTCCCAAGGCGATAGTCAAAAAGTCGGTATTCTTAGTACATCTCAAGCTATCCTATCTTGGTGCAAAGGGTTGGAGTGCACCTGAAGCAACTGAATCGACAATCCAAGTAGGAGGGACTGCTTGTGACCCGCTTTCAAGGGCCAACTTCTCAGCTTCAACTCGTCGTAGCACCAACTCACTGACATCCTGTGAGCCCGTCGTGCTTTCATGGTTGTAAATTACCAATACTGACGATGAACCAGATTGGCCTCCAGAAATTTGCTTTAGTTCCTCTCTGGTTGCGATGATGGTGCCTCCTCCGGCTATGATCAAGTCTTGGATGTAACTTTTGTGTTCGGGCCTGAAGTCACCAGTGAAGAAGAAACTTGTACCATTGAAGAGTAGTGGTTCCTGCAAAGACAGTTTGGCAACTTATTTTGGTCTGATTAGACAGCAAAAGATCATTGAACAGTTCTAGATTGGATAGGTCAGGAAGGGCAATCGAAAATATAGCTTTTTCATTCAGGTTTGCTTTCGTTTAGACAAGTTTTTCAATAAAACGTACTGTGAAAGATTTCAACTAAGAAAAAGGAACTTACATTCCGTAGAGCCCTCAGTCGGCTTGTTTTGGGGCCATCGCACGAGCCATGAATGTCAAGGCTGATTTCGTAAGGCTCTTCATCTACAGGACATTTTGATTCCATGCACTCTTTGACCCCTTTAACATGACCATGAAAGTACAATTAGTCAATTATCTGAACACCACAGCAGAAGTTTGAGAATACTTTAAGTTGTCAAAGTATTCAAATACGATCGTGAGTACAATCCACCACGGTATGGAGTATGGATAGTGAACATTAATAGTGGTTGACAGTAGCTAAAGAAAGAACTTACAGTCAGTTTTAAGAACCCAAATTCCCTTGAGAATTGCCATGAGAACTTTGAAGGTCCTACTGCATGCACCATGTGTATCAGCTGCTGCAATTACATGAGTGACATTTGGATTCCAGTCCTTCATCACAGTAGCGCCACAGATTTTCGCAAATTCTACCAACATAATCTGTGCATAGTTGCACTATTTGTAATTTGAAGGGAGACTCGAGAAATAAGAACATAAAGACGATTAGGTGCATACAGGGTAGGGGGCGGAGGTACCAACACAATGAAACGAACCAAACCTTCTCATCAGCAGACAAGGCAGACCCGCATAGAACCCACTTTCTAACTCCAGCAGGAGATGTTGCCCAAAAAGCAGACTCGTGCGAGCTGCTTTTATCACAGCTGAAATGTAACACTGAGAGTCAGAAAAGATTAAACCGGGATTGGCAATTTGCAGCTGGACATACGTTGTAATCAGTATAATGGCAGTCATGAGTTCAAAGAACTGTAATCCAAACATTGTGCATTGTGGGGAAATAGAACAGTTATTCAGAGCCAAAAATCATACATTGTAGTTGTAGCTGATGATGTACACTTCTTTACAGCACCCTTTTTGGACTTCTCACGGGGGAATTTATGTTTAGTATGATAAGGACAGAGCATAAGGAAATCATCCTGTGAAAATAAAGGCACAAGAACTTCTTTTCATTATTCCATCCTTTATATAGCTATATGACAAAGGCGTCAAGGAGAACTCACTGTATCCCATCGGCAATCTACATCTTCATAAGCACAAGGAGCATGGTAACTTCTCCGGCAAGACGCTACATAACACCCAAGGGCGGCTCCCTTCAGCCCGCACTTATGGCACTTCAGCTTTGCAGCTCTTGCTATTTCTTGATCCAGATTCTTTATTACATTGTCACCATCGAAATAAATCAAAGGAGCCCTGCATTTTTGTAGCGCCTTAGTGAGGTACATCAATAGGATTCATTTAAAATCATTTGTCTGGTTTTAAGAGCTGTAGATTATCTACCAATTCCAGGGGACATAGTAAATGCTTTTCAAGGTAAACTGTCACTTTTAAAAAATAACATAAGTATTAGTCAACCAAGATTTTATTCCATTAGATTTGAAAATCAAGAAGCCTGTGTTTCAATCTTCTTCTTTTTTTTCTTTTTTTTCTTTTTTTGTTGTTGTTCTAGCGCCTAGTAAATGATGTATATACATGCCTAGTATGGAAGGGACTGATTAAAGCAAGAGAAAACAAAGGCATAAAACAACAATTATTCACATATAGCAGGATGCAAGTGTAGCCAAGCTTCGAGAATAATAAAACTTGTAAGCAACATAAGTTGTAACATTCATGAAACCACAAGTTCTATTTATGCAAAAGCATGATTTTCTTGGCACAAATTTGAATGGGGGACTCGTAGTAAATGCATATCTATGCAGATAATATAACCATTTGATATATTAGCAGCCACCAAACTGCAATTAAAATATGTGGTTCCTTGTGAACAAAATCTATAGTTGGAAAACATTACAAACCACTCAAAGCAGCTCTTGTGCACATGTATGACACTAGAATGACGAGCTTCACTCTCAGAAACTTCTTTCCCATTGGCATAATGCTGCATCGGTCCACTGCCCTAGAAGAGAGACAGCAATGAGCAGAAAGGGCAACATAACAAACTAACGTCAGAGGTATATTATTTGCAGAAACAGAAGACTGTTATGTTGTGCAAGTATTACATGAAGGTATTCTTTGGGGAGAAAGAGGGGGGAGGGGGTGTTTTGAAGGGGGAAAATTACAATGTGGCCGGAAAGCCATGGAAGAGAAGGATACCTCTTTTATTTTCCAAGTCTGACAGAATGCACATATGAAGTTAACAACGCTTGTACAATCCGGCTGAACTAGTTGATCAGCAGATATAGTCCCAGGTTTAGCATTCGTGCCAGAGCCAGATGACGTTGAATCTTGTACCTGCATAGATAATGATGGCGAAGGACCCATGTTCCTATCAGAAAGACCTTGGTTGATTTGTTTTCCCTTCTTGAGCTGCCTGCCAAGACAATCATCAAGCCCTTCTGCTCCAAGATCATCAACTTTTCTCTTAGCAGACTTTTCCCCAGAACAATGTTCGGTATTCTGTAGGCAGAGCCTGTCAGAAGCCAGAACCAGCACTGACACCCAACATGCAAGCAAAAATGTATCTAATGAAGCTGCTTAAATCCTCTTAACCAAGAAGTGCACATGACAAATTCATAAATGCTTTTACAGCTCAACTGAAAATTTCTTGAAAGAGTTCATTAAACCACTAGCACATGATAAGAATGAGATAGCTCATGTTATTATCGCTCCATGAAACAGATCGTCCATTGAAACAATACATCCCATGAAACAATACATCCCATATACACTGAGGAAGGAAATAGTATGATTGGAGCGACAATGAATGGACCCATAATTCTGAAGTGAGCTGCGAGGCGGGGAATAAAGTTCTGATTTGAAGAAGCACACTTCACTGGCGAAAGTTTTGTTTGAAAAAACACTTCTCTGTCACTAAATTGACCAATCTATCATAGGAGCATCAACTGGCAGGTGAAGTGTATACTGCTTATGCTTTTAAGTCTATAGAAATACAAATAAAACTGTGATATACTACCCTGTATATATGTTTGTTTCAGGTATGTTAGATCATAATTCTCCAGCATTTTCAAGTCCTCAGCTCATTATTATGAACAAGAAGCAGTCATTATACATTTATATAAGATATAAAACAAGTAATAAGCAAAATTCTCACTTTGTCACTGTTTCTGGCACTGCAACCCTCAGTTTCAACACCCTTGGAAAAACTCTTGTTGCTTTCCAATGTCTGAAAACCCTGCTCCATACTCCCATTTCTCAAGCTAGAATCAGCAAATCCACAAACGTTCCCCATCTTAACTGTGGCTGCAGAATTATTCAGCTCAGAAGCTCGCTGGGTTCTCATTGTAGAAACATTAGAAAGTTGAGTGTTTGAGTTCTCAGGTTGAGAGGAATCAACAGTTCCATTGGCCGAGGTACCTGAACATGCCAATTTTCAAAGCAACAAACAGTTCATGAAGCCACTCCAAATTTACAATGAATCATAACGTGCTCCAATATCAACTTCTTATGTGTTGATAATATGTACCAACCTGACTTACTCATATGCGAAGAGAAAGAATCATTGAAACTTCTATATATATTCACCAGGTTTTCCATATGTGGAAGTCGCTTTAGTTCTGCATTCCAAGAATTTCACTAACTTTATTTGTAGTTATAGTATATATGCATAAGTTAGCAGCAAGACTTTTCCCCTTACATTTGAACACGGCATGCCCTTCACTGCATTTCCATCACTACAGGAAAATAGAAACCAAAACTACACTAGTCTGACAAATAAAATGGACCAGTAAACTATGTTGTTTGGACTCATCACGGTACTCAAGTGACACACTCGACACTCGAACATGGTACGAGTGCTTCATCCCAATCCCTCATTTCACATTCAAACCAAAAATGCATCAAATTTCTCAAAAAAATTTCCTAGTTTGACACTTATGATGGATACTTTTACTCTTTAACTTAGATATTAGCCAACTTCGAGTAACATAGCAAGTAAAGACCCTCTTTTTCAGTCTTACAACTTTTGTTGAGTGGTAAAATAATGTGCCCATATGCCCAAATTTTAGTCAATCTCACCATCTGTATAAACCACATTAAGAATTCAATAACTCGTTAAGCTCTTTAATGGAATAAAGCAATTGGATGTTAATATCTAAGTTAGTATTAAAAAAAGTACCTTGTTCCACCAATGGCAATCTGCATTGAGGACACTCATACTCAAATATGTGCGACGCCGATTTAGACACGCAAAGCCTGAAACCAATCAAACAAACAATACAAAACGTCCATCCAAATAATTGCATATTAGTTCACAATGCTTCGAGGATGAACTTTATTTATTTAAACAAAGGAAAAACAGTACATACCTACAGAAAATGTGATCACAGGGCAGTAGTCTAGGCTCCGTATACAATTTCACACTGCAAAATCGAAAAACAACTCCATAAACACAAAGTAACCAGAAGACGAACTCCGAACAACAACAATCCGAAAAAAGAAACTGAAATCCAGGGGGAAATTAGGGGAAATTGAAAATACAGCGTATGATGGTGGATACCAAACAGTGCATTTAAGTTCGAGCTCCAATTTCTGGAGATGAAGAGCGAATGAATTGAGAGAAATACTTTGGGTCTGAGGAGAATCCGCCATTGTTGAGATGATGAGAGAGAAGTGAGAAAGATCGTTGCGTAGGTAGCCGTAGGGTTTTCGACTCAACCTCGGAATCCATGAACAACTGGTAGCAGTTTGATTTGATTGTAAATTTGTAGTTCAGAAAGGAGTAGACGAAGTTACGCTAATACCCTTGATTTGATATGCGTGCTTGCCTTGGATTATCATACGAATTCGAGGGCTTGTTTAGTCTTTTCGATCAACTTTACCGTTCCAAGGAAAATAAGCCCAGTCGACGGAAGTCGGAAACTTTCAAAGTCCCGCCAAGTTCATTATTTATTTATTTTTTCGTTTTGAAAATTTTGGCCATGATTGGCAATCAGCTTGTAGCTAGCTGCTAGCTGTTAGCTGATATCTATTTGAGTTAGCTGATTGTAGGAAAAATGTTTGGTAAATTAGTTTTTCGTGAAAAATTAACTCAAAAAGTTTCACCAAGTAGCTTTTTGAAAACTAACTTATTGGGTCCAAAAAGTTAAAATAAAAAGTTACTTACCAAATACCTTAAATAACTTTTTAATCTTTTTCAAAAAGCTAAAAGTTATCTAAAAAGCTAAAAACTGGATAGCCAAACACTCCGTTTGTTTAGGGTTTAGGGAAATAAAATTTTAACAAAGTAGTTTGTTTATTGTAAATGCTTCATTCTTCATCATTTGTAAGTCTAAGTGTTCTTTTTGTACATAAAATTATTTTCATATTGATCTATTTAAATTTATTTTTTCCTGCCTTGACAAAAAATTATAGAGGTGATTTCTAATTTCTAAATTCTATAAATTTCGTCGTTGCGTAGAGTAGGATGACAATAGTTCAACTTCGACCATGTTCTTTTCTGCGGTTGACAAACTGCGGTGCCACAGCCTACCGCAGTTTGCCACAACCCACCACAAAATACCATTCTACCACAATTCACCACAACCCACCACAAATTACTTTTTCACAATTACCAATACAATATTTATATATATATATATATATATATACAAAAAATCCACCACAACATACCAATAACCCACCACAATTACACCACAACTCGCCACAATTTCACCACATCATACCGCACCATACCGCATAAAAGAACAGGGCCTTCAAGGTGGGGGGAAATTAATCTGTACTCACGGGAGTACACTTCTTCCTATTACTCTCGCTATTGTACAAATAAGGTAAATATGACGCGCATGTGTGAAAATCATGACTATGGTCCTAATTGACCGGTTGAGATAACCTAATTAGGTTCCGTTCTTTTATGCGGTGAAATCGTTTGCGATTCCACACCGCACTGTAAGTTTCCATCACAATTCACCATAACTTTCAATTTCCCTTTTTATTATAAGTAAAACCTTTTCAAATAAAAATCAAAACTTTCACTTTATTTCCACCCTTTTTATTAATTACTAAATATAAATGTAGAGTCCAACAAAAAAAATAAAATAAATTTAGAGTGTGTTTGGTTGATCAAAAATCCTGGGAAAATTATCAATATTTCCAGGTTGATTTATTTTCCCCATGTTTGGATGTAGGTTAAATTTGGGAAAAACTTTATGGAGGCTCTATCATTTCCTACATTTTCCTAGAGAAAAATTTCTTTAAGGGGGGCTAAGAGAATTTTTTCCCGGGAAACTTTTCTTATAGAAAACTTCTCACAGAAATTTTTTTTTTCCAGGAAAAATTTCGTTGGGGTTCCTATCAAATGCTATCTTATAGTTATCATAATTTAATAAAAAATAAAATTATTAAAATGGTACAAGAAAAAAATTATTTTATATTTATTTCTCATTTTCTCTCCTCTTCGACCCTTTTTCTCTCTCCTCCGTCCTCCTTTTACCTTAAGGCTATCAACAATAATGTTCAAGAACAACAAAAATGGAGGAGAGAAAATGTAAAAAAGAAAGAAAAAAAAAGAGGCATACCCAACATACTTGGAACATTTTTGGAACGAAGGAGAGAGAAAAAGGGATGAGAAAGAGAGAGATAGAGATACTAGGAGAGAAAAAAATATTAAAAATAAAATTTATTTTGTTGTATCATTTTTTCGTACTATTTTAATGATTATGTACTATCCCCATCCCATTATCTTTGTCAATTTACCTAACTTGGGAAAATCAAGACACATTGGAATTAGGGTGAAAAATTTATAATTTCCCCAAATTACCCTCATATTGATTGAGAATAATAGTTGTTAGAATTGTAAAAAGTGATCAATAATGTATTAATTAAGGGTAAAAATGGAATCACAATTGTTGGAATTGTAAAAGTGACTAACAAATTGGGACAATGAAGTTAGTTAGAGTGACAAACATTTTGGGACAGAGGTAGTATTACTCATTCCTCACCTCATTCTTTACTATCAACAATACTCATTCTCCACCACCTATTAAAATAATACTAAATCTACTATTTTTTTTTCGATTGTTGATAGCCAAAAGATTTAAAAGTTTACAGAGTACATCAAACTGCAAAAACAACAATCAACCAGCTCTAAGAGAAAAAGGTAACAACCAAACACTGCAGCCAAAATCCATTACAGCTCAATCATGCAGCTAAAAGATCAATAACTTTAGTTTGGTGGATCATCGAGGACTCGCACTCCTATATCATTGCCACTAATCCCAGTCATACAATTTATCTTGGCATAAATATCATCAAGACTGTCAACTTTCAAATTGTTCGCACGTCTGGCCATTGTAACCTTCTGACCATCCTTATGGCCACGAACATGTTATGTTTTCTTCGCTCTAGAAATTGTTTATCTGACAAACTGCCACTTAAATTTCATCAACATGTTCTGTTTGAATGCTTGGATAAAACTGCCTTTCAACTTTCCAAAATGAGCAAAAATGTCACTGAACTTTTAACTTGATCAAAATTGCCACTATAGTTTTCATAATGATCAAAATTGTCCTTAAAAAAAATTAACTTGTTATATATTAAAGGTTTCCCCAACTTTCTTTTTTCAGGTTACTATTATTTTTCCAAAAAAAAAAGACGAAAAAGACAAGGCTTCTTAAGGAAGTCGATCCTTGAGTCTCTTCATCTTCTCTATTTCACTCCCTCCGCACCCAACCCCCCCTCCCCCCTCAAAATTTCGACTCAACTTTGTGTGTGTGTTTTTTTTGGAAACTAATGGTAACCTAAAGAAAAGTTAGGGAAACGGAAACCTATAATAACAAGTTAATTTTTTCTTCTGGGGTAATTTTGATCATTATGAAAACTACAGTGACAATTTTGATCAGGTTAAAAGTTTAATGATATTTTTGCCTATTTTAGAAAGTTGAAGGATTGTTTTATCCTAACACTCTGTTCTGTTTTCTCTTACTCCTAGCTTTACCCTTTGATGTCTCAAGGATTAAATCATCAAGATCAACAAGTAAGTCACGTTCGGCCACATCATCAGATGATTCAATTCAGATGCTGAGAGTACGGTCACTGTCAGAGTCAACTTCCCGATCCTTATCCACCACTCGATTGGTTTTGGAACCACTTAAAAGAACATCCTTGTAATTCAACTTGCTTGCATGCTTGTTGCAATCCAAAATAATATTAATAGGGTCTGTAATGGTTTTGCTATAAGCATCCCCAGACCTGTCATAATTGGAAGCCTCAAGAGAGTCGGACACAATCGTATCAACATTTTCAAAAATTTCAAATCCATTGTTAACCTCACAAGAGGAAGAGAAGTGCAAAGCATTCACAACATGGGAGCACCATCATCACTTTTCTTGGGGATCCACTTCTGAACAAATTATGTAGTAGCATGAAGTTTAACAACTTGTTTTTTTATTGAATTTGGCCAAGAAACAAAAAGGCTCCTATGATCGACAATTTTAAGGTTCATCTCATTAATGACTTTTCTCCCCTCATCCTTGTTTGCATACCGCACAAAGCCAAATTTTCTACCATTTTTGCCAACTTTTGCAGTAATATACGCGTCAATAACACTAAATCTACTACTCCCTCATTCCCATATTATCTGTCACTTTAACTAACTTTCTTTTTTCCCATAATATCTGCCACTTTATAATTCCATTATTCCAATAACCAGTGGCGGATTTGCATGTACCGTAAGGGTGTCCACGGACACCTTTAGTCAAGGAAAAATTTGTGATTTTCTAATATTATTCGGAAGAAATTTTCTTAATTGAAGCAAGTGGACGCCGTAAAAAAATCCCAAAAAACATAATAGGGTGTCCAAATTTAGCAGCAATCCAAAAATCCAAAAATATTACTCCCTCTGTCCCAAATAAATTGTCCAAGTTGACTAAATTAGGTCAAAATTTAAAATTTTGATCATTAATTTATCAAATTATATGTTGAGTTATTTATTTAAATTTTATTTATTTATTTTTTTAAAAGTGCCTATGTAATAATAAGTATATTGGATACCACTAAATTGAATGTCTAGATCCGCCACTGCCAATAACACATTAATTACAAATTTATCAAATTAACCTTATTAATTACACCCTTTTCTTCCATTTTTCTTTTTTATTCACCATTTTATTCAACATTTTCATATTTCCAATTAACTAAATTAATGTAGAAGGGCGGTTTTTTCGGTTTTTGAAATTATGTCTAATGTGACAAATAATATGGGAAGGAGGGAGTATGTATGTACTTAGTTTTCTCCATTTTGAAAAATGCTATTGTGAATAGCCAAGCACTCACCAATTCACCATCAATTTGTTTTTCATTTTCCCTTTTCTTTCACTCTCTCAGTCTGATCCATTCCTCACCTCAATATTCATCCACACTGTAATGGTACGTGAGTATCCCCGGGAAAGGAGCATCGAGAGAGTTCTGCCAACTACCCCAACCACCATACGCCTTAGCTTTTAAAGCGCTTGTCGGTGCCGGTGATGGCCGGGGAAAGGTCGTCGCTGACATCGCCTCGCCCGATCTGTCCTTTGTTGCTGTTTGTTTCTCGGTCTTTTAGCTTGTTTAGTCTGTGTTTGTCACGGGTGTGTCATTGGTGAGCGGAGCGACCTGGTTTGATCAGAGTGCTCAAGACCGGGGTCGGTGTGGCGGTCAGAAGTATTCGGAGTTTGTTGTAGGTCTGTTCGTTGGTGACCAGTACTTCGTCTGACGATTCTGTCACCCAGTGGCGGTTGTGAGCGAGGTCCAGTTGCGGTGCTCCGTTCAGGTTCAGTTTATTTCTAGAAATCTCTCCTGTTGTGTCTTTTCCGCTTTAGTGGCCTGGGTTCGGTCATTCCTTATTATTTGGGTGTCTTGTAGTATACTGGAAGTGGTAGATATCTGTTGTCTCCGTGTGCTGGGGTACGAGGATTAAGTTTGTGAATGGGGGTGAGAAAAGTTTTGAGTGGTGCTTGGGTTGAGTAGCATTCTTGTGAATTGTGGAGATTCCTGGGAATTTGGGGAACATCAACGGGTGATGAACAACTCTACACCATGAAGGGTTTCACTGCTTTCAATACTGTGGGGGAGGTGTTAGATGCCGAGGTGAAGGAGAATGTTGCTAGGATGTCCCATCCACGATATGCTATATTCAGAGCTAAAGAGCTAAAGGAGGAAGGAAACTCTTTCTTTCGGTGCAAGGATTTCAACAAGGCGGCATCATCGTATGACTGTGCTTTCCAATATCTTAGTGCGGGTGAACCTCTCTGTGGCGACAATGCAAACCTCATGACATATTTGACCTTATCCTTGAGTTTGAATTTAGCTGCATGTAGTTTGAAGCTTGGGGAATTCCAACAAGCTATCACATTCTGTGATTGTGCACTAGACTTTGAGACTACAAACGTAAAGGCGTTATTTAGGCGTGCCTCAGCTCTAGCAAAGTTGAATCGGGCTAGTGAAGTCGTGAAGGATTTAGAAAGGGCCTTGTCCGTTGATCCTGCGAACGGTGAAGTTTGAAAGGCGCTGAATCAGATTCAAACAAAATTGGAACCGGTCTGTCTCAAGGGAGAAGTGGGGAGTGATGCTAGTCGCATAGCGAACGTGTTAAATTTTAACCCTCTAGGTCTTTGAGTGAGTTCTGTTACGAAGGTAGGGGAGGTGATGACTCCAAGCCCTATGGAGGTTGAGCAACATCCTAGTGATGATCAAGATTCAATGTGCCAATCGGGACGCTTCACAAAAGAGGTAGGTAGGAAGAAAGAGAACAGTAAGATGGCATGTGACACAATGTCGAGTGCAAATTCTCCAAGAAAGGGTGTAGTTAGCAAAAACTCATGGGGTTGTTCAAACAACCAGTTTCAAAACCTTATGGCATGCGTGGAGGATAGGATTAGTTCTAGTCCTACAGAATCTCTGGCGGACAGTTCTATTTCTGCGGATCAAACAATGGACTCAAATTCCACTATCAAGTTTTTCAACAACAAAGGTCACCAATTATCTTTGAATGATTCAGCCTACCAAAAGCTTCTCCAAGGAAGTTATGTTGAGGTGTATGATCCTTCAAGCATGAGCTACATGCAAGTTCGAGTGAAATCAACAATACTCTCGCCTACACTCACGAGTGGGAGCCAACTTTGCGAGGTCAAACTAGGAGATGCGCAAGAAGAGAAGGTCAACCCCTGTGACTGGGGGTCAGCCCGTGAAATTGTTGCCCCTACCCAATGCACAACCCGTGTAAGTTTACGATACAGGAAGTTATCTACAAAACATTGTTGTGGGTTTGGGAACAACAAGCACTTGGGACGAAGGAAAGTCATCCAGGGCACGCGCAAACAAAGTGCAGGCAAGATCAAGGATGGGGATATTATAAGTCACAGAAAGCGCCGACCGGTTTGGCTGAGTTTCCAAGAGTTTCAACCTTCAAGGAAGAGGAGGCTCAAAGAGGATGAGACCGAATGTTGCCACCAGCTGACAACTGTTGTATCCTTTAGTTATAGACCAGGTCGTTCACCAAGCTCATAGCTTAGCCTAAGAAGCAAAGCGGGGGCGTTAAGGCTTCAGCCTGTAGTGTTTGACCTTTTTCTTTTTCTTTCTACTATGTATGTGTGTTCGTCTTGTTGTCAAGTCTGGAAAAAAAAAATTCATCCACACCCAAATCCACTGGACCTGTCACATTTAAGCTGGTCCAAGTCCATTATTTTTGGACTTACGCGTGAAATAACTTTGGAATTTCAGCTATCAATATTCATCCACACACAAATCCAAAGTTTGAATGTTGACTCAATCACTATCACATCACATGTATTTTAATTTTATTTACAACTTTGACTTGGCAATTACCAGCAATCAGCATCAGCATGCATTGTTTCACACCCCTTAACTTTTTTGGTCAACCACTTGACCAATGACCACCCAAATTATCAAATTAACGAAAAGGACGGGGGAGAATGAGAAAATGGAGTGCAATTAGCTTAAAATTATTCCCTAATTCTTGCATTTAGAATGGATTTCTGTAAAGCGGCGCATAAAAATAATACTAGTACTGATTACAGGATGAGATAAAGATCATTACACTTAATTTAATGCAATAATAGAGGGATGATTCTATGATAGTGCCAAACCTTTGAACGTTGACATTATTTACAAAAGTAGTTTGATCATAATATAAAAGTTGGATATACTTATGTGATGGTCTTCAAAAATTTGAGTTTGGGTAATTTAAGGTATGGACAAAGTGGATATCAGTAGCAAAGTTGGTGTCTGATACTTGGTTTTATTGGGTGTTTTCTGGACCGAATAATTTGGACAAACCGTAAATTCATATTAATATCAGGTTTAGTCAATAGAAAAATAGAAAATAATGTGCTAAATTTTTTGGTCAAATCCGTGTAAATCAAAATTCAAACAAAAAATTTACAATCATGCCGGCTTATTCCGGGGCAGACTATACCAGGTTTTTAGGTCAAACAAATCTTTGACCGCCAGGGCTGTTCATCGGTCCGGACTGGACTGAACTGGACTGGACCGAATTGGACCGAAGACCGAACTAGATGACTAAGTTGGACCGAGGGCTGGACCGAACTTTTTTCGGTCCGGGACTGGACCGACCGAACTTTATTCGGTCCAGTCAGCCAGTCGATCTGCATCGACTATAAATAAGGAAACCCTATAATGTTAGTAACTTCAGTCCTTCATTTAGGTCCATGGAATGGACCGAGGACCGAAAATCAAATTTTTGACCGAGTGTCGACCGAACTTCCTCCCGGTCGATCCGATCCTCGATCCAATCCGTCCGGTCCTTTTTCTGATTTAACTGGACTATGAACAACCCTATTGACCGCCCTAAACCAGTCTCACAAAAATACTAGCTAAAGTGTGTTATTTCTAACCTATTGTCAATAAACTAAACTCTGTATGGGAAGCTTGGATAAGCTTTTTTAATAAAAGAAATTATTTATAAATATTTGACTCGTTGGAAAAGTATATGATAGTACTCTAGATTCAGCGAGTACATAAAAACTAGTAAAAAACACAAGATAGTTTTCATTTTATTGACTGTCACGGTTTCCAATGTTACTCTTTCATTAATAATTTTTTATTATTTTATTAACAATTATAATATTATACTTTTAGGATATTGTTTTTCATTACAAATCCAATGATAATAATTTTATATAACAATTCATTGTATATATTGAGAAATTTATGATCAAAATTTTCAAAATTTGATTGCAGAATTTCCAAAATCGACAATTAATATGAAACCGACGGCGTATATGAAACATTGAGGCCCTGTTCTTTTGCGGTTGTAAGATCATGTCTGACCACCGTGATTGCCACAACCCGCCACATTTTACCGCAAATCATTATTTTTCTCTCTCCTCACTTTTCTCCTCTACTTTTTACATCCTCTCTCCTTACCTACCCCATATACCAATAACCCACTACAATTCCACCATATCCGCCACAATTCCACCACACGGTCCACACCTCACCACACCATTCCGCAAAATACCGCATGAACAGGGCCTAAAATTAAGCAGTAATTTACAGGTTGGATCTCTGATCTCCAGCAGCAGGTGCCAAACTGCCAATATTCCTTTTTGTGTGTTGGTCTGCTACGTGGCTTTGACATCAAAATCATTCCTCATTACTTCAATAAAATCCACATAGCAGCCCATTTGTTTGTCCTTCCCATTTTTCTTAAATAAAATCAACAATAAATACTGTCCGTCAGTCCCAAATTATTTAGAAAATTATCATCAGTAAATATTTACCAAAAATGTATATATTTTAATAAATATCTAAATACGAATAAGATTACAACTTGCTTGAAAAAGCTCAGCCTGTCTTGGGTTGGTGTGCTTCTGTGTTCAAATTTTATCTTTTCTAGATTTCTGCAAGTGGGATTTTATTTATTTCTGATTGGTCAACATGAACGTGTCTTACCTAATTATTAAATACAGCCATGACAAAACAAATTTGTGATAGAATTTCAGGAATCAATGTCAAATTGTCAATCCACACTACACACCTTGATGTTGAACATGAAATATTTATTTTAGTTCTTCCACATTATCCCATTCATACACCCAAGAATGCAACCCAGAAACTGATTGCATTTGCACACACAAAAACCCAGAAAAAAACAATTGATAATTACTCAAGCCATGATTCAGAAGATCATCTTCTGTGTTCTGGTTACATACCTGATAAGTTCATCAGCATCAGCAGCAGAAGCTGAAGCCCTTGTCAGATGGAAAAGCTCGTTGTCCGGGTCGGATTCACTTGGCTCCTGGAGGCTTGATGACAGGCAGAACATCTGCACTTGGACTGGCATTGGTTGTGACAGCTTCGGTTCGATTACCAGCATAAATGTCAGCAATCACGGGATCGATGGCGCCCTCACCGGCTTCAATTTCAGTGCATTTGCCAGTCTGACAAGCCTTGATCTCAGCTCGAACAGCCTCACGGGTCAAATCCCGTCGAGTATCGGTAATCTCTCCAAGCTCACTCATTTAGACCTTAGTTCCAATTTGTTTGATGGGTTTGTTCCTACTGAGATTGGTCTGTTGTCAGAGCTTCAGTTTCTTAGTCTGTACAATAACAATATAGTTGACCAAATCCCTGCTGAACTTGGGAATTTGAGGAAGTTGACATTCCTCGACCTCGGTTCGAATTACCTTGAGAATCCTGATTGGTCAAAGCTTGATGGGCTGTCCTCATTGACACACTTAAGTTTGTTGTACAATTCATTGGGTGGTGATTTTCCCAGCTTCATATTCAGGTGCAGAAACCTGACATACCTTGATTTGTCGACGAACACTTTCAATGGCTCAATCCCAGAAGCACTTTTCAGTAGTCTTCCGAAGCTTCAGCACCTTGATCTTAGTCAAAATACTCTTAGTGGGCAGATATCACCCAACATTTCTAAGCTTTCAGAACTGACTGTACTTAACCTGTTCACAAACAAACTCACAGGACCCATTCCTTCTTCGATAGGCGAGCTCACGGATCTGCGTGAAATTAACCTGTCTGAGAACCAACTCACAGGACCCATTCCTTCTCTGATAGGCGAGCTCACGAATCTGGGTGAAATTAGCCTGTTTGTGAACCAACTCACAGGACCCATTCCTTCTTCCATAGGCAAGCTTAAGAAGCTTTACAACCTTGACCTTAATTCAAACAAACTGAACTCCACAATTCCGTCTGAGCTTGGGTCCTGTACTAATCTTACCCGTCTGGCTCTGGCGGGGAATTCTCTGAGTGGGGAGTTGCCTTTGTCTTTGGCCAATCTTAAGAGGATGTCAGAGATTGGAATATCTGAAAATAACCTGTCCGGGGAGCTGTCGCCCTACTTCCTGACCAATTGGACCGAGTTAACCTCCTTGCAACTTCAGAACAATAAGTTGAGCGGGGGTATCCCGCCAGAAGTTGGTCAGTTGACAAAACTTCAGGTTCTTTTTCTTTACAATAACCGCTTCAATGGTTCCATCCCTTCAGAGATTGGTAATCTGAAAGACCTCACAGACCTTGACTTGTCAGCAAACCAGCTGTCAGGCCCGATCCCTCCAACCATTTCGAAGCTTGAAAACCTTAAAAGCATACAGCTTTTCTCAAACAATCTCACTGGAACAATCCCACCGGAGCTTGGGAATCTCAATTCACTGACTATTCTTGATATCAATTCCAATCAGCTTCGTGGGGAGTTGCCGGGGTCTTTGTCCCGCCTCAGCAACCTAACAGTATTCTCTGTGTTCACCAACTTCTTTGTTGGAGAAATCCCGCATGACTTTGGTCAAGATATGCCTTTCCTTTCCAATGTCAGCTTTTCAAACAACAGTTTTGTCGGGGAACTGCCCGCTGGATTGTGTAGTGGCTTCAGACTTACAGTGTTGACAGTTAACAGCAACAATTTCACTGGAGGGCTGCCCAGTTGCTTGAAGAATTGCTCGGGGTTAGTAAGAGTTCGGTTGGATGGGAATCAGTTCACTGGGAACATATCAGAGGCATTTGGGGTGCACAAAAATCTCAGTTTTATCAGCATGAATGACAATCAGTTTGTTGGTGAGATCTCTCCAAACTGGGGTCTATGTGAGAATCTGACGGACTTCCGGTTGTATGGAAACAAAATTTCTGGGCAAATACCACCTGAGCTTGGGAAACTAAGCCGGTTGCGTTATTTGCTTCTAGGTCCAAATGAATTAACCGGGAAAATACCAGAAGAACTAGGGAATTCGAGCTTGATGGTCAATCTCGTTCTGAGGAGGAATCATTTGGAAGGGGCTATCCCGCAAAGCTTAGGAACCTTGAAGGATCTTCAGGTTCTCGATTTATCAGAAAACAACCTAACAGGTGAGATTCCACGAGCACTGGGGAACTGTGGTAACTTGCTTACCTTGGACTTGCATGACAATCGTCTATCAGGCGAGATACCAGTGGAGCTCAGCAACTTAGGTCAACTTCAGATAGCACTGGATCTGAGCTTTAACTCTCTTTCTGGTCCAATCCCCCCAGATTTTGCTAAGCTTACAAACTTGGAGAATCTGGACCTCTCTCACAATCATCTTTCTGGGCAGATCCCGCATTCGCTTTCCAGCATGATCAGCCTGCGGTTGTTGGATTTATCCTACAACGAATTATCAGGTCAGGTGCCAAGTGACAGCTTTTTCGACAAAGGGTTCTACAGCGGAAATCCTGGGCTATGTGGAAATGAAAATGGACTATCCTCGTGCAACAAAAAGTCCTCCGGCAAAACCAAAAGGCTTGTCATTGGAATTGTAGTACCCATCGTTGTCGTGCTGTTGTCACTAGCAGTGTGTGTTCTTGCAGCTCGGATATGTTTCTGGAAGACTGAAAAAACAGATGAGGAGAAAGAACTTTCAGAGATGTCTGAATCAGAATCGCTGATATGGGTAAAGGAAGCAAGATTCACATTCAGGGAAATTGTGAAAGCCACAGAAAATTTCAGTGATCATTAATGCATTGGAAAAGGAGGGTTTGGAAGTGTATATCGAGCATCTTTGTTATCCGGTCACATAGTTGCTGTGAAGAAGCTCAACGTTTCAGAATCTAGCGACATTTCCTCCACAACTAAGCAGAGTTTCGAGAATGAGATAAGAGCTCTGACAGAGATTAGGCACCGGAATATAGTCAAACTATACGGGTATTGTTCCACAAAAGGGTCCATGTACTTGGCCTATGAGTACGTTGAAAAGGGTAGTTTGGGGAAAGTATTGTACAGCAATGAAGCCAAGGTGGAACTAGGATGGGACAGAAGATTGAAAATTGTAAGAGGATTGGCTCATGCACTTGCTTACCTGCACCATGACTGCACCCCGCCAATTGTTCACCGAGACATATCCATAAACAATGTCTTGCTTGATCTTGAATTTGAGCCTCGGCTTTCAGATTTTGGCACTGCAAAACTTCTCAGCTCAGATACCTCTAGCTGGACCACGGTTGCTGGATCCTATGGTTACATGGCCCCTGGTGAGTCTCAATATCACTCAAATAAATTTACTCTCATATGTCATATCTAAAGCGAGTTTTTCTTCAGCTTAATTCATACAGAATATAGATTTACACATCAGAATCTTCCATGCTAACCCAAAATTTCCGAATGTGATCTATTGGTTCTTCTCAATCCAGACCTCATAGGCAATAAAATGAAAATCAAGGTTCAACACAAGTCAAATTTTATCATATCCATGTATTTGACATTCTTTCTTTTGGTTTCCGCAGAGCTGGCTTTGACAATGAGGGTGACAGAGAAGTGCGACGTTTATAGCTACGGAGTGGTGGCGTTAGAAGTTATGATGGGGAACCATCCAGGGGAGTTTCTATCGTCATTGCAGTCTTCTTCAGCTAATAAGCCTGCTGATATGCTATTGAAAGATGCCTTGGACCAACGGCTCTCCCCACCTACTGCGCATCTAGCAGAGGAAGTGGTGGTTGTGGTCAAACTAGCATTGCTATGCACAAGTTCAACACCAGAGTCGCGACCCAGCATGCGTTATGTGGCCCAAGAACTATCGGTTCAAACACATAACCACCTTACCGATCCTTTTGGGGCTATCACTATAGGCAAATTGAGTGTTCTTTCATAAAGAGGACCCAAAAAAAGGAATAGGAAAAAGATATCTAAAACACTGATTCGTTCTGGAGGATCAATTAGCAGCAATTTGTACTATACAAGAACTATACCGCAGGGCAACTGTATTTTCAGTTTGTGTATCATCATTCAGAGCAAAATTTGTATAGATTATTCTCAGCTGTGTATCCATAGGATAGGATGATAAAACTGATAAATTAAGGTTGGACTGTTACTTAAGTACCTTACTTTATCTTTCAAAGCTTACGGTCCCCCTTCTCCCTTCATATGTATTTCACAGAGCCACAGCAGCTCCCACTCAAGTGAATGTATAAAGATAATGGTCACTGGTCAGTCCGTCCGAGCCTCCTGGTCACCAGACTCTCCACAGCCTGCAAAGCAACAAACGTCATTTACTATTCTCGACAATAGAAAATTTGTAGGGACAAGGAGAGTGCCTTCTTCATCCATACACGATTCATCTGTTAAGATTTCAGCTAGACCACAAAGAATCTACCTTTCAGTCCATACACCATCACTTTGAGAAGGCTCGCTCATAGTTATGTTCCTACTTCCTATCAAGTGAAGAAGAACCAAGCCCAATACAAAGTACAAGCAATGGAACACCCTAAGTAACTTGATCATGTATTTGGTCACGAACAGTACAAATACCAGCTATTTTCTGAAACAGGCTAAGCTTGATTCAGAAACTTAACCACTGCAGTTACTGTTAGAATAGCTATTTTCTGAAATAGGCTAAGCTCGATTAACTCCATTATCTTCATTTAATCATATGAGACCATATTGAGCACACCGTTACTTTCTTACTTAGAAAACGTCAGGCTAATATTATAACATTCATAACAAAATGAAAGTAAGAAAATAAGAACCTTGTGCTCAATCTTCTCTGTATTGTGAACCATCCCATTGCACTCTATGCAATCTTAATAGGCTAATTATGTTACAGAAAGAAACCCAGAAAGCCCCAGTTCAATCAATTGCAGAATGATTGCCCCATAAACAAAATCGAACCCATGACGAATTGAAAATTAAAATACCTCAAGTATCCCCTTGATCATTAAAACTCGTGCTGTTAATGTCAAATTGGCAAGCCCAAATTTTGTCATCTTCAACAACGGTGTCCTGTTGGGTCCCATTACAGTGCACTGACCTGTTAAACGATTTTTGGTCAGTTGTCCCCTTCACTCCATGTTAGGATTTAGCAATATTGGATTACAGGAATCTATACTTTGGGCCATGGGATAATAATACTCCCTACTTTAGAATTGTACCAAAGTTAGCCCTGCTATGCTATGCTTGCATTGTAGTAAAGCATCACTTGTAATACTATAGTAGGGTATATCATCAATTTTCAAAGGTAGGGATTATTTTAAGGAATGCAAAGTAGAGCTTACTGTAATACAATTTTTAAAGTAGGGACTATTACCCTCCAATGGCCTAGAATTTGGACCACTGTAGTCCAAGAATTTATTTGATAATTTCACATGAATGACTTGAGATGGTTTGCTATAGCTTTTTTTGGCGTCATGTAATTTGTTTATTCAAGTTGAAAACAAAACAGTATGACAATTGTGTAAGTATAATAACACCTACAAATTGTATAAAGTTATAGTTCAAGTTATAATTTTGTATAATTATAAAATCATGCGTAAAATAAGTTTGGTTGATCTAATTACGATATCAATCATATTCGCTGATTAACCAACGAATGTCAAATCCCATATAATTGATAATTAATTGTAATTATAAAACAAATTGGTGTTAAAAAACATTAAAAAGTGTAAATTTAGAGTATTAAGTTCACAGGTTTGCAGGTTGAGTTCATTGATGTTCATATGACTTTATATTCCCCTTTTTTTTTGGGTATTTTGAAATTTGTATAATAGTCATGAAAACTACTTGCTAGTTGGTCCCCGTAGTGTCTTTTTCATCCTAAAATTTCATTTCATTCTGTTCAAAGCATTTATAGCTAGGGAAGAAAAAAGATTGGACCTTTCAAAGGTTCAGATTTTCACACAAAATAATACCTCTATATTTGTCCATTCAAAAGCCATAATTTTCTTTATCCAATCAAATCACTCAATAGGAATTAATTAAATAATTTTAAAAGCACCAACCTTCTTTATCAATTAACACACAATTGTTAGAAAGTCTACATACTGTATTTTGTACTTTTGACGCGATTATCATGGCTAGAGGAGATCATTTGGTATTTGGATTAGATTAGTCGAGCTTTTCTCAACACGGGTTTGGGGAGGGGGGGTTGAAGAAAGATCAACATTTTTAGGTTGATCCACAAAATTGAAACCCGGGTTCGAATTTTGACTCTTTAACATATTTAAAACCAAACTTGACACTTACTGCAAATCATGTGACAGAATCATATATAACATGCATATTATTTTTTCTTAGGTCTTTAGATATCTGTTAACCAAGCTTGAATTATTATTGACCCACGAAGGGATATAGTTATTTCATCATAAATTTTCTCAATTTATAAGGCTTAAATTAGAGGCTGTAAAGTTAAAGCAAACAAGTACCAAATGATTTCAACCAACCTATATTGATTATAGAACACACATATCTGTATGGATGCCAGGAAGCTCAACTAGTACAGTCTCTGGTTGAGTTGCCACCAAGGAACGGTACTCGAATTCCACGCAAGTTGATCTTTCCGCCTCATCTAAACACAAAAAATACATATTTCAACGTTGCTTAACACAATGGTTAGAAAAATACAGATATATCTTTATCAATTTAGAACAAGTTGATATGAAATACTAAAATAATTTTAAAATAGCATGGTAAAAACTCAGCCTGTTTAAATATTTTGTTCTTGTGTCCTTTTCAATTCCACTATTTCATAAACAAGATAACAAGGATTTTGCAACTCAAAATTATTTACGGTTAGTTAACATGAGCACATATTCCTCAATTTTCTTTTCTACAGCCAAACAGTCTAACACAGGTGTAAATTCTGAAAGTATGAAGTCAATGTGAATCCTCATTTGGACAGACATTATGTCATTTCCTCCATATTTTCCTTATATTTGATCATTCGAAAACACAAGAATGCAACTCAAAAACTGATTGCTTTTGAACCCTGAAACTACGAAACACAACTCAGAAATGAGAGGATCTCGAGTCATGATTCAGAAAATCATCTTTTGTGCTTTCGTTACATACCTGATAAGTTCATCAGCATCAGCAGCAACAGCAGCAGAAGCAGAAGCACTTGTCGAATGGAAAAACTCATTGTCTGTGTCTGAATCTCTTGGTTCATGGAGACTTGACGACAGGCAAAACGTCTGCAATTGGTCTGGCATTCATTGTAACAACTTTACTTCGGTTACCAGCATAAATCTGGCGAGTCAGGGACTGAATGGCACGCTCACCCGCTTCAGTTTCAGTGCTTTTGCCAATCTGACAAGCCTTGATCTCAGCTTCAACAGCCTCAATGATCAAATCCCATCAAGCATTGGTAATCTCTCAAAGCTCACTCATTTAGACCTCAATAGCAATTATTTTGGTGGGTTTGTTCCTCTTGAAATTGGTCTGTTGTCAGAGCTTGAGTATCTTAGCCTGTTCAATAACAATATCAGTGGCAAAATCCCAGTTGAGCTTGGAAATTTGAGGAAGTTAACATACTTAAACCTCGGTGCAAATTACCTCGAAAGTCCTGATTGGTCTAAGCTTGATACCATGTCCTCATTATCCCACTTAAACTTGACATTCAATTCATTGGGTGGCACTTTTCCTAGCTTCATATTCAGGTGCAAAAATTTGATGTTCCTAGATTTGTCAAGAAATTCTTTCCATGAATCAATCCCAGAAGCACTTTTCAGCAGTCTTCCCAAGCTGCAGCACCTTGATCTCAGTTTTAATAAGTTTATTGGACCCATTCCTTCTTCCACAGGCCAGCTTCGGAACCTCCAAAAGCTTGACCTACGTTTGAATGGATTGAATTCAACCATTCCTCCCGAGCTTGGGTCCTGTACTAACCTCACCCGCCTAGCTGTTGCTAGGAATTCTCTCGGTGGGGAATTGCCTCTGTCTTTGACCAATCTAAGGAGCATGTCAGAACTTGGATTATCTGAAAATAACCTGTCTGGGGAGCTGTCTCCGTACTTCCTAACCAATTGGACTGAGTTAATTTCCTTGCAACTTCAGAACAATATATTCAGTGGGAATATAGCACCAGAAGTTGGTCACTTGACAAAACTTCAGTTTCTTTTTCTTTACAACAACAGCTTCAGCGGCTCCATACCTTCAGAGATTGGCAATTTGGAGGACCTCACGGCCCTTGACTTGTCAGCAAACCAGCTTTCAGGCCCGATCCCCCCAACCATTTCGAAGCTCGAAAACCTTAAAACCATACAGCTTTTCTCAAACAATCTCACAGAAACGATCCCACCGGAGCTTGGGAATCTCACTTCATTGACTATTCTTGATATCAATTCCAATCAGCTTGGTGGGGAGTTGCCGGGGTCTTTCTCTCGCCTTAGCAACCTAACAGTATTCTCTGTGTTCACCAACAACTTTGTTGGAGAAATCCCACACGACTTTGGTCAAAATATGCCTTTCCTTTCCAATGTCAGCTTTTCAAACAACAATTTTGTCGGGGAACTGCCCACTGGATTGTGTAGCGGCTTCAGACTTACATTATTGACAGTTAACAGCAACAGTTTCACCGGAGGGCTGCCCAGTTGCTTGAAGAATTGCTCAGGATTAGTAAGAGTTCGGCTGGACGGTAATCAGTTCACCGGGAACATATCAGAGGCATTTGGAGTGCACAAAAATCTCAGTTTTATCAGCTTGAGTGACAATCAGTTTGTTGGTGAGATCTCACCAAACTGGGCGCAATGTGAGAATCTGACGGCCTTCCAGTTGGACAGGAACAAAGTTTCAGGGAAAATACCGCCTGAGCTTGGGAAGCTAAGCAAATTGCGTTCTTTGACTCTTAGTTCAAATGAATTGGCCGGAAAAATACCACAAGAACTGGGGAATTCAAGCTTGCTGATCAATCTAAATATGCGCAGGAATCACTTGGAAGGGGCTATCCCAAAAAGCCTAGGAAACTTGAAGGATCTAGAGCATCTCGATTTATCAGAAAACAACTTGATAGGTGAAATTCCTCAGGCATTGGGGAACTGTGATCACTTATTGAGCCTGGACTTGAGTCACAATGATTTATCTGGTGAGATACCAATAGAGCTCAGCAACTTAAATGCATTCCAGGAATCACTGGATCTGAGCAGTAACTCTCTCTCTGGTCCGATCCCTCCAGATTTTGAGAAGCTTACATACTTGGAGAGTATGAATCTCTCTCACAATCACCTTTCTGGGGAGATCCCAAAATCACTTTCAAGCATGGTTAGCCTGCAGTCTTTTGATCTATCCTACAACAAGTTATCAGGTCAAGTACCCAGTGATGGCTTTTTCAAACAAGGGATATACATGGGAAACCCGGAACTTTGTGGAAATGAGAGCGGACTATCCTCATGCAATAAAAAGTCTTCCAGAAAAAACACAAAGCTTGTTGTTGGAATTGTAGTACCCATTGTTGCTGTGATGTTGCTCGCAGCGTGCGCTGGTGTAGCTCTGACATGTTACAGGAAGACAGAACACACAGATGAGGAGAGAGAAGTTTTGGAAATGTCTGAATCAGAGTCTCTGATATGGGCAAAGGAAGCAAGATTCACATTCAGGGAAATTGTGAAAGCTACTGAGAACTTCAGTGATCTCTGTTGCATTGGAAAAGGAGGGTTTGGAAGTGTATATCGAGCACGTTTGTCATCTGGTCAGATAGTTGCTGTCAAGAAGCTCAACATATCAGAATCTGGCGACATTTCCTCTACAACTAAGCGGAGTTTCGAGAATGAGATTAAAGCTTTGACAGAGATTAGGCACCGGAATATAGTCAAGCTATATGGGTTTTGTTCCGCAAGAGGGTCCATGTATTTGGTCTATGAGTACGTTGAAAGGGGCAGTTTGGGGAAAGTTTTGCAAAGCAATGAGGCCGGGTCAGAGCTAGGATGGGAAAAACGATTGAACATTGTAAGAGGGTTGGCTCACGCGCTTGCTTACCTGCACCATGACTGCACCCCGCCAATTGTCCACCGAGACATATCCATAAACAATGTCTTGCTTGATCTTGAATTTGAACCTCGGCTTTCAGATTTTGGCACTGCGAAACTCCTCAGTGCAGATACCTCCAGTTGGACCACAGTTGCTGGATCTTATGGTTACATGGCCCCAGGTCAGTCTCAATATTGCTCGACATAGTTTACTCTCATATCTAGAGCATGTCCTATTCAGATTAATTCATCCGGAATACTTTCAAAAATTTTCCTTCTTCGCTCTTACTTTTAAAACATGATATATTGGTCATTTCCAAGACAGAATCAACGATTCAAAAGAAGAAATTGGGTGTGGCCAGAAAATTTTTAGATCAATGTATTTGACGTCGTTTTTTTTTCTTCTTTTTCTTTTTTTTTTTGGTTGTCTGCAGAATTGGCTTTGACAATGAGAGTGACAGAGAAGTGCGATGTATATAGTTATGGAGTGGTGGCATTAGAAGTTATGATGGGGAGACATCCAGGGGAGCTTCTATCCTCATTACAGTCTTCTTCAACCAATCCTGATATGCTATTGAAAGATGCCTTGGACCAACGGCTCTCCCCACCTACTGGGCATCTAGCAAAAGAAGTGGTGGTTGTGGTCAAACTAGCTTTGCTATGCACAAGTTCAATACCAGACTCACGGCCAAGCATGCATTATGTGGCTCAAGAACTATCGGCTACAAAACGTGACCACGTTATTGATCCTTTTTGGACCATCACAATTGGCCAGCTGAATGTTCTTCCATGACGAAAAACTGACTCATTCTGGAGGAGAAATTGGCAAGAACTCGAACTATATAATAAGTATGCTGCATCAAAACTGTGTTTTCTAGTTTGTTCATCATCATGCAAGAGTGGAATTTGTATAGAGTATCCTAAACTGTGATCTGTGAAATGATTAAAGTGACTAGTTATGTTGAATAGCTACTTGAATTATTCTCCATTTCACAGCATGCACTCCCACCCCCCATATTCACCCCAGCTTCTTCACCATGATCAGATACATATTGGGCTAATGTTTGTTTACTAATCCCTCCGTCCCACATTAAACGTCTATCTTACATTGAAGAGTCATATTTATGTCTCACAGAAACATGGCTCTTACTTCTACGATGGACTTTAGATATGCGACAAAGGGAGTGCGTAATTTTTTTTAGTGGCTAAGCGTTTTCGGCATTACATGCCCTGATTATTGAAATTTTCCTTGGGTATGATGCCAAAGACATGTTTAGCTGCCAGAACCTATAAATCATCAATTTGAAGTAAGATGATCCAAGTAACCTGATTGGGTATTTGATCACAAACAAATATCACAAAAAACAAGTCATTTTCTGACACAAACTAACTTGATTCATAAACTTAAGTAGAATTGCAGATAGAACAGCAAAATCCAATGAAGTACTTTACCATAAAGCACAAAGATCCAGGATTATTAAACTAATAGCACAACAACAGGTAGAGCTACACATTAGTTATGCAATTACCTAATGCGAAAATGATTTGCCAGTAAAATAATACATGTAATCGTAACATAAAAGTAAGAAAATAAGAACCTTGCATCACATTCAATCTTTGATAGTTTAGGAAGCAGCCGATTGCACTCGATGATCCAGACTTTTCTTCTTGAACCGGTGGATTGATTATATTACAACTGGAACTCATAAAAAAGTGCCCTATTTCAATTTGTGCTAAAACCTAATTCAGTTTAGAGGATCCATGTGAGTTAAAATTCGACGTACCCTGGTGCGACATTTCAGTGGCGAGAATGAGACTTTCGTCGTCAGTATCGCGAGTTTTTTCTCTCCTCATCTGCATTATTCTTTTATCAATATAACCAAATTAATTATATTATTAAATAGGACTCATTTACTTTTTTAATTAATATAAGTCAAACTCATTCTCACTATTGAAAAGCTAGCTAAATAAAGGAATAAATTTTGACTCTTTTGGTAAGGGTGCAAAGATTCCACATCATCCAATTAGCTAAACTTAAACTTATTGTTGCGGGTGCTCTAAGAAAATAATGGCGGGGCTCAAATTCGAAATCATATTCGAATATGAAACTACCTCAGCTTCTCGTTCTGGCTTGTAGCAATTGAAACGGTGAGTTTGTGTTTAACATTATGCAATATGTGGACTTTTATTGATGGAGTTAAAATTAGTCTTTTCATTTAACTAGTTGTCGAGGGAAAAACATAACTTTGACTCCGATTAATTAAAAAATATAAGTGTATCTTACCCTTTTTTTTAACAAAGGGTAAGTAAGAAAGCGAGCACGCTAATGATGTCTTCTCGTAAGAGATCGTCCCGCTCTGTCGAAACCCATAATATTATTTAAGGTTGAATTGGTGTAGTAGGACCAAGTCCCAGCTGCAGAAGCTATGTAACCCTGTTTTGATAACCAGTCCGCGACGTCATTTGCTTCCCTATAAATATGAGAAATTTGGAACACATTACATCTACTCATTAGAATACGGATATCTTGGATAAGACTTTTGATCTGCCAAGGGATTGAGAATTCTCCTTTGACTGCTTCAATTACCACTAGGTTGTCTCCTTCGATGATGATATTAGAAAGTCCCATCTCGCAAGCATCTTTAAGCATGTCTCCAGGGCTCTAGTTTCAGCAACCAGAATAGAAACATCCCCATACGAACACACCCTAGCTCTCAGAAGCCCACCACGCCAATCACGAACAATGAACCCACCCGCCGCCGAATTGTTGAGGAGCGAACCATCGAAGTTGAGTTCGAACGCTCCTAAAGGCCAAAGGGGGAGCCTCCCACTTGACAAGGTGGAAGGAAGAGTGTGATTCCCCAGTGAAACTGCTACCCTCAGAATCTACCTGAATATGTTTGCGGATTTGCCATTCTACAGCGTTATGTTTGGCTTGAATTACACAGTGCAACGGTCGAAGAATAGTATTCCGAAATACTACCTCATTCCGTTGTTTCCAAATGGTCCACAAGAGAAAAATTCCCCTAGTGAGATTCAAGTGATTCCTTGAGTCCTGGTTTGTCTCCAAGAATTTATGAACAAAGTAACTAGAGTAATTAACAGTAACATCATTCAACCAACCATGTCAGACAGCTAATCTCCAGATCCTACTTAATAATGTAATTAGTTGTATTATATTGATAAAAAAATGAGTTGGATAAGGAGAGAAAAAGAATATAATTAAAATATTTATGCGATAAACTCACGATCAAATTCATACCATGAGATTCTCACTGTCACTCTCACGAGTTAAGTTTTATCCTCACCACTAGAATGCTTTATACACATCATTTCGTTCTCATCCCATGTCATGTCATCAGTGAATCGAATTTAAACTCACCATTGGAGATGATCTTGAAGTTGGTTTTGAGTTTGCGTTTGATTTTAATTTTGTTATATATATATATATATATATATATATATATATATTTATTTATTTATTTAAAAAAGTTGAAAAGCTTGATTTCGACAAGAGATTACAAGCCTAGGAATCAGCAAAGAATATCTATACAACGTTTGTATTTTGAAGTATAGCTAGCAATGAAGAGGGTTCTATTCCTCATCATGTTTTTTATATGATAGATTATTTGTGTAGCACTTTGATTCTTCTGGTGGTATACTTTGAGGTTTCTAACTCTCCATACATTATAGACAATGCTTGCAACAACGTCATATCCTAGGTCTCTTCGTGGTGTGTTGGTTTTCCATCTGAGTATTTTTTTGCACCAAGTGAGGAAGTCAAGGCCATTTGCAGGGATGCCCAGCCATTGATGGATGAAATATCTCGTTTCTTTGGCTAGGACATAGTCATACAGGATGTGGTTTATGGTTTCAGAATCGCGATCACAGAGGCCACAATTTCCCGATATTTGGTGGGAGTGTCCAGCAAGACGACTACGGGTGGCAATTTACCATGCAGAGTGAGCCACATTATGAAGGAGTGACGGGGTGTGTTGAGCATGTTCCAAGTGAGTCTAGCCCATGGCCAGTTTCTCTGGACTCCGCACAAGGCTGTGTAAGCATGGTTGACGGTATAATGGGGTATGTTCAAACCCTTTATATGGTCCTTTACCCTGCAAATTTTTTTGAAGTACCAGCACGTGTCACCGCGGGGGTTGAAGGACCACCAATCCCAGGCTTTTAATGTATCTCTCGTGGATCCATTTGACCCACAAGCAGTCTTTCTTGTTTGCAATAGCCAAAACCTGTTTCCCTATCAGGATCGTGTTCCATTTGGTCAAGTTCTTGATCCCAAGCCTGCCTTTATTTTTAGGAGTACAAACAGTCTCTCAGGAGATGAGGGGGGTACGGGTGTATTCAGAAGAGCCTGACCAAAGGAAGTTTCTGCAAATTTTGGTGACTTGGTCGATAACCTGTTGGGGGATGATAAAGATGGAGGCCCAGAAGGTGTATAGACTCATCAGAACATTGTTAATGAGGGTAACTCTCCCAGCGTAGGAGATGTTACTAGTTCGCCAGGCTCTAATTGTTTTGGTGAGCTTGTCAACAAGATTCATGCAATCTAATTTGCTTAGCTTCCCTTCAGTGATAGGCATCCCAAGATAGGTTATAGGGAAAGTACCTTCTTGAAAATTTGTAATTCTAAGAATTTCCTGTTTCTGTTGAGCCATTACCGTTGACATCATGGCTGTTGACTTGGCATGATTTGCAGCAAGACCGGTTGTGTTCTGAAAGTGTTTAATGGCATCCATGGTCAAAAATAACATAATTGTAGGGATTTAAATACAAGGGTAAATTAATCTGTAAAATTATAGACCGTAGCGGAAGCGGATAGGGAGACAGTAGAGATTACGACAAAATTAAGAACGAAAATAATGCGAGAAAATTTGACACAAAATTTACGTGGGAAACCGAAGTACTCGGAGAAAAACCCACGGACGGCGACAACCAGAAAATAATCCACTATGAGAAAAAATAGGAGTACAAACGATTACTACCACAGGGTGTGGTACGATCTATTAGGAGATTACAAATTAATCTCTCAACCCTCAACTTACTATTTCTCAAAGGGAATAGAGGTGGTACACAAAAATCCTCTCAATTATGCGTGATTGTAGGCCTCTTAATTTATGCTGTGATTGGAGGAAATCATATGCATGATTGTAGGCAGCAAATGTGCAGCTAATCACGCAGCTTTCCTTCCCCCTTTTCCATTCATTTCAATTGTGGGCGCACCGTTCACTTTTTTTTCGTTTCATTTCTTTTCCTTTTTTTCAAATTATGTATTTGTGGACCCGTAGAAGGATCCAATGGTCCACCAAACCGTAGGAGGATTCAAATTGTTATTTCCATGATTGGTTGAGATTAAGTGGAGAGATTAAGTGGAGAAAAACCCACGGATGGATCCAGCCAGAAAATAATTCACTATGAGAAAAATAGGAGTACAAACGATCACTACCACAGGGTGTGGTACGATCTATTAGGAGATTACAAATTAATCTCTCAACCCTCAACTTACTATCTCTCAAAGGGAATAGAGGTAGTACACACTCTAAAATAAATTAGGCAGAATACTCCACTCTATTTTTCTCACAATTTTATGAATGTGTAAAATAAATATGTGAGGAAATAAAACCAACAAGTTATACAAAATGAATAAATAAAGAATGAATGAATGGGATTGTTACGCTATTGAAATTGAACAAATCGTTCAGTTTAAATAGGCATAAGAGCACCGTGATAAATGGGCTTAATTCTGGGTTGCAGCAAAACTCGTACGTGATTATTGCTTGATTGACTCAGAATAAAAGCAACATAATTGCCATTCTTTTTTATTTTAGGCAATTCGGTGCCAACCCCCTCTTTTTCCATTCATTTCTCAAAGGGAATAGAGGTGGTACACAATCTAAAATAAATTAGGCAGAATACCCCATTCTAATTTTATCTCTCAATTTTATGAGTGTAAAATAAATATATGAAAGAAGAATGAAGGAATGAAGGGATGTTTGATTTAATAGGATCACAAAGTGAATGAATCCCGGTTGATTTAAATAGGCAAGCCTTGTACGTGATCTCCTCAATCAAAAGCATAATTGTAGGCTCAAATTATGCAGCATGTGATGCCTTCATTGGTGGATAAAAAATTCAACATAGTTACCTCCCTTTGACTTAGATGTTTGGCGCCTACAATGCAATGACCCTCCTTTCCATATATTTCTTTCCATTTCTTTCATTAATTAATTGTGTGTATTTGTTGACCCGTAGGAGGATCCAGTGGGCCACCATACCCAACAATCTCCACCTTGGACCATGATCCGACTCATCGGTCCAGATAAACATTTTAACTGCCGTCATCAAATACGCCCCTCCGTAGGACGTGGCCCCGCAAGGCACTTAAAAAATACAAACGCCTACCAAATCCAAGCAATGCTTGAATTTAGCGATAGGTAACGGTTTGGTTAGCATATCTGCAGGATTTTCTGTGGTATGAACTTTCTTTATCACAACCTCACCTACAGAATCAGATTCTCACGATGAAGTGATACTGGACGCTAATGTGTTTGGTTTTTGAATGATAAGCATCATTCTTAGCCAGATGGATTGCACTTTGACTGTCTGAATAAACCGCAGTCTCACGCTGTGATACACCTAGCTCCATAACCAAACCTCTCAACCAAATGGCTTCCTTCACTCCTTCAGTAGCAACTATATATTCAGCCTCCGTAGTTGACAAGGCTGCTATAGACTGAAGTGAAGCCTTCCAGGACACTGCTCCACCACACATAGTGAATACATATCCTGAGATTGAGCGCCTCTTATCCAAATCTCCACCATAATCAGCATCCACATAACATGCAACCTCAGACGTTGCAACTTTGTTTCTATCATATAAGATGCCTTTTTCTAAAGTACCCTTCACATATAGAAGGATCCACTTTACTCCTTCCCATAGTTCCTTCCCTGGATTCTGCAGATATCTACTCACCATACTAACTGCGTGGGACAGGTCAGGTCTAGTGCACACCATAGCATACATTAAACTACCAACTGCACTAGCATAAGGAAAATTAGACATCTTTCTCATTTCAATCTCAGTTTTAGGACACCACTCACTGGATATATTGAAATGAGCAGCTAAAGGGGTTGAAAGCGCTACGCTTTCATGTTGAACTCGTTTCTACACTTTCTCCAGATACTTCTGCTGAGACAAGAACAACTTTCCAGCCTTTATATCTCGTTGTATCTCAATCCCCAAAATCTTCTTTGCTCCACCTAGATCTTTCATCTCAATCTCCTGTTTGAGTTGAGATTTTAGTTTATTGATTAGTGACATGTCCCTGTCAACATGTCATCAACATACAATAATAAATATAAGAAAGATCCATTTTCAAATTGTCTGAAATACACACAGTTGTTATATTGACTCCTTGTGCACTCTTGCTTTAACATAAAGGTGTCAAACCTTTTGTACCACTGCCTGGGGCTTGTTTAAGCCCACACAAGGACTTTTTCAATCTGCATACCTGCCCTTCCTTACCAAGGACAGTAAAACCCTCTGGTTGACTCATATTGATTTCTTCTTCTAACTTGCCTTGGAGGAAAGTTGTCTTCACATCTAGTTGCTCCAACTCCAGATCAAATAGAGCAACGAAGGCTAGCAAGATGCGGATTGACGTATGCCTCACAACAGGCGAGAATACTTCGTTGTAGTCAATCCCTTCTCTTTGGTTGCAACCCCGGACCACTAGTTTAGCCTTCCACCTTGCACTCTCAACACCATGGATACCTTCTTTTCTTTTGTAGACCCATTTGGCAGTTAGAGCCCGTCGCCCTTTAGGCAACTCACACAGCTCCCATGTTTGATTTTTCTGCAGACTTTCCATCTCTTCTTGTATTGCTCCTACCCAATTTGAGGCACTTGGACAAGAGATGGCCTCCTGATAGGTAGAAGGTTCAACACCTTTGGGAGTATCTTCTGCAGGTTCTAATGCATGGTCGATCATAGCATCATCCTCCTCAGTATACCTGGCAGGTCTCCTGCTCTACCTCCTGGGACGATCTCTGGCTATGCTATGCTCTTCCTCCATCTGAGGAACTTCAGCCACAGTCTCAGTCTGATCAATATGTGCTGTTTCAGGAACAAGATCAACAACATGTTCCCTATTACAGGTATCAATAGCTCCACCTTGAGCTCCAACCTGCTCCACCTCAAGCTCAACTCTTTCTTCATTCTTCTTCTGATTACCTGCATCATCGGAAGTAACGGTAGATTCCATCCTAGATAACATAGCAGTTTCATTGAAAGTTACATCCATAGAATGAATAACTTTCTTAAGGTTTGGACACCACATGCGGTATCCTTTATATTCAGTCCCATATCCTAGGAACATGCATTTAACAACCTTGGGAGAAAGTTCCCCCTCATTTATGTGGGCATATACAGGACATCCAAATACTCTTAAAACAGAATAATCAACTGGATTACCTGACCAAACTTCCTTTGGAATTTGGAAATCTATGTAGGAGTGAGGTGATCTGTTCAGCAAATAGCAGGCAGTTGCAATGGCCTCTGCCCAAAATGATCTGGTCTTCCAAAGCCCTGCATTTGAGAACATGCACCGAGCTTTTTCTAGAAGTGTCATGTTGATCCGTTCTGCTACGCCGTTCTGTTGAGGTTTGCCGATCAAGGTCCGATGCCTAGCAATACCATGCTCCCCGCAGAACTCTAAGAACTCAGAATCAACGAACTCCAACCCATTGCCAGTCTTGAGTTTCTTTATCTTCCTGCCTGTCTGATTCTCCACCAAAGCCTTAAACTTGTTGAAGTAGGAGAATGTTTCATTCTTGTGGCGTAGGAAGTAAATCCTTGTCTTCCTAGAAAAAACATCAACAAATGTCAACATATAGCGCTTACCTCCTAAAGATGGCACCTTTGCAGGTCCCCATAGATCTGAGCGAATGTAATCTAGGGGCCCTGTAGTTGTATTTTTGGCTCTGGAGAAGCTGGCCCTCTTCTGTTTCCCATACACACAATGGTCACAGAATTCCAGCTTGTTGATCTGCGTTTTTCCTAAGCAACCTTTCTTACTCAGAATTGACATTCCCTTTTCTCCCATGTGGCCCAGTCTCATATGACACAATTTGGTGCCGTCGGTCTCATCAAGGTTTGAGACTGCCGCTGCAGTGCCTGTCACAGTAGATCCCTGCAAAATGTAAAGACCTCCCTTTCTGGTTCCCTTCATAAGAACCATGGCGCCCTTGCACACCTTTAGGACACCATTTTCTCCACTGTAACTGCAACCGTTAGCCTCAAGAGTACCCATAGAGATTAGATTACGGGACATGCTAGGAATATATCGAACCTCTTTCAAGGTTCTAACAACACCATCGTGGGTCCTAATTTTGATACTACCAATTCCTGCAACCTTGCAGGCAGTGTCGTTGCCCGTTATCACAACTCCTGAATCAACAGGCTCATAGGAGTCAAACCAATCCTTATGGGGACACATGTTATTGGTACAACCTGTATCAAGCACCCACTCGTCTCTAGCTATTCTACCCGTGGTGGTAGCCAAAGCATCCATAACAACGAATACTTCTGCGTCTGATCGAGACTCAACACAGTTTGAGGTACCAGGTTTTTCTTTACCCTGCTTTTGGTCTCGCTCCTTAGCCCAACAAGCAGTTTCTACATGACCCTTTTTGCTACAGTAATTGCACTTCTTATTTCTGTGAGGATTTCTAGATTTCGAGCAGCGTTTAGACTTTCCACTAAACTCGTTTCCCTTACGCTCAGTGCCCCTACCCCTTACATTTAAGGCCTCACTAGCTTCTTCTTCTCCGTCTTTATCAATTTTTTCTTTAGACAGCAAGCTAGCCTTAACCTCATCAAATTTAAGGGTATCACGGTTACCATACAACATGATTTCCTTAAACTGTTTGTGTGATGTAGGTAGTGACAAAACTAAGTGTAGGGCTTTCTCCTCATCAGTATGTCTCACATGCATAGATTCTAAATCAATAATAATAGAATCAAATGCAGCTAGATGTGATCTCATAGAAGTACCTGATGGCATAGTTAGCCTGTAGAGTCTTCCTATCATCCTATATTTGTTGGCAAGGCTCTTGGACATATACAGCTTTTCCAACTTGGCCCAAAGTTCCCGAGGTTTCTCAATATGCATAATTTCTCTCAGAATATCCTCTTCCAAGAACAATTGTATCCCTGCCAGAGCCTTGTCCTCCAACTTCTTCCACGCTCTATCTTCACGTCCGTCTTTGATCTCCTTCTGGACTTTTGCAAAATCTTTATCGCTCACCGATGCGTCAGTCTTTGTGTCGGGATACTCAATCACATCCCATAACCCATGCGGAACTAGGACCGCCTTCATCTGTAGCCTCCACATCATGAAACTTCTCGTTCCATCAAATTTTGGAATCTCGCACTTCATAATTGAAGTCATCTCAACCTCGCTCGATACCACTTGTAGGGATTTAAATACAAGGGTAAATTAATATGTAAAATTACAGACCGTAGCGGAAGCGGATAGAGAGACGGTAGAGACTACGACAAAATTAAGAACGAAAATAATGCGATAAAATTTGACACAAAATTTACGTAGGTAACCGAAGTACTCAAAGAAAAACACACGGACGGCGACAGCCAGAAAATAATTCACTATGAGAAAAAATAGGAGTACAAACGATCACTACTACAGGTGTGGTACGATCTTTTAGGAGATTACAAATTAATCTCTAAACCCTCAACTTACTATTTCTCAAAGGGAATAGAGGTGGTACACACTCTAAAATAAATTAGGCAGAATACTCCACTCTAATTTTATCTCTCAATTTTATGAGTGTGTAAAATAAATATATGAGGAAATAAAACCAAAAGGTTTTACGAAATGAATAAAAGAATGAATGGGATGAAGGAATGAATGCCTTAAATTGACCGAATCCGTTTGATTTAAATAGGCGACAAATGCAAGACTTATAACAAAAAAAATCCTCTCAATTATGAGTGATTGTAGGCCTCTTAATTTATGTTGTGATTGGAGGAAATCACATGTATGATTGTAGGCCGCAAATGTGCAGTTATTCACGCAACTTTCCTTCCTCCTTTTCCATTCATTTCAATTGTGGGTGGTGTCCACCGTTCACTTTTTTTTCAATTCATTTCTTTTCCTTTTTTTCAAATTGTGTATTTGTGGACCCTTAGGAGGATCCAATGGTCCACCAAACCCGTAGGAGGATTCAAATTATTATTTCCATGATTGGTTAAGATTAAGTGGAGAAAAACCCACGGATGGATCCAACCAGAAAATAATCCACTATGAGAAAAATAGGAGTACAAACGATCACTACCACAGAGTGTGGTACGATCTATTAGGAGATTACAAATTAATCTCTCAACCCTCAACCTACTATTTCTCAAAGGGAATAGAGGTGGTACACACTCTAAAATAAATTAGGCAGAATACTCCACTCTAATTTTATCTCTCAATTTTCCGAGTGTGTAAAATAAATATGTGAGGAAATAAAACCAACAAGTTTTACGAAATTAATAAATAAAGAATGAATGAATGGGATTGTTACGCTATTGAAACTGAACAAATCGTTCAATTTAAATAGGCATAAGAGCACCGTGGTAAATGGACTTAATTGTGGGTTGCAGCAAAAACTCGTACGTGATTATTGCTTGATTGGCTGAGAATAAAAGCAGCATAATTGTCATTCTTTTTTATTTTAGGCAATTCGGTGCCAACCCCCTCTTTTGCCATTGATTTCTCAAAGGGAATAGAGGTGGTACACACTCTAAAATAAATTAGGCGGAATACTCCACTCTAATTTTATTTCTAAATTTTATGAGTGTAAAATACATATACGAAAGAAGAATGAAGGAATGAATGGATGTTTGATTTAATAGAATCACAAAGTGAATGAATCCTGGTTGATTTAAATAGGCAAGCCTTGTACGTGATCTCCTCAATCAAAAGCATAATTGTAGGCTCAAATAATGCAGCATGTGATGCCTTCATTGGTGGATGAAAAATTCAACATAGCTCCCTCCCTTTGACTTGGATGTTCGGCGCCTACAATGCAATGACCCTCCTTTCCATATATTTATGCTGTGATTGGAGGAAATCATATGCATGATTGTAGGCAGCAAATGTGCAGCTATTCACGCAACTTTCCTTCCACCTTTTCCATTCATTTCAATTGTGGGCGGTGCCCACCGTTCACTTTTTTTTTCATTTCATTTCCTTTCCTTTTTTTTCAAATTGTGTATTTGTGGACCCGTAGGACGATCCAATGGTCCACCAAACCCGTAGGAGGATTCAAATTGTTATTTCCATGATTGGTTGAGATTAAGTGGAGAAAAACCCACAGATGGAAGAGATTACGACAAAGTTAGAACGAAAATAAAACGAAAAAATTTGACACAAAATTTACGTGGGAAACCGAAATACACAGAGAAAAACCCACAGATGGATCCAGCCAGAAAATAATCCACTATGAGAAAAATAGGAGTACAAACGATCACTACCACAGGGTGTGGTACGATCTATTAGGAGATTACAAATTAATCTCTCAACCCTCAACTTACTATCTCTCAAAGGGAATAGAGGTAGTACACACTCTAAAATAAATTAGGCAGAATACTCCACTCTATTTTTCTCACAATTTTATGAATGTGTAAAATAAATATGTGAGGAAATAAAACCAACAAGTTATACGAAATGAATAAATAAAGAATGAATGAATGGGATTGTTACGCTATTGAAATTGAACAAATCGTTCAGTTTAAATAGGCATAAGAGCACCGTGATAAATGGGCTTAATTGTGGGTTGCAGAAAAACTCGTATGTGATTATTGCTTGATTGACTCAGAATAAAAGCAACATAATTGCCATTCTTTTTTATTTTAGGCAATTCGGTGCCAACCCCCTCTTTTTCTATTCATTTCTCAAAGGGAATAGAGGTGGTACACACTCTAAAATAAATTAGGCAGAATACCCCATTCTAATTTTATCTCTCAATTTTATGAGTGTAAAATAAATATATGAAAGAAGAATGAAGGAATGAAGGGATGTTTGATTTAATAGGATCACAAAGTGAATGAATCCCGGTTGATTTAAATTGGCAAGCCTTGTACGTGATCTCCTCAATCAAAAGCATAATTGTAGGCTCAAATTATGCAGCATGTGATGCCTTCATTGGTGGATAAAAAATTCAACATAGTTACCTCCCTTTGAGTTAGATGTTCGGCGCCTACAATGCAATGGCCCTCCTTTCCATATATTTCTTTTCATTTCTTTCATTAATTAATTGTGTGTATTTGTGGACCCGTAGGAGGATCCAGTGGGCCACCATACCCAACAATCTCTACCTTGGACCATGATCCGACTCATCGGTCCAGATAAACATTTTAACTGCCGTCATCAAATACGCCCCTCCGTAGGACGTGGCCCCGCAGGGCACTTAAAAAATACAAACGCCTACCAAATCCAAGCAATGGTTGAATTTAGCGATAGGTAACGGTTTGGTTAGCATATCTGCAGGATTTTCTGTAGTATGAACTTTCTTTATCACAACCTCACCTACAGTAACTGTATCTCTGATGAAGTGATACCGGACGCTAATGTGTTTGGTTTTTGAATGATAAGCATCATTCTTAGCCAGATGGATTGCACTCTGACTGTCTGAATAAACCGCAGTCTCACGCTGTGATACACCTAGCTCCATAACCAAACCTCTCAACCAAATGGCTTCCTTCACTCCTTCAGTAGCAACTATATATTCAGCCTCCGTAGTTGACAAGGCTGCTATAGACTGAAGTGAAGCCTTCCAGGACACTGCTCCACCACACATAGTGAATACATATCCTGAGATTGAGCGCCTCTTATCCAAATCTCCACCATAATCAGCATCCACATAACATGCAACCTCAGACGTTGCAACTTTGTTTCTATCATATAAGATGGCTTTTTCTAAAGTACCCTTCACATATAGAAGGATCCACTTTACTCCTTCCCAATGTTTCTTCCCTGGATTCTGCAGATATCTACTCACCATACTAACTACGTGGGACAGGTCAGGTCTAGTGCACACCATAGCATACATTAAACTACCAACTGCACTAGCATAAGGAAAATTAGACATCTTTCTCATTTCAATCTCAGTTTTAGGACACCACTCACTGGATATATTGAAATGAGCAGCTAAAGGGGTTGAAACTGCCTTACAGTTTCTCATGTTGAACCTGTTCTACACTTTCTCCAGATACTTCTGCTGAGACAAGAACAACTTTCCAGCCTTTATATCTCGTTGTATCTCAATCCCCAAAATCTTCTTTGCTCCACCTAGATCTTTCATCTCAATCTCCTGTTTGAGTTGAGATTTTAGTTTATTGATTAGTGACATGTCCCTGTCAACATGTCATCAACATACAATAATAAATATAAGAAAGATCCATTTTCAAATTGTCTGAAATACACACAGTTGTTATATTGACTCCTTGTGCACTCTTGCTTTAACATAAAGGTGTCAAACCTTTTGTACCACTGCCTGGGGGCTTGTTTAAGCCCATACAAGGACTTTTTCAATCTGCATACCTGCCCTTCCTTACCAGTGACAGTAAAACCCTCTGGTTGACTCATATAGATTTCCTCTTCTAACTCGCCATGGAGGAAAGTTGTCTTCACATCTAGTTGCTCCAACTCCAGATCAAATAGAGCAACGAAGGCTAGCAAGATGCGGATTGACGTATGCCTCACAACAGGCGAGAATACTTCGTTGTAGTCAATCCCTTCTCTTTGGTTGCAACCCCGGACCACTAGTTTAGCCTTCCACCTTGCACTCTCAACACCATGGATACCTTCTTTTCTTTTGTAGACCCATTTGGCAGTTAGAGCCCGTCGCCCTTTAGGCAACTCACACAGCTCCCATGTTTGATTTTTCTGCAGACTTTCCATCTCTTCTTGTATTGCTCCTACCCAATTTGAGGCACTTGGACAAGAGATGGCCTCCTGATAGGTAGAAGGTTCAACACCTTCGGGAGTATCTTCTGCAGGTTCTAATGCATGGTCGATCATAGCATCATCCTCCTCAGTATACCTGGCAGGTCTCCTGCTCTGCCTCCTGGGACGATCTCTGGCTATGTTATGCTCTTCCTCCATCTGAGGAACTTCAGCCACAGTCTCAGTCTGATCAATATGTGCTGTTTCAGGAACAAGATCAACAACATGTTCCCTATTACAGGTATCAATAGCTCCACCTTGAGCTCCAACCTGCTCCACCTCAAGCTCAACTCTTTCTTCATTCTTCTTCTGATTACCTGCATCATCGGAAGTAACGGTAGATTCCATCCTAGATAACATAGCAGTTTCATTGAAAGTTACATCCATAGAATGAATAACTTTCTTAAGGTTTGGACACCACATGCGGTATCCTTTATATTCAGTCCCATATCCTAGGAACATGCATTTAACAACCTTGGGAGAAAGTTCCCCCTCATTTATGTGGGCATATACAGGACATCCAAATACTCTTAAAACAGAATAATCAACTGGATTACCTGACCAAACTTCCTTTGGAATTTGGAAATCTATGTAGGAGTGAGGTGATCTGTTCAGCAAATAGCAGGCAGTTGCAATGGCCTCTGCCCAAAATGATCTGGTCTTCCAAAGCCCTGCATTTGAGAACATGCACCGAGCTTTTTCTAGAAGTGTCATGTTGATCCGTTCTGCTACGCCGTTCTGTTGAGGTTTGCCGATCAAGGTCCGATGCCTAGCAATACCATGCTCCCCGCAGAACTCTAAGAACTCAGAATCAACGAACTCCAACCCATTGCCAGTCTTGAGTTTCTTTATCTTCCTGCCTGTCTGATTCTCCACCAAAGCCTTAAACTTGTTGAAGTAGGAGAATGTTTCATTCTTGTGGCGTAGGAAGTAAATCCTTGTCTTCCTAGAAAAAACATCAACAAATGTCAACATATAGCGCTTACCTCCTAAAGATGGCACCTTTGCAGGTCCCCATAGATCTGAGCGAATGTAATCTAGGGGCCCTGTAGTTGTATTTTTGGCTCTGGAGAAGCTGGCCCTCTTCTGTTTCCCATACACACAATGGTCACAGAATTCCAGCTTGTTGATCTGCGTTTTTCCTAAGCAACCTTTCTTACTCAGAATTGACATTCCCTTTTCTCCCATGTGGCCCAGTCTCATATGACACAATTTGGTGCTGTCGGTCTCATCAAGGTTTGAGACTGCTGCTGCAGTGCCTGTCATAGTAGATCCCTGCAAAATGTAAAGACCTCCCTTTCTGGTTCCCTTCATAAGAACCATGGCGCCCTTGCACACCTTTAGGACACCATTTTCTCCACTGTAACTGCAACCGTTAGCCTCAAGAGTACCCATAGATATTAGATTACGGGACATGCTAGGAATATATCGAACCTCTTTCAAGGTTCTAACAACACCATCGTGGGTCCTAATTTTGATACTACCAATTCTTGCAACCTTGCAGGCAGTGTCGTTGCCCGTTATCACAACTCCTGAATCAACAGGCTCATAGGAGTCAAACCAATCCTTATGGGGATACATGTGATAGGTACAACCTATATCAAGCACCCACTCGTCTCTAGCTATTCTACCCGTGGTGGTAGCCAAAGCATCCATAACAACGAATGCTTCTGCGTCTGATTGAGACTCAACACAGTTTGAGGTACCAAGTTTTTCTTTACCCTGCTTTTGGTCTCGCTCCTTAGCCCAACAAGCAGTTTCTACATGACCCTTTTTGCTATAGTAATTGCACTTTCTAGATTTTGAACGGTGTTTAGACTTTCCTCCTAACCTGTTTCCCTTACGTTTAGTGCCCCTACCCCTTACATTCAAGGCCTCACTAGCTTCTTCTTCTCCGTCTTTATCAAACTTTTCTTTAGACAGCAAGCTAGCCTTAACCTCATCAAATTTAAGGGTACCACGGCTACCATACAACATGATTTCTTTAAACTGTTTGTGTGATGTAGTGGTACCAAATCCATCACCACATTCTTTTTATTTTTTTCATGCCTACCCCATATTGTTTTTGTTTTTTTGGTTCCTACCCCTAGATAGGTAACGAAGTGTAGTTACTAAAACATTTTTTAAATTATTTTTTTGAGATTCCGAGAAATTATTATGATTTTTTAAAAGGAATACAATTGAAAAAATCATAAAAAATTGAAAACAAATTGAAAAAAATTGGGAGAAATGCTGTAAATTCATTAAAAATCGTGGTAAAGTGTTATACAAAGTTTTGAATCAAATGCAACACAAAATCTATGATATTTAGCGTATACACTTGATTTTGTTCCACTACAATACAATTTTATTTATTTTTTTGGATCACCAGAATCCAAAATGATAGTAGGGATTATTGCCATACAATTTGTGATAGTAGGGATTATTAGAATCCAATATCCCTATATATATATATATATAGGATAATTGGATTCTAATAATCCCTACTTTGGCCAATTGGACAATGGTGGTCTCTACTTTCACTTTGTATTCTGGTGGTCCAAAAAAATATATAATTGGATTGAGTGGGACGCCGGCGAGTTGGGTGGCGGTGACTCGGTGGTTTGCTGACATGTCACTTTGGGCATTAGTTTGACTGCGTTGACTTGTGCCACATCAGATAAAAATATATATCCTCTTAATTTTTCTTTTTTTTTTGTTTCCAAGTTGGAAACTAAAATTTACCCCATCCCTTTATTTCTCTCTCTTCTTTTCCCTTTCCCATTGTTTTCTCCTGCTGTAAAAAAAATATTGTTCAAAAAGTTGGGCTGAAATAAAAAATGGGTGGAGTTTATTTCTCTCTCTTCCCTTTTATTTTGTATGCACAAGAAACATAGAGAGAGAAAGAGTAGAGGGAGCAGAGGAGGGGTGCTGAGCAATGGAGGGCGACGACAGGCTGGGCGGAGGACGGCGAAGGCGGCGGTGGATGGGGGTATCTCCGGCGGCTTAAGTGTGACGACCGGAACCACCAAAGACGGTGGTTGTCTCGATGGTCGGGTCGCAAACAGAGGAGGGAGAAAAGGATTCTGGCCGGGTTCGATTTTGGCGGTGGTTTCGGGGTGATTTTCGACAATTCAATCTGAATTCGGTAAGTAAAAACTCAAATTGGTCAATTATAGTGGTAGGTGTGAATTGAATTGATTTTGGATGGGTACTGATTTGGAATCGAGAATGTGGAAAGATATGGGTGTGAATATTTCTCAACTTGGGTGGTGTTTCTGGAGGTGTGAGGGCGGTGGGGGAACTCCGGCGTGACTCGTCGCCGGTCAAAGTGGCGGTGGTTTAGACTATCGAGTGCTCTGTCGTACCTAATGTTGTTACCTGTCAAGGTGGTGGTGGTTTGAGGTTTGGATTGTCTGGTGCTCCAACGTGGCTCTGCCGCCAGATTCTGCAGCTGCAATTCGAAGTGGTCGTCGGCTTCTGGCGGTGGTGGATACGGCGGCATGGTAGGTGGTGCGATGGCGCGTGGTGTTGGGGCGCTCAACCGCTTAGAGAGAGAAGTAAGAGTGGACAGTGGTTGACCCTGGAAATTTGGGTGCACATATACTCCCTCTGTGTTTCTGTTAACTTCGTTGCAATTTTAGCCCTGCTTCCTTCTCATGCAACTATCAACAATCCCTTTTCTTTGAAGCTTAAAATTTGTAAATTTGGGTGCACATATACTCCTTCCGTGTTTCTGTTCCATTGGTGAAACTAGAGCTCAAAATCTGAAGAAATATCCTCACTTCCTAGTTATTATTACAAAATACTGAGTCTTGGGTCTAGAAATCTTTAATTCCTTTAATTCATTTAATTTTTGTATTTTCTAGGTTTATGAGATGAAAGAGTTGCAAATGGAAATTGAACATACGGAATTAGGGTTTCTTCAACAGAAATTGAGGGAAAAAATTATCTTGGATTATAGAGGAGAAAAGGGGAGAAGAAGGTGAGAGATGAAGTTCAAATGGAGAAGAGGAGAAGAAGGGAAGAAGGAGAATAATGGAGAAGAAGGAGAAGAATGGAGAAAGAGAAAGAAGAAGGCAATCGATTACAGTGGAGAAAGAGGAAGAAGATTTGTGGGTGTGGGATTTTTTTTACCGCAACAGAAAGAAGGGGAAAAGGTAACTGGAAAGGGAAAAAAGAAGAGAGAGAAATAAGGGAAAAAAAGGGGGTTAATTGTTTCCAAGCTGGACTTTAAAAAAAAGAAAGAAAAATGCAATGGGCATGTGTTTATT